>CM068367.1:27784555-29091221 GCA_034769895.1 Magicicada septendecula | reverse complement strand
ATTTATTAGACCTTTGTTACCCAATCCTGAGTCCTGGATCTTTTGACAAAGGTTTGGTCATACGTCTCAGAGTCCGAGTGTAAATTTTTTACACTGAGTGAATTAATTTTTACAGCCAACTAAAGCACTGGAAGGCTTACTGCAGTGTGCAGTCCGTTGCAGTTGACAAAAGTTTATTAACAACACATGTAGTCTAAAGTCTTTCAGGTTATACTATACAGTATTGTTAGTATAGTATATAGTGTCATGTATACTATTCATGATATTGGTTGAATAGGACCAGGACTTACAACAGTACACTGTACACTTTATATACGAGGGGCATCTGAAATATAATGCACAATCGCTCATAACTCGCAAATGAAAAAAGATAGTCAGTTGAAACAAATATGCCATACAAGTACATTTTGTTTGCTACAAAAACTTACATTTATTTTTCCACATAGTCACCATTTACAGCTGCACATTTCTTCCAATGGTGAACCAGTTTTCTCATACCGTCAGTGAAGACTGTTAGCGGTCTTTCCTTGATCCATGACCTCACTGCATCCTTCAGTTCATTACCTGTGTTGAAATGAATACCCTTAATGTACCACTTTAATTGTATAAAGAAGTGAAAATTGCAGGGTGCCAAACCTGGTGAGTATGGAGAGTGTGGAATAGGTTCAAATTTGAACTTCACAAGTGCCTTGGTGGTTGCACGCGATGTGTGCAGCTGAGCATTATCATGTGTTGCAGAATTATCAACTCCATGGATTGCCGAACAAGACACACATCTCGTAAGGTGTTTTAACGTCTCTATGTATCACACAGAATGTACAGTCAACCCAGCTTCCAGGTAGTCAGTCACATACACATGTTTGGAACCCCAGTACACTGTCAAGAGAATTTGTTTGCAGAGGGTCGTGTTTTGAATTTTTTGATTGTGGCAGACCGTAGTGACTGTATTCCACGCTCAGCCATTTTTCTTCTGGGTTGTAATGATGCACCCGAGTTTCGTCTCCCATGACAGTATTGAAAAGGAAGTCATCTCCCTCGTCATGATAATGTTTCGTGGGCTGTTCACAACATTCCTTTTGTTGTTTGTTCATGTCTGTGAGTTTGCATGGCACCCACTGTGAACAGATTTTACGGTAGCCCAGTTGTGCAACAGTGTCCTACTTGTTCTTTCGATATGTCCGTTTCAGTGGCGATGCATTGTTGTGTGATGTGACAGTCATTTTGAATCAGTTCATCCACTTTTGGTGCTTCGTACCAGTCAAAGAAACTAGTTGACCACTGCGAGGTTCATCCTCAGTATTCTCTTTACCAGCTTCTGATGCACGACATTTTATTGCCTACCCACTCACTGTACTTCGATCAACAGTTTCATTACCATAAACGGATTTTAGATGATGATAAATGTTAGTAGCGTTTACTTTTTTCACTGTTAAAAATTCAATCACTGCACATTTAGATGTATTGACGTAGCAGGCGTACTGGACTCCATAACGATGGCGATTAACAGAAAATGAGAGGGCGTGGGTCAAGAGTTTTGGAATGTTAGTAGTAGAGAATGAAATGACAAGAGATGGCGGCATCTGTCACTTTGTGTGACATTTTAACACACGTTACGTACCAGTGTGCATTACATTTCAGCCACCCCTTGTATGTACACTTATTATGTAAAAAAAATATGGTATCTAGAGATTCCAGTTGACTCAGCTCAGCCTGGGGAAACAAGTACCTGGGATTATAATGTATAGAGGTGGGCCCATATACCTATAACGTATTTTGGAACGATATTTTTATGGAATGGATATAACAGTGACTGAAAAATTTGAAATAACTGTTCCAATTCAACCCCCCTGTGCAACTAACAAGTACACAAGTAACAACAAGTATTAGGAGTATTACGGGTACACAAGTTACAACAAGTAAACGAGTACTACAAGTATTAGGAGTATTACGAATATGAAGCCACTTTTGGTGCTGAATACTTGATTCTGCGCATACGTATGGCGATTGCCGTACAAGTGTGAAACTAACCAAAACAGCGATGTTCAGAATATCTTTATGCCAAAGAGATGAAGCTGTTTTTAATAAATGAAAAGAATTCATAGTGATGTTACATTTATTCTTGTGTGTTATGCAGATATATAATACAGATTATAATAAATTATATATTATACTATACCCAACTTGGTAAATTTTGAAAAAGCAAATTATATGGTGTTGTAACCTACAGAGTGGCTGATAGGCCACATAGTACTTTTTGTTAATGTGATTTCGGAGATGATTTTAACTTCACTGCACATCTTACGTAAATTTTTTTGACATTCTTTGTTGTGCTATTATGTACACTCTAAATTTGATTGCCTGAGTTTTGTAACTGATTTGTCTAACCAAAATGGAATCAATAATTTAATATTATTGTTGTGCCACTAACCCTATGATGTTAACAACAAAACCTTTGTTCTTGTTATGCCTCATTACTTTAGTTTTCCAACATTTATCTTCATTTCTGACTCTTATAATACTCTCCGTCGTAAATTATGGCTCTTTTATTGCTTCTGCCAACACTGATTGATTGTCCACATATGAGGTGTGTTCAAAAAAAGACTAAGCTATTAATGTAGCACGTCAACCTTTGCATAGAGCGAGCTGCACAATTAAGTGATGCTAGCGACAGGTTTTGATCCTGGAATGCAGTTGTCTCCATACAATCATTATCATTAGTCTTCGAGCTACACATGCTGTAATGGGCACGAGCGCATACCATCTGGTGGATTTATAACAAAGTGAGAATGAAGATGCTACAAACTTCGTAAACTCTTTACAGTGCAATTTCCATTGCATTCCAAAGTTGTCATTACACATTTGTTGACTGATTTCAAAACGGGTCTCTTTCTGATTGCCAGTCATCAAACGCAGTAAGAATTTTTCATTGATACTATACATTTAAATTTTTCTATCAAAATTAAATTTTACGATCTTATATGGATGCACAATCTCTTAGAAAGTCTCA
The DNA here is from genome assembly GCA_034769895.1 of Magicicada septendecula. Taxonomy (NCBI): domain Eukaryota; kingdom Metazoa; phylum Arthropoda; class Insecta; order Hemiptera; family Cicadidae; genus Magicicada; species Magicicada septendecula. The sequence continues at coordinate 29,088,214 of CM068367.1, read as the reverse complement.
GCAGTTAAACGATGGTTCACGATTACCACATCACAAACTCTCTTGTCATGATCTTCGACATTGCTTTGATCTGCACCGATTATTAATTTGGCCCTATTTAAAAAAACTTAAAATAATTGATTGGCTCTTGCAGGCTTCTGCGTTTGGTTACTCGAACCACCAGAATGTCTCTGTAAAGTTTTAACGTAGTTTTGCCGCAAAATTTCATATGCACTCGTTCTTCGCAGTCTTTCTTAATCGCTTTTTCACTAATCCGCCGGCCAGTGAGCACATGTCCCCACTCAATCTGATATATATCAAAGACTAATGCTGGTAGCAGGACAGAATAAATGGCAGTTTTTTGTCAAAAACTATTTGCTAGGCACGCTCAAATTTGCAGCACGTTGTTTGTGCGGGTTGTTGTGTTACTAAAAAATTCTTCTCCTTCCACTATAGTTCCTCTTGGTTTTTTAAGACTTTCTCAGTCAGTACTTCAGCGTAGTTATTGAACAGTGTTGATGACAAAAAGCGTCGTTGTCTAACACCTCTTCAAACTCTCATCTATTCCGTTTCAGTGTCACTCTTACTTCTACTTTCTCTTTATAATTTGTATACTGAAATTATGTTAAAATTGCTGTTTGTATCATCTTAAATAATGGAATAATGAAATTTTTATGTATTGTTTTTATCATGACTATAATAACACTAATTTGTAATTTTTTTGTAGATTCCCAAAAGATGACGTAATGAGGACTTGTCTATGCAAGAAAATGTTCCTGTGACAAGTTCATCGACAGAGTATGCACACAGTGGCCAAGATCAACGTGTGCACTCAACTAACTTGATCAGGCGTGATTAAAATAAATGGAATCTGAAACCAGCAGATGTGCTTGTACAGTTAACGAACTGGGAAGACAAGGTGGACTGAAAGAAAGCGTGAAAGTAAATTGGAGAAAAAAGGAATCATGTAAAACTGCATATAGTATACTCCTATGTTACAGTAATATCTCAGACATTTACCGTTATAAAAGACAACCAACTTTGAACAACTGACCAGTTATCAGCAGAAATCTTCATACAAGTTTCACTGTATGTGTAAATGATTCAGAAAAACTTTTCACACTATCAGACATTTTCATTCTCATTTGCTGTGCTTATAAGTGAAGATGTTTATGGGGTTTTAGGGAGCACAGTGACATAGTTTTTTTTTCTGAAAATATGTTATAAAATTATTCATTGCATGTGATGCAATAATAGATATAATATTGTAATCTTATTCAATATAGTTTCTTCTGCAAGTAGTATATTGCGTTTTTGTCGTACTAACACCTTATTATTAATACGACAAAAACCTAATACACCACTTGCAGAAGAAACTGTATTGAATAACATCACAATGTTATATAATTGCTGCAAGAAACTTCCAGTTACCTGTACAGAAAATAACAGATATGGAGAGAATAATAAAATTACATCTGTTAGGTGAGGAGTAAACCCAGATTGGTTATGACAGAAAAGAACCAGCTAAGATAATTTGGCCATGTTGTAAAATGGGGGAAGGATTATTTAGTTTTTTCAGTGTAGCATTTCAGGGGATCCATAATTTTTATTGTGACTGATATATTTAGAGTAGGCGTTTGCAGCTGCCAGAGAAAGTCCTGAAGGCACAGGTGTACGAAAGCAGAAAGAGGGGTTGATCTAAGACAAGATGGTTGGATGATGTGGAGGAAGATCTCAGAAGAATTGATGTGAGGGGTTATGCTGAGATGGCGAAGGATAGGAGACATTGGAGAAGACTGGTTTAGGAAACCAGGGCTTACGTTAAGCTGTAGTGCTAAAGAAGAAGAAGAAGAAGTTTGCAACACTTCACTGACTTTATTAATGCCTTGCAATATATAATTACATAAATGAGTAAAAAAAGACTACTTCAGATCAACCCCTTATTTTTTCAAGCTCGCAGCTGTTAAGTTGATGTCAGCAGCCAGATAGTGGCTAGCTTTATCCAGGCTATATAATGGAAACAAACATGTGAGATGAAGAAAAAGAGGAAGGACAATGTATGTGAAGGGGTCTGAATTGGGTTGAGACCCTTTGAACAGAGGGTTAAATGATTTTAACAAAATCATTCCATTTTGGTAAAATAATTAATCTGACATATGTACAAAAATGTTGTATGTATGTGGTATATTTTGAGTAATAAAAAGCAAATTTACATATTTTAAAAAGCAGGGTTTACATATTTTTAACTGCATTATTCAGTTTTTACTATTACAATAAAAATCAATAAACAATAAAAAGAGTTGATTTATGTATTTATTCATATATATTGTTGTTTAAACCATTTACTTAAGTACCTTTGATTCATTTTTAAGTTACAAATTGTTTCTCTTTTCTCAAATTACATTACATTATTCATTATTTTAGTGTTAAATGTACTTAAATTACATTAAACTTAACTTTATTTACTGATTGATTTATGTATGTGTGTTTTTTACTTCCATGTTCCGTAAGGAAATGGAAGTATGGTGATCACACAAAAAAATCGTGTTCGAGATAGGGCTGATTCTGATTGTACTACCCTCAAAACATGAAGAAAAGTCATTTTCTGAAAAGTGTGTGTGTGTGTGTAGAATTTTTGCTATGGTGAACTGACTGTGGCAAATTCAAACAGAATCAAATAAATTTTTTGCATATGTGCCCAAGCTGTAGAGGACTCAAGGCCTATTGATTTTGGTGAAGATTAGTTGAGGGGAAGGAGTAGTTTACCTGCAATGTTTTATGTTTTAACAAGAGTAAAGTACTTAATTTTGATAAATAAAGTATCCTAAAAAGAAGGTCATAATAATCCAGTGTAAAAAGGTAGATGAAATATCTGTAAATCAAGGGGGTAGTTGAAGGGGAGGGATAATTTTTTTTATGTGTACTATGTTATCAACAAAGAAGTAGTTTCTATGCATATATATTTTATTTCAATTTGTCAAACAAAACTCTATTTATTAAAATGCATTAAACTTTTTCAAACAATGGTAATTGTTAAAAGTAACATAATTGTGTTGTCAGGCAATAAAATTATAATTTTTTGTATTTTAATTTAATTTAATTAATTTAAATTAATTGGCAAAGAGTGGCAAGCAATTGGTTGAAAAGTCCTTTCAACACTGTTTTTGGTGGTGTTTATAAATGTGGCGCCCATCTAGTGCACAGGTTTGTCACACACAGATGTTCATGATATACCAACAGTCTCTGCTATCTCACTCAGTTTCATTCTACAGTCTGAGAAACCAATTTTGTGGATTTTTTATATATTTTTTTTGGCAACGTCCCGTTCATCACACGAGTTGTCAGTTGTGCTTGTTGACCCATTTTAAATTCAGTAACCTAGTGCTTAACTGTTGTATTTGATGGAGAAGAGTCCCTCAATGTTGAATTCAGCTCCTTTTCTATGTCAGTTGCACTTAACCCTTTCAAAAAAAAGTGTTAAGTGACGCTACAAATTCCCAAACTGGCCACTGTTAAAACAATGCTTAAGGCGCTTACTGCAATGTACTGTCAAGCTAATACTAAGCAGCTCATTCATTTAAAACATCTAAAATTCAGCCTACAAAGGATGGAATAGTACAATACAATCAAAATAATAAGCATAGTGGTGTTTTCTGTGTGTTGGGCCGAGAACTTTACAGCCTACTCTTGTATCTTCTTATCAAGTGTCAGGATCAGTAGCCTTCTAAGATCTTCATCTTGGTCGCTTCCAATATTTGTATTGTTTTTGATGTGCCAGCTGGTCATCAGTTGCATGCTGCAATAAACCAGCTTTCTGTGATCACATTTAAACAATCTCTTGATATCTCATACGAGCACCTTTACCCATTGTGTACTGTTCACATTCTCCCCCCCCCCTTCACATTCCCATATTGTAATTAATTGTTGTGAACCAATTCTACCCATTTTTTTTTCTATTTGTATCAGCCATCTGAGGACCACATGCCAATTTCAATTCTTTATTCCTTGTTCTTTTCTTTTTCTCAAAAATTATTTCATCTTTTCACTATGCCTCTTCTTCCTGTCTTCAGTCCACTTTGAATCTGCATTTTTCTCTCTCCTACCCTGGACTCCTTCCATTTTTAACACTTTTGCCTGAAAAACTTCTCTTTCAATTGCTTCTTCTGCATTTATATTATTTTTTCTAAATCCTTATTGACTTCTTTAATCCAACTTTATGTTGACTTCTTTCCCCACAGATATTTGAAGATCTGTTTTGTTAATCTGTTGTCCATTCTATATAAATGTCCAAAAAATACTAGTCTTCTTTTTCTCAGTGTTTCTGTTATATTTTCTATACTTTGATATATTTCATCATTACTTCTTAATTCCAACCTTCTGAAGTTTATGTCGCCCCTAATATTTTCCTAATAATTCGTCTTTCCAACATTTCTAGTTTGTCTAAATCATAATTCGATGCTGGACATTCACTTGCATAGGCATTCTGGCCTCACTACTGTACTGTAATGCCTTATTTTTGCATTTTTAGATAGTCTACCCATTTTTATTCATTCATTTGTCCATTTTCCTCCTTGTGTAGCTTCCACACTACTCTACCATTAAATGTGCTGTAGGAGCTAGACTGCCCTTAACAACTCTGGTGACCTGTCTCCAGTATTTCTTTATGCTTTGGGCCAAACAATGCAGAGTTCCTATGCAGAGTAATACTGCATGGATGACACTATTTTGAAGTTCCTTTTGGTTGTTGGTGTTACTACTAGTGACAGCATACTCACCATATCCCTAGCTTTCTTGATCATTCTTTTATTGGCACTCTTGAATGTATGGAAAAACCTAAACAATGTTGTTGAAGCAGTTGTGACACAAGTTATAACTACAATAATAATATAGATAACAAACTATGTAATTAATATAGATTATTAAACTTTCACTTGTGAAACTTACTTTGTTTCCTCAAAGGATGCAATCTATATATATAAAAGAGAAATACCACTGACTCACTGATTCATCACGAAATCTCCGAAACTATAACACCTAGAAACCTGAAATTTGGCATGTAGGTTCCTTATGTGATGCAGGTATCCGCTAAGAAGGGATTTTTGGAAATTCGACATTTAAAGGGGGAAAAGAGGGGGGAAGTTTGCCTGACTAACTGACATAGAATCAACGTAGAGCAAAAACTACTGAATGGATATCAATGAAACTTTGAACATAGCTTCATCATAGGTCTTAGGTGCTCACTAAGAAACGGTTTTAAAAACTTTCACTCCTAAGGGGCAAACCCCCCCCCTATTGTATGTATGTATCTATGTATGTATGTTCCACATCTCCTCCTAAACCACTGGACCGATTTCAACCAAACTTGGCACAAATATTTTATGCGACGGGAGAACCAACATAGGTGAGTTGCTTTTTTCGATGGGGTCCTTTGGGGTCTACCACATCTCCTCCTAAACCACTGGACTGATTTCAACCAAACTTGGCACAAATATTTTTCGCAACGGGAGAACCAACATAGGATAGGTGTTTTTTCGATGGGGTCCTTTGGGGGTTCTTTGGGGTCTTCCACATCTCCTCCTAAACCACTGGACCGATTTCAACCAAACTTGGCACAAATATTTTACGCGACGGGAGAACCAACATAGGATAGGTGTTTTTTCGATGGGATCCTTTGGGGTCTTCCACATCTCCTCCTAAACCACTGGACCGATTTCAACCAAACTTGGCACAAATATTTTACTCAACGGGAGAACCAACATAGGGTAGGTGTTTTTTCGATACGATCCTTCGGGGGGTCCTTTGGGGTCTTCCACATCTCCTCCTAAACCGCTGGACCGATTTCAACCAAACTTGGCACAAATATTTTACGCAACGGGAGAACCAATATAGGAAAAGGTTTTTTTCGATACGATCCTTTGGGGGGTCCTTTGGGTCTTAAAAACTATTAGATCTGGTTACTATGGCAACCCAATAGAATAGATTCTGGTTACCATAGCATCGGTGGATGTCTCCCGCATAGGAAATAGTGCGGGAGTCGTCTGACGGGCCTTCCCCAGAGTTCGTCCACGGAACCCGGGGAGTCTTAGGTCGGATCCCGCGAAAGACGGCGGGGCCAGAGTCCAGGGTTCTTATAAATAAAGATATAGGTTATGATATCAAAGGTGGTGTATGCATCTTAAGAAACTTCTTAATAGTGTGTGAATTCAGAGTTGTTTCAGTTTGAATTTAAAAGTGGATAAGTGAAGATCGAAGTAAGTTATAAGCGAGTATAAAAAACAAAGTTTTGATAGCAAATGTATTCAGATCATAGTGTTCAGACAATATAAATGCACTTGCTTCAGTTTGAATTTAAAAATTGATAAGCTGAAATCTATAGAGGTATTGTATTGTTAGAATAAGTTTAGGAGACACTAATTTAACAAATGCCTTATTTCAACGTTAACACAATGAATTATAAAAGACAGTAAATACGCAGCGCGTGCAAGTACTGTAGACATTTTATTGAAAACTAATTTAGCTGTTCGCCCTCTCCTAGAGTTATAAATAGAGCAGGAGCATCACGCGCAACAGAATTCTTCTCCAGATATAAGAATACAGTTTATGACATGTTCTTAAACAGGTGCGCTACAGAGTATTCCTCCAGTGAGAATGCGAACGTAACAATATAAGGAAGATTATACAATATACAAGTAATATAACGTTAGAACAAGAATAGGTGCCTATGAGCCTATGAATAAATTATGAACCCGAGCAACGCTGGGTAAATCGGCTAGATATAGATATCTATATAAGCCAAATACCACTGACTGACTCACTGATCACGATATCTCTGAAACCACTGAATGGATATCAATGAAACTTTGAACGTAGCTTCATCATAGGTCTTAGGTGCTCACTAAGAAACGGTTTTAAAAACTTTCACTCCTAAGGGGCAAAAAACCAAATAATGAAATGTATCGCGGGAATTGCATACTTTGTAAATGAAGTGGTTGACATCTCAGTTTATTGGAAACCCCGAATACATTTAGTTCTGAGTTTTTAATCATTGTTTTAAATTGAAAAACTTCGTTTTTTGCAGGTTCTTACAGTCGAGAAAATTTCGAAGTTCAATTAATTAATAAATGTATGTCCTTTTTTTTCTCGGAAACGGCTCTAACGATTTTCTCGAAATAAATAATAAATAGCTGTTGCTATGAATGTAAATAAACAAACTAAGAGTTGAGAATTTGTACAATCTATCTAATGCTATACTATTAAGTGAGCAATAATTGTACAATTATGTACAACGTGAAACTCCGTACCGAAGCACGGGTATTTTGCTAGTAGTACAATAAAATCAAAATAATATGCATAGTGGTGTTTTCTGTGTGTTGGGCCGAGAACTTTACAGACTCCGTCTCACACCGCTGATGAAGGTGCACATCATGCCGAAACGCGTACGGGAGGAAACAAAGCAAGTTTCACAAGTGAAAGTTTAATAATCTATATTAATTTAGTGGTGTGAAAAAAGAAGAACTATCAAAACAAACTATGTAAGTTTTGTGATCGTAATAAAGAGAGTTTTGTGAACTGCCCAAAAAGAGCATCTGAGAAACTTCAGACATCTGTGCTTATTACAAGACTGGCTTCAGCAGTGGAAAGTCCAAGTGAATTCTGAAAAATCCATCCAAACTACAATCACTTTGAGATGTACTTCTTGTCCATAAGTTACCATAAACAAACTTATACCAGTCAAAAACAACTTAAATACATGGGCAGTAGCGGACTAAGGGTGGGGTGGACCGCCCCGGGCCCCAGATTTGAAAAAATTAAGTTATTTTGGTAAGTTTTTAAAATTTATTTGCAAATGTATTGTCATGTCCTGAAATGCAACAGTAGGAAACGTCCAAGATTTAATCAATCGATTCCAAAGATTTTTTTCATATTATTTTGAGATCTACCTTACACCCCTATCTCATAAAGTGTTTACAGATATTAAAAAAGACTGATAAAGGTAAGTTTATTATTAGAAATATATTCATACTAAAAAAGAAGTGTCACTTGTACCTGGCGTCAATGCCTCACCACGCAGTCGGAAGTCGCAAATCGAATCCCAAACAGCATGGATAGCAAGGGCAGCAGCAGCATCTCAAGAAGGCCATGCCTCAGTATGAAAATGTAAATGGCGAAGTGAAATACTGGGTGATAACATGTAGGCCTATGCTAAAATAGATTACACCAGTGAACAGTATTTAACATTTCAGGACACCAACAATTTACTTAAAATCTGTCATCAGAATTTTTACCGAACAGTGGATAATTCGGAGTGCGGAAATCGACTCGGTTACTAGAATTTTCCGAGGCCAAAACTAGAAAACGGGCATTTTAGAAAGTTCACCTTATTTGCACTAATACTGCTAACTTAAAAAAAAATTGCTAAGTATTGTTTGCAGCAATGAGAAATTTGTTTTGCAGTATATAAGTTTATTGTATATTATAAAGTACTGTAATAAATTTAATGCAGTCTACAAATAATACTACTTCTATTATTTCTTTAAACTTTGTGCTTACAATATGAAAGTGGATTTTTGTTTCAAACATTACTACAGCTTCTTATAAAGTTTCTTAACTAGATGTATCAATACAATAATTCGACAATAAATATGTAACAATAGGATTTTTTGCTATGTATTACTTAAAAGATAAATTGGATTATAAACACCCGCTTATGAGAGAGGGGCCTCAGAAAGAAATCCGCCCCAGGCCTCCAGTGGTTTAGGTACGTCACTGTACCTGTACTGCACTTGGATGAAAAATTAACCTGGAAAGCCCATATGTATTAAAGCTAAAAACTGCGGCAACTGAATGTGAAAGTTGGACAGATGTCCTAGCTGTAGACAGAAAGTCACAACCGTCTCTTGACAACAAAATACTTTTATATAAACCATATTCAAACTTGTATGGTCTTCCGGCATTGAACTGTGCGACTGCCTTAAACCATAAAACACAAGAATTCTACAGACGGTTCAGTCAATAATCCTACTTGTCATGACTAACACTCCCTTGTATATCAAATCATACACTGCACACAGACTTAAAAACACCCCACAGACTTGTCTTTGCCATCTTTGGATTTTGTTCTCCTTTCACGTTGTTTTGACTATTGTTTCATCTCAGGAGTGTCGTGGTGGACCAAAGTCTCGTCAGTGGTTATGAATTGACGCAAAAATTTAGTTGGATTGTGTGTATAGAGTGCCAAATAATTAGGTTGAAATATACTTTCAACACTGTTTTTGGTCGAGCGTTAGTACATCATTGATGCAATAAGGATTCCTATACCATTAAGGACTGGAACTGCAATATAGGACATACCACTGGACTGGTCGGTGAAGTTAATCATCTATTGCAAGCAAGAAGGTTGAAGAGGACGTGGCTAGCCGGACGTGGTGATCATTGGTGGACAATAACCTCCACACAGGGGTGCCCACAGCATGGTGCAACTCGCAACAATGGAATTTTTGGGAGATTTTGCAAGACGATTTTTGTAATTTTTTGGGGGGAGATTTCCACATTACCCAAACTTTTACTTTTAAATTCTTCCCTATGCAAATTATCTTGATAAGGCCAAATGTACTTGTAATTATGTTAGGCCAGGTTTGACCAGGCTTTTACATTTCTCATAATTTAGTTATTGATTAGGCAGGCATACTTGAAAACATTTTGGTATTGATAAAAAGAATAACATTAGTTTTTGATTTCAATAATTGCTTAAATGGCTTTGGTTTTCAAAAATTTTTTAGATAAAACCCCAAGATCAACCGTTAGCTGTGGGGGGTTATTCCATACCCCCGTACTGTGATCCCCCTACCCACAAAATCAAATTTTGGAATACTGGGGGGGGGGGAATTGCACCATGGCCTTTGGGGGGGCACTTCTGATCCACCTTATGTGAAGACTTTTTATTTATTACTCTGTTATGCTAAGTATATTGTAAAACAACTGCGGTAAATAAAAAAAACTACAGTCAACAGGAGATGTGATGGTAACATTACATCAGTATTGTCAGGATACAAAAATTAATGTTTATAGAGTTAAGAAATTAATTATAACCGGGTCGGGAGTCATTGATGTAACAATGTGTTTTTAAAACTGTGCCTCTGGCTCTGTGTACTAACCAAATTGTCATGATACTGAAATGATATTCTCATGTGAACGAAGCGTTGCCACAGTTAACATTTATTAACTGTATCCAGTGGCGTATCTAAAATTTGGCCTGGGGGTCCGGGGTCGGGTTGGCTTCATACAAAAGGAAAAATAAGATTAATCAATATTACTATATTTAAATTGGCTGAAATCAATCCCATTAAAGTAAACGATAATAACACACAAAAAATACGCGTTATTGAAATATTGTTTACAAGATACTTATTGACTGAATTGATTTTCCTCTTCTTTTCATATTTCAAACGTATACGCAAATGCTGTGTAATATGTCTGTATGTGGTTTTTTACTAAGGAGTTGCTACTTTATTAGCATACACACATGAAAAAAAATAAAATGAAACAGCCTGAAAATTAAGAGGTTAACAAAATTCATCAATGTTTTGACCTCTGGTGGGGTCTGGTCCCGTTCGTCCCACCTGTAAATACGCCCCTGCCTATATCACCTTCAGTAAGCCGACCTTTTTGTGACAGTCATTCTGCAACACCTTCAGTAAGCCGACCTTCTAGTGACAGTCATTCTGCAATCCCGGTGGCAGTGTTGTTAGAAAGTGGCCCGATGATCCTGGTACAGATGTCGCTAAAAGCTGGTATTTTAAATAAAAAACTGGTATACTATGCAATAGCATGAATACAATAGTATGTGTTCTATGGATATAGTATGATATGATGCCGCTCTAATACAATACAGACTATGGTCAGATGCGTATACTTATATACGTATTTAGACATCTAGCATTAAGGTTTACTACCACGCTTTGTAAATAAATAATAATATGAATAGATTGGCAATTTTTATTTCATCTGATTGGCGCGTAAATTTGAATTTGAATTATGAAACAGAACTTATATTATTTAAAGTAATTTGAAAATAAATATAATAATAATATCAAGCATAAATAATTAAAATTATTTAAAGAGAAAAAATAATATAAAAATAATCGTAGAAAACTTATTGCTAGCATGTGTTTAAGAACATACTAGTAACTAATTGAGATCATCTCATTTTAAATAAAACTATGAAATTACGATAATAATAAAACTATGAAATTACTATAATAATAAAACTATGAAATTCATGAAATAATTTATGAAAATAAAAAATAATAAAACTACTAATATCTAGTCAGAATAGCTTCTTAAGACCTCAAAACGGCAACATCTGTTGAAAACTCGATGTTCGAAAATCGGACTGAAAACAATAACTTCCCTATTTTTGAAAATTTTCAATTTTCTTAGCGTGAAGTTGAAAAAAAAAAAAAAAATTATTGGCAGCGGGACGCGAACCTCAATCTAACTCGTGACAAATCTCTCACCTTAAAACACGGCCAGCACAAGCAATTGCTTGAAAATGAATATGAATTAAATAACTTGAGGGCTTACGAATAACTATTATTGTAAACAGTAAATAATAACCTTAATCGACGCTAGTTTTTAATTATAACAATTACTGAAATTCCATTCTTGAAAATAAAAAAATATAAATTAATTTATGCTCCATGTCAGAAAGTTGGTATTTTTGTGTACCAGGACAATATTTACTTGGTACATGGTACGGGACTCTAAAAAAATGGTACGTATACCATGAAGTTGGTACGTCTAACATCACTGCCGGTGGGTCTTTGTTTAAGCGGTGTCAACAACGCAATTACATAGGTGGAGATAAAAATTAATTGCGACTGATAAAAGTTTCTTTGATAACTGTCGCGTTTAACTATTAAAACTAAACGTGACATTATTGTTTGAACAAAATTGATCGTTACTTTTTGTTTAAAATTCATTTTGTAATTGTTGTTGACATTAATTATTGATGCATTTTATGTATCGAAATCTGCAATATCGCGACGTACATGATAATGAAACTGGTTTATTATTCTTAACCTGCAGTAGGCGTACAACTATAGTGCCCTACTTTAATACGTTTGTTTACCAGACTGAATTTCGAGTCCCACATTGTACCATTCTGTCATCAGTATTTAATATTTTTGGAAACAAAAAGTTATTTAATATTTAATTTATTTTCGTTTGTTCATAACGAAAATTAGGTCGTTTTTTTAGTATTCATGTAGCAGTGAATTGTATTGTTTTCTTCAAAATACTGTAAATAATGTACCGTAGGTACAGTCACTATATTTGTAACGTTGACTTGAATTATAGTTTGACTACTATGTGAAAGTGGAGTTGATACATCCGGTTGTCTTATGTTTCATTGTTTACGTATTTCTTTTCCAACAAAGCAAACAAAACAATTGCCGATTTAGATCTACGCTGAGCAAAGAGATTATTGTTGACAGATTTGTTTATTGATCTTTTATTTGTTGTTTATTTTTTTGACGGCTTCAACAGCTTATTCTTGGTTTACGGACACTCTCAATATCGTAAACACTTTACGATACAATTAAGGGCTTTCCGTGATAGGCCCTATTCATTATAGACGTATTCGTCTATGTTCTCCTTTGTACTGTGTTGCTATTTCTGTTATATTTACTGTACTCCAAATTCTTATTTTGCTACTGTCCGTACCCGCACTCATTTCCGATGTATCAAATATGCGATTATTGGCATCGATATACAGTGAATATCGCATATAAGGAATTTTAGTTAGTAAATAGAAATCGTGAACATTTATTTGTGTATGCTATAAAATAAAAGTTTATTGACGATTGCAATCGTGTTTCATTGACGAAAAATGTTTCTATAACTCCGGTATGTGTCTATGACTCCAAAAGTTGGCGTTGTTAGGTTGACATGGAATCTAAAATTACACACGAAAACCAATGTGCCTTTAAAATAATATTCGCTTTTTGTGAAATCCACGTAAAAAAAAAACCAACTCGAAGTAAGGCGTAAGTAAGGCAACTTGCCTCTTTGCTAAACATGTCTCCCTTTTTATGGCAGAACTCGTTTTCCACTAATACTCGTTGTTTCATTAATACATACTCGGTTTTTGTGAAGATCACGGGATAAACACCCAACTCGAAGGAAGGCGAGGTGCTTTACAGGACAATCGTGTTGTAAGGCCGCTTCATACATGCGCGAAAAGTGTCAGTTGTAACACTTCATTTCAAAAACGTCAGGCTTTATGGGTCCCGTTAACTATTTAATTATTTCAACTCGGGTTTTACACATTGTTGACATTTCTGGACTTCATTCAACTAACTACTGTTTGTAATTTTACTCAGTATTACTTGAAATTTTATCAAATATGTATTTGTAATACCAGAACATTGTTAATTGTTATATAATGTAGATAATAAATAATTACTGGTATTGGCCGCTTTCTGTCCTGAAATGTTTTATTTTCCTGAGATATTAAATTCTTTTTGCCCTTATCTCTTGACGTTCATTTAACACACTTCTTTATTTCTAATCTTCTTCCATTTAAATCCTAAGTTTGTAATAACTTTTCTTGAACACGATAAGCTTAAACCTTGAAAGTTTACACTAGACTTAAGAAGCTGATGAAGTTTTCGTACCGTAGGATATGTTTCTTGTGTAGAAAATAATAATTAAATGAAATACACGCCTAAACGGTAAATGCTTCATGGTAAATGTTTTTTTGAAAACGCATCAACACTTACGCACTCAGTGAGCTGTGCCGTTACACTGACAAAAAACAGGGTTCTGCGCATGTCACTTTCACCAAGGTTCCCGGCCACCATAAACCTTTTTGTGTTTCCACAAAATTTGCTTTCAGTGAAGTTTTCGAGATTTTACTGAAATAACATAAAAGAATATTGAGCACCTAACGAATAACAAATCTTATTTTCATTTTTAATGAAGAAAGTTGTGTTAGTGGTTGAAATCACAAGCAAAATGATCACTGTTGCACACCACTATTTGTTGCACACCCTATGAGCAGGGTGGGGTGAAGGGGTTGTTTTCACTTTAGTTCTTTCAATTCCGATCTGACGGTGAGCTGTGAAGCTTGAAAGCGCTAATCGGGATAATTTTTAGGCTATATTGTGCGCAACAGTGATCATTTTGCTTATTTTCATTTGTTAATACTTTTTTTTTGTTTTAATCTTGTTATTAAGAAATAATTGTTTCTTCATTTTTTCTGTTATTATCTTTGATAAAAATACGTTATGTTCTTTGTTTTTAATGTTTCTGGCTTTCAAGCATTGTGCGGACATTAAGTGTCATATGGCCATTCCATGGCTTTCAATTGTTTAAACAGTAAGCTAAACATAAAAACCATTATTACTTAACGTCACAAATGAAAACAACACGTAATTTCGACTTATATTAATAAATAGAATAATAGTACACTTCTTCTTCTTCTTCACATCGTAGTATATCGATCCAATTGCATATTCAAAACATCGAAAGTGTAGTACGGGTACGGATATTGGGTAAATAAAATATCAAAAGTCGAAAACTTAACACAGCAGAACAATATGAAATATACAAACACTACAAAACACAACCAAACAACATACGTAACGACCAATTAAACTATTTAATATAAACTAATTAAACTTATTTTATATTGTTACGACATCACAGAACAATCTACGTGTTTATCGAACGTTCCAGAGCGATCCGGAATGTAACGTGTGTGGCGTATGTGCTTGTTGACGCATTTTCTAGACGGTGCAAGACTTCGCTCGGGCGCGCGGACTGTGTCAAGGCCGCAAGGAATTACGTCGTAACTATATTGGCGCTATCGAATAATCTAGTAATTTGGGGCTGTATAAATACCAGTACTCAACGACGTTCAGTTCAGTATTAGTGCGAGATACTGACAGCGCGGTTCGAGAGTTATAGTAGCGATATTACTGTGCGCGTTCAAGTGGTTATTAGTTAAGAGTGGTGTTTTATAATCGGACGGTATATTGTAATACAATTGTGTTTAATTTTAGTGGACATTTTATTGCGTGTGAACAATTTTCATTTGATTTGTTGTAGAGACTGTGTTGTTAATTACGAACTGTTTAACTGTAAAAATTTAAGGTGTGATTAGTGACTTAATTGGAGCCTTGTATTTTTGTTTCCACTGTACCTACGACGATCGAGTAGACCGTCGTAACAGTGGTGTCAGAAGTGGGATAAAACGGTTAACAGTGGAAACAGCGGACACTTTGTACAAGACGAGTGTGATTCGTAATTAATTGGTAAACATGGATCCCAGTCAGATGATGGAATTTTTACAAACACTGCTGCGGCAGACACAGGAAGAAGCAGAAAAACGACAGGATGAGAAACGCAGACAGGAGGCGGAAGAAGCAGAAAAACGACGACAGGAGGCAGAGGAACGAAAGCGTGAAACAGAAGACATCAAAGCATTAATACAGGAGCAGAAACAAATGCAAGAACATAGTACCGCAGAATTGAGTCTCCTACGAGGTGAGCTTAATAAACAAGTTACTAAAATATCGGAGGTACAAGAATCAGTGATTAAAAATAGTTGAAGTAGGAAAATCTGTCTCGAGTGTTGAAGAATCGATGTCTACAAAAATATCTGAAGTAGAAATATCTGTCTTGACTGTGGAAGAAGCTATGTCAACAAAAATATCTGCAGTAGAAAACTCTGGCAAATATAAGAGAACAAATTAAAAGTGAAGTTGAACAGTGCATAAAGATTCAACCAAAACAAATTTCTGAACAGACTGTACCAGTGATAAAGACAGAAAAAGACAGAAAATAAGTTAATAGAGAAAGTCACTTTGCCTGCCTGTAGGGACAGTTCATGTCAAAGCTCCAACCTTTGACGGAAGCAGTCACTGGGCAACGTACCTCCGCCAATTTGAAGCTGCTGCATGCGCAAATAATTGGACAGAGAAAGACAAGGCAGTCTCACTCGTTCTCTCATTAAAAGGACCCGCGGCAGAACTGCTACAGAAAGTGCCACCTGACAGCCAGAACATCTATGCTGAGTTGATAAAAGCTCTAGAATTACGGTATGGCGATAAACATTTGCGAGATGTGTACTGCACCCAGTTGAGAGCAAGGCGACAACATTCCGGGGAGAGTCTTCAAGAGTAAATATCGACAGAAGACTAATTAGACTGGCCTATCCTGAAGCGCCAGAAGATTTTCGAACGAGTTTTGCGATGCAGACATTTACTGCCGGTGTCCGAGATAACGAACTACAGCAAGTGTTACGAATGGCAAGACACCAGAACAGTGCGGACGCCCTGGTACATGCTTTGCAATTTGAGGCCGCCAAATCAGCGTCTGGTTGGACAAGTCATAAAGTGCGCGCTAAAAGATCGCGACGGCACAGACGATGAGGAAGAAGAACAAGGAACAGAGACTCGACGGTCGGCGCCACAGAATATAATAAGAAAGGATGGAAGACCGAAGTGTTATAGATGTGGGAAACCTGGACATCTACAACGAGATTGTCGGGTTAGAATTCAGAAGCAGGGAAAGAGCAACAGTCGGTACAACGGGGCGTGTGCTGACTAACTGGAGGAACGAAGCCCCTAGACAATACGCAATTTCTACACTTCAGAAAAACAGCGGGGGCTTGGTAGTTACCGGATTTGTTCAAGAAAGGCCAATCTCGATTACAGTTGACACAGGCGCAACAGTTTCTATTGTGCGCCCCTACGTGGTGAAAGATCTCAAGCCAATCTGGTGCTCTTGCAGCTTGCGAACAGCTACTGGACGGCCTGTAAAAGTGTATGGAAAAGTGGAGATACATCTACGCCTCGGTCGACTTGAGTTTAATCATCAAGTACTTGTTGCAGACATTGTGGATGAAGCAATTCTTGGTGTGAACGTTATGAACGCATACGGATTTATAGTCGACTTCAAAAACAATGTCTTGAGAATCGGTGGCGAAGAGGTAATGCTATCAACAATGACGACAGCAGACAAATCGATGGACGTCATAAACCAAGTGGCCGTAACTGTTCCGCCAAACTCGGAAAAATCATCATGGTTAGAACCGAGGTAGATACTAGGCGCAACCAGTGGTCTATATTCGAACCCCAGGTAGTCAGCACACTGGGCATACTAATTGCCAGAAGCTTAGTAAAACCTGACGAAACCGGAAATGTACCTATTAGAGTGGCGAATATTTTGGATCAAGCTATCACTTTACAAAGCAATACGCTCCTAGGCAAATTGACTCCTGTGGCCTGGGTAGCCGGAATGACGCAACGAAGATCTAGTGCTTCGGATAATTCAAAATTACCAGAGGTACTGCAAGAATTATTGAACAGATCTTCTAACGACCTCTCAAGTGGTGAGGTAAAAGAACTCAGACAGTTTTTACATGAAGTCAAACATTGTTTTGCAGTTCGGGGACAGTCACTGGGAAGAACCTCTCTTGTGCAACATCGTATGCATACTGGGGACACAACACCGATACGTCAACCTCCTCGAAGGCCTCCATTATCTAAACAAGAGGAAATGTCTCGGTTAGTACAGGACATGTTGACAGAGGGAGTAATCGAACCTTCGTCAAGTGCTTGGTCTTCTCCTGTAGTGCTGATAGCGAAGAAGGATGGTGGATTGCGTTTCTGCGTAGACTACCGGAGGTTAAATGACGTTACAAAGAAAGACTGCTATCCATTACCTCGCTTTGACGATACACTCGACACGTTGGCCGGAGCACAGTGGTTTTCCACATTGGACCTGAAGAGTGGATATTGGCAAGTGGGTCTTCATCAAGAAGACAAGGAAAAGACCGCTTTCTCAACCCCAAGTGGCTTATTCCAATTTAACGTCATGCCATTTGGACTCTGTAATGCACCGGCAACATTTGAAAGATTGATGGACCTGGTACTCCGAGGCCCGACATGAAAAACGTGCCTTGTTTATTTAGACGATGACATAGGCATCTGGAAGACTTTCAAAGACCATTTGGAAAACCTTAAGGAGGTTCTAACTAGAATTCACAGTGCCCAACTGAAGCTGAGCCCGAAGAAGTGTTCTCTATTCCAGAAGGAAGTACAGTATCTGGGCCATCTGGTTTCGGCAGCGGGTGTTAGCATGGATCCTAAAGTAGACACCGTAAGAGACTGGCCAGTGCCGAAGAATAAACACGAAGTTCGGAGTTTCCTGGGGTTATGCTCATATTACAGACGTTTTGTCGCTACTATTGCTAAACCACTACATGAGATAACAGAAAATAAACGAAATTTCCAGTGGTCGAGGGAGTCTGATCAAGCATTTAGGACTTTAAAAATTGCATTATGTTCGCAGCCAATTCTCGCTTTCCCAGATTCCGAAGGGAAGTACATTGTGGACGCAGGCGCAAGCAATACTGGTCTAGGAGCAGTTTTGTCTTAAGTTCAAAACGTTGAAGAACGAGTAATAGCGTATTACAGCAAGACACTTTCTAAACCGGAGAGAAATGATTGCGTCACAAGGAGAGAGTTGCTGGCAATCGTCCGAGCGTTGGAGCACTTCCATAAATACTTCTATGGAAGAGAGTTTTCACTACGTACCGACCATGCCGCGCTTGCATGGCTCTTAAGATTTAAAAATCCGGAAGGACAGTTGGCAAGGTGGCTTGAACGTCTGCAAGAGTACAACTTCAAGGTACAACATCGACGGGGGCGCCTGCATGGTAATGCAGATGGTTTATCACGAAGACCGTGCCCGGAAGACTGCCGACATTGCCACAGAAAGGAAGAACAAAACTCAAGCGAACATGTTCAAGCCATCACTTTAGATTTCCTGGCTGACGGCTGGAGAACACAAGACTGTCGACAAGAACAGATGACTGATGAAGACATTGGACCGATCTTGACAGCAAAAGAGGAAGGTCGCCGCCCGGATTGGCAAGATATCTGCCATGGTTCTGAAATGCTGAAGGGCTACTGGGCACATGGGAATCTCTCACCTTAGAAAACGGAGTGCTGAAAAGGGCTTGGGAAAGTGCAGATGGACGAGACGTGGTCATGCAGTTGATAGTTCCCCGAAGTAAAGTGCAGTCTGTTTTGAAGGAGATGCATGATGGAACATCTGGAGGCCATCTTGGCGTTAACAAAACCCTTGACAAAATACGGAAGCGATTCTATTGGCTTTATCTTCGCCACGACGTAGAGGAATAGGTTCGGACGTGTGAAATATGTGCTGCCAAGCAAGGGGCCACAAACCAGAAGCAGGGGAAAAATGAGACATTAAAACGTTGGACTGTCTTTCGAGAGAATTGCCATAGACATTGCTGGACCATTCCCAGTTACTGACGATGGAAACCGGTACATCATGGTTGGAGGTGACTACTTTACTAAGTGGGTGGAAGCCTACGCAATTCCAAATCAGGAGGTTACCACTGTGGCAAAGCAGTTAGTTCACAACTTCTGTTGCCGTTATGGAGCCCCTATGGAAATCCATACGGATCAAGGGAGAAATTTCGAATTAGGAGTGCTTAAAGAAGTATGCCGTCTACTCGGAATTCGAAAGACCAGGACAACGCCTCTGCATCGTCAGTCGGACGGGTTGGTTGAGAGATTCAATAGGACACTTGAGCAGCATCTTTCGAAGGTTGTTGATGAGAACCAAACAGACTGGGACCAACTATACCACTATTCCTCATGGCGTATAGATCATCAGTACACGACACAACCGGCATGACTCCAGCAAAATTGGTGTTTGGGAGGGAGATTCGTCTTCCTGGGGACTTAATGTTCGTGTCACCTGAGACTCAGTCCCAAGAGCCGCAGAACTATTCCTCGCAATTAGAAAACCAACTGCGAGAAATGAATCGCTTGGTAAGAGGACGGCTGAAGATTGCCAGTAATAAAATGAAAACTCGGTATGACATTCGCAGCAATAGTGTGGGTTTCCAAGAAGGAGATCAGGTCTGGTTGTTCAACCCAAAGCGCCGTCGTGGTCGCTCACCTAAGCTTCAGTCTAACTGGGAAGGACCCTACACTGTGAAAAAAAGAATCAACGATGTTGTTTATCGGATTCAACAGAAAGGGCAGCGAAAGTTCAAGGTCGTCCACCTAGATCGCCTGGCTAAGTACTACTTCAGAGACGGTTTGCCAGTTCGGGACGAACAGGTTTAAGGATGGGAAGTGTTACGACATCACAGAAAAATCTACGTGTTTATCGAATGTTCCAGAGTGATCCGGAATGTAACGTGTATAATGGGGATGTAATTGATATTTGTTATTATCTATCATAAGTCGAAAACTTAACACAGCAGAACAATATGAAATATACAAACACTACAAAACACAACCAAACAACATACTTAACGACCAATTAAACTATAAATCACACACACACACTGTTTGCCACAATTATACATAAAACTAACAATAATTTGGATCCCCGCGCCAATCCCCTTCCTCCACACACCACCCCCACTAAACCTTCCAAACAAAAACCGTTACGTGTTACTGGCCAGTCTGTCTCAAACTGCTGACGAAGGCGAACACCACGCCGAAACGCGTACGGAAAGAAAAACAAGTAAGTTTCACAAGTGAAAGTTCTATATTATGTAGGTTATTCGCCACGTCATTATTCGTATTGAAAGACAGATTACAGCTCAAATATTCAAAATTACTGACCTACTCCGGAACAGCACCATCTACAGTGTGTACTCGTACGGGATCAGCTCCATGAAAGCCGTCATCACATTGGTCTTAAAATTTGGAGACCTGTAACCCAAAATCCGTGTAGATTTGACTCAGTGAGTGTACAGCCACCTGCAAGCCGCTTTCCGAGTTCGACAGGACAGCCTGCTTATCAGCAAACAACGTCGTGTCAACTGCAGAGTTACCAATCATAAAATGTTGTGAATGTTCATGTGCCAATAGTGTATGTCATCGTCTGTACACTATAAAAAGAGAAGTCATCGTCTCTTCATAAACTGAAAAGAGAAGGCTATACTGGGCATCCGTGACGTGTCGGACTCCACAACTGATCATGCCCACATTAGGAGTTGTGCTCCATCTTCCTGTCGCAATTAAGATTTTGTTTTCCATACAAAGACTTTGTACGACTGTAGTGAGGCGTTGTTGGATCCTTTTCTTTGCCATTATTGCTCACAGCCTGGCCCTGTTCACTCTATCAGATGTGTTCCCAAAGTCAATGAAAGGAATGTATGTGGGGGCAACTCATATTCTCTGCGCTTTTCAGTGACTGGGGCTGTTGTAAAGATGCAATCTAAACATGATCGGGTCTCTGAGGGAACAGTCTCTAGTATTGCATTTAGTCGTTTTGCTAAGATAGGTGCATACAATAACTACTTATATAATTATGCTTACGATACGATAATTACAATAATAATTTTATAAGTTAAAATTTGTAATCTAGTTTCTTCTTTGTGTCGGGTTATAACATTCCACGTCTTCCGACACTCAGTCGCCATCCATCACTATAGTTCCACAGTCCTCTTCCAATCCATGTCGTTTGTGCCACTCAGCCAGCTCTTTCTGCACCCTCTCTGTTGCTTTTTTCGTCCCGGCTTCCATTGGAAAATCTCTTTCGGCAGCCTTTCTTCTAGCATTCTGCGAACATGTACGAACCATATTAATTGTTTATCTTTGACATTGTCTACTACTGTGCGCGTTACCTCTATAGTTTCTCTAATTAATTCTGTCGTTCGTTATTCTTTCCACCATAAGGAGAACACTAAAAAACAAGACGCGGAAAGATACTCAGCTCAAGTTCTACAAGGTAATGGCTGTTCCTGTGCTTCTTTATGAGAGTGAGTCATGGATAATGAGAAAAAGAGATAAAAGCTGCATACAAGTAGCGGAGATGAAATTTCTAAGATCTGTCAAAGGTCGTTCTAAACAAGATCGATTTAGAAAATTAAGAGATTAGAGAAGAGTTGGAAATATACAACGTAAATGAGAAAACAGATTTGTATAGGAGGAATTGGAAGGGCCATCTGGCACGTATGGATGATCGAAGACTACCAGAAGCGGCAAGTAGATACAAACCAGCTGGAAGAAGAAGCGTGATGATGGAAGACCAAAGGAATTGTGGGAATAAATCCTACGAAGCCGGAACAGATCACCAAGGCCTAATCCTTGTTGGGGAAGAAGAAGAAGAAGAAGAAGAAGAAGAAGAAGAAGAAGAAGAAGAAGAAGAAATTATTCTTTACATTCATTATCTGCCTTCCGTCCTCCTCCAAAAGTCCATTTCCGTTGCCTTTAACCTTTTTTCCATTTTGTCTTTAATTGGCCTTACTTCCGAACCGTAGATTGCTGTACTCTTGGCAGTAGGATGTGGTATGTATCCGCTCCGTTTCTTATTATCTTTACTAATGTGTTTTAGTGTTTTAACATTAGAAAATCTAGTTTATCCTACTTGTCATCTAGGTTAATTTTTTTGAAAATGTTGTAAATTTGTATGGCATAGTAAAAAATGCTCGAGTCTAAATTCAATAAGCCACATTGAGTCGTTTTTAGAGACATTTTTAATTAATAACAAAAAAATTGTTTGAATCTGTTAAAAAGTGAAGGATGTTGGCATTAATAATAATAGAACTTTATACCGAACCATTACTCGTTGTCATTCAAAGTGTCCAATTCATCATCATCACCATCATCATCATCTTCATATCACGTCATACGCAAGGTGCTGCCTGTTCCATCTTCAAAGATCCTCCAGCCATCTCATCCTGGGTCTACCCACACACCTGTGTACTATAGGTTTGTATTTCCAGACTTGTTTGTGCAGTCTTGAGTCTGAGAATCGTTCTAAGCATTCTTTCCACCGTTGTTTATCATCTTTTAGTCTTTCGTTCAAGTTAAAAACTTCTAATTCTTCTCTTATGGCCTCATTTTTTATGCGACCAAGTTTAGAACACCATTTAAGTCCTCTTAAGAACGTCATTTTTGAGGCCTGTACTTTAATTTCTTGTTTCTTGGTTGTTGTCCATAGTTCACACCCATAGAACAGTACAGGAACCGCCACATCGTTGCAGAACTTTAATTTCGTATCTCGACGTACCTTGTTTCTAAAAATAAGGTTGATTGTCCCACAGATCGTCTGGAACGTACCCAACTTAACATCAGTATCATAATTCTTACAGAATTGTTTCCTAGCACAAAAGGGCTTAAACAAGGGTGCAGCTTGTCACCTATCCTGTTTAAAATATATATCCAAGAAGCCATCAGTAACTGAAGAAGAAAAACATCAAGAATGGGAATTCAAATGGATGAGCAGTATTTAACAACTCTCCTATTTGCCGACGATCAGGTAATTATAGCGTGTGACGAGGACGAAACAGACTATATGTTTAGAAAATTTAAAGAGGAGTACGAGAAATGGGGTCTAAACATAAACACTACTAAATCAGAATATTTGAAAATAGGAGACATGCAACAAGAAGACCCAGATCTGCAAATCCATAGAATCGGAAAGTGTAGCGAATTCAAATATTTTGGAAGCATTATTTCAGAAGATAGAACAAAAAAAAATTACATCAAAAATAGGATACAACAGGGAAAAAAGGCTATTCGTTTGCTAAACTCGTTACTTTGGTCGAAAAAAAACGAAACTTTAAACTAAACTGACAATCTACACAATTATTGTGAAGCCCATTTTAACTTATGGCTGCGAATGCTGGCAACTTTCAGATAAAGAGAAAAAGATGATAGAAACTGTGGAAATGGACTTCTTAAGAAGAGCGTGTAATATTTCTAGAATGCAACATGTTACAAATGAAAATATAAGGAAAACAGGGCGCGTATTTACAACAGCAGAAAGAATAGAATCCAGACAGTTGGTATGGTATGGTCACGTAATGAGGATGGAGGAGAAGCGATGGGCAAAGAAAGCATTGACTTACACACCACAAAACAGGAGAAGAAAAGGAAGACTGACAACACAATGGAGAACAGGAATTGGGAAAACCATGAGAGATCGAGCTATTGAAGATGATGACTGGAAGGATAGGGAGAAATGGAGATCCAAATGCGGAATGCGGCATAGACTGTAGGGCCCCCGCTAATTAAAAAAAATTTCGACGAAACCGAAACATCGAAGCATGATAATGTTTTTAGGCTTTTGAAACGTATAATGTGCATATAACAAATATATTTACTATATAACAAACATTATCATGTAAAACGGCAGAGACCGAAGATTTCTAGACTGTGTGGGGAATCGAAATTGTGGAAGCGTTACATTTTTCGATGACGTTACATTTTTGTGGAACGACCGCCAGCCTAAACAAACCTTTATTTACAACAATCCCAATTGTGGCGGTCCGAGTTGGTCACCAGTCTGAGTTGATCAAATGACGTCACTGGCTTATGACATCAGAGAGGCCCTGGTAGCTGGTTTCCGCTGTCTCTGTGCCTGTCCAAGGTAGTGTGCGTTGTTTGTTTAATCATTCGTTGTGTTCGTTTAGACTACACACTCATACTTGAGTAATCTGTTTGCAGCAATGTAACAATTCAACAAACACTTAAAGAGGCGCGCTTTGGGTGCAGTCGCAGAAGGACCTGCCGTGCTAACCTTTTCAAATTCATAATCGTTAATGCGCAGGGACAGGGAACGAGTGTTGGTACCTACAACCATATATTTGGTTTTGCTTTGGTTTATAACCAAGCCCATAGCCTTAGCGGACAACTCCAGTTCCCGAAAGGCTTCCTTTAAGCCAGATTCAGACCTACTTATGACGTCAATGTCATCGGCATAGGCCAGAAGCTGTACCTCCTTGTGAAATATGTGTCCGCTAGTTTGAATAACTGAATCCCTGATGACCTTTTCTAGAGCTATGTTGAACAACAGACACGCTAAGGCATCTCCTTGTTTCAACCCATTCAATGTTTTTAAGGAGTTAGATAGATTTGATTGTATTCTTATTTGGCACTTAGAATTGGACATAACTACTCCAACCATACGCACCAACTTAGATGGTATATTCAACTCCTTCATTCCTTCATAGCTCTATATAGCATTTTCCGGTTGATTGAATCATATGCCGACTGGAAATCCACAAAGAGATGGTGAGTGGCCATTCCATATTCCAACGTTTTTTCTAGGATTTGCCTTAGTGTAAATATTTGGTCTGTTGTTGACCTATTCCTAGTGAATCCACATTGATATTCTTTTATGTTTTCCTCAGCGTAGGGAAGCAGCCTAGAAAATATGATGTTGGACAATACCTTATACGCTGCATTAAGTAGAGAGATGCCCCTATAATTTTTACATATGAGCGGATCACCCTTTTTATGTATTAAACACACCACCCCATTGTTCCACTCATCAGGCATTACCTCCTCCACCCATATTCGCTCTATGAGATGGGCAAATTCCTTTATGAAATCTCCTCCTGCGCTCTTTAATAGTTCCCCTGGTAAACCATCGGAACCTGCTGCCTTGTTATTTTTAAGCTTTTCTAGAGCTTCATACACCTCGTCATAGGATGGCACCAACTCCTCTCTATCATCCTCGAATTCTCCTGCTTCCTCTTCATTCTCAAATGCCTCCATCGAAGCCTCCCCAACTGAGCCTAGCAACTCTTCGAAGGTGCAGGTATCGTTTGCCATAGAAAAAAATCTACACAAGATAGACAGACAGACAGACACACACACACACACACACTTTTCGAAAAACGACTTTTTTTCATGTTTTGAGTGTAGTACAATCAAAATCTGCAATAATCTCGAACACGATTTTTTTTGCCATCACCATACTTCCATTTCCTTAAGGAATATGGAAGTAATAAGCGCTATTGCAACATTGTTCATAAGATACTTATTGACTTACTTGAATTTCCTATATTTCATATTTCAAACGTACACGCATATTCTGTGTAATAAATTTGTTTTTAGACCTCTATTTAAAAAAGGGGTACTACTGTATTAGCGTATACAGCTGTGAAATTAATAAAACAGCTTAAAAATTAGGAGATTAACAAAATTTCTTGTCAACTGTCGACCTTGTGGGGTGGGGTCCGGTCCCATTCCCCCCCCCGTATATGCGCCCCTTCCCGCTCTTAATTATTTCAGAGTAAATGTTACAGGTTTCTTACCAATTTCGCCGAACTGTGCCAGCTGATGTTTTCGTGGTTGGTAGCTCCAAATTCCAGAAGCTCATCTTTAAACACGGCGAATGAAGCATTCAAAATTGGATGGTCATATCGTCGCTTACTTTTATTGTCACTTCCTTCGGTCTTGTAGAATTAAACGACTATAGGATTAAAAGTATTCGAATTTAACGTAAACTCACTTGAATGAAAAAATAACTTAGTTTGTGTGTTAACCATTATTCCTTAAAGTAAATTATATGCAATCAGAAAGACAAGACTAATAGCAAAAATATTTTTGCAGTATGCAATAAACGTTATGTTTCGGCTTGCACAGAGTGGAGTATTTCGGGGATTCTCAGTACAAAATTAGTTTCTATCTGTTTCATGAAACTAAATTTAAGTTGCCATAATAATTAATCTTTTTAAAATTCGTTTTTATAACGAATTGTTTAAAGCTGTATCAATTAATTAATTTTAAACAATAAAAACAAAATTATTAATTATTTACACTATAAAAATATGTCTTTAGTTTTCATTACACTTTATATACAGTAAGAGATAAAATAATAGTATAGTAGCCTACTTACTTTTCTGTAGACACGTAGGTATTGCTTAAACTACACCCATTCCATGAACTGAAATAACAACTTCATAATGACAACCACTTTCATTTGTAATGTATGTATTTTTTTGGCTTGGAATTTCACTTTTTTTTAAATTTGCTGAAGCACCTGCTGTAAATAACTGCCAGTCCCACTTCTCTCCATTTTTTGAGTTTATCTTTGTGTACACAAAAATGTTTGTATTCAAAAGTGATGCAGTTCCAAATATCTCACTTTCAGTTGCCCATGTGCCTTCTTTTATCATATTTTTTAGTGACGTCCTACCTTTAAATAAATCATTGGCTTGGTTGTTGTTCAATTCATTGTCCATATAATTGACAACTATGTTTCTAACGTCCATGTGATAACCTTCACTGCCAGTAATTACGTAGGAAACTGCCCTAAACCAACAATTTCCGTCACCCACAATTTTCTTCACACCGTGTGGTTTTGCAAGTGCTAATTTATGACCGATTCTAATACATGTGCATTGTCCTTCAAAGGACAGACCCAACACTTTACACTTTTCCATTTGCCACTCTACGTCAACCGGATCATAAAAAAAAATCACTTCACACCACTCACCAGAAACCTCCACATCAGATTAATCATCATTTAGATTGTAGAAAATTTCAAGTTTTTCACATGTTCTTTCTTTTTCCTCACTTTGCCACTTTCATCTTGTAATATACAATACTCGTTTCTTAAAACTTTAACTGTAAATGGTCCACTCCATGGAGGTTCAGCAAACATTAATTTATTTTTGAATTTTGTCACATTTTTTACCAAAACTCTACTCCCAGGTTTTATTTCCATTTTCTTTGTTATTGTATGTCTTTCGTCAAATTGCTTTTTCTGTTTAATCTGAGCTCTTCTGATATTTTTTAATGCTGCTTCATCAATTACTTTTTTCACTTCTAATATTTTTTGTAATTTTCTTTCCATTTCTTTATTTTCTTCGACAATATCTTCCTCTACTTCTTGAACATCCGTTGTTTTTTCAGCTACCTGAAGAGACTCCTCGTCTTCATCGGTCAAATTATCTTCATCAACAAGGTCTAATGGTAAAACTGGTTCTCTGTTGTATAACATAAAAAAAGGTGAAAATCCTGTTGTTTTGTGTCTAGATGTTCTGTACGCAAATAATACACTCTCGAGAACGTCAGGCCAGTTATTAATCTTTTCCATTAAAGTTCTTTTTAGTTTATCTTTTATTGTCCTATTTTGACGTTCTACTAATCCATTAGCCTGTGGATGGTAGGGTGATGTTAATCTTTGTTTTGTCCCCGTCAGTCTATGCAATTCTTTAGAAACTTCATTTACAAACTCGCGACCATTATCGTTAATTTGTATTTTAGGGCAACCTTATAATTTCATAAATAAATTTAGCCACTTCAATGCCAGTCTTATTTTTAAGGGCTTTCGCCTCAGCCCACTTTGAAAAGTAGTCTACTGCCACCAATATGTATTTTTTGCCCTGCACTTCTAGTAACTGCATAACATCTATTCCAGTTTGTTCCATGACTCTCTTAGGAACAGGAATTGGCTTCATTTCGGGTACACAAGACACCCATGGAGGTGTAACTTTCTGACACACTTCACAATTTTTTACAAAATCTGTCACCTTTAATTTTATATTTTTAAAGTAGTACCGTTGTGAAAGTATGTCCAGTCCACGGTGCTATTAATTCCTCAATGTGCAGACATACCAATCGCTTGTTTGCTAGTATCAGCACCTTTGTGGGCTACGCCCATCAATTCTTTTTTTTTTTATTATCGTCGTGAACAATTTCTATTAATTTTTCTGTACCTCTTAGCCTGTCACATTTACGATAAAACAGTTTATTGTCACGAATAACATAAAGTTTACATCGTCTCTTAAAGTTTCTACTTTGATACGATTTTGTACACTTTTCAGGAATTGCTCCAGTAATTAAAAACCTTTGTATATCCAGCGGTGTTATTCCTCCTTCGAAAACCCTCATTTTAATTATCCCAACTGAGATCTGAATATGCAAACAAAATACGAACAACTGTCGAATATTAAGTAAGATACTTAAAACACTGTAAACACAAATACTAATATAACACAACAACAAAATAATAATATCGTTGATTTATAACAAAGCGACGATGTTTAAAGACACGATTTAGCCGAACGTAGTCAACCACACTTTAAAAACGTCTCAGAGCGACTGTTTTTTACTTCCATGTTCCTTAAGGAAATGGAAGTATGGTGATGGCAAAAAAAATCGTGTTCGAGATTATTGCAGATTCTGATTGTACTACACTCAAAACATGAAAAAAAGTCATTTTTCGAAAAGTGTCTGTGTGTCTGTAGATTTTTTTTCTATGGCAAACGATAACAGCCGCAAATTCAAAC
Source organism: Magicicada septendecula (assembly GCA_034769895.1). Classification (NCBI taxonomy): domain Eukaryota; kingdom Metazoa; phylum Arthropoda; class Insecta; order Hemiptera; family Cicadidae; genus Magicicada; species Magicicada septendecula. The sequence continues at coordinate 29,059,143 of CM068367.1, read as the reverse complement.
TGAATCAAATCATTTTTTGCATACAGCCCTAAAGTGTAGAGTTCTAAAGATCTATTAATTTTGGTGAAGATCGGTTAAGGGGAAGGGGTAGTTTACCTGCTACGTTTTATGTTTTAAAAGGGTATTTTCTATGGCAAACGATGAGCCGCAAATTCAAAAAGAATCAAATAATGTTTTGCATACAGCCCTGAATTGTAGAGATCTCAAGACCTATTGTGTTTGGTGAAGATCGGTTAAGGGAAAGGGGTAGTTTACCTGCAACGTTTTATGTTTTAACAAGGGTATTTTCTATGGGTAACGATAACAGCCGCAAATTCAAACAGAATCAAATAATTTTTTGCATACATCCCTGTTTTGTAGAGTACTCAAGACTTATTGTTTTTGGTGAAGATCGGTTAAGGGGAAGGGGTAGTTTACCAGCAACGGTTTTTTTTTAATCAAGGGTAATTTATTCCTATGGCAAACGATAACAGCCGCAAATTCAAACAGAATCAACTGCTCTTTTGCAAACAGCCCTAAATTGTAGAGATCTCAAGACCTGTAATTTTTGGTGAAGATCGGTTAAGGGAAAGGGGTAGTTTACCTGCAACGTTTTGTTTTAACAAGGGTATTTTCTATGGCAAACGATAACAGCCGCAAATTCAAACAGAATCAAATAATTTGTTGCATACAGCCCTGATTTGTAGAGTACTCAAGACCTATTGCTTTTGGTGAAGATCGGTTAAGGGAAAGAGGTAGTTTACCTGCAACGGTTTTTTATCAAGGTTTATTTTTTTTGGCAAACGATTACAGCCGCAAATTCTAACAGAATCAATGTATTGCATACAACCCTGTATTGTAGAGTTGACAATCAAGACCTAATGTTTTTGGTGACGATCGGTTAAGGGGAAGGGGTAGTTTACTGAGAACGTTTTATGTTTGAAAAGGGTATTTTCTATGGCAAACGATAAGAGCCGCAAATTCAAACAGAATCAAATAAGTTTTTGCATAAGGCCCTGATTTGTAGAGTACTCAAGACCTATTGTTTTTGGTAAAGATCGGTTAAGGGAAAGGGGTAGTTTACCGTCCACGTTTTTTGTTTTAACAAGGGTATTTTTTTATGGCAAACGATAACAGCCGAAAATTCAAACATAATCAAATAATATTTTTCATACAGCCCTGAATTGTAGAGTTCTCAAAACCTGTTAGTTTTGGTGAAGATCGTTTAAGGGAATAGGGTAGTTTACCTGCAAAATTTTATGTTTTAACAAGGGTAAATTTTTTTATGACGAACGATAACTGCCGTACATTAAAACAGAATCAACTACTCTTCTGCATACCTTTTTGAATTATACAGAACTCAAAGTCTGTTGATTTTGTTGAAGATCGGTTAAGGGAAAGGGGTAGTTTACCCCTTTATGTTTTAACAAGGGTTATTTTTTATATGACGAACAATAACTGCCGTAAATTCAAACAGAATCAACTACGTTTTTGCATACCTTTTTGAACTAAGGAGAACTCAAGTTCTGTTGATTTTGTTGAAGATCGGTTAAGGGAAAGGGGTAGTTTATCACCAAAGCTTTATGTTTTAAAAAGGGTAATTTTTTTATGACGAACGATAACTGCCGCACATTCAAACAGAATCAAATATTTTTTTTGCATGCATCCCTACATTGTAGAGGACTGAAGGTCTATTGATTTTGGAGAAGATCGGTTAAGAGAAAGGGGTAGTTTACCTGAAACATTTTATGATTTAACAAGAGTAAACTACTTAATTTTTATAAATAAAGTATCCTGATAAGAAGCTCATAATAATCCACTGTAGAAACGTAGATGAAATATCTATAAATGAAGAGGTTATGTGAACAGGGTGGGGGTAATTTTCTATTATTAAAAATTATATTTTAAGGTGGAGGGGAGAATTTTTTATACGTGTTTATCGTTTGTTATCGGCAACAAAGAAGTAGTTTTTTGTTAAAATTGCTTCCCGGGCTGTTTAGCCGTAGTCCAATGTTTTCTGTAAAACCAGACTTTTCGGCAGTGCCATCGACTGCCATCATCAGTGAAAATCGAGTGCGAAAACGTGAGGTGGTATACGTTAGTGACCACAGTACTGTGGTTAATGCTGAAGCAATAAGTAGAAAGACGTAGTTTCTATGGAAACATTTCATTTCAATAAAATCATATTTAAAATATGATTTTAAATATTAATCTTAGAACATGGAAGTCATGTATGGTTCTCCATACCGATATTTTTTTTTTGCAATGCAATGCTTTTCCACACGTTCCAATTCGTCAACGTACATGTACACAGAGACAGCGGAAACCAGCTACCAGGGCCTCTCTGATGTCATAAGCCAGTGACGTCATTTGATCAACTCAGACTGGTGATCAGCTCAGACCTTTACACCAATGACGTCATGCAATGATGACGTCATACAGCGTGACTAAATAAAATGTTGCAGAAAGTTTCAAACGATGTCTAGCTAAAAGACATTATCATGTCAAAAATCATAATTCTTATCATAACCAAAACATTTTCCAATACAAAAGTGTCTAAATTTTGTATTAAATTATTTGAGAGTAACGTTTTCAATACAACCATGTATATTTGAACTCTGATTTATGACAACTGTCTTTCGAGTAACCCATCGTATTGTCATGTGATGGCAACACTTGATATTGTAAACAAAACCAAAAGCTTCGACTGCAGTCGACGACGCGGAAAATGACAGCAGCATCTCTGATAATCCGATATTTTCTGTTTGTCGGCTCGACGCAGATAAAGCTGTCGTGTTACGGCAACATATTAAATACTAATTTGCTGTCGCTGGCTGTTGTGTCTGGAAAATTTCACGTAACCAATCAACACGCACACACATAATTAGTGCAGTGCAGACGGTATAAATAGCCGGTGGTCCTTCTTTTGACCGAGATAACAGCTGATTGACACTGACAAGCGGAGAACAGCTGATACCGTGTATACACAATGAGTAAGTTCGTGTGTTTAGTCTTCGCCGCCGTCGCAGGTAATTCAAATTAATTGTTTAATTTCTAATTCTAAGCCTAATTGTTTCAAATTAATTATCGGTTGAATGTTACTTTATTATAGTGAAGTGTCAACAAAACTCTAGGGCAGCGGTCGGCAACCCTGCGCCCGTCGATAAGGTTAGATGCGCCCGCGAACCAAATTTGTAATTTTAATGTAATTTCCCTCGTACTTTGAACGAAGGAACGCACCCGCATTGTATCTGCTTCCAAGTACTTTATTATAAAATAGTACAAGCCGTTTCAAATTTTGCTTTTTCTAATACAATAATTACTGTAAGTTAGTTTTTTCAAGCAAAGAAACTGAAACCTAAATTTATGTTTTAAATGTAATTTTTTCAAGTTTTACATTTCTGTACACGTTATAAAAACAAATACAGTAGTGTTATTGTGGTAAGTTCTTTAATTTACTTTTATTAAAATGTGTTCCTGTTTAAACGTTTTTTCGTTTAAAGTTTTGTTAGTTTAAACGTGCGTGTGCATGATGACAGATTGTTAATGACCTAATCTTAATGTGAAAAATTTTCACAAATTGATATGAAAAATACTGCAAAGCTTTTTTTCTTTTGATTTCCACGTCGCTAACTTTTTGTAATTTTCCACGACAGTTAATGTTTGTATAACTCCAGCTATTGACCACTGATGTCCAACGTCCAGCTCCACACCTTTCTATTTTCCAATAATGGCGGGGAGGGATGCACCTATCGAACTGGTCGTCAGTTATACGTATATACGCCCCTATGAATTCAAAGGTTGCCTATGACTGCTCTAGGGAAATGGGGGGTACGTATTAAAAACCTCCAGCTCCGCACATTTCTATTTTCCAATAATGGAGGGGAGGGATGCGCCTATCGAACTGGTCGTCAGTTATACATATATGCGCCCCTATAAATTCAAAGGTTGCCTGTGACTGCTCTAGGGAAATGGGGAGTACGTATTAAAAACGTATAATTCTTTTTTTGTTTGTCTATTTATTGCAGTCTGCCAACAAATACATTTAGCAATACAGATAATATTTATAATAAGAGGGTCCGGGATGTAAGCCCCACTTCACCATCGATAGTCATCTCATGTTACACTAGGACAATGGCTATTTAACGTTTCATGCGACACGCTTTCCGTGGAATCGATACTTGTGTGAGCGGTTTACTAGGAAGTTTCTTGTACCTGCTGGTAATGTCGTGGCTTCCCGCCTGACGATAGGCGTCTGCAGATCCCAACGAATAACGTCGTTTTCGACGAACTATCGGCCAACTATCTACCAACTAGGTAAGTGATTTCCAACTGACGGGCCGCCAAATTATCTTCGAAAACCAGTTTAATAAATACTCCTCTTATTTTAATAAATAAGTGATCGATACAATATTACTTTAACTGAGAATGAAGAGAGGAGAAACTTATGAAATATTTTTTATTTATTTACTAATAAACGTGCAGTAGATTTCATTTTATATTTTATAATTTACTCTAGAACGTTCTTATTTCCATCGTATAATAAGAGTTAGTTAATTTCCTTCCATCCCTCCGCTATACAGAACAGAGGTTCTTGTCCGATGTTTCATCTCTGACTCGTATTCAGTCGTATCTGTTACTCAAAGTTACCTTTAACAGTGTTTTCAGTCTACAACTCGACATATATAGATAAGACCTTTCTTTGTAGCAGATTGATTTCAGTTTTCACATTGAAGACTTTATGTAAATTGTACAGCGTTTCTATCGGGTAAATCCTCTACTTATATTGCTTTGTGTAAATTGTACAGCGCTTCTATCGGATAAATCCTCTACTTATATTGCTTTGTGTAAATTGTACAGTGTTTCTATCGGGTAAATCCTCTACTTATATTGCTTTGTGTAAATTGTTCAGTGCTTCTATCGGGTAAATCCTCTACTTATATTGCTTTGTGTAAATTGTTCAGTGCTTCTATCGGGTAAATCCTCTACTTATATTGCTTTGTGTAAATTGTTCAGTGCTTCTATCGGGTAAATCCTCTACTTATATTGCTTTGTGTAAATTGTACAGTGCTTCTATCGGGTAAATCCTCTACTTATATTGCTTTGTGTAAATTGTACAGTGTTTCTATCGGGTAAATACTCTACTTATACTGCTTTGTGTAAATTGTACAGTGTTTCTATCGGGTAAATACTCTACTTATACTCCTTTGTGTAAATTGTACAGTGTTTCTATCGGGTAAATACTCTGCTTATACTGCTTTGTGTAAATTGTACAGTGTTTCTATCGGGTAAATACTCTGCTTATACTGCTTTGTGTAAATTGTACAGTGTTTCTATCGGGTAAATACTCTGCTTATACTGCTTTGTGTAAATTGTACAGGGTTTCTATAGGGTAAATCCTCTACTTATACTGCTTTGTGTAAATTGTACAGGGTTTCTATCGGGTAAATACTCTACTTATACTGCTTTGTGTAAATTGTAGTGTTTCTATCGGGTAAATACTCTACTTATACTCCTTTGTGTAAATTGTACAGTGTTTCTATCGGGTAAATACTCTGCTTATACTGCTTTGTGTAAATTGTTCAGTGTTTCTATCGGGTAAATACTCTACTTATACTGCTTTGTGTAAATTGTACAGTGTTTCTATCGGGTAAATACTCTACTTATACTCCTTTGTGTAAATTGTACAGTGTTTCTATCGGGTAAATACTCTGCTTATACTGCTTTGTGTAAATTGTTCAGTGTTTCTATAGGGTAAATACTCTACTTATACTGCTTTGTGTAAATTGTACAGGGTTTCTATCGGGTAAATACTCTACTTATACTGCTTTGTGTAAATTGTACAGTGTTTCTATCGGGTAAATACTCTACTTATACTCCTTTGTGTAAATTGTACAGTGTTTCTATCGGGTAAATACTCTGCTTATACTGCTTTGTGTAAATTGTACAGTGTTTCTATCGGGTAAATACTCTGCTTATACTGCTTTGTGTAAATTGTACAGTGTTTCTATCGGGTAAATACTCTGCTTATACTGCTTTGTGTAAATTGTACAGTGTTTCTATCGGGTAAATCCTCTACTTATACTGCTTTGTGTAAATTGTACAGTGTTTCTATCGGGTAAATACTCTGCTTATACTGCTTTGTGTAAATTGTACAGTGTTTCTATCGGGTAAATCCTCTACTTATATTGCTTTGTGTAAATTGTACAGTGTTTCTATCGGGCAAATCCTCTACTTATATTGCTTCAATCGTAATATTTTTGGTCGACGTTCCGAAAAATATGGAATCGTCCTCACAAGCTGTGTGTGGCGGTTGAAAGATCCTGTTCAATGACAACAACGACAGAGTCATTGTTATATCATTGAATATAATATAATATATTATTGAATAATAATATATCCAATGATATACTAATCTCCAAAACTAAGTAACTTATAAATAAATATATACATGTGTGTGTGAGTGTGTGGCGTGCGAGTATACATGACTATAATTATAAAACTGTCAGGAGCCTTATCCGTCGTTTGAGTTATCCGAGACAGCACACATTGGCGGATCTAGAGGGGGGCGGTGGGGGCTGCCGCCCCCCTTTGAATTTTTCTGCCAATGTGCAAAATTATAATATGAATGTCACATTGTATTAGAGTCTGTAAACTAAATTTATCACAATATTCTTAATTTATGCTAGCACAATACACCAAGAAAACAATATGGTGGAACTATCCTATATTTATGGTTAAAATGCTTGAATTGAAGTACTGTATATCATTATTATATTGACTGTCGAACAGTCATAGAATGTGACCGTAGCGCCACCGTGTGAAATCATACCCTGGTTTCACGCATCGTGATTTGGACCCAAGACCGCTCGCGCGTGAGACGCTTTGATCGCTACGCCACGTCGCTCGGCACTGTTTTGCGAGTAACCGAATTCAGCGTAAAACAGCTTAGAAGTATTTCTTACTCTGTTGAAACGGGCAACCAATCACATTTGAATTTGATACAAGTTTACTTATGCCTTCATATAAAATAGACAAATAGTGCAGCTATTCAAAATAATGGCAAGTAAATGGTTTTAAACTTGAGTTCATCAGTCTGTTGGTAAAATAAGGACCGGCCATCGACCGTATTTTGAGGTTGGATGTAACTTTGCAGTAGTTGCTTGCGTTCATCGGCTTTGAAAGTTTTTGTTGCTGCTTAATTCCATTTTAATTCATTTCATTAACTTGTTTATGAAATACATAAATGTCCCAAGTTTTCAGATGACTGTATTTTAAATAAAAAAATATATTCATGCTAACAGTTTTTATTCAATGTTCCCATGTAAAAAAGTTGTATAAAATTTTTATATAAATTATATAAAATTGAATGTATACTTTAAGGCATTCATTGAAATAAAATATAAAAATTTTATTCCTTTCAATGACGCGATGATAATTTCAGGTTATAGAAAATCGTTGATTTTAACACACCTCTATCGTTGACTAGATGTCATGATGTATTTATACACATCACTATGTAAATTTTTTCGAGTTATTTCCCATAGCAACGAATTAACACAAAAAACTTCAGATTAAAATAATTTTTGTCTGCTATCAATTAGCGACTAAATTAGTCAGTTTGTTAACCTGAAACTTTCATTACATAAATGTTGCGACTGTAAGATAATTTAGAATTCATATTTAAACTTAATTTATACCTTTAACCAACTCTTGGACATAGAAGTTGGAAGAATTAAAAAGTGTATTTTAAGAGCTCTCTAGGAAATAAAAATATCGGTATGGAGAACCATACATGACTATGACTTCCATGTTCTAAGATTTATATTTAAAATCACTTATATATAAAATGAAAATTTTGTCAAGTTTGATAAATTGAAATGAAGTATTTCCATAGAAACTACTTCTTTGTTGCCGATAACGTATACATCAAGAAAGAAAGCAAATACCTCCCAGCGTTTGATATCTGTGAATTTCTGAAAATGAAAAATTATTTTGTTTACATATCAGAGGTTACATTGCATAGAATAACATCAATTTGTATTATTTAAATGAAATTTTTAAGTTGTCGGTCGAATAAATTTATAACATTAATACAAAAATGTTCTTCATGTTTTGAGGGTAGTAGAACCAGAATCTGCCCTTATCTCAAATACGATTTTTTTCGCCATCACCATGAATTCTTTTTCAAAAGAAAGAATTAGATATGAAAGAAGCAAAAGATGCTGTGGACACTGTGTGCACCACACTGCAAAATAGAAGGTCAGATTGCGAAGAGTACTTCCATGATGTGTATGAGGTGGCTCTAGGGTTAGCAAGTGACCTTGGAACTGAAATCACTCTTCCCCGGCTTGTGAAATGCCAAAAAAATAGAAGCAACTACGAAGTAAATGAGATAGAAAAATATTACAGGGTGTCCATTTACAACCCACTCATTGACAATATCCTTCAAGACATTATTCACAGATTTCCTGCTGAGACTACAGAGCTGTTTGATCTTTTAGTCCTCATACCGTCTTTTACAGTAAAATTAGAAACTACTACCCGATAAAAGAAAAAGCTTCCTTTCTTGCATCCAGATTTGGTTTTGCCTTGACCAGTACAGCTGGTTACAGTTTCAAAGCACTTCACAACGAATTGGCTTTATGACACACAAAATGGATCGAGCTACAAAAACTGAAAGAAAAAATCCCTGAAAATGCTTTAGATGCTCTCAACTATTGTGTTCCTGAAGTCTTCATGTACATCAGACCTCTACTACAAATTTTTTTAGCACTTCCAGTTACCACAGCTACTGCCGAGAGGTCTTTTTCAACTCTTCGGAGATTGAAGGACTGGCTAAGGACAACGATGAAGGAAGATCGTCTTGTGTCCTTAGCTCTTATGAAGTTCATCGCGAACTTACAGATGGTCTTAGTGCAGAAAAAATAGTAGACAATTTTGCAAAAAAGAAAAATAGAAAATTTGGATCTTTTCGGTTAAGTGGCAGCATGCAGTGAGCAATTACTGTACGTAGCAATCGCCAGTAACAACGCATTTCCCCCTCCATCGCATTTTGCAACTATTCCATGGTGACAGCGTGCCCTGCGACTCTGTATTGTATGCCGCAATCGAAAGTGTAGTAGTATCGTTGCGTGTTATGAATTTCCTTCAGTTAACAGCACAGATTCCCGACAAAGATTCAGCGATACAGTTTCTAAGAGACAAAAATATTTTACATAACCCAAGAATTTGTACGAAATGAAACTGAATTTGTACTATAAATGAAACTGTATACGACAGGTAAAGACCGTTGGGTATGTTCTACAAAGGACTGTCGGGAATCCAAACAAGTGCGACAGGATACATTACTAAATAATTCTCGATTAGATTTCCGCACAATCGTGTACTTCATTTACTGTTGGAGTAAGGAGTACACAACCGGGCAATACTGTCAAGATGAGTTGGAAATGAATCACTTCACATGCATGGATTGGAATTCATACATGCGAGAAGTGTGTGAGCACCATTTTATATAAACATAAAAATACAATATAAAAATACAAATATAAAAAAATATGTCAAAATTGAAAATAAAAATACAAACGGTCGCTGGTTATCGCTGCGTGTGGAAGGGGGAAATGCGTTGTTACTGGCGATTGCTACGTAGAGTAATTGCTCACTCCATGCTGCCACTTAACCGAAAAGATCCGAAAATTTGATTTTGTTTTGTAAAAAAATTCAATATACAAGTCCATGTTATAAATACGTAGTTAGGTTATTGTAAATGTAAATACAAATAAAAAAGTTACCGTAGTGTTTAAGTTTCAACTTGTATGCAATCCTGTAAATATTCATCAACAGAAATACTACATTTGGACTATGTGACTAGCAATTGTTTTTTCATAATAAAAAGTGTTAATGCAAGAAACCTTTTGTTTGTTTCACAGTAGCAAATTAAATCCTCTTTATTTATTACATAAATTTAGTTACTCTAGTTATAAGAGTAAATTACATTTATTACTTCAGACATAATAAAAAAATCTCATTTATTATTAGCGGCAGTTTTTATATTGTTATTAGAGATGAAATTAATATATAGTTTGCCATAATAACAAACTGCATTTTGTGTGTATATGTGGGTGGGGGGAAAGGGAAGGTCACACATGCTGTTTCATATAAAAATATACAGCCCCCCCTTTCAAAATTGCTGGATCCGCCGATGACAGCACATCGGCTCGGATAATAATCGGGGTTCTAAAATGCACGTGTTTCAGTGGCGAGCGTGATGAGCGAGGATCGCTACGTGGACTTGGGCACCGTCCACTGCAGAGTTGGCTGCGCGTGCGCAGAAGACTACATACCGATCTGCGCCAACGACCGTCGTACTTACGTCAACGAGTGCAAGCTGAGGTGCAAACAATGCGACGTCCCAGGTAAGCTCATCAACATTGTTGTTACACAACAATACCTTACTGAAACTCTAAGGTATAACAGTGACAGTGATGGTTCTAACGTGGGGCTAGGGGCCAGGCTCCTAAGCATTCTGAATATGTACAGTTTATTGTATATTTCTTTCTTTACGTTTAATTGTTATCGTTTCCCCCCATTACCAATCTGTTGCGCTCTTATTTATGAACATTTATTATTGAAGCCAGACGAATAAAGATAAGAATAAGGGAAACAAAGAATAAAAGACGTGAGCCGTAAACTTTAAAATGTTTATTGCGTAAAAGAAGCTGGCGTATACGCTCGCCATGGTCGTTAAAGTGTTCAATAAGCAATGCTAATTTACATTAATTTTTTTATTTAATTTAATTAGCTACGTATTAACTGTATAAAAATTGTTTACATTAAACATTACTAAATAATACAAATTTATTTAACTTTTGGCAGACACCAAGCTTAGAGAAGGTAGCTGCAGCGGTTCTTTCCTTAGCAGTATTATAGCACAAGATTTTATAAAATAATGTCACTATTAATTTGATAAGTTTCTCTTCATGGCTGTCTTCAGAAAAATCATTGTTTGAAATAGGTTTTCTAAACACTGTGCCGGCAAAGTTTTTGCAAGCTGATATAATCATTTTTTGATATTAAGTTTACTGTCAGATATAACCAATAAATTATACATATATTTTACAATCTTTAAAACATCTAATGACGCTCTAATTAATTTTCCGCTTGATACAAAATCAGTAAAATGAGTATAAACGCTTAAGTTATTGTCATCTGTTATCAGTTAGGCAAAAGTAAAAACAAACTGTTATAATAATAAAATCTTCATAAGCAGAAATTTTCAGTAGAACTGTCCCAAATGTAATAATTGTAAACTGTTAAAACAAGTCCACTACTGACTGAACGACTCGTTTAATACACGTGTTAACTTAGCGCCAAACGCTTTATTGCCAACCATTGTGTGGGAATCTATACGTGCTTCGGACCGTTTTCTGCCGTTCACTTTGCCTGGCAGCACGCGATCCATATAGTATACATCGATGATTATAGCAGATTTATTACATCAGCCCAGTTTATTCAGACTGCTTTGTCTTCAGCACCTTTTGTGTAGACTGTTCATTCCATTCCACGATTCCTCTCTCTTTCCCAATCAAAAGAATAATGTCATGTTTTTTTAATATCAGTTTGACATGTCGCAGGCTTGAGAGCCGTGTTCGGCGGCCGCTGCGAGGACCATCTGTTGCTGGCGCCGACACCGTACGCGGCCGGCGGCTACACGCCGATCATCGCCAGCTACTCGACTCCGATTGTGACGGCAGCGCCTGCGCCGGCGCCGACACCCACCGTCGTGCCTCATTGGTATTATCGCCCCACCCCTGTTGTCGCCTAATCGACCCACGTACAAAACACAACCATACTTATGTTTAATATGAATGCAAAAAAATTAACTGGATTTCATCAGTTATAGAAAAATTTTAAACTTTATTGAAAAGTTAAATAAGACTGAAATAAAAGTACAACCAATAGACAGTCGATTTCATTATGTTTATTTCAAAAACCCATTTTCCCGTTTATTTATTTGTCATATATACTTATTTGCAGGGGGTATTTACGGATTTACGGGGGGAACGGGAGCGGACCCTTCCAGAGGATAGAAAAACTTGACGAATTTTGTTAATCTCTTAATTTGTATTTTTACTGTTATTTTTTCATCTGTGTACCCTAATAGAGTAGTAGGTCTTTTCTAAATATATAAACAGGTTTATTGCACAGGATTAGGGTGTACGTTTGCTATATGAAATATAGGAAAATCAATTCAGTCAATAAGTATCTTTTAACAATGTTTCACTAACGCGTGTTTTACTTCCATATTCCTTAAGGAATGGAAGTATGGTGATGGCAAAAAAAATCGTGTTCGAGATTATTGCAGATTCTGATTCTACTACACTAAAAACATGAAAAAAAGTCGTTTTCCGAAAAGTGTCTGTGTGTGTGTCTGTCTGTCTGTCTGTCTGTCTGTCTGTCTGTGTGTCTGTCTGTCTGTAGATTTTTTTTCTATGGCAAACGATAACTGCCGCAAATTCAAACAGAATCAAATAATTTTTTGCATACAGCCCTGATTTGTAGAGTACTCGCGACATATTGTTTTTGGTGAAGATCGGTTGAGGGAAAGGGGTAGTTTACCTGCAACGGTTTTTTTTTATCAAAGGAAATTTTTTTTTTTGGCAAACGATAACAGCCGCAAATTCAAACAGAATCAAATAATTTTTCGCATACAGCCCTAAATTGTAGAGTTCTCAAGACCTATTGTTTTTGGTGAAGATCGGTTAAGGGAAAGGGGTAGTTTACCTGTAACGTTTTTTTAACAAGGGTATTTTCTATGGCAAACGATAACAGCCGCAAGTTCAAACAGAATCAAATAATTTTCTGCATACAGCCCTGATTTGTAGAGTGCTCAAGATCTATTGTTTTTGGTGAAGATCGGTTGAGGGGAAGGGGTAGTTTACCTGCAACGTTTTTTTTTCTATGGCAAACGATAACTGCCGCAAATTCAAACAGAATCAAATAATGTTTTGCATACATCCTTGAATTGTAGAGGTCTCAAGGACTTCCGATTTTGGTGAAGATCGGTTAAGGGGAAGGGGTAGTTTACCTGCAACCTTTTACGTTTTAACAAGAGTAAAGTACTTGAAAATTTATTTAAACTTTTTGAAACAATGGTAATTGTTGAAAATAAAATAATTTTGTTGCCAGGTAACAAAAATAAAGTCATTTTGATTATAAAATATAAATATTTACAAGAAAAGAATTTTCAGTTTTCAAAATTTAAATATATTTTTATAAAACAATGGGTTCTTCATTGAGGTGGGGACTTGACGACAGTGACAGGGCTTTCCACCAAATTCAGCAGAGTGACAGGTAGGCCCAACTCTGATTGGCTCCTCAGATTTCCCCAGCGTTAGTAGGTTCTATGAAAATATTTTATTTCAAAAATGATTTTAAATATAAATCTTAGATATGTTTTATAAATCTCATGTTTTATGTTTTAACATGGGTAATTTTTTATATGACGAACCATAACTGCCGTAAATTCAAACAGAATCAAATAATTTTTTACATATGTGCCTGAGCTATACAGAACTCAATGTCTGTTGATTTTGGTGAAGATCGGTTACGGGGAAAGGGCAGTTTACCTGAAACATTTTTTGTTGTAACATGAGTAAAGTACTTAATTTTGATAAAGTATCCTGATAAGATCTTAATAATCCACTGTAGAAACGTAGATGAAATATCTATAAATGAAGAGGCTAGTTGAACGGGCTGGGGGTAATTTTCTATAAATCAAAATTATAGTTGAAGGGGGAGGGGATAATTTTTTTTTATATGTGTACTACGTTATTGGCAACAAAGAAGTATTTTTTTGTTAAAATTCCTTCCCTGGCTGTTTGGCTGAAAATGATTTTAAATATAAATCTTAGAATATGGAAGTCATGTATGGTTCTCCATACCGATATTTTATTATGGCATTACCGTTTACTTTAATAGAATTGATTTCAGTATGTTATCACACGTTTTCCAGCCACTTAAGAGATAGTAATGTTGATTAGTGTTAACTTGTTTTTGAAGTGTTAACTTCTTATAGCAGAGGAGAGGGAAAAAATTTACACGGGAGTGTATCCGTAGAATGTGACGTCATCAGAAAGGAATGCGACGAGAATCCGTAACAATTTCCCCCTCTCTGTTTACACGTTCATGTGTCATATTATATCACTCTTTGTTTTTTAGTAATATTTTGACATGATAATGTCTTTTGGCTGGCCATCATTTGAAAATTTCTGTAACGCTGTAAACTGTAACGCATCACGCTGCATGACGTCATTCTTGCGTGACGTCATTGGGATTGTTGTAAATAAACGTTTGTTTTGATACGTCGCAATATATATAATGTGTTAAAAATAATATCACTGCAAACAATTAAACCAGATTTATAAAGCGTCCTGAAAGTTTAAAATCAAGTGTTAGCACAATTTACCAGCCGGGAATCGTTAACTAAAACCGCGACCGCTAACATGCTAACGTCGTCGCAGATTAAAGACCTAACAAGCGAACAACACTGCATAGCTGTAGATAGGTTATTGGGGTTATTGTCTCTAGTTAATGGTTGTCTTCGTATGTGATTCAGCTAACGATCTATTCATTAAAATATTTGTCATCGTAAATGCAAATCTACTGTTCTTTATATTTAATTACTCACCGCAGAAATGTGAAGTATAACACAGATACATAATGTCATTGGGATTGTTGTAAATAAAGGTTTGTTTTGTGTTGTGGTGAAATACACTGCTGCTGGTATATAGTAACCATAACGTGGCGACTGATTAAAACAGCGTTCGACAATGGATAGCAGCGACGAGAAGGCTCAGATCAAGAAACGACAAAATGCCGAGCGAGCAAGAAAGTATCGGGAACGAAAGAAGCTCGAGAAGGAACAGCAACGAGCGGTTGCTGTCGGCGGTGAAGCTTCAATACCAGCGGCCCCATCGCAACAAAAACGAAAACAAGATGACTTGTTGAGCGAAGAATTGAACGAGTACTTAATAAATACACCGTTCGCGTCGATGATGACTGAGCAGGAGAAAATCGATGCATTCTACAACATGAAACTATCAGAGAAGCGAAGGAAAACCAACGAACGAGTAAAACGTTGTAGATTGAATAAGAAAATTCAAGTACCGTCTGCCTAGTGGCAAAAGCTAAAGAGCATGATAATGTCTTTCGGCCGCCAGCTAAACGCAACATTATTATGGTTACTGACAGACTGATTGTTTCCTTTCTGCAAATGTTGCGTTTAGCTGGCGGCCGAAAGACATTATCATGCTCTTTAGCTTTTGCCACTAGGCAGACGGTACTTGAATTTTAGTAATATTTTTTATTCCGTATTTATACGCACTATTAGGTATTTATTTCGCACTTTTCCGTTAATTTACGCACTTTTTAAGGTTTATTAATTTAAAGTTTGAATTTTGTGCGCGGTCAAATGTAACATCGCGTGTTCGATCCCACGCGCTTTTTCGTCTTTCTCGCTCATAGATTCGATATTTATAAAAGCTATTTGTACAATGTTTAACCTTATTTACTACTTACACTACTTATAGTTATTTTACATAAACGTCATTTTTTCGTCTTTTTGTCGTTTACGGGATATTAGTACTGTCTTTAGTCGTTGTATTTGTATTCATCGTTCAATTAGTTAATTGTGTGTGTTGTTCTTTAGTCCAACTTCTGTTATTTTTTGTTCTGTGTATTAGTTGGCTATTATTTCGTAGTTTTGGTATCTCGTCTGTATCTTGTATGTTTTATTATTGCTCGCCTCCCTCGAAATTATTAATTTGCTTGATTTTATTTCCACTGATTTGTTAGTTTCTGTTTATTTCCTCAAATTTTTATTCCTGTGTTTGGAATTTTCGGGTCAACTTGTACTTTTGTTTATCAAACGTTCAACTGTTTATTTTAGAGACATTTCGAGATGTTACATATGCCCCATCTTCAAGGTTGATAATTTTCTACCACGTGCGGCTAATAAAAGGAAATTATGGAGTGCTTTTTGTGCAATTCTTTAGTAGATAAACCTGGGTTTAGAGAAAAAAGGGAAAAAATAAAAAATTTACTCCGGACATCTGGAATTCATGTAAACTTTACTTGAAATCACGTCATAAATACAGCGATGTTATATTGCCGGAAAGTTATGACGATGAAATTATTGGTTACCATTCCTCCTGCTACAAGGAATTCAATGTAACAAAAAAGTATTTGTTGAATGAAAGGTAAGTCTAATATGCATTGTACGTAAATGTTTAAACATTTAGTAATTATTTTCTTAAGTTGTAACGTAATTTTTAACGGTAATTTTTTAATAAATTATCTTTTTGAAATGTTGTAATTTTCATTTAATTTGAAATGGTATTTTTAAGTTAACACTTCTGTCGGCAGTCACACGACAGCCAGATTTTTTTTTTAATATGAAGCCGACCCGACTCCGGACTCCCACCAAGCCAAGCTCTAGATACGCCACTGTTTATTCGGTATACCTGATCCATCCATAGGCGAGTATACATCCCGTTTGTCGTGGGTAAACTCCATTACACGATCTTCTGGGTCCGACTCGCTTCCTTTTTCTATATGGAGCCCAGTTTAACAGCTTATTGGGCCAACGATCATCAGGAAACGTTCATTCCACGTGGCCGAAGACGTTTTATTTACTATATTTGTGGTGACTGGTATTGTTACTTCTCCACGCACTTACCTTCTCCATTTATAAAATTGGTTAGACTACTTGATACGATTGGGTTAATAATGATATGACATGGATTACCCGAGAAAAAACGCTACAGTTTCAACGCTAGATGTGCAATGCAAATGTACAGTAAGGACCGATATAGGTTAAGACGGAGTGTGCGGTAGGCGAGAGTTAAAATGGTTTGGAGGTGAACCTAAGGTGCCAGACGATCGACGGTCGAAAACTGTGTTCCAGTGAAAACCTCTAGGAGGAAGGAAAAGACGCAGGCCACGGCAGATTTAAAATGAAGGAATCAGCGAGCCTATGGGGACCCGGAACCTGGAAGAGGAAGATCCCTTAGATGGATTGTTTGGGGAAGAGGAACGGGTATACGTTAATGGAATACCTTCAGACTCGTTAATGACCATCATCATTATCAGTATAATCATTGCCATCGGCGTCGTCATAATCAAGTTTAAAGTCTAAACAAGGACTAAACCTTTTCTGCTATGTCCCTTATATTGGAAGAGGGATCCTCAAATGTTAAGCCAGTCGACCGTGACATAAAATCAGACCGGAAGCCGCTCCGCCACCTACAGATTGGTACTCTATAACGGGACATTTTAAACTATTGTTACGTCATTACACAACGTTTCTCGGCTATCCCAGCAGCACCAGCTGTAATGTTTGTGTGCGTACGTGACACTTAACATCGTCAACGAGCCTATTCCAGACCATACCGGTCGGCGCACTGTGTTCAAGGCCGCAATCACTCACGCTCTAGTGCAGCGGTTCCCAAAGCGGTTCCTACGGACCCCCCCAGGAATCATTGGAACCGCTGAGGGGGTCCGTGGCAAATTAACATCAATTTGGGGGTGCGTGGACAACGTCAGGGGGTCCGCGAAACGTTTGGTAAAATAATTGTGACCCATTTTCATTATTATGAAAGTTAAAAATAAATAGCAATAAATAAATTGGTAGCCATTTTTACGTCACGAGTAAAATATAAGTATAGATAGGTACGTACAGTAAAATACAAGTAACGACAAGCATCGCAAGGTGGGAGCCGAGCCGACCGCGGCCGCCTGTCTATCTGTGGAACGGAATCTCGCCGCTACAGGACAATTTTCTTTCATGCAATGACTTGTCTAAAATATGGCACTATAAAAGAGTCGTCCATCTAATCAACAATTTAATTCTGTTTTGTGCGTGATGTGAATTGTCCACAAATGAGGAGCTGTGAAACCAATGTTTGAACAAGGATACCACAAATTCTGGTTACAAAAACAAGATACCAATTTTGTATCCGGCATTATGGGCCACTGTACAGAAGATGTTGATTGCTTTCCCGTCTTCCTATTTAGTAGAACGTGGATTCAGTGCAGTTACGAGCCTCATCACGAAAAAAACGAAACCGACTGCAAATTAGTGCTCGTGGAGGCTTACGAATGTTACTCACAAACATCGAGCCGAACATAAATAATCTCATATCATCCCATCAGGTTCACCCATCTCATTGAAAAATAATGGGTTTTTGTATTTTAAAACAAAAGTTATAATTTCAATAAATAAAATATCAAAATGTTTTATTTATATTTTATTTTTACGTCACCATTCACCATTCAAGACATCAAAGTTACAATTTGTAATTTTGTTATTATGCAGTTGTGTAGAGTTATTTCACTTGGGGGTTCATGGTCAGGTTTCGGCTGTGAGAAGGGGTCCGTGGGCATAATAAGTTTGGGAACCACTGCTCTAGTGTTTTCGAGTAGTGTTGACGCGTTTTATGGACTGTTCTGGAACAATTGTGCTATCTATTTAAACAACGACACCTGCCGCTCAGAGTCGGTCTTACGTCGTCGATTACAGTTGTGTTTTATGTCGGGCGATGTAGACAGTGCGTCTCAAGTGGTGTATTAGTGAAAAGTGATTATAGTGCGGAATTGTTTATAGTTGACATTATTAATTGTGTGGACAGATTAACTTGAATTATTGTACGCGTATAATCTTGTTGAATAACTTGTTGATTAGAAAGTGTTAATTGTGATAATTAAAGCTGGTTTTTAGTGACTTGTATTTTGTTTTCCACTGCACCGTAAGACGATCAAAGAGACCTTCGTAACACTATCATGTGAATAATTTTGTTAATATATAAATAAATACCGCCTTACATATAAATAAGTGAATACTTTTTCAAAATAGCAAACCAGTCTATAGGCGATTTTAGGGGTCACGAGGAGATAGGCCCTTCAAAAAAAAAGATGTTAATCAATTGCTAATAAATAACCTTAAAGCAGAAAGGTCGGTCAAGTTGAACTACGTTATCTCCACTTGTTAGTTAATAGGGTCGCTACTGCAGACCTTCAATCATTCGGACATTTAGTTTTCCTTAAGTTGATTCAAGTTTTTTGTGTCACATTATCTAATTTCAAAAGAACCTTCTGTAATTCTCTGTTATTTCTGCTGATATTAACAACATCGTCGGCATGAGGACATAGCTATCTCATTCTCATTCGTATGTGACCAGTAAATTTTATTTTTGAACATGTAACAAGACGAAGTTACACAACGAAAACGGTGTTTGGAAAACTATTTTAATAATATTTTTTATGAAACTTATAAGTTACTTGTTCTGTCATGGTTTTAATGTTCTTAAAATTGCAAATTACTGTTTTGTAAGTATTTTTTTTTCTGATTGTAAATCTGTAATATTTTTATTTTGTAAATTCATAAGTTATTATTCGTAGTTTTATTAACACATTTTCGACGTCATTACAATACCTTTTCGTTCTTTCTACGGAATACGAATCTAAAAACGGCGTGGAAATTTCTTTGTTCGTCGTTCTGGCGTCGGGTATCAAGCATTGGACCAGTTTTTTGTTTACGTTTCGGTTTCGTGAAACGCAACTTGGATTTATAAGGCTTTGGAAGGTATTACCACGTTACTGATAATAGTGTAAGTAAAATATAATTAATATTGACTGATTTCTCGCTGAGCACTTGACAAAACATTGTTTAAATAATTAGAAAACAAAACGTTTTAAACAGAATTATATATTTAGACTCGACCCAGAATAGTGGTTGTGCAATCAAACGGCGTTTAGTTACACTTTCTTAACAACAATGAGCGCATTTCGTTTGCCAGGAATCGGAGCCGCGGAGCCGAGGAGGGGTCACCGTGAACTATTGTGCTAATTGCTTGTAAACTTTTAAATCCTTGTTGAATAGTGAAATTATGACGCACACGCGCACAAAGTTCCAAATTGCTAATGGAATTTTCACACGCGCACACGCCTGTACGTTTACGTTTTTTCTCTATTAATGGACGCATTTGCAAACGCACGAACACACACACACACACACACACACACACACACACACACACACACACATTAGCAATCAAGAAAATAATATCGTGTAGACAGCGCATTTTATTTTTTGTGTCATTGCGTCATAAAGTCATAAAAAAGAGCCGAAATTAAACCGGGGGGTGAGTACATTAATTTTCGTAGCCGGTATTCTAAAAACATTATTCCTCAAATATTTCGGTGCGGGGGAGTTATTATTGTTTGGAAACAACATCTTGTATTAAATCTTTGATTACCTTATAATTACTGTAATTCAAATTAATTACCTAATTATATTTCACCGTAATGTAGATTGGTTTCTCTAAAGAGTAATGTCTGGTTATGTAAAATTAATTATTGACAAACTGACAAATATTGGGGGAGACTACCAGGGCGGCAGCAGGCCTCATATCAAAAGGGCAGCAGCGGGTGAGTTGCCTGGTAGCCAACGGTGTTGTCCACAGTCCAAGTTAGCAGGACTACTATGGGTGTAGACGTGGTTTCTAAATCATGGTGAAGACAACTCGTCTAGGGGTAGAACACCCTAAAATCAAGGCTCCCGGTCCTCCTGGTAGGGTGTTTAGTGACGGGTTAACAACCCTTCTTTGTAAAAATTCCAATGTTGTGAAACCCATATATAAGCCTCGGAATGTGGACAAGCAAAGACTCCCAAAAGGATAATGAATGGGTATATAGATGGGCACAGAAAACGATGGCAAGACGATGTGGAAGAAGACCCGACTAGAATGGGTGTCGGCTTCTGGAAGACCAAAGCACATGATCGGACTATCTGGAGACGGATGATTAGGGAAGCCAAGGTCCACCCTGGACTGTAGTGCCGGAGACTACCGTGTATATCTGTGAATGCAAACGTTTGGGTGCCTGTGGGGTCTAATCGATTCTTAACATGAAGTCAATGCACGTACTGTCAAGCGGTGGTGTAACTAAGAGCTGCTCCTGGGGAGGGGGGATGAGTTTGGACTCCCCATTTTCCTGAGAACAATTGAGGTATTCAAGACTCTTCCCTTATAATTATGCTATTTATACAGTTGTAAATTTATAAGTATTATTTTAATAGACACGCAACTAGCTTAGAAATAGGGCTACGTTAGTGATTATGGGATTTCATTGAAATGTTTAATAGTTCTGGGGGGGAGGATGCCCCCCGTAGTTACGCCAGACAAAGCCCGTAATATAAAGTCAGACAAAAGTATTTGTTTTGTTTTAGTTTTTAATGCATCTTTCGTTGAACCATTTTGTACGACACAACGATAACGTGAGTTATTTAGTTTGTAATTTTAAAACTTAATTTTTGATATTTTGTTTGTTCATTTTGCTTTTAACAATTCTTTAAGATTTTTAGCCAAATATTTATTAATTCACTGTGTATACACTTAATATTAAAATATTACATGTGAAAACGTGTAAATAAAATAAATGAGCATTAGGTATCTAAATTAAAGTTTAAAAAGAGTTGATCAAAATTAAACACAGGATTGACCCTCCTGGTCCTCCCCCGTAGTAGTTACGTCACTGCTGTGAGGGTCTTCAACGTTGTGCGGTGTTGAATGCCAATCAATATGGTAACCTACCGGAATGGGTTATTCTCCCGAGGTACGGTAAAGACGTAATCGCCCCCCTTATCTCTCTATGTTATATGGACTGATGAAATGGTCCCCGTTTATTCCCAAGATATTAGGCACCAATATGAGTAAGACGGGTGCCGAACTATTCTGGCGCTTAGCCCCCAAGGATAATGAAATGTTGGTGTTATATACGGCAGCTTAGGCCGAGCGATGAGAAGGCAGCGTTACGTGTGTTCGTGGGATGTGCGCCGTGTGTAAATGTCTACTAACTTAAGACACTATAGCTTATACCGTCGAAAACTGGGGTTCATCTATTTTACCGCACTCCTACCCTGGTGCACAGTGCCACTGTATCGGAACTGACGATGTGTAGGCTAAGATGTCCGTGCAACGTCGGGCGCAGGATATGGTTCCCGGCGGAGTACAATATAAACTCCATTAACCGAAACACTTTTAACCGAATTATCGTTTAATCGAAACGACCGACCAAAAAAAAAAAAAAAAAAAAAGTATTGTATATTCCCGATTTTTACTACAATGAAAATTTGTTTTCCGCATAAAACACGAAAACTAGTGTAATAAACATGTAATAAATTGTGCATCATATCAGTAAAGCATGATAACGATTGAAGAAAAATCGGAGGCAATTAAAAGAATTAAAAATGACGAGATTTTGCGAACTGTGACAGCCGATTTTGGTGTTGGTGTTCCTACTGTTCCTGATTGTGTCAAGATGAAAAGTAAGTTTAAAGAGCATGCTTCGAAGATGTCAAACAAGAAAACAATGAAGACGCGTCACAAGACGAGAAAGTGAGGCTGTGCTTTTATGGTTCACAAAACACAGGGATGACGAAAACGATGACATAGCAGAGAGTAGCAGCCATGACACCGCTGACGAGATCTTCAATACCTTAGAGGTAAGAGATTTTGTTTTGAGGTAGGGCATTAAATTAGGCTATATGAAATACGCGTTTATCTTACGGAGTTTTATTCATATTTTCAGGTAACGTTACGGTTCGTCGAACGATCTGAAGAATCAAAGCCTCTTGATATTCTGCTAATGAAGCGATGGCGAGATATTGCTGCAAAGAAAGCGATGTAAAAAGAAAAATCAAAGGAAAATATTTTTCAAAAAAATCATAAAACAAGTGACTTTATGTAAATAGTTTGATTTTTATTAAAATTTTTTTTTTTATTTGCTTTTTGATTACAATTGCCTCCAGTTATTTTACCCCACACTTTAAAATATTATATTTAATTATTATCCGAAATTTTGGTTATCCGAAACCGCCGGTTAAAACAGAGGTTCTACTGTATACACGTGAACTCGCGCGGTGACATCTGGCCGGTACTTAAGGCAACTGTATGTGTTCGGCGTACGCATTTGCCTCGGCTAAATGCCTTAATGTCCTGCTCTTCGGAGGAGAAGATCCCTGTGCCCATCTGGCGAATTGGGGGAATTTTCTACCCTTCCCTGGGACTCCGACGGGTTTTAGATCTTCATATTGGGATATTCAAAAGTAAACTCATTACAAATTAGAAGGTTTCGGATATTAGCCGTAGTGAGTCAAATTAAGAAACACGACGTTTCGACCTCTATAGAATCAGATGTCGTCTTAAGGCGAACAAAAAAATTAATACAAAGATAAATCTATCACAAACAAATAGATATCGTCAAAACTCCAAATTTTAGTTAAACAAATATAGTGCTAAAATAATAATAATAATAATAATAATAATAATAATAATAAGAAGAAGAAGAAGAAGAAGAAGAGCAAGGGGAAGGAGGAGAAGAAGAAGAAGAAGAAGAAGAGGAAGAAGAGGAAGAAGAAGAAGAAGAAGAAGAAGAAGAAGAAGAAGAAGAAGAAGAAGAAGAAGAAGAAGAAGAAGAAGACTGACCATTCCAGCAAAGAAGGATTCCTTATGTGGTGTCGTTGTTTATGTTGGAATCACAGGAGGAATCCTTTTTTGCTGGAATGGTGAGTACTGTGTGTTTTTTTTTGTATTCGAACAAACCAGCCGTGGACCATGCGAATACCATTTCCTTTTCTTCTCCTGCCAGAAGGCCCTAATTCGCACACTATGCGCCGCCTTCCTTTCCACTGTCCACCCCTTTCTCGTCTTCTTCTCACCGCAGAGAACCTCAAGATTTAGAATTTTGTTTCTGTATTTATTTCTACCCACAGAGTCGTTCAAAGAGATATCCAGTTTCATCATTTCCTCCTTGGTGTTTGGTGTATCCGTTCAGACTGGAAAGTTGCCAGATATAGTTGAACATTTGTTCATTTAATCTGGACGATCCATCCGAACCATATGTCCAAGGAATCTCAGTCCTTTCCTTCTGAAAGCCGTTTCCAGCTCTTCCAGATCCCTGTACAGCTCTTCTTTGGGTCTATGCCTGTACCCATCTTCGGTTTTTGGAACATAAATTTTCCGAAGAATTCTTCGCGAGTACTGTAATATTATTATTATTATTTAAGTACTATATTTGTTTAACTAAGATTTGGAGTTTTGACAATATCTGTTCGTTAGTGATAGATTTATATTTATATTAATTTTTCTTTTTGTTCACCTGAAGATGACTTCTGATTCTATAGAGGTCGAAAAGTCGTGTTTCTTAATTTAATTCACTACGGCTAATATCCGAAACCTTATAATTTGTAATGAGTACATTGCGCCATCGATTAATAATAATTTTAAGAATCGCATTCAAAAGTAAAGTCTGGTATGGAGGCTAAGGTATAGTGGAGAATTTCCTCGGCAATAAGCATACTAGAAAACGCGAGAAAAAAAAAGAAATACAGTGAAACTCGCGAATAACGAGCTCGCTTATAACGATAACTCGGATGTAACGAACAAAAGTACGAGATTTTTTGGTTTTGTATCTTAGTAAATGATGATTAAACTCGCGTTTAACGATTAGGAACGCATTAGAGACTTGGTTATAAAGAGCATTTTATCGCAGGCTTGTTCAAGGGTTAAGGTCTAAAAAACTTCGATACACTGCAGCATTTTAAACATTCGTTTAAAATCATTAACGCAATTTATTGAAACTAATAATGTAAGTGATGAATTCGTGGAACGTTTAAATAAGTTATAAAACTTTTTTGATATCGATAGATACAAAATTAGTAAACTAACAAAAAATAGATGACTTTTTTAAGGCTAATTAAGTCCTGTATGTGAAATATAATTTTGACGATTCCATTCAGAACGAAGAACAAAAAAAAGAAATAATTCAGGGTGAATTTTCTTGAAATTTAATAATAAATATTATACATGTGGAATGGAAAGTTTTGCTTATTTTGCCAGATAGCCGGCTGGTTTTGGTTTAGTTTTTCCTACACAGTTACTATATTTCGCGGATGGACTGTACGCCAATATTCAGCAAAGAATGTTAGCGTCAAAAAAAAAGTTTCACTTTTAAGCGTCAAGTCTAAATTTCACTTTTAAGCGTAGAATGTAAAACATGTCAAAATTTTATTGTGGTAAGCCTCTTCTACAATAGACGTTTTTTGTTATGTGTTCGATAATCACGGTATACAAATTTAGACTTGCGTGTCGACAACTCAGATGTAGCGAGCACCCGGTTTTCGTGAGCACATTTGTCTGGTCCCTTGAATTTCGTTTTAAGCAAGTTTCACTGTATTTCCATCACTTTTGATTCGTTTCGTAGTCTTACCGAGTCTTGAAGTTATTAAGTTAATCCTTGATGACTAGGCATGCTTTCTATTGAGATCAGTACTTCAAAATGTTTAATCTGTATCCGCACGCACGCGCGCGCGCACACACACACTTCGTAAGGCTCGACTAGAACAGTGCTTCTTGTGTCCAGGTCAAGTGATTCAAGAGAGACATTTGCACTCGCATTGTCGGCAATTCGTATGCACCCTATACGTAGTGTCTATGTTTCCTGTCTGCTTGCAAATTTGACTGTATTTATTGCAAGTTTCCTTTCTGGACGTCCACTGTCCCTGTCACTACGGCTAGTTAGTTGGCAGTTAGCCGAAATGGTTTGCTGTTTAGTCGACGATGACTTACCGCTGAACGGATTATAATGACCTGCAATGCAATGTTAATACTACTAGTACCTACGCTCCCTGAGCTGCACAACTCGTCCACTGTTTGCAACAAAGCACACTATTTATTATTACATACATTTCAATATCAGACAGTTTTTACCTGCATGTTCCGTAAAGATATGCAAGTATGGTGATCGCGAAAAAATCGTGTTCGAGATAAGGACTGATTCTGATTGTACTACCTTCAAAAGACGAAGAAAAGTCATTTTTCGAAAGTGTCTTGTGTGCTGTGTGTAGAAGTTTTTCTATGGCAAACGATAACTGCCGCAAATTCAAACAGAATCAAATAATGTTTTACATATATGGCCGAGTTGTAGATGACTCAAGGCTTATTGATTTTGGTGAAGATCGGTTAAGGGGAAAGGGTAGTTTACCTGCAACGTTTTACGTTTTAACAAGAGCAAAGTACTTATTATTATTATTCCGGTTGTACAATGTTTACACATTTTCCGGAACCGAAGATTACAGAAGTGATTCTCATTTACCTTTATTGAATCCATCCGGCTGCAATCTATTTGGTTTTTAAAATTTTCTTTTTTCCAATGACTGGGGAGTTGGCCCATTGCATTAACCCCCACCCTGGTGGACTAGACAATTTTTAATCAAGGTTTACTTCCTTTAGCCTTTTATAAACCAATATCCAAGTACAAGGCAGCTGCTGCTAGTTTTGACCCCGCGGCGAGTATTTTACTTCCCCGGTACCCACCATATCTGACTAGCAACTACACACATGGAGTAAAGTACCTACTTAATTTTGATAAATAAAGTATCCTGAAAAGAATGTAATAATAATCCACTATAGAAAGGTAGATGAAATATCTATAAATGAAAAGGGTAGTTGAAGAGGGAGGGGGTAATTCTTTGTTTTGATGTTATACGACTGAAAACGCAATTGTTTTTTGTTATGTCCTATGCCCTATGCTGCCATCAGACTGGTGCTCCCCCCGATATACCTTTTGTACTGATAAATGGTATACATAATTTCGAAAGTTAATGTTATTTGTTTCGACTGAAAACGCACATTAAAATCATCTCCGAAATCACATTAACAAAAAGTACTAAATTGCCTATCAGCCACTCTGTAGGTTATAAACACAATTCGCTTTTTCACAATTTACCAAGTTGGTGACTAGTATAATATATAATTTGTTATTATAATCTGTTTTATATATCTGCATAACACACGAGAATAAATGTAACATTAGTATGCATTTTTTTATTTGTTAAAAACAGCTTCGTCTCTTTGGCTTAAGAGATATTCTGAACCTCGCTCTTTTGCTTCGTTTCGTACTTGTATGACAATCGACACATGCGGAGTCATATATTCAGCACCAAAAAGTGGCTTTGTACTCGTGTACTTGTAATACTTGTAGTACTCATTTACTTGTTTATTCGTTAGTTGCATAGGGGGGGGGGTCCCGCGACTCAGGACCGCGAGGCCGCGAGATCGGAACGGGTATTTCGACTTTTCAGTTATCGTTGAATCGGAACAGGTATTTCAACTTTTCAGTCACTGTTATATCCGTTCCACGAAAATAATCTTTCCAAGATACCTGTTATAGCTATGTCGGCCCACCTCTAATGTAGTCATCAGTTGATCCGTTCCTCGATATTTTCATAGAGGCTGCACTGCACGTTGTAATGAATCCTTTTTGACACCTACGGTCCTGAGCAGTCTAGGAATCAGGCTGCTTTATGTGAGCCGCTCGACATACAAGGTCAGTAGCGTGGCCAGCACTACCCGTTAATTCAGGGTCGGATTATAAGCGCATGGTGCCCTATGCCCTATGCTGCCATCAGACTGGTGCTCCCCCCCCCCGATATACCTTTTGTACTGATAAATGGTATACATAATTTCGAAAGTTAACAATTATTTTATTAAAGTCTCAAATTACAACAAATATTTAGCTAAATAACGATTACAATGACCATAGTAGTACTGAAGCTTAGAAAATACTAATCGATCCATTTTTTCCTTGATTTTGCCTTAACGGAGTCTTGTATATTTCTTCTAAATCGAGCGATTCAAGTATCTCGATTTTAATATTCATCCTCGCTAACGAAGATAATCTCCCATCTCCCATACTTGAACTCAACATATCTTTAATCTTTTTAATGCAACGAATGCTCTTTCAGATTCCCAGTTAGCTACTGGAATCGTGAAAAGAAGGAGACAAGCAAGTATAAATTCAGAAATACATCAATCATTTTACAAAAAATAATTCATTTTAATACTTTAAGCGGATAAACTGTAGTATCTATCATCTTCATTCGAACGATTTGAAAAAAATCGTTCCTTGCAATTGTACTCGTGGCACAAAGTACTCATTACTATTAGAAGATCTTCGAAAAGTGTGCACACATCTTTTTATGATTTTGGATTGAGGACATTTGTTTTTTTTCACATTTATTATCTTCAAAACGTTTTTGCGATTTAGGGCTGGATGGTGCCCCCTCTGACAGCTGAGGTCCTGGTGCTCGGTGGTGCAGCGTACCGAAGCGCTATTGATAATCCGCCATTATTACATGCCGTTATTACCCCCGGATCCCAGTACTTCTGCTTCCACAGGCTCGAAAATAGATTTTGTGGTGCGCTCGTCACCTCTAGATTAGTTTCATTGAGTCGAACCCGCAAGAATTTCGGATTAGGCAGATCTCCACATTAAAGACTGTGACGATTTAAAAAAAAAAGTTTAAATCGCACAAATAAAAAATTGCTTTCAATATAAGTAAGAGTATTATCCACCCCTTACCTATACCTAGATTCCTGCATCAACTTGAAATTGTCCCGTACCAACACGTTAAGAACAGTGTTATTTAGCTAATAATAATAATTACTTTGATTAAAGAAAATACGTACTAAATAGATAAAGAAATTCCTAATTCGTAACCAAAAGGTAAAATAATGTATTACGACTTAATTAGTAAATAATTAATATAACTTAAAAGAACGAACTATTTTCTCAGTGCGTAAAACAGCGCCAACTACTGACCCCTTGCCGCTAAACATTACATGCATTCGCCCGATAGACACCGAGATGTAAGGATGTAGCTGCTGTGTTGTGAACATACACATAGGTGTATACAGTTAAACAATATTTAATCAAGTTTATAATGAGTTCGATTTGACCTATGTAGTATAATAGTAATAATAAAAACAAAGTTATAATGTAGTGCGTGAAGAAATATGTAAAGAATAATAATAAAAAAAAGGAAACTTAGCCGACACATCTCTTAGCAAACTGTAAGTGGTGAGAAATACCAGATTTTAGTGCTGACAAAAGTAGAACTGTAACTAAAAGTAAAATGTAATCAACCGACTCCAAAAGAAGAAAACACAAACAGCAACCGGATGAACTTCTAGTACCAAAATCTAATCGTCTAGGAAGAGACTACCAGAAACAATCAACCTCATGGAACATCAAGAGGAACCGTGGATCACACCCTAGAAGAGGACTGAAGATGACCATCATGGACCCCACAGCATACACATGTTACATTCAGGTGATATCAAAACATAATATTTGTAACACAAATTCATTGTAAAACAACAAGACCAGTAACAAAAGAACAGTAAAGAACTTTTGATAATTTTTAAGTTTTATATATATATATATATATATATATATATATTTGTAATCACTGTAATGAAGTAGTAATGCCATTAAGATGTTTAGGTTTAAATTAATATTAAAATTTACAACCAAAATTATTCTTCTAATAATTTGGTTGAAGTTGTAATAAAAACATAACTAAGTTGAGTCCCGGATCCGTGGTACTGAAAACAATATCTAGCTGAATGCTTTTGATATAAAAAGAATAAGAAGTAAATTTTCAAAATATTTAATGCAGAAATTTTTAGAATCAGACTTTAAAAAGTAAAGTAAAGTATGAGAGATAAATATGTTAATAAAGAGATGTTTTTGCTAACACCCAACGAGTGAATAAATTTATACAATCCTATAAATCCTTAATACGCCTAAAATACTACAAGGTGATGGCCCTCCCCGCACTTCTCTATGGGTCTGGATTAACGAATCCCAGGCGAGTCGTGTTCAAGAGGCCGACATGAGATTTCTAAGGCAGTGGCACGTATACTCTTTCAAGATCACAAAAGAATGTCGGTGTACGGCAGGAGTTGAATATTAT
The DNA here is from genome assembly GCA_034769895.1 of Magicicada septendecula. Taxonomy (NCBI): domain Eukaryota; kingdom Metazoa; phylum Arthropoda; class Insecta; order Hemiptera; family Cicadidae; genus Magicicada; species Magicicada septendecula. Next base: position 29,029,289 of record CM068367.1, on the reverse strand, counting down.
GAGTGTACTTGATAGGCGTGCCCAATACCGGCTGAAATGGTTGGAAGATCTTAACCGAATGGATGACTGCCGCATCTGCAAACAACTATTAAATTATAAGCCGAATGACGAAGGTGTCGGGGGGGGGGGGCTGAAGTAACCAGCTCTGAATCCCATAAATAAATTTACGAGTATTTGTGGAACGATTCTTAGTTATAGTAGAAACAAAACAAGACACAGCACAAGAATCCGTACAGGAGCACGCTGCAAACAAAACATTTCACCGTCCCCCCGTTCTCAGCTTTACCTCTAGTGACCCAGCACAATAATCTTTTCTTTCTATTAAGCGCTTCCTTAGCCAAGGCAGTTCGGCATTTCACCTCTTCAGTGCCGTGCCTAGAATTTGAACTAGTGGGGGGGGGGTCGCTTCATACAAAAAAAAAAAAACAAGTTAAATCTAATCACCATTACTATCTTTAAAATGGATGAAATCAGTCCCATTAAAATAAAATAAACACAATAAAAATACACTTGAAACATTGTTTACAAGATACTTATTGACTGAACGATTTTCCTAATATTTCATATTTCAAACGTATACGCTATAGAAAAACAAGTATAGGGTGTTGTAATTGTAAAAGTGTTGTAATGTGTCGGGCGTTACCTCCGCGCACTTTTGTTACTTACTCTGTTGACTGGATCCTCTGTAGTGATGTAGTCCTGTGACACAACTTAAAACTATGCTTTTTGTGGGCGCCACTTGGAAACGTTTGTTCCAAGAAAAAAAATTAAATGTGATTGATAAAATTTTTAAATCTACGAAAAAATTTAAACAAGTCAGTTTAGCTTTGAAAAATCAGTTAAGTTTAATGATTCTTTAAAAACAACAAACAAATCGTCTGAAGGACTATCATTCATAAAAATTATAAAATTGCAGAGAAAAAATTTTACAAGTTATTATTATTGACAATTTTTTATATGTCCAATCAAGTATCGGCTAGTATTTCAGATTCTGACTCAGTTGACAAGCATGAGTTTAATATGTGAAAAAATCTTTACTCTCAGGACGTGACTCCTTTGAACTACCAAGACATATCAATTAGATGCCTTACAAGAAAAAACTAAGTGATTTGAAGGTGTATGTGTGGCGTGTAAAGTACAACTGTGTGATAAATGTAACCAGGTAACAAATGACTTTAATTTTGGTAACTCACGTTCCAATGGTCGTTTATTCTCTCACTGGACACTTCCTTCGGGTAGTTTCTCGATCTCGCCTCTTCGGGTGTACACTGAATCTATTTAAAGTCAAATTTTGCGATCATTACTTTTTCCGCACTTTTTGTCAAAACGTTTGGCAGTAAAATCTCGTTCAAACGCCGCCACTACGAATCATCTGTTTAGCGTTGATTCAGAAATCTGCCACCGCAGCGCTGATTCCCATGCAGTGTTGAGGAAGGCTAGTGTATAGTTTGTTTACGTTCGGGGGAATTATTTGTCACGTTAGTCAGTCAATGCGAACACAGCAGAATTCGTTCTCTATTTAAATGTTAGGTCCCTCCTGGACCGTCGACGTTCTGGCTGCGTGCTTTCTATTAAAATTTGCCGTATCGCTGCTCTATTTCAGCGATATTTTTTGGCGACTCTCGTTGAGGTTAAGTCAGTCGGGTATGTCTATGTACGGGAAAAAGCCTTCCTGCCGTGTCTTGTCGATTTCTCGCCTCTCGGTTTCGCCTTAGCTGCGTTGATCAGTGTTGGGTGAGATGCATCAGTTCTGGAGTTCAATCTTCAATAAATCGGGATGACTGTTTTCGTCGACTTCCGGTATATTTGTGTAAAAATTCTTTCTAGATTGTTCGAGAATAAACGAAATGGAATGTCATAGAACAATTTTCACTTCCGTAGAAGCTTTTAGAACGAATTTCTTATTCTTCATACAAAGGATATTTCAAAATTTATACTGGTATTTATCAAACAGTTTCACATTAGTACTTACAATTTGTATGCCATTAATGTATTTAGATTCCTTGTTTTTTACTGAATCTAGAGATACTAAATATGATTGGTATCTAATTAACTTAAGTCTAATAAACATTACAATTTACAACCCTCACCTTGAGTTGTAGTCATTAAAAACTCAATATTTATAACAAAAATTGTTGTGGAGTTATAAAGTTCCCTTCACAAGCTGGACATCTACTACTACTACTCTCCTACAACAAAATAAACAAATTTTAACATCAATAAAACACAAATAAATACAATTTTATATGGCCTCCGCTCATGGCCTAGGTTCTTGTCAGTTTTCTAATACAATGATTAGTCTTTTTCCTTAATATATGTATTATTTCACCACTATACACACAGAGTTTATTATTTTGTCTATCTTTTGTGATACCTGGTTACTTTGTACATATATTATATTTATCACAAGATGACATAGCATCATTGATTGTCTTGAGATGTCATTTTTTATGGTGTGACAAATCTCACTCTAATTAGTTAAATTCTTTTAGAATTGACTTTACTTTCAACTGAGTTTGTTTCTTATTAAGGTATTCTGATGTATTGTACCTTTCTACCTTATTTTTGTTAGTATTATGTAAGTATTTAGCCAGATATGATTATTTTTGTACTGGATAATTGGCTTCAGCCATACATGGTATAAGTAAATATTTTGCTAACTTGACTATTACAATGTTAAAGTTGGTCAGGTATATTAGTATAGTTGCTTTATATCATATTACAGCTTTCTAATACAGTTTGGTTGCATTTTGGCAACATTAAATTCATAAATTATACAATATTAGATGCCTATTACATGTTTTTAGTTAACACAGTTTTTGGCTATTTTGACTGCTTTTTATTCATTTGACAGCTTCCTTTATTTAAGATAAATTGTTCACTATTGTCTGCTTGACAATTACATATAGTTTTTATTTAAATCTGATAATAATTGATTTTTTCATGAAATCTTGGTGTATGGTCTCAAATCCAACACATTAATATTTTTTTGTCATTGCAAATATACAATCTTTATTTTAACTTAAACTCTTTCTAATAATGTATTTAAGTCATTTAATACATTTATTTTATTTACATCACATAATATAATAATGGATCATGTCCATTTATTCACAAAAAATAGTTTTTAATACCCTATTCATAGTTATAAAACTTAATAATTATTGACTTTATTCTGGTGGATTCTGACATTATTTCTCTCTCTTATAGTGTCTTATGGTTTTTTCACTCTTATTCACTTTAATAAAATATATGGGGTTTTGTCTTAGTCATAGTTTGGTCGTTTTTTCAAGTTGATAGAAATAATTATTATACAAAATTACACAATTTTTTGGGACTACTTGGGTTCGATACTGTTCACTTCACTTTCCTCTTATGCTAACTTACTATATAAATGATTTCTTTTTATGGAACGTTCTGTGACGTTACAACGCTAATGCTGTGTATAAACCTGTTTGTGTATTAAAAAAAGCTACTATTACTGTATTACCGTACTAAACAGAAAAAATAATAAAACGGCCTATAAATTAAGAGATTAACAAAATTCGTCAACTTTTTTTTTGATCGTCTGAAGGGGGGCCGGTCCCGTTCACACCCCCCACGTAAATACGCCCCTGTGTCCACATCCCGAAGACACTGTCAAGATCGTTGTCCGCGGACTGGACGTGTACCGCAGTGTTATGGCGTTCGTCGAATCCGCTCAGTTGCAATTCCACACCTTCTCCCCCAAACACGTGAAGCCTCTGTCTTTTGTACTCAGAGGCTTGGACGTGGACTCTCCTCTCGAGGTAATCCTCGATGAGCTGCGCGAGCTGGGCTACCCGGTTCGCTCGGTGCATCGAGTGTTTGCTCCAGCCGGACCAAGGCGTCCAATTCCCCTGGTCCGCATCATGGCAGAAAACAGCGAGGCAGGCGCAAGCCTACTCTCTCTAACGCGGCTTTTTGGATTCCGCGTTAAAGTGGAAAGAAGCCGCGCTCCCGGGGCTCTGCCTCAATGATACAGGTGCCAACGCTTCGGGCACCACTCAGAGACTTGCTCAAACGCTCCTGCGTGCGTGAGGTGCTCTCTACCTCACGCCAGTAAACATTGCGATGCACCTGCATTCAAAAGGTGCATCAACTGTGGCGGAAGTCACCCCGCCAACTACCGGGCATGCCCGGTGTTTCAGCGGGAGCTCGAGCGGCGAAAGCCGAATGGGCGCCTGCCACCACCGAGGCATCCGGAAGCTGGTTCTAGACCTGCAACCGAGCAGCCAGGCCCTTCGCCTCCTGTTACTGCTGCCGTGTCTTTCGCCACAGTTGCAAATAGGCAACAAAAACGTAGCAAAGGGCCCGAAGCAAACACCTGCAGTACAGGCAACCCCAACTCAGGCTCCTTCCCAGGCCCCTCCCAACCACCTCAGGCGAAAAAGCACCGTAACCTCGCGTCATCTCAAAAAAGTGAGACAGACCAGCCTACAGTAAACGTCTCGGTTGTGGAGCCTGAGACTACACCGGACTCAACCCTCCCCAACACCGGAGAATCCTGACCCTGCTTTAGAAGCAGCCTCGCCTGACCTCCCGCCCCCGCGGTTTCCTAATGCAGGCAAAAAGAAGCGGCATCGTAAGCCCCGTGGCGCTCGCTCCCGGGCTCCTGCCAATCGAGCCGCACAGTCCAGACAGTCTGCGCATCGCGTTAAGACTGACGAAATCGCATCTGTCCCTCTTCCTAGCACCTCCGCTAGAGGCGCTACACCTGGCCCTAAAACACCCTTGGCTTCCACCAATCCCCCGATTGATAAGTCTCGGCGCTCTTACGCGCAAACAGTCTCCGGGCACTCTGCCTCAAAAGCCGAACCTGACGACTACCAGGTCGTCAAATACTTCCTTGCGGAATTCGACCTCCGCAAAGTTGCCCAGACCTTCAGGTCCATCCGCTCCCGCTTGGAGACTGCTGATATAACCGAGAGGTTCATGCTCTTGGTGGAAGCCGCCACTTGTGTAGGACTTCTATGAGTCGGGTCCTCAAACATGACTTCTCCATTCTTTCCGGGAACGCCAACGGGTTGGCTAACAAGATCCAGGAACTCCAAGAATTACTGACCCGACTCAAACCCGATGTAGTACTTCTCAATGAGACCCACTTGACCCCTGCGAATCGGTTACGACTGGCCAACTATGTTACTGGATCATATCGAAACGACAGACCGGGCACTGCTGGTAGCGGCACTGCCATCGCGGTGAGGCTCAGTCTTGAGCATCACCGAGTCGTCTTGCCTGCAACGACTCACCTGGAAGTTACCGCTGTGGAGATGTTGAACACTCCAGGCGATGTACTCTTGGTAGCGGCATATAAACCGCCGCAAAAAGAGCTCCTTCACCCCGATCTTGCTGTCTCGTTCGACACACACAGGAGGGTCATCATGGCCGGCGACCTGAATTGTAAGCATCGCGATTGGAACAGTCTGTCCAAACGGGAAGCGTTTACGCAGGTTTGCTGATTCACGCAGGGTAACAGTGATTGGGCCCGCCCAACCTACGTTCTACCCCTCACAACTCCGCGCGGCTCCCGATGTCTTGGCCATAGCGGTGATCCAAGGAATTGACTGCCCGGTCCATGTGTCCGCGCTAACGGAACTATCGTCCGATCATCTCCCTATCTTGATACACGTCGCTACCCAGCACGTCGTATGCAGAGATGTCAGGAAGGTAGTAGAATGGGACCGCTATGGCCCGGCGTTAAGTCGCCGATTGCCAGAGGCGGGACCACTCGAAACCGTCCGCCAAGTCAACGAGGCAGTTGCCGCGTTTGATGAGGCTGTCGTATCTGCGATCGACGCGTCTTCCAGGATGAAGCCTGGCGTCACGCCCCACTGGCAGCGGATCCCAGAGGAGACGAGTGCTCTCGCTTGCGAGAGAAATCGCCTCCGGAGACGCTGGCAGCGGACCCGTGATCCGGCCGACAAGGCAGCGTACAACCGGGCGACCGGCATTTTACGTCGTGAAATGCAGGCCTACCGGAGACGCTGTTGGGAACTCGCCGTGGCCCAAGCAGGGGACGCATCGGACGAAAGTAGCCCTTACCGGATACCTTCGGCGTTGGTAGGGAAGAGGCGCCGACCTCGTATCCTAGCCATTGCTGGAACTTTCGGTCAAATCCTGGTTCGCCCGGAGGCTAAGACCGAGTACTTGGGCGCGTGTTTCGATCGACAGTTCGCTCCTAACCCGCCCATGGACTGGGATTTCGATGAAGAAGTCGAGAACGAAGTGGAAGAATTTCTGTCTCTTCCGATCACTGCGGAGCCCGAACCCATTACTAGGGAAGAGGTCACAGATCGGCTCGTTGAACTCGTACCGAGAAAAGCTCCTGGCCCGGACGGCGTCTCGAACGCCGCTCTAACTCGACTCCTGGAGCAAGGAGTAATTTTCTTGGTTGCGCTGTTCAACGCGTGTCTAAGACTGGCCTATTTTCCCCAGAAATGGCGTAAGGCGACGGTCATAGTGATCCCGAAGCAGGGAAAGGATGCTTCCCGTCCCGGCAACCTCCGGCCCATTAGTCTACTGTCAGCCACGTCAAAGGTTCTCGAACGTCTTGTACAACGGAGAGTCCTAGACCATCTACGAAACTTCGATGTACTGGTCCCCGAACAGTTCGGTTTCCGTGTGGGGCATTCCACCACTCATCAGCTGATGAGACTGGTGGAATACATCACGGGCGCCGGCTGTCGGAAAGAGCAGACTGTCGCCTGTTTCCTAGATGTGGAGAAGGCCTTTGATAGTGTCTGGTACGACGGGCTCTTGTTCAAGCTCCGGGAAATCCAGCTCCCAGATTGCTACCTTCGCGTGATTGCTAGCGTTCTGACGGAGAGGACTTTCTGCGTGAGAATAGATGACCATGTCTCTTCCGAGAGACGCATTACAGCCGGGGTACCTCAAGGTAGCGTGCTAGGGCCTCTTCTGTTCTCCGTGTACGTCAACGACGCACCCAGAGAACCTGGAGTCCAGATGGCCCTGCTTGCCGACGACACGGCGGTCTATACCACCGATCGGAACGCTGACAGGGCTATCCCACGACTCCAGCGCGCACTTGATGCTTATTCGACGTGGACGGAAAGCTGGAAAGTTGCCGTCAACGACACCAAGAGCTCTGCGGTGCTATTCTCAAAGCGCCGGAAAGAACCGCGAGGCCGAGTGAGACTCGGTAGAACGTACCTGCCCTGGTCGAGAGAGGTTAAATACCTCGGTGTCCACCTTGATCGTCGGCTCACCTGGCGTGCCCACGCTGAGACGATGCGAAAGAGAGCGTCCGCTCGTCTCGCGCAACTGTTTCCGATACTTGTCAACAAGGCTATGACCCGCAAGCTGGGTAAGTTGATCGTCAACGCGTATCTGTTGCCGATCATTACCTACGCTCTTCCCGCCTGGGGCTACCTCGCAACCGTTCATAAAAGAAAGTTGCAAAGCGTTCTCGATAGGGGCCTTCGGCTAGCGGCCAAAGCCCCCTATCGGTTTTCTTCTCGTCTCTTGAGAAGAGGACTCGGCGTCCGCTCCTTGGAAGACACCGCAAGGCGACTTGCACGTAAATTTTACGTCTGAGCTGCGAGGACCCAGACAAACCCTCTCATAGCTGGCCTTGGCAGGTACCGAACAGGTCCAGGTGATTCTTGGAAACGGCCTCGACAAATACTGTACTAGTCGACTTAGTACGAGCATGTCGTTGTAGCGGCCATTAAATAATTAAATAATATTCCGTCTGGACAGGATCACTAAGCAGGAGCCCCTACCGGAGGCTCGGTACTATGAAGCCATTGGGTCGTCTCACGACGCGCAACCCAACAGCTCTGGCTCTTCTTCTTGGCCACAACGCATGAGCTCTGTAACCAAGCGTCCCTTCCCCAAGTAAAACTGTTACTTGTTCAATTTTCTCATTCGCTACATTAATCTATGCAGCCCTGCTCATGTCGCTGATGACCATGCTCTTTGTCTTCATGGGTGTAACACAGCTTGTAAGAAAAAAAAAGGCAGAATATGAAAGGTACAAAAAATTTCTCAAAATAGTGACATTGATATAAGTAGATTGAGCTTTTGAAATATGCCGCCCTTAGACACAATTTTTATGGCCGTCCCCCCTCAATTTTATTTTGTGAGCCTAGTTACAAAGCCGTCCCTGGCTTGAATACACTACACGTAACACGGAGGCTCTGTGTAACATGTTTAAAACGATTCTATAAATAACAAATAGCGATTTGTAATACGCCACCAGAATGTAAAACACACACAGTGTGTAAGAGTAGGCCTAAAACTGGAGCGTGGATTTAAGAAAACGTACGCGTAACACGCTTTGTTTTACCACTCACTGCGCATGCGTAACATATTTTACATACGTTAGTTAGTTTTTATTTATTTATAACATTAATAATGTTTTCTCGTACGAGGCGACGTCACAAATTAGCATATTGCTATTTACGATTCTGCCATTATACGTATCGTTTTGAAAAGGAAAAATCAGGCCAAATTACGAACTGGGACGAATTTCAAAAAGCTGAAAGTAAATTTCTGTTTAGCGCGGCTGTGGTCACTAATTTGTGTTACAACCAATCAGAAACGGTGTAACGGATGTCTCGCAGCCGTAATGAATACAAAATATTTAAACAAAGAAGCTTAAGATCACGTGTGTACGGAATGGTTACAAACTTGCGACCACCGACACTACCGGCCTTAGTGTATTGAGTCTGTGACCATCGGACGGTTCGGGCTGGTTAACCTTACCAATCGATAGATTGTTTCGTTACTGATAATCACTTCCAAGTAAGTAACAATATTTTTCTTATTTATCACAAAACAAAATTTAAAAAACATAAAATATAAAATGAATTTATGTTTTAACGAAATTGTCACTTTAATAGCTTAATAGTTTTTTAATTAAGCTTTGTAATATTAGACTATGTAATATTGAGAAAAGAAGAAAAATTATAGCTCGAAATGACTATAAATTATAGGAATAAATTTATAAAATAATTTAATAGTATAATTTTTCAGAATCGGGTGTTTTATTTTATTCTGCTGCACAAAGGGAACTACTAAGCTTTATGGTTACTATTATTTAATTATAATAAGAGGGAATCTCAAAAAAAAAATCATACTATTTTAAGTCAACAAAGGAACTGCTGTCGCTTAAGCGCTAATGAATTTGCGTTGAACTTTTTTTTTGTAACAGTGAACAAAAACAAATATTTTTCGTAAAAATTGTTAAAATACTTTAACAAACCAAAGTATTTAGGAAGGATTTGTTTCCACAAAACATCGAACGCGTCTACAAACGAAATTTAGACTAGCCACCGTGGGAAATTAAACATGACAAATGGTATGTAAAACTGAATAGGCCTATACAGTTTTACAATCGACGTTTGAGCTGCCTTGTGACTGCTGCCCCTGTGTTGTATTTTACTTTAGTCTCCACGACTGAAACGTTTGTTAGTAAATCGATTTTTAACATATTCGGTTTTATACATTTAAAATAAACTGAATAATTTATTTTGTTTTCTGAAGCTTTTTCTTTTAGAGTTGTTTGTGGATTCATAAACAAATTATATATAAAAATTTCTTAAATCTAACATAAAGCATTAATGCAAACTTAAATATAAATATAAAAATCCACAAGCGATTTACAAGATTTGTTTTATGTATAAACTCAAACTGATGGAATTGTTTAATATTATGTGAATGTATTAGTGAAGAATGTATAAATACAAATGTGATAACATCTTATATGCTTTGATGAACTTTTTAAAATAGGAGGAACTTTTTTAAAAATAGAAAATTCTATTTAGTGATTTCATTGAATAATATGACAAATAAAAATGAAATTTTAATTTAAAACTTTAAAACGCGCCTTCAGTGTAATAAAAAGGAACACAAATAAGTACAACAATAAAGAAGCAACGCTATATTGTTTGTATAATATTTTTAAACCTTGTAATAATTGTCTGTGATCAGTGATTAGATTTTATTTTATTAAGTCGATTACAAACCGGGCTGTTAGGTTCGATCCCCCACCCTCGGGGATCTACTTCAGGCCGCAAAGCGACAGAGTGTTGAACGAGGACGGCGGATCTTGGCAGAACGATGCCCGGCAAGTTTTTCCTGAAGAAGGTCCCCGAGGTGGGACCGAAACGTTGGCGACGATGTAGCTAGCAAATACAGTGGAACTTGGTTATAACGTCATTGAAGGGACCAAAAAAATAATGACGTTATGTCCGAGTGACGTTATAAAAGAGTCGTTATAAAAGACCCTTTTTAATCACTAGTAAGGAAGGAGAAAAAAAAGATCTTTGCATTATTAACATTATTCGTGATATTTAGGCCTATTCTAAAGTTTACAAACTGCATTTCATTTATACAAACAGCATGAAGAATATTTTAAAAGATCAAAAAATAAAGTACACGTAACTTACATTTAGGCTTACTGTCGAAAGTAATCCGTTATTTTCTTTTGAACGCTCCTTTCTGAAAAATAAATTCTGTCTGTTGTGCTGCATTGAACGTGTCGTCAGACGTCTCTCTAAAGCAGTAAAATCGTGAAAGAGTTTCGGCGGCTCTCATTGCTTCCTATACTGTCGGACAAACGATGTCGGCATCCTCCTCTTGCTCAGCATCTTCTTCAACACTATCTTCTGCTTCTATGTTTTTTTACTTCCGCGATAATTTCTGCGTCACTCAACACTCGGAATGTTTCCACTTGGTCATCCACTGACGCATAGGAATCAAGTTCATTTCAAAATTCATTTACGTCGAATTTCTTAATCCACTCCGAGAGCGGCAAGTCGTCGTCTTCGTCATCATCGGGTAAATTTTCATGTACGAGTACGCGCGCGCACATATGTATATATGAAATAGTTTATATGAAATTTAGAGTAAAATATCTGAGAAATTTTTGACGCTATAACAGAGTAGTACAATATTTAGTGACGTTAAAACCGGGAATTTTTATAATGTTAAAGATATCAGTTTGACCGGACTTATGACAAAATAACGCTGCACCCGAGTCGACGTAACAGCCGAGGCCGTAATAACCAAGTTCCACTGTATACCAACCACGGCCCAATAGCCCGGTCTCTATTGGTACCGGTCGTGTGAGCTTTCGATGCAAATTAGATTTTATTTTGTTCGAATGTGGTTAGGGATGTTTATTAAACAGTTTCGTGAATAAGTTTTCTTTTGTGCTCAATCTGAAAACTGTTGTCAACACGACCGTTGATAAAGAATCACAGTGCCGACCATCATACGTTTTATTTATCTGTATCTCTCGTTACACCAAAGACACGTCCTAGTGAGGATCCACTGTGGTCTGCTGTTCCACACGAGAGGATTATGGACCTATGTGTAAAACATTAAACGTCAATAGTAAACATTTCACATGCGATTTGAAGTTTTATTTTATTTTATTTGATTGACATGACCAGTACCATGGTTGCGATTTTTATTGTAGTAGTTTATTATATTGAAATAAGTGTTATCTGAGGATGGGACTTAGTCCCGAAACGCGTCATAACTGACGAAACTTTGTATCACTAGAGTGGATAATAAGGTAATTATATAATTAGTCAATAGTAAAGTTATGTTCATATTAAATCTGATCCTCCCCATATCAGAACTCCAGGCCCCAGAACCAGGCTCAATCAGGTCCCTAGCAGACTAAACAATGTATAATATGTATACATTTGTAAAGTTATTATATGTAAAGGTTATGTTTATTTTCAAATTTTTTAAATATTCTCTGGTGATACTATCGTCAGGAACGTATTTACGGGGGAAAACAAACGGGACAGGACCCTCCCCCCCCCCAGAGGGTCGAAAAAAGTTGAGGAGTTTTGTTAATCTCTTTAATTTTTAGGCTCTTCTATTATTTTTTTCAGCTAGTAACTCTTTTTTAATTATACAAACAGGTTTATTCTCATAATTTGCGTATACATCTGAAGTACGAAATATACATGGAAATCAATTCAGTCAGTATCTTCTTAACAACGTTTCAGTAACGCGTATGTTTACTGTGTTATTACCGTTTACTTTAATGGGACCGATTGTAGGATCTTATCTCACGTTTTTCAACCACTTTAAAGATATTAGTCTACACTTGTTTTTTTTTTGTATGAAGCCGACTACACCGGATCCCTCCCCCAAGGCCAAATTCTAGATACGCCACTGGCTATCGTCACAGAAGTGTACAAAAATATGAAGCGCATTGTATACATAAAAACAGGTTCCAAATGTTTTTTTTTACACATTTCAAACAAAAAGTATACAAATCATACAAACAGCGTTGAAGCGTTGACTCAAAAACTGTTAACGTAAAATATTTTAATCCATTATCAGTAAAATTTATTAACAAGTCGTTTTGTTACTTGTCCACTAGCATATCACCCTTCAATCTGAGTTCCTTTTTATTTAATCAACTGTATTTCAGAACTAGAAAGATAAGTTCAGTAAAACAATTTGTTGCTCAAAATCGTCTATAAATAAAAAGTGAAATCAGAACTTCGTAATTACGGTACGTCAGTTTTGATTTTAAAGTTCTGAAGTAACCCGTCATCTGAATTGCAAGTAATCTTATCTAATACCATGTTTTTACAATAAAATGTGTTTCATTAGTTAGCCTGCTGTTTATGGATTTCTTTTTTTTTTTTTGCTTACGTTATGTACAAGGCTTTGGGCTTTATAAAATTAAATCTAGTTTAATCTACACAACTCTTATCATCTTGGTCTAAGTCACAAGTCTGTACTAATTTTGTTAAGCAAAATAATAAATTAAAATCTTTTACATTATATTGGCGGTGGTGATGGGTTTACCCGGTTTCCTAGATCTCCATGCAGCCCCAGGCGACAGGGTCCCGGTACCATGGTACCGGTTACGCCCTCTTTACCATGTCGTGGGACCCTGTTTATGCTCTTTTATACTATCAGTTATCAGAATAGGTGTATTTGTAATTCTATGCGTATATCTCCCCATTTACTTTATTAATTTTTTATGAATTTTGTTATATTTATTTGCTGTAACAAACAGTTATAGCTTTGAGAAATATTAGAACACTGGAAGTGACTAATCGGAAGAGAGAGGTTTCTAACAGGACTCGTTGGACTAATGTCGTTGTGACACAAGTGAGGGTACAAAAAAGCTATACTGCTGGAGCAAAATAAGATCCCCTACATTTGCCATAAACTGGATTAATTTTTTAAGAAGGCTTAAAATTGTTTTACGTGAGGATAGCAGTGGTTTATTTGCGAGAAACGTTATAAATACACTATATGAAAACAAGACGTGTTTATCCGGTAAATGCCTGCCATTGTTATCGGTAACCATTGTTACAGTTTAATTGTTGACCTTTTTGTCGTGGCGGAGATTTACGGTTATAAAAATTTGAAATGCGCCGTTAAAATTTTTTTTTTAAATAAGACAAACTTTTCAGAAAAAAATAATTCTTTATCTACAGACTTGTGGAAGGCGTTTCTTTAAGATTCTGTTGATGAGACTTTTCTGAATTTCCCCTACCGAGGATCCGCCTCCGGCCTAAACATCATCATATAGTAAGACAATTATGTCAAGTGATTTTTACACGTGTTTCGAAATTTCTTTTACGGAAGAAATCCCACTGCAACATTTTATTTCCGGGTCTTACCCATGTAAACAGTTTTATGTAGATATTGGTGTCTTTTACGTCTTTACTTAACAGAGAACATTTGAATCTCTCCGCATATGTCTGCCATGAGTGGTGCTCCTAAATATTTACAGTTTTGGTTTTATCATTGTCGTTAACTTTAGACAGTGTCTCTCAGCTGTTCAGGTCTCTAATTTTAAGCCGCCCTTCGCTTAGTCTTTCTACCTTTCTTGTTCATTTGGTTTATTACTTCCATATTCCTTAAGGAATGGAAGTATGGTGATGGCAAAAAAAATCGTGTTCGAGATTATTGCAGATTCTTATTCTACTACACTCAAAACATGAAAAAAAGTCGTTTTCCGAAAAGTGTCTGTGTGTCTGTCTGTGTGTCTGTCTGTCTGTGTGTCTGTGTGTCTGTCTGTCTGTGTGTCTGTCTGTCTGTAGATTTTTTTTCTATGGCAAACGATAACTGCCGCAAATTCAAACAGAATCAAATAATTTTTTGCATACAGCCCGGTTTTGCAGAGTTCTCGCGACCTATTGTTTTTGGTGAAGATCGGTTGAGGGAAAGGGGTAGTTTACCTGCAACGGTTTTTTTTTAGCAAGGGTAATTTTGTTTGTTTGGCAAACGATAACAGCCGCAAATTCAAACAGAATCAAATAATGTTTCGCATACAGCCCTGAATTGTAGAGTTCTCAAGACCTATTGTTTTTGGTGAAGATCGGTTAAGGGAAAGGGGTAGTTTACCTGTAACGTTTTATGTTTTAACAAGGGTATTTCCTATGGCAAACGATAACAGCCGCAAATTCAAACAGAATGAAAAGATTATTTGCATACAGCCCTAAATTGTAGAGTTCTCAATACCTTTTGTTTTTGGTGAAGATCGGTTAAGGGAAAGGGGTAGTTTACCTACAACGTTTTTTTAACAAGGGAATTTTCTATGGCAAACGATAACAGCCGCAAATTCAAACAGAATCAAATAATTTTCTGCATACAGCCCTGATTTGTAGAGTACTCAAGACCTATTGTTTTTGGTGAAGATCGGTTGAGGGGAAGGGGTAGTTTACCAGCAACGTTTTTTATCATGCGTATTTTCTATGGCAAACGACAACTGCCGCAAATTCAAACAGAATCAAATAATTTTTTGCATACAGCCCTGATTTGTAGAGTACTCGCGACCTATTGTTTTTGGTGAAGATCGGTTGAGGGGAAGGGGTAGTTTACCTGCAACGGTTTTTTTTATCAAGGGAAATTTTTTTTTTTTTGGCAAACGATAACAGCCGCAAATTCAAACAGAATCAAATAATGTTTCGCATACAGCCCTGAATTGTAGAGTTCTCAAGACCTATTGTTTTTGGTGAAGATCGGTTGAGGGAAAGGGGTAGTTTACCTGCAACGTTTTTTTAACAAGGGTATTTTCTATGGCAAACGATAACAGCCGCAAATTCAAACAGAATCAAATAATGTTTTGCATACAGTCCTGATTTGTAGAGTACTCAAGACCTATTGTTTTTGGTGAAGATCGGTTAAGGGGAAGGGGTAGTTTACCTGCAACGTTTTTTTATCAAGCGTATTTTCTATGGCAAACGATAACAGCCGCAAATCCAAACAGAATCAAATAATTTTTTGCATACCTCCCTGAATTGTAGAGGTCTCAATGACTTTCGATTTTGGTGAAGATCGGTTAAGGGGAAGGGGTAGTTTACCTGCAACCTTTTACGTTTTAACAAGAGTAAAGTACTTGAAAATTTATTTAAACTTTTTGAAACAATGGTAATTGTTAAAAATAAAATAATTTTGTTGCCAGGCAATAAAATTATAATTTTTTCATTTTAATGTAATATAATATTTTTCATTTAATACAGCAATAAAAAGGCAGGTAAGACACAGCCTGGCTGTTTGGCTGAAAATGATTTTAAATATAAATCTTAGAATATGGAAGTCATGTATGGTTCTCCATACCGATATTTTTTTATTACTTCCATATTCCTTAAGGAATGGAAGTATGGTGATGGCAAAAAAAATCGTGTTCGAGATTATTGCAGATTCTTATTCTACTACACTCAAAACATGAAAAAAAGTCGTTTTCCGAAAAGTGTCTGTGTGTCTGTCTGTGTGTCTGTCTGTCTGTCTGTCTGTCTGTCTGTAGATTTTTTTTCTATGGCAAACGATAACTGCCGCAAATTCAAACAGAATCAAATAATTTTTTGCATACAGCCCGGTTTTGCAGAGTTCTCGCGACCTATTGTTTTTGGTGAAGATCGGTTGAGGGAAAGGGGTAGTTTACCTGGAACGGTTTTTTTTTAGCAAGGGTAATTTTGTTTGTTTGGCAAACGATAACAGCCGCAAATTCAAACAGAATCAAATAATGTTTCGCATACAGCCCTGAATTGTAGAGTTCTCAAGACCTATTGTTTTTGGTGAAGATCGGTTAAGGGAAAGGGGTAGTTTACCTGTAACGTTTTATGTTTTAACAAGGGTATTTCCTATGGCAAACGATAACAGCCGCAAATTCAAACAGAATGAAAAGATTATTTGCATACAGCCCTAAATTGTAGAGTTCTCAATACCTTTTGTTTTTGGTGAAGATCGGTTAAGGGAAAGGGGTAGTTTACCTACAACGTTTTTTTAACAAGGGTATTTTCTATGGCAAACGATAACAGCCGGAAATTCAAACAGAATCAAATAATTTTCTGCATACAGCCCTGATTTGTAGAGTACTCAAGACCTATTGTTTTTGGTGAAGATCGGTTGAGGGGAAGGGGTAGTTTACCAGCAACGTTTTTTATCATGCGTATTTTCTATGGCAAACGACAACTGCCGCAAATTCAAACAGAATCAAATAATTTTTTGCATACAGCCCTGGTTTGTAGAGTACTCGCGACCTATTGTTTTTGGTGAAGATCGGTTGAGGGGAAGGGGTAGTTTACCTGCTACGGTTTTTTTTATCAAGGGAAATTTTTTTTTTTTGGCAAACGATAGCCGCAAATTCAAACAGAATCAAATAATGTTTCGCATACAGCCCTGAATTGTAGATTTCTCAAGACCTATTGTTTTTGGTGAAGATCGGTTGAGGGAAAGGGGTAGTTTACCTGCAACGTTTTTTTAACAAGGGTATTTTCTATGGCAAACGATAACAGCCGCAAATTCAAACAGAATCAAATAATGTTTTGCATACAGTCCTGATTTGTAGAGTACTCAAGACCTATTGTTTTTGGTGAAGATCGGTTAAGGGGAAGGGGTAGTTTACCTGCAACGTTTTTTTATCAAGCGTATTTTCTATGGCAAACGATAACAGCCGCAAATTCAAACAGAATCAAATAATTTTTTGCATACGTCCCTGAATTGTAGAGGTCTCAATGACTTTCGATTTTGGTGAAGATCGGTTAAGGGGAAGGGGTAGTTTACCTGCAACCTTATACGTTTTAACAAGAGTAAAGTACTTGAAAATTTATTTAAACTTGTTGAAACAATGGTAATTGTTAAAAATAAAATAATTTTGTTGCCAGGCAATAAAATTATAATTTTTTCATTTTAATGTAATATAATATTTTTCATTTAATACAGCAATAAAAAGGCAGGTAAGACACAGCCTGGCTGTTTGGCTGAAAATGATTTTAAATATAAATCTTAGAATATGGAAGTCATGTATGGTTCTCCATACCGATATTTTACTTCCATATTCCTTAAGGAATGGAAGTATGGTGATGGCAAAAAAAATCGTGTTCGAGATTATTGCAGATTCTTATTCTACTACACTCAAAACATGAAAAAAAGTCGTTTTCCGAAAAGTGTCTGTGTGTCTGTCTGTGTGTCTGTGTGTCTGTGTGTCTGTCTGTCTGTCTGTCTGTCTGTCTGTCTGAAGATTTTTTTTCTATGGCAAACGATAACTGCCGCAAATTCAAACAGAATCAAATAATTTTTTGCATACAGCCCGGTTTTGCAGAGTTCTCGCGACCTGTTGTTTTTGGTGAAGATCGGTTGAGGGAAAGGGGTAGTTTACCTGGAACGGTTTTTTTTTAGCAAGGGTAATTTTGTTTGTTTGGCAAACGATAACAGCCGCAAATTCAAACAGAATCAAATAATGTTTCGCATACAGCCCTGAATTGTAGAGTTCTCAAGACCTTTTGTTTTTGGTGAAGATCGGTTAAGGGAAAGGGGTAGTTTACCTGTAACGTTTTATGTTTTAACAAGGGTATTTCCTATGGCAAACGATAACAGCCGCAAATTCAAACAGAATGAAAAGATTATTTGCATACAGCCCTAAATTGTAGAGTTCTCAATACCTTTTGTTTTTGGTGAAGATCGGTTAAGGGAAAGGGGTAGTTTACCTACAACGTTTTTTTAACAAGGGTATTTTCTATGGCAAACGATAACAGCCGCAAATTCAAACAGAATCAAATAATTTTCTGCATACAGCCCTGATTTGTAGAGTACTCAAGACCTATTGTTTTTGGTGAAGATCGGTTGAGGGGAAGGGGTAGTTTACCAGCAACGTTTTTTATCATGCGTATTTTCTATGGCAAACGACAACTGCCGCAAATTCAAACAGAATCAAATAATTTTTTGCATACAGTCCTGGTTTGTAGAGTACTCGCGACCTATTGTTTTTGGTGAAGATCGGTTAAGGGGAAGGGGTAGTTTACCTGCTACGGTTTTTTTTATCAAGGGAAATTTTTTTTTTTTGGCAAACGATAGCCGCAAATTCAAACAGAATCAAATAATGTTTCGCATACAGCCCTGAATTGTAGATTTCTCAAGACCTATTGTTTTTGGTGAAGATCGGTTGAGGGAAAGGGGTAGTTTACCTGCAACGTTTTTTTAACAAGGGTATTTTCTATGGCAAACGATAACAGCCGCAAATTCAAACAGAATCAAATAATGTTTTGCATACAGTCCTGATTTGTAGAGTACTCAAGACCTATTGTTTTTGGTGAAGATCGGTTAAGGGGAAGGGGTAGTTTACCTGCAACGTTTTTTTATCAAGCGTATTTTCTATGGCAAACGATAACAGCCGCAAATTCAAACAGAATCAAATAATGTTTTGCATACGTCCCTGAATTGTAGAGGTCTCAATGACTTTCGATTTTGGTGAAGATCGGTTAAGGGGAAGGGGTAGTTTACCTGCAACCTTATACGTTTTAACAAGAGTAAAGTACTTGAAAATTTATTTAAACTTGTTGAAACAATGGTAATTGTTAAAAATAAAATAATTTTGTTGCCAGGCAATAAAATTATAATTTTTTCATTTTAATGTAATATAATATTTTTCATTTAATACAGCAATAAAAAGGCAGGTAAGACACAGCCTGGCTGTTTGGCTGAAAATGATTTTAAATATAAATCTTAGAATATGGAAGTCATGTATGGTTCTCCATACCGATATTTAACATTTGTTGTGGTAATCTGTTCTCTTTTATCCAGCTTCTTCGTCTTCTTCTACTAGGGACTAGGCGGATCCTGTTCCGGCCCCAAAGGAATATATCCACTCCACCAACGCTTCCTATACTTCGTTGTCCAACGGGCGTGTATTGCCAAAATTCCTTAGGCCACCTGCCATCCGACATCCTATTCAGATGAGCAATCCATCCCTCTTTGTCCTCTACAGTACGATGTTGGATATTGAAACTGTTCAAATCTTTATACGAATGCCCTTTGTGACTTTCGAGTAGTATAAATTTTTCTCTAAGGACGTTTATCTAACAATTATATTCAAATAATTCTGTTCTCCTTTATTAGTTCCTTGTATTTACAGAGTTTATAACTAATTCAGGACTTAGTTATCCAAATTGTTTTGTTTGTTGGGCGCATTTTACGTATTTTTTAACAAATTAGCTTACCATAACCTAACCTAACCTAACCTAACCTAACCTAACCTAACCTAACCTAACCTAACCTAACCTAACCTAACCTAACCTAACCTAACTTACCATATTTGTAATCTCCATAAAGTTTTAAAGAAAATGATACCAAACACGACGTGGTTGCGGCATATTTCAGATGTACAACTAAGTCTAATTTAATATTCATTGTGGCTTTGGAAATTAGTATTTTGTGAATATTTAATTTTCATTGATAATTACGCACAATTAGATTTATCTGTATTGTAATAAAGTGTATTGCACACGGTGGATATTGCATATATCGAATAAAATTTAACCCTGTAGGCTTCGAAGTGGTTCAACAACTTAATAATTGTTTTATAAATATTACATACAAGACACCATTTGTTATTGTAGAAAAAATACAAATTTTCATATTACTGACGTAATTTTGCATCCTGAATGTAAATTGTAACTACATTTTTGAATCATCAAGAATCACCAACATACTTATTACTTTATAATAAAATCTTTATTAAGTACTCCAATTCTGCGTTTGGTTTAGAGATCCCTAAAATACTCATATTTATCGCAGTTATGTGTTGTTTGGATTCATTTTTCTCACAGTTTCACGGAGATTACAAAAATTATAATTTAATTTAGTTTATAAGCTACATTAAAAATTTTATAGCTTTGAATTGGACCGTATACTTATAGCTGAACCGCCCGGGTCGTGCCTGGCCGGTGAATGCGCGTGCGAGAGCAAGGGTCTTCTAGCAAGGGAGATGGCATCCGGTTTGGAACACCCTACGTCAGTGGTTCCCAAAGTGGGGTCCGCGACAATGTTTCAGGGGGTCCGCAGACACTTTTAAGAAAAATTAGAATATACCGTAATGTTCTCTGAATTTTATGCTCTAAAATCTAAATTTGAGAATATTAAAACATTCCAGTATATTTGGGGCGTTCAAACTAATTGTAATTGTAAAAGTAATTTCAAACTAATGACTTAAATAATGTTTTTTAAATCATGTCGTGTAGCAGATCTGTTTGTCAGCCGAACTGACTAGACCTGTCTCATACACTATAGTTGAAGATTCATTGGCAGAACTTTCAACTGACAGTCCATTAAAATTACAGTTTTGGCAATTACAGCTAGCTGACTTCTCGTTATATGTAATGTCTGACTATCCTAAACTCACAAAAATAGCTTTGAAACGCTTAACTGTGTTCCCCTCTACTTGTTTGTGTGAAACCACATTCTCCCTCTTCACGTACTTGAAGTCAAAGTTTTTGAAACAAACTTTATGTCGAGATTGACTTAATATTCAAATTATCAGACATTAAACCCAATATTGCAGAGCTAATTGTTCAAAAGGAGCTTCATTGTTTACATTAAACTATGTTTGATATTATTATTATAATTTTTCAAGTTAAGAGAATTTTGATTTTAATATATTTTAATTAAAATATAAGAGTTTCTATCATATTTACTGTTTGTTTTCTTTCAGAACTCAGACAGGGTCCGTGAATTTTAAAATTGTTTTGAGGGGGACGCGGGTCCGCGCGGACTGAAAAGTTTGAGAACCACTGCTCTATACATTGAGTGTATCAGGGGCACCACAACCACTTTTCCCTCCAGTTCGTCTCAACGCTCGCACATCTCAAAACCCTGTTAGTTTTCACAGAATAAACCACGCACACACACACACACGCGCGCACACGCACACGTAAACACGAGTTCCGCTTGTCTTAGTAACATCATAAACACGTATAGTAAACAAATAGTGTATAGACAGCGCGTGCAATTAGCATCGGACTGATGTCTCTTGTTAGCTAGTACCGGCAGACATACTGGCCCTTGTTAGACCCAATGTAGTAATTACTTTCTCTACCTATGACACACTGGTCGACTTATTATACATGATGGAATTTGTAGTTTTGTAGTTTGCACTTAGAAATTGGCGAAGGAATCTAGTCAGGACACTAGTAAATAAATTATTTTTTAGTTCTTCTTCCTCCTCATCTGCTTCTGCTTCATCGTCTTCAACATGGATTAAACAAAATATCGGTATGGAGAACCATACGTGACTTCCATGTTCTAACATTTATATTTAAAATCATTTTCGAAATGAAATATTACCCCCTCCCCCTTCAACTACCCTTTTCATTTATAGATATTTCATCTACCTTTCTAAAGTGGATTATTATGACCTTCTTTTCAGAATACTTTGTTTATCAAAATTAAGTACTTTATTCTTGTTAAAACATAAAACGTTGCAGGCAAACTACCCCTTCCTCTTAACCGATCTTAACCAAAATCAATAGGCCTTGAGTCCTCTACAACTCAGACACATATGCAAAAAATTATTTGATTCCGTTTGAATTTACGGCAGTTATCGTTCGTCATAGAAAAAATTACTCTTGTTAAAACATGAAACGTTGCAGGTAAACTACCCCTTTCCCTTGACCGATCTTCACTAAAATCAACAGACTTTGAGTTCTCTACAATTCAGGGACGCGTGCAAAACATAAATTGATTCTGTTTGAATTTGCGGCAGTTATCGTTTGCCATAGAAAAAAATTCTACACAGACACACACACACAGACTCTTTTCAAAAAATTACTTTTCTTCACGTTTTGAAGGTAGTACAATCAGAATCAGCCCTTATCTCGAACACGATTTTTTTTTTGGCATCACCATATTTCCATTTCCTTATGGAACATGGAAGTAAAAATGGTTTGTTCCGGTTCCACGTTGGTCACGCCAGCGCTTTTTCGGAAGCCCCACACCCCTCCGTCTTTTCGGCTTATAATTTCATAGTTGATTGGGGATGCCGCAGTCATCCATTCGGTTAAGATCTTCCAACCATTTGGCTGACACTGGGCAATCCTGTCGAATATTCTCATAATGTTCAGTTTCTGTCGTATATCTTGTCGCATTTCCTCTGTGATCTTAAAGAGTATATCCTGCCACGTGCCTAAGAAATCTCATTTAGCATTTAAGCTTTCACGGCCGGTGTCAACTTCAGTATTGTCCGGGCTACTGGACAAATGTCAATCGGGCCTTTGTCAGGCAGCAGAACGGAAGACCCACGGAAGATGAATGCCGCAGCCGCAGCCGAAACCTCCAAGAGAGCACGGTCCAACAGCCCGGACTGTATGAAATCTCATTCAGGCAGCTTGAAACGATTGGCCTGGAATTTCGTTAAAGTCCAGCTCTCAGACCCATAGAGAAGTTTTTCTTCTTCTTCTTCTACTTTTAATTTAGGGCATTCTCCTGTTTAAAACTAACTTTACCATTCGATGCGATCTTTCCATCTTATTCTCGGTCGTAGAATTCTTTTTGTCATCTTCTGGACAGTCATGTCGGCCTTTTTAACTTTGCTGTTGTCATCCATCCTGTCATCGTGGAAGTTCCAAAGTTGTCGCCTTTCCTATATCCGATTGCTACATCTGTTACTTTGTAGTTTCTCGAAAGTTTACATTGGTTACTATGCCTCGTCGCGTTTAGCTGTCATTTCAGTGACTTGTGTTCCTTTTCTGTCTATTGGGGGTTTCTGGTCTTGCGTCTGCTGTATACATCAGTATAGGCCTAACTGTATTTTTATATATTCTTGTTTTCATTTTCAAACTTAAAAATCTATTATTTCAGATAATATCCTGTTTGCTTCTGTGAATTGGATAGCTTATTTTTCTTCCTATTTATACCATAGCTTGTTTCGTTCGTTCCCGGATATTTTTTCGAATCGAATATCCCGAATATATATTTTGCGGAAAGTGAATGTCCTGAATTTGAAAACCCCGAATCCAATATTCCGAAACTATTTTTCCGAAATCAATACACCCGAATATAATTATAAATGTCAGGGATGCTAATTCATCTCTAAGAATTTGAGCGGGAGGCTGTTCCGGGTGTTCCTCAGCAGCTTTTTTGTTTAAGTTGTACTTAATTATTTCGGCTGAGCTCTCCTCTCTGTTCGGTGCATGTTTATGTGGAGATTGTAACGGACCTTTTTTCAACTCAATAAACTATTGTCCTCCTGGAATGCAGTCCTCTTGCACTGCATTCACGTTGACGTAACCTATTGCAATTCCAATATGTCTGGCCTTTGATAGTCTGATCTGTTTTTGATATTATGTACAGGAAATACCTCAAAAACTGAGTACCTTTTATAGTAGGCGGCGAAGGTCAAGACCTAAAACTAGGAACAAGAGTGATAAAAAATATTGAAAACTTCAAGTATTTGGGTGTAACAATGACATCGGATGGTGACAGCAACCAACAAATAAAAGTTAAAAATAGGACAAGCTAAGACAGCAACAAAACAATTAAACAGTCTGCTGTGGAGTCCACGAATAACAAAACCAATAAAATCAGAATATATAAAACTATAGTCGAAAGTATAGGCCTATATGGATCAGAACTGTGGGAAATTAATAAAAGAAATAAATCCATAATAAGAGCTATGGAGATGGATTACTGGCGGAGGTGCTGTAGACTACTAAACAAGACTAGATAGAGTGAGAAATGTAGAGATTAGACAAGCGGTGGTAATCGTCCTTGACATTATAGAAACAAGAAGACTGAATTGGTTTGGCCATCTAAAAAGAATGTCGGATGAGAGATGACCAAGGAAGGTATGGGAAAAATCTAGAAGTAAAAAAGGAAGACTAAACATTCATGAAAAATGGATGTCGAAGATGCAATGAATGCAAGAGGACTTACAGAACAGGACTGTTTAGACCGGCGCTAGGATGCGAGAGGCGGCGCCAGCCGTAATTAAATCGCCTAAAAAAAAAGATGTACACGAAATCAACGATTTCTTATTACTTATAAGTTAATAAAGTAACTTATTAACCTCAACTTTGATTGAAGACTGCATTTTTATATTTTTATAAGAGTAGAGGTTGGAACGAGAATTTACTACTTCAATTTTGTTGGCACAAAACGTGTTGTCCATGTTTACTTTAGAAATTTTTAATTTGAACCTTTCCATTGTTACCAATACGGCTAAATGATCCGTATATCGCATGGATATTCGGCTAAGTAATCATTCGGTTTTCACGTTTCGGGAAAACGTCCGGGAATCGTTGTAGTTACCCCTACATAGCTGACGTCCATTATCTAGTCCACAATTTAGTTGTCTACTACAAACTTGCACACAGTGGCGCTGCAGCAGTAGTCATAGCTTTAGTTTTAGCTGTAGATATCACCATATTATGTTGTCTGCACGCGTTGTTAAATTTCTGCAGAAACCTTCGTAGATAGTATTCACTCTCGGCTATAAAAATTGCATCAGCAGCCTAGCATATAATGTTGAACAGTGGTACAGTATTAACCATTTTATGACCTTTCGTATCTTTCATGGTTATTATTATTTTGTCCATTATTACTATTTTTAATATTTTATTTTTTATTGCTTGTCCGATACTGTAAATACAATCTTCTTCTTCTTCTTCTTCTCCTCAACCAGAGGTTGATGGCCTTGCAATTTCTTCCTATCCGTGGACAGCGTTTTGATCACCACATACATTTTTCTTTGTATTCGATTAATCGAATATTTCGAGATATTAAAGATCGAGTTATCGAGACTATAGGCTTACTAAAATTCGAGTTACAGAGGTTTACGTATAGCGGAATACTCTGTATAGTGTCGCTCAGCATCCAAATAACTGCGTTTTTTCTACGTACGGCACTGAACAATATCTGCTATTCTTGGTAAATACAAACCTGTAACATGAGTACTAACTTTATGATAAAATTAATTGAACGCGTGTTACAAATGTATGTGTTTTACCTTCACAGTTTGCAATAATGATTAAAAATTTAGTTCAACGTCCACTGAAAAAGATGCCGAATATAAAAATTCTAGCTGTTACTTGCGGCTTCGCACGCGAATATTTGACTTTTAATAAGTATTTTAATATAATTTTTATTGTCTATGTCTATATGGCGTTCTGTCAGCTCGTATAACAATTTTGCACTCATTAGTCAAATTCTCTCCAAAGCTGTTTTCAACACTTGTACTATTTTAACTTGTACTAAATTATTATGTTGGTGCAACAGCCTTTAAAGATTTAAAAGTGCCCGTTTATAAAGATTAAGTAATAGGACAATAATTTACAATTAGTACACTTCTTCTTTTCCACATCGTAATATATCGATTCAATCGCATATTATCTAAAACATTGCAAATGTACTGCAGGAATGGATAAATGTACAGTTCCGATACCGCTAAATAGCTTTTGTTTATTTACATGTTACTATGGTGATTGATACTGGTCTACATGGTGTTGTGATAAGTAGTAGTATTTAATAGGCCTATATTTCATTACTTATTCATTGCATCATCAGAAAGACGTATAAACGTAAATTTTACAATCGCTTAATACAATTACAAAATATATAGACGTATCTGTATACAAAATTACAAAACATATCGATACAATCGCATATTAAAAACATTAAAAACTGCAAGAACGGATAAAGGTACAGTTCTGATGCCGCTAAATATCATTTGTTTATTTACTTGTTACTATGGTAATTAATTCTGATCTCCATGGTGTTGTTGACATCTTTATACGCGTCAACGAAAAGGCATAATTAAAAGGGCCTAAATTGTGCAAGGGGGCAAAATATCAAATTCTAAGTTAGACAGTATTTTTCCCCTTGTGTCTGAGGTTACCTGTTCAAAATTTGGTGGCAATCGGTGTAACGGTGTGGATTTGTATTCAGTAGGCTACCCATAAATCTTCAGACTTTGAGTTATATATATATATATATATATAAAACTTTGAGTTATATATATATATATATATAGATTAACTGATCATGTGTTACAAATATATGTGTTTTACTTTCGCAGTTTGTAAAACTATTAAAAATTTAGTTCAACATCCACCAGTGGTTGAAAAATTTGGGGGTTGCAGATGGGTTGGATGGAATAAAATTGTTTTATTCTCTGAATAGAAAATCTCCAAGTCTCCACCCCTCCAAACAATACACAAGGAAAGCAAAATACTGAATTTTAGTGTCACCCACGTAACCACGGATATTTATTGTATGCATTTTTTTAAATTTACGATTAAATATTCTGTTACCTGATTATACACTTTGATTAAAATTTGAAAGGTCTGGTGTAGACCTACCTACTCTCTTAATTTAAATTTTTTTCTCAATAGGACCTAAACTGAACGCCGTTTTCGTTGAGTTTTCGACAGAATTCATTGCGTCCTACCAGTTAAGTATAATAAGTATCTTACACTATGACACCTTAATCCTTTACTATTATTTACATCTGACGAAGAATTGGACTGACACTAACAACGAACGTACAAATTCCAACCTGGTGCACCACGTGTTATTTACCAACAAACAGACTGAGCGGGGTTTGCAGTCCCTAATAACACCAAGCAAGCCTATACCGTTGTAATAGGAACAACCGAGTCTAGCCAGCCACAGCACTACTCCATTGTATTTCCCCATATACAAGGCGCGTCACAGTTGGTGCATTCACCGCGGCAAGAGCGTGTACGGTTTTGAGAATTTCTCTGCGCTTTTCAATCGACAAATGATTAATTACGATGATTTACTTTGAAAACACTATTATTACTGATTGTTTTATTCATAATTCTATAATTTAAAATACAATTCGGGAATTATTGGTGGTTGTACAACCGTGCAACCTGAGCACGGGCCGCCACTGACATCCACTAAAAAAAGATGCCGATTATAAAAATATATTGTAAAAAATTGTATACTGTAATCCTGTAAACTGCTCCTGTTTCTTCCGTCGATGAATATGTAAAGACAAGCGGCTTGGCGGAGGTTTTAGTGTTTTAACAGAAAAGTGAGTCATCTTTTGTACTGTAGGAACACGCTAACTTCCACTTATACAGATTTACACGGGAAATGTCGAGTTATAAAGACTTTTTAATAGAACTTGGAATTGTAGAGGTTCCCACATACATTACTACGAGTCATAGAGGTTCAATGACATGGCCAGAAAGTGACAAAATTTCGAATTATCGACGTTTTTTTAAACATGTTCGAGATATAAAGGGCTTGATTTCAGGGGGAACGCGCCGGAACGGCGTTCCGGAACCTCTTGGATCCAAAAATAAATTACCAAAAAAATATATGAAAAGAAAAACCTAATTATTACAAAAATTTACTACTACTTTTTAAATTGTGCCCCTCATCAGCCCTAACAGTAACTAAACGTTTGTCAAAATCAAACACCAGCACTAATCTTTATCTTAAATACTATCACAAGCAGAATTATCACGGTTGCACACCACTATATAAAAATTATTCCGATTAGCGCTTTCAAGCTTCACAGCTCATCGTCAGATCGTCATTTCCGATCTGACGATGAGCTGTGAAGCTTGAAAGCGCTAATCGGAATAATTTTTATATGGTGGTGTGCAACCGTGATAATTCTGCTTGTGATTTTAACCAGTAACACAACTTTCTTCATTAACTACTATCGTTCAAAAAATGTCCCAATAACCTATGGGAAAAATGAAATAAAAAAACCTGCTTCAAAATTAAAACTACATGAAAGGCAACTGATTAGGAGCTTCCCGAGAATATGTCCATTCCAGAATTTTCCGGAGAGTCTTTCTGGCTTGAAATATGTTATTGGATGTATGTTGATGATGATGATGTATGTTGTAGCAGTGTCTTCAAATGAATGTGAGAGGGCTGGTTTCTGGCCATCATACAGCTTTGGACACGAAGAGTAAGGAAAGGTCAAGAAACAAACAATATGGCGACACAATGATGAAACTATGGAAACTTTTTTAAAATGTCCGAACCACCGAAACCATCACTTAGAGTTTGATTGAGGGTCGGGATGACGCCATCATGAGTGACATGTTTTCGATTGTCGTGCGCCTAATCTGACGATGAAGCTTTTTAGAAATATAAGTAAACTTTATTACGTTTTTAGATACAAGTTTATACGTAGTCTATGTCTCATATTTTATAAGGGTTTAAAAATATAGAGCCCCTTTGTAATAACCTGATGTAAACTTATACGCCAATATAAGAGTAGATTTGTGTCTGTACAACTTTTGAATTGATGCGCTCCGGCACCTATAATTTTAGAAATCAACCAGTGTATAAAGGTAAAATAAGATGGAGTTATATAGGGAAAGTAAGGGAAATGACAAAGATTCGAGATAAATCAAGGAATTCGAGTTATCGAAGTTCGACTGTAGTCTTTTTTTTATTATGTTTTCTAGATATATCGTATTTGACGGCTCCTCCTTCCACTGACATTCTATTGTTCAAATATATTAAAGATATAATTTGTCCACATTACGTAATTTCGTGTTAAACCTATACGTAGTTTGTTAGATTTATATTCTGCGCTCAATTCCAGAGACAGTGAACAGTATTATTAGATTCTACGTAGAAAATACTGTTTGATTTTTTCTCTTTTAAAATAAAACATTTGTGATTTTACAAGCAGAATTATCACTGATGCACATCACTATATAAAAATTATTCAGATTAGCGCTTTCAAGCTTTACAGCTCATTGTCAGATCGGGAATGAACAAATAACCTGAAAACAACCCTTCACCCCCACCCCACCCCACCCTGCTCACACACAACAAGCTATAATTCAATTGTCCCTTCCCCACCCTCTGAGCCTTGTCCCTCCGTCTGGACAGTTATATAGTGGTGTGCAACAGTGATAATTCTGCTTGTGATTTTAACCACTAACACAACTTTATTCATTAAACTTTTGTGATTTTAGTGTCAAGTTATTGTTGTTAATGGCAATAGCGTTGGCGACATACTTGACAATGAGTGACGTCACAAACGAAACCAGGTTAGTGAGAAATTAACAATAAATGCACACACGCGCCGCTCAAGCGCATAGCGTTTGGTTTGCATGCTGCGCACAGGGTTACTGATGAATGCGCAGACGAAAGTCACGTTCTGCATTAGACGCTGTACACTTGTTCAAATGC
This sequence comes from Magicicada septendecula, assembly GCA_034769895.1. NCBI lineage: Eukaryota > Metazoa > Arthropoda > Insecta > Hemiptera > Cicadidae > Magicicada > Magicicada septendecula. The sequence continues at coordinate 28,999,850 of CM068367.1, read as the reverse complement.
GATAGTTGAGCCTATTCAACATAAATACTCAGGCTTATCGGCAACTTTCTATTGTTACACCATTATCAGTTCATTACTGAACATTAGTAAGATGAGATATCGTATCACCCCTTCTTTTTCTCCTTCATTCGGGCACACGTCGCTGCATTTGGTCTGCTCAACCACTGTCGTCCATCCAAAGCGGTTCTGAAGGATGGGGTGTTTGTCCTAAGCTCCTTAAGATCGCTCAGCACACTGTCTCTCCACAGACTCCTAGGCCGTCCTCTAGGTCGTACTTCACCACCAGAACGCTTGGAGAGGAGTAGCTGGGGGGGGGGGGCAAGGGTACAGCCGCCCCGGGCGGCATAGCCAGGAGGGAGGCAAAGTGAGTATGGACTTGAAAACATTGTTTTCAGTTTATAAAACTACAAACAACTTGTTTCTTTTATATGAGTATTCCTTTCATGAAAGAAGCTTAACCACCCAGCTTGTCCGTTGTCATAAACCTCGCGTGATAAACAATATTAATTAGACTATTTATACTCAGGCATCGTAATTACGGTTCATTGTGATAAGGTAAATCCCACTTGGATGTGTTTTTCTCCAACTAAAAATCTCTATTTTGATTTTGTTGCACTTTATTTCCACAAAAAAAAAGTTATCAAAGAAGCCATTTCAATAGTGAAAATGGGTTTTCGTCGTGGCGAAAGTTAAATCCCCGTATTCGGGATCATGAATTAGTCCTCATCGCTCTGCGTTTTTGTAATGGAAGGATTTAGAATGTTCTTTAAACAAAGGGAACTTATTGATGACCTACTTTAGAAACAAACGAGTAAAGCAGCTAAGTCATGGAAAGAAATCCTCGAACGGGTCACTGCCACAGTACAAACTCTTGCATAAAAACATCTGGTACTGAGAGGACATCGAGAGTCAATTACTAACGATCCAAATCCCGGAAACTATCTGGCTTTGCTAAAATTACTTGGCTAAATTTGACTCTGTCATAAGATCTCATTTGTGTTTCAGTCTCTCGTAAATATGGGTGTATACCGTATCTTTCGCCAACCATTAAAAAATGCGACGTTCTCTAATAGAAATTTTGGACAAACTGTCAGTTGAATTTCAAGCCGTTTCTCTAACATAAAAAAACGCTTTGTGTTTCTCTGTAAATTTGAGGAGTACGTCAATGGTGGCGATATACATTTTAAGGAACAGCTTTCCCAATATTAAGTGCACAGTGCTGGCAAAACTGTATTCACATGACCTAAACAGTGTAGAATTGTTCAGAGGCTTTTGCTTTTGTTCAAAGACGTCATACTTTTACTAAAAATGGCAAAAGTTAACGGAGAACAAATGTACTTTAGACCTCAGGGCCTGGTACAATAGGCTACACTTCTTTAAGTAATGACCAGGGAACCCATATAGCTCGAATAAACTATATCATGGCTGATGAGAGGGATAACCAAGAGGACTATCGTGGAAACCGTAAACCTAATCCCGATTCTGGGAATGCTGAGGGAAGGAATAGACGGAACGAAGAGGACATAGAACCGTATGTGTATAATTAAACTATAAAGTTTTACCTTAATCCGTCTATGTGATCGCTTAACGTATGTGTATGATCCATACTGTGACGATCCCATAGAAAGATTTACAACCGCATATAATCTACGGACATTATATGCCTACAAAACATTAGCATCAGCTTTAAAAAATTTTCTGACATTACTAGTGTCTGTGGCTTCTTGTGAAAGATCGTTTAGTAAACTCAAATAGATTAAATCGTGCCTACGATCAACAATATCTCGAGACAGGGTATCAAATCCAGCGATACTTTCAATTGAAAACGACATTGCTTCGTTTTTAGATTATAGTGGTTTAATAATCGACCTTGCATCAATCAAGGCCAGAAAAGTTACATTTTAAAATGTCTCGTTTTAAATATTTATTAAATATTAAAAACTAATATTAAGTGTTTATTAATAGAAGACGGAACCATTAACCTGTAATGTTACGTTATTAAATTTATTATTTTTAATGTAGTTCTTTGTTTAACTTTACGTTGTTTTGACGATGCGCTTTAGACCTACAAGGAATTTGCATGTTTATTAGAACATTTTCTTGATAACAATTATTTATTTTACTACATTTTTTATAGTTACTACATTTGTTACTAAATAAATGTATACAAACTAAATACCGGTAATATTATAATATTAATTTCTAAATTTTGACTTAACAAATATTCTTAAGACGTTTGCTGGACATGCTTTCATACAAAAATCGACACATTTGTGAAGTACTTTTTTCGGTGGATGGGCCTTCACTTTTGCTCTTTTGTCCCCTTTTAATTGTAAAGGCGAGGCGGCCGACGATCTTCTTGCTCCGGGCGCCAAAAAGCCTAGCTACGCCACTGAACGCTTGTACAGCTTTGTGACTGCCGTGCTGTATTCCATTCTCAGGACATGACCAAGACATTTCAGTCTTTGTATCTTAATAAGGGAGGCAATGCTGAGATCATCAAAAGGTGCATACAATTGTCTGTTTTTCCTCCGCCGCCATATCCCAGTTTCACATGTTGGCGGATACATGTGCCTGCACATCATTATACGGTAACCGGCGTATGACGACGACAGTAATGCAGGAACGCTCCATTGTAGGTGATAAGTTACGGTTGATAAATATTAATTGTGGCAACGGCGCGTCCACAGTTACCGACACTGTATTTTTTCACCAATCAGATTGTGCCGTTAGTAAGATGATAGACAGACAGAAGACGCACGGGGCGTCTCGCGCCTTGCTTTTTTTGCGTTTTCCAGGCCGGAGACCGATGAACGCTAGGTTCTAACATAATTCTTTTAACCAATTTTGTTTCAAGTCTGTCCAGGAGCTCCACCAGTGCGGTATCTAGAATTTGGCCTTGAGGGGGGGTTCGGGGTCGGGTCGGCTTCATACAAAAGAATAAAACAAGTTAAGATAAATCGACATTACTAACTTTAAAGTGGCTGGAAAACGTGTGGTAGCATCCTGAAATCAATCCCCTTCAAGTAATAACACAATAAAAATAAGCGTTTTGAAAGATTCTTTAGAAGAGACTAATTGGCTGAATTGATTGTCCAGTATTTCATATTTCAAATGTATACACATAGTCTATGCTGGGTAATAAACCTGTTTCTATATTTAAAAACGAGTTATCACTATATTAGCGTACACAGCTGAAAAAATAAACAGCGGCCTAAAAATTAAAAGATTAAGTCAACTTTTTTCGACCCTCTGGGGGGGGGGGGTCCGATCCTGTTCGTCCCCTCTGAGCTCCCACTGCCGACCTTTTACGGGTCCAGGGTTCTCTTACGAAGCGATTGGTCTAATTAAGGTATTATACAACCTGAACTTCGTGATACCGTTTCACTACCAGTTATAAAGCATGGCCGGTATCAGTAAACATCAGCAGTATGTTTGGAAACACAACTGTTTTTAGCTATTAGTCCTAAATATTACGCAAAGCAGTTACAAGAACGAAATATCAGTGTCTGGCGTTTAATATATGCAGTGACTCTTCGCTTTATCTTAACCCGTTTAACGACGTTTCGATATAGTTTATTTCTGTATGCACCAGTCCTCCCCGTAATGAACTTAAGTGGTATCGTTGTAACCAGTATTGCCAGGTCAATCAAACCTCTTTTCACCACTCAAAATTTCCCTACTTTTGGCACAAAAATCCCCGCCGCCACAAATAGTGTGAGTAGTACTATTATAAGTGTAACGTGTATATCAAACAATTTTTTTTAATTACGATAAAAGGCAATGAACTCACCTGCTGAGATCGACCTGGATACTTTTAAAATCCTCTTCTTGCACTTACTGTAATTCATTATAGGCTACCATATTTACATAACCTTCCAATTGCTTCCAATTGACAAAAACAATTTACAATTAGTCAATTTACAATTTTATATAGTTTATATATACATAAAATTTGAATGTTTGTCCATCATTGTACCGTTTATAGTGAAAGAATAACCTATTTGCTTAGGTCATTTTTGTGCATAATAGGCTAGAAAGTGTATCACTCCCTAATTTATTTATGATTTTGTTTTTATTAAGGTTAATGGCAGTAAAAAGCCTCTCCATGTACCCAGTACTCATCTTTTGAAAAGAAAATACTTAGGAAAATGTATGGACCCATTAGGGAAGTTGGTGAGTGGAAATGAAGTTGGTAATAGAGAGCTCTATGAGTTATATAGATCGCCTGATGTTGCGACATCAATTAGGATCGCTAGGCGGAAATGGGCTGGGCACGTTCAGAGAAAGAATGAGGAGGATGTTCTTAAGAGGATTATGAAATGCACACCAGTATTATGAAGAGGACGTGGAACACCTAGACTACGATGGATTGATGGAATCCTAGAAGATGTGAAAGTAAGTACTTGGAGTGAAAAATTGGTGGACATTGGCTAAGGATAGGAAAGTTTGGAGGAAAATCGTGAGGAAAGCTGAGGCCTACGGTGGGCTGTGGAGCTAGTGATGATGATGATGTACCCAGTACGCACTGTGTGTGGTAAAGTAAATATACATAACGAAAGTATTCAAACGTATATCATTCCTAAGTAGTCCCCATTCCCGGGCAGGTCTACAATTTCTGTTTCAAATGGTTTTCTCAAAAGGTGCTGCTACTGCTAAAGCCCTTGTTTGAATGTCTTCAGTTTTTTTTTTCTGTCATGAAATTCTAAATATTTGAAGCTTTGAATATAGCACTGTAGAAAGAAAGAAAACCCGTATGAAAATTCTACACGAATACACGATAGACCGAAAACTAGACATCCTCTCAAACAACCATACGGTGTTAATTTTCTATGCTAATTATATGCATAGATTATTACTCATCAATTATTAATCTTGGAGATAAAGATCGATTAATTTTATAATTATGTAAATCTTTACTTTATATTGCCCCGCGTTGTTGGAGCACCATATACAATGGTAATAATTATGCAAATTTATTGCGTAACTAATTAATCCAATTATAAATTTACTTGTGTTTATGAAGGTGACATCTGTACGAACTATGTTGAATCTTTAGAGTAATGATGTGTTGATTTTATTCCTGTCATATATCTATTGTTAATTCGTTGTAGTAATTTTATTGCATAAATTAACTGAATTATCCTCTTAGTTAAGTCGTGAATAATGTGTACCTAATCCCCCAAGCTTGGATGGTCATATACATTGTTATTAATGCCATGCGTTGAGTTGCCATACGCAATGTTTACAAATTTATTCCTTTAAATAATTGTATGAATTGAATTAGAGTTAATTAATTATTCACACTCAAACTTGTTACATATGAAATTACTTCTGACATTAACTGTCTACCAAACTTCTAGTCTGTGTATCTTTCTGAGTAATTTAATTGATAATCGTTAAATTAAATTATAAATTGTAGATTCTGTTTAGTGAAAGGTTAAGTTGTGAGTCAGGTTTTACACAAATCAATAGAATACTAACGAATCCATTCTAACTTACGTTTATTAAAATCATATTTCATCCTTATTCATGTTATAACATACTCATCTAATAAGAGCACTTACAAATCTTCAACAAAACAATAAAATTCTATGCCACATTTAAATAACTAAAGGAACAAATTTAAATAATTAAGTGAACAATCAAACATAGACGCTTCTTCGTCCGTAATGACGTTACTAACTAATAATGTGGTGTGCTCATAATTTGTATTAAGTAGTTTTATGTTAAAACACATTAAACATTTATATGCATGAAATAATCATTATTAACAATACACATATTAAACATATACATAGCTAAAATCCTGTTCCTGCAACAGACACATCAAAACACGTACATAGTTACAATAAATATATATTAACAAGAATGCATGTACAATATTCTATAACATAATAATCCCTACCTATGGATTCGTATCTATCTGACTCATATTTATATAATTTCTCAGGTGGTTTGGTTCTAAGTGTCAGGTCAGTGGTATTTGATAAATTAATAATTATAATAAGAGATTAGTTTTGTACTTTACTCGTTCTGCCGTGATGTATCGCTCCCATGATGTATCCATGCGGGTCTCTTCGTTGATGGGTGATGTTAATCCATATAGCACTCGTGATTGACACTACCGATTTCTATATGTACATCGTTCGAGGACACACTTCCGCACACCGCGACAGTCACTTTGAGCTTTCGAGATTATTACAATACAAGTCGTGGCATTGCACTTGTAATCGGTCGGCTATGTTTAGTCGCGTGAGTCTATTTACGTGGTTCACAGTTTGATACCGTATGCTTCTAATAGTTTTTCATTTTGCACGATCACTCTTTTCGGCGCCTAGATTGTTTTCAAGTTCATTAGGCAATTATTCACACTGCTATTTACTTGACTTAACTACGAAACAGTGTAGTATCACTACTTTTTGTGTAATGGTTCAAGAATGTCTCTGCAAAATGTTAGTATCTTTATGACGGTGTATTACATGGAATTTATAAAGATTGTTACTCGCGCTTCATCGCGAACACTACCGTCCCGTTTTGGCGTTCTAAGTCTTATTCACGCACTTCCATTTAGTCGGAATAACGTCTTTATCGTCTCTACACAAATACGTTATAACTTATACAGTGCATTAAGTTTTTATAAACTGAACTATAATGAAACTGGGATACAAGTTCAAATAAACTGATCAAAAAAATATGAATAAACTGAGTTAAGAATTTTAGTAAACTGAGTCAAAAATTTTAGTGAACTGAGACAAAAATTTGAATAAAACTGAGTTAAGAATTTTAGTAAACTGAGCTGAAAATTTTAGTGAACTGAGAGCGCGTCTCCCTGTGTATACAGTTTTTATTTCTTCCGATATTCCCACTCTTGTGACTCTGATGAACGCTTCACTTCCCACCAAATCATTTCTGATAGGCTTATTCCATGGACCTCCCTGCGTCCTCTCGTCTCCAGTCTGTATTTCTGGCGAATTCTCCACCCAGCGCCGTTTGGAGAGGGACGTTCATACACGAGATTCGCTCTCTGGTCTCTAGCTCCTCTCTGAACCATCCCCTTTAGAAGTTCCCTTCGGAATTCTCGTTCGTCATTGGCTGGTTGGCTTCCTCAACTTGAATTTGACGTAGTCCACGTGGACTCGACGAGTCGCTGTCTTACGTCCGTTTCCCTGTTCCTGGAATCAGTGCTAAGGCCTTGTTTCGAAATCACATCTGCTACTTTTGGTGTAGCGTGTCGAATTCCCTTATTGTTGAGACGCTGACGACTTCCTTCGATGACTTACGGGTGGCATAACATCTGTGCTCTCCACAAGCGTCACTTAGTCGCCTGTCCCATTGTCCGTGCATCAACCATTGTCTTCTAGAAGTCGCACACATGGTTTTGAACAATACTCTCGCCGTTGGTTCTGTGTTTTTCTCGCTACTGGACAGATGTAAGGGTAGTCTTCTTTTGTCCTAATTGTGGAGTCAAGCATTCCCACGCATGGTCCAGTTCGCTGCAACATGTGCCGTACAGCTCATTGTTCGTGAATAGTTTTTACGACGTCTTAAGGTTTGTTCCCTTTCGCCGCCCACCCTCGAACAAAGCTAACATGTGTCACTTTTGACGGGCTCTAATTGCTGGTGTACTTCCCTCGCAATACCCAAAATTCAAAAAAAAATATTTGAAATAATAATCACATTACAACCAGAAATATACAAACACACAAAAAAGCATAGAAACATCACCTAAGCGAACAGACACAATTTAAATCGCACACACTATTTGAACATATTACACAATACACACACAACGATCCTTTGAACGATGACGCCGTCACCAAAAAACAGATGGGACAGCGCTCCTAGCAGCAGCCTCTGACGAAGCTCATAATGAGCAAAAACTGGTTCAGGCAGTGAAGTAAAAATTAAAACAAAAAAATGTCTTCATCTTCATCTTCTTCGCAAGTATAAGGCTCAAAGCCTATTACGTCATCCATCGTTACAAGTGATGAATCCATCTTTTCATCTTCCGTCCCACCGCGACTGAATGACTGAATAATAGTTAGTGACTCTGTAGATAAGTGACCACTGTGTTGGAATTCTCTAACCTGTAGAGACTTACAGAATCGACCTCTGGCGCTGCGCTATCAAATCTATATACATAAAACTCAAAGTCTGAGGATTTATGTGTACTGAATACAAATCCACACCGTTACACCGTTGCCATCAAATTTTGCGCAGGTAACCTTTGACACAAGGCGAAAAATACTGTCTAACTTGGAATTTGATATTTTGCCCCGTCGCACGATTTAGGCTCTGTTAATTATGCCTTTTCGTTGACGCGTATAAATATGTCAACAATACCATGGAGACCAGAATTAATTACTATAGTAACAAGTAAATAAACAAATGATATTTAGCGGCATCGGAACAGTACCTTTATTCGTTCCTGAAGGTTTTAATGTTTTTAATATGCGATTTTATCGATATATTTTGTAATTTTGTATACAGATACGTCTATATAGGCTATCTTATAATTGTCTTAAACGATTATAAAATTTATGCTTATACGTATTTCTGATGATGTAACGAATAAGTAATGAAATATGTTAAATACTACTACTAAAGATGTCAAAAACACCATGGAGACCAGAATTAATTACCATAGTAACAAATAAATAAACAAAAGCTATTTAGCGGCATCGGAACTGTACATTTATCCATTCCTGCAGTACATTTTCGATGTTTTATATAATATGCGATTGTATCGATATATTACGATCTGGAAAGTGTACTAGTTGTAAATAGTCCTATTACTTAATGCAAAGCGAAAATACGTGTTGTTTTCATTAGTGAGGTTAGGTGACAACGGTTTTTGGTTTTTAGTTTACTGCTGAAATAAATAAAAGCCACGGTTGAGGAAAACATAACGTTTAATGTGTTATACATCGTCCAAATTGACAGACGCCTGCTAGAAAGTGTAGAGGCCAATTTCCGTACACGCTTACAACAATGCATAAACGAAAATGGACATCATTTGCAAGATGTGATTTTCCACACATGAATATCATTAAATGCTATGTAATCATGAATGTTTCTCTGCCAATAAATTTTCTTTTCAAGCAAAACTAACAATGTTGTTATTATTTCAAAAACGTCCCATTTCTCTGCCCCACCCTGTACAATGCTTCTAACACAATAACACTTAAAATAAAGAATTTAGCGTTTTTGATTTAACAGGTAGGCCTACTTTATAAATATCTCCAAAGGCTTTATAAACGGGTACTTTTAAATCTCCAAAGGCTGTTGCACCAACATAATAATTTGGTACAAGTGTTCAAAACAGCTTTGGAGAGAATTTGACTAATGAGTACAAAATTTTTATACGAGCTGACAGAACGCTAAATAGACATAAACAATAAAAATTATATTAAAATATTGATTAAAAGTCAAATATTCGCGTGCGAAGCCGCAGGTAACAGCTAGTGTACTATAATCATCATATAGAGATATCAATAATAAATTCTAAGAGCGATCACGGATGGTATGTGTCCAACTACACCTTACATACATATTCCCATATCGCATGTGTCAATGAAGTCATTCACGAACGAGACGTCACGCGCTATCAGGGACTAGAGACAACGCCAACGCTCTCAACTCGTGGCACTTCTACAGCCCGTAGTTATCAGAAGGTCAAGAGGACTTTAGCCGTTCGACCTTTAAGAGCCACCGAGTGACATCGTTGGATGGAGCATTTCATCATGTCATTTAGTTGTACATTGGTTTATACAGTAATCACAGATTGACCTTTGTTTATTCTGGTAGCTAATAAATTTATATTAAAAATTATAATTTCAAGATTTGACTGCGTGTGTTTGCAGGTATAGAGGATGGCGCTAACGATGCGTCAGATCGTGAAGGCCGTGGCGATGGTGGTGTTCACGTTGTCCAACCTGGCCAGTCCGCGCAAACGGGAGGACTCCTACCTCACGGCGTACATGAGCTCGCACGGTCTTAACGCTCTGCCACTGGGCGTGGTCTACGGCGAACCGGCCCCAGTCCCGACGCCCGGCGGAGAGTACGGACCGCCCACTGGACAGTACGGTGCACCTACACCACAGTACGGAGCGCCCACCCCTCAGTACGGAGCGCCCCAGTACGGTTACAACGGGGACAACGGGTACGGATACTCGTATGGGGCTCCCTACGCAGCGCCCGACTCCGCTCTGCTGCCGATGAGCGTCAATCTCAGCCTCCTGTTCAAGATACTGTTGAAGGTGTTGGTATTCAAAATGATCGTCAAATTCATAGCGGTCATCTGTTTGCTGTTCATTTTGCCGAAACTGGCGGCCATCAAGGAAGGAGCGAGAATGATGTCCGAGAACGCTAAACGTAAGTAGCTCATTCTTACGTTGTTATTATTATTGTCATTGTTGTTTTTATTTAATCTTGTCAAGCTATTGGGCTTCGTAAAATAATTTGTCACTTTTTTACGCTTCCAGTAATTCTTCATCCTTTCATTAGGTTCTTGCTTCCTTTCTTCTGTCCAGACAGTCTTTTAATCCTTCATCCTTAATTCTTTTCCGAAAGTACCGTTTTCAAACTTTTCTCTTTTGAAATGTTCATTTCTGCTACATTATGACTTGCGAAGAACGCCATTCATTTGGGCTGTGGTTTCGATGCCCCATACACTTTCCAAAAGTGATTTCAAAATAAAGTCTCGGAACACAGTTTTAGCTCCAAAACACTGGTAGTTCGAAATTGCAACTTAATACTTTTCATTAAAGTCAGTCCTTAAATTAAGAAGATCAATAAAAATTTGTTTGGTACACACGTGAAATTGTTTTCAGTTTTCAATTTTAACCCTTCTCTGTTTTAATCGTTGGTGGCCGTCGTTGAAAAGAAAACAGAAATCCTACTCAAATTATGTAAAACATCATGTACATTAATGATGTACATAATGTTTATTTTTATTTTGACCTTATTGCACCTTTAACTCACGAAGGCATTCTATGGAAATTAATTAAAAAAAGAACAAAATGTATCCGCTTAAAGTTTGGAAAAATTTCAAAGAAACTAAGATAATCGGGTTGTAAAGTACATTTTTCAGTATCTTCAATATTTTCATATATAATGTCTAACTACAGAGGACTATGTGACAAAACTTTTATTAGCTTCCTGCTGAGAGTGGTTGTCTCCAACTACCAGTCTTAAGCGATGATCCTGTCAGCCGGCCTAGGAGAACAACTACCGACCTCTCTGGTTGTTAAACACAGACGCAAAGTGATAATAAAATTCAAACAATAAACAGACACTATGTTGTGCTTTACAACAAAGCAGTCATTGTTGGCTTCTACGTAATAATTGCCTTTTACCGGCGCGTCTCGTAAGAATGCGTAAGAGCGAGAGTGAAAGTCATTAGCAGCAAGGTCTTTATGCTAAACAAACGCGTCAACCAAGGTCAGTTGTCATCGACTTTGTTTAATCTTGCACTCCACAATGTCATATTGGTGTTTAATCCAAAAGGAAACATTTTTTAAAACGGACTTGCGCTTATGCTGATGACGTTGCAATGATTGCGAGGATTCTTTAAAGAATGTATATAAAGTAATGGAACAAGAAGCAAGAAACGTGGGCCTCATAGTGAATGTGAAGGTAAAGCAAAGTACATGGTCTTGATCCTTCGAAAACTAACTATAGGGGAAAGAAAATTTGATGGGTCGGAAGAGTTTAAATACTTCGGGAACACGCTGAACAATCAGAATACAATGATTGACACGATACGATTCAGGAAAGAATTCAACAAGGAAACCGTGCCTATTTTGTCGATATAAAAATGTTTACAAATAAGTTGATTAAAAGACAGGCCAAAAAGAAGTTTTACATAAGCATGACGTTCCCTGTTGTGACCTACGGCTGTGAAACGTGGACATTGGCAGAAAGTGGTGAGAACCAATTGAGAGGACTTGAAAGAAAAGTCTTGAGAAGCACATTTGGTGCGATTAATGAAGGAGATACTGGAAAAATGAAAAATAAAGATACTGGAGATAAGGTAAAATGAAGAATTTAACGCACATATTGTTGAAAGAATAGGTATAGTAAGGTTCACCAAAGTACAAATAATATGTTGGCTGAGGCATGTTGAAGTATTGGAGGACACTACAATGGTTTTGCGTGTTTGGAAGGGAAGATTATATGGAAGAAGAAGGAGGGGTCGACCAAGGAAAAGATGGATGGACGGCGTCACTCGAGACCTTGCCACGGTGGGTGTAAGTAGCTGGAAAGAATTGCCGAATGATAGAGGGGAGGCCAAGGCTCACCAGGGGCTGTAAAGCCAGCGACAGAAGAAAGAAACAACAAGAATTTCCTTTTACTATGTGGCTTTTCTTCGTAGATACGACTCGGAGAGATTTAGACTGTCTTCTACAATTGTCGTTTGTTAGATGTAGGTCTATCCGCTTACGTTCGCGATACTACAGTAATCAGTCTCAGTCTCTCGTGGGTCTCTTTTCCGCGGCGCTGGAGATGGCATGGCCGAAACGTCCGGTTGTTGTTTTATTGTGACTCTTTGTTAAGTTTGTTATATAGTTTATGAACAGTGTTGTTATCCTTACAACAACAAGCGTAATTTAATAATGATGGCCCAACAGCCCGGCAATTGTTTACCAGTCGGATACTTGGGCTGATTCTTTACATAATTTAATTTTATAAAATTTCGGCTATTCCATAATATTGTAAACGGACAACAGGTGACGAGTAATCCAGTAACGATTAATCGAAGTTATACTGTATGTAGCCATTATTTCAATAACCATTTATACGGCATTTAAGTCGCATGGCACCTGAGGGATTAGGAGACCCTTACTAACACACACGTACACACAAACATAACTGGCCCGCACGCCTGGGGTATGAATCATCTACTGGGGCGTCCACTACGTAACTGCAGCTTTTATACGTAATGTGAATTTTTGTAACAAACGCGCTCAGCATATTTGTAATCTCCATAAAATTTAAAAGAAAATGACACCAAACACGACGTGGTTGTGATATATTTTAGATGTACAACTAAGTCTAATTTAATATTCATTTTGGCTTCAGAAATTAGTATGTTGCAGTAGAAATTTAGTATTTTGTATATAAAATTTTAATATGATATTTATATTGTAAATATAGTGTGTAAATAGGTAATTGTATAAGTTATCAGATCAATCAATTTTTTTCGTTTTCATTGGGATACATTTTTAAATAAAAAAATTTTTTCCGAATATTACATTAGTTATTTTACAAATTTTCATATTACCGACGTAATTTTGCACCATGATTGTAAACTGTGAATATATTTTTGATTATAATCCTCAAGATATCACCAACATACTTATTACTTTATATTAAAACCTTTATTAAGTATACTCCAATTCTGCGTTTCCTTTAAAAATCCCTAAAATACTCATACTTATCGCAATTATGTGTTGTTTGGACTCAATTTTCTCACAATTTCACGCAGATTACAAAACTTATAGTTTAATTTGGATTATAAGCTAAATTAAAAATTTTATACTTTTGAATTGGACCGTATAGGCTTATACCTGAGCGCCCGGGTTGTGCCTGGCCGGTGAGTGCGCGTGCGAGAGTAAGGGTCTTCTAATCCCTTAGGTACCATCCGGTTTGGAACACTCTATAGTCGTTTTTCATTTATTCCAAATCGCTTGTCCTTTTTGGGTTGCAGTCGTTTACCACTGTCTCCGTCCGGCTGTTATTTGAAAGTTGTGAGTAAATTAAATTAATTCCCCTTTATAGGGTACCAGGGTATTATAGGGTATTATTTTAAGTTAGGTAAGTTCCAGACGATCTGTGGAATCCAATTGACCGTATTTTCAGAAACAAGCTACGTGTCAATATACAAAATTAAAGTTTAAGTTTTGGCAGTTGGGGTCTTTTGCGTTATACGACCACAAAGCATTGGCATTGGCATTTTGTTCATCTTTCATTAATTATAGTTCTCAGAATTTGCTGTCTCTGTTTACTGATTAGTTAAAATGATATTCTCTCATTTACAGACTGTCGTACACTATACAAGAATAATTATAAGTTATCTTATCGCTCCACCGTCTGTAGTCGTAGGTCATTCCTGTCTTGTCGGTGCGTTCAGCAACATGTCTTTATTTCATTTAGTGCTGGAAATAAGTAGTAATGAGAAGGGAGTGCATTTTTGAAGGACAAAGGTGTTTTACACAAAAGACGATACTGTGCGAATGGTCATGAAATGACTCTTCAGCTGTCTGAAAAAATTTGCAGGTGGAGATGTGGTAAAACACAGTGTAGGACGACCGTCGGTTTACGTAACGGTACGTGGCTAGAGGGCAGCAGGCTGTCTTGTGACACCGTTGTATTGTTTGTTTTTTCGTGGACTAAGGAATACACCACATCACAGTTTTGTGCAGACGAGCTCAACATGAGTACGCACACTATGACCGACTGGAAAAACTATTTGCGTGAAGTATGCGCGGACTCTCTGTTGAAGAATCCTATTAAAATTGGAGGGCCTAACATGACTGTAGAAATCGATGAGTCTTGTTTTTCTAGACGAAAGTACAACATCGGTAGAGTTTACCCGCAACAGTTTAATGAAAGAAGAACAAAATGCCAATGCCAATGCCAATGCTTTGTGGTCGTATAACGCAAAAGACCCGGCAGTTGCTGTACTATGCTATGAGTGTGAATTATGGACGACAACAACCAAAAGACAGTGGCGAAGCTAGTAGTTAATGAATGGGTAGGCAAAATCTTATCTTCAATTTTTTTTAAGGAATCACTAAAAGGACGGTGGTTCAAATGGGACGCTGAGGTAGAGTTTGCTGTAAGCGAATGGTTCCACAAACAGCCGTAAGAATTTTACTAGCAGGGAATCTACAGGGTAGTGCAACAGTGGAACTCATGTCTTAATGTTAATGGAGACTTTTTTTAAAATCGTTGAATAAAAAATGCTTTACAGCTCTATATGTCTTTCTATTTAACAATCCTTGTATTAGTCATACACAATAATACAACTGATTGAACTTCCAAATTTTAAACTTGATTAGTTTCTATATATGTGTTTAATGTTACAAATAATTCAAATAACAATCTTGATCATCTGTTAGTTCAGCGGAATAACAGGGACACTTTTAATAACCGCATAAAATAAACACACTTATAAACAACACAGCGCGCTTTAACTTGAATGTTTGGACCACAGAAGTAAGGCATGCCTCAACGCTCCATGTGTACAGCACGGGACAATCCCCCCTCCCTTCTCTACCATATCACTCCGGCACATTGCTTACATACGATGTATACAAAAAACGCTGAGGCAAGTTCAGGTTGCCTCATTCGCTTTAAACGAGCTATGCCGAGTTTCACCTGTCACCATCTAGCGGTCGCTCAGTAAAGCACGTTTCGGTTTAATAAATTCGACAGTCGCGGTAACAATGTATAATCTTTACGTTATGTAGTTCATACGTATTTATAATTTTTATTCTACAGAAATTTTTAGGGTAGGCATTGCCTCAATTGCCTCCATGTAACTACGCCACTGCAGAAAAGACAAGACTTTAAAATATAGGTCTCGGAAATGACATTCTTAAGAGGAGTTAAAATGTGTTCTAAACTTGACCGTATAAAGAATGAGGCCGTAAGAGAAAAGTTATACATTTTTAACTTTAATGAAAATTAAAAGATTACAAACAACGGTGGAAAGAACACTTAGAAAAAATTTTAGATTTGCAGACTGCCCAAACAAGTGTGGAAACAGAAACCTATAGGACAGAGGTGTGAGGGTAGACCCAGGAAGAGATGGGTGGAGAATCTTTGAAGGCAGAACAGGCAGCGCCTTGTGAAGATGATGGTGACGATTTAGTGGGTTTTCGGTAATTTAGTTATTTATAATGTGAACTCGAATGTCAAGGCTACACACTTGGAAGTTCTTAGTATTGACATTAATGCACCCGGCTGGAGTCGCGTGGTGTGGGGCATATGTAATCAGATAATGTTGGCAACACTTCATACGAACTAAATTGTGTGCGCTTTAGCGTCGGAGGGAAGTTGTTTAGTGAAAGTATGTCATTAAACGACGAGTGTTTATGTATTCTGAACGCTGGCCAGGACACGTAGGCCGTCTACACCGGCGTACGGGTCTCATGAATAATCAATTAACAGCGTATAAAATGCTTTGAAATAGCTTAAAATGGCTTGAGAATAATCGTTAATGTGTAAAGACTGTTGCGTCTCAATAGTGATTACAATTGTTAGGATGTGTGTGTAACAGTGGATGGAAAATCGTTTCCCACCTGGCCGGGGGTGTGCGTGCGAGGCCTTCTCTGCTGGAATCTGTACTTGGTCTTGTAAAGATGGGACTCACTCCCTTACGCATATTTTTACATTTTCCCCAACGAGACTGAAACCAGTTGAGCAGGGGCGAACCTAGAGGAGGGATATGGGGGATATATCCCCCCCCCCCGAAATCGGAAAAAATTTTAATTTGGAGCAAAAAATTTAAAACTGGTTGTCATTTTTGAAATATAATTAATTGACTTCTAAGTTTTGTCAATTAAAAAAAAAATTACTATTTTTGTCAATGAAAAGTTAAAATAATCTACAATAACAGGCCTTATCCTCCTCCTCCTCCTATGGCGCTACAGCCCAAGTCGGGCCCTGGCCTCTACCAATCTCCGCCTTTCAATCCACTCTATCCACTGCAACCCTCCTCCAGTTTCTTATCCCCATGTTAACAGGCCTTATACTCAATAATAAATATAACAGATGTTGAAAGAAATGGTGAAAAATGAAAAGAAGACGACTTGAAAGAGAGTAGGATAAGGTACATTTTTCCGCTGGTTACGATAAATAGGGACATATCTCTTTATATTTTAACTTAACCTTACATGCTGATAACTTCAATCACAAAGCACATAATTGTAGATGAGTTTTAATTTCTTAACATTATTTTTCATAATGGACATGGGTTGTTGCAATAGACTCTACCCAGCTCTAAGAAACAAAATATTGTAAAATTAAACATACGTTCATTTAAAATTTTTCGTGTTCTTGCATGTGTTAACCCTGCAACACAAACCCCATACATTTATATTCCATAGAAAGGTCAAACTGTATTCCAAGTCAAACTGTATGTTATTAATTGATTTTTATGAAATTAGTGAATTACGGCCAATATTTACCCATTAGTTTTAATTTGTTGGTACTATTTTCATTATAATATGAGAAAAAGAAAACGATATGTGGTTGAAACCCCCCCCCTCCCGAAATGAAATCCTAGGTTTGCCCCTGCAGTGAGTTGAGGTATGTAATGATTGGCGCGCAAATCCTCCACCCGCTTCTGCATTCCGCCAACGGTTTCATCCTGGTTTCATCCAGCTACTAGTTAGTAGTGCTGTACTCTGCCTAGCACTTGGACATGAGGCAGCATAAGCTGTGTTTATTAAAACAGATTGGTTCAGCTTGAACCAAATGCCAGTTTGCTTGTCATCTATAAATTTAAGCGTTCACCGATTTCAACAATTAGTCGTTGTTTTCGATAAAATATTCTGTCGAGTCTCTTAAATCCTATTGATTTTTAATAACAAAATTAATAGTATTGTCTGAATTGCCGTAGATTATTTTCATACAGCATAAGAATACTTTTTTAACAAGACATTATTGGTCGTCTTGAAGCAAAATACAGTCAAATGACCATTGAACTTTGAAACCTAAGCGATTTCCTTCAAGAGAGGAAACTTCTCTTCCGTCTACGGTTTGCTGGTGGGAGGGGACGTTGATATCCTCTTCCTTTTCGAAGAGGGTTATTGGTACTGTAAATAAATTATCTTTAAGATCCCTGTCTTATTATTTTCTATAAAAAACTGCCACAAAACACACGTCGATGTTTACGCATGAAACAAAAGGGAACACACACTCATTGCAAGCACATCCTAGCCCGATATATTAAAATATCGGTGTGGAGAACCATACATGACTTCCATGTTCTAAAATTTATATTTAAAATCATATTAGAAATGAAATATTTCCATAGAAACTACGTCTTTCTACTTATTGCTTCAGCATTAACCACAGTACTGTGGTCACTAACGTATACCACCTCACGTTTTCGCACTCGATTTTCACCGATGATGGCAGTCGATGGCACTGCCGAAAAGTCTGGTTTTGCAGAAAACATTGGACTACAGCTAAAGGGCCCGGGAAGCAATTTTAACAAAAAACTACTTCTTTGTTGCCGATAACGTAGTACACATATAAAAAATTCTCCCCTCCACCTTCAACTATAATTTTTAATAATAGAAAATTACCCCCACCCCGTTCACCTAACCTCTTCATTTATAGATATTTCATCTACGTTTCTACAGTGGATTACTATGAGCTTCTTATCAGGATACTTTATTTATAAAAATTAAGTACTTTACTCTTGTTAAATCATAAAATGTTTCAGGTAAACTACCCCTTTCCCTTAACCGATCTTCACCAAAATCAGTAGACCTTGAGCTCTCTGCAACTCAGGAAAGGGTGCAAAAAATTATTTGATTCTCTTTGAATTTTCGGCAGTTATCGTTTGCAAAAAGAATTACCCTTTTTAAAACATAAAACGTTGCTGATAAACTACCCCTTCCCTTAACCTATCTTCAAGAAAATAAACAGACCTTGAGTTCTCTTTAGTTCAAAAAGGTATGCAAAAACCTAGTTGATTCTGTTTGAATTTACGGCAGTTATCGTTCGTCATATAAAAAATTACCCTTGTTAAAACATAAAATGTTGCCGGTAAACTACCCCTTTCCCTTAACCGATCTTCACCAACACCAATAGGTATTGAGAACTCTACAAGTCAGGGCTGTATGCAAAACATCATTTGATTCTGTTTGAATTTGCGGCTGTTATCGTTTACCATAGAAAAAACTTACCCTTGATAAAAAACCGTTGCAGGTAAACTACCCCTTTCCCTTAACCGATCTTCACCAAAAGCGACAAGTCTTGAGTACTCTACAATTCAGGCCTGTATGCAAACAATTATTTGATTCTGTTTGAATTTGCGGCTGTTATCGTTTGCCATAGAAAATACCCTTTTTAAAAAAACGTTGCAGGTAAACTACCTCTTTCCCTCAACCGATCTTCACCAAAAACAATAGGTCTTGAGAACTCTACAATCTAGGGCTGTATGCAAATAATCTTTTGATTCTGTTTGAATTTGCGGCTGTTATCGTTTGCCATAGGAAATACCCTTGATAAAACATAAAACGTTACAGGTAAACTACCCCTTTCCTTAACCGATCTTTACCAAAATCAACAGATCTTGAGAACTCTACAATTCAGGGCTGTATGCGAAACATTATTTGATTCTGTTTGAATTTGCGGCTGTTATCGTTTGCCAAACAAACAAAATTACCCTTGATAAAAAAAAACCGTTGCCGGTAAACTACCCCTTTCCCTCAACCGATCTTCACCAAAAACAATAGGTCGTGAGTACTCTACAAATCAGGACTGTATGCAAAAAATTATTTGATTCTGTTTGAATTTGCGGCTGTTATCGTTTGCCATAGAAAAAAGTCTATAGACACACAGACACACACACAGACACTTTTCGAAAATATCGGTATGGAGAACCATACATGACTTCCATATTCTAAGATTTATATTTAAAATCATTTTCAGCCAAACAGCCAGGCTGTGTCTTACCTGCCTTTTTATTGCTGTATTAAATGAAAAATATTATATTACACTAAAATGAAATATCGGTATGGAGAACCATACATGACTTCCATATTCTAAGATTTATATTTAAAATCATTTTCAGCCAAACAGCCAGGCTGTGTCTTACCTGCCTTTTTATTGCTGTATTAAATGAAAAATATTATATTACACTAAAATGAAATATCGGTATGGAGAACCATACATGACTTCCATATTCTAAGATTTATATTTAAAATCATTTTCAGCCAAACAGCCAGGCTGTGTCTTACCTGCCTTTTTATTGCTGTATTAAATGAAAAATATTATATTACATTAAAATGAAAAAATTATAATTTTATTGCCTGGCAACAAAATTATTTTATTTTTAACAATTACCATTCTTTCAAAAAGTTTAAATAAATTTTCAAGTACTTTACTCTTGTTAAAACGTAAAAGGTTGCAGGTAAACTACCCCTTCCCCTTAACCGATCTTCACCAAAATCGAAAGTCATTGAGACCTCTACAATTCAGGGACGTATGCAAAACATTATTTGATTCTGTTTGAATTTGCGGCTGTTATCGTTTGCCATAGAAAATACCCTTTTTAAAAAAACGTTGCAGGTAAACTACCTCTTTCCCTCAACCGATCTTCACCAAAAACAATAGGTCTTGAGAACTCTACAATTTAGGGCTGTATGCAAATAATCTTTTGATTCTGTTTGAATTTGCGGCTGTTATCGTTTGCCATAGGAAATACCCTTGATAAAACATAAAACGTTACAGGTAAACTACCCCTTTCCCTTAACCGATCTTCACCAAAAACAATAGGTCTTGAGTACTCTATAAATCAGGGCTGTATGCAAAACATTATTTGATTCTGTTTGAATTTGCGGCTGTTATCGTTTGTCATAGAAAATACCCTTGTTAAAAAAACGTTGCAGGTAAACTACCCCTTTCCCTCAACCGATCTTCACTAAAAACAATAGGTCGTGAGCACTCTACAAATCAGGACTGTATGCAAAAAATTATTTGATTCTGTTTGAATTTGCGGCTGTTATCGTTTGCCATAGAAAAAAGTCTATAGACACACAGACACACACAGACACTTTTCGAAAATATCGGTATGGAGAACCATACATGACTTCCATATTCTAAGATTTATATTTAAAATCATTTTCAGCCAAACAGCCAGGCTGTGTCTTACCTGCCTTTTTATTGCTGTATTAAATGAAAAATATTATATTACACTAAAATGAAAAAATTATAATTTTATTGCCTGGCAACAAAATTATTTTATTTTTAACAATTACCATTGTTTCAAAAAGTTTAAATAAATTTTCAAGTACTTTACTCTTGTTAAAACGTAAAAGGTTGCAGGTAAACTACCCCTTCCCCTTAACCGATCTTCACCAAAATCGAAAGTCATTGAGACCTCTACAATTCAGGGACGTATGCAACACATTATTTGATTCTGTTTGAATTTGCGGCTGTTATCGTTTGCCATAGAAAATACGCTTGATAAAAAAACGTTGCAGGTAAACTACCCCTTCCCCTTAACCGATCTTCACTAAAAACAATAGGTCTTGAGTACTCTACAAATCAGGGCTGTATGCAAAACATTATTTGATTCTGTTTGAATTTGCGGCTGTTATCGTTTGCCATAGGAAATACCCTTGTTAAAACATAAAAACGTTACAGGTAAACTACCCCTTTCCCTTAACCGATCTTCACAAAAGTCAACAGATCTTGAGAACTCTACAATTCAGGGCTGTATGCGAAACATTATTTGATTCTGTTTGAAATTGCGGCTGTTATCGTTTGCCAAACAAACAAAATTACCCTTGCTAAAAAAAAACCGTTGCAGGTAAACTACCCCTTTCCCTCAACCGATCTTCACCAAAACCAATAGATCGCGAGTACTCTGCAATTCAGGGCTGTATGCAAAAAATTATTTGATTCTGTTTGAATTTGCGGCAGTTATCGTTTGCCATAGAAAAAAATCTACAGACAGACAGACAGACAGACACACACACAGACACTTTTCGGAAAACGACTTTTTTTCATGTTTTGGTGTAGTAGAATCAGAATCTGCAATAATCTCGAACACGATTTTTTTTGCCATCACCATACTTCCTTTCCTTAAGGAATATGGAAGTAAAATTACCGTTGATAAAAAACCGTTGCCGGTAAACTACCCCTTTTCCTTAACCGATCTTCACCAAAAACGATAGGTCTTGAGAACTCTGCAATTCAGGGCTGTATGCAAAATATTATATGATTTTGTTTGAATTTGCGGCTGTTATCGTTTGCCATACAAAATACCCTTGATAAAACAAAATATCGGTATGGAGAACCATACATGACTTCCATATTCTAAGATTTATATTTAAAATCATTTTCAGCCAAACAGCCAGGCTGTGTCTTACCTGCCTTTTTATTGCTGTATTAAATGAAAAATATTATATTACATTAAAATGAAAAAATTATAATTTTATTGCCTGGCAACAAAATTATTTTATTTTTAACAATTACCATTGTTTCAAAAAGTTTAAATAAATTTTCAAGTACTTTACTCTTGTTAAAACTTAAAAGGTTGCAGGTAAACTACCCCTTTCCCTTAACCGATCTTCACCAAAATCGAAAGTCATTGAGACCTCTACAATTCAGGGACGTATGCAAAAAATTACTTGATTCTGTTTGAATTTGCGGCTGTTATCGTTTGCCATAGAAAATACGCTTGATAAAAAAACGTTGCTGGTAAACTACCCCTTCCCCTTAACCGATCTTCACCAAAAACAATAGGTCTTGAGTACTCTACAAATCAGGGCTGTATGCAAAACATTATTTGATTCTGTTTGAATTTGCGGCTGTTATCGTTTGCCATAGAAAATACCCTTGTTAAAAAAACGTTGCAGGTAAACTACCCCTTTCCCTCAACCTAACTTCACCAAAAACAATAGGTCTTGAGAACTCTACAATTTAGGGCTGTATGCAAATAATCTTTTGATTCTGTTTGAATTTGCGGCTGTTATCGTTTGCCAAACAAACAAAATTACCCTTGCTAAAAAAAAAAACCGTTGCAGGTAAACTACCCCTTTCCCTCAACCGATCTTCACCAAAAACAATAGGTCGCGAGTACTCTGCAAATCAGGGCTGCATGCAAAAAATTATTTGATTCTGTTTGAATTTGCGGCAGTTATCGTTTGCCATAGAAAAAAAATCTACAGACAGACACACAGACAGACAGACAGACACACAGACAGACAGACAGACGGACAGACAGACACACACACAGACACTTTTCGGAAAACGACTTTTTTTCATTTTTTGAGTGTAGTAGAATCAGAATCTGCAATAATCTCGAACACGATTTTTTTTGCCATCACCATACTTCCATTCCTTAAGGAATATGGAAGTAAAAACGTGGCAGGTAAACTACCCTTTTCCCTTAAACGATCTTCACCAAAAACAATAGGTCTACAGACACACAGACAGACAGACAGACACACACACAGACACTTTTCGGAAAACGACTTTTTTTCATGTTTTGAGTGTAGTAGAATCAGAATCTGCAATAATCTCGAACACGATTTTTTTTGCCATCACCATACTTCCATTCCTTAAGGAATATGGAAGTAAAACGACTTTTTTTCATGTTTTGAGTGTAGTACAATCAGAATCTGCAATAATCTCGAACACGATTTTTTTTGTCATTTATATTTTGTAAAAAATATAAATAAATAATAATTAACTTAAAAAATGCGTGGGAGAGGTGAGTCAGTGGATGAGATCGTCGGGGGTATGTTAAGATATGTGACCAAGGGCCACTGCATAGCCTCTCCGAGTTCAGCGCGCTGAAACCGTCGGGGGGGGGGGATGTAAATACGTCTTCCTTACCGTCAAATCCAATTATGTGAAACTCGTGGAATGCAGGACACATAAGCCCTTATGCCTCTTTTAATGTTCGTATAGTATTTATTTATTTATTTTGTTAATAAATTTGTTGTTCCAAATCCGTATGTGTAGAAGCTGAAATATTGCTAATGTTGCTTCTACTTGGAAAGAAATCTATTCTACTCATCGTATCGGAAAATTGGTATCTCAAAAAGTAAACCAGTTATTTGGGAAAATGATATGAAAGTGGTGTAAACATAGAGACTATTAAAAACTCATTACAAATTTAAAATTTGTAAACTCATGAAAGAACGTAAAATCATTAAAAAAGTCAGTTGATTTTTATATGCGCGCTCGCACATGTGTGCGACATTTTGGAATTTTATAAACGTCACTTTTGTCATTTCTTGTACTAAGCCACCCTGAGCTGCAGAACTCACGTAATATTTTGAACGGTTTAAATTGTATTGGATACATTTCAATAGTTGATAATAATTTTTATTCAATTATGGGAAAAATTACAAAAATCCCACTTACACTACTATTTTTTACTTCCATGTTCCATAAGGAAATGGAAGTATGGTGATGGCGAAAAAAAATCGTGTTCGAGATAAGAGCAGATTCTGATTGTACTACCCTCAAAACATGAAGAAAAGTCATTTTCTGAAAAGTGTCTGTCTGTGTGTAGAATGTTTTCTATGGCGAACGATAACTGCCGCAAATTCAAACAGGATCAAATAATTTTTTGCATATGTAACTGAGTTGTAGAGGACTCAAGGCTTATTGATTTTGGTGAAGATCGATTAACGGGAAGGGGTAGTTTACCTGCAACGTTTTATGTTTTAACAAGAGTAAAGTACTTAAATTTGATAAAGTATCCTGAAAAGAAGGTCATAATAATCCACTGTAGAAAGGTAGACGAAATATCTATAAATAAAAAGGGTAGTTTATGGGGAGGAGGTAATTTTCTATAAAAGAAAATAATAGTTGAAGGGGGAGGGGATAATTTTTATATGTGTACTACGTTAGGCAACAAAGTAGTAGTTTGTTGTTAAAATTCCTTCCCAGGCTGTTTGGCCGTAGTCCAATGTTTTCTGCAAAACCAGACATTTCGGCAGTGCCGTCGACTGCCATCATCAGTGAAAATCGAGTGCGATAACGTGTGGTGGTATACGTTAGTGACCACAGTACTGTGGTTAAGGCTGAAGTAATAAGTGGAAAGAAGTAGTTGCTATGGAAACATTTCATGTCGTAAATGATTTTAAATATAAATCTTAGAACATGTTTATTTGTGTATTACGTTATCGGCAACAAAGAAGTAGTTTGTTGTTAAAATTCCTTTCCGGGCTGTTTGGTCGTGGTCCAATGTATTCTCCAAAACCTGACGTTTCGGCAGTGCCATCGACTGCCATCATCAGTGAAAATCGAGTACGCTAACGTGAGCTGGTATATGTTAGTGACCATAGTACTGTGGTTAACGCTGAAGAAAGAAGTAGTTTCTATGGAAATATTTCAATTCGAAAGTGATTTTAAATATAAATCTTAGAACATGGAAGTCATGTATGGTTCTCCATACCGATATTTTATGTGTCCTACGTTATCGCCAACAAAGAAGTAGTTTGTTGTTAAAATTCCTTCCTGGACTGTTTGGCCGTGGTCCAATGTTTTCCGCAAAACCAGACGGTTCGGCAGTGTCGGCTGCTATCATCATTGAAAATCGAGTGCGCTAACATGAGGTGGTATACGTTAGTGACCACAGTACTGTGGTTAAGGCTGAAGAAAGAAATAGAAGGAAGTAGTTTCTATGGAAATATTTCATTTCAAAAATGACTTTAAATATAAATCTTAGAACATGGAAGTCATGTATGGTTCTCCATACCGATATTTTTGTTAGTTGTACCTAAACATTCTCTGTGCATATTTACATTCTATATACTGACCCAAATGTGACAGACCTCTGCGCCATACATAGGCATCGAAATGACAGCCTGTCGATTTGGGGGTTACTGAAAACATCACTGGTGTGTCACAGAGATCGAAGCGTGAGATCGCAACGCTTGGTCGTTAACGAATCATTTCTGCTCGCTACACTTGCAACTGAGACTTATACCACATGTGGCTCCATTGCATAACAAAACTTGCAATCACCTGTTAGTTCGAAGTTTGGAACGGAAACGTTTCTATTAGTTACCACGGCTTCGATAGGTTGCGACCAAGTGATAGTGCGGAGCGCAATTGATCGGGTAAGAAGAGCTGAAAACGTTATTTGGTCGCATCTGACCGAGACCTTGGCTACAAGTCGGTATCTAGTAATTAGTTACCACGGATTCGGTCGGTTGCGACCAAGTGATAGTGCGGAGCGCAATTGATCGGGTAAGAAGAGCTGAAAACGTTATTTGGTCGCATCTGGTCGAGACCTTCGCTACAAGTCGATATCTAGTAATTATGTAAAAAAACGTGTTCACAAAAAATTAAAGCTTGCTCCATCTCCAAATCGGATTTTATTTTTCCGAAAAAAGTTTCTACAAAGTCAACACACAAAATATAATAATATCAAGGAAAAGATACACTAGTGGTGTGACACTACTTTGACCTGGTTCTAGAGCCGTAGACAAATACTGATATACTGTACTGTTCTGATAGCAATAACGAAAGACATTAGTAAAAACATTATGCTTTATTGAAAACGTTATCAGCACGAAAATTGTGTGCACGTTTCCAGTACACTTTGTAAGCTTCTTCTTCCAAACAGTTAGTTTTTATATTCTTTTTAATTTGCACTAATTATTTAAATGTCTTTGATTAGTATGGAAATTTCAGGCATTCGCTAACAAGTTTCCCAACACTCATTACAACCGTCAGAAATTGCAAAACGTCGATAGATATATTTATATTTCTATAATAGCTTACGGTTTACTGGTGGGAGGGGAGGATGATGTTCTCTTTTTTTTCCAAGAGGGTTTTTTAATTCTGTAATAATTAAAAACGTTAGTTAGCGGCAACGTTAATAACTTACACAAATCACAGCGTTTCGATCACTAAAAATCTGTGATCGCCTTCAAGTTTGCTAATAAAATCAAACAAAACAAATAAAACAATTATCCATCAGGTCCCAACCAACAAAAACCCATTCTAGGAGGGAGGAGATACGTGAGGAATCCCTCACGCTGAAATAGACGGACGTTTTGGGAAGTAAGTGGGTATAATTATCTACTTTAATATAATAAAACAATTTTAATTTTGTTTTTAAATTGTGATTTATAATTTAGCCTAATTCTTGCGTCGTCATTAGATCATTTTAGATTAAGTCTTTGAACGACATCTTGCTTTTTGACAGATAGTTTGTTCTTTGTTATACTCTTCAATTTCATTGTATTGACTCCACCTGGAGACGACCGTAGATTTTTAGTGATCGAAACACGGTAGTCTTTTAAATTGTCAGTTGTCAGAGCAGGTTTTAAGTACTGGCTTATATCTAGCTTTTACAATCCTCACTAGATTGACCACTGCGTTCGATAACAGAGGAACGAAAGTTGTTTTACAAGGGAAAACCCAGTACCGCAGTCCTGTCTAAACCCTACAGCTCTATCCCTCTGTTGGGTTCAGAACAGGGGCGTATTTACAAGGGGAATGAACGGGACCGAATCCCCCCCCCCCCCGAGGATCGAAAAAGTTGACGAATTTTGTTAATTTCTTGACTGTTTTATTATTTTTTCACCGGTGTACGCTAATATACAAGAGTTTCAGCTGTGTAACGCCTTTTTAAATATACAGATAGATTTATTACACAGCATTAGCGTATAGGCCCTACGTTTGAAATATGAAATATAGGAAAATCAATTCAGTCAATAAGTGTCGTGTAAACAATGTTTCCATAGCGCTTATTTTTATTGTGTTATTACCGTTTACTTTAATGCGAAAGATTTCAGCCACTTTAAAGATACTAATGCTGATTAGTGTTAATTTGTTTTTCTTTTGTATGAAGCCGACACGATCCCGGACGCCCCCCCCAAGGTCAAATTATAGATACGCCACTGGTTCGGAATATCCACTGTCTAGGGTTTAACCCTGCCCATAACATTCACCCCATCCGAAGCCGCTGCAGCAATGGCACAAGCGTTAGATAACAGTTGTCTTCCTGGTAAAATCAGAAGCGCGCGCGTGAGTGTGAGGGAATGATTGTGTATAATGGAAAGACAATAAAGAAGTCGATACTGCACGTGTCAATCGACAAGACCATGTTATTAATACAGAACATAAAAACTAACTATCGAGTTCGATCGTTTTTTTTTTTTTAATTTTAATGTTTTGATAAACTTTCTTGACGAAAGTAGAAAGATAATGTTTTTTAAAGAGAAATGTGTTAACAATGTCAAGACATGATCATTAGTTGGGAGAAAACAATAAAAAAATAATAAGTTCAGATCTTTAAGAAACCCAGAATTTCATTCGGAAACTACGGACCCGCTCCCTATTTCATCGCGTATGCAACCGTTTAAACAGGTTTTTACAATAGGCAGGCGCGGATCCACGGAGGGGGAAATGGGGGAAACTTCCCTCCCCAAATAGTCACTTCCCAGGAAAGTTTTTGTCGTTTTATGATTTGTGAATATGATTTTAAAATCATATCACGTTATGTAAGTTCACGGTTTTACCCTAAAATTACTTTAAATTGTAACTGCACCTTACCAGTGTGCTTAATTTTTGTTATGAAATAACTTAAAAAGTAGTGTTTATTTTAAACTATACGTGAATATTATTAAAAGAACACTGTACTAACAAAAACAAATGTGAATTAATACTTATACAGTAATAAATCTATTACGTTGATAATAACAAACTGTATTTTATCTTCACTAATTACTATCATTTATACTTTGTATCTTTAAAGAATGGTCTAACTTTTCAAAATCCTCCCAAAGCCGACACTTTCCTCCCCCAAAACTGTTTGCTGGATCCGCCCCTGCAATAGGCATATGAGTCTCCGAACTCACCAAAGCTTGTGAAACAGACCCATATGCAAAACTGAAGGTAAACGAATGTTAGAAAACAAAAAGAAGTGAGAACGGAAGATATATTGAAGATATTAAAATAAGAAAATATACAAAGATACATACTTGTGATATTAACAGACAATATGTGTAATAAAAGCTTGCAAGAGGATAGAATCTGAAGGATTTGATTTGGTACAAAAATATAATATTCACCGCACGAAATACTGTATGCTGCCGCTGCTGCTAACGTCTTTTTAGTTACGTAAATAACGTTACCAGAATTTGAAACACACAATGGTGCAACGCTCACACACGACATCATACTTGCAATTCGCTTTTCACAGTGAAGCTAGAAACACTGCAGGGGATGATAAAAATGGAAAGTGGAAAAGAGGAGGGAGGAGAGGCCACATATATACTGATGCAATATCAAGAAATGAAGCGACTAGTCCAGGAAAGGAAAGCATGAAAACATGCTCTTTAAAAACTGCCGTTGGGCAGACAAAACACATGATGATGGGTCAAATTTAAAAAAGAAAATGGGGAAAATAAAAAGACTGTACCAGTAAAATGTATAGTCACGTAAGTAGAATAAAAAATTAATTAGTTACATGAGTACGGACATTATTTTTTCCGGTTCTTGTGAGTACGATATCACTTCTAGGTAGACATTGTTAGTCTGGTGGTTCAAATTTGTACCCTAGGTTAAGGTTGTGCCCTGTTAGTGAGTAGCGCCGTTCATGGACTTTACCCTCATTGGGCGGAATGTTTTCCAGCTGGCAGGTCTCCCCCCCCCCCACACACACATGGCGTATTTGCAGGGGGGGCGAACGGAAACCCCCCCCCCAGAAGGTCTGTTATTTGTTATCATTACCGTACCAGTTACTACATTTGAGTCTCTGGGATGTGAAGTGACAGGTGGGAAGAGCTACGAAAGAGCGTGATTGTGTGACTGTTTGCTCGTCCGTTGCAATGGTGTATCCATTAATTAGTTAATCTACATGAATTAGATTTTTTTTTTTTATTTAGCCGATTTAATTACGGTTGGCGCCGCCTCTCGCATCCTAGCGCCGGTCTAAACAGTCCTGTTCTGTAAGTCCTCTTGCATTCATTGCATCTTCGACGTCCATTTTGCATTAATGTTTAGACCTTCCTTTTTTCTTCTATCGGGTGGAGTCCATTCCCATACCTTCCTCTCTCATCCGACATTCTTTTTAGGTGTCCAAACCAATTCAGTCTTCTTTCTTCTATTGTTTCTATAATGTCAAGGACGATTCACATCGCTTGTCTTATCTCTACATTTCTCACTCTATCTAGTCTTGTTTAGTAGTCTACAGCACCTCCGCCAGTAATCCATCTCCATAGCTCTTATTATGGATTTATTTCTTTTATTAATTTCCCACAGTTCTGCACCATATAGGCCTATACTTTCGACTGTAGTTTTATATATTCTGATTTTATTGTTTTTTGTTATTCGTGGACTCCAAAGAAGACTGTTTAATTGTTTTGTTGCTGTCTTAGCTTGTTCTATTCTTACTTTTATTTCTTGGTTGCTGTCACCATCCGATGTTATTGTTACACCCAAATACTTGAAGTTTTTAATATTTGTTATCACTTTTTTATCCTAGAAAGATTACAATTGTAATATTTATTTTGGGGTTGGAACACTTGCCCGGAGTGACACTTGAACGGAATGACATTTGCCCGGAGCCTCCCCTCCACATAATGGTATTTGGTGAGTCAGAAGTAAGACTGTGACACTTACCCGGAACTAAATTAGTATCTTAAAACTGTTCAAAACGTATCCTCTTTCAATTTTTGAAGGGTTGAATTCAGTGTTATAGTGCAATATTACTTTTATTTTATGAATTTTAAGAGACTTTCAGCCAACTTTGCGTCGTTTCTAGGGAACAGCACGGGGAGGTAGTCTCTTATCGTTCCCCATATTTTTTTTCACTTTATGTGAGTTCGTAAATTTTTTTTTTTAATGCTGAATTAGAATATTTTACATATCTACAATATTTACAAATCTTTCCTGGTGAGAGTCTACTTCTCTAACCTATAGGCATTGCCTTTACTTTAACTTCTGGACATAAGCAACAGAAACAAGGAAAGACCTTAGTTTGCCATCTAGTTCCAGGTTTTTAAGGCCTTTGAAATGGTTTCATCACTGCTGCTTTTTTCCTCTTCTTCCCGTCAATATTCAGGGATGTTCTATCAAAAATGTGGCCGTAATACTCTGCGTCCTCTCGTAGAGTCTTGAGCAGTGAATATACATTTGGATGAGACCTCGAAATTAAACTATTAATTCTTTGATTCCACCCTTCAGAAACATTGTTGGTCCGGTGCCGTCTTCGGCAACAGTTCCACACTTTCCTTTGGATATGCTCATTCTCAAGCCACTGATCGACGACGTAGTCATAGAACACCCGCAGTTTCTCGTCTTCAGGTGTGCTTTCCTGTATACTTAGCCAAGCATCATCAATCAGTTCTAGCGGAACATGCGCGAGGGCAAAACACATTCGAATGTGAAGTCGAATCTCTTCGTTTTCTTTGTACGCAGGAGCAAGGCCACAATCTTGTACTCTCCTCCATAAACATTGGTTAAAATGGTAGTTACAACCAAAAATTTCAGCTTCAGGAAACAGAGTTTTAGCTGATTGGATGATTTCCAGTTCAAAGTCCATTGTAAGTGTCACAGGATTTCATCCAGGTACGTTGTTTTCCACTGCTTTGAAAAAAGGATCATATGTTTCTCGTTTCTTATTTGGCAACAACGCGTAGACTGCTGGAATAGTGTTGGTTTCTTTCCAAGAACTTCCCAGATCGGCGTGGATGACAAATAACTGCCCAAACTGTTTGCTTGAACTCTTGAAGGTTCCGTCGACGAATAATGAAGAACAACTTGTCAATGCAGAGTTTCCTTTTTCGCTGGCAAACACCAATATTCTGTCTTTAGGCCCTCTGTTGTCGTCTTCAAGTAGAAAATTTTTACCGTCATTCATAAGTAGATCATTTTCCTCTAATCGTATTCCTTCAGAGTCGACTGGGTCCTTTGTAGGCCCCACAGTTTTTCTTCGAATGCGATGTAATGATTGTTTGGCACTTCTGTGTGATGGTAGTAAAGTCACAAGGTCGTATCCTCGATTAAAGAGCGGGCTTACTTCTTCGGCGTAAATTTTTGAAATCGTATTATCTGTTTCCCTTGCACGCTTCTTTGTATTAACAACACTTTTTCTCACTTCAGTTGCCGCTTCGTCCGGAATACAAACATAAGTTGCTTCGCCTACGATAGTTTTATTTTTCGTTGATATTCTGCCTTTACATTTACTTTTCTTATAATCAACACATCGCCAATAAGTCACATCTTCTTTGTTGGTATAGTCAACACCTTCCCCATTACTCCTGCATTCCTATAACCAGTCCGACTCACCCCCTACCGGACTCCGTGCAAGTGTCACTGACAAAAATAAACATAATTAGTCATTTCCTGGAATGCTTAGGGCTCTGGGCAAATGTCAACAAATTCCATCTCCGTGCAAATGTCACTCCGTGCCAGTGTCACAACTTCATTTATTTTATGGCCTCCATAATTCAAATAAAATTTATAACACTCCTTGGTGTCATAGGAAATGATGAGGGGGCATTTACCCCCCCCCCCCATGTATGACAGCGTATACTAACTAAAATGTGTATTCAGAAATAACAAGAAGCTTCGACAACGCTTGTTCACTATAAAGGGGTTTAAAGTGTACCGTAAAAACTATTATATTTCAGTATAAAATGTAAATATGAAATGGGGTTTGTAGTACAGTACTTAATTTCAACTCTGATTGAAGAGCTTGGTCGATGTTGTCAGTTAGGTAAAACCTTCCTCCTGAACTTTTTAAACACTTCACGTAACAACACATACTTTTTAAATGCAGGGAACACTTCACCGATTAAAAGACATAGCATAAACATTTATTTTATAAAATTGCTAAACTGCTACAATTGTTATTTTTTAGACAAAGCTTTTCGTCATCACTGACATCTTCAGGTCTTAAACAACCATATATATATATATATATATATATATATATATATATATATATTCAAATTTGATATGTATAGGAAAGAAACATACTCAGATTTAATAATTCCACAAGAATCATATCATCCAGTCAATTATAAAATGGCAGCATTAAATTCATTTTGCTATAGAGCTATAAATTATCTAGAAAATGAAGAACTCAAACAAAAAGAATTAAAGAAAATACAACAAATAGCAAAAAATAATAATTACAACCCTAAAATAATTAATAGAATAGTTAAGAAAATAGAGGAAAATAAAGAAATAGAAAAGAACAAAAAAGAAAAAAACAAATGAAGAAAAGAAATATAAAGGAGCAATAACATATATAGGATATCAAACAAAAATGTTACAAAAATGCTTCGAAAAATACGAATACAGATAGGAATAAAGAAAACGAAAAATGTATTCGAATATATAAAAAATGCTAAAACAGAAGAAATTCCATTAACAGAAAAAAGCGGCGTATACAAATTAAAATGTGGGGAATGTAATAAGGTATATCTGGGCGAAACTGGAAGAAAATTTAAAATTCGAATGAATGAACATGCAAAAGGAGAAGGGGTTAGAACAACGAACTCACTATATGCAAGACATTTCAATGAATCAGGCCATAAATTTATAAATCCAAATGAAAATATGGAAATAATCAAAATAGAAAACAATCCGCAAAAAAGAAAACTAATTGAAGAACTAGAAATACTTAAAGTTAAAAAAAAAGATAAGAATAAATTAATGAATATAAAAATGGATTTTACAAATGAAGAAATATTTTATTATATATTAAACAATAAACAAAAATAAATTAAAATAATAAGAATAACACACTAAAAATGACGAAATGTAAAAGGTTATAAGTCAGAAAGTAAAATATTACATGAAGAAATTAACGGGAGATTCGTAAAACAATTTGACGGACGTTAGTAAAATGCCTAACGAAAAAATGTAGACAAAGTTCCCGTGAAGAGCGGCAGCAGCTAGAACCAATAGGAGGGGCGATGACATAAGGGGAGGGGCCTAAATTATAAAAGCCTACAACGTACAGTAGACAGACGTTGTTTAAGACCTGAAGATGTCAGTGATGACGAAAAGCTTTGTCTAAAAAATAACAATTGTAACAGTTTAGCAATTGTATAAAAGAAAAGCATTGTAGAAGGTTTTGTGATTGTGAATATGATACATAATTTATGTCACGTTATGCTTTTATATTCTAAAATTACTTTAAATTGTAACAGAGCCCAGTGGCGTATCTAGAATTTGGCTTTCGGGAAGGGTCCGGTGTCGGCTCGGCTTCATTAAAAAAAAAAAAGTCAAGACTAATCAACGTTACTATCTGTAAAGTGGCAGAAAAATTGGTGATAACATCTTAAGAAATCAGTCCCATTAAAGTAAACTAACACAACAAAAATACGCGTTGTGGAAACATTGTTAACAATATTGACTGTATTGATTTTCCTATATTTCATATTTCAAACTTATACCCTAATGTATGTTATAAACCTGTTTATTTATTTATTTAACCAGAACATTTACATTACATCTTACAAACAATACATTTATAAAAGTAAGTAAACCTACAGAGGTATACTTTGATACCTGTTTGCAGGGCTGGCAAAAAAAAACTTAAAACTACATAGTCAGCTAATGCTAAATTAATACAATGAATATATTAATATAAACAAATTTCCATGATAATAGTAATTCATTACAATTATTTTATATATGGTATTATTTATCACACACAATTTCAAAGATACAGACAAAATATGTTAAATTAAAATTCTTATATATTGGCTTTAATCCATTTCTTTAATTTGGTTTTCCTAGAGCTAATTTGACTTAATATTTTGAGATCATTTGGAAGGCCGTTAAACAATCTTATGGCTCTGACAAAACTGCTTCTACCACCAACTGTCTTAGATCTCAAAGGAATAGGAACACTTCTATTTCTAGTATTACTATTAGAGTTTATAAATTTAGTTTTCAAACCATTGTAATGCAGCTTTAATGCCTCAAAGGAAAATAATTGTTCTACATTTAGTGGATTGTTGTGAGGTATGAAATGATTACTATTAACAATTTTCAGAATTTTATTTTGCAACTCTTGTATCAATTTTAAATTGCCTGCATACGCTCCTCCCCAGGCAATAATTCCATAGCTAATTGTGCTCTGAAAGAATGCATAGTAAAGCATTCTAAGAGTCTCAGTATGCACATATTTGGAGATTTTATGAAAAATAAATACTAAATATTTTGTTTTATTTAAAATATACTCAATATGTTCATTCCAAATCATTCTATAATCAAATACAATCCCCAAATATTTACAACTTTCAACCCGTTTCAATAATTTACCATTCATAGAAATACTAATATCATAAAGGAACACTATCACAATAGTTTCCAAAAGTCATAAAAACTGTCTTGCCCAAGTTTAAAAAACTGTTTGTATGAGTATATTTAAAAAAGAGTTACTACTGTATTACCGTGCTGAAAAAAATATTAAAACAGCCTAAAAAATAAGCGGTTAACAAGATTGTCTACTTTGTTCAGCCCTCTGGGGAGGCGAGTCCGGTCCCGTTCGTCTCCCCCCCCCCCCCGATTACATCTTACCAGTAAGTTAATTTTTCTACGATACATACCTGAAATGAGTAGTGTATTTAAAACTGTAAAGGAAGATTATTAAAAAAACAATGAACTGACAGACTTGTATGTCAATAAACCTGTTGTGCTGATAAATAACACAATATATTTTTATATTCACTCATTCCTATCATTTATACTTTAGATCTTTAAAGAATAGCCCAACTTTTCATAATCCCCCCCCCCGAAAAATTGCTTGCTGTATTGATGGGGGGACAATAGATTTATTGATTACGACAATAGATTTTACGCTTCACTGGAGAAGGTGTTGTAGCTTTTTTAAGGGCGCTTCAGATCCATTTTTCGCAGAGGATCAGCACGATATCTTCTCTCTTCTTCGCTGCACGATTTTTCAAGAAGGACAGTGCAAATCATGTTTTACAAACAAAAACGTAAAGTTTATATTTTGCATTTACACCAATATAAACTTCCGAATACTTCATCTGCATTTGAAGATGAGGCAAATCGAAGACTTCAGAATCGACTCTCGACTAATACAAGCACGGTCCGCAGTTATTCTGTAAAATTGTACGAACCTATAAGGTGAACAGCATCCCTCCACTTTATCCTCTCATGGCATTCTTCTCTCCAGTCTTCTGTCCCGTAACTTCTTTAAGTCTTCTATGACTTGTTCATTTAAACTTATCTTTAGTCTACTTCTCATCCGCAATCTGTCTGGTTTTCGCTCCATGTTTTTTTTCATTTCTTCCCCCAGTCTTCCACAAACATGTCCAAACCATTTTATCCTTTAAGCCTAAATATATGTTACTATATTTAACATTTGGTCGAATCATTAAATAATATAGTGTTGTGACGTTACAGCGACGACGACGGATGAGCAGAACTTGGAGCTGACGCAGTTCGTGTGGGACGCGATATCCGGCGCGCCGGTGGTCTGCAACGAGGACGAGGGCGGCGCCGGCTGTCGACTGAGGAGGCTCGTCTCCGCCGTCGACTCCTACAACTCTCTGCCCAGGTAAGATATAGTGGGACCCTGAGTAGAGTGAATACTGTGATACTAAATTTGCCCGAGCGTTGATCAGAGGCGGCGATAAGGCCCCCCGCAGACTCTGCCTCGCGGGAAGGCCCGGTTTTTGGGGACCGAGTGTACTTATTAAAAGAGGTAATACATCGGCCGTCTATTATTTGTTTATTTGTTACCGGAGCAGTTACTACATTTGAGTCATCTCTTTGTCTCTGCGATGTGAAGTGTGGGGTGGGAAGAGCGTCATTATGTGACTGTATGCTTGTCTGTTGCAATTGTGTACCCATTAATTAGTTAATGTATATTGATTAAAATTATTATATTTATTTTATGGTGCTCTAAGGTCAAAATTCTAGTAAGGACTAAATTTTTTCGTCCTATGGAAAAATGCTATATAGGCCAACCGGTCTTTGTAGCCCGTTTGACTGTGGTAAGAAAAAAAGAATGATGTCAAATTACCTATTGAAACTAAACAATGACGTTTTCCGGTTAGAAAC
The DNA here is from genome assembly GCA_034769895.1 of Magicicada septendecula. Taxonomy (NCBI): domain Eukaryota; kingdom Metazoa; phylum Arthropoda; class Insecta; order Hemiptera; family Cicadidae; genus Magicicada; species Magicicada septendecula. The sequence goes on along the minus strand of CM068367.1, from coordinate 28,963,067 downwards.
TGAAGCATACGTGATACATAACAATATGTTGAAGTACTTTGTATGTTTTATTATAAAACTACTCCATGTCCCCATCAAAAAAACTGAATAAGGGCCCTCTTCAGTCCTTTCAAGGGGCCCCTAAGACCTTAGCGCCGCAACTGACGTTGATACTATAAAGTACTACAGAATTGTTAAAGACGGACAAATGTCTCCGCAGATATACGATAAAGGTATCGATAGTGGTCATTTGACAAATCGAACGAGTGTTAGTATACTTAATCCTTCAACTTGATAAAGATTATGACGACGCTGTATTGAGAACTGCACTGTATTTCACAGAACTAACTAGAAACACAAAACCAACGATACGGACTAAATATTCAAGCGGCAGTTGCAGTTCGCTTTTGAACACAAACTGTGTCATCAGGTGAAGCGCGTCCACTGGGTATTGAGTGGGTCTCGGCGCGTGACTTCTGTAACTGGCGTTTCAACAATGAACTTCCTGCTTGAAATTCCTTCCTAACTGCATCATTGCTACTGTACTCCAAGTTCGAGTACACTGTTCTTCATTAGTACAGTATTCATCGTATGGTACTGTCTACCATTTTGTCAACTAATTTAAATAGTGCAATTGAGGATTTTGTAAATACAAAGAAATGATACACATTTAATTTCACTAATTTCTGATCTCACAAGAACGTTTAATGTAGATAGGCCCTACAGGATTATAACAAGAACACCATACGTGGGTTAGTTTCGTTCTTCATTTCATCTTTATAAAGTTAGCGCTCTTTACCTTAATCTTTTTATTCTAATTTATAATCATATATACCATCATCAGTAGTTAACATTAAGAGTTAAATATTCTACTTCATGTGCTGCGTACATATTAAGATTTTGATACGCCCACAAAATTGAAAAATATTGAGGCACAATTTTACCAAGGCAAAAAAAAGCTCGTATTCAAGTTTACCTTCATAGTTAGGTGACGTGAAAAAAATAAAGAATAGAAAATATTTAGAATAAGATTATCCTCGTCACAGGAAAACAAAATTATCTTATTTAATACTAACCCATATGGACAATGGATTGCACTTCTGGTCGGGAGAGACCAGAGCTTTAGGCTTTGAGGTCGGGAGAGAGTCGGTTTAGAAATTTTATCAAATAACGTTCACCAGTCGGGTAGGCGTTCTAAAGAGAGTTTACAGTGATTCAGTTGTTGATAAGTTAGTCCGGAACAATCCGAATATACCATACGATTAGTGATAACGTGAAATTGGAATCCATTGTTTCTGTTTTTATACGTAATTCTAGAGGCATGTGCTTGAAGGACGGCTGCAGATAGCTCTGACGACAACATGAACTGCCGTGTAAACTATTTTTGTGATGGAACGAAGCCAGATATTCGGAATGATTCCATCAGAGAAATAGTTTAGGCCGTTGGGTAAGTTAGGCTTTGGGGTACGTAAGGTGTGTTACTGTCTTTTGGGCGTTAGTTGGTGGGCTGGGGAGGAGTGTCTTCCGGTTGTCTATATAAGGTTTGTGACTTCTGCAGTTGACCTTAAAAGCCTTTGACCGCGTGTGGCACGAGGGTGTCCTATACAAACTGACGGAAGTCCTTCTCCCAGACTGCTACGTTCACTTGATCGGCAGCTTTCTGAGAGACCGCAGCTTCCAAGTGAGAGTAGACCACGCTCTCTCTTCGGAGAGGCGTATTACCGCTGGCGTCCCTCAGGGAAGTGTCCTTGGGCCTCTCCTGTTCTCGCTGTTTGTCAACGACACGCCCCGAGTTCCTGGAGTAAAATTGTCGCTGTTCGCGGACGACACTGCGGCTTTTGCCTCAGAGCCGAACGCGAGTTATGGGGCAGTTAAGCTCCAGCGCCAACTTGACGCGTATGTCGGGTGGACCGATGACTGGAGAGTTGCCGTTAACGCTTCCAAGAGCGCCGCGGTAATATTCTCGCGCAAACGCAAGCGGCCTCGGCCGCTTAAAGTAGGCCCCGTCGAGGTGCCCTGGACCAATAGCGTCAAGTACCTCGGGCTCCACGTGGATTGCCGACTCACCTGGCGAACCCATACACAGTATATCAGACAACGCGCTTCGGCGCAACTCAGTAGACTCTGGCCCGTGCTATCTAATCCGGCAATGACCCCCCGGCTAGGTAAGCTCATAGTCAACACGTACGTGTTGCCCGTGATTACCTACGCCTGTCCTGTTTGGGGATACCTGGCTCGTGGTCATAGAACAACGCTCCAGCGCGTACTCGACCGGGGACTGAAGCTCGCGTGCAAAGTCCCCCGGAGGTACTCTTCTCGTCTTTTGAGGAGAGGACTCGGTGTCCGCTCTCTTGATGACACCGTGAGACGCCTGGCGCGACGATTCTATGTTCGTTCCGACAGAGTGACCCACAATTCCCTCATTGCCGGACTTGGTAAATACACCCCGCGACCAGGTGAGTCCTGGAAGCGACCTCGTCTATTAGTCCCGGTGGTATAATCCACCAATCGCAGGTCGCTTCAGACCCCCCCTACATAGATAAAATAATATAAAAGGAACTCAAAATGACCCAGTGGCAGGAGCTCCCTGTCCCCGCGATTTGCGAGTACAAAGCTGCAGCGTCAGTTGAACCAGCTTCCGGACTGGCTACGGAAATGGCGGGTGACGATCAACACGGAGAAATCCGAGGCGATCTGCTTCACCCGTAAGTCCATCTCCCGATGCCAGCCCCTCTCCCTAGCAGGGAGACCCATCGCCTACAAAGAATCGGTGAAGTATTTAGGCGTTTGGCTAGATCGTCGCCTTTGCTTCAACGCCCACGTGACGGAAACCCTTGCCAAGGCTCGCGGCGTCCGAGCCAAATTATCTCCTTTCCTCTCGTGTCGCAGCCGCCTGGCCATGCGCACGAAACTTACCATCTATCTACTATTTCTCAGGTCTGTATTGACCTATGCGGCACCCGCCTGGTGGTCTCTTTTATCCACCACCAACAGATGTAGGCTGGAAGCTTTCCAGTCCCGAACACTCCGATCCTTGACGGGGTCCCCTTGGTTTGTAAGGAACGACGTGATTCGAAGGGGTCTCCGTGTTCCTACCTTGACTTCCTTTGTCCGGTCGCTGGCTCTAACTCTCTTTGCTAAAGCCTCGACCTCTACCTTCCCGTACCTACGAACCATCAGTGCATCAGAACCACCACCGCCCATTCGGGTCAAGCGCCCTCGGGCGCTTCTTGATGACCCGCCATAACGCCATCCTCTTTAAATTAAACAAAAACAAGTGATCATCAGTCCTAGACCAGAGTATTTCACCAAACTGTCCTTCTCTCCTTCCTGTCCACCTCCTAGCACGCTGAGCCGGCTGCTTGTCGCTGTCGTCAATCACTGGCACGGAGGCTCTCCGCCTCGCGGGGAGCGACCGACGCCCTCAGGGCGTCTGCTGACTGGACTTGAAACGGGCAACATCTGTTGCTCGAATCGGTACCAGCGGCAGTGCATTAAACAAATCAAAGTTATACTCCCCCGCCTTCTCAGTTAACTGGTTGGCGGTTTCCTTTTCCAGTTTTAGGTAACCAGTCGACATGTACCAGCACTATGTTTACTTCTGGCAGCCATTGGACACGATCCAGATGCTGCAATCAAGCCACGGGTGCAAAGACACCCCGCATCCATAATGCAATGCAATGCCAGTGGTAGGAGTCCTTCCTGAGACTCGGGACACTGCACCACTCGCGACCCGCGATCTCGTGACCCAGTTGTGTCAGTTGACCTTAAAGTGTGCGTGTTCATGTGAGTTTTCTCCTCGCTATGTATATTAATTACAGCTTCTTTCAAAGCATTTTTCTTTCTACTTATAATGGCTACATCATCAGCGTAAGCAAAAATTTGTGTGGTTTTTATTCCTGTATGTCCTCTAATTTCCACCTTCTTGATTACTGCTTCTAAAACTTAGTCAGAGAATAAAGAGGACAGTGCGTCCTTGTCTAACGCCTGTGGTAATGGTAGATGTGGATGTGAACTGACTGCCGACTTGAAGGGTATTTTTAAAAATATAATTAATCTTCTAAGGCTGGCCAAAATCTGACACAAATAGCAAGAAATAAGGAAATTCGGATAATCCCGCAATCCAGTAAATTTCGTGAAGATTTTTCCGGAAAACATTAAAAGTTGATAGGTATGAACAGTGGTGTGTCTAGAATTTAGCTCTGGGGAGGGATCCGGGGGGGGGGTCGGTTTCATACAAACTAAAAAACAAGCTCGGACTAATCAACAACTACGCGTACTTTTGAAGTGGCCGAAATACGCGTGATTACACCCTGGAACCGTTAAAGTGAACGGTAATGATACAACAAAAACACGTGTTACAGAAACACTGCTTACAAGATAGTACTTATTGACTAAATTGGTCTTCCTATATTTCATATTTCAAACGCGTACACTAATTCTGTGTAATAAACCTGATTGTGTATATAAAAAAGATGTACTACTATACTAGCATACACAGCTGGACAAAATCAAATAAAACAGTCTAAAGTTAAGAGAGTAACAAAATTCATCAACTTTTCCGACCCACGGAGGGGGACCGGTCCCGTTCCGATCCCCCCCCCCATAAACACGAAGACTGAATCGAATCTGACAGAAGCAGAAATAAATAAGGAAATTCGGAAAATCTCACGAACCAGTAAATTTCTCGAAGTTTTTCCGAAAACATTAAGAGTAGACAGGCATGAAATACACAGTAAAGCTACAAAATGTTATTGTCTGTAAATAAAATATTGAATATTAACACTGCAACTAACCTTCAAACGTGTCTAGCAACTAGGCACTGTCAGCTGAAGTACTGTTAAGCCATTCAGTAAGTACACACTTTCCTGAAGTGGGTCTACTACGTACAGCAGTCAAACTGGAAGCGTCACAGAACATTACTGTTATGGATAACGCAAGCCATTTTTCTATAAAGCAGAGTTCTTGTTGAGACTGACCGCTTTTAAATCGTGATACGTAACATTATTAACCTTGTTCTATGAAGTACTTTGAACCAGTGGCGTATCTAGAATTTGGCATTGGAGCGAGTCCGGTCGAGTCGGCTTCATACAACAAAATATAAGTTAAGAGTAATCAACATTACTTTCTTTAAAGCAGAGGCGTATTTATGGCGGGAGACGAACGGAACCGGGCCTCCCCCCCCCCCCAGAGGAACGAAAAAAGTAGACGAATCTTGTTAACCTCTTATTTTTTAAGTTGTTTTATTATTTTTTCAGTACGCTAATATAGTAGTAACTCATTTTAAAATATAAAACAGGTTTATTACACAGCACTTGTGTAGAATATATGTTTCAAAGGTGCAAGTAGACAATTCAGTTTAGTCAATAAGTATCTTCTCAACAATGTTTTAATAACGCTATTTTTATTGTTATACAATGGCGTTTACTTTAATCGGATTGATTTCTGGACGTTATCACATGTTTTTCATCACTTCAAATATAGCACTGTTGATTAGTCTTAACTTGTTTTTTCTTTTCTATGAAGCCAACTCGAACCGAACGGACCCCCCCCCCCCAGGCCAAATTCTAGTCACACCACTGTTCATACCTGTCAACTTTTAATCATTCCCGAAAAACTGCAAGACTGGATTGCGGGATTTTCCGAATTTCCGAACATCTTCTCCACACTCTTTTAATAACGCGTATTTTTAGTATTTTTATTGTGTCATTATCGTTTAATTTAATGAGACTGATTTCACGATGTTATAACACGTTTTTCAACCACTTTAAACACTGTACTATTGATTAGTCTTAACTTGCTTTTCTTCTTTTGTATGAAGCAGTCTCGATCTTCTCAAAGGCCAAATTCATGATACGTCACTGTTTCAAAGCTGGAAACAATGGTGGAAAAAATGTGATAACATCTTGAAATCAGTACCATTAAAGTAACTTGTAATAACACAATAAAAGTACGGGTTTATTGAAACTTATTTATAAGATACTTATTGACTGTACTAATTTTCCTATAGGCTATTTCTATTTCAAAATTATACACAAATGCTCTTCAATAAACCTGTTTGTATACTTAATAAAGAGTCACTTCTATATTAGCGTGCATAGCTGAAAAAATAATAAAATAGCCTAAAAATTAAGATATTAATAAAATTTGTAGACCTTTTTCGACCCTCTGAAGCCCCCCCCCCCGTAAATACGCTCCTATTTTGATCTGAAATGTTTGGTTGAGTTTTGGTGTTCCTCTTATTCGTACAACCATCGAGCTGTACTCCATTAATTCCACATTGATTTTAGAAATTTCTTGTAAAGGGTACGTTTATATTAGGCACCTCTAGGTGTAAATTTGTCTCTAACAGCATCTAGAGACAATGTTCTGACTATAATATTTATTCCTCTTGATAAGCTTCTTCAATCATGCTTCTTGTGTCGAGCGTTACTCAACTATTTTTGGCAGAAGAATCGCGGAAGGTAGGCCTATAACCTATGCATTGCTGTAGAACGGAATCGGGGTTTTTATTTTCTTATTGGTGATATTTACAAAAGTTGTGTTTTCAGTGGTATCCAAGACGCTTGTATGAATAGACAAACTAACCTTTAAGTGCTCACCTGCTGACGCGTAAGTACAGAGCAAATGATATTGGAATTTGATTAACTGTCAACTTAGTGAATTCTCACAGCAAAGAGCCTACGGCGCGTGTAAAACATTGTGCAATTCGTTTAACATCACCCGTGGTACAATTTGTTTTCACGTCGTATTATCCAGTTTTGCAAATTTCGCAAAACGTGTAGTTTTGATGGCATCATCTTTCATGCACACATACAGTTACACTGTACATACGTGTAACGATCCGATGATGAAGCATATTCTTCGAAACGCGTCATCACATAAAACAGAAGCGAATTGAAAAAGGTCAGTCTGTCTTACTAACGTTGGTTTTGTCCCATTTAATTTTGACTCTCTTTCTTTTCAACCATCTATAAGTATATAACAAAATTATATATTATCTCTATATTATCTGTATCATCAAATGCTTTTTTCCAGATCAACAAAAGCGATTTGCGTTATTATTTGTTATTATAATATAATAACCTTTATTATAATGCCATTTTTTTGTTATTATCTGTAATACATACGTACATTCTCTTACATTACTTTACTTAGATTCTTATTTTACTTATGACTAAGGACTGCAGATAAACTTGAAGAAAACAAAATATATATGTATGCTGCCAACAAACCACCATTAAACTCAACCCTTCAAAACCTTGAAATAGGCACAAAAAATATACAGACAGTAAAATATATCTTGGCTCCCAGATAAACAGCACTAACGACATCAACACTGAAATGAGAAGAAGAATGTATATCGCAAATAAAACATATTAGGGATTAAAAAAGCACCTGGCATCTAGCTCTTCATCTCAAGAAGCACGAAATGCAAAATTTACAAAACACTTGTCAGGCCAGTGCTGTCATATGCTTCAGGAACCTGGACAATGACAAAAAATAGAGAGAGACTTGTAGGTTGCTGTGAAAGACGGATTCTAAGAACAGTATTTAAGGAGTACAAGAAAATGGAATGTGGCGCAAGCGCTATAATTATGAACTATACCATCTTTACAAAGAGATAAATATACAGGCTATAGTACAGGATATATGAGATAAATATACATACCATCTTTACATTGTCAGGATAATCAAAATATACAGGCTAAGGTGGGTTGGACACATAGAGAGAATGGAGGAAGGACAGCCTACGAAACATATTTACTACCAGAAACCAATGGGTAGTAGAAAAAGGTGTAGATCCCGAAGTAGATTCAAAGACCAGATAGAGGAGGATCTCGGAAAGTTGAACATAAGAAATTGGAAAGCCAGGGCACGCAATAGGGAAGAATGTAATCGACTCTTGGGCAGGCGAAGACCCACCAAGGGTTGTAGAGCCACGGCTGATGATGACATATGACTAAACTGCGTCACATTTAAAGTACCGAGTGGGCCATAAGTCAGTTGGCACTAGCAGTATGTAGACGCTCGATTGACTAGCATAGTAGTTACTTGACTTGATTAGAGCAGTAGTTGCCATAATTCAGTTGAGATTTGAGGTTATGAGGTTAGATTGATGTTGACGTGTATGCTGTTGTTAGAGCGCTTGTTTGTTGTTCGTGTTGTTTGCAAGACAATGAATAGAAAACTATCTACAGAGCAGCGTGTTTTTGTACTGCAGATGTGGTGGAAACAGGACCATAATTACAGTGATGTTGTTGAGTTATTTGCGGAACGTTTTCCACAAATAAAAACGTTAGTGATGGACTTCTCGGTCTGGGGTATACTAAAAATTGCAGTGTACTCCGTGAAGATTCTTGATGTGGAACAATTGAAGGAAGGCATTCAATCTGAATTTGAACACCTACAGTCCCTGAATATTTCGGACATAATTTATGCTTCAGTGCTTCGAAGATGTCAAATTTGCATAGAAAAGGATGGAGGCCACTTTGAGCATTTCTTGTAGGTCATGAGAACTATGCTATTAACTATCTGTATGCGTTATCTGTATCTGTATCTCTGCTGCACCTCTACAGTAAAAGTGCTATTTGCAATTTTGCCAACTGACTTATGGGCCACTCTGTACATTGAGTTTTATGGTTGTGAATTTTTTCAATTGGCCTAGGGTGTAAAATAACACTCCTAATGACACAAGCATCACTTTTTCTTCCGTGAAAGATGTTTCTTAACCTAACGTCCGTTTGCTGGAATCCACAAACTTGGGAAGTACTTACTGGCTTGAATAATACATGCCTCATTTGGCATATTGAAACAAGCCTCCATGTGTTTGCGTAAGTACAATTGGGGTAATCGTATCTTGATTATTGAATATTGTGCTATGATAGAGTATGTGTTGCTTATAAATTATCTTTAGAGCCAGTTTGTTCGTAGTCTGAAGATGGCTGCGGATTTCAGCAACCGAAACATTACTTTGATTTAAAAAGCGTTAGTATTGGCTGGGAATCGGAAACGTTTCTCCTCGCAATCGTTTTCTGTCTCCCAACTGACGTCACACCTCACGTTCTTGACATGTAAATCTTGTTCACTGTAGGTACTTACCGTTTTTTTCTATCTGTTCCAGATTATTCAATATGTACATGAAAGAGTACAAGACGATGACGACAACGAGAGGGCGTCAAATCCACGACAGCCGACAGCGGCAGAGAAGTATCGATACCAAACAAACCAGCTGAACAAACTATGTAGGCTACAACGTAGACTGTATTTACTTATTATTGTTTATTTATTTTATTGACTTGACGTGTTTTGTTTGTTAATTTATTACCGTTATTTATTTATTCAACTGTTGTTGTTGTTGAGTGTGTGAGTGTGCGTGGCGTATTGTTCTGTTACTGTGTATGTAAACAAGAAACAACAAGAGTTAATTTGTTACGAATTTCTTAAAAATTATTTCTCCATCTTCTTGTTTTCCTCCTCCTCAGTTCCTCTGCTTTTTCTTCTTCTTCTTCCTTCTAGTCTCGTTCGGACTTGGTTCTGAGTACGTTTAATGACTTCTATGTAAACATTATTTTTTCACCATTCATCATGTACAACACTCTTTGCTGACGATATCTCATTACTAGCTGTCGGTAACGGTATAGAAACAGCAACGAACAGAGTCTACAGTTAGCAGTTTAGACGGACAAAAAAAGTGGCGCTAGACGAGACATTGTTCACTCAGGCAATGTGCCCAGCTCTCCAACTTCAAAGGCGTTCGTTTCTTCGATCTTTTGATTAGATTCCAGTTATTAAGTTGACAGATAGCCTTGACATTAACACCTTGAGCCAAAGGAGCGTTGTGACGAACATGGGAATCGTTATATTTCACGCCAGTAGCTGAATCCCGACATCTCGGATCGTAATGGAATGCTGACTACAGTCCACAGAACGTTTCGTGATAACCCCTCCAGCCGGACAACTACATCTTCGTAAATTAATTTTTTGGATGCTTCGAAGGCAAAACGTTTTGTCGTCCACTAAGCCTACTACAGAATACATAGAGATAAAATATAAAATCAAAATGATGTCAAATATAACAAAAAATAACACAAAACATTTAATCGAAAAACCGACCATAACATGTAAAATTATTATACATTTATAATTATAAAACCGTAATCTGGCCTGCATTGAGACGTTCTTATCTCTGAATGGTGGACGAAGGTACTTGTTAAACGACCTAACTACCACTTTATCGTGCAATTTTGGAACCCCGTTGAAAGGGACGGTTCTGGGAACAGGGTTCCTTCGGCCTCTCCCAGAAACAACTGGGCAGACGAACGCCAACGTCTTACGCCAGTCGGATTCAAACGGCCGAAATGCGATTTCTTAGGCACGTAGCAGGGCATAGGCCTACTCTTCAGGGTTATAGAAGAAATGCAGACATACGGCAGGAACTGAATATTACGAGTATACTCGATAGGATCGCCCAATTATCGGGTAAAATGATTGGAACATCTTAACAACCGAATGGATGACTTCCGCACCCGCAAACAACTACGTAATTACGTAACTGTGTAACAACTACGAGCCGAAAGGACGTAGAAGCGTTGCAGTGGCATTTACTATTCTCATTAATTGAATTTATGTTATTGTTCAATAACATGTTATACGTCTGAAATTTCGTAAATCAGTAGGCCTACAGTTTAAAATAAATGCCGAAGAACAAAAAATAACACCAAGAAAAATAATTTAACTATGTATAGTGTATGAATTGAGTATCTAATTGACTACACAAAAACACAGACTTTTTGAAAGAAAATTGTTATGGTTGTCTGCTTCTGAGTAGTATTCGCTCGTTCCTCACCGCTGCCACAGCTGTTGGGATGCGCGTCGTGAGACGTCCAAGTAGTTTTCTAGTTCCGAGCTACCGGAAGGAGCTCCTGCCTAGTGGTCCTGTCCAGACGGAATATTTAATTTATTTAGTGGCCGCTACAACGGCATACTCGCACTAGGTAGTTCTATGTGTTTCCAAGAATCACCTGGACGTGGTCGGTACTCGCCAAGGCCGGCTACGACTGGGTTTGCCTGGGTCCTCGCAGCTCGGACGTAAAATTTACGTGCAAGTCGCCCCACGGACTCATCTAAGGAGCGGACACCGAGTCTACTTGTCAAAAGTCGAGAAGGGAAACCTAGCCAAAGACCCTTATCGAGAACGCTTTGCAACTTTCTTTTATAAACGGCTGCAGGGTAACCCCAGACGGGAATGGCATAGGTAATGATCGGCAACAGGTTCGCGTTGACAGTCAACTTACAAAGCTTGCGGATCATAGCCTTGTTGACAAGTATTGGGAACAGTTGCGCCAGACGAGCGGACGCTCTAGTTCGCATCGTCTGTGCGTGGGTACGCCAGGTGAGCCGACGATCTAGGTGGACACCGAGGTACTTAACTTCTCTCGACCAGGACAGGTACGTTCGACCGAGTCTCACTCGTCCTCGCGGTTCCTTCCGGCGCTTTTAGAATAGCACCGCGGAGCTCTTGGTTTCTTTCCAGCTTTCCGTCCATGTCGTATACGCATCGAGTGCGCCCTGTAAGTGTTCCAATCGGCGGTATATACCACCGTTTTCCTCATTGCGATGTCTCTCCAACTTTTTAATAAAATGAAGTCGGGTGCTTGAGTTTCGGGTTGCTCTTGTACGCCAATTCTAAGGGAGCCAATCCGTGTGCACGTGAAATGCGGGAAGTTGAACTTTCTTCATCAGGCGAATCTTCTGTTTTTGCATCCAAATTTTTCTCACGAATTGCACTAACAATTTCTTCGTCACTAAATTCGTTTCTTCCCTCATTACTTCAGTATGATTTACTATCAAGGAATCCTGTGGATTATTTCGTGTAAGGTTTAATAATTTTACATAAACCACAATTCGTCGATGGGATTTCTGTGCGATGAGTAGTATCCGGCAAACTTTGCACTTTTTTTACGTTAATTCAAAAACCAAATATAAGATTATGTACTTATATAAAGTGTGTCACGAATATGCCTGTGTTACCAAAAAAGATACGGTATAACAAAAGTACTTCGGATAATCCGAAACTTGAAAAATCGCAACTTTAATGTAGGTCCTACTGTGAAACATATCGGACTTTTTGTATTTAAAATCATTATTGCCACTTGTGCCTTTATTAAAGATTAGGGCTTATGTAAGTGAAGTTTCTCTGCTTCAATCTTACGTTACACAAGGAGGGCCACGGGGTTGACATTACAGTAGAGACTCGATAGTAGAGGTAATTGTGACCAAACCAACCTTGAACTACCGAAAACTCGAACTATGCAAAATGCCGGTATTATCTGCCGTTAGCGGATCTGCCGGGGGGGCTGAGCATCCCGCGCTGTGCTTTCTAATGTGGAGGGTCTCTGCGCGAGAATGTAAAGTGTATGCTGGAAATTTATCTAAAACAAATGTTATACAAAATCTGTAAACTGGTGTGCTGTGTATGTAGGTTTTGTTTACTAATTTACGAAGGCTTTCGAGAACATTCGCGAGCGACAGGAAAATGAAAAATCGACGACGAATCGTCATTCGTTTAATTAGGTTATATTCATGAGGATTAAATAAAAATTCAAAAAGTTTTTCGTTAACACTTACAAATTTACTTGTTAAATGCACACACTAAAATTTAAAATGACATACAGTAATATTAAAAGCTGTACTGTATGTATATTTGAAAACAAAATTCTTTGGATGGAACTTACTTTTTAAAAAATGAATCAAGGGTTTTTTTTTGTTTTTGAGTTGACGATCTTTTTCTGGTACTAATACCCCGCCATTTTCGGAGTACATATTATTTTTATAGCTGGGTACCTCGAACTATACGGAATCTCGAACTATCGAACCTCGAAGTATCGGGACTCTATTGTACTTCTTATTTGCCTATAGCTTACCCCAGCTGTTGAGGCCACAGTGTATGTGGTAAACAAACCCATGTCGCTCCCGACTTCAAAGATTTGTTCTCGGAGATTTCAAATACTACAACGAAATTCGAATCTTGTTACGCTTAAAACCGTTTAAAGTAATAAGTTTTAAAACTCTCCTTCAGAGAATTAAAATTAAAATTAAAATTACATCATGTTGTCACGTGGTTTGGACGATGTAACTATATAGAAGTATTTATGGGTATTTTTTAAATGTAATATAAATGAAGAAAAATTTTGGTACTTTCCCAATAACCATGCCCATACTCATTTTCGATATTTCGATTATGCGATTACTGGCATCGACATGTAGTGAATATCGCATATAATTTTAATTATATGATATAAATCGTGAAAACTTGTATACGTTATGAAACAGTTTGTTGACGATTGCAATCGTATTTCATTGACATATGTTTTACGTTTCTAGCAATAATAAAACTCCGATGTGTGCCTGTGAAGTCAGAAGTCGGCATGGTTAGGTTAACGTGCAAACTACGTAAAATTACACATGGAAACCAATATGCCCTTAAAATCATACTCGCTTTTTGTGAAATCCTCGTAAGAAAAAAAATCAATTCGAAGTAAGGCGAGATGGCCTGTCTTCCTTTCTGTGGCAAAACTCGTTTTCCACCAGTGCTCGTTTTTTTCATTAATACTCGGTTTTGTGCAGATCGTTGGAAAAGCAACCCACTCGAAGTAAAGCACGTCTTTCATTTTGTTTTAATTGTCTCCAAGTCACGTTACTAAATATTTAGAATTAATATTAGGCAATTACCTGTATTAACTTCCGTCTTGTGACTTATTTAGTTTTTCTTTAAAACAACGCGTTTCGAGAATAAATTCTCATCATCAGGTTTTAAAAACACTATAAAAACATCAAATTCACCCAAAAGGGGTCGTCAACTATTTAAAATACACAAACACATTATGTGTGGTGTTTTTGTGTTTGTGTATTTTATATAGTTGACGACCCCTTTTGGGTGAATTTGATGTTTTTATAGTGTTTTTAAAACCTGATGATGAGAATTTATTCTCGAAACGCGTTGTTTTAAAGAAAAACTAAATAAATCACAAGACGGAAGTTAATACAGGTAATTGCCTAATATTAATTCTAAATATTTGTGTGTTTTACACAAAATTCACTTCGATTGAAGTTTTTTTAAGATTTTACTGACATAACATAAAATAATACAAAAGATAACATAAATAACATAAAAAAGAATGTTGCCCACCTAACGAATAACAAACCTTGTTTTCATTTCTGAATACGTTGTTCTTTTTTTTTTGTTTTAATCTCACTTTTCAGAAATAATTCTACTTTTCACTTTACATTTTCTGTTATAATTTTTGTTAAAAAAAGTTATGTTCTTTGTTTTTAATGTTACTCTCTTACAACCAGTGTGTATATACATTTTTTTTTATAGAGGGGGAAATGCTTTATACACCGTCAGAGGAGGCCGTACTTCCTCTGGTGTGTGGGACTCTCACCCACTAAAAAAAACCCACCTCTAATTCAAGCATTCATATCCACCCCGGAACCACTTAGCTTATTACTTCAGGATGGAGCCAACTGCGCCCTTATCGGGCTCCTTCTAATTGTTCCGCATCTTCTACTGCCCGTTGGGTACAAGTTGGGCCTGTCTTTTTTTCTAGTAGGACCCACTGAATAAATGCATCGATGCGGTCCCATTCCGTCATGCCACGAAGCATAAGCGTAACTACGCTCTCAGGCGTGAACTTCCCGAGCTGTATTTCCAGTATCATCTTCTGTCTTGCGAATCTGCAGCACTTGAAAAATGTGTGCGAGGCATCTTCATGGCGAGAGTCTCCGTATTGGCATGCTATGTATATACATATATGTATATGTATATGTATCATATATGTATATACATATTAAACGTCATATATTTCTTAACCATGGATTTTATTTCTTTAAACAGTAGGCTAAGGCTAAAAACCAAAAACCATTATTACCTCACAAATGAAAACAACACGTATTTTTGCTTTACATTAAGAAATAGAATAATTATCAAACAGTACACTTCTTCTTCTTCTTCACATCGTGGTATACCGATACTATCGCACAGTCAAGATATCGAAAATGTAGTGTGGGTACGGATATTGGAAAAGTACCAAAACGTTTAATTAATCGATTCATATTTGTGTGTGCGCGCGTTTTTATTTTACTACATTATATTTTATTTTAAAAAATGAATTACATTTACTGTATATTCATATCTCTGTCAGACCATATTTTGATGACTGTTAATTTGTTTTGTAAATAAATTGTGTATACACATAAAGAAGTATTTAGTATTTATATTACAAACACATAAATAATATTTTATCGAGTATAACGTTCTTATAACCTAACATTGTTGTAGGCTATATTTTCACTAGAACGCTGTGTTCAAGGTTACTCTACTATAAGGTTGGGCCCGAACCGAAACGAATTGCTATTGGCTGTTGAAATGACGTCACCATCGAGGAACGAGCTGCGCGGTAAATACCTCTCAATACAAATATGTTGTTATTTTTTTATTAACTACAGTTTGCTATATATATTTTTATTTACGAACTTATTTTATTGAATGAAGTACGTAATAATGTTATATGAAGCGAACGTTTGCGTAATTTAAATGTGTACGCTTTTAATATTAATCGTATAGCCAGGCCCCGATTTCAGGTACCTTGCACCCTGGGCAAAGCATTCTTATAGCCGCCCCCTTTCATTTTTTACTTTTCTCCCCCACCCCCCACCACCTTTCACTAGGGAAACAACAAACTATAATGAAGATAAACATTTGACAGTTTTTATCTGTGATGAAATAACTGAAATGATATATAATTATACATATTTTACTACTAAGAGAACACATTTTTTTGCACAACGAAGTGAACGCGATAACATTGAAAGCGTATACTGAAAGGAAACATCAAACATGAAAGGGGAAATGACTGTATTAATTTTTTTTTTTACCGCAGTGTAAACAAGTTTGTTGTCAGTAAGAGTTGCAAGTTACTGATACTGAGTAACGATATCAGGCGACATCCGCCGCTGACGTTTATCAAAAGGCTATACGTCAAACATATAAGCAAAAGGCTATAAGGCAAACATCACGCACACGCGCGCGCGCGCGCGCGCACACAGAGGAAACTATGCGTAATATAATATTATTCATTACATATTCCTTGGCGCGTGCCGGCGTGCATTCGAACGTAGTTTCCTTCATTCCTAGAATTTTAACAATAACACTCAACTGTCTACTGTCTTATAGTCTTAACGCGTATTGTATTTCGTTCCTTGGCGCCCCCTTGGACCAGGCGCCCTGGGCATTTGCCCAGTCAGCCCATTTAAAGCCTGGGGTCTGCGTATAGCAACTGAAGAAGCAGTATGGATTTCCTATACATAATTGTTAATAAACCGATTGATAGTCGGAAAAATAATACCGAAACACCTTGCTAAAAATTAAATTTAGTAATTAGATCAGTCTAGACCGATATAAACAAAGCCTGAATACTAATGAAGCAAATTTTAGTAGACTAATTACAGAAGTGACTCGTTTTATCAAACTATACACTTATTTGTTAGAACGTTTCCGTTCGCCTGCATACAATAGACACGGTTTGAAAAAAATTAAAAGTAATGAAAATTAAATGATCTTTGTACTATTTTTAGTTCCTATTTTCTACACCCTTTTTTATAATTTTTTAAAGCCCGTGTTAGACTTTAGAAATAAAATTGCAGTTCTTGGATTTCGTTGTCCATGACGTGTCCGTTACTTAACTAAATATCACTATAATATTATAGTGATGTTTAAAATTGCAGTACAATAGGCTTTATAACTTCTCTTTTTTCATCATAGTATTCCTTATAATTTGATGAAAATATATCATTATTTGGTAGCGCTCATGTGTTCGCGCGCACACACGTGTATTTTTTTCAACCGCAACTCCCCCTCACGCTTTATCTAGGCTTGGGACTAGCTATATTCTGTACAAAATTAATTTAAAATTTTAATTTTACAGAATATAGGCGGTTTAAAAATTGTGGGCTAATTATACATTGAACCCGTTTGTTTATAGACGGAACCCAGAGTCCACTGACCAGTTACTTATCAGACCTCTACTCAGTTCAAAGTCCAAACCAGACAGCGGCGGTCTAAGTTCCGCCTTCCTGCAAAGAACAATGATGCCTATAATACCATCCTAATTAATACAAAAATAGAAATATATTAATTAATGTGTGGGTTTAACTATGGACGATGCGTGCCACCGGCGTGATTTTCTCCTCTGTGCTTCTGCTGCTTTCATGCGGCCATACATGAAACGAAGGCGAATGAACATTCTCGTCCTGGCGTATATTTTTACAACGTCTGTTGGCATCTCAGGAAATTTACTTAAAATTCTTGTAGTCATATTTTTTATAATATTTTTACTTTTATACAAACTATCCGGCCCATTGATGTCCCTAAAAATTATTTCACACTGTGAAATCTTGTGCACCCAGTCTTCTGAAGGAACAAGAAGACCTCCTCGAGATAAAAACTCTATCCAGCCTCCAGCAGAAGTACCAATGGGAGGGGGATATACATTTTCTGAAGGTGTTCCCATTGTAGGATCATGCTTTCTCCCACGATAGGCAATGTAGCCAGCTAGGTAGCGGAACCCCTCAGTAGAGCAGTCTGCTCCATCACTGATCGCAGGAACGTCAACGTCTGCATTAAATGACAAGGAGAAATCTTGCATTTCTGTTGACCCTTCAATCATAGATAGCTGCTCGGTCATGTCAGGTAAGATACCTTGCAAGAGATGAGAAGTCATAATTTCCTGATCATCATCTTGGACAACAGGTGCTTCCTTCGAAAAAGGTATTTTATTTGTATTTTGACCCACCAAAAGCAAACGAAGTCGATGTTTAACTTCTGTCGGTGGTGGGTTAATAAAAAACTGCCCAATGCCTCGTATTTGGGAGAAAAGATTTTCCAGGCAGTCTTGATTTAGTCTTGCAGTTAAAATATATTTAAGATTGTTTTTTCGTATATGACTAAAAAGGCCAAATAACGAGTTGATGGTCATCATGAAACCTTTTTGAAATGGCAACAAATTCCGAGATTTTCCTACGCGCATTGTTTCACAAAAAGTATACATTTTTTTAAGTACGCCTTCTTGTACTTCGTGGTGAGTGCCATACCCGGTAGCCAAAGGTTTGTTATCTACACATCTTCTTGAATTTAAAATATCAAAAGAATCGTTAATCAGTTTAAAAAATGTAGCCATATGTTCTTCTTCAGGAAATAAATATCGAATTGCTTCAGCCGTTGTGTTTGAGAATAACTGCGTCGCCAAAAACACGCGCTGACGTTCCCTACCTTTGACGGTGAGATGGACATGTGAGAGCTTAGGCACAATTTGAATTCACCATTATCCAATGCCAACAATTTTTCAACGGTCGACTTTGTGATGTGTTTGTTGTCGGAGAGTGTCAGACCGTCATCTAGAAAATGGTTTCGTAAAAGCTTGTAAAGGTGGGGAACATCTGCGAAAACCCATATGACTTTTTCTACGTTGTGTGGGTTTGGGAACCACGAATTTGTATACGTTACATTTAGTTCATTCCACACTCGTCGATTTTTTGTCCCTAGATCTGCTACAGTGGCAACAAAATTGCACCCTACGTCTTCCACGCAACAAATAATGCTTTTTAACAATGCAGACGACATTTGGACATCAAAATCATAATATATTGGCTGCTTCCAACCAGCTACGAGGCCACGAAGCATGGCAATCTGACAATTGCTGTGAGGCCCTACAACACGGTCTTCCTTCTGATCGTAACTGACGCTACTATCTACATTCATTTCGTCAAAAGAAATAACACACATTCTTTCAGCAGTGGTCAGTGTGTTCACCTGGGCTTTCATGAAACACAGAACATCATGGAGTACGCCCGGCTGACAGCAAAATGAAGCAGATGTCCATCTCTTCAAAGTCGATAGTCCTGGCAAGGGAAAACCACATTTATTTCTCGAGAACAAGTAAGATTTTCTTGATACAGTGCGTAGTGTAACTGCCTTTGCGATGTCTTCAGAGTTCCATTTTGCACGGTTTTTATTTGACAGTAAGCAGTTAATTTGTGTTTCAGTAAAAATTTGTCCTAAAACTTTTTTTATCTTATCTTCAAAAGTTTTTTCAGATTCTCGTCTTGACGTTTTAAATTTTCAAGAGCAACCTTCCTCTGTTCCTTCAGAAGTGTATTTCTCAGCTTGAAAGTCCCGCACATAGATTTCAAAAAACGGTTTTCACTTTCCAACTTTTTTACATGCTTCTTAAGTGATTGTACATCCTCGAGCTCAATCTCGCAGTTTGTAATAGTGCTTTGGTCCATTTTAATTTTTTTGGGTGACAAAGCCGATAGGGTTTTTAAGGCTCTATTCCTGACCTCTCTCGCGTGACATCTCTCTCTTCTGCCACTGACTTTATTACTTTCAAGAACGCCTGATACCCCTGTATTATCATCACTGCGGCAAGGCATACCGTCATTACAAGCAGTGATGACGACGGGAAGATTCATATGGGGAACAGCATCTTCTCTGAGAACTCTTCTTGATGGTATATTCATTAACTCAGCACGTAAGTCACGATCATAATCTGTTGTAGAAAAGTGTTTTGAGCAAACCGTAGCATTTGAAATATTAATATTATCTTTTCTGTAGCACTTCGAAATCCATATTTTTTGTACTTTGGGGTCTTTTGGAAATGAATGATATTTAATATATGTCCCCTTCGTTATTTTGTTGTGTGAATTACAACCGGCTACAGCACACGAAGGCATATTGGCAGTAAAATAAGGACAAGAGTAAGTTCAAACAACGGAAATAATAGCTATGTTCAATAACGAAAAATCAAAATGAGACGAAACAACAAAGTTTACCTTGGTGTCGCAACAAAAAACGAATACGCCTTGAAAACTAAAAACTATCGCAACAACAAGCAACAAGAAATCTACTAATAAATAGAAAATTAAGAAAGGTAATTGAAAATAATTAAATTTTCGTAAACACCGATACAAACGTATTGGTAACCTAACACTGTTACTGTCGAAACGTTCTTGTGAAACGTTACGAGATAAAACAAACACTCTGCTCACAGAAATACACCAACAATACCAACAATAACTGAAGTGTTTATCACAGAATTTAAACAGTTCTGTACCACTTTTTTTTTTTTTTTTTTGCAAAACACTACACATATTTGTTCTAAATCTGTATTGCTATACCTACGAACAAACGCATAAATTAACAGTGATTAACTTCACAATTTATAACACCCGGATAACACCTATATAACAACGTAACAATACTAAGCAAGCAGTAAGGCGCAGAATCCCGCCTCGATGGTGACGTCATGCGCAGTAGCGTGGATTCAGAACGCGTACTGCGCAACCCATTCGGGCCCCCCCTGGCTGTGTTGTATTATAATAATTGAGACGACAAAGTCTGTTGGCATCGATCCCAGCTCACGCCGGACGTTTGCCTACGAGCAGTCTGTGCCTTTGGTTAACCACAAATGATAATGACCAGCAACAATGTGTTGGATGACAGCATATTTATTTACTGACGTTTTATTTCCCACGTTACAGTCTAATTTTAATCTACCACGTAAATCTGTAAATGATGAGTTGGTTTTACATTACATACAGAATACTGGTTCAATGTATTGTTACGACGGTCTGCTGATCGTCGTATGGTACAGTGGAAAACAAAATACAAGACACCAATGA
This sequence comes from Magicicada septendecula, assembly GCA_034769895.1. Lineage (NCBI taxonomy): Eukaryota > Metazoa > Arthropoda > Insecta > Hemiptera > Cicadidae > Magicicada > Magicicada septendecula. The sequence continues at coordinate 28,942,346 of CM068367.1, read as the reverse complement.
AGTCACTAAAAACCAGCTTTAATTATCACAAATAACAGTTTATAATCAACTCGTACAATAATTCTAGTTAGATTTGTCCACACGCAATAATAATGTCAAATATAAAGAATTCCGCGCTCTAATCACTTTTCACTAATACACCACTTGCGATGCACTGTGTAAATCGCCCGACATAACACTGAACTCTAAGCGGCAGGTATGGGCTATTTATAGTCTGCAGGGTTCCATAATATGCGTCTTTAACAAACACGTGAAAATTCTAGAGGGTTGTGTCCCAGAAGCCACGAGTTTCAAAAGCCACGAATTAAAATTCTTGGAAAACAGTCCCAAAAGCCACGGACACAAACTTTTTCCTAAATAAACATTTTAATGAGTCTCAAAACCCACGACGAAAGGGACCAGGTACCTCACTTGTTCATTCGATTCCGTGTTATCGACCTGTGACAACATGGAGTTTATAACTACACAAAAAGGTAAACAGTGTTTATTGTTTAGTGGTTATCGGTTTTTAAAACAACGTGAAAACAAGTCGGGTGAAGTTGTTTGGTTTTGCCATAAAAGAAGACGTTTCGCGTGTTCCGGTAGCATAACAACTTCAAGTGACAATCGTGTTTTGAGTGAAACAACCCACCAGTGTGTTCCTGATGAAGCCAATAATGATGTCAGCCAAGCCAAAAAAACGAGTTCGTGAAGAAAGTGAAACATCAGTAACACAGGTATGTAAATAATTTGATTCTATTTGATTCATAATTTTGTGTTGATTATAGAAGAAAGATGTATTATTAAATCGGCTGATCTGGCCGAGTTTCATTTGCTGGAACTTGAGTTTGTTTACATTCGCATAGCGTTTAGATATATCAAACGCGAATGTAAACAAAATCGAGTTCCAGCACACGAGACTCGCCCAAGTCACTGTAAAGTTTTTTCGTTATTATCATCTTTGGGGAAGAAAAAAATTGTTTTAATTTTAATTTTAGAAATGTACAAATCTGTTAAAAAATTATTTATGTTAAATTCGTTTTAGATTTACGCTGAAGAACTAGAACCCTTGCAGCAAAAAGGATACGAACTGATCACTCGGGTACCACAGTTTTAGAATTTAAAGACAACACTCTACAGACAACGAAATCAAGTGCACGGAGTCCAACAAGAGCCTAGAAGTCGAGATGATATTAACTTAGATGAAAACACTCTATGCATGACAGACGGTAGTAGCTTTCTTCTCGGAGACAACAATGAGGGGGAAAGAGTATTAATATTTGGTAGTAGCTTTCTTCTCGGAGACAACAATGAGGGGGCAAGAGTATTAATATTTTCGAGCTCTAAAGGCAGAGAATGCCTGAAAACGCATAGCAAATTTTTTATGGATGGCACTTTTAAAAGCTCTAGCAGCCAATTCACTCAGCTGTATACAATACATGTTGATCTCGGAAGTACTGCTGAGGAAACCAATGTAGCACCTGTTGTATTTGCCCTTCTTCCGAATAAGGCAGCAGACACGTACATTAGATTGTTCAATATTATAAAAACAGAGATCCCAGAATGGAATCCAACAGAAATAAACGTAGACTTTGTGGCAGCCGCTATAAAAGCAATTAAAGAAGTTTTCCCCTCTGTCAAAGTGCAAGGATGTTTTTTTCACTTAGCCCAAAGTATCTGGAGGAAGGTTCAGGATGTAGGTCTCACTGAAAGTTATAAAACAAATCAGGAAATCCGATTAGTAATTAGAAAGTGTGCAGCACCAGCCTTCCTGCCACCTGAGGATGTCGAAGAAGGTTTCGTTAACGTCCACAGCAACGCAGCACCAGATGACGATAAATTGGTCCAGTTTTTTGACTACTTCGTAGACCAATGGCTGGAAAATTCACAGATTCCCCTGGACATGTGGAACTGCTATAACAGAAGACACAGAACAAACAACTCAGTAGAAGGGTGGCATCACCATATCAATGACGTTCAAAGAAGACCCCACCCCCGTATTAAAGAGTTAGTAGTACAGTTAAAAAAAGAATCTGAAAAAGCAAACAACAAGATAGTCAGGATGGAATTGAATCTTGAAGGTGTAAAAAGGAAAAAGAAATATTCCCAACTTGACACGAGGATAGAAAAAAATACTAAAATATATGAAGAATTGCTGTCCCGGCTCGTGGCTTTTGAGACTGGTCCAGGTATACGACGGAACCTTACCGGCCGTCTTCTTAGAATTCGTGGCTTTTGAGACGACACGTTCTAGGGAATACTTCAGCCCGGCCATGGCACCGTTGGGCTAGTCAAGAAGCTTCTACAACGACACCATCGAACCCACGAGACGTTCCGCATTACGTAATACTGCCTCGCATGTCAAGCGTCACGTACGCATTACAGCTGCGGGAAAAGAGTAGAACAACGCTCTCCAATGTACCAGAACGTTCCATAGTGGCGTAACACTTTTTACGCATTACGTAACAGTGTAAATGAATAACATTCAACTAAGAGGTGTAAACTTGAGGCAGGTAAAGACTTTAAAATATCTGAGTAGCAGTAAGTCAGTGACTGGAAATTAGAACAGACAAAAGCTCTTATTTAAGAATAATATGCACCCTGTTTCTTAGGCTTCCACGGTCATAATTATTTAAATTATTGTCCACGCTGTAAGTCCGTGGTCTGCTATAAATTTCTCACGCTGATTGATGTTGATGTTATAATAAGATGTTTCGGGCTCATCTCTGGAGGCCATCTTCATTGAAAGGTTTCTGAAACGACTGACAAGACGTGTGACAGTCAGTGGCGGCCCTAGCCTATCCGGCGCCCGGGTGCGAGAAGTGTCGTAGCCCCCCCCCCAACCTTTATCCAGTCGTGACATTTGAAACCTATCAGGTTACTACAAACACCATCCCACATCACATCAAATTACTTACAAAACTGGATGGGAAAATAGGAGTAAGCCGTTATTGAGGATATCTGGGGTTATATAGAAACCAACTTTTGTTATTTATGTTAAACAGTTTATTGCGTCATTTATACAAAGTATAATGAAATAAAAATAAAAATTGAATTACTAAGTAATGTTTATTTATTATAAATAACTAATATAACTTACAAAGTTACAAAAAATTAACTTTTCGTGCCTTTGCATTCGCAAAATCCCTAACAGTGTCACTTATTTCAATATGAGTTTCATGTTCAATACTAATTATAGATAAATTAGTTAATCTAGTTTGCTAGACCTAAGATAATTTTTAACTAATTTTAACTGGGTGATAAGTGGGGGTGCTATCACCTAATTGCGGGGACGCTGTTGGCATATCACTGACTCTTGATTTTGCAGCTTGATTTTGCAGTAAAACGTCATGCCTGATTTGTTATACGTATCTAAGTCGTACCTAAACAAAAATTAACCTAAATTAATTAGAGTACATTTCCTACTTAAGGCTTCTGCGCCCACCTGGACCCGGCGCCCGGGTGCCGTGCACCCCCGGGTAGGGCCGCCTCTGGTGACAGTAAACCGCAGTACTGAGGGCAAAGGCTTTAACTGACGCACAACTTGTCAGTCGTTTCAGAAACCGTTGACTGAAGATGGCCTGCAGAGGGGAGACCGAAACGACTGATTATAACATCAACATCAATCAGCGTGAGACGTTCAGCAGACCGCGGACTTGCAGTCCGCACAATAATTTAAATAAATAAAGTCTGTTGACTGAACTCTAAAGAAGTTTTTGTGGCGAGTGTGGTTATACAGTACCCTCACATAACGTCGGCGTTATGTTCTTGCAATTCAGGACATTTGTTGAAACTGTTTGAAGTTGGTGTACCAGTGGTGTGGCGTGGGTAGATAACAGATGTTGCCGGCTGTGTTAGGCTAAAACGTAGCATAAAAATTGATTCGAATTCTTTCTAGTACGAGATATTCTTTGTAGAGCAAAAATTCTTTTTTAGTGTATTTTCTACGTATCACTCGCTGGCAGAAGAAGGTGGTCCCGGTTCGGCGTAATCTGACTCCATTATATTTACACAGAATAAATCCGAACACAAATAATCGAATTAAAAATCAATAAAGGAACACATAAGTAAACGGACCAAACAAAAACAGGTGCACATACAGCGGCAACACATCGGTCCTTCCCTAGTATGTACAGCGACAACTACTACGACGTCAGTGACCATACGCGGGGGAAAATGCCGGTTCTAACTCACAAAGGAATGCCGCCTTTCTTAAAAAACATAAAAAACGATAAAAAACAAGATCAAAGAGATGCCGCCGTTCCCGCGGTCCAAGATTTTTTCCCACGCTCTCCCCACCACCGCTGGACCACAGTATCCGCGAATTTCCGCGAATATAATTTTTTATATGCAGCCTTTCGCGAGCCTAAATCACTTTCACTTTCTAATTTCCGCGAATATAATTTTTTATATGCAGCCTTTCGCGAGCCTAGATCACTTTCACTTTCTACTCGACCACAGCATCCGCGACTTTTTCGCTGATCTGTGTCAAGATCCGCGACTTTTTCGCGTATCTGGACCACAGCATCCGCGTTATTTTTTTATATGCCGCCTTTCGCGAGCTTAGATCACTTTCACTTTCTATCACTTGATGCATTATAGTGTATATATTAAATATATGATCAGGGTTACCAACCTTGCGTGAGTTCAAATTTGTTGTGTGTTATAATGTATATTAAATCTATATGATCAGGTTTACCAACCTATGGGGGGGGGGGTTCCGACTTGATGCATTATAGTGTATATATTAAATATATGGTCAGGGTTACCAACCTTGCATGAGTTCAAATTTGTTGTGTGTTATAATGTATATTAAATCTATATGATCAGGTTTACCAACCTATGTATGGGTTCAAACTTGATATGTGTGTGTATTATAGTGTATATTAAAATATATGATCAGGGTTACCAATCCTGCATTATTGTGTGTGTATAGAACAGATCTGCCAACATTTTTCTTCGGTGGGAAATTCAAACTATATTATAGTAAATTGTTGACGACTTCGATATCAACTCTCTCTCCCCTCCTCTCTCTTTGTCTCTAGACACAGTTGTCGATCACGATATAAACTCTCTCTTTATGTCATCAGTTTTACATAAGCGTCGTGCTACTTATGGATTATTGTAAGTAGCGATACTAAAATGTAATCACCAGGAAATATATATTTATCACCTACCTCGTTGCGTCCTACTTATAATTTTTTTTTTTTGACACATGACAGTCATTGACCACGATTTAGAAATTAATATACTGCCAAGTCTGTGTGTGTGTGGTAAAGTGTTACGCATAAAAAAAAAAAATCTCCTTGAAATAAGGTATTTTCAAAAGTTTTGTGTACACATACACACATTGTATATGTCTCTCTCTCTCGCTGCAAACGTTGACAAGAATTCCCTTATTCAAACGATGTGTACACGAACTTAAATATAGTTTACAGACGATTGTAATTTTAAAAATTCATTTTTTGCATTAAATATATATATATCGTAAACAATGAAATAATAATATTTCGTCATTGTAAGATTTTAATAAAACAATTATCAGTTTAAATAATAATTTTCATGATTGTAAGATACAACCTACAAATTATTAAAATGTCTCTCTCACACATTTCTGATTACTATACAAATAATTGCATGCATATTCGGAGGTTTATAACGAAATAAATTAAAATAAACCATAATTTGTTTTAAATAATTAAATATATATATTTACAACACTGTACACAAACTTAAAATATAGTTTACAAACCGCTATAATACAATTATTCAAAAAAAATACATTTTACATTGATTAAATATATATATATCACAAACAAACATTGTTATATATAAAATAAATACAATATTAATAATAATGTTTTAAATGATTAAATATATATTTACAGCACTGTACACAAACTTAAAATATAGTTTACAAACCGTTATAAAACAATTATTCAAAATACATTTTACATTGATTAAATATACATATATCACAAACAAACATTGTTATATAAAATAAATACAATATTAATAATAATTTTTGACATTGTAAGATTTTTAAATAATAATTTCACGGCTGTAGATACAGTTCACAAGGAAGTTTATCTGTAACATAACAATACAGTCGATATTAGAATCACTGATACGATAATATTCAATTATCACATGCACACGTACAGTTAGTGGAAAGAATCAAATGCGTTAAGTAAGTAAACTTTTTCAAGTATATGTCATTTTTCATAAGTTAATGTACTTTCAAATAATTTCTAATCAAACCAAACCAAATATTATTCACTGGAAATTTGTAAATACTGCTTAGAATCAATGATACATTTATCGCATAAGTTAATGTACTTTCAAATAATTTCTAATCGAACCAACTATTATTCAACGAAACTTGTAGAATCAATGATACATTTATCATGTACATACAAATTCAATTATTAAAGTGTTAAGTACAGAGAGTTGAAACTACACACACACACACACACACACACACACACACACACACACACACACACACACACACACACACACACACACACACACACACACACACACATCAATAAATTGTTTGTTAACACGATTGCTACTTACGACGTTAGGACTCAATCTCTACTTGTGTTGTTTGATTTCTCGTCCCTCGATACACTAAATGTAGTTCTTTAGGTTTGATATGTCTGAGCTCCTCATTTGTGAAGACACCTGCATACCTCTTGGGAAGATAGACACGATACTGGCGGTCGCCATCCTCCAACGTAGCAAGCACAGAGTTCCCATATTTTGTGTCCACATTTGTTAAGACCATGATGGGATATTTTTTATTCACTGTCAATTCTGAACATCGTTTGTACTCGATAGCACTTACAGCATTAAACTTTACAAGAAACGACATTATTAGAAGACACTAGTGAACACGTCTATATCAAGCGAGAGAGAACCAAACAATGACAGAATATTCGACACAAAAGGACAGTACAATGTGATAGTGGTGGTGGTAACGTCGGTGTCCCACTTTCATTTGCATGTATGAACATGTCCCACAGACGAAATTAGAGACACCAAAAATATAACAATGTCATTAGGAAAGTCCATTTTCATAAGAAAATAGTCACTGCTTACAGCTATGCATGTATGTACATGTCCACAACAGAATGAGAGAGAGATATAAATGTCATCATTCGCTGTGACCTACTTTCTAAATTTGTTACATTAAAAATGTTTGTTTAAAGCAAAAATCATGAATCATCCATTCCCGAATAGCATGCACCTTATAGTTGGCACAACGGTCAGAAGAATTGAAATGTCTAAGACATTCTGTTCCATGAAATATATACGGTATGTTTTTAGGACAACCAAAGTCATCGAGATTGATGATATTATTGTGTATTATCTTAAATTGCAAAAAACGTTTTTTCTCAAAACCCTTCACAAACACATATTTATATATACGTGTATGTGATGTTAACAATGAAACAAGATTGTCGTATGGTGTCTCTCCTTCGCTCCATCTAAGTCTATGATAATTTGACGTTAACCAGTGGTTTGTCCTAACGTATTCGGGATTCGTAACGGATGTAGCAGGCGGAGTCAAAATCCAATGTCTACCAGCAAATCTCAGAACGTCCATGATTGACAGTTCCTTCACAATATATTTTCCGTTGTCGTCGAAAAAGCACTGGAAGTCAATTATAACCGCAGTGTTATCCATAATACTGTAAGACAAAGAAACCACACATTACAAACTCTATATATATATTATGTTTAAACATACAAATATCGTTGCGATATTAATATGTGAACTTACGTTTACAGACGTCTGGACTGAAGCACCGAGAGACGTCAACTGACGAAAGAAACAAGTGTTGAGGGGGTTACTATACATGGAGACGAATTTTTTTAGTAGGTGGGGAGGTGTCGTCGTTCTCCATGTTGATGTGTTGTCGTATTCGATAATGACCGTATGCAAGCGTATCATGACCATTGTCTAATATATAGCGCTTATCATCATACGGTGACAACGCTTGCTTATTTACACGCATCGTGTACACCGTATGATGATCGCTACGTAAACAAAGCGCACTGGTAGAAAACTGACAATGATCAGTGAGACACTTGCGATACATATCGTGTCGCAGACTCCTCTTAATCGCAACTCGAGGCACACCTTTACATACACGTTTTTGACACTCTTGGGTAGGATCTTCGTGGGCCACAAGGAACGAATAACATTTCGCTCTGAGACCCACGAATTCTCTAATAGGACGACCACACGTTTCATCCTTGAACAGTCCAACAACCTTTTTGTTCTTAAGGCTATAACAAGGATGAGACGTAGGGTAATCCGATGTGTCAAAAACGTGTAGGTCCTTCTTCATGTCTGCATACAAGTCTGATGTTTGAATACTATACATCAGACTGTCTGTATCAGTCACTAACAATTTAACGTTGCGGCCGTACTTGGCGACAGCATAACGATAATGAAAGTCGTACATTATCGTTTTGCTAACGTCAAGCACCGTGAAGCCGACATACACGGGACGGGAAAGAACAATGGATTTTTTACGGAGTGAGAGCCCCACCAGATCGTTCGTATAACGAATCATACGTTTTAGCCTAGGTGTGGAAACTAGTTTTTGAAGCCGTCGTTCATCTGAGACTAGTTCAAAGTCTATATGTTTCCGTACGTTCTCCAGCGACTTACCGTATACGGCGTTGTTCATCAGTTTGAAAAGGTCTTTTTCAAAGCTGTTGACGGCTGCTTGCCTCTTGCGGGTGTTGAAATCGATAAACGGTTTCAACCAAGCGCTTTGCTTAAAACACAACACCCTATGAGTCGCTTTCAGCTCTAAGCCAAGACTTAAATACAATTTAAAATTTCGATAATGGAGAACGTAATTTTGTTTGTCCTCCAAAGTTGTTAACAACTTCTCTACGGATGACCCTGATTCGTTATACGATGATCTGTATATACTCTCGTGTAAACGTTTGGAAAAGGGAGAAAGGATATCGGGTGTTACGCGCTGGCGCACAGGTGCAAGCGGGTAGTCGGAATGCAGGTCGTGTAAGGTATCGGGATAGTGTAGGTCGACTTCGAGGATGTACCCGATGTCGGAATCATCACTCACATTACGTACGTCCAAGGACTCGATTTCGTTACGATCGAGCCATCGGAAGTCTGCGTAAGGGAGTGGTTGCGACATGGCTGCACCGTATAAATTATTACAGTCCGTATACAGAATGAAGGAGGTCGGTTTCGATACATCGTACTGATCTGGAATCAAAGGATTGTTAGCGACTGCGTGACGGTTGGATATCATCGCGCAGCCTCCGCGGACCCCAGACTCGACGAACAGATGCACATTTATCTCTGTTAACAGCTCTAATTCGACCACTGTCATTTTTAGCATCGCGTTCCAAGCGAGTCCGGGAAGCGAGTAAAAATGACACGGGTCCAAACAGTAATCGCGTAAGGCCATGTCTCCGAAACTTTCAAAGACATCGGCCAGCAGCATTACGTCTGTCAACAAATACAAATCGTGGTAATCTCCAAACGTACGCAGATTGAATGCACTCCACACGTTTTGTGCGTGCTCGTAATCTGCGTCCGAAATAGTCGATTCCAACAACCGGTTATCAAAGTGTTCACGAGCGGGTAGACTTGTTTCGTTGAACCGATCAATACTGTCAACATACTCGTAAGGGTATACCCCCTTGCGTACGAGCAGATTGGTCTGTTCATCGAAACCCCGTCTAAGCATTTCCTCTCTGAGCAAAGGAAATTGGCTCCCGGAAGTGGACAGATTGGTAACGAGTGTGTCCAGAGAGCGATTAAGAAATTGAAAGGAGTCTACGAAACGCAAGGGACCCAGGGAGAACGACACGTAACGCTCACTGGATGTTGCAATGCAGGATACGTGTTGGTCCTTATATTTTCCTAAACCCTGCATTAAATGGTGACAGTCGTAGCCACGAAGGTTGTGAAAGAAGACGGGGATATGACGAGGCATCTTGTAGCTTAGATTACAGCTATTGTGGGCTGCTCCCAAGAATTTCCCCGTAAGATGACAATGATTGCGTACCTTGTCATCGTCTGTCAAAGGGCGCTCACACAAATGACAAACGGTGGCGTTAATGAATGCGACATTGTCATCATCGGACATAATTATTTGTACGTTATGTCGTACTACCTTCATCATATCCTCGGCGTCTTTCATCAACCACGAGAAGAAAGTGTCTACGACGTTTTCACCTCGATAAACTTTAGCCTCTCTCCAGAGTCTGTGTGTATGATCGACGATAGCATAGGAGAAACCTGACGGAATATGCATCGCTTCGTATGATGTGGACGATACAGGAGGAGAAGTTATTTTCTGACGGGCACCGTTGCTATCAACTGAGTAGAATTCACCTAACTCGTGCACTGTCGTCGGGACGTTGTTACCAGGTGAACACGATTGAAGCGGAGTGATGAGGGACTCGAAGTCGGCGTAGACGGTAAAGGGTAGTTTAAGACAGTGCGCGTAATTTTTAAATGACATAAACTTCTCCTCCTCTGTGGGCATTTTGGTTTTCTGCTCGCCGTGAGGTGTGCAGTAGGGGAGATGATCGGACAGACCATGTTCTGTGGTGAAACGATGCAGGCAGTAGTCGCAGTAAAATGATTTATGCTCGTGTTTTGTAAGGGATGATAACAATCTACTCATGTTACTGATAAGACAGTAATGTTTTCGGCTATTTGTATCGGACAGAAGCAAAAGATTAACATGATGTAATCTGTCCTTACTGGGGGTAATTCTTAACGGATAAACCTCATTTTTTGATTCGTTTCTGATATTGTCGTCTATATCATAGCCGAAAACGTTTATAGAAATGTTGGGATTCTGTGTTTCAAATTTAGAAAGTGAATTTATAGAAACAGGGTACTCGATACCGGACATATTTATTGTGTTTTTGAATAAGAGGTATTTTGAAACACGTTCTTTATTACGTTCTTGAGGGTGTATGTGAGCTAGTACGGACCATAGAAAACACATTTCATCTTGGGAGTTATTGATGTTGACTACTGCCCTGGTGACTGCAAGTTTTCGCGGGGTTGGAAGGTAGGAGGACGCTGCTAGAGGCCGGTACCGTCCAACAACTAGTTCCAACTTCAGTACAGCATCCACCGACCATCCGCTCCCGTCACGGGTAAAATTGGATATGCTATTCATGATTTTATCGTAGGATTCATCGAGTAGACAGTTCAACTCGTCGTTGTCGTCCGTGAGCAACGTACGACAACGTCCGTGGAAGACGGCGTCTTTGGTTACCACTTTTTCTTCGCCGCTGTCACCATCTAACACAGTTTTAGTGAAACGTATCCTGCACGCAATATGCCATTTGATACTGCGTAAACGTGCTTGTTCTGCCAGAATATCCTTGCACAATAAAGGTCGCACCTCGGTCATTATCGGTACTACATCTTGATCTTCTTCTGTGTCCGTGTACACGGGCAGATAATTAAACGTTATGAGGGATCCTCTAATACTACTGTTTCGCACGATATAAAATCGTGTCATATCTGAAACAATAGAAACACATGTATTAGCTAATAGGAATGATAAATAACACACACACATACACACACACACACACACACACACACAAATTCATGTTTGAGGTAAATAGATAGTACACGTTAGTAATACGTTAGTTTATTGCAAACTGTGAAGATGGCAGCTACTCCTGATTTTAGCATTGAAAGTGAAAGAAGAAAATCGTTCAAGTATTGGGAAGTGACGTTTGTCAGCCCCGACGAGTTAGCGTTTGCCGGGTTTTACTACTATCCGCTAAATTATGATGTTTGTGGACATAGTATGTCATTCATAGACGATAGAGTTAAATGCTTTTGTTGTGGAATTGAATTAGTTCATTGGAGAGAAGGTGACATACCTATGGTGGAACATGAAAAATTTTCTCCGTCATGTCAATTTCTAAACGATGTCAAGAGACAATACATTGGGGAGAAGGTGACAAACCTATGTCAGAACATAAAAAATTTTCTCCGTCATATCAATTTCTAAACAACGTCAAGAGACTATCTTATACATGTTAGACTGAGTTGAATCATATGTTAATTCATATCAAACAAATTTGGTTTGCTACATAATTATAGAGAGAGAGACAATTGGTAAATTTGTTTACCTTGTTGAGGATGTCCCTGTTCCTGCTGATGTTCTGGATTCTGTTGAAGGTCAGCCATGGTGATATTCAGACGTGAGAGTGAATACTGAAAAACAAAGAAACTGTTATAGATATATATATATATAGTATTTTTAACGCCGGTATTATGTTAGTGTATCTTAAACCATGAACAACGCACGCAAGACTATAGCTCTAGAGCTACACAGAGCAGCGAGAAGGAATTTCGTTAGGCGCGCGGTTGAATTGAAGGGTCTACACGACTTGTACCAGGCAGATCTTGTGGAGATGATACCATACGCTCGAGTGAACAAAGGGTACAAGTACATGATGACAGTGATCAATGCGTTTAGCAAGTACGCGTACGCTGTACCATTGAAAACAAAGACAGGAAAAGAAGTAAAGCATGCACTAGAGCCTATACTAACTGCTAATCGAATGAAATATTTACAGACAGACAACGGGAAGGAGTATTACAACAGCACAGTACAAGCGTTGCTAAAAAAGTATAATGTGAAACATTACTCAACCTACAGTGAGAAAAAAGCTTCCATAGTGGAATTAATCGCACACTGAAGACACACATGTATCGAGCTTTCAGCGAACAAGGACACTACCGCTGGTTGGATCTACTACCTACATTACTGAAATCGTACAACAATACCACACACAGAACCATTGGTATGAAACCTAGTGAAGTGAATGATGCCAACGAACATATAGTGTTGGAACGAATAAGGAAGAACACAGCGCCTAAAATCAGTCCAACGAAACCACCCAAATTTAAAGTCGGTGACCGTGTTCGTATAAGTAAGCACAAAATGACGTTCGCCAAAGGTTATACGCCAAATTGGACTAACGAAATATTCACTGTGGATAAAGTACAATCCACTACTATCCCCGTCACTTATCTGCTAAAAGATCATCTAAACAAAGTGTTGAAAGGTGGTTTTTACGAGCACGAGATTAGTAAGTCCAAAGTCGGCGACGTATACCTAGTGGAAAAGGTGTTACAACGCAAAGGTGACAGAGTGCGTGTTCGTTGGCTCGGTTTCGATGGTAAACACGATGCATGGATACATAAGAAAGATCTAATATAAAAAAGGTGACAGCACGTGCTGAAAACAGTATGCTTTCGGTATTCACAAAGATGAAGATTGTACAGCAAGCAAACAAATTACCAATAAAGGATATGGACTTTTTGGCTGGTGACGAAGGTAGTGCTAAGCGTAAACATGGCCCGCTATTACCGAACAGTATTCGCTGTATCGTTACAGGCCCAAGTTCCTGCGGGAAATCAAATGTGCTATTCAACCTACTGTTTGATGCCAACGGACTACGTTTCCGCAACGTATACGTGTTTTCAAAATCATTATTTCAACCAAAATACAGAATGCTAGAAACAGTGATGAAATCACTCGCTGATGAAGGTTTAGGTTATCATGCATACAGCGAGAACGAAGAAGTCCCGCTACCGAGTGAAATCACTGGTCTCGACTCTGTTATCGTATTCGATGATGTATCGTGTGAAAGACAAAACAATATTCGAAAGTATTTTGCTATGGGGAGACATAGCGGTGTGGACACATTCTATCTATGCCAGACATATAGCCAGATACCGAAACAATTGGTACGTGACAACGCTAACTTGTTGATATTGTTCAAACAAGACGATCTAAATTTACGACATGCATACAATGATCACGTTAACATAGATATGAAATATGATGCTTTCAAAGACGTTTGCACGGAAGCGTGGAAGGATCGTTATGGATTTCTAGTCATAGACAAAGACTCGCCAATAAATGAAGGTAGATATAGAATCGGCTTTGATCGATTCATAATTGTTTCCGACGAAGTATAAAAGTGGTTGCACTGTAGTAATGTAATCAGTCCTCTTGCTAACACACGATGGCAATGAATAAGGAGGAACGACTCGCGTATGATATAGACATGATAAGCGACAACATAAGGAAAAAATATCATGCATTACAACACGGTATCAGAGAAAGCGACGAGACGTTTAGAAAAAATTACAGACCGATTCTGGAACCGTTAGAAGTTATTTCACGAAAGTTAAGTGGTGACATGATGGAGGAGGAGGAGGAGGAGGAGGAGGAGGAGAAGCAGCAGATAAAACAAGAAGAGTCTACACAACACGTAATAACAGAAAACGAAAGTGGTATGCAAAGTCATAACGCTTCTCATTTCAGTGAAGAGGACGCCTGGAACCCTAACGCTTCACATTTCAGCGAGGATTCATTAGCAAACAAATATATGCGTTTGTGTGAATCGGCGGACTGTAAACGGATTATAGATCGCATGTATGGTGTTCGATACGAAGGTGGTAAATTTATGATAGGTGATTCAAATGTAAAAATCGATGATAACGACAACTTTCATGTCAAAGGAAAAATTTACGAGGGTACACCTGGTCTGTATGAACTTTTGTTTATGAAACTACCGAAAAAATACAATAAGGATGATATGAGGAAATATAAGTCTATACTACTAGCAACCAACGGACACAAACAAAAATATAAACACAATACGCAAATAAACAGTAACAGTGGCGTCAAGTACCGACTAGTAATATCTAAATTGTTTGCACGAAAACGTACAGGGAGTGGCTATATGGAGATGAAACCGAACACTGCAATCGATTACGTGCATTGGGATGATCCTAACGAGTTGGTTAATAGATTGAGACTGTTAATGGCGTCTCAAAATAGCGGCCATACTGGTCATAGGAATGAAATCGTTTCGATATTGGAAGAATTACGTGAAACCGGTATTATCATATAAAAGCAGACGCACCGTTCTATAACCATCAGTTCTTCTTCATAAATATGAGTGTAGACAAGTTCGGTAGACACGACAGCGCTGTAAGAGTGCGAAAAGAAACTCATCGAAGTCTGCGTGAGGATATCGGTTTAGGAGTGACTAACGACGGTCACTTTGATGTGAAAAACAAAAAGATATGCAACTTGGGTGATCCTGAAGAGTTGCACGATGTTGTTTCTTTACAGTACGTAAAGGACACATGCTTACAGTACAAGAACGACGACGATGCTACCGTAGACGCAAAAGATCATCGAATAATAAGGCTAAACGATCCGCTTAAATCAAGAGATGCAGCCACAAAACGATACGTAGACGAGAAGAGTTTGAAAAAAGATCGTGCAGGTAACGTAATCGTTAATGACTGTCGACTAACACGTGTGCAAGCGCCTGTTGACTTCAAAGACGCAGTGAATTTGGAATTTTTACACGCACACACAATCAGTTTGCAAAACGATACTTTCTACGCTGCCGGAAGAAAAATTACGAATATAGCGAACGGTGTCAATGACAAAGACGCAGTCACTGTACGACAAATGCACGAATTAAAATTACATATAAAGACCGAATTGTACAAGGTCACTCAGGTATTTCACGCTCATATAATCAATCTAATAAAGTTTGTCTATAAATATCAAGACAGCACGACACAGCGTTCAGTCCTGTCTGAATATATTGAAGAGGTGGGGCGTTTAATAGACGTTCTCGATACGGAAACGGAAATCAAGGATTGGAGATCTGTTTACAAGAATGCACGTACTTCGTAAGAAAAGAATGGGGCGTGGTGTAATTGGAAAAATACTTAAAAACACTGTGCCCGCTATCGTTTCGTCAGTACCTACTTTGATTAATCGAGCGGTGGACGCATTACCAGTAGAATTACACCTACCGGGCTACCGATTCTGTGGACCTGGAACAAAACTCAAAGAGAGATTGGCACGTGGCGAGCGCGGAATCAACGAGTTGGACGAAGCCTGTCGCGAACACGATATCGCTTACGCTAAGTACAAGGACAACGAACGAAGACGCGTAGCGGATCGTGTGCTAGCCGGCAAGGCGTGGGATCGGGTGAAAGCTTTGAATTCAGGCATCAGCGAAAGAGCGTACGCGGCGGCCGTAGCGACAGCGATGAAGGCGAAATCGGCAGTGGGTGGAGGGAGCTCGCGTAGTGGTTGCAGAAAAAACAAGAAGAAGAAGGGTTCAGGAATTAAACGTCAATCCGTGAACAAACGCAAAACGACCTGCAAACGCAAAACAGTCTCAAGGCATAAACGTAACAATAAAAAAATAGCGTCAGGTCTATACCTACGTCCTTACAGACAAAAAAACTAATTTGCATACCAGTGCGTGCATTGTCTGACAGTGATTTGTATGTGTACGCAAAACTTTTGAAAATACCTTATTTCAGAGGAGTTTTTATGCGTAACACTTTACCACACACACGACCATGGAAGAATGAGAGTGCAGTTGTTAATCTAGACAGTGCAGAAGGACCTGGTACGCACTGGGTTTGCTACAAGAAGCGAAACAAACAAGTTTACTACTATGATGCGTATGGTAATATGCAGCCACCTCTTGAGCTGACACAGTATTTTGGAACCGACACTGACATTTACTACAATTACGAACGTGAACAGCCACCACACACAGTCATCTGCGGGCATTTATGTTTGGACTTCTTAACGCGCGAGTGATCAGTAAGCGACAAGATGTCTTCGCTGTCGGTCACCTTAACAGGTACGAATGCTGCTGCTCTTGTATGTGACTTTTTCCCGCCTCTCGAACTAACAAACGGCGAATGGTATGTAGGTCTATTGGACTTTACTACATACAACAGTATACCGAACGTGATTGAAGGAAAAAACAACGTGTTTCCAGTACTACGAGACGGAACAACGTGGGACTTGATAACTTTACCTACAGGTGCTTATGAAATCGGTGACATAGAAGCCTTCCTCAAAAATCAGTTAGGAGACTCAAAGATTAGTCTACGTCCTAACAACAATACACTGAAATGTGAGCTGACTTGTGCACTGGATATTGACTTTCAACAAACAGTGTACGGTATCGGTGATATGTTGGGTTTCAAGGGAAAGCGTCTGCTTGAAGCGAATAAAACTCACACGTCTGACGCTACAGTTAACATTATAAAAGTGAACAGTATACTGATAAGTGTAATATAGCGCAAGGATCATACAAGAACGGTAAAACCGAGCACACACACTGCACTCGTTCTATCCGTCAGTCGAACCAGGATTCAAAATAATTGAATCGCCTACAAACGTCATATACCTACCTGTGAATGTGAGTCGTTTGGACAACATAACATTATCTTTACACGATCAGGACGGTGACGTAATAGATTTTCGCGGAGAAGTCATCACTGTGCGTTTACATCTAAAACGACTATAGACATGGGCTTGTACTTTGTTTCTTCGCCACCGCTGCTACCACAGTCGTCAGTAATAAAAAAAGAAGAAGAAGAAAGATCAGTTAGGAAACGCATCAGTACTCGTTCGAAACTGAAACGATTAACATCAGTTAACCGCCGTTTCCTGATTTCACTGGGTTTTGTTGTTGTAAACAAGTAACATGGCGAGTGGAATATTATCAGTGGAGCAGCAACCGTTCTTTGAAGACAGTATCACACACTTTTCATTTCACTCACACGCACCGTACGCAACAACAAGATATGGAAACAATGATGAAATACGTGTGCCAATACAACAACAGGACGTCTTTACACTGCCGTCAGAAAGTTTCCTCTACATCGAAGGCAAGTTGGTTAAAAACCCTAGTGCGGCTGCAGATACTGCACTGAATGTGGAACTGGTGAACAATGCTATAGCATTTCTCTTTGAAGAGATTCGTTACGAGTTGGCCGGAGTGGTAGTGGACCATACCAGAAACGTCGGTGTTACGTCAACTATTAAAACTTTTCTATCACTCAACAACAACACACGTAACGCAATGGAAAACGCAGGTTGGGTGGCACCGACCACGAACATATTAAAAGTGAATGATGACGGCGAATTCAATTTTTGTATACCACTGAAAATGCTAATGGGATTCGCAGAAGACTATACACGCATCGTGCTGAACGTGAAACAAGAACTTATACTCCTACGTGCTTCTACCGACATAAATGCTATGGTTTTAGTAAGCGGACAAACGACTGCTAATTGTGTTCTTGAACTAGATAAAGTTTACTGGAAAATGCCTTATGTACATGTAGCTAATGCGTACAGATTACCACTGTTACGACTCATAGAGAAAGACCACCCGATAACTATGCCTTTTAGGACCTGGGAGTTGCACGAGTATCCTGCCTTACCACAGACTAAAAGGCAGAATTGGATTGTCAAGACCTCGAGTCAGCTAGAAAAACCACGCTTTGTTGTGTTAGCGTTTCAGACAGCAAGAAAAAATGTACTGACAGCACACGCTGATGAATTCGATCACTGTAACGTGATCAATGCGAGACTGTTTCTAAACGACAAGTATTATCCTTACGATAATTTAAACTTGGATATTGGGAAAGACCGTTTTGCATTATTGTACAATATGTACACCAGTTTTCAAAGTTCGTATTACCACCGTTTAGACGGCAGCCCAGTACTGACACCGGAATTATTCAAATCAAAAGCCCCGCTGTTTGTTTTCGGTTGTAGCAGACAAGACGAAGCACTTAAGTCTTCAGCAGTTGATGTACGTTTAGAATTTGAATCGTCAATGAATTTTCCTAGACAGACGACCGCCTACTGTATGATACTACATGATTCGCTTGTAGAATATACGCCATTGTCCAACACAGTACATAGACGTGTTTAAGTCTTATTTTATACATATTTTGTAAATACTAGTTTTAAATATATATATATATATTTTCATCATATTTGTAACATTATAATAATATTGGAGCTATGTGTGTGTATGTATTTTTAATTGTAAAACTAGTTTAGATATATTTTAATACTTGTAACAATATAATCTTGGAGCTGTGTATGTATTTTTAATTGTAAAAACTGTTTAATATAATCTTGGAGCTGTGTGTATGTATTTTAATAAATGTATATATTACACACGCTTTATTATTATTTGTATAACCCACTCCATAATGTATACGCATAATAATTTGATCATACACATACGCGCACACATACACACACACACACACACACACACACATGTATTAAATTCAATAAATAATAATGCGCTTGATGATGTTTTAATGCAAATAATTTAGGAAAGTCTACATTCCACTTTCATAAGGAAATGGTCACCGCTTACAGCTATGCATGTCCACAACAGAATTAGAGAGATATAAATGTCATCATTCGCTGTGACCTGTATTCTAAATTTGTTACATTAAAAAATGTTTGTTTAAAGCAATATTTCAGAGAATTTGATCACACACACACACACACACACACACACACACACAAATGTATTAAATAATGCGCTTGATAATGTTTTTACGTTTAAATAAATCTGTACACTCACCAACTAGTATGTGTGTTGTCTATACACCCTTAATGATGAAAGTTGTGTGTGTATACTACAACAGTCTTTCAAGTATTTAAAAAAATGCAGTGATAGCTTTCACGCAGGCAGTCAAATGCGAAATTGCCACTATAAAAAAAAAACAAATACGGTAAGAATATATTTCAGACAATTGTACCAGACATAATAATTTGATCATACACACACACACACACACACACACACACACACACACACACACACACACACACACACACACACACACACACACACATGTATTAAATTCAATAAATAATGTGCTTGATAATGCAAATAATTTTTACGTTTAAATAAAATCGGTACATACAATAAAATTAATATAAAAATACATTAAGAATATATTTCAGAAAATTGTAGCAGACATAATAATTTGATCACACACACACACACACATGTATTAAATTCAATAAATAATGCGCTTGATAATGTTTTTACGTTTAAATAAATCTGTACACTCACCAACTAGTATGTGTGTTGTCTATACACCCTTAATGATGAAAGTTGTGTGTGTGTATACTACAACAGTCTTTCAACTATTTAAAAAAATGCAGTGATAGCTTTCACGCAGGCAGTCAAAGCCGAAATTGCCACTATAAAAAAACAAATACGGTAAGAATATATTTCAGACAATTGTACCAGACATAATAATTTGATCATACACACACACACACACACATGTATTAAATTCAATAAATAATGTGCTTGATAATGCAAATAATTTTTACGTTTAAATAAAATCGGTACATACAATAAAATTAATATAAAAATACATTAAGAATATATTTCAGAAAATTGTAGCAGACATAATAATTTGATCACACACACACACACACACACACACACACACACACACACACACACACACACACACACACACACACACACACACACACACACACACACACACACACACACACACACACACACACACACACACACATGTATTAAATTCAATAAATAATGCACTTGATAATTTTTACGTTTAAATAAAATCTGTACACTTACCAAAGACGATGTGAAGACACGTAAGACGTACAGTATCAGCATGCGCTGGCAGACGAATGAGAAATTATCGCTAATTTACTTTGCGTATATATATTGTACACTGTAGTGGGGAAAGCTGGTAATTACTGTCAGCGGTGCTAATGCATGACAGGTGTCAAATTAGAAAGTAGAGTTGTCCGTTTTTAGAGTAAATACTTTATAATCCATAATTAATCCTAATTACTGTCAACGCTGCTAATGACTGACAGGTGTCAAATTAGAAAGTAGGACGTCGTACACAAGGTTAATGACCTCTGGTTTAAGTTAGCGAATAATAACTATATCTAATTCAGTATCGTTGTGTGTGTGTGTGTGTGTGTGTGTGCATAGACTTGTTTCGTTGAACCGATCAATGCTGTCAACGTACTCCGAATATGCATGCAATTATTTGTATAGTAATCAGAAATGTGTGTGAGAGAGACATTTTAATAATTTGTAGGTTGTATCTTACAATCATGAAAATTATTATTTAAATTGATAATTGTTTTATTAAAATCTTACAATGGCGAAATATTATTATTTCATTGTTTACGATATATATGTATTTAATGCAAAATGAATTTTTAAAATTACAATCGTCTGTAAACTATATTTAAGTTCGTGTACACATCGTTTGAATAAGGGAATTCTTGTCAACGTTTGCAGCGAGAGAGAGAGAGACATATACAATGTGTGTATGTGTACACAAAACTTTTGAAAATACCTTATTTCAAGGAGATTTTTTTTTTATGCGTAACACTTTACCACACACACAGACTTGGCAGTATATTAATTTCTAAATCGTGGTCAATGACTGTCATGTGTCAAAAAAAAAAAATTATAAGTAGGACGCAACGAGGTAGGTGATAAATATATATTTCCTGGTGATTACATTTTAGTATCGCTACTTACAATAATCCATAAGTAGCACGACGCTTATGTAAAACTGATGACATAAAGAGAGAGTTTATATCGTGATCGACAACTGTGTCTAGAGACAAAGAGAGAGGAGGGGAGAGAGAGTTGATATCGAAGTCGTCAACAATTTACTATAATATAGTTTGAATTTCCCACCGAAGAAAAATGTTGGCAGATCTGTTCTATACACACACAATAATGCAGGATTGGTAACCCTGATCATATATTTTAATATACACTATAATACACACACATATCAAGTTTGAACCCATACATAGGTTGGTAAACCTGATCATATAGATTTAATATACATTATAACACACAACAAATTTGAACTCATGCAAGGTTGGTAACCCTAATCATATATTTAATATATACACTATAATGCATCAAGTCGGAACCCCCCCCCCACCATAGGTTGGTAAACCTGATCATATAGATTTAATATACATTATAACACACAACAAATTTGAACTCATGCAAGGTTGGTAACCCTGATCATATATTTAATATATACACTATAATGCATCAAGTGATAGAAAGTGAAAGTGATCTAAGCTCGCGAAAGGCGGCATATAAAAAAATAACGCGGATGCTGTGGTCCAGATACGCGAAAAAGTCGCAGATCTTGACACAGATCAGCGAAAAAGTCGCGGATGCTGTGGTCCAGTAGAAAGTGAAAGTGATCTAGGCTCGCGAAAGGCTGCATATAAAAAATTATATTCGCGGAAATTAGAAAGTGAAAGTGATTTAGGCTCGCGAAAGGCTGCATATAAAAAATTATATTCGCGGAAATTCGCGGATACTGTGGTCCAGCGGTGGTGGGGAGAGCGTGGGAAAAAATCTTGGACCGCGGGAACGGCGGCATCTCTTTGATCTTGTTTTTTATCGTTTTTTATGTTTTTTAAGAAAGGCGGCATTCCTTTGAGAGTTAGAACCGGCATTTTCCCCCTACTGCAGTAGAACGTCACCGGTATCTGAGCCGGCAACACAACATCAAATTGACGGTACAAGCGCCCGGCAGTTCGAAAGCAATATTGTACCTTCCTTCAAGTTTCCCTACTAATATTGTTCGGATTTCAAATTAATAAATAGTTAAAGTTGTATGGTTCATGTTATCTGGGCTGTTTGGCCGTGATCCGTGGTTTATTACCAAACCAAAAGTTTCGGCAGCTCCAATGGCTGCCATCATCAGTGGAATAAAAATCCTGAACGTCGGGTGTTCACGTACAGGCCCACAGTACTGTGGTGTAGGCTCAGCTCTGTACGTGAACACCCGACGTTCAGGATTTTTATTCCACTGACACGATGGCAGCCATTGGAGCTGCCGAAACGTTTGGTTTGGTAATAAACCATGGGCCACGGCCAAACGGCCCGGATAACGTGAACCATACATCTGATACCGGCCGTGAAAGCCTGAGAAATAGTTAAAGTATTTACTCTCTGATGTAATTAATTTTATTTTATTTCATTGCTTGTACTGTTTCCGCCGGCAATAGCGGTTACATGGACGCCAGCTGCTGTACAATAATTTTTCCCGTAAGAAATAACAACAAAGTTAGGTTTTGAAACACACGAAATTTTTAACAAAATACACGAGTTTTGCGTGCAAAATATTTAATGTGTTGCATACACTTACTTACTTACTCCACGGCGCTACAGCGCATGAACAGCCCTGGCCTCCACTCCTCTATCCTGTCACTTTCTGACCCCCAGTCTTCTCAAGTTTTCATCTATATCGTACACTCATCTTCTTCTTGGCCTTCTTCCTCCTGGTTCTCCAGGAGCCTGTCATTCTCTGCACGTGACTTGTCCATCTAAGTCTACCTTGTTTTATTAGTGGACAGGTAATGTGGGAATTTCATAATCAAAGGTTGGCTAATCTGTACGCTCAGGCCTCGCGCTCGCTAGCGAACAGGCCTAAACACAGTGCTACGTACGTCCGTGGGCAGCAGACGTAATTGCGTTGCTGCTTCGGCCTGTCATTCATTCATTTTTCTTTGTTGTCGACATTTATGTAGGCCTTAGGCCCTACAGTACTCATTACTGTAGATTTGAGTGTTGCGTACTTGCGCCTCAATTTACGGTGTAACATTTTTTACCTAACGTGGTTTTCAAAATTTAAAATGCGTACCACAGACTTAGCTGGCCTTGCAATTCAAACTTAAATTGTATCAGTAAATATCAATAAATGTATTAAATTACAGTCCACTCGCTCATCATTATTTTCAGCATCCTGGCAAAATCTATTTACAACATTGTCTCCTAACAATTAGTATTACTGTGTCCGGTTCCTTGTATAGTTCGTACAATTCGGTATTTCTCCTCATACGCCACATTCCGGCATGTACTACGCCTCCATATGTCCTGCTCAGAATCTTTCTTTCCCATCTTCTGATCACATCTTCTTGGCCTGTGGACATAGTCCAGGCTTCTGAAGCATACAGTACTACTGGCCGCAATACGGTTTTGTAAACCTGCACCTTGCAGATTCTAGAAATGTTTCAGGACTTCAGGAGAGGCAGCAAAGAAAAGTAGCACCTATTTCCCGTGGCCACTTTGTCTTGAATGTTCGATTGCCATCTGATGTTTTGACGTCAATATCTGAAACTATCTACCCTCTTAAATTCACTGACATTAACTTTAATTGGTTGCCTACGATATTGTATTAATTGTTTATGAATTTTGACACAGGGTAACAGTATTTATATATTACACTTATTTATCAGTCCAGGCTGCACCGTCTTCAACGTTGTTTACAGGTCACACTCGACGATAACTTTCCAGCCCCGCAGTGATCAGCTGCTTTACCTACTGCTTTAAAGAAGAATGAAAGGTCGACGATTTTTGTTTTTTTGTACAGACAAGACAAAACTCGTTTTCCCCAAAATTTTGTTTTCATTTTTTTTTGTGATTGCGGTTGAGAACATGGATCTAACAATTATTATCATGGGTAACAAATTATAAACGAAGAATTAAATAGTTAATTTGTTATAGCAATTGTTGGAGAAAACGACTTTTATCTCATTCTGTAAACATTCCGGTATCATCTCAGGCTGTCCCATAACATTGTGTTGGAACATTTGAGAAGCATTCTCCATTACCCAAAAATCTGGAAGTCTTTCTGAATAGGCTTCCTCAAGAACTTCTTTAGAATCCAGTTAACAGACATTTATTTTTCTTAAATGAGAGCTTTTGCCTGTTCTAGCTTCCAGTTTACACCTCTTAGTTGCCAACCACTTTTACTGTTAAATTGTGTTGTCTTCGTTCCAATCGATTTCTCCATCATCAGGATTTTGCCAGAGTTGTAGTAGACCCCCATTGGTAAGTTCTTCCGAATGAGATTCAACTACTTCTTTCTTCTGTATCTCCTTTGTACACTTCCTGGATGTTTTCGCAGCAATATTTGAGACCCATGTGGAGCAGAGCTGTTCCGCAAGACGAACCCCTTCAGCCTGTAGGAAAACGAACGCCAGTGAGGACCGAGCGATGAGAGTCGGTTCGTCTTCTTCATAATTGATTTTTCCATGATCAGGATTTTGCAAGAGTTCTCGTAGATCCTCATTGGTAAGTTCTTCCGCATACGAATCAAGCATTTCTCCGATTTCTCCTGTTTCCAGTTTCTGTTTCTTCGCAATATTTGAGACTCGTCTGGAGACGTGTTCCGGGCTGTAGGGAAAGAAAGTGAGGAGACACAAACGACAGCGCGGACGACAGATGACGAGGTGTAGGAACAGGGGGAGAGAGAGAGAGAGAGAGAGAGAGAGAGAGAGAGAGAGAGTAACGGTTTTGAAACACGCGCGTGTGTGCTGTGTGAAATCCGCAATGAATTGGCGTACAGACTGTGGTGGCAACACTGTCGTAGATGGTTGAGCGCAGTCGTGGCGTGCTGAAGTATAGAACGCTGAAGTTGATGTTTAGCGTCGAACCTGGAAATCTGCCACTGAATATTTCATTGAAGTGTTTTAAAGCATCGGCGACGTGATAGCGAAACCACTGCCTCTTTATAATAGGGGCTGGTGCGTATGGGGGAGGGGCAAGTCCCGTTCATCCCCCCTTAAATACGCCGCTGGTCATGGCCGGCTCTAGTAGAAGGCCGGAATATTAAACGTGGCAACGTTGCGTCTGAGGCCTATTATGCATGGTGTAATAAAATAGCTAAAGTGAACATGTTATATTTTGATTTAATTTCATAGCATTACTAAAATCATGAGTATGCCTGTTTATAGCTAAATCTAAATTATAGGTCTGTGCGCACTTAGTAGGCTACTATACGTTTAAGATGAAGAAATTAGAGAATTAGTGTAAGGCTTAATGAATTAATTTTGTTCGAATTATTGAATTCGTATCATATGAATGAGTTAATTATTATATTTCTTAAATAATATAATAGTATTTTACATAATAAACTTTTAATTTGCAAAGAATGAAAAATTATAAAACTGCTGTTAACCGGGAATTAAAAATGACGCGATTTGATTATTGAAATACATAAATTAGAGATCGTCTAGTCGGCCTCAAATATCAGCTAGTTCCAGTGTTGCCACGTTTAATATTCCGGCCTTCTACTAGAGCCGGCCATGGTATGGCTCGTTAATGGGGCAATGCAACGCAAAGCGAGGACTAACTGCGTTGAACCCGCGAACCGTTGGAACGAAAGACACAAAAGAACGACTGGAGAGATTTAATATTTGATGATGTTTCATGGAGTGAGCAATGATGAAATGTTTACGACGATACGTGGGATAAACGGATTGCGGAAAAGTCTAATAATAAAGAATACGGATGGCTGTGTTGGGACACTTAATGCCCCGTTCATTAATCTCCGATAACAATTAAAACTGCTGTTACATCAAGCGTTATGGACTTAATGGAGGCTAACGTGTTTCACAAAATTCCGTTGAAATCGTCGGTTAACTTAACGAAGATATTTGGCGTGTTAAGTAATTAATGGGCCGTTAAAAACGACGAAAGCTAAACTTAAAAATTATGTTTGGTGAAGTGCGTTGTTTTTCGTGAAGCAGTCGTTTAAGATAAATAAAATATACCAGGGGTGTCCATCGTCCCTAAGTTTGATGACTCACCCCTAAAAACTTGATGAAAACCCACTCCTCCAAGGAAAGGTAAATTTAAAAAAATGCTATGATTGCTTCCATTCTTCACTAACAAACCATGAACTTTTATAAACATTCAATTTTTTATTGCAACCTAGTTATAATTTTTCATGCTTTCTCAAAGTTTTTTGTCAACTTCCCCCCAATAATTCAATGACGCAGTCTGCGTCACGACACCCCTGAATATACACGAACACATTTGTTCTGTTTCTGTGATCAGTAACTTTGTTTTAAAATTAGTAACTCTGTAGTTGACGCTTTGTGCTGTTTTCTGATAACCAGGCTACCCTGTCGAACTCAGAAAGATGGTTGTACACTAATTACATAGAATCTAAAAAACTTAAAAACTATAAGTTTAAAGAAAGAAATTGTAAGACTTCAAAATGTTTCGTAAATAACGTTTTTTATCGGTTAAGTACGGGTATTTCGCTAATTAGGGCCAGATTATACTAATTTACACTAAAATTATACTGTACAAATATACGAATTTACAAAAAGGAGGAAAAGCTAGCTTTAGAACGCAGTAGACATATAGATTGCATTTCCCATTATTTAGTATTGAAGAAA
Organism: Magicicada septendecula; assembly: GCA_034769895.1. NCBI lineage: Eukaryota > Metazoa > Arthropoda > Insecta > Hemiptera > Cicadidae > Magicicada > Magicicada septendecula. Next base: position 28,915,194 of record CM068367.1, on the reverse strand, counting down.
TATTTGTATTTGAGTGTGTGTGTGTGTGTGTGTGGGGGGGGGAGAGAGAAAAAATTAATTAGCCATAAAATAATAATCTGTATGTTTGTTTTTGTCGTTATTTCGTCTGAACGCAGGGAATTTTCATTTATGCTACGCAAAATTCCTGAGAGAATGCACGCACACACACACACAAAATTGTGTGGCCCGGAAACTTGACACATGATTAAATCTTGCTGATAACAGACGCCGGCAGTAAACCAAACAAACGAAAGGTTAATAGCTTACGTAAAAGTGTGTGTGAGAGAGAGAGAGAAACAAAGTCAAGGTCACCGCATGTGGTGTGTTGTGTTTTGCCAGCGATCATCAGTCAGTACGAGATAACGCCCGGCCACGGACTAAAGATTTTCCGGTTCTGCGTGCGATTCCTCACAGAGAATTAGTGCCGTGTCGTCTGATTTTTGACAACATGGGACTCAACTTCAATACGATATTTTTCATGACTGTGCTTATTGGTAATTAATAACACAATAATTGTACGTGTTTTTGTTTTGTCTTTAGTTAATATTAAATGTGTCGAAAAGTGGAAATTGGAAGCTGTTTCACCTTTTACCGAAAGATGTGGTAGACAAAATCGTTGAAAGCTATTCACTGCATTAAATAATTATTATCGTTGATTGGGAAATACGATATCAGAAAAAGGGAACGTAAATACTTTTAAATATAATTACTTATGTAAACATAAATAAAGACTTATATAAGTAATAACTCTAGGCAAAAATATTAAAATCTAATAGATATTAATGGTTACACAGAAAACAAATTTTGTGATGGATAACTTTTAAATGGTAACAAAGATTGTCGAATATTTATTTATATTATACTATAATCTGAGAAACAAATTAATAACGGGTTTTGATTTGAAGTGGTTTAGATTTTTAACAGTTTTTTGATGGCCTGTAGTGATGTTTTTTTAATTAAAAACTTGCGTTTGGTCTCGGTGCTGTGGCATTTGGCCGGCGGCTAATTGTCATTGTAATACGCTATTTGTTAGTAACTGATGTCTGTAATAATAACTGATGTTACTGAAGTTTGTCGACTTTCAGAAATTTCAGTAAACATTTAACGATGATTTACCGCCTTATTCTCTAATAAGCATGTTTTTTTCAATAAATTATTTTAAAATAAATTAAGATTCTAAAGAGTTAATATTTTGTTTAAACTCTCAGTAAGATCAACATTTAATTATCCATATCGCACTGAAGAAGCCTTGAACTTGTCTGGCGTTAGAATCGATGCCATGACGTTTTGCTTTTAGAGTTTGTGTTAAATAACATAGGATATAGTCTGCTATTGTTATATGATATTGTTGCTACCAGTAAATAAAAACTAAAAACACCAAGTTACATTGGGTTTTACAGGAGTATAGTAAATAAACTTGAATCTCATGAAGCTGTGTGACAGTCAGTTTTTTTTAATAATATTATCCTGCCTTATTTGAAAAGTAAAAGTTTTATTTTTTTGCCCTGTTTGTTCTGAATATTCTCTACTCATGTTTATAAGCTTCCTTGTCCACGTTTACCGAATATCAGTGAAGAGTTGACAGCTTAAAAATAATGTAATGTAATTGCACTGTGAAATTATAATTACATTATTTACTTTATTATTATCTAATTGTAAGTATAACACTACCGACTCGCAATAGTTTATTATTATTATTATTAGACTATTATTATTATTGGCCTTCAATTTAATTAAATGGACACTTTATTCTGCGGATACTTTTTATTTTCCTTACAATTGTTTCATCAATTACGGCAACTTCAGAGGTTAGGAGCTGCATTGAGGAGCAGATTTGAGGTTATAGGTATTTCAAATCTAATGTTTTGAAAGATATTAAAACAATGGGAGTGAGTAAACGGAGGTAGTGAGGCATCTAACGGGGCAGAATTGAATAGTATTGTTATCAAGCCACAAAGGTCTGTTCAGTACTCAGGGCACAAGAAACAAAGGAGAAACAAACCTCTAGTTCAAATCTAACCTCTGAAGCTCTCGTAACTGGTGCAACTAAATTGCCAGGAAAAGTATTTTTAGAACTAAACCAAGTGTTTATTTATTAAAAATTAAAAATTTTAAAAATGTTCTGCCAAGTGTCAAGCGACCATTCGATCAGTGTAATTTATTATTATTATTTCATTATTTAATGTAATTACATTATAGGTTCTTTTTTCCTTGAACAGAGAGGGCCTCAGCCGTATTTCCTTGTGGAACTTCCGCTGAGTCTACTTTTCCTTGTTCATATATTATTCTTCCTTTTTCCTTGTTTTCAATATTTTTTGCGATGGTTTCTTGCTACTGCTTCTTCTGAGCTCTATATCCATCTTCGAGAGAGAACTGCCATTCGTTTATTATTTGTTGTTGTTGTATGTTTAATACTACAGGACTTGCCCACAGCACTATTTCACTCTGCCCGGATGCCTTAAGCCGGCTATGCACTAACCATCCACGCTGGACGTCATGACGGACAGCAAGTCAAAAACGACAGTGCGTAGCTTTTACATCCATCCGCACGTCGTGTATTTTTTGAAGGATGTGCACGACGAAAAATGAGTCCAGCAAGACCATCAGCTCAAGCCGCACGACGTGCGGGTGGATCGTGTGTAGTGTTGGCGGATGTCAAGGAATCGTCCATCGTGCATGTTTGATCATGCGTACGCTTGCTGTCTATCAAATAGTCATTTTCCAGCAAGTACAATACATGTTTTTAGAGCACATTCGTTTAATAAATGTTTACTGTTTTATTTTACTTAATTCATTCTTTAGTTTATATTCAATAAGTAATGATTCAGATAAAATTTCAGTTTAATATTTAGTTTAGTTTATTCTTCGTTTACATAATACATTGAAATATCATTACAAGTTATTATTTTTAATATTGTTATTATTAATTTGTTTTAATTACAATTTATAATGGGCCGTGAAATAACATCAAAATTTATCGAAAAATATAAATTAAATAGATGTCTGTGGGACATATCATATCAACGAGAACGGTCTGGCACGCTGGACGAGTTGCACGACAGTATGGTGCGCACATCCATTACCGACGTCGGGCATGCTGGACAGCGGCGATGGTTAGTGCGTGACCGGCTTTACTGGCTCCAAGTTATTCCCATTGTTTTGTTTAAATTTTATTCAAAACATTAACTATTTACTTCTCTAGTGCTAACAGTGGCGTATCTAGAATCTGGCTTTAAGGGGGGGGGGCTCCGTGGTCGGGTCGGCGTCATACAATAGAAAAAAACAAGTTAAGTCTAATCAACATTACTATCTCTAAAGCGGCTGAAATCTCTCCTCTTAAAATAAACTGTAGTAACACAATACAAATACGCGTTTTTGAAAGATTGTTTACAAGATACTATGATCTTATTAACTGAACAGATTTCCTGTATTTCATATTTCAAACGTATACGCAAATGCTGTGTAAATTTTTGTTTATTTAAAAAAGAGTTACTACTATATTAGTGAACACAGCTGAAAAAAATAATAAAAGCCTAAAAATTAAGAGATTAACAAAATTCGTCAATTTCTTTGACCCTCTGGGGGGAGGGGCAAGTCCCGTTCATCCCCCCTTAAATGCGCCGCTGGTCATGGGCGGCTCTAGTAGAAGGCCGGAATATTAAACGTGGCAACACTGGAAACGTGGTTCAACAAACACGTACGTACTTCAGTATCTGTACGCGTTTTGAACCTAACATTCGATGAGGTTTTGTGGTTACAAATTCTGTACCAGACTTCCACCATCGGACACGCTAATTACAAAGACAACGTTTAGGCCATTTAGAATTTAACCCGGTATACTGAACTGACGTTATTTTCAGTGGCGTGGCGTGGGTACATAACACCTGTTGCCTGTTGTGATAGCCCTAAAACTTAACCTAAAAGTTAATTCGAGTTTTTTCTTGTACCAAGTGTTCTTTTTAGAGCATTTTCTATCATTCGCTGCGAGAAGAAGAGGGTCCCGGTTAAACGGGATATGAATCTCATTATACTTACACAGAATAAATTAGTACACAAATAATCGAAATAAAAATAATAAACACAAACAGAGAAACACATGGCTAAACGAACAAAACACAAATAGGAACGTAGCATCTGCTGCACGTCAGTTCGGAAAACGAACATAGCTGCTGCTAACTGAGCGTCTTGCCGGTTTATACAGCGGCAACACATTTGGGTGGACGAATGTGTCTCCCCCTCAACAGTTTGTACAGTGACAACTGCTACGAGGTCAATGATCGCATGCAGTACAACATTGCCGATGTCTGAGCCGGCAACAGAAGACGGTGCAAGTGCCCAGCATTTCGAAAGTAATGCTTCGCTTTTCTTCGCGTTTCCCTACTAATATTGTTCGGATTTGAAGTTATTCAATAACTAAAGTGTTTATTCTATGATATATTTAATGTTATTTTCCCTTATTTCCAGTACTGTTGCCGCCGGCCACAGTGGTTACATGGACGTCACGCTACTGGTTGTGACTGTATCAACTGAACGTTTTGAACACATCAGTCAATGAGATCGCCCCGATGAGAGTAATTTGAGGGGGGCGCAGGTTATGCTCCAACCTGCAGTAACGCAGGTTGTGAAAGCATGCAGACTATACACTGACGTTGTTTAGACTATACACAGTGTGGTTCCAAAACCATTCTTTACACGGTCAAGTTTAGTACACCTTTTAACTCCTCTTAATAACGTCATTTCAGAGGCCTATATTTTACTGTCTTGTTTCTTGGTTGTTGACCGTAACTCACACACATAGGACAGTACAGAGACTGCCATAAGTTTGTAGAACTTTAATTTTGTATCTCAACGTACCTTGTTTCTAAAAATACTATAGATTGTCCCTCAGATTGTCTGGAATTTACTTAACTTAATTGGTACTCGTAGATAGCACAGTATTTCCTTTATCTCCTTACGGTATATATACAGCGTTTCCCCGGTCCCAAGTACCACCTGCATGTATCGGGCATCTTCCATTTCCAATCCGCGTGCTTCCATGTCTTCTCGCACACCGTCGTTCCCAGAACTTCGCAGCCTTCCTCTCAGTTTCGAGTGGTGTCCTCTTCATTTTCAGCATTTTCGTCGTATGACCAAGCCACTTCAGCCCTATTTTCTCGATACGATCTACTATGGTCTCTTTCGCTTGCATCTTTCTTCTTATCTCCTCATAACCTTGGCAGTCCCGATATCCGTGCAGTGGATTTCAAGTAATCCATCTTTACAGTAGTCCAAATAACACAACTTTTCTTTTATAAATAACATAAAAGGAGATGTTTTAAGAACTACGGTCACATTTCGAAAAAGACCCCAGTCTTATAAGTCTGGATTGCCGGTCGGAAGATTTCATCATGATTACAGTGGCCAAGGGAGGGTTACTTGAGGGGGGGGCGACTGTTGGGCCTTCGCCTCTGTATACAGTTTCTCCGACTTCCATCCTCCCAATTCCTCGATCGATCTTTATTCTGGCGTGTCTGTCTCAATATAACATGCGGCGTGCTGTGTTTCAGTGTTGGTGCTGGTAGCGGCGCCGCTGTTGGCGACGAGGACGTTCAACACGGCGGTGCTCGACAACGGGCAGCGGTACACGGCGCCGACGACGACGCCCAAGAACACCAACCTGAGGGCGGCAGCGACGGCGACGGCGTCGCGACGCATCCATCCGCCGCCGGTCGGACCCAACAACAGGTACCACCCGCCGGCACCGGTTTCGGCCCAACGACCGCTGTACAAACCGCCCACAACGACGTCGCAGCCCAAGAAGTGCAAATGTGACTGTCCCGTGGGCGTGTGGGAGCCCGTCTGCGGCAAGGACTACGCCGTCAACGACAAGGCCACCTTTCCGACCAAGTGCGCCATGGAGTGTTACAGCTGCACTCACGACAAGCGTAAGTACACACACAGAGCTGTAGTGAAAGTTTTGTGATTTAGGTTTGATTGCATTATTGTAATCATACGGTATAGAAATCGAGAAATATATTACTACTACGTCTACAGTTGTCCTTCAACTTACAGGTCATCAGCTGATCAGGGCTCAGTGAACCCAACGTCCGATTGGTTATCCTGTAGAAACATTACTTCAGGCAGCGAAATGCCATTTTTCCACCCGGCTTCCCTCATTTTCCAGCATATTCATCCCGGGTTTTTTTTTGCCCAGTCAATTTCTGTACTAGAAACAGGGAGAAAATTCTCTAGTTCCAAAAAAATTGAAAGCTCTGTCCTCTCCTCGCTAGAAACGTCTGCGGACGATGTAAAATTGTTTCTTGTCTGAGAACGCGCTGACTTTGTTTAGAAGCGACTTGGAAAAAAGTGTCACAACCTGTTTAAGAAGCTCAGACGTGCGACAAGCAGGGAGGACCCCAACCCCAAATGTAGACAATTGCCTTTCGATCAAGTTAGGGATGTTACCCTTTGAAACAAAGTACTATCTTAACAAACCAGCGAAGAGGGCAGTATACAGTGCTACCCTGTACTTTTAAGACTTGCACTTTGGGGTCCCATTTTGTGAAGGCAACAGACAGTAAGTCGTAAATACAGTTTATACTTAACAGCTCGGCAATAAAAATAAACTGAAAGAGTAGACATTCCGTGCTGAGTTGTCGGGGTTACTTCCTAGACCGAAAAAAACGGGGGTACTTCGTGAGAAATGGAAGATCTTTTAATTTAAAAAAGACTTCGAACTATAGATTCCAGTGATATCAACATTGCACTGATTCGACGACAACAGAACTCCCGATCAGTCAGGCCTTCATGTGCACACCGCTTGGGACAGAACGGCCCCGAAAGCGATTGTCAGATCAGTTTTCACGAGTCCTGAAAAAAGATTTTTGGCTCAATCCTTGAAACCGATTATGTTTGTAATGATTACGACTCCTGCTTCTCGTTTTAGTAATTTCGAATGTTACATTTCCCACCTCTTCAGGCATCTTCTTCCTTCGCCTTTGTACACTTTTTATTCCTTTACTGGTCAGTCTGTTTTCTTTTACTCTCTAAAGGTGTTCGTTCAGTTTTACTTGTTTTCTTTCATATCATTCAAATCAAATATTGTAAGGTATTAACTTACTTATAGCGTTTTTGTCATGTGATGCATTACAGTTTTTATCATGGAAATTCATGACAGTTAATACTTACAAATTATCGTTCATACGTTTCTCCAAGAATAACATAATATGGGACAGAGTATTTAAGTAAGTATGATTAGTTAAAACTTCCGGGCTGAACTTATTTAAGTAAGTATTTAAGGATAGCAGGACGAAAAAAATCGAACTTAAAAAATTAAAAACAGCCTATGCTTTTTGTTTAAAGTTTCAAAAAGAAACAAATGATAACTAAAAAGTGTTTATATTTTCAACTTAGTTATGTAGGTTAATATACGTTTCTTATTTTATTGTCCAAACGTACATGTAGGCCTACTCTTATTCGTTTAATCAAAGCTGTGACATATAAAAAATTTACCGCAGTTAAAGAGCTATCGATATTTGGTTGTTAATATATATTTTTATAAATTCAAGTTACTAGTTCACCTTGACGTGACTTTTGAGGATTTTATTTTCCATTTCAGTTTGTGTGTTTGCTTTTATAAATTAGGCTATAGGGGAAAAAGTGTCCTGTATTCTACTGCATCTTTTGTTTTTCTATTATATAAGTTTAGCATTCGCCAGCACAGATTGGTTTAGCTGCACAGTTCAAGGCTGTTTACGATTCAGATCGTTTATGTCTACTTCGAGACGCCACAGGCACGATATTTTCACAAACTCACAACAAAATGTCAAATGTAAACAAACGACTTGGCTAGTTTCTCGCGTACGGGATCGACCGCCTTACTCCGTTATGTCATTGTTGTCTTTAACAAAGTGGTTTTGTTTTTAAGTTTAATAAAAGACAGTCTCGTCCAGCGGTTCCCATGTAGTATATTAATAACATGAAGACTGGAACTAATCAGTATATTCTGGGACTTTTAAATTTTTACCAACAGAAGACTATTATAAAAAAATAACAATTTAGATGCAGAGGGAGTGTCATTTACTAATTCAAATCCAAATAAAATCATGTAATAATGGAGTAAAACGTAGGCTACATTAAAAATAAGACCGTACAGTCGGAAAATTATTATAATAAACACAAACATGAAAGAACACTTAGAAAGAATATCAGATTCAAGACTGGCCAAACAAGCGTGGAAATAGAAATCTATAGGACACAGGTATGTGGGTAGACCCACGAAGAGATGGCTGGAGGATCTTTGAAGGCGGAACAGGCAGCACCTTGCCTATGCCGCGATGTGAAGATGATGATGACGATGGCAAACATGATTAACCCGCATTGTCACAGAGGTTTCCATGTAAACACGGTATAAAATTTCCAACAGTTAGTTTTTAACAATACGTTTCCAACAGTACTTTTTACTTCCATGTTCCGTAAGGATCGCGAAAAAAATCTTGTTCGAGATAAGACCAGATTCTGATTGTATTTCCCTCAAAACGTGTAAAACCCTCAAGTCATTTTCCGAAAAGTGTCCGTGTGTAGAATTGTTTGTTTGGCGAATGATAACTACCGCAAATTCAAACAAAATCGAATAATTTTTTGGATATTTGCTCGAGTTGTAGAGGACTCAAGGCCTGTGTAACGTATTGCCGCGTTACAAATCCAGGGAACCCATCTTAACTGACCTCTGCCAATTACATGGGCTGCCTACGTTGTAACGAACTGTATTAAAATCAAATTAATTGAACAAATTACTCACTATCAGTGTAAGGAAACAAGGGAAGGTATTTTACTGATTTATGCACTCATTTTCATGTGTAACAAGACGACTTCTCTTTATTTAACAACAGTTACTGACAGATCCCATGACATCATTATTTAAACAAAATATATTTAAATGCTTTTCATAAAACTTTGGGATCAAATTGATTATATATTCTTATACCTCGGATCCGAGTTTACTTTCTGTATATTTATAGTAAAGACTTCTAATTATTTTCAGTTCATTTTAGAAGCTTGCAAGACTTCTTTAACCATTTGAAGAATGGTACTATTACTTGGAACGATAATAAGTTACATTAACATTTAAAGCGTTACAACGTATGATACTTGAATTTTTACAGTTAACTCTTAGATTTTCTCATTATAATGTTTACATAAAATTAATCGTCATTGAAAAGTCTCTTTTAGAAGTGAGTAGTGTAACAAATATGATTAACTCTCGATAGCAAGTCTATCGAGTCACCTTTACAATTGAACGTAGAAACCTCGTCCTGGGGTGTCCGTCTTGGGAATCCTTGTCCTCGGCGTCATCATCTGGGTCGTGTCTTCGGCAAGAATAGGTCGGATGTTCACAGAGGAGATTGAAGCTTCTTTGGTGTAAGTATATGTAGATTCTCGGATGTCCTAAGCAACGTCTTAAGCATGGTATACGTGTCTTTATGAAGTTTCTGCAGATCACATCTTCAGGAGTGATGTTGTAAATGGAGTTACCTCTTGAAGGGAGTCGTCATCTTGCTTACCACTAGTTCTGTTTTTTGTGTTACATTTTATATCTTCTTCTTACCACATATTCATGTTATTGATACATGACACACGCTTTCCACTTTTAGCAGTGGTAGTTAATATACTACATTTCAATAAAACAAACAAATTAAAAATATTTTGGTAGAGCTTTCGCTCGTACGTCTGTACTGCGTGAAGGCAACATAGCGAGAGACTTTCTGCTCGCTTCAACTGGTACTTAACAAAGGAGAGGGGCAACTACTCCGCGACAATATAGTCCCTATTTTTATTTAAGTTAACATTCTTATTACCAAAAACTATACCTTAATTATACATATATAATTTAAGTGAGTTATTTTAACGACTATTTGTGTCTTCAGAATTCTAATTATAAACATTATGATCTAGTTCATTTAAATGTTCTCCTCCGTGAAATTCCCTTTATCTCACTTCTTACAATGCTAACTTATATTTTAATTCTTAATACTAATTTCCCTAATTATCCGTAACTCACAATATCGTGGCCCGACTGACATCGGCTTACTCTAACTACACCAGTTAGCTTTCAGCACTCTTTTAATGATCTTTGGCACCTTTCTGCCCCATCATTACCCTTTTCAGTCGGCGCCGTTGTGACTTGTTACGTTACACGTATAATCACTTCTTGATTATATATCATAAACTTATCTCTAATATAATCTAAAGAGGATCCCATACTCCACTTTAGATCATAGCTAATCCTAACATCTTATACTACAGAGAGAAGCGGAATCTCACGAAGATCATTCTTATTATCTCTTTAACAATACTTAAACAAACTATGCGGAAGGGGAGACATTTTACACAAAGCATTGTAATACACAGGGGTGGTTTTCAATTGTTTAGGGACGCTACCGTTTCGTACAATAAAGGGGAAGGTGAGTGGCTGCTTACTACAATTCTTAACACGCTTTATTTCTTTCGTACAGGCCACGACTGGGGTGTTTACAATATGCAACTACACTGTTATTATTATTTTCCTTTTTCTTTATTTATTGCTACACTTTACACAAATTTGGTTTAAATCAATTTTTATTCAGCCTTATTATTTAACGCAATTCTTATTCACTTATTATTATTTTTGTTTTTTTTATAAGAAGCTTACCTTTTTCTTTTAATTTATTCATTATTTACTCTGGGGGGGATTTAAGAAACTTACCTAGAACTAATTTCCTATTTAATTACCATATTTATTTATTTGAGTCACTATATTTATTATTATAAATTTATTATTATTATTAAATCAGTATATTATTTATTTGTCGTCAGTATATTATTTCATTGTCGTCACGGTGAAAATACTTGCTCTACTATACTATACACAATTACATATATAAGATAAATTCTTGAGTAAATAATTTGCATAATTCAGAAAAGAACAATTTCTCTTCTAAGGGAGAGACAGAAATTCCACACACATATTTTTCAAAATTAAATAGCCGATCAGCTGTTTTCTGGAATGTAGGTCACCCTCTTTATTTAGTAAACAAGGTAGGGTCAGTGTGTGCGTGAGAATGCGGGGGGGGGGTTTGACGCTCACGTACTGTTCTCTACACAATGCCACCGTTTAACTTCCTTAACAGGTCATAACTGGAGGAGACAGCTGGCACGCATAGGGTGAATCTTATTCAACAATGCACACCTCTTCAATTTACACTAGTATTACGCTTTATAACAGTTTGACTTTGTTCATTCATGTACTTTCCCCAATTTAAATTAATTATTTATTTTGGACACAATTTCAAGTTACGAAATTCTTTCCACGTAATTAACTGGGTCTACTTTATACATGAGCATTATTATTAACAAAGTTTTTCTTTACCGTGACAACAGACATACACTAACATATACTATGCAGATTGAATAATTATAATGCAGGATTATTCAAGAAACAACAGGTCTTGGATTGTCATAATACAAACCTGTTAAAGACTGATCAGTTGACCAAACATTACAATTCATGTATGCAAGTAGATACATGCATATATCTTCCTACGATGATATTTCAATTTATACAGACTATCTTTTACGTATGTCAAAACAAATTCATTTTTTTTGAAAATTAAAGTTCCATTAATTACATTCTCTGAGTGCATAGATTAATAACTGAATGCCGTGAGTTATTTAATTTACTAATAAATTAAGTTAGCAGAGTGGCGCAATTTTGTTGCGTCACGATGCTCGCAACTATTCTAACTTAAGCAGAGTGGCGCAATTTTGTTCTGCTCGCTTCAACTGGTACTTAGCAAAGGAGAGGGGCAACTACTCCGCGACAATATAGTCCCTATTTTTATTTAAGTTAACATTCTTATTACCAAAAACTATACCTTAATTATGCATATATAATTTAAGTGAGTTATTTTAACGACTATTTGTGTCTTCAGAATTCTAATTATAAACATTATGATTTTTTTATATCTTCCTAAATTACAGACGACTCGGTAAACACGTCGAGTCCGGAATCAACAGGTCACCGCATGATGACAAGCAAAGGGTTAATTATGATAATAATAACTTTTTTACAATTCGCCCTTTTTATTAGTGTTTCTTTGGATCTCTTAATTACTTCTCATTCTCATACTGAGTAAATACAGGGGTTTTAGGTATTATAGTGAGATTTAAAATTACTTAATCGCTCGCAAACTTATTTTTTTTTATTTACGATTACAGTTACAATTTAAATCGTCACACCTGTTGATTTTGGTGAAGATCGGTTAAGGGGAAGGGGTAGTTTGCCTGCAACGTTTTACGTGGTCATAATAATCCACTGTAGAAACGTAGATGAAATATCTATAAATGAAAAGGGTAGTTGAAGGGGGAGGGAACAATTTTTACTTCCATGTTCCATAAGGAAATGGAAGTATGGTCATGGCGAAAAAAATCGTGTTCAAGATAACGGCAGATTCTGATTGTACTACCCTCAAAACATGGAAAAAGTCATTTTTCGAAAAGTGTCTGTGCGTGTGTCTGTGTGCAGAATTTTTTCTATGGCAAACGATAACAGCCGCAAATTCAAACAGAATCAAATAATTTTTTTGCATACAATCCTAAATTGTAGAGGACTCAAGGCCTATTGTTTTTGGTGAAGATCGGTTAAGGGAAAGGAGTAGTTCACCTGCAACGTTTTACGTTTTAACAAGAGTAAATTGCTTAATTTTGATAAATAAAGTATCCTGAAAAGAAGGTCATAATAATCCACTGTAGAAAGGTAGATTAAATATCTATAAATGAAAAGGGTAGTTGAAGGGGGGGAGGGGGTAAATTTTTAATAAATTAAAATGGTAGTTGATGATGGAGGAGTAAATTTTATAAGTTATGTGTAATACGTTAATGACAACAAAGAAGTAGTTTCTATGGAAACATTTCATTTCACTTTAACAAAATTCTATATTTTTCATTTTAATTTAAATCACGTATGAGTGAAAATATATCGTTCCTGGCAGGCAAGCATAACTCAATTATGTAATGTTTACTTTTCCAAAGTTTTATTTGCATACTTCCCTGAATTGTAGAGGACTCAAGGCCTATTGATTTTGGAAGATCGGTTAAGAGAAAGGGGTAGTTTTCCTGCAACATTTTATGTTTTAACAAGAGTAATTATTTTATGACAAACGATAACTGGCGTAGGCCTAAACTCAAACAGAATCAAATAATTTTCTGCATATGCGCCTGAGTTGTAAAGGACTATTGATTTTGGTGAAGATCGGTTACGGGGAAAGGGTAGTTTACCTGCAAACGTTTTATGTTTTAACAAGAGTAAAGTACTTAATTTTGATAAATAAAGTATACTGAAAAGATCATAATAATCCACTGTAGAAACGTAGATGAAATAAATGAAGAGGCTAGTTGAAGGGGGAGGGGATAATTTTTATTTATATGTTATGTGTACTACGTTATCGGCAACAAAGAAGTAGTTTGTTGTTAAATTCCTTCCCGGGCTGTTTCGCCGTGGTAAATGTTTTCTGCAAAACTAGACGTTTCGGCAGTCCCATCGATTGTCATCATTAGTGAAAATTGAGTGCGCTAATGTGAGGTGGTATACGTTTGTGACCACACTACTGTGGTTAAGGCTGAAGAAAGAAGTAGTTTCTATGGAAACATTTCATTTCGAAAATGATTGTAAATATAAAGCTTAGAACATGGAAGTCATGTTTGGTTCTCCATACCGATTTTTGTATTAAATTTATTCGACGAAAACTTCAATAAAATATTAACAATTGATATCGTTCCATGCTACGTAACCACGGATACGTAAACAAAATAATTTTTCATTTTTAGAAATTCACAGATAACAAACGCCGGGCGGTATTCGCTTGTTTAAATAAAAGATAATTTAATTCTTTATTTGTAAAATATTAACAACTTGGTACAATTCGTATTTTGATTATGCTTCTCAGCTTTTTAACCAAAAGCATGCTGATAATATTTGGTTTCGTTCTGAGTGCACATATTAAAAATAATTTTATAATTACTTAGAACATGGAAGTCATGTATGATTCTCACTACCGATTTTTTATCTGAATTAAAAGAGATGACATTTTAATCTCAATTCGTGCTCTCTAAAGGTTATTTGTATGCTTGTTTATCAGAAAACTAATGACAAAAAACATGTTCACGGAAATAACTCGTTGGAAATACCATTAAATATCTCAAAGCGATCTGTAATAGCAATAGCTTTGCAGACCCAAAATGTAACTTACGCAGTGTTATTGAAGAGTCACACAGTATTTGTATCAGCGATATTTGCTGACTTACTGACTTTTCACCCTTTTGTACATCTTAGTTTGACAAGTTTAAAATCTTCTTGTACAAAAGAATTTTTTTTGTCCGTTAATTTCTGTGTCCAGCTGATAAGACATGAACTCAGAGACACTCTGGTAACAAAATAGTTTCAATACAGAAATATTTTCTGGGAAAATTCATTCTGTAAGCAAGTCCTCGACATTGGTCCAGACGGTGCGACCCAACAGTATAACTCTCTCTCATTTAAAGCGTTACCCGGCGTCTGCTGCAACTGTTATTGTGGTAATTAATTTTATTCTCGCATCAGTGTAGTTATTAAAAAAAGAAAAAAAATACCAACTATAATAAATTTTCCGACGCGGAACACAATTATTTTAGATAACAAATTTAAAATTTTTTTTACCTCACTGCCTGAACTAATGAGTCAGCGAACGAATAGTTTACAAGCGAAAACTAGTATATTAGAAGGTCTTCGCGTGAATTTATAGAAAGAAGCGTATTACATAACAAAATATTACGCCAAGTGTCATATCGTGATACAGCGTCTTGGAGTGAACAAAATTTAGAATCTACATCTAAAGGCAACAAAAGGAAAACGCAAGATTATAAACATTAGAAAATAAAAAAAAAACGTTCAAGTAAAAGAAATGTGCAAGAGAAATAACTGCGCAATAATTCTATTGAAACGCATGTAGTGCAGATATACTTTGACCTGCGTTTTCGTGAGAGAAAAACACGCATATCAGCTGTTTCAAGGAATTCAAATATAATAATAAATCAATTTGCTAATACTACCGTATCGTATGTGATGCAAAAGTAGTAATCCCTGTTGTACACAACACGGATGCATTATTTCAATTGTTAACTACGGAAAACTTTACACAAATAGAATGTTCGAAGGCCGAAGATTAGTTTCGTTAGTGCTTAGCGTTTTGTTTTCCTGTCAAACATAGGTGTGTACCGATGTTTTGGTAGCAGCGTATTAATTTGGCAAGATACTGACTGGGTTTAACTTAGTATTTTCACAGTTAATTAATAACATACGTCATCCTGGAATTACGTTTATCAACGGAAAACGATAGCAGCCACATAATACAAGTCTCTCACTCTCTCTCTCTAAATCTTATTTTGTTTGAAAATTCAAATAATTAGTTGCTATAACATATATGTATATTGGCGATTTGGTGAGAAAGTGAAAACACCTAGTGACTTCTTCTGCTTAAACACTACAGCCCGACGTGAGCTTCCAACGTCTCTCTTCTCCATTGCCATCTCAGCGTAACCCTCACATCCATTCTTCTGAGATCTTCTAGCACATCATCCAACCATCTTATCCTAGGTCAGCCCCTCCTTCCGCTTTTATGAACACGATTCAATAGCTCATCTACCTCCTGGTTATTCCTTATTCTCCATTCGCCATCTTCTTTAACCGGGCCATAAACACGTTTTATGACCTTTCTTTCAAACCTTCTTAGTGTTTCTTGTTCCTCTTTTGTTAATGTCCATGTCTCGCCTGCATAAGTAACAACCGGTCTGATAAGCGTGTTATACATTTTTATTTTTGTGTTACCACTAATGAGTTTGCTTCTCAGTGGTGTGCTATTGGCAACACCTAGCGACTCGTGGTTTTAAAATGTCAAAGAGACAGGTATTTAAGTGTAAACTACTGCTGTTTGCCTGATACGTTGTTTAGCATTCAGGACAGAGAGTTTGCTCTACAGAAATCAACCTCATTCAGGTTTGTGGAGGCAATGAAATGCAAAAATCTCCTCCTCATCAAAAGCAAAATTTATTGAATTTGAAGACAGAAAAGAATCATGAAAACAAAAGTAATAATTATTATTAAAAGAGTTTTTACTGGTCGATTGCTTTGTGTTGGAATTAATTAGATGTTTCGGTCGCCCACTGGAGGCCTTTATCATCATCATCATCATCATCATCACCACTTCAAGTACTAGACCTTAGACCTTGGTTAGGTTCCGGAACCCATCTTCTCCTCGGTGTACCGAGATCTCTCTACCCAGTAGTATGATAACCCAAGGCAGCCACAGGTAGACGGATATCAGGCATGCGATTCAAGTGTTCACACCATCTCCTTCTGTGGTCTTTTGGAGCAATAATAAAATGTTTAAATCGCGTCTAATATCCTCGTTCCTTTTCCGATCCAAGAGAGATCAACCTTGCGTCCTTCTTAGAAATTTCATTTCGGCTGCCTGAATCGTCTGCACGTCCCTTTTACCAAGAGTCCGTGTCTCACTAGCATACAGGAATGTGGGGAGAGCCACAAGTTTATAAAATTTCATTCAGGTATCCTTCCATGTTTTATTTTTCAGGTACCTATGAATAGTTCCACAGATGCGTCTACATTTTGCTAGCTTACTATCCCAATCAATATCAGTTCCATATGAGATATTACAACTCAGGTAATTAAAATAATTAACCTATCTAAACTGTGATTATTCACGACTATCTTAGTTCTCTTAGGATACCTGCCCTGGAATGCCATCGTTTTAGATTTGTAGCAGAGATCTGTAGCCCATAGTCTTGTGTGATGGTATTGAACGTAAATATCGCCCGCTGTAACTTTTCAGGCATTTTTCAGTAGTAAAAATTTTCAATTGAAAATAGTTCGACAAGGGTTGGTAGGCTGAACATACCACAAGCAGAGCGAAAGCAATAAGTTCTCGGGGAAACGTGGTTTCCGACATACCTTACGATGCGCCACGACAGCCAGTCACAACCAGCACTGTGCTTTGGGGGTTGAAAGCAAGCCATGTACAAAACGGCTTTATTCCGACAGGTTCGGTAAAGCAGCATGCCAGATCGTATTAAGGACAGACTTTCGGCCCCGCCGGTTCATACGACGTACCAAGAGAGCCTGGAGTCCAGATTGCCCTGTTTGCCGACGACACGGATGGTTTACACCGCCGATCGGAACGCAGACAGAGCTATCATACGACTCCAGCGCGCACTCGATGGGTACACGACCTGGACGGAAAACTGGAAAGTTGCCGTCAGCGATACCAAGAGCTCCGCGGTGCTATGCTCCAAGCGCCAGAAGGAACCGCGAGGACGAACGTAACTGCCCTGGTCAAGAGAAGTTAAGTACTTCGGTGTTCTCCTGGCGTGGCCACGCCCAGACGATGAAAACTAGAGCGCCCGCTCGTCTGGCGTCTCTGTTTCCGATTACTTGTTAACAAAACCCGCAAGCTAGGTAAGTTGATCGTCAACGCGTACCTGTTGCCGATCATCACCCATGTCATCCCCGTCTAAGGCTACCTTTCCGCTGTTCATAAAAGAAAGTTGCAAAGCGTTCTCGATAGGGGACTTCGGTTAGTGGCCACAGCGCCTATCGGTTCCCTGCTTGCCTTTTGAGAAGTGGATTCGGTGTGCGCTCCTTGGATGACACCGTTCGGCGACTTGCACGTAAACTTTACGTCCGAGCGGCAAGGACCCAGGCAAACCCCCTCATAGTCGGACTTGGCAAGTACCGTCCACGTCCAGGTGATTCTTGGAAACGGCCTCGGAAAATACTGTACTAGAACGACCTTGTACGAGCATGCCGTTGTAACGGCCCCTAAATTAATTAAAAGATTCCGACTAGACCGGACCACTAGGCAGGAGCTGCTTCTGGAAGCTCGGAACTAGAAAACCATAGGGACGTCTCAGACGCGCATCCCTACAGCCCTGACAGGTCCGCCGGTTCATTGCAATCGTGGCATGGTTCTGGATCTGGACCGTTCCATATGAAGGCGAGCGAAGTAATTCCTCGTCCTGGTCTCCTAGAAGATAACGCGATGGTCTGCGTTGGCAGGACTGCGGACTTCTCCAAACGACAGCAACGACTGTGTTCACCGATGGGGGTGCGAACGCTAGCTTCATGGTGCCAGGCGCATAATGCACCCCGCAGGACGACTTTCACGGGTCTCAGGAACTGGTGGATTTTTCTGGTCGATTTGAAGATCGTTCTGACGTCTCGTTCGACAGGAACCCATCATGCGGTCCGTCAGAACCCCGGGTGTAGGGTGAGGACGACCGATCCGACAAACGCCTGCGACACAGAGTTATCCGACCCACCATATCTTCTCGACTGGGCTGCTTTCCTCACTTCCGCAGCAAAGTAAGCTGTTGTAATAATTATGTCAGAGTAAAAAGTAATAATTATCACACCAGCTAGAACAAGCTTAATATTGTAGTGAAAAAGAAGAAGAATTAAAATATTTATATGTTAACAATTATTTATTTGTTGATTATTTTACAAATGTAGGGTATATTTTATAGAAATGCAGTTAAAAAAAAAACTGACATTCGGGAACATGGCAAGAAAGCCACTGTGCTTCATGTATTGGTTCCATTAAATTACAAGACCAAGTGAGCCATTTTAGTTATTTGGGAAATAATACTGAATATGATAAGGGTCATGATACAGTTGATAGGTCAAGAGTTCCTGACAATCTGTGGAGCAGTTAATCGTATTTAAAGAGGGAGAATTAAAGTCCAGCGAGAGATGTACTTGAGTTTACACATTTATGGAA
Source organism: Magicicada septendecula (assembly GCA_034769895.1). Classification (NCBI taxonomy): domain Eukaryota; kingdom Metazoa; phylum Arthropoda; class Insecta; order Hemiptera; family Cicadidae; genus Magicicada; species Magicicada septendecula. The sequence goes on along the minus strand of CM068367.1, from coordinate 28,896,352 downwards.
GTGCATGTAATGAGAGTGAATTATCGACGACGACAGCCAACATAAGAAAGTAAAATACAGGCATCAGAAATTACATTCTTGACACACTTACATTACGATGTGCACTGAACTCTACTACATATAGAAGGTATGAGAGACACAAATTATTCTGTTTTGACGTGAAAACATCTATTCGCTCGTTAAGCACAGTGATAGCCGGTCAAACTTTCTTGTGTTACAAAATACCGTCAGATTTCAATCGGTAATAACTACGAGACTAATAATGCGATAACAACGGTTGAGGTCACAATGGATAGAGCATGTCTGTACGTGTTTGTTGTGCAGTGTTTGTTTTGCCTGTGACGTCATCGGGCTAGTGTAGGCGCCTGCGCGTGATTGTTGTGAATTACCGTTGTGTAAAATTATAAATTAGTGTAGCGTGAGAAGTGAGAACGCGTTTAGATAGGACGTTGATTCGGGTGTCATTGTAAAGAGCTTGAGAAGCACTACTAGGACTCAAAGTGAAACAATAAAAATATTCGCCGAAATATATGTAAAAATCGGTATTAAATTGAAAATTGCAAAAAAATTAAAGATGTCGTCTCATATGAGTCGTAAATATGCGCGGAATTATGGAAAACGCAAATCAGAGGAAAGCTCGCATCGAAAGGAATTTAAAAAACCTAAAAAGTCCAGTGCCGAGCAAATGCGAGAGCTACGGCAGCATCGAAAAGAAAATGAAAAAACGGCGCAAAGCAATAACGTAGGTGGCCCATCGGGCGTACAGCGGCCACCGACAGTCCAAACGTCCACAGATCATGTGCAGACGTCGTTGGAAGGCAATACAGAAAACAGTGATAATATAGAGATCAATGGCAACGTGACAGCGCCAGACGAGTATGTATTGCGATCACCAAATATCGTCGTGTTATCAACGTCGGGCATCAATGCGCGTGCGTCGATGGCGGGTGCTACGGTAGACTGTGATGTTTTCACGGAAAATCTACGGCGCGGACCTTGACTACGCCTTCCAGTACGTTTTTTTAACTGGAATGACGGACTAGACAATAGTTCCTCAACATTTTCCTAGCGCGGGTCCCTACAATCCTTATTTTATTCCTGTAGCCTCTCCACTTGTTACCAGGAGAAAGATAGTTTACTTGAACATTTTGTTTTTAAACACGACAAGTTTTATATATATTGAACGAGCGAAGTGGGTTCTCAGTTGTAACTCGACCGTTTGGTATTTGTCTGTATGTCTAATCTCTCTGTTTGAGGTGTGTCTCATGATAACATTTGAACGCATCAACTGATGCCAGTTCGTAAAACTTGGCATGCACTCTATACTCTTACCCTACAAAACCCTATTCATTATGACACTGATCCCTCTAGAATAGGGTGGCAGGAAGCAAAAATGTGAGGGGGCAAAATTATGAGAAATCGCAAAAGCCTGTGTGGTGTATAAAATTAAAGGGAATTTTAACCACAGTCTTTGTGTAGTGTTCATTTTTGAAAATTTTAATAAAATCGCAGAAATTCATGTGGAGTATCAAATTAAAGTAAATTTTAACTAACATGTAAATGTGATGTTCAATTTTGGAAATTTCAAAATTTTGGACTCCAGAGCCAAAAAAAAGGAATCAAAATTTTGAAAAAGTTGTGAATATACAGCAGGATGTCAGAATGAAGTGTTGTAATTCAAATCTAAATGTTTTGAATTTTTAGTGTTTGTTGTGTGCTCTAAAATTGTTATATTACTAAAGAAAGAGTAGAGTAATCAAGATTATTATAATTTTTCCCATAATCGAAAAATTATTTAATATCAAAATTTATGTAATAACAATTGTACTGTATTCAAAATACTGATCGAGTTTTGCAGCTGACGGACGATACTAGTTCTTATAATTTATACAAAATATCATTATCTAGAAGTGTAGGTCTACCCTTTAAATATTCCTCCAATTAATCTGACCCTTATCCTTTTTTCATAACCTGTTCAAATGTTGTGAGGATAAGGTTGAGGAAGATCATGGCTGAAGAATAACTCGGACATCAGAGAAAACCAGCCCTGATCTGAGTGATAAAATTGATAGGCTAAGTACATAACTAACCTGACTGAAAACTTGATTTTCCTCAAAATAACTAAAAATACTTTTCATATGTTACACTCTTTATCCAAAAATTGTGTTTTCTTACGTGCAATGTTGCTCTGGAGTTCTATTAGCTTAGTTTGCGAGAAAAATTTCTCAAGCAACAGTTCGCCAAAGGCTTGAACTTGAGCACCTGGGTTAGACACCATTGATAAAGTATTTTTTTAAGTAAAAAAAGAAATTCACATGCTTTTGTTTTACCGACATGTCTGTAAGATACTCTTTGCCCCATTTTGTTTTACTCTGTGGCTCCCCTCTTATGCAAGTTTCACTTGTGGCCCCCTTGAAATATCCTGCTGTTTCCAAGCCCTCCCAGGTTAAGAAACGCTGGATTGAAAAATTGCAAATGGCAATGTGAAGCTCGTTTACAATGGCAGATTAAAGATCGGCCAAATATGTATGCAAGTATAAGCCTGTAGGTCACAGATCTGAGGACAGGGCTGGACGCTACCAGGGGTGCAACACGTGGACTTGTACAGGGCGGCAAATTACAAATGACAGATTTCCTGTTTTTACATTTCTTGTTATAAATGAAAGATTGTTTTAATATTAATCCACCATATCAATTATACATGAACTAGGCCAAAATGTAGACTGTTCTTAGTTAAAGATTTTATGGCTATTAAAGCCACAAAAATATGTTTCTAAATATTTTTGCTTTACAAGATTTTCAGTTTTCATATATTTAAAAATGTCCATCCAAATTAATAAAAAAAGTTATTCAAGAGTATCAAGTGTAATAAGTGTTTTTTTTAAGTGTAATATCTTCTATAAGTTATTAACTAATTTTATAACTAACTATACATATATTACACTTACAGCAAAAAATATAAAAATGTTATGTTGTCCTTAAATTTTAAATTAAAACAATGCTTCAGACTAACATAACAATTTTCATTTTTATAGGCCATTATCATACTTGTAAAATTTCAAAACCATGTAAAAGAAAATAGGTTTTATTTCAAAGCCAATCATAAATTGCAGGAGTAACAAAATAAATATATTTTAATTTATTTTTAAGACCATCATTTCCCAAGTTTCTATTACGAGCTAACTATTTGCATGTGTTTTACAACCTTCATTTATTTGGAAATAACGACACTAAAAACATGGTAATTTAAGTTTTCTTGGATCATAAAATACTAATAATTTAGTAGTACATTTTTAGTACTAGGTATTATTATTAGTAGTACATTAATCAGGTGTTGTGAAAAACATCAATAATGATGATACTAGTTATTTTAATACTTAGACATTTTTTATAAAGACTTCTTGCAGAAAATATTACCATTTGAAATTTAAGGGAGGCTTTTGTTTATCTGTAATTTTGTAAATTTGTCCTCCATTGGTTCTGTGTAAATCATTAGACTTTTAGGTAGCGGAGCGTCAGGAAGTCTAAATAGCAAAGGGTCACAAAATAGCTCTTCCTCTGTCTGTGGGTAAACTGAGGAAGAGATGGTTGGAGAACCTCTGTAACAGGTCTCTACACTATGACATGAATAACAAGAAGAAGAAGAAGAAGAAGCATTTTCATAATATTGTATGGTGTTGGGCAAGAAAAGTCAATGAATAGGACACTTTACTTACCTTAAAATGGCTATGACAGTAATATAGAGATGTAATTATCGTATTAAGTAAATAATGTCAGATATACTTATATGTAATAATGTAAGATAAGAAATCAAATACATCCAGATAACAGACGAAAGTTTTATAAGATGAATGCTATTGTATGGTAGGAAAGCTTGACTCTTGAACAAATGTTATGAGAATCGTATACAGACTGCAGAGATGAGATTGTTTTGCATGCTGAGTGGCTGTAGATATGCAGATAGGCTGAGGAACAGAGACATTCTGCACAAGTTGAAACACGTTTAGCATTGATAGTAAAATTAAAAAAAAATAAAATAAATAAAAGAAACTGTTGAACATATGAGAAGTGATCATATGGTCAGAAGCACTCCTAAGATTGCCTACTGGAGAACAGCTAATATATGGGGGAATTAAAAATAAATGTTATGTATGTATGTTACATGTTTTAACATAAAAGATTCGTTATATTCAGGGCCAAATTAATGTATCTTGGCGCTCTAGGCTAATTAATTTTAGCCCCCCTCACCATCCATAGGCTAACCTTACGTTTATTTCCAAGGAGCTTAATGAAGCTTTATACACCCTACAATATATTTCTTAGTTAGGAATATTTCAAATATCTTACTGTTTTTGGAAACAGTCTCAAGAATTGAAAACTGAGGCTATTTTTCAGAGATTGTTTTATATTTACACCTTCAACCATTTGTAGTTTGCATGACTTTTATAAGAGAAAATTAACTAAGCATTACAGAATTATAACAGTTTTATTAAGGGTACATTTAACATCATTTACACAAAGAAGACAGTCAGTTAAATATCTTGTGGATTTGTTAAGACTCATGTAAAGTTCAAGCTAGATTCTTTTTTCTCGCTTTAGATTGAGCAAACGTTTTAATCACTTCATTGAAATCAAGTCCTTGCAGAAAGTCACTTTCAATGAACAAGAGGGCTACACTGGTCAGTTTGTCCTGGTGCAAATTTGAGCGTAAATAATTCTTCACCCTCTTTAAAGCTGAAAAAGATCTTTCGCCACTGCAGTCAGTGACGGGCATAGTAAGGAAAATGCGCAAAGCTGTATCAACATTAGGAAACATTGATTCTAAGTTAAGCGTTTTCAAAAAATTTAACAGTGGTTTTGTTTCAGATCGCTTTTTCTTCTTTTCTTCTCCTTCTTGTTCTGGGTTGATAGGTTCATACTCTTTTAAAAACTGAGCTAAATGCACACACTCATCAGGAAATGTCTGATCCAAGTCAACAGCATAATTTCCTAGAAGGTGATTAGCTTTTTGTCTTATTACATATGTCATCATTTAGTTCAGAAAGTTCAGGTAATTTCAATAAGAACCCAAACTCGTCATGTATATCACAAATTTGTATCCTTGTAATTTATTATCAATTTTACATTTAGCTGTAAAATTTTATTATTTTTTAGCTAAAATTTTGCGCCCCCCAAAGTGCCGCGTCCTAGGTTATAGCCTAGTCAGCCTAATGGTTAATCTGGCCCTGGTTATATTATTGTTTTTGTGATCATTATATGAATAATTAAATTATTTATACATCAAATTTTCTTTACACTTCTGAAATCTGTCTTTCTACACCGATATTGCTTCCACTTATCTGTGGAGTCTCTTTCATCTGTCTGATCTAGTCTCTATTGGATGGGTTTTGTTTTAATTTTCAAGCCCTGATTCTATTAGAGTAACCAGTGGCTATGTGTATTGTTTTCAGTGTTTCCTTCTGAGAACAGTGGATAAAATCATCAGTTAAGACACTTTCACTGAGTCTTTAGAGTACCTTCTCCCATAAAATCCAATTTATGCTAAGTCCAGTGTGTAATACCTGAAAGAAAAATTATGTGTAGAAAATAGAAAAAGACTTCAACAACTGTGTGTGGAGGGCTGGTGGAAGGTATCATAACAATAGTTATGATAGAAGGTCATAACACAGCAGTCGTGTCTGTGTCTTACCTTACGATGCCCTGATAAATTCATTTTGGCGGGGACATTTTCTAGCGTACTACTCAAATGTTTCAAAGACAGTAGCAGACCTAAAGGTCAAAGAGATTTAAGAAGGTAAAGCATTCACTGAGCAGACAGACCTTCAAGACAGAACAAGCTTAATCTTGTAGTGAAGAAGAAGAATTAAAAGATTTCTGCATTAACAATTATTTATTTGTTGATTGTTTTATACAAATGTATTTCTTTTATAGAAATGCAGTATTTAAAAAAACTGTGTGACATTCGGGAACATGGCAAAAAAGCCACTGGGAGAAGTATTTTGCACATCGGTTCCATAAAATTACAAGACAGCTGGAATCGTAAAGTACCAAGCCAAAAAAACTGCTCAGGTACCTTGATACACAAAAGCTGACTTGTATGTCCCTAGCCTAATTTTATACAGTGGTATAGTGGTAAGGTACAGAAAATTGCATCATGTTTCAAAGGGTTTGGCCTTTGAAACATTATACTTTTATTAGAAAATTCAAAAGGTCAACATATTATACTGGAAGTTCTTAGGGTGTCTGGTGGGGACTGATGACTTCCAGTTTCTACTTTTCATGAACCACGTACTCTGGTTTTACATATCAGGGGCGGTACCAAGGTTCAGTAACCGGAAGTCTCTTGAACACATTGGCCAGCAGCATGTAATACACAGTCTGCAAAAAAACAATGTTCCTGTCCCCGTGGCAGTAGTTCAACTTGACACTCTGAATTGTCAGTTGGTGGGATGGTTATTTGCTTTCATGTTCTTTACATGATTGCAACCAAATCTATAATATAATTAATTAATTATTTCTTTAGCGAGGTACAAATGGGATAAAATGAGCAACTCAAATTAGAGTCACTTTTAGCCTCTCCTGTATCTGTTGCAACTCTCAGTTCCAAGTTGGTGAACACCAGGAACCTGCAACCCTTTGCTATATTGTGGTAACTGATGGCAGTGGAAAGCAGGGTCAGGGCAGACAATAGCTGAAGAAATGGTGCCCCAATTTGTTAGAACTTACAGCTTTGGGGAACTGCATCTAAATCCAATATTGCCATAATAGAAAGGTTTCAGACCATGGTGCTGCATGCCATAACCAATGCACCATGGTTCAAAGCAACAAAGACATCTCTAGCGACCTGGACCTGCCCTCAGTCAGTGAAATCATTGCGATGTGAAGTGAAAGGTATGTGAAACGGTGTGAAGAGCACACAAATCCTTTAGCCATAAATCTATTAGACAACAGCCTGCAGACAAAATGTTTAAAGTTAACATTTCCGCTGGACTTACTTAGACCTCAACACTCTAAATATATTGTACATAATGTGTTACTTTTATATACTCAAACAGAGAACTAGTCAATGGACTAGTTCTCTTCATGCCATGTATTCAGTGAACAATTATGCTTATTGTGTTAACAGATTGCATAAATAAACGCATAAGAAAAATTTGTTAGAAGGTTGGGCTCAAAACACTATATGCCCCATTTTGTTTATCTATGTGGCTCACCTCTTATGTGAGTTTCACCTGTGGCCCCTTTGGAATATCCTGGTGTTTCCAGGACCTGCCAGGATAAGAAACGTTGGATTGAAAAATTATAAATGGCAATGTAAAGGTCAAACAATAACTAATGTTTCACGTTAGAATGGTGGTTATAAATCATTAGCAATACTTGGGTTTTAAGTCGGGTTTCTTCTTTACCGGAGGAATAGAATATGAAATGTGGAACACACCATGATAGAAAACTTTATACCATGCTGGAACACTGATGAACTTTTAAATAGAAAGTACTGGATTAACATTCTTCTTCTTCTTATACCATGTCAGGTCCTTGTGATGCTGGGCAGTGACATGGCAAGTGTTCTTTATTCAGCTCTATATATTCTGGCCCAGTAGAAGATGTATTTGTAACCACGAGTCCTTTATCCTTCGGTTTCTCTATGGCTTTCTATTTTTACTGTTTGTTATTAGCTGGAGCGCAAGGTGTTGATAACCTCTCAGATATCCTATTTTTCAACATTTAACTGTTTTCAATCTATCTCAAACCAGTGGTGTAACTAGGAACTTCTCTGGGGGGGGGGGGGTGATGAGACTAGCTTGAAGGTTGAACTCCCATTTTCCTCAGCACAAATAAAGTATTTACAATTCTTCCCCTATAATTATTTAAAAACTTATAAGCCTCGTTTTAACACATGCAACTGACTTAAAAGTTGGCCTACATTAAGTGATTATGGAATTTCACTGAAATTTTTAATAGCTCTGGGCCATCCCCCCCCCCCATAGGTATGTGTCACTGTATTGAACTGTGTATTTGGCTTGTATAGATGTCCAGTGTATTCTGAGCAGCCTCATACGGTAGCATAGACCACAGCACTACATCCCAATGTGAGCCATGGCCTCATCTGGGTCTTCATCTGTATCCCGGATAAGGGCTCCTTACAGGGTACTATCACCCAAACCAGCTGAATCCAGGTTTCTTAATGAGGTGTTACTCCTTGAGCCCTCCTCCTACCCCATTTAACAGCATCAAATAATTCTTTTATGGAGTTTTAAGTTGATGTTATCAGATAGAAATTTCATCAATTTAACAGAAGAGGAGAAGAAGAAGAAGAAGAAGAAGAAGAAGAGGAAGTCAGAGAAGAGGATACCAAGTAGGGTGACAAAGGGACAATTCTGAGGAGATATAAGGGAAGACTATGAACATGGTGGCTGGACAACATTGTAAAGTACACAGAGAGGGTTACTGAGTAGCTGTAGTTGGTAACACATGTCACAGAATAGAGTTGTTCAGCGGTGGATATGGGGTCAAGTAAAGGACTGACTGTTACACCACTGAGAAAAATAGAGAATTTTTATTTACAATTTATTTGTTGTAAATATATGTGATATTCAAATGTCTTAAGGTTTCATTTGTTTACCGAAAACAGTTGATAACAGCATTATCTAATGTAACTAATTATCTATAAATGTAGACTTAACAGTTATTATATATGCAAAATGATTGTAACATTGTGTAATACAATTCAAGGTGATACAATTACCTCTATGTGTGTTAAATTACCATATCTGATGAAACTGTTGTGTTGTGTTGTGTTTGTGCAGTCAGACCATGTCGCACACTATCTTTCAACACTTATTTTGATATGTCTGTGAAAGGTTATATTAAAGCTGTGCTTCCCGACCGTTTGTCTCACCATTTATTTTTCAGAGATAATATTTGTCTCTTTGCCCTCTAGGGGTAAACTCTATCTCAATTAATTAAAAAAATAATTGTAAACGTGAATGTAAGCAGAAATGCAATTGTAAATGTAATTCTGTTTATAATTTTTGAATTTACCAAAATATTTATGTGTGTAAGTTTTAAATTTTGTAAAGCTAGTTTGAAAATAAAACAACCAGGAGCTGAAATTTTAAGACTGTTTGATAAAACAAAATAATAAAGGGCAAGAAGCAGTTTGATATGATTCTTAAAACTAAAAAATATGAACTGTTATTATTTTATTACAAATTAGACAGTTACAATCCATCAGCCATCATGTATACAGATTAAATCACAACGTGTCGACCGCCTAACCAAATCAGACGTCATCTTCAGGTAAAACAGCAAAAACACAGCAAAACACCAACCTAAATGAAAAGACACAATTTAAATCACATATATTATGTGAACATATTACATAATGTGTATTCAACAATGATGTGTCAACCATTTCAAACAACAATGCCATCTCCAGAAACAGAACTGGCAGTGCTCATAGCGACTGGCTCTGATGAAGTTCACAACAAGTGAAAGGTGGCTCAGGCAATATGCCAATAAAAAACTAGGTAATAGTCAGGCAATAAAAACTAGTGTTTCATGTTGGAATAGTGTTTACAAATCATTAGGAACACTCAGACACGTCATGAACAACAAAACACAAGAGATTAAAATGTTACCTATAAAGTTTTGGTATCCTTTTGGTATTACAGTTTGGAAGTGGATAGAGGAGGTGAATATGTTATTTTAAACGTATTTTGCATTCATAGGCTGTTTGTGTGGGCAGGGACTCAATACAACTATGGCGATTTAGATATATATTCAATCTCAAAGTAGCCTTTGAGGATTTTGTGTAGTACACCAACATATTAGTCATATGTCTAATTAACATTTGGTTTTAGTAATTATATAACATATCTTGAACCCAGAAATGATGTTGATCAGCTCCACAAAATTTATAAGTGACATCATTGTATTATTGAATAATCTATAAATCTTCCAGGTTGTTGATTATACCTGGGAAACACTCGGTTATTGTTCAGCTTACATCTGCCACACATGTTCTGTCACTTTGCAGTGGCTCCGAAGAAGATACCCGCTGGCGGGATTGATACGTTAGCCGACTAATGTCAACAATTTAATAATATCTGTAAATCTGTTTCAGGTTATGTGGTATTAACCTATTCCGCCTGCACATGATTGGTGGACGGACAATCAAGAGGTTCTCACTAGTGACTGGATTGCTTTTTGATTAACCAACACATTTAGTTGAATAAATGTTTACTATTTTAACACACAAAAGTGGTGTTGTGAGTTCAACATGTTGTTTGTTATAATATAGTGTTGTCTTCCACCTTGTAAAATGTCATTGTTTGTACTGCTTAATAATTTTCATGCAAGGTGAGTGCATTGGAGTGTCTTGTGTGTTCAGTGATTTGTTATGTGATGACAGTTTCTTTCTTGGACTTTGTTGTCCATGACGTGTCCGTCCGTTACTTAACTAAATACAACTAAGTTTATTTCACTAATGACTCGGAACACAAAGTTTTTTATGAGTAAAAACATAAAGTTGTTTTCTTTACGTTTTTACTCATAAAAAACTTTGTGTTCCGAGTCGTTAATGAAATAGTTGTATTTAGACAGTTTCTTGTTATTGTAGTAAGTTAACATAATAACAAAACTTGGTCATCAAATCAAATGACACGACATTTTAACCGATAACAAATGTTTTCATCAGAAAATATGTAAAACAGATTGTTTAATGTAATAACTGATCATTGTCACAACTTCCTGTTTTTTGTTAACTGTGTAAAAGAGCTTTAAACCACTTCAAGTTTTAATACATACTTCTGGAAAGTGGGAAGAACTAGTAGACACATTGGATATGACTGATCATAATCTTGTATTCATACAAGAAACCTTATTGTCACCACAATTACAGCCCAGGCTAGTTAAACTATGATAGAGCATAAACAATAACAAAAATTGAATTTTTTAAAAGTCAGCAACATCTTAGTAATGTTCACTACAGAGTAAAAGTGCTACCAGCTACTATTGCAATCAAATGATGTTATCAGTTTTTGCATTGGCACTTAAATAAGTAAAATGTCCTTCAATTTGCTCTAAGATATAGTTAGTTATCATTACATTTGTAAACTGGTCATAACAAGTTTAATGAGCCAATAAAAAATACAGGTGGTCATTATCACAGTTTATTCTTACTAGTTTAATCATTTTAAACATAATCCTTGTTGTGTAAATAAAAAATATAGGCAAACAATATGTTGAACAGTCAGTCATCTTTACTGAACATTTGATATCCATACATTGGTACAGGATCTCTTTCAAATAATATATCACTTAACGACAATATTGGAAGAGTGCAGTTAATGTGTATGAAGTTCAGTCTAACAACATTAAAAATATTGGTATGGAGAACCATACATGACTTCCATGTTCAAAGATTTATATTTAAAATCATTTTTGAAATGAAATATTTCTATAGAAACCACTTATTTCTACTTCTTGCTTCAGCCTTAACCACAGTACTGTGGTCACTAACGTATATCACCTCACGTTAGCGCACTCGATTTTCACTGATGATGGCAGTTGCTGGAACTGCCGAAACATCTGGTTTTGCAGAAAACATTGGACCATGGCCAAACAGCCCAGGAACGAATTTTAACAAACAAACTACTTCTTTGTTGCCGATACCGTAGTACACATATAAAAAATTATCCTGTCCCCCTTAACCTATCATTTTCATTTATAGAAAATTACCCCCACTCCCTTCAACTACCTTTTCATTTATAGATATTTCATCTACCTTTCTACAGTGGATTGTTATGACCTTCTTTTCAGGATACTTTTTTAATCAAAATTAAGTACTTTACTCTTGTTAAAACATGAAATGTTGCAGGTAAACTACCCCTTCCCCTTAACCAATCTTCACCACAATCAATAGGCCTTGAGTCCTCTACAATTCAGGCGCATATGCAAAAAATTATTTGATTCTGTTTGAATTTGTGGCAGTTATTGTTTGCTACAGAAAAAATTCCACACACACACACACACACACACACACACACACACACACACACACACACACACACACACACACACACACACACACACACACACACACACACACACACACACACACACACACACACACACACACACACACACACACACACACACACACACACACACACACACACACACACACACACACACACACACACACACACACACACACACACACACACACACACACACACATTTCGAAAAATTACTTTTCTTCATGTTTTGAGGGTAGTACAATCAGAATCAGCCCTTATTTCGAACACGATTTTTTTTTGCGATCACCATACTTCCATTTCCTCATGGAACATGGAAGTAATTACAGTATCATTAAAAGATGGTAAAAATATAGTGATATATAGTGATATATAGTGATTTTTCACACAATCAATTCTTCACAAATTAAATGCAGTTTGTACACTAATAATAACTACATTGTTGTAGTTACAGTACGCATTACAGTAAGCATTACAAATTCATCATCTCCTCTCTATACATGTAGTTGACACATTGCGTTCAAACTTTATTTGTTATACTTGCCTATCTTACAGTTAAATCTCTATTGTTTACAGCTTCTAGCAAAGCTCAGAATTACTGGTAGGGAGTAAGCAGATTTTATATAAAAAGGCCAACCAACTGATGACCTAAATTGTTGTCTTAACAGCTTTTCACTTGTGTGTATTTAAAAATGTGTATTTGTTTAATTGTTCTTCTTGTTTTGATGGAGTAACATGTTTGGCACTCATAGTCTGATTTTCAAGTTAAAAATATCACTCATTTAGAGCTAATTATAAATTTTAATTCCATTAAAACACTAAACTCACATCACACATTGAAAATGTCTTGCAGAAAAACTAATCTATGCACGCTTTGATACTAAGTTTTTGATATAATCTCTGTTGTGTACACGAAGTGTCACTGTAGACTATATGCATTGGCTGACGTTAGTCCTATTGTTTATGTTCACGTGCATATCACTGTATCAAACGCTACATTAGGTGATCATGGAGATAATTGTTTAACATATAGTCTTATCATTCTACAGAGTATGTTTTTTCTGTATTCATAATAACTCAATTATTCTTGTTTTAATGAATTATAATAATCTACAATAATTTTATTTATTTACACAATTTTGATGTTTTTTTTTTTACTTTACTGTTATCTTTACATACTATAGTACGGAACTTATCATTATAAGCTTCGAGGTTACGCAATAGTAACAGCTCTTCCTCGCCCCTCGCCCTGCAGCGTTGTCGCATGTTACACTTGGTTATGCGTAGGCAAAGGTGGGGAGGGTGGGGAGTGAACCGATATGGCATTACCGCAGTGGGCTCGAAGCTTATATTGATACGTCTCACATAATAAGTATCGTGGGGTTAATGGTAAATCTATCCAAGTCCACTCATGAATTTTGTGGAAAACTGAAATTAAAGGTTTTCAAATGCAATGATAAATCATAAAACTGTTTTTCAAGGTTAATTTTTATTATTAATACAGTTTTTTATTGACTACATAGCTGTTTAAAAATAAAAAGGAAAAGAGAGATGCATAAAAAAGTCATTTTTGAAACATCTTGTAACATAATTAAAACTTGGACTTGGGTAGTTTTATCACTAACCACTCGATATATAAAAAAGTAATTAATTGTAATATAGTAATATAAGTTTAATAGTACAAAATTATATTATATAATATAATAACATTATATATGATATAATTGTTTTGTAATATAGCACATTATATATTCCATGTCTCTGCCTTTCTTGCAGTAGGTAGTATATGGGTGGCAAAATTATCTGTAAAAATATCACCATAATTATTAATATAATCCATTAAAAGCTTTATAAAATTATGTTGACTATAAATCAAGTTTGTTCCTTTGGGAGAGTGTCTCTAGGCCCGTCTTCAAAGCATCTTCCAGTGATATACACCTTATTGCAGTTGTCACATTTGATGTTATTTTTTTTTCCTGGCGTTACAACCCAGCGTGGGTTTTAGCCTGCTCAATGACTTTTTTCCATGCTGCCCTCTCATTACACACCCGTCTCCATCCCCTCACATTCATATAGCTCAAATCATCCTCCACGTCATCCAAACATCTCTTTCTGGGTCTGCCTCGAATTCTTCTTCCTAACGATCTCCAATCTGCAATTATCTTAGCCATTCTTCTGTCATCCATTTGCCTTACATGGCCCATCCATTCAAGCCTCCTACTCTTAATAATGTGGACTATGTCGGCACTCTGTATCAGTTGGTCCAGTTCATGGTTCATTCAAATCCTCCAATATCCATCTTCGGTTTGTAGAGATCCAAAGATTTTCCACAAGACTTTTCCTTTAAATATTCTTAGATGTTGCTCGTGTGTGTTGGTTAATATCCAGGCTTTGCATCTGTATGTTACTACCGGGTCATATGAGACTTTTGTATATAGTCAGTTTAAGTTGACATTCGATGTTCTACATGACTAATATTAAGTCATAAAATGTTTAAGTCTGTCGTAAATTATACAAAAAAAATTAAATAATAATTCACAATTTTTTATCTTAAAAATATCAGATCTGCAAAGTGGCGTTACAGCTTTCTGACTAAAAGCTTGTTGAACTGTCTTTGTTGTAACCAATTTATACTTCCAGACAGTGGCATCACTTTTCGGGGCTTGGGGATCATAACTTCCCCTGAGTTATTAGAATTTTCAGCAAAATTCCATAATCACTTAATGCAGGTCTATTACTAAGCCAGTTTTGTGTGTTAAAATAAGGCTTGTAAATAATTGTAGAAACAAAACTAAGTATAATATTTGTAAACTAATAAAATAAAGGGGAGACCAACTTTCAAGCTAGTCTCATCCACCTCCCAGAATTAGTCGCATCCGTCGACCAGGAGCAGCTTCCAGTTATGCCACTGCTTCTGCAAGTTATCAATTGCATATATGTGTGTGTGTGTGTGTGTGTGTGCATATGTGCACACATGTATGTCTGTGTGCTTGTGTAGCAACAGAAACTTTGAACACCTGAAACCAGTTATCTGATGTTCTGACATATCATTCAGTTATTGGACTTTACTGACCATAATATGTCTATACATTAAATAATGTGTAATACATTATGTATATCCAACTACGGAGCACTAAATTTTAGGTAAAATTTATTTTATACCTTTGCCTGAGATGCCATTAACAATATTATCTAAAAATTAGCATTCATGGGTAGAAATAGTGCATTACATACAGTAGAGCATCGATTATCCGAACATCCATTAACCGAACGATCTATTATCTGAACTCAATAAAAAGTTCAATTATGTACTGTACTGTACAGTAATGTATTGGACATGTGTAGACGTATTGGATATTTATTGTACATAAACATTGTGTACTATAAATTATTACAGTAGCTATACAGCCTTATAATCGATAAACAAAAAATCGATAAACACACATCAACAAACTTTGATAAACACATTTACAATTGATAAACAAACTGTGTCAATGGAACAATGAACAGATGAGAAGTTAATGATTGGCTAAAGGTGGATGAAGCTGATCCCGGTTTTCAGTTATTAACTGATGAAGATATAGTTGAGTCACTAAATGAATGTGATGAAAACAAAACCGATTCAGATGAAGACGGCAAGAATACTACTAATACAAAACCACTGGTGGGAGCAAAAGCTTTTGACACACTTGAGACTGTTGTAAAGTGGACCGAAACAAAAAACGAGATAGACTGTATTCAGCTTATGAATCTTACACGACTTCAGTCTTTAACAGTGAGAAAAAGGGGTATCGGTTTGAAGCAGACAGTGATAGAACAATTCTTCAAAAACGTTTAAATCCATGGTACTGTATGATTCGTTTTGTTTTTTAATCGTTAATTAATTTTATAGTACAGTGTTTGTCATTAAACTCTAATTTTGTTTAAATTTTGCTTTTTATTAATTACACTCAGTTTTAATTCAGTGATTTTTAGCCTTAGTAATACAGTTCAGTATATAGGTTGCTGTCATTATATAACAATATGTTGGAAATGATTTTGTAATAAAATTCTTTGTTTTGTAAAGAGAAATAATGTTTTCATTTTACGCTCTATTATCCGAAATATCGATTATCTGGACGGGCTCTCAACGTGAGAGGTTCAGATAATCAAATGCTCTACTCTATTGTATTACACATTCAATTGTCTGCTGTATGTGAGCATAAGCATGAGCACATGCACATGTGTGTGTGTGTTGTGTGTGTGTGTTGTGTGTGTGTGTGTGAAACTTTCAAACTTTCATTGATACTGTTTATGATTTTTCAGAAGTTTGAAGTATCTATTATTACTAGGAGTATGTGTGTGTATATATGTGTACAGTATATGTGTAAGGACAAAATATATTTACATGTATAGTAGCCTACTGTACTTTCCAGTAATGATTTAGTAATCCAAATAACTGAACTGTACATTGTGAAAAACTTTAGCTTATAAATACTGAAGAGTGTATAGTGTAAATATCTGTTTTGTTATTTGTAATATTCATAATTCTTAGAGACGAATGGTATAAGGATATAATAGAAGTCTAAAAAAAAAATAAAAGTTTATTGTTCTTCATTCTTGAACTTTTTATTATTATTAATTTGTTGTTGACTCCTTCATACTGTCATCATAATCATCATCATCATCATTAACACCACCACCTTGTAATCCTTGTAATAAATAATCTTTGATCCATAAAAGAATAAAAATAATTCTTGGATTTCGTTGTCCATGACATGTCCGTTCCTTAACTAAATATAATTATTTCACTTCCGAGTCGTAGTGAAATAATTATATTTAGTTAAAAATAATTGTCAATTTCTTTAAAAGATGGCTGTGATGATTGTAGACATATGAAACAGCAGCTGCCTTCAGGCTAATTCAGGGTGTGAACTTTAGTTATTATTGTATTATCTTGTTGACTCTCTATCACTTGTTGATAGAATATTATTTTATACTCTTTCATGTGTTAGTTTATAATTATCCAGATGATGGGTGGTGACTGGGTGGCTGAAATGTCTTATTTTTCTTTTTTCTGTTATGGCAAAAGTCCTTTATGTAGATTAAAAAATAATTGCATCATAACAGTGTTAAAAAGTTATTATTTTTAAATATTGTTTTCTGTATTATGCTTTAGTTTCTATGGTTTATTGTAATTTTTGGTAATTGGACAGGGAATACTTTCTTGTAAATTATGGGCTTATAACATTGTGGGCAACGTTAGTATTAGTATTAGTATATAGTATTAGTAGTAACTCTTAATTTTGTAGTGAACATCAATCAGTGAATTTTAACAATAAAGGGTTTGCAAGGATCGGTCAAAAAAGTATAACACAGATTTTAAATTATTTATTTCAACGTTTTGACAATATTTATTGTCATCGTCAGCACAATTGTTGCTGAGTTATTCGATGCCAAACACACAACTGTTGGCGTAAACCAGTTTTCTAGTGTAAACTCGAAAAACTGAATATTTTCATGACACCTAATATAGAAGACTATGATAATTTGATTTATCATTGTTCCGGTGTGACAGATGGAACAGAGGGATTTGGGAAGATTAATCAGGAAGTAAAAAGACACATATTTTTGCTAGTTACAGTGAAGATGCAAACTAAAGGCAAAACAGAATCTTGTCTTATTGTCTGGTATATTTTGTTAATAAAATGTATTATGCTATTTATTTTTTATGCAGAAACTGCTGTTTCTATTAAACAATTACTAAGTGTTGTACCAGTTCTGTCATTTTACCAGTACCAGATTTTAAAGTCATTTTCGTATTACTTCCTGTTCTTGATTTTGTGTGTGTGTGTGTGTGTGTGTGTTGGTTGGCGTGGGATCTGAAAAATGGTTGATGTACACAGGGAAGTCCTCATTACTGGGCTCTCACTCTTTTTGAAAATGTTCAGTGTTATAATAATTTATAATAAAAGGTCATAGAAGCATGTCAGGTTAGAAGGGAGGGACAGATGGTGATATATTCAATCCGTAGCTGGTGAATCACAGAAAAAGCACGTGGCTTACGACACAATATTCAATAGCGACACAACAACAAAGTAGGGGAATTTGACGGCCTTATAAGGTAAGGAATGTTGCTAATTACCGTCACGTCACCTGTGAATCATACAAGCACCACGTGCTTCCAACGACGCCACGAGGTTCCGGTTGATGAACAAGAACGCAAATATTGAGCACCTAGGTCAAGATGAAGTGTGGGAATCCACTTAAAACTGGTTTTATATGCGTCACCAAGCGAAGTTTTTAGAGTGGAGACGCTATTGCAGAGCGCATGTAACACCGCAGGTTCCAGCTCACCATCAGACCGTGCGGTCGTGTTATATAGTGCCTGCGGGCAAGTACGGGTAGGCCTACCAAATCTCTGTACAAAAGTGTGGAAAAGTTTAAAAAACGATAGTCACTTGTGAAAGTAAAGCGTTCTAAAAACCATGGAAACATAAATAAATAAGATTCGACGTTTTCGTGGGTTCTAAAGTTAGTGTCAGGTGGTTGTACAACTCCCGGAGACGACTACAGAATGGATAAGTAACAAACTTAATTGGCCAAAATTCAATTTTAACTTTTAAAACTTAATGTCATTTAATATGTTTTAATTGTTGCGCAAAATCCATTAAATTCACAATCAACAAAATAATGAGATCTCAATAGAATGGGGGGAGTAAAGAGAGAGAGAGAGAGAGAGAGAGAGAGAGAGAGAGAGAGAGAGAGAGAGAGAGAGAGAGAGAGAGAGAGAGAGAGAGTGCAAAGTACTGGTTTGCAGACAAACTCTTTATATTTTTTTTTATCTCATAAGTATGGTTGTAATAGTATTCATAACAATAAGAAGAAATTAAGATTATGTTTAATAAAATAAAATATGATTTGCTTATGAAACCTTGTGTATAGAATTTTTGTGTTGTAGTGTCATATAAAAAGAAAAAAGAAAGAAATTAATAGTTTTTTGATTAAAATAAAACAAGATTGTGTCATCATAATAATGTGTTAGACTAATTATTATGCCGGAACCTTAACCTATATTCTGTACCAAGAGCTTGCTAAACGAACTTGGAAGAGTTTTTTATATAAGGGATTTCAATTATTAAGTAAATTATTTCTTTTGGGGAAGAGTGTAACGGTTTTGATATTTAATCCACAAAATATCGTGGCGGCCCTGGAAGCTTTGTGGGATTTTCTGTTTTTAAGGTAAGTCGAAATAAGATCACAGTAATCGTGGTAAGTATTTTGTCTGTCTATTTTTTTGTAAAGTTACATATTCACTTTTATTTACACTGTATTAATATTGTAACGTACTGCTTCTTGAGGTGTTGTATAGTTAAATCCTGCCCCACGTTGTACGCGTCAATTCTGTAACGTACCGCTTATTATGAGGTCTTTAGCGAAACGTACACCTTTAGTCAAGCCCCAAATGTTGGGTTCGCCAATTTGTAACGTCCTGCTTAAATTAGAAGCACTTTACCACTTACGAGTGTATTGCAAGTTATATCGAGCTTCGTTAATTCCGCCCCACAGTTGTACGCCAATTCTGTAACGTACCGCTTTTTTCGTGAGGTGTAGTAGAGTTATATTGTATGCCTCATGCAGTATGCGTCACCTTTGAATTATACTAACTGACGTTTTAAACGGTATAAATAAAGGATTTTGTTTATCTTGTTTTACTCAATCTAAAAGAAATCGAGAGTGTGTGATTTGGGGTCAAGGAGGTAATTTGTTCAGCCTTATGCAGAAGAGAGAGTAAGTATCATTATTGCCCCTCTGTTGTGACGATTCCTTCTGTATGTTGTGCTAAAATTTTCATTAACTACCCACTACAATAAATTATAACACGTTATAATTCAATATTAATTTTCAATAATATTGCTTTATTGATTATTGACTTTTGTCTCCAGCCACCAAAGTATAGGTATCACAATTAATCTTTTTAAAAAGATAACATCATCTCGCCTTTACCGAGTAAACATAGATCTGTCTAAAGAACAAAACATATATGTTATTATTTAACCAATATTACGCTATAATAAAATACATCAGTTATTACATAATTCTTATTAATTCCCCAGGGTTCAGGGTGAATTCTTTGTGTTATGAGAGTGTCAGAAATGGCTAATTGCTACGCTTTACAAATATCAAAAATTAATAAATAATTTTGTTTATTTTTCACATGTTACGTAGTTTCCGGAATTGCCGTTAGAGAGCAGCATGTATTTGTTTACTTTTGAAAGAAACATATGATAAAATGAATATTTTTGTTCTATTTCACTGTTAAAAAACGAGTTTTCTTCTGTATTTATTACGAAAAATGTTTATATTACCTCGCTCCGTGTTGTCCTTACTGGATTGAAGTTTTATTCTGTGATGAGGTACGTCTTGCGTTATTATTTCCTTTTCGTTTAGATGATTTTCTGATTGTCTACTAAAAGTAGGCCGAACTATATTGGATCCTCAGAATGGTTTCATCCACTGGTTTTTAACGTATATCACCATTTAATTTGAATTCCTCAGGTATGATGAGTTAGTATTCACTTTGTTTATTACTCTTGCGTGAATTTCGCCTCCTCCAACGTCCAAAAAAGGTTATTTTTTTATAATTTTTGTCGCATCGTTTCTTCAACAACTCTGGTTCAGGTCAAAATTTTTTATATCTTATTAACAATACTTGTTATTTTCCATCACTCTTAGTAACACATAGAATTTTTATTATGTAGGCAGTTTGTGATTATTATAAATTTATATTTTATTTATGGAAAAATAATTCCCTTCCATTCCGGTTTATTTACTAATTTAATTCATATAATATGTTTTGGTTAATTTTTTTATGACATTGTATATAAATATTTTATCATTTTATTATCATTAAATAAATTTATATATTATTTATTTAGTCTCGAATAGTGTTCATACCCGGTACTACTTCCTGTTGTCATTTCCTTCATAGGATTATTTTAATTTTATAATTTTTATGTCTTTTAAAATTAACCCTGGGTTTTCTTACAATCTAACATAATTATTTGAAACAATATAATATTAACTTGGGTATAACAAATTGTGGTTCATACAATATAAATTACAATAAATAAATAAAATAACAAAAATCAATTAGTATTATTACATACTACTTCCATAGTTTTATCCTATCCAAAACATACAGCACAGTTTAGTAATACATTAATTTCACTTTGGTTTTTCACCTCAATGGGTACACTAGAACTCACTTCGCACTATATACCACTCGAATTGTTTATTATGTTGAGTGATATAATTAAATTTTGAGCGAGCTTTAGTTTTACCCATTTCTGACTTTTATTCTCATGATTTACTTTATTGGGACCGGGTTATGTACCGTTACAATATGTATTATTTGTTTCGCACTAGATTTTGGACATGTTCGCGTCTTTATATTAATTATTATATATATAATTATATATTATAAACTAATATATATTATAAAATAAGCGATAACAATAAGGGATAAGAACATTAACCTAAAATACGATACAAAGATCAAGAAGAATATTGACACTCAAAAATAAGAAGAACCTATTGCTCAAAAATAACCAGTGATTGAGAAAATAAAATGAAATAATGATTGATAATTCCAATCAAAAAACTGAACGATATTTGTTGAAATGATCAATTTTATTGGCAGGGCAATATGTAATGGTACATATCTTCACCTAACCATAATGAAGAAAACATGACAAGATAAATTATTTAATCATTAACACTAGAATAAAAAGGGATGAATTAGAATTGAAGAATGGGTGAATTAGAATAATAAAACGATCAGACATATCAAGGTAGTCAGAACAGTAACTTATATTAATAAAGTAGTAACAAACCAACAAACCAAAATGGTAAATACAGAAATAAGACGATTTAACTGAATAGCCCAATAGATGGTAAGTGAGAGAGTAGAACTAGCCCCAAAGGACCAAGAATAACATAAGTAATGACAACTGCAAATGGACTAGAAATAACCACCGCACCAACATAAGTGTAAATAAGAAGAATAGTGACTAACAGACAATTAACATGGAAGTGTAATGATACAATCAGCCACAACACTAAGGAAGTGATGTACAAAGTATGACAAAATAAAGTGAACCAAGAAGGAATACAAAACTTGTGTTAACCCAAAGAAATAGACTCAATAATGAAAATTGTATATAATATTAATAATTGTAATCACAGACAAGTTAGAGATACTAATCATTAAGTACTTAAGATATAGAAGGGCACAATAACCCAAACAGATAGAGTAAACTGACAAATCACATTAGCATAATACTAACATATCAGTGGTACAGTAAAACACGATAGAATGAGAGTAGTACATTGTAATGATGGTGAACATTTTCTAAATAGATGTAAGAAAGAGAATTTTTTAGTAAGCAATACAGTAATATTAACCCATTAGTAACACTTAAATTAAACATATAAAGTGCAAAGTGATAGTGTGAAAACCCCAAATTAAATAGAACCCTATTGATAGGGATAGACACCAAATAATCAGTGAAAAAACACTAAAGATTTAAGAGTGATCAAAAACCATCAGTGAGTGGTAAAAAATAAGTGAAAGCTGATAATGGCTAATCACAGAAGGGACTGTGGCACTTAATAGCAATTATCCAGTGAACACAAGTGTGTTAATAACAAAATGAAACAAAGTATAACAGACTAGATAATAAGTAGGTTTTAGATAATAGTAGTACTTACTACTTGTCATATTTTAGTTTGCAAATCGTAATGTTAGGTAATAATTTGTTAATTAGCATTGTTGCTCATGTATTCAAGAACGAATGACTATCAGTGTGTTAATACACCAAAATATATGATTTTATTTACAGAAATAAGAATCCAATATCATTAATTTAAAATGATACATTAAAGAATATTTTTCATGACAAACTGATAATAATAAAAAAAGATATTAATATTAGATAGTAAACAGTTGTTGAAGATTCAGTTATGGCTTAATGTCATTTAGAGTTAGTCATGACAATATACCATTGTATTAATATGTTTAATTCATGTTTATGTCTTTATTTTTTATGTCAAGTAATAATTATAATTCATCAAAGAGTATGAGGAGATGAAGAGTATGAGTGGATAATATGTTTCAAATAATTATGTTTAAATGAATAAGGATTATGTTTTAATTACTAAGCTTCCAAATAATTATGTTTAAATGATAAGACTATGGGAATTGTTAAAACCATTAGATGTTATGTTATATGTTGTAAGAAATAAGATTTTAAAACCAACAGAAACCAGTAAACAAGA
Source organism: Magicicada septendecula (assembly GCA_034769895.1). Taxonomy (NCBI): domain Eukaryota; kingdom Metazoa; phylum Arthropoda; class Insecta; order Hemiptera; family Cicadidae; genus Magicicada; species Magicicada septendecula. Next base: position 28,872,992 of record CM068367.1, on the reverse strand, counting down.
AACAAACAATACATGCAAAGACAATGACACTGAAAGTGAGTAATGACAGTAGACAAATTAATATAGGGAAACAATAAAATTACACACAATTACAAGAACCGACTTAAACATTGAACAAATGAACAGAATCTTGTATTAAAACAATCAGAACCCATTACAAGGAGATAAAAATGTAATATCAGTAATTAAAGAAAAATAGTCAATTGCTGTTTAAGCCTAAGCAAATTCCCAACTGTCAACTACAAAAAACTTCAATTTTATAGAATTAAACACTGACATTAGGAAGACTAAACCACATAAACTATGAAATACAGATAGACAATCATGTTAAGGCAGAAATATTATGATAATAAGGTAAATTAAGAAAACAGTATAATTAAATAAAATTCACAAAACTGTCAAAATGTTGATACCTAAGTGAACACTATAATATTGGATGTCAAATTAATCCTTGAGCCAAAATTATGAACAGTGGTGATAATATTTAATACTAAAAAGGGAGTACTGAAGATTAATTACATTTAGAAGATCTGTAACCAGTTTAAATAAAAATTCAAATACCCTAACAATACTCTTTAGCCAATTTCAGCCAATCAAAAACGTTGAGTAACCATAACAACAACCGAATATTGACTAATTTCAGTTAGGAACAATACTTTATGTAGTGACGCCAAACTGGAGAGATGCCACGCCGTGAAGGGCCCAAATTTTCATCAGAAAAACCGTATAAGTGCCCACAATTTTGAGAAGAAGTACCAGTACAACAGATGAGAGGCCATTACAACTAATTTACACCAAGGACCAGTTCGGAATTAATCCAGATGACCGGAAAATGCCTGTAGTTCAACTTGAAGAAGATGACAACCAAATTTTGAGCCCAAGATCAGAAGTAGGAAGAACCAACATCGACCCATTACTTTACATGGACGACTGACAATACCCACCATATTTACTAACGTTGAGTATTGCTGAATTTATTTGAATATTATAAAACAAATTCTCTTTCAAAAATTCTAACTATAAAATAAAACTCTCACTATCACTGAATATTTTCAAGGATTAATAAAATAAAGAAATAACTTTGTAAACATTGAATGAACACATGATAACTTATGTTACACAACGACACTGTCACACTTCAACACCACAATATTTAATTTATAGCAAACCTTGTGTAATTTTAATGATCACAAACTTTTAATGGTATGTTCTAATTTTGTTATCTTGTTATGTAAACCTCTGTTTCGTACTTAAAAGAACCCATTTGGCAGATTTATTTTGTGAAATAATAACCAGAGTCAATTGTAAACATTGCACTGCCAACCTAGCGCTCCGCAGAGCGAGAGATTATATTGCCGAGGCTAAAATTTTATTATAACAGTTATTATTTTTGTGAAGCGTTAACGATAATTAACAAGCAAAAGCCTAATAAAAAAGTGCGTACTGATAACAAACTGTCCAGTATTTATTTGTAGAAAATATTATGTATGTTTTGTTTACTAGCAGTGGGTCGACATAACCAACATTAATTCAAGTTGGCAACACGTGTTCCCCCACTCACACGAGAATCAGTTACAAGCCAGACGGCGAACTATTCGAATTTTCGATAACAAATCACCATACTACACAAATAAAAACTTTTAATTGTTTTCAAGAAAAACAATTTGGGGCCTACCCGGAATTACTAAAAGTGCGAGAAGGGACAGGTAAGGCACGCAGGCTACCAGACACTTCCGAACGACACAGTTTACATTCGATAAAACTAACAACTACTCAAACGTTAAATATTATAATATTGTAATACACAAGACACCTTGTATTTTTACAATAGTGATCCTCCGATCTTCACACACGACTTCTTCAACTTTCCTGATCATCTCATCTGACACTGACGGTCTCCCGCTTCATTCTTCATCATGAATTTCTGTATGACCAGCTTTAAACTCTCTACACCACTTGCAGACGTTTTTGACATGCATACACCCCACCCCATACACTTCAATCAACTGTCTGAATTTCAATAGGTTGAACACCTTTTTGCATTGAGAAATCGAATGACTTCGCGAAGTCCACACTTGGTGGGGACGGCGATCAGGAACTCCATTGGTAACGGCTGCCAAGCCAAGACTAATCAACCTAACGAGCTCGGCGACCACTTGTTTGAGAGAGGAGGGATGGCCGAATACAGCAGTGGTGCCAACTGTTGTCCAAAAACTTTCCCTGCAGCTCTATTGCTTTGGAGATCATCTTATGAAATAGGTATAGGAAAATCAATTCAGTCAATGTATCTTGTATACAGTGTTTCTATAACACATTTTTATTGTGTTATTACCGTTTTTACTTTAATGGGACTGATATCGGCCACTTTAAATATAGTAATGTTGATTAGTCTTACCTTGTTTTTCCTTTTGTATGAGCCCAACCTGACCTCGGACCCCCCTCCCCTGGCCAAATTCTAGATACTTCACTCCCTGCTCCAGAACAGTACCATCTACAACAATTCTAGATACTTCATTCCCTGCTCCAGAACAATACCATCTACAACAATTCTAGATACTTCACTCCATGCTCCAGAACAGTACCATCTACAACAATTCTAGATACTTCACTCCCTGCTCCAGAACAGTACCGTCTACAACAATTCCAGATACTTCACTCCCTGCTCCAGAACAGTACCGTCTACAACAATTCCAGATACTTCACTCCCTGCTCCAGAACAGTACCGTCTACAACAATTCCAGATACTTCACTCCCTGCTCCAGAACAGTACCGTCTACAACAATTCCAGATACTTCACTCCCTGCTCCAGAACAGTACCGTCTACAACAATTCCAGATACTTCACTCCCTGCTCCAGAACAGTACCGTCTACAACAATTCCAGATACTTCACTCCCTGCTCCAGAACAGTACCGTCTACAACAATTCCAGATACTTCACTCCCTGCTCCAGAACAGTACCGTCTACAACAATTCCAGATACTTCACTCCCTGCTCCAGAACAGTACCGTCTACAACAATTCCAGATACTTCACTCCCTGCTCCAGAACAGTACCGTCTACAACAATTCCAGATACTTCACTCCCTGCTCCAGAACAGTACCGTCTACAACAATTCCAGATACTTCACTCCCTGCTCCAGAACATTACCGCCTACAACAATTCCAGATACTTCACTCCCTGCTCCAGAACAGTACCGCCTACAACAATTCCAGATACTTCACTCCCTGCTCCAGAACAGTACCGTCTACAACAATTCTAGATACTTCACTCCCTGCTCCAGAACAGTACCGTCTACAACAATTCTAGATACTTCACTCCCTGCTCCAGAACAGTACCGTCTACAACAATTCTAGATACTTCACTCCCTGCTCCAGAACAGTACCTTCTACAACAATTCTAGATACTTCACTCCCTGCTCCAGAACAGTACCGTCTACAACAATTCCAGATACTTCACTCCCTGCTCCAGAACAGTACCGTCTACAACAATTCCAGATACTTCACTCCATGCTACAGAACAGTACCGTCTACAACAATTCCAGATACTTCACTCCCTGCTACAGAACAGTACCGTCTACAACAATTCCAGATACTTCACTCCCTGCTACAGAACAGTACCGTCTACAACAATTCCAGATACTTCACTCCCTGCTCCAGAACAGTACCGTCTACAACAATTCTAGATACTTCACTCCCTGCTCCAGAACAGTACCGTCTACAACAATTCTAGATACTTCACTCCCTGCTCCAGAACAGTACCGTCTACAACAATTCTAGATACTTCACTCCCTGCTCCAGAACAGTACCGTCTACAACAATTCTAGATACTTCACTCCCTGCTCCAGAACAGTACCGTCTACAACAATTCTAGATACTTCACTCCCTGCTCCAGAACAGTACCGTCTACAACAATTCTAGATACTTCACTCCCTGCTCCAGAACAGTACCGTCTACAACAATTCTAGATACTTCACTCCCTGCTCCAGAACAGTACCGTCTACAACAATTCTAGATACTTCACTCCCTGCTCCAGAACAGTACCGTCTACAACAATTCTAGATACTTCACTCCCTGCTCCAGAACAGTACCATCTACAACAATTCCAGATACTTCACTCCCTGCTACAGAACAGTACCGTCTACAACAATTCCAGATACTTCACTCCCTGCTCCAGAACAGTACCGTCTACAACAATTCCAGATACTTCACTCCCTGCTCCAGAACAGTACCGTCTACAACAATTCCAGATACTTCACTCCCTGCTCCAGAACAGTACCGTCTACAACAATTCTAGATACTTCACTCCCTGCTCCAGAACAGTACCGTCTACAACAATTCTAGATACTTCACTCCCTGCTCCAGAACAGTACCGTCTACAACAATTCTAGATACTTCACTCCCTGCTCCAGAACAGTACCGTCTACAACAATTCTAGATACTTCACTCCCTGCTCCAGAACAGTACCGTCTACAACAATTCTGGATACTTCACTCCCTGCTCCAGAACAGTACCGTCTACAACAATTCTGGATACTTCACTCCCTGCTCCAGAACAGTACCATCTACAACAATTCTAGATACTTCACTCCCTGCTCCAGAACAGTACCGTCTACAACAATTCCAGATACTTCACTCCCTGCTACAGAACAGTACCATCTACAACAATTCCAGATACTTCACTCCCTGCTACAGAACAGTACCATCTACAACAATTCCAGATACTTCACTCCCTGCTCCAGAACAGTACCGTCTACAACAATTCCAGATACTTCACTCCCTGCTACAGAACAGTACCATCTACAACAATTCCAGATACTTCACTCCCTGCTCCAGAACAGTACCGTCTACAACAATTCTAGATACTTCACTCCCTGCTCCAGAACAGTACCATCTACAACAATTCTAGATACTTCACTCCCTGCTCCAGAACAGTACCATCTACAACAATTTTAGCTCGTATGAGGGTCAGCTCCATGAAAAGCCATTACCTTGGTCATCAGTGTGGAGATACTAATTAGTTGTGTGAGTACGAACATTATTAATTATGGTTCGCTGTAGCCATTTTGAGAGTATAAAATCTTTTCTCTAAACATTCCTGGTTGCCTGGATGGTTCAAATTTGTACCTAGATTTTGCTGCTATGTCCTATTAGTGAGTAGGTAAAAGATAGCCTTTGAATGTTTATTGAGCCCCTAGTCTATGCAACTCTGATTATGATATTTATAATGCAGTAATTGATTTCACAGCAAGTTCAAGAAAACTGTAAAATATTAAATAGTTTAATAAACTATATAATAACACTCAACGATATTAAATATTTTTTTCTTTTCTATCCATGTAATACAGATGTGTATCGGTTTTTGATCTGAATTTTATCATTTTTCACATGCTTTAATTTAGTGCTCTATTACCATTTTGAAAACATGTTAAAAAAATCTAAAAATAGCCCATTTGCTGTACACTACATAAACCTAAGAATGAACAGAGTTTTGAGAATGCCATTTACAACCACTCCATAGTCTGCACTCATTAACTGATTTGTATGGCAACTTAAAAAAAATCTGTGGCCAACCATCTACTGGTGCATCCAATATCGCAAATTTGAAATATTGGTGTTTGAAAATCTATTGTTCCCATTTTATGTAAATTTTTTATTCATTTCTGTGGCAAAGTGAGTATGCCAATTGATTCCATTGCTGCAAATCTCTACAGACACATATTCAGCAAGGTGAAGTGTTTTAAATAATTCAAACAAAGTATTTAACAGTATCAGTGTGTGCAACAAAATTGTGCCAGTTTTCTAGTATTGTTTATTTTATTTATATCATAATGTAAGATCTTCTCTTCATTGTTAATGGATTTTGTTAAATTTTATTTATCAATTAATGTAACCATATTGCTTTCACATTAACCATCTATATTACAAGATAAATAGCAAAGAACAAGGTCTTACTCTTTGAATTTTTGTAGTTTTTCACAAAATCTACACCCCCCCCAAAGAAAAAACAGATCCTGGTTACACGCTGTGGCATTAAATCATGTTCCATATTCATAATTTGTAGTCTTTTTAATACTATAACGATGGAACCCTCTCGGACAGCTGAGAGCGTCCTTGCACCTGTCCCTCCGCTATGTGAGCATGTGCATCCTCAGTCAACGCCGCACAAAGGTACATTCCAGATCGTTCCGGAGAGCACTTAAAATATGCATTATGTTGGTACACTGCAGTAAGGATGAAAAGGTATTCTTGAACACCTGCACTGCCTATATAAGCCATAGCAGCTGGCTTTGTAGTTCAGTTACGTTGAGTGATTTCCTTAGTGCAGATCGAATGGAAAGTGTTTACTGTATTATAATTAGTGTGGAACTCTATTACTCAACATTATTATTGTGTGTGAACAAATGTAAGTTGAATTATTGTACAAGAGTACCTTGTTGATTACAGACTATTACTTGTGGTTAATTAACGCTGGTAATTAGTGACTTCATTGGTGTCTGTATTTTGTTTTCCACTGACATATGGCGATCAGTGAACCTGTCTAACAATACGAGGCATTATTGTATTATCATTGTAGTGTGTCGTCTTCTAGGCAGCAATTGAAATAAAACACTCGTATATCACTGTTGACACCTTCTTTACTTACCGTTTTCACAAATAAAAATATAACACAGACAATTAAAATTTTGATCCACAACTGTGACATCAATTATAAATTAACGATATTAATTGATGACTCGTTGGGCACTTGGTGAAACATATTAATTTGTTTAAAGTTTTTAAAAATATATATAGACACTTGGTACGTTTCACACTTTTTATTTAACTATGACACCTGTGTCGACTTCTTAAGCCATTGTCAAAGAGATGAGAACTAAACAGAGGATGTAAGGGTGGTTAACATCTGTTTAGGACGTGTATTGGAACATGTGTGAGGTGTGAAGATGGAGAGGCGGGGTTGCAGGAGCTAAGGGAAGGTCAAGTGTCTGTAAAAACTAAATATAATCTGAATGCAAAATATAAAATTAACTGAACTAAATAACAGCTTGTAATAAAGGGGATACACAGAATTCAGTTTGTTCATTTGTTAAATTTTTGTTATTTTTTATTGCTTTTTTAATTTCTAGAATTTCTAACAATTCCATTTTTTTTTAACCTTTTTGTATGTTGTAGAGTAGTGTGTTATGTTTTTTGTGTCTATGTGATTGTGTTATAAGCAATGATCTGCAAAATCTGTATTTGCTGAATTGGTTAAAATCAGAAATGTGATGTTTCAGAGCACGGCCACATTGTCTGATATAAATACCATCGCATTCTGCACAGTGTATTTCATAAACTCCATTTGTCTATAGTGTGTTTGATTTTTCTTTATTGTTGACTTAATGAAAAAAAGATTATGTTTGTTTACTGATACCATGTTAAGACCATACTTTTTTAACCTATTATTAACCCTATCTGTTATAAACGGAATGTAATTTGTTAAATGAAATTTTTTGTTACCCTGATCTATGGAATAAAATTCTTTTAAAATAATTTTCTTCTGTTTTTTCAAAATTAAGGAGTCTATTATTCTTTCATCATAACCGTTACTTATTTTCTGCTATAGCTTTTATATATCGACTTCTTTATTGAAATTTTCTTTGGATAAAGGAACTATAAGGAGACGATTAACCCTCACATGAAAACTGCTTAATTTTATGTGCCATGACATTAGTGATTGTTTATGTATAATGGTATCTGTAAAAGTAGGTTTTCTATATATGTGAAAACTAAGATTATTTTGTGACCTAGTAATGGTGTAATCCAAAAATTTTAACTTTTCATATTTTCTGTTTCAAGTGTAAATTGCACAGTACTATAAAAGGAATTAATATAATCTAAGAACATATGGAGCTGTCTATCTGTTCCCGTCCAGATACAAAATATATCATCAACATATCTTGCCCAATGAAAAACATATTTTATGTTGGGGTTATTGGATGTAAAAATGTTTTCTTCCAAAATGTCATAAAGATTTCACTTAATAAAGGTGATAAAGGAAAGCCCATAGGTAAGCCGTTTAATTGTTTATAGATTTTATTATTAAACTGGAAATGATTTTTTCCTATGCAAATATCTAAGGCCGATAATTAATTCATTTTTCTGATCACTACTTAAGGTTAAAATATTTTGTATATGTGAGGACATGCTTATTTTGTATAACAGTAGACATGCTTTCTAACCCTTAGGGCAATAGTGTCCTCTGTCCTTCGAAGAGGCCATTGGCACTTGATAATGGAGGATCACCTTATCCTAGATGATACTTGGTCCCTGTGTTCATTAAGTACTTGACATACAAATATTACCTCTTCTCTATCTAGTGGGAAGGTGAACATCAAGACTTCCCTTCCTCGAGTCTACGAACATAGCGCCATTTCTTAGATTCTCCAGTAATTTTAAAGAGAAGATTCATAAGATTAAATAAATAAATCTTAAAGTTAGTATTTTTAAATTACTGAATAATACATCATTATTATTTGTTGCACTAATTATAACTTTGTAACTATCTTCCTCTGCACAGTTACTATTGGACTGATATTTGAGAAATAAGTGCATCCACAACAAGAAATACCGTATTCCAATTTAGACTTGACAATAGCATAATATTTCTCTTTTAATATTGAAGGGCAGGGCCGTATTTAGGCATGTGCAACATGTGCAGGTGCACAGGGCGGCAAACTTTTGAGGGTGGGAAAATATAGCTGGTTAAAAAAAAAACATTGCTTCATATCATTATAAAGCCCGAAGTAGATTAGCATTCTGGCTCTGGCATTAAAGTAGTATGGTACTATTAGTGCACCACTTCTCTTCGAGATGGCAGCACCTATATTGAAATTACTCTGGCTAGACACTCGTGGCTCGTACACCTACGCGGATGCAGTAGTGTGCATATTCTTTGGTGTGTATGTTGTTATTAGTTCAGAGTTAAGTTGGCGTTTCATCGTTCCACGTGGTTCCAACTTGTTATTAACTTTCAAAATCAAGGCATTTTATACGATACACTGAGTATTTTAACTGTTGACAGTGAATTATTCAGTTTTAAATGTTCTACAAAACAGTATTTCTATAGGTTTTTCCGTTAAGATATAATAGCTTAGGGACGGTATGGATGGGCGATCTAGGTTAAGTGGTGCTGCATATCGCAAGAAAGCTGAGGAAAAAAGACAGAGGGAGAGAAAAATTTTGGTAAAACAAAAGTGAACAGTGTAGGCCTGAAAATTCAGGTGAAATTATAGTGGAAAACAGTAAAGACAATGTGGAAGTCGAAAATCTCGAAGTACAGGAACAAGCTACGCTCTCTACAGAAGTGGATTTTGCAGTGTCTATTCCTAGTAATGATCCATTCTATTGGGAAAACACTGACCACACTCGGGATTATTTGATAAAAAAAGGTATTAATCAAAACAAAGACGCTGACTTTTCACAGTCCTCGCGGCGATATGCTGATGGAACACAACAGTTTTGCAGCAAGAAACTATTCCATAGGATTTTAGTAAATGGGGAAATTATGAACCGTGAATATCTTGTTTATTCTCCCAGCCAAGGATCACTGTTCTGTGCCCCATGCAAATTATTCGGTGGTACATCTCAGTTTGCAACATCTGGTTTCAATGCTGGCATAAGAATAGCCGAACATGAAATTTCTGCTTCTCACAGAGACTGCTTGTTAAAATTGAAAAGTAGAGGAAATGAGATGAACAGAATTGACAAAAGATTGCTCAGCCAGCATGAACATGAAGTTACATATTGGAGAAATGTACTAAAAAGAGTTGTTTCTGTAGTTAAAAAACTAGCTTCTAGGGGTTTAGCATTTCGTGGAGACAAAGAGAAGTTTGGCTATGTGAAAAATGGAAATTTCATGATGTGTTTGGAATTAATTGCAGAGTACAATTCTTTTCTGGCTGACCATATTGCACGGTTCGGTAATCCTGGAAAAGGATCTACATCATACTTGTCACCAGCAACTTATGAAGAATTAATACATCTTATGGGAAAGTCAGTGAGTGAAAAAATAGGCAATGAAGTTATTTCTTCTAAATATTTTTCAGTCATAGTAGATTCTACACCAGATTTATCTCATAATGACCAGTTAAGTGTAGTTGTTAGATATGTAACTGATTGTGGGCTCTCAGTTGAAAGATTTCTGTGTTTTATGAAAAATACAGGTCATACTGGAGAAAAGCTTTTTGAAGCACTAATGAATTCTTTAGAACAACATGGTCTGAAAGTTGATAACTGTAGAGGTCAATCATATGACAATGCGGCCAACATGTCTGGAATATATTCTGGCTTGCAAGCAAGACTCAAGGAAAGAAATCCTCTTGTTTTCTTCATTCCATGTGCAGCTCACTCACTGAATCTAGTTGGTTCACAAGGTGTGAAATGCTGTATTGCTGCAGTACGGTTTTTTGAGTTATTTCAAAGTTTATATAATTACTTCGCAGATTCTACAGGGAGATGGAATATCTTGGAAACATTTTTTGATTCTGTAACCATGACATTGAAATCACTGTCAACAACTCGATGGTGTGCACGTGAGGTGCTTGCAAGAGCTTGGATGCAGATTGGAAAGCAGTGGTTTCTGCATTAAGAACTAATTCAGAAAATGAAACGGGTAAAGGTAGATGTGAAGCTAAGGGTCTTCTTAGGAAATTAAATAGCATTGAGGTAGCATTCATGACATCAGTGTGGGGTTCTATTCTTCAACAATTTGGCAAAGTCATGAAAAAATTGCAAGCTCAGGAAATGGACATTTCCACTGTTATTGAAATGTACGACTCTCTTACAGTGTATTTAACTGAGCTTCAGACCTGTTTCCCCAATCACAGAGATTCAGCTGAAAAGAAACTTAATCAGATCAGGAGTCTGGAATCAGTTCCTTCTTCATCAGCAGTTGAGATTTCAAGACCAAAATGTCAAATTAAACGTAGGCGAGTTTTTGATGAATCATCTTAATCAGAAGCGGAACCAAAAAGTCCTGAAGAAGAACTAGGATCAGATGACTTGGAACATGACAAGATCTGGAGACAAATGGAAATTTCATATTCCAAGATCATACAAACTCTCTAGACTGAGTTACAGAAGAGAGTTAATGTGTACAAAGAATATAATTTAATATTTTCATTTTTCTCAAATATCACCAAACTAGAAGCTCCTCAAATTTATGATGCTGCAGAGAAACTTCGAGCCATTTATGATTCCGACATAGAAAGCAGCTTTGGTGAAGAATGCATCCATTTGAAAAGCTATCTGTTATCTATGAAGACAGAAGATGGTAACAAATTATCGTCTCTTCCATTTCTGTGCAGAATGTTGGCTTCGAAGAAAATTAGTGATGTCTACCCAAATGTGTACACTGCACTCAAGATCTACAACTGTACTCCAGCAACAAACTATTCTGCTGAAAGGTCATTTTCAGTTTTAAAACGAATCAAGAATTATCTACGGACAGCACAGAATCAAGAACAACTGGTCAGTCTTGGAGTGCTTGCCATAGAATCAGACATCACTGTCAGTCTGGATTTTGAGGAAGTGATAAATGCATTTGCAAATGCAAAAGTCAGAAGAAAGTCATTTCTCTAAGTTCGGTAAGTTTCACAAAATGGTTAGTATCAAATTGCAGTGTTTCTACCATATACGTTTGACTGACCAAATTGGATGTTTCAGTGATATTTTTAACTGAGGTTATTAAACTGTAGTGATTATTTTCTATGTGGTTACCATATATCATCTTCAGAATAATGTATAAATGTTTAACTTGCACCTTTGTTTCATATATTGTGTATTCAGTTAAGTTTAAATACTGTCTATAATACAGTTTAAAATTGAAGTAAGTAATTAAGTAATTAAACAATTTATTGGCCATAGTCTGTAAATGAATAGCGACACTGAAGTTTAGCTCAGGGAATAGGGGGTGTAAAATTAATGACTGCACAGGGGCATTATACATCCAAAATACGGGCCTGTTGAAGGGGATATGTGAACCTTAAGCAGAAAAAATTGCACAAATACATACTGACAATTCTTAAATTATGTTTTTGGAGTCACTACATCTTTTGCACATTATTACAACTTTGTATACTGAATTAAAGAAAAAGTGTAAACTAGTGTTAAACAATTTTACTGTGTTCTCAAAGAGTTTTTATGTAGATTATAATAAGTCATTTATTTGTTCATCTAACTGAGGTGACAAGTAGACTTGTTTACAAATTAACCGGCCGTGAAGGCGGATTCATGGTATATATACAGGTCCCAGCGGGATATTTGTTTGTCGTGGTGTAGGACTTGAAAATGGTGGAAACACTGAAAGTCCTTGTCCGGAACATGACAAGTAGCAGTTCAGCAAGTAAACAAGACTGAGTTTGTCATTTATTTGTACAGTTTAATAACTGTCTTTCAGGACATAGTTTGGTACCTAATTAGTTAATACTTACTGGATGGAGAGCATTTTTCTACTCATATGCGCACGTTTACATCCCTTAAAAGTAGGTTTCGATTTGTCATTTCACCAAAGCTGCATAGAAGAAGTCTGTTTGACGAGTATATTTTTAGAATGTTCCACATGTAGAAGCACTTTAATTTAATACGATTCAGAACATTTTTTGAATAAAGATGAAACTGAGTTTAAAAAGTTAAAAACAAGCAAACAAAACAATTAAATACCAGTACATTTTAAAATCCTACACATCACCTTATAATTCTATTCCATTCATTAAAAAAGCTAGAATGTAATTTCCAGTATCTGTTTTGATTGCAGTGGTCGATATCGATATGTAATGAATATCGCTTACACATTTTGTAAAATAATCCAAAAAGGGTTAACGAGTTGTTCTATCTAATAGATTGTTTTTTATAGTAGTAGATTGTTATTAACATTTACCACAGTACCTGTACAAAGTGTTTATAGCAATATTATAGGTTAAATCTGCATTACAGATGGTTGGTAAAACATAGCATTGTTAAATAAACAAAAGGAGGTGCGTAAAATATACTACCCACTTTGCATTTTATATGCCATAAAAGAAACCTAAATATGGATAATGAGAAAGAACCAAAGTTATGTAAGTTTGGGGTCGTTGATTTTGACAAACAGGTGATTGTAATTAGATTTAGCTGCACAACGAAATCCAAGAATTAGATTTAGCTGTATTTTTGAGGATTTTAATCAATCTTTCTACAAACTTACAACAGCACACCAGTCGATGTGTTCACACAAGAGCTGTTTCAAGCTTTTTTTAGAGTTTTATGTATTTTAAAAAGTAAGTACTTGTTTATTAATGTACCATTATCAAATGTGTTGTTTTTGCAATTAAGTTATTTATAAGTAACTATTGAAGATTAGTGTAAATAATTTTCGCTTTCAATTTCAAAATACTGTGAGCTATGATGACATCATGTCGTACAGTGTGGGAATCAGTATTCTGATGCACTTTGTATCATAGATGTAGTACATATATTGGACACTAGATGTCTGCATAAGCAGCATTGTGGCCCAGATTGAAGGCTGCTGGTTCCACTGTTGTGTGGGCATTTCATATTGACATTCTTGCAGTAAATAATCAATTAGAATGGCACAATCGTGTGCTACATTTAATTGTATGAATAGATATGGTTGCATGGATGAGAAAGGAAGACAAATTACATTTTATAATGAAGTTTCTTCAAAAATTAAAATGTTCTTCCAAAGTGTTTGTAGCAATAATATAACACTGATGTGTGCCTGTGACGCTAGCAGATCTCATTTTCCAATAATACACGTTTTTAACTATTACTTGGCTTTTGAGCAGATCTGAAAAAGCAACCAACTCGAAGGAAGGCAGGGTTGTACATATCTCAATTTTTTTTGTATTTCGCATAAAATTTGCTTCCAGTACAGTTTCGAGATTTTACTGAATAATGCAAAAGGATATTGACCACCTAGCGAATAAAAAATCTTGTTTTCATTTGTTAATATGTTGTTTTTTGTTTTAAATGTACCATTCAGAAATAGTTGTATTTTTCATTTTACATTTTCTGTTGTTGTTTTTGTTAAAAATACATTATGTTCTTTGTTTTTAATGTTTCCCTCTTTAAAGCATTGTATAGACATATTAAACGTCTTATATTTTCGAACTGTATTGTATCTTTATACTGTATTTAAGAAATAGAACAATTTACAATTAGTACACTTCTTCTTCTTCATGTCGTAGTATATCAATACAAACGCATATTCAAAACGTCGAAAAAATGTAGTGCGGGTACGGATATTGGGCAGTCCCGCATGTTGTATACGACCGCGTGTTTTATATTGCAAAATGTATTACTTACATAAACACGTCTCAGTTGGATTGATCACGAACATAATTATGGTAATTACTTTTATATTCTTTGCTGGTAACTTTCAGAAAGTAGGTTTCGTCAAATCTTTATGGGAGAGTTCAAATCAAAATTGCCCGCTAAAGCGCGGTGTATAAAGTTCGCCACCAAATGAACGTGAGCGAACTTGAACATAACTATTGCAACCCGTGTGGCTGACGATTATGCAGAGACAGGCAACGAGATAACAGACAGCTGCTTGTTTGCAGAATAAAGCATGCCTAGTACATGAAAACTATACTTGCCAGGTAATACAATGATTGCAGACTTCGTCACAGTCGGTAGGCTACCTCTCTCTTGCTTCTTTTATAAAAATGGCTGAGTATAAATCGCCTGAGTCGTCGTTTACAGACGGTAAGTATAGTATATTTTTGTGAATATTAATACTGAGATTTCTATGTTTTAAAACATTAACGTGGACCGACGTTACACCAGCTATTTTTATTCAGAGTTTTCACACTTAGAGTTAGCACTATTTTACGCAAATCAGTAAACACATGTAAAATAAGTGCTCATAATATTCTGATTGTTTTCTGCAACTATATGCATGTATCTTTCAGTGGCGGCTGGTGGTTGAAAAATTTGGGGGTTGCAGCTGGGTTGGATGGTATTAAATTGTTTTATTCTCCGAATAGAAAATGTCCAAGTCTCATCGCCTCCAAACAATACACAAGGAAAGCAAAGTAATGCAATTTTAGTGTCACATCCACATAACCACGAATATTATTTATTGTATGAATCTTTTTTAAATTTACGATTAAATATTCTTTACCTGATTTTACACTTTGATTAAAATTTGAAAGGTCTCGTGTAGGCCTACCTACTCTCTTTAGTTTCAATTTTTCTTTAATAGGACGTAAACTGAACAGCGTTTTTGTTAAGTTTACAACATAATTAATTCCGTCCTAACAGTTAAATATAATAAATATCTTACACTATGAGACCTTAATTCTTTATATGTACTATTATTTACATTTAACGATGAACTGGACTGACACTTAACTGACACTAACAACGAACTTCCAACCAGGCGCACCACGTGTTATTTACACTTGAGTCTGTAGACTGACGATTGTGAAACCGCTCGGACAACTTCGGCTACCTTCGTTCTCAGAAAACAGAGTTACGGCGCCGTGATGTACAAGCGGGGTTTACAGTCCCTAATCACACCAAGCGAGCCTATATTGCTGCAATAGGAACAAGCGAGTCTAGCCAGCCAGAGCACTACTCCATTGTATTTCCCCATATACAAAGCGCGTCACAGTTGGTGCACACGTGCCATGTACACCGCGGCAAGAGCATGTACGGTTTTGACATGATAATGTCTTTTGGCTGGCCATCATTTGAAAATTTCTGTAACGCTGTAAACTGTAACGCATCACGCTGCATGACGTCATTCTTGCGTGACGTCATTGGGATTGTTGTAAATAAACGTTTGTTTTGATACGTCGCAATATATATAATGTGTTAAAAATAATATCACTGCAAACAATTAAACCAGATTTATAAAGCGTCCTGAAAGTTTAAAATCAAGTGTTAGCACAATTTACCAGCCGGGAATCGTTAACTAAAACCGCGACCGCTAACATGCTAACGTCGTCGCAGATTAAAGACCTAACAAGCAAACAACACTGCATAGCTGTAGATAGGTTATTGGGGTTATTGTCTCTAGTTAATGGTTGTCTTCGTATGTGATTCAGCTAACGATCTATTCATTAAAATATTTGTCATCGTAAATGCAAATCTACTGTTCTTTATATTTAATTACTATTTATTAATATTTATTTATTTAATTTATATTTGCAGAAAGGAAACAATCAGTCAGTCAGTAACCATAATAATGTTGCGTTTAGCTGGCGGCCGAAAGACATTATCATGCTCTTTAGCTTTTGCCACTAGGCAGACGGTACTTGAATTTTTAGTAATTGCTCGGCGCTTTTCAATCGGCAAATGATTAATTACGATGATTTTGCTTGAAAACACTATTATTACTTATTGCCTTATTCATAATTCTATAATTAATTAATTATTACAATTCGGGGTTTAATGGGGGTTGTGCAACCTAAGCACGGGCCGCCACTGGTATCTTTTGATATTGCAATTTCTGTATTGATTGCCAGCCATCGTGTACGCAGACTTTTTACTACTTAGCAAAAAAAAAAAAAAATATAGCCAGTCGGTTCAAGTCAACACAGCTCACAGCCTCACACTTTTATATCTTTGTACACTTGATCAGCAGTATTGAATATGACTTTTACTAAAATTTCAAAAAGTACTCTTTGTAATTCCCCATATTGGTTCCCCGTTGAAAAATGAATCGTATTAAGAATATAACAACTTATATAAACGCCGCAAACAGATTATTTCGCAAGTTATTTTGAATTACTTTGCTTCATATTCGACCTCAATCAGTATCCTAATCGAGTTGCAAAAAAACATACGTGTTAATTCTCAAAACTCAGTTCTACAAAACAATTCACGTACATAAATTTTGGCTTTTATTTTCCGAAGACTCAATAATAGTATTTATAATTGGGTTCTATCTGCGCACTAACTAACAAGTGGATAATAAATTTCTTTTCTTAGGCCATTCCTTATGTTAATAGCTTGGTAATAGTTTAGGTAAATAAAGTAGGAATTAAAAATATCAACACAACCGCATTGAGTGTATTGGATGTTGTATTTATTTAGAATCATGAATTAGTTAATTTTAGAAGATAAATTATTTTACCTTATGTAAAAACCCGTGTTGTTATTACTGTTAGCATTTTGGCGTACACTTTGTTAGATTATTAATGGGAAGTATTATTAATAGGTAAGTATTATTAATGGGAAAAGCCATTAAGACAAACTTGTTTGTTCATTGTTTTCTGTCAGCCGAATTTCGAGTATTGACTTTACGTTACAACTTTTTAATCATTAGGCACGTTTCGCATTTTAAGACTTTTAAATTATTTGTATTATTTATATAGTAACGTGCACAAACCTGTTTGTGCGTTAAACGATTTAAATTAGAACGAGCTCTGGCTTAAATTAAAAATTAAATCCTAAATTAAATGACCGTTTGAAGTTTAAAAAAAAGTAAACATTTCCGTCAGTTTTTGAATCATTAAAATTAGTATTACTAATTTAATAACGAAGACAGAAACATGAAATTGGTGCCAAATTAATGCTGATCAACTCCGCTTTCATTTTGTGTGCGACGCAAATACCTCTGAAAAAAAATTGTAATTTTTTTAAAACTTAATTTTAAAACTTCGAAAAAATGCATGTTGTTCGTTGCTACTGAAGCCTTACATATAATAAATGTAGCCAGGGCGTTTTCACACTAGCCGATACGACACCGACACGATATGTCGGTATATATATATATATATATATATATATATATATTTATATTACATTTACTTCATATTCGACCTCAATCAGTATCCTAATCGAGTTGCAATATATAAGTCGGATATATATTTTTGTGGGAACAAAAAGTAAAGACATGTCATGGAACCGTTTCACACTCACCGACATGTCGGTGCAGGGATCGACGTGTCGGCAGGCAGCAGCTCTCCCATCGTGGTCGGCGCTCTGTTGTCACCGACAGTTCACTCTGCCTAGCGCATTATTTTAGGTCAGTAGTTGAATATTTTGTGAAATGACTACTTTTAAGTATGACATATGTAGTGACATTGATTGAACTTGTTGAGACGAAGCCTTGTTTGTGGGACAAGACAGATGAAGGAAATAAAAATAAAATTGAAAAACTTGTTAGGATCTAAAACCAGCTTAGCTTATCAAATAAAGTGTACTATGCGCCTTCTGCATAGCAAACTTTAATAATCGGGTGAACCCAATACTTCCTATCTACTTTTCGTCTTCTCCGTCTTAAATATTAACAAATATAGTAAATACAATCTTCTGTTGAATTCAGCCATTTGTATAATCAACTACACTCACCACGGCCGATATGTCGACATCTGTCGTCTTGAGTGCGAAAGTATCTTCTCGATATCGTGTCGGTGTCGGCTCGGTGTCGTTGTAGCGTCGGTGTCGTGTCGGTAAGTGTGAAAACGTCCTATCAACTGGTTACAATCAGTTTTGGTAAAATTGTGTATTGCAATAAATAGCTTAAAACGCAATATAGATACTTAGTAGAGAACTTTTATTAACAATTTTGTATAGGCTAGCTACTTCCCAGTAATTATTTTACGCAAATCAATAAACGCATATAATAACTGCTCACAGCGATTGATTTCTAAAATCATAGGTACCGGAACGCATCAATTCAAAAGCTGGACATACACAAATATACTTATATTTTATATTAGCGTGTAAGTTTACATCTGGTTATTACAAAGGAGGGCTACATTTTTAAAGCCTTATAAAATATGTAATGCACGGTTATGTATAAACTTGTATCTAAAAAACGTAATAAAGTTTACTGATATTTCTAAAGAGCTTCATCGTCAGGTTAGCCGCACGACAATGAAAAAAACATGTCACCATGATGGCGTCATCCCGGACCCTCAATCAAACTCTAAATCAATTACTTATTTTTTGCGTACCGTATCACTTATTATATGATATATAATTACCTTAATATCCACTTTAGTGATACACAGTTTCGTCACTGATGACGCGTTTCGGGACTAAGTCCCATCCTCAGATACATTTAATTAATAAACTAAAATATTAAAATCACGACCATGATACTGGTCAAGTCAAAAATAAATAAAATAAAATAAATTACAAATCGCATGTAATAAGCTTTGCTAACCACGGCTGGAGCTCCCACATGCGTTCACCCGCAACCGCGATTGTCACGCGACTAATACGCGATACTTGCCTTGTATGGCTCCATGTCAATTACTTATTTTTTGCGTACCGTATCACTTATTATATGATATATAATTACCTTAATATCCACTTTAGTGATACACAGTTTCGTCACTGATGACGCGTTTCGGGACTAAGTCCCATCCTCAGATACATTTAATTAATAAACTAAAATATTGAAATCACGACCATGATACTGGTCAAGTCAAAAATAAATAAAATAAAATAAATTACAAATCGCATGTAATAAGCTTTGCTAACCACGGCTGGAGCTCCCGCATGCGTTCACCCGCAACCGCGATTGTCACGCGACTGTGACGAAACTGTGTATCACTAAAGTGGATATTAAGGTAATTATATATCAAACTCTAAATGATGGTTTCGGTGGTTCGGACATTTAAAAAAATTTCCCATAGTTTCATAATTGTGTCGTCATATTGTTTATTTCTTGACCTTTCCTTACTCTTTGCATTCAATGCTGTATGATGGCAAGAAGTCACCCCTCTCACATTCACTTGAAGTTATTTCTATTGATTCGGCAACATATTTAAAGATAAAAAGACGCTCCGGAAAAATTCTACAATGCACATATTCTTTGAAACTCCCAATCACGAGTTTTAATAAAGTTTCAACTTACCTTCCATGCAGTTTCAATTTTGAAGCAATTTTTTTTTTTGTTTAATTTTCTCTGTAGGTTATTGGGACATTTTTTGAACGATAGTAGTTAAGATAAAGGTCAGTGCTGGTGTTTGATTTTGACAAATGTTTAGTTTTATAATGGGGCTGATAAGCGGCATAATTTAAAAAGTAATAGTAAATTTTTGTAATAGTTAGGTTTTTGTTTCCTGTAATTTATTTTTGGATTCAAGAGATTCCGGCGCGTTCCCCCTGAAATCAACCCCCGACTGCTCATAATATTCTGGTTGTTTTCTGTAACGATATGCATGTATCTTGATATTGAGTTCCCCCACAATTCGACATGTTCAATTCTGCAGTATTTGACAGCACAGTGTGCTAGGGTAGGGCGCTCGGTCACAACAGAAGCTGACAAAGAACCGTCGTTGTCTACTTGTCTGAGATAGAGTCACGCGCATAATTAAACAGTAGATAGAAAACCACCCCTACCAGCTGAACGTTCTCAAGGAGACCAAACGGCAAACCCAGAGCATTGTTTGTCGACAGATTATGGTTAACTGGAACAAACTTTCTCAAACATCGACCTCAAAAACGGTTTTGGCTAGTCTTCCTCTTGGGAAGCCAAAAAATTAACTTGTTAATTTTTCAGTAGTTAGCAAAATATTTAACGATTAATGATTGAAGTTAACCATTTTATAATTAACGATTAAGTTAAAAGTTAACCAATTTTTTAACTATTAATTTAATCATTAATTTGTTTTAAATAGGTAGTTAATCCCAAGTCTGAACCTAATTTTTCGATTCAGTTGTGTATGTGCAACGGTTGAGATATATGGCGAATACCAGTGGTTGTGATATCCAAGTGCGGCGGGCGTTTGATTTCTCTCGTTTCGTTTGGGGGGGGGGGCTGAAGAGTTAATTACTTGGCTGGTAAACCACGGAGAAATAGCCCCCCGTCGGTAAATTGCCGCATCCGAAATAACGCGAAATAAAGCTAAGCGACGCTAGCTTTTCGGTTCTGGAAGTGGCACGAAAAATATGCCAAAGCAAAAAACAATAAAATGCTCGTGGAGTGCTTCTGCGAAAGTTTGGTAGCTTTATAGGAAACTCTCAATTAGCTCCACGAGTCATTTGTGCCTCGTATATATATAATATCGTATATATATAGTCATATTTGTATATTATATATAATCTCTTGACATGTATAGCATATTTCTTACTGTCAGCAATATCCACTTCCTTGTAACCTCACTTACTTACTTACTCCATGGCGCTAGAGCTCATGAAGAGCCCTGGCTTCCAGAAACGACGTGCTTCCATTCCTCTCTATCCTGTGCGACTCTTTGTCACCTTCTGATCCCCCGTCTCCTCAAGTCTTCATCTGCATCATCCACCCATCTTCTTCTTGGCTTACCTCTTGGTCTTCTTCCTCCTGGTCCTCCAATGAATACTTTTTCACTGCCCTTTCCTCTGTCATTCTTTGTATGTGGCCTGCCCAGCTAATTCTACCTTGTTTTATTACTGTGACGATATCTGGTTCCTTGTGTAGTTTGCACATCTCGGTATTTGTAGTCATATACCACACTCCGGCATCTAGCATACCTCCATATATTCTCCTCAGATTCTTTCTTTCCCATCTTCTGATCATATCTTCTTGGGCTGAGGTCATTGTCCAGACTCCTGAAACATACAATACTAATGGCTGCAATATGGTTCCTTGTGAGCTTGTTTGAGTAAGATGATCATTGGCACACATGTTTACAGATTGAGCAACAGTGTGTTTATGGGGAGAGCATACTGGATTGATAACTAATGATGTATTCTGTGTTAAATGTTTCAGATCTTAGTTTTTCTTTTGATGATTCGCCTACAGCTGGAAACAAAGACGACGATTGTACAAACATTGAAATGATGGAAAAATTAAAAACTCAGTACAGTGACGTTAGTAAAGAATACAGAAGGTATGTAATCAGTGAAATTTTAGTTGACTGTTATAAGGACATCTCTGAGCATCCAAATCTGGTTCCTGAAGCGCTTCGTGACAAAGTGAAATCAATGGTCCGTAATATGAGCGTACTAGAGTCTATAACCAAGACAGACCAAAGTGGAAATAAATGCTATCTATATGGTTTCAATGAAGAAGACTTGTTGGAGCTGCAGAGTGAAGTTCTGTCACCAGAAGAAGAATTATGTTTGAAAACAGCCGTGAAGCGAATGTTGAAGCAGAAATGCAAAGCGTTTCAAGACAAACAGAGTGAAATTGAGAAAGGTGAGCTTGGAATTTTGTGTTCTTATTTATTGCAGGATCAAAAATTGAAAAATTATACTTTATTTAAGTATATGCAAACTTTGTGTAGCGGAAATGTATTCATTTTGGCAATATATTAATATTAATTATTTACATATTAACAGAAGCTTAATTATTTCCTATATTAACTCGATTAGTGCTCAATCAGTATATTTCATTATACTTGTAAATAATAAATTTTAATAGCTTGTATTAAAGGATTTACAACTATGAATTCCACAAATACCTCAGACACATGTTAGGTGAGATTTTATGAGAGTAACACTACAGATGTATGAAATACGAGTAGTTTAAAGAAAGTGACATCAGTGTTGAAGAGAAACTGTGTAGTTGGACATTAGTCACTGAGAAAAACTAAACCATATCTATATATCTATTATTCACATATTCTGATATATCTCTGTTGGAGAGATGGTTGTTGTGTTGTCAA
This sequence comes from Magicicada septendecula, assembly GCA_034769895.1. Classification (NCBI taxonomy): domain Eukaryota; kingdom Metazoa; phylum Arthropoda; class Insecta; order Hemiptera; family Cicadidae; genus Magicicada; species Magicicada septendecula. The sequence continues at coordinate 28,850,400 of CM068367.1, read as the reverse complement.
TCACAGTGCTGTGAAATGTGGGTACTCTACCTTTATCTGATCCTGTAGTCATTTTCGATATTTCGTTAATGCGATTGTTTGGTTTTGATGTTTAGTGATATCGCACATAATTTCATGTTGTTAAAAGAATTATACAAATTTCAATTTTTTATGTCGGAAAATAGTTGGTTGATTTTTGTTGTTGGTGTTGTAGTCATTTTGTAACAGGAAAAACTATTGTAACAGTAGTATAGTAGAGTTGCATACCTGTGACGCCAAAAGTTGTTGTTAGGTTAACATGAAACAAAAAGTGAAAATCGATATGAGTGTAAAGCAGAACTCTTTTTTTATAGAAAATATATGTCTAAATAGTTGATTTTGTTGTGTTTTTATTTTTCTTCTGTGAATTGTATTTTTGGATATATGTTATTGATTTTTTTTTTATTATGTTATCTACATTTGTGTTTTTGTTATTAGTTACATATAGCCCATCACCTACACATCTTATCCATATGCCATTTGGATCAAATGTGTTTATAATTTTTTGTATTTTGGTGTCTATGTCTTGTTGAATATTTCTGCTGTTATACTAGATAATGAAGAACCCATTGCCAGACCTTCTTGTTGTTGATAAATTTTGCTGTTGAATTCAAAGTAATTTGGTTTTCGTATTAGTTGGAGGCTATTTTTTATTTCAGTCATATATTGTTTGTTTTCATTTTGTTTTTTAAGTTTGTTTATTATTATGTCTATTGTTTAATCTACTGGGATGTTCGTGTATATATTTGTGATATCATATGATGTGAAAAATGTGTTTTCATCTATATTTATTACCTTCAGTTTATCTATTAATTTGTATGTGTTTTTTATGTTATGATAATTATTTGTTAGATGGTTACTTTTTAGTTTTTGTGCTATTTTTTATGAAGGTGGTTTTTTGAAGTTGATTAACGTATTAACATATTGGGTAAACATAGGAAAAACAAAAAAACAACTAAAAAACGTTATTTTGAACATCTAAACACCTACAAAAAACCAGAAATATATAAATCTAATTTTGCCACACATGCAATAAACACAGGACATGTATTCCTAGACATAACCAACATGACACTAATAAAACACATACCACACAAAGGCACCATAATAAACATATGGGAAAATTTACAAATATACAAACACAAAACAGACTAATTTCTGAACAAATACAAATCAATACAAAAACATGACACAATTTTCAGAGCACTCAATGTCAAAAATACTGAAAAAACTAATATATACACTACAATCACATACAATAACACCAGTATAAAATACCATAAAACAAACAGGAAACCATAACAACAACCAACCAAAACACAAATACTCCATAAGATATAAAATCAGGAAGGCTGAGGAGGGGAACAATACGGTTCCCGAAACATGTACCAAATAAGGGAATAAAACATCTTGAGGTAAAGAATTTATAAATATTAAATAAATCTATAATATTAATTAAACCACACTGTGTGTGTGGTTGTTACAGTAGTGTGCAAATTAATCCGAACCCAGTTGTTTTTTCATAAAAAGCTACTTTATTCACAAACAAAACCACATAAGTACATTTAGAAAAATTACTAGTAGCTGATATGTCCTCCTTTGTTCTTAATGAGGTCAGAGATACGTTCGGCATAGATTCGACAAGTGTGTTGCAGATTTTTTAAATTTCTTCATCATGAAACCATACCTTTATGACAGCTTCAATCAGAGCATTTTTTGTGGTACAGTTCATTTTTTCCACTGTCTGCTTTGCAATAGCCCACAAGTTTTCTATTGGATTCAAATCTGGGGAACTGCCAGGCCAATTTAAAACAGAGAAATTTTGTGTTGTTGAAAAAAAGCTTTTACATTTTTTTGCAGTATGGCATGGTGCTAAATCTTGCTGGAACACTCCGTTGCCTTCTGGGAACAGGTCCTGAAGTTGTGTGATGACTCTTGTTTGTGAAACGTTTTAGATACAGATATAGGTGTGTGTGTGTTTGTGAAACGTTTTAGATACAGATATAGGTGTGTGTGTGTGTGTGTGTGTGTGTGTGAAAACATATAAACTTAAAAGCTAGGACTAAATTATTTGTTGTTTAGGCATTATGGTTATGAATTGTATAAATTGTGATTGGTATTATTAAAAATAATTTATCATTAGAATAGTATGTAGGTTATGTTACTCATATAGGTTAAGTACATTATGTACACTCATGTGTGTTTATATTATCCACAATTGATGTATAACTAATGGACACTATTTGTAGAGATACAATTTATAGAATATAGGTACTTGAATGTTATTTATCTAGTGTACAATACAGTTATAGGTAGCATAACAGTATTCTACTAGATTCTAGAATAAGCACCTGGAATGTACTTGACTCTACTAGTAAGTAGTAAATGATACATATTTGTGAACGACATCATTACTAGATATATATAAGAGAGTCGAGACAGAGAGTTATAATTTGCAGCTCAAATCTGAGTTCAGTCAGTTAAGTTACAGAGATAGTGCATGTGTTTGATACCACATTTGTGGATCAAAATTATAATTGTGTTTTATCTTTTTGTTTGTATAAATTACGGTTGTGTCAATAATGAATATCATAGTTGTAGAAAAAATTGCATTTTCTGTATTATCTTTTTTTCTTTGTGAAAATTATTTGCGATACTGGTAAACAAACAAGGTATTGACAGTGATACGAGTGTTTTATTTCAATAACTGCCCTAGAATATGACAAAAAAAAAATGCAGTGGTTTGGAATTTTTAGTATTTATTGTATGATTGTTTGCTTTACGATTGTTACTTTAAAAGTAGCTTAATTAGGGTTTTAATTATTTTTCTGACAATTAAAAATGATCAAATATTGAAACGCATGTAAGTGTAAATGTATTTTGTTAAGAAAAATGGCTAGATCGCAGCTCATGAAGGTTTTTATTAAAACACAATTGGTTGCCATAAGAACATGCCACACACATAGGTCCAACCAGTTTACTTTTACATTGTTACATGGTCCACATTGTTTATTTATCTTCTAGCAGTAACCAACAAAACATGGAGCCTGTTGGTGTCTCCTCTTCCAGCTGTAAGTTGTGTGGTGGCATTTGTTGAAAAGTTGCGTTGTCTGTTGGATACGTTCAGGTTTGAACCCCAAACTACCGAGTGGTGTCGGGTGGCAAGGCTCTCAGTGGTGGGTAGAAAGATAGGAGCGAAACCGTTAAATACTGCTGGTGTCATGCGGATCCATACTCCAAACAACCCGGTGTGGATGGTGGTAGCCCTGGTCAGTTACTTTTGGATGAAAGGTTGTAAGTGCACCAAGTCGTTGATCTGACTATCAGGCAGTTGATCGAATTTTCCAAGGACCAACCTCGGTATCTGGGTTTGTGAAAAGATCTTCTTTAGGGAGTTCACAGATGGGAATAATTGACTGTCGTCAAGTAAGTGCCCTATCTCGAAAAAGAAGCCAGAGTGGCTGAACTCAAGATAAACACTTCAAAAACAAAACTAATGAAAATTAACAAAAAAAGGTCACAACACACTAAAGGTGGAAGAAGAAAATATAGAAGAAATAACACAGTTCACTTACCTTGGTAGTGTGATTCAAAAGAAGAAGGAGCAGTTGCAGATGCTAAAACAAGAATTCGAAAATTTAATGCGGGCTTTATACAACTCTACACAGTTTGGAAATCAAGACAAATACGAACTGCAACAAAACTACGCACCTTCAGAACCAATGTAAAAGCTGTTTTGTTGTATGGGAGTGAGACTTGGACGCTCACAATGGAAATTACCAAGTGTCTGCAGGTCTTCATCAATATGTGCCTGAGTAAAATTCTTCAAATTTTCGGGCCAAAAATTGTTTCAAATGAAGATCTCTGGAGGAGGACAAATGAGGAACCCATTGCCACCTAGATCAAAATGAGAAAATGGAGGTGGATTTGGTATACCTTGTGGAAGAACCAAAATGCAGTATAGCTACAAGCCCTATTTTAGAACCCTCAGGGAAAAAGAAGACATGGAAGACCAAGAATCTTGTGCAGGAGAACTGTCAAGATAGAAGCAGAAAAGGAGGGGAAGTCCTTTAGAGAGCTCAGAGTCCTCACACAAAATAGATCCCATTGGCGTAGCTTCGTCAAGGCCCTATGCTGTGGAGAGAATGACAGGAATTAGTAGTAGCAGGAGTACTTGTGTCCTGCCCATCTGAATTGAGACCAGTATACTGTGAGACTAAATATAGACAAGGATTGCCATCTGGTGATGATCTGTCTGGCTACCCAGTGCTTTGACACAAGTGAAGATCTCATTAATAGCGTCAGACATTGGCTGGATATCTTGGCGGCAGTGTTTTTAAAAGAGGGACTAAAACAGCTAGTGCACTGATATAATAAATACCTCTATGTGGGTGGTGATTATGTGACAATTAAATATATATGTGCCTGTAACTTTTATTTATGTCTAATCTTTCTTCCATATTTTAGTTTTCCTTAAGCTGCCAATCAGGTGTTAATTTTGCTTACATGTTCCGTAAGGATATGGAAGTATGGTGATCGCAAAAAAATCATATTCAATATAAGGGCCGATTCTAATTGTACTACCTCAAAACATGAAGAAAAGTTATTTTCCGAAAAGTGTCTGTGTGTGTATCTGTATGTAGAACTTTTTCTATGGTGAACAATACCTGCTGTAAAGTCAAACAGAATCAAATACCAGTATTTTTTGTGTGTGCGTATGTGCCCAAGTTGTAGAGGACTCAAGGCTTATTGATTTTGGTGACGATCGTTTAAGGGAGAGGGGTAGTTTACCTGCAATGTTTTATGTTTTGACAAGAGTAAAGTATTTAATTTTGATAAATAAGTGTCCCAAAAATTAAGTCATATTAATCCACTGTAAAGTGATAAATGAGATATCTATAAATGGACTGGGTGACTTTTGTGAAAAATATTTTGCTGATATTAAATAAAGTATGAGCATTTAATTTTGATGGATAAGATACCTTACCAATTACCTAAGATAAAACTATTACTCTACAAAAGTGTAAATATCATTAATGATGGGGATCAGTTGAAGAGGAGGGATGATTATCTACAGTATGTAGTTCAGTTTCTTTATAATAATAAAGTACCTAATTTTTATAGATAAAGTGGCTTGAAAATAACATATTAAACAACTACCCCATAATAACAAAAATATGTATAAACAGTAAAAATAGTTTGGGGGTGGGGGACATTTTTTTAGAAATTATCGAACCAAATTCAAGTAAATGATTTTAAAGCTAAATCTTAGAACATGGAAGTCATGTATGGTTCTCCATACCAGTATTTAGAGTAAAGCCCTCTCATGTTTGTAAACACATGTGTTTTAAATTTTAAATAAAGGAAGTGTGATATGATAAGCGTTACTGCCAATACAAGTAATGAGTACTAAGAGCATTAATTGTGTGAATCAATTTGTTATAGAGTGTAAAATGCTAAAACTTAATAAGAAAACCGATGGTAGTAGTGGTAGTCTGCTTGGCAGAGTGAATGAAAATATAAAAGCAATTGATGAAATTGCTGAAAAAATGAAGGAGTGCAATTCACTTATGCAGTCAATCAGTAAACTTCAGCAGAAGTGTGTGGAAGAGGATGCTAAATTGAAAGATGTAGCGCTGAAAGCCTGTGACATATTTGAAGCTAAAATACACCTTCTTAATGCAGAGTCAGGGTAAGTGCCTTTCAGTGTATAAATGATGTAATAATAATAATAATAATAATAATAATATTATTATTATTAATATTAGAATATGTTTAATGCACATGATAATGTATCATAGGTTTGATCCATTTGAGTTGTATACAATTTTGAACTTGTATTCATTTTAACATTACCGGTACTCTTAAAAAAGTTAGTACAGTTTTTTAATTAAATTTGTAAAATAAAAAAAAAGAAATTGAGGAGGTCCTTTGGTTTTAAATGTAAAATTCTTCAGTTTCTAAGTGTTTTAACATAGTTTTAATTAACATTAATTATTAATTACACATATTAAATAATACAGTTAGACTACTTTATATCTAACCAACTCCTTTAGACTTAATTTTAATTGAAGTAAAGAATTGGAGAGTATTGGAGTGCCATTGCAGAAAGAGACAAAGTGAGTGTGAGAGAGGGGGAGAGTAAGAGAGATATAGAGAGCGAGACAGAGAGTGTATATGAGTAAGAGAGTGTGTGAGAGAGAGAGAAAGGAGAGAGTGTGAGGGAGAGAGAGTAAGTAAGAAAGCGTGAGAGAGAGAGAGAGAGAGAGAGAGAGAGAGAGAGAGAGAGAGAGAGAGAGAGAGAGAGAGAGAGAGACAGCGAGAGGGAGAGGGAGTAGAGATAGAATGAGAGGGAAAGACTATGACTGTCGACATACATACACATAACTTTACAGTATACTACAGTACTCTATATGTACTTAGTTCTTGGTAAATAATATTTTACAACAATATGATTTTAAGTAATATCCATTTTCACTTGACAAATTTACTATAAATTTGTGTTTGTAATATTTTGTAAATTGTCTGATGTAAGTTTGGAATTCTCTACAGTTGTTTTGTATAGAATTCTCTAAATTAAGGACAATGTTTTCACTACCAGTAGTGAGTGAAACATGATAAAAATTACTTTCAATATAGATAATTCAACATCCCTACAATCTGTATTCAGCTATAATATGTTTTACTATGTTATGTGCAGACATGTATATGTAGAAATGTTATCTGTACCAATTCTAATATATATTTGTTGATCACTGCTTTTATAATTAATTACAAACACCATTAAGGAACTTTTACATTATCAGTAATTTAAATTGTAATAGTATATAAATTATGTTCTGTGGTATTATAATTTTCTTGATGTATTTAACGAAAACAATATGTAGTGATGCAATTATTTTGATGATGTAAAACAAACGTTGCAATTCCTTCACACATACACACTTATACTCCGCGCGCGCCGCGCGCGCGCGCGCACACACACACACACACACACACTAATATCACATTTTGCCAGTGACGTATAAAGTAGAATTACACAAACAAGAGGAGGGCTTTTGAATGGAAGATCTCTTCTGGTGTAGAGAAATTTATAAACAATTTCAATTGGAGCATATGCACATATGGCTAAAAAACCTGGGCTTTGAGGAAATTAGAGAGAAGCTAACTTGAAGCTTTTGAGATGTGGTGCTGAAGGAATGCTTTAAGAATGTCATAAATGGAAAGAGTACCTGATGATGAGGTTTTTAAGAGAGTGGATGATAAAAGCATACTGACTGTAACTATTGTGGAAAGAAGAAGCAGAGTATGTTTGGTCACCTGCTATGCCGTTCAAACAGGTTCACCATCTGATTGTGAATATGATCGAGGGACATAGTGGGAGGTGAAGGCCCAGGCAGAAGTACATGGATAGGATAAAAGAAGGAAGAAGGTATATGTGATGATCAAGAGACTATCTATTGCAAGCCCACCAACCTCTATGTTGAGGAGAAGAAGAAGAAGAATTTTGCCAGAGTAAATGTGTGCTATTTAGCGTAGTGCATATAAAACCTTTTTTTCATTAAGTGTCTACCTATTTTACAATGGTGAGGCCAATGCTTATCAGTTCTGTGCATCATAGTTGCTTGTATAAATTCACAAAATTATTTTAGACATCTGTTTGTATTTGTTAAAAAAAAAGAAAAAACTCACAATATTCTTCTTATGTGGTTGTTTACATATAATTATGAAATGCGGTTTGTCTTTTGATTAAGAGAAAGGGAGAGAGCAGAAAAATACACTTTTTTTATTAAAACTATATGGTGCAGTCAATTGTTCTTTAACTAGCAAGTTTTATCTATTTATTTTTTAAATAAATTTTGAGACTTTCCAGTATAATGGTAAGGGAAAAATCATACATTTTATGCAGATTATAAATGCAGCTTTCCAGTGTCAGTATAGGGTAACTCAAAAGCATGACCAAATTAATCGTTTTTATAATATTCGGTTTTATTACAGTCAGCGTTTAACAATAGCTGTACAACATGTTAACTAGGCTATTAGTCCATGGTCCTGCCCGTTAAAGAAAAAACTCCAACTTTGTCGTGCGTACTTGCTGAACCTGTCATGGTCTGGATGAGGCCTTTCAGTGACTCCACCATTATCAAGTCCTAAACCATGACAATACGATATTAATACAATAAAACTACAATACAAGATTAATAGACAAAATTGTGAGAGGGTTTAAAAGTGGTCAGAGATTAGAAAAAGAAAAAATAGAAAAGAAATATAAAGGATCGATTACATATATGGGGTACCAAAAAGGTTGTGGTTTAGGACTTAATAATGGTGGAGTCACTGAAAGGCCTTATCCGGAGCATGGCAAGTAGCAGTTCAGCAAGTAAGCAAGACAAAGTTGGAATTACAGAGATGGTTAATTCAAATAACAAGACGAAGAAAAAGAAAAAACTCAGATAAAGTGAAACGAGAAGCACGCTTCTATAAATAACCTGCAGTTGTTCAAGATGTTACCATGACTCAGGCTACAAAAGCTGTGAGCCAGTCACGTTGTGCTGAGCTCCTATTGGCCGGATGTTAGCATGTCCAAGCTGGCCACCAGTATTTATTCAGGGCCAGATATTTGTTACTTCTATGGCACTCGACAACACACCTAACAGACACCACAGATAAACACACACAATAAAGTTTTAAACATCCCCACTCATACGAACTATCCTGCATAAGCTTCTCCCATAAAGCTCTCTTCCGTTAACCGCACGCCATTCTGTTTCTACACTCTCAGTAGTCTCACCCCTTCTCTGACAATCAGCACCACATGTCTGGTCTATCGCAGTCTTTTGTGTGGCACTACCCCCTCCACTACTACTGTCCTGGTACACTGCATCACACACAACAACACTAACCATTCTCTCTCACTGGGTGCCCTTCCGCTCTGGTCTGCAATGGCGTACTACTCCCAATTTGTTATATCCAAATTGGCTGAAGGGGGCTTGCCCCAAAATGCCGGAGACTTGTCTAATCAACAAGTCACAAAAAACAATGTTACTTGTATTCATTCCCAAGACTCCATGCTTGAAGATCTTGATCGCCTCCAGCTGAAACCGAGGGAAGTACTGTCGTATCGAGGGCAGGAGCTGGGTCTCCTCAAACAGAACTGTATGGCTTTCACTGCTACAGCTGACTTCTCAGGCTTACCAAGACACCAATGTTACTGGTGTTCAGTGATGTAGATGTTGACAGTATGGTTCATAGTGCCAATATACACTTTACAGCAGGAGTAGGGCACTCTGTACACTCTGAATGAAGGGAGTACTATTATCTAAATTCTTTCCCATTTGATGATTTTCCTCTCATCCTCTTCGTTTATACTCTCTATCCGTGTGTACCTTGTCAGTTCTCTTTTATCCTTTCTTACATTTTTGCTTTATACACTCTTCTTATGATTCTTTCTTTTGTCATATACAATATATGTCAAAACCACCTTAATTGGTCTTCCGCTATTGTGTCTTGAATGGGGCCAATTGTATGTTGTTGTCTAAACTTCTCATTTTTTATTAGAGCTATTATTTTCCTGCCTCATATTTGACTAAGTTGAAGAATCAAAAAGCAGCTGGTTTGGATGGGATAAACTCAGAACTGCTGAAATGGCATAATTCATTATTTAAGTTTAGACTGCTACATTTGCTGACTATGTGCTGGATGAGGTGCATACGATCCAGGATGAATTCGGAGTAGCCAATGTTACAATGGTCTTTTCTTTTTGTTTTTAAGAAAGACAGATGACAGAACTGTGCCATCAAATTGTAGAATATAAGCTTGATAAAGACAACTTACAAGTTATATGGAAAATTATTAATGAAAGCGTTTGTTTTGTCTGAAGAATTTTACTTATTGGAGAACACACAGGATTTTTTATGGGCCAGTCTTACATTGATGGCATATTCTCTTTGTAAATAAAATATAAATATATTGCATGTTTTCAATATTCTCTTTGAAAATACTGATTGAGAAAAGAAGGAAATTTAATCTGGAGACACGCTTTGCGTTCATGGACTATGATGAAGCATCTGATAGAGTTAGTAGAGCCATTCTGTGGGACATAATGTGTAAGAAGGGTTATCTAAGCATCTTATAGATGTTATATATTACATTATCGTACATGTATAGCATTGCCTACAGCAGACTTACATAAATCAGGGAGTGCGACAAGGCTGTAGCGTATCTCCAACATTGTTTAATATCTGTGCTGATGACATAGAGAGTGGAAAGTCAGAGTAGATCCATGAATAAAAATAAATAATAGAACGTACGTGAATACAATGCTGTTTGCGGATGTTCAAGTAATAATTCAAAGCAATGAATGCGAGCCACAGAGATTGATGTTGCAGTTATGACAAGTCTGTTTAAATTAAAACATGAAAGATTCTGTGCAGAAGACAAAAACTATGGCTTTTACGGGCAAATACTACTTGCGAACTAAGATTGTATTGGATAATAAGAGTATAGAGCAGGTGGCAAAATTGTCTTGGCTGTGACATCACTCATCACACGGATTAGGATGGTGATCATAAGTTGGCCAATCTTCACTCAATGTGTGGCACAATTCATCAGGCGTTATCAAGGAATGAGATTTTGTAAGGTAATGGCTATACCAGTGTTGTTGTATGGTTCTGAAATTTGGGTTCCATTGGAGACTCGTCTGACTGGGATGCACACATCACGGATGAGATTCTTGCAACCTATAAAGGCTGCACATGAAGTCTGTGATGGAGACATATACAAAGAGTTGAAAATTTTTAATGTACAACATTGCATTGTGGAAGACAAAGAGAGATGGACAGGATTCCGGGTGGCAGGTTGCGCAAGGAAGTTTTGGCAATACAACCCTATTGGACAAAGAAGCATAGGAAGACCCAGGAAGCATTGGTAAAGTGGATGTATTTCCTGTGGGACCAGAACAGGTGATTCGTCTAGTCTCTGATAGTAAGTAGTAGAAGAAGAAATTTGTCTGAGGAATCTAACTTCCATTCTGTTTGTTCTTGACGTATTGTTATGTTTCTCTGATAGTATTCATCAGTCCATGTCTCACTGGTATACATAATTGCTGGCTTAATTGTCTTTTTTGATACTTGTGTTTCTGCCCACTCTGATATTTCTCTTTTTCATAAAAATATATTTTTATAGTGTTGTGTACATTTATTCTATAATAAGTGGAACAAACTGAACATTTTTCTTGCTGTCCCCACCCTTTTCAGTATTTCCATTTCATTCCTGTAATTTTTCTCAATTATTACTTCCAAAAATATTCTATGCTCTTCACTTGCTGTATTATTTCTTCTCCTTCTTCCCTGTCACTGCACACTGCACTAAGCCCTTGACTTGTAAGTATTTTCAGACCATATCTTCCTTGGCCTGTCCAAGCTTCAATTCCCTGCTGGTCTGTAGTCTGTATTTATAAGGCTGATTTGCTATCCTTACCCATGCTGCCTAGATGAACTAGCAACCTCAGTCTGTGTGTGTTTTTTTTTAACCAAGTTATTGCTAATTTGATTTGTTCTTATGCAGTTTTAATAATTGATCTTAAAAATTCTACCTTCTCTGGTTGAATCCTTTGATGAACTTGTTAAGACCAATGTCTGACTTCTGTGTAAGAGTAGCAGAACAGCCATTACCTCATAAAATTTGAGTGGTTTTGTAATTTTTGTTTTTAAGATTTTCTTGATTGTATCAGAGTGCCTTATACGTATATTCATATTTTTGGACATTTATAATTATCATTATCATTTAAGTAAAATAACATTACAGCCCAGTTACCTGGTTAAGGCTATTGATTAAGTGTTAATTACTACTTTAGTACTTAATAGACTTCTTCCATGAAATACCAGTCACCTTGTTTTTTATAGTAGGTACAATTCACAATTATATGTTTGTATGTTGCTTTTACTACCTTATTGCACAGACAATATACCATCCTTAGAAACCTCAATACTTATCTGATCTGATCTAATCTGATTATAATCAAACATCAACCACAAATAAAACTCAAATATTCCTGTCTTCAAGTCATTTGTATTTGTTAATGTTCCCCCATCCCTTTAAAATATACTCTGTAGTATTACAACTTTTTGGGACATCCTGGTTTGTGATATAATTGTTTGTTGTTCATTACTTTTATTTTTTTAACAACTAATCACTACCGACATCCTTTTTAAACTTCTGAAGAGTACCAACAGGCATTAATCGACTTCCTGAACTGTTAGTGTGGTTCTACATGGTGCCATGACTATAAATACATCCTTGGAGCTGTTTTGAAACAAAATCTATTCTCGTAGTACTCAGGTTATCCACTAGATTGCATTCACGTTCACTTTTGTAACAGCAGTCAGCGTTGCCAGGTGTGGGGATTTTTCCTCACAGTGGTGAAACTTGAAGACTCAAAATTGTAAGTGAGGGAATGGTGGGCATTGATGTAAATGTGGGGAAGTGGTGAATATTTCAAATAATAAAAGTTAATAAATATGTTAAATTATAGTTTATACATATTTTGATTTTAATTACCATTCCAGTAAAAAATGTATATACACTATTTTTCTTTTTTTTTTTAACATTTGTCAAGCCAGATTACCATGTATTCTGAACTCCTAGTTTAGAGAACGACCAGTTAGTAAAAGTCTACATTGTACTCTTATAAGATGACTGTTGTCCGTTACAACACCATAATATTTTTATTTTATGTACACAATAATTAACTTTGATACTTATCATATTATTTGTAACCTATTCACTTAAATGCACATAAATATATATATATAATATTGAAAAAAAATTGTAGGAACAAGATACTGTTATGACATTACACAACATTCTACATGTCCTCGGCTATTCCAGTGGAGCCTGGCTATAATGTGTGTGTGCATACGTATTGCTGCTACTTTGAGATGAAGGACAATTACGTGACACTTGTCACACATCCGCAATGAGACTTTTCCAGACCATACCAATCCACGCACACTATGTTCAAGGCCGCAGTCAATTATGCTGTAGTGTTTTCTAGTAGACACATATTATGGAATATGCTGGAATCTTAGCGGGGCATAAATACAAGACTTTAGCGACACTTAAGTCAGTTTTAGTGGCGATTTATTACAGTTCTGTTTGAAGTATTGTGGTGAAGTGTTATGTCAGGCGATTTACATAGTGCGTCGCAAGTGGTGTATTAGTGAAAAGTGATTATAGTGCGCAATTCTTTACAGTTGACATTATTATTGTGTGGACAGATTAACTTGAATTATTGTACGAGTATAATCTTGTTGAATAACTTGTTGATTACAAACTGTTAATTGTGATAATTAAAGCTGGTTTTTAGTGACTTCATTGGTGTCTTGTATTTGGTTTCCACTGTACCTTACAACGATCAGGTACAGATATGGGAAGTTATCAGACACGGTCTGAAGTGGGATAGAACGGTTAACAGTGGAAACAGTGGACACTTTGTACAAGACTAGTGTAATTCGTAATTTGGTAAACAATGGATGCCAGTCAGATAATGGAAAATTTTTAGGCGCTGCTGTTACAGACAGAGGAACAACGACGACAGGGTGCAGAGGAAGCAGAGAAAAGACACCAAAAGGAGGCGGATGAAGCGGAAAAATGGCAGGATGAAAAATGCAGGGAGGAAAGAGAAGAGGCTGAAGAATGGCAGTAAGCACTAATGCTGGAAATAGAAGAAAGACAAAAAGCACTGATGCTTGAGTTGGAATGACGACAGGCAGAGGAACGGAAGCGGGAAACAGAAGACATCAAAGAGTTAATACAGGAGAAAAAGCGGATACAAGAACAAACCACTACAGAGTTGGGTCTCCCACGAGGTGAGTTTAATAAATGAATTAATAAAATATCGGAGGTACAAGAATCAATGACATTAAAATAGCTGAAGTAGAAAATCTGTCTCTAGTACTGAAGAATCGATGTCGACAAAAATATCTGTCATAGAAGAATCAATGTCAGATAAAATATCTGCAGTAGACAACTCAATTACAAACATAAGAAAACAAATTAAAAACGAAGTCAAGCAGTTCATGAAGACACAACCAAAACAAATTTTGTATTAGTGTACTTTTAGTTACTTTAAGTTAGTAAGTGAATTATCCTGTTATTTGTTTATTTGTAGCTGTCTATTCACAATGTCTCTTCAAAGGTCATGGAATAAAGAAAAAGAAGTTTCATTGTTCACAGTGAAGGTCTTGAAATAATTAGTAATATAACTTAAAAATGTGACAAAGAAAACTAACGAAACTCACTGATATACCCATTGAATCAAACAAGCAACCAGCTGTGTATTACTGTAATAAATAGGAAGGCTTTGTTAAATCCTTCAGAAAGCAAAGGAAATACAGTCCAGAATGATAACTTTCCACACCTGGAAAACTAACACATGTGAACAAAGGAAACTTTTTCTTGATGATTTTGATAAGTGTGTAGTTATGAAATATTGTTCAGGATTTTTATAAAAATCAAAATGTTGTGCCCACTTTTAAAAAACTCCTGTCTAGCACGAAAAAAATAATCCATTTCCCATAGGGTGCTAAAACATTAACATGACTGCTTAAAAGTGTGGGATTCAAACGGAAGAAATGTAAAAGTGTTAAGTGTTAATTGAAAAACCAGAAATTGTAATGATGCGCTACAAGTACCTTGTGTAAATCAAAGGTTTTCTGGAATCTGTAAGAAACTTTTTTTTTTTAGATGAGAGGGAAATGTGCATTGAATGAGTTCAGATAATGTGATGTGAATCAGTATTTCTCAGTAGTAGTCATTTACAACCACTACATATGCGCATGTCTACACTCTCTCTCTCTGTCACGCTCCTCTCAGGGACACAGAGTTCAGTCTAAAGCGGTATTTAATTCATAACTATAAACAAGTTCTGCAGCTCAGAAAATTTACTAGTTTTATTACTGTAAAAATACTATTTCAGATATGTGTTATCTAAAAGTAAGCTTTCGTGGTGTTTGTCATTAACATCTTTTTCTGATTGAACCTCAATGTAGTTTAGATAAAACATTAGTTTTATAAAAAATGAAACGACATGTGTTAAACTAAAAAGTGGTGTTATTATGTAAGAGCAGTTTGTAAGAGATGTAATATTTGTTTATAACAAGAAAACTGTTGGTTAATGCTTTCAGGTGTCTCAATTCCAAGACAACGGAGATGATTTGTTCAGAAAATGAAGATTTTGTAAAAGCTGTAGAAATAGGGCGGTCTGCTTTACAAGAAAAAGTACAGGAGAAGGAACAAGAACTGAAAGCATTGAATGAAAAATTACAAGAGTATGAAACAGCAGAACAAGATCCAAAGTATAAAGATATTGTTAAAAAGTATAAAAAAATTCTGCAAAAACAGGCACATTTGAATTGGTGTTTTGAAAGTATGCAGGAAAAATAAAAGTGTACAGACAGTGAGTACACTTGTAACACTTGTTCAGGTTGAAACCAGAAACTACCACAATTAAATTTTGTTTTCAACCAGACCATGTGTTACAAGTTTCTAGTGTCTTCCAACAGTTTTTGCTTCATGGTTCTGCACTTCGTGGTCACCATGGTATACATTTTTATATATAAATAATATGTTTTGTGTTGCAAGTATATGTATTAAAATAAAAAAAATAAAACAGCATTTGTGATTAAGTCAGTTTTAATAAATATGATTAATATGTTTTATATGGTTTATATAAAATTCCAAGAAAACACAAAATGGTGGGCAGATGGAAAAGAAACGTTTCTGCACCTACATGTACAGACTCCGAATATGTAGTGAGGGCACCTTTTACATTACACTCTGTATATTTACACTTTCAGATACAAGTATCCTGCTTTTAACACATGGGTTGACATTTTAAAAACTCATGGCAAGTAAATATTATAACTTTAAAACCATCACACTTCATATCACAAAATAGACATACTACAGTGTTCAATACCGGACTTTCTGGGCTGGCAAAGGTAAGTGTTGTTTCATATACTGTACTTGGATAGCTCATTCAGTTTTGTTACAAACACACTAATAAATGATATTTATTAGAGGTATGCTTCCATGTCCGCGGTCCTACTAGGCAAGCAAACAACTGTGGAACAAAAGATGAATTATTGTTAAATATAATTATTTCACTACGACTCAGAACACAACACTTTTATGTGTAAAAACGTAAAAGCTTTACCTTACAACCTGAACCGGTTTTCACTTTTAAAAAGTTCTTCAGAGGTTGCCGCTGGTAGTACTGTCCGCCTTGTTGTAAACTATTCCATGCCTGTCTTCATAATCTTCTCTGTGAAGAACTTCAGACACCTGTGTGTGTGTGTGTGTGTGTGTGTGTGTTCCTTTCCATGTATAAATATCGGTATGGAGAACTATACATGACTTCCATATTCTAAGATTTATTTTTAAAATCATTTTCGAAATGAAATATTACCATAGATACTACTTCTTTCTACTTACTGCTTCAGCCTTAACCACAGTACTGTGGTCACTAACGTATACCACCTCACGTTATCGCACTCGATTTTCACTGATGATGGAAGTCGATGATGGCATTGCCGAAACGTCTGGTTTTGTAGAAAACATTGGACTACGGCCAAATATCCCGGGAAGGAATTTTAACAAAAACTACTTCTTTGTTGCCGATAACGTTGTATACATATATATAAAAAATATGCATAAAATTAATGGCTTGTATAAGTTAATGATTGATCTCCATTAAGTAGTGCTCAAGTTTCCAAAGTTTTAATATTATGATGTCCGTAATTAAAACATCAGAGCAGGTTTAGTGTGTATGAGGGTACACCGTGGACAAAAATTTTCAACATTTCCTATTGAGCGTTACTTAGAGTAAAGCTGCGAATCTACAGTGTGCGTTTCACAGAACAAACACGCGGAAAAGAAGGAGCGCTCCGAAGTCACTCATGGACCCTCAGCATCTTGCAGAGGGTTCATTCCCTAAAGACGAAAAGTCTGTCTATGAATCGTACCTCTGTAAACATGTGCAGTTACACTGCCCACCGATCCACAGGAAGCAAATTGCTATCCACGCTGGATACTTTTTCGGCTTGCACGCGTTATGCTGGTATGGGTTTCGGCACTTTCCATTTAAAAAGCGTCCAAATGTAAGAAAATAAACATGAATGAGGCCAGAAATAATGTGAAATTTGTGTGTGTGTGTGTGTGTGTGTCTTCCCTGCCTTTTTATTGTGGTAGTCATAATAATAAAATGGAAACGTAAACATTACATAACTTAGATATGCTTGCCTGCCACGAACGATATATTTTCTCTCATACATGATTTACATTAAAATGAAAAAATTATAATTTTATTGCCTGGCAACAAAATTATTTTATTTTTAACAATTACCATTGTTTGAAAAGGTTTAAATGAATTTTCAAGTACTTTACGTTTGTTAAAACGTA
This sequence comes from Magicicada septendecula, assembly GCA_034769895.1. NCBI lineage: Eukaryota > Metazoa > Arthropoda > Insecta > Hemiptera > Cicadidae > Magicicada > Magicicada septendecula. The sequence goes on along the minus strand of CM068367.1, from coordinate 28,832,922 downwards.
AAAGGTTGCAGGTAAACTACCCCTTTCCCTTAACCGATCTTCACCAAAAACAATAGGTCTGGAGAACTCTACAAATCAGGACTGTATGCAAAAACTTATTTGATTCTGTTTGAATTTGCGGCTGTTATCGTTTGCCAAAAAAAAAATATCGGTATGGAGAACCATACATGACTTCCATGTTCTAAGATTTATATTTAAAATCATATTCGAAATGAAATATTACCATAGAAACTACTTCTTTCTACTTATTGCTTCAGCCTTAACCACGGTACTATGGTCACTAACGTATACCACCTGACGTTTTCGCACTCGATTTTCACTGATGATGGCAGTCGATGGATTGCCGAAAAGTCCGGTTTTGCAGAAAACATTGGACTATGGCTAAACAGCCCGGGAAGGAATTTTAACAAAGAACTACTTCTTTGGTGGCGATAACGTAGTACACATATAAAAAATTCTCCCCTCCCCAATCAACTATAATTTTCATTAATAGAAAATTACCCCCACCCCGTTCACCTAACCTCTTCATTTATAGATATTTCATCTACGTTTCTACAGTGGATTATTATGAGCTTCTTATTAGGATACATTATTTATCAAAATTAAGTACTTTGCTCTTGTTAAAACATAAAACGTTGCTGGTAAACTACCCCTTTCCCTTAACCGATCTTCAATAAAAGTAAACAGACCTTGAGTTCTCTTTAATTCAAACAGGTATGCAAAAACGTAGTCGATTCTGTTTGAATTTGCGGCAGTTATCGTTCGTCATATAAAAAATTACCCTTGTTAAAACATAAAATGTTGCAGGTAAACTACCCCTTTCCCTTAACCGATCTTCACCAACACCAATAGGACTTGAGAATTCTACAATTCAGGGCTGTATGCAAAACATTATTTGATTCTGTTTGAATTTGCGGCTGTTATCGTTTGCCATAGAAAAAATTACCCCCGATAAAAAAACGTTGCAGGTAAACTACCCCTTCCCCTTAACCGATCTTCACCAAAACCAATTGGTCTTGAGAACTCTATAATTCAGGGCTGTATGCAAAAGAGTAGTTGATTCTGTTTGAATTTACGGCTGTTATCGTTTGCCATAGAAAAAAATTACATTTGTTTAAAAAAAAACTGTTGCAGGTAAACTACCCCATTCCCTTAACCGATCTTCACCAGAATCAATAGGTCTTGAGTACTCTACAAATCAGGGCTACATGCAAAAAATTATTTGATTCTGTTTGAATTTGCGACTCTTATCGTTTGCCATAAAAAATACCCTTTTACAACATAAAACGTTGCAAGTAAACTACCCCTTTCCCTCAACCGATCTTCACCTAAAACAACAGGTCTTGAGTACTCTACAGATCAGGGTGGTATGCAAATAATCATTTGATTCTGTTTGAATTTGTGGCTATTATCGTTTGCCATATAAAATACCCTTTTACAACATACAACGTTGCAGGTAAACTACCCCTTTCCCTTAACCGATCTTCACCAACACCAATAGGACTTGAGAACTCTACAATTCAGGGCTGTATGCAAAACATTATTTGATTCTGTTTGAATTTGCGGCTGTTATCGTTTGCCATAGAAAAATATCGGTATGGAGAACCATACATGACTTCCATATTCTAAGATTTATATTTAAAATCATTTTCAGCCAAACAGCCAGGCTGTGTCTTACCTGCCTTTTTATTGCTGTATTAAATGAAAAATATTATATTACATTAAAATGAAAAAATTATAATTTTATTGCCTGGCAACAAATTTATTTTATTTTTAACAATTACCATTGTTTCAAAAAGTTTAAATAAATTTTCAAGTACTTTACTCTTGTTAAAACGTAAAAGGTTGCCGGTAAACTACCCCTTTCCCATTAACCGATCTTCACCAAAATCGAAAGTAATTGAGACCTCTACAATTCAGGGACGTATGCAAAAAATTATTTGATTCTGTTTGAATTTGCGGCTGTTATCGTTTGCCATAGAAAATACGCTTGATAAAAAAACGTTGCAGGTAAACTACCCCTTCCCCTTAACCGATCTTCACCAAAAACAATAGGTCTTGAGTACTCTACAAATCAGGGCTGTATGCAAAACATTATTTGATTCTGTTTGAATTTGCGGCTGTTATCGTTTGCCATAGAAAATACCCTTGTTAAAAAAACGTTGCAGGTAAACTACCCCTTTCCCTCAACCGATCTTCACCAAAAACAATAGGTCTTGAGAACTCTACAATTTAGGGCTGTATGCAAATAATCTTTTTATTCTGTTTGAATTTGCGGCTGTTATCGTTTGCCATAGGAAATACCCTTGTTAAAACATAAAACGTTACAGGTAAACTACCCCTTTCCCTTAACCGATCTTCACCAAAAACAATAGGTCTTGAGTACTCTACAAATCAGGGCTGTATGCAAAACATTATTTGATTCTGTTTGAATTTGCGGCTGTTATCGTTTGCCATAAAAATACCCTTGTTAAAAAAACGTTGCAGGTAAACTACCCCTTTTCCTCAACCGAACTTCACCAAAAACAATAGGTCTTGAGAACTCTACAATTTAGGGCTGTATGCAAATAATCTTTTGATTCTGTTTGAATTTGCGGCTGTTATCGTTTGCCATAGGAAATACCCTTGTTAAAACATAAAACGTTACAGGTAAACTACCCCTTTCCCTTAACCGATCTTCACCAAAATCAACAGATCTTGAGAACTCTACAATTCAGGGCTGTATGCGAAACATTATTTGATTCTGTTTGAATTTGCGGCTGTTATCGTTTGCCAAACAAACAAAATTACGCTTGCTAAAAAAAAACCGTTGCAGGTAAACTACCCCTTTCCCTCAACCGATCTTCACCAAAAACAATAGGTCGCGAGTACTCTGCAAATCAGGGCTGCATGCAAAAAATTATTTGATTCTGTTTGAATTTGCGGCAGTTATCGTTTGCCATAGAAAAAAAATCTACAGACAGACACACAGACAGACAGACAGACACACAGACAGACAGACACACACACAGACACTTTTCGGAAAACGACTTTTTTTCATGTTTTGAGTGTAGTAGAATCAGAATCTGCAATAATCTCGAACACGATTTTTTTTGCCATCACCATACTTCCATTCCTTAAGGAATATGGAAGTAAAATTACCCCCAATAAAAAAATGTTGCAGGTAAACTACCCCTTTCCCTTAACCGATCTTCACCAAAACCAATTGGTCTTGAGAACTCTATAATTCAGGGCTGTATGCAAAAGAGTAGTTGATTCTGTTTGAATTTGTGGCTGTTATCGATTGCCATAGAAAACAATTACCCTTGATTTAAAAAAAACCGTTGCTGGTAAACTACCCCTTTCCCTCAACCGATCTTCACCAAAAATAATAGGTCGTGAGTACTCTACAAATCAAGGCTGTGTACAAAAAATGATTTGATTCAGTTTGAATTTGCGGCTGTTATCGTTTGCCATAGAAAAAAAATCTATAGACAGACAGACAGACACACACACAGACACTTTTCGAAAAATGACTTTTTTTCATGTTTTGAGTGTAGTACAATCAGAATCTGCAATAATCTCGAACACAATTTTTTTGCCATCACCATACTTCCATTTCCTTAAGGAACATGGAAGTAAACATTACCCTTGATAAAAAAAACCGTTGCTGGTAAACTACCCCTTTCACTCAACCGATCTTCACCGAAAACAATAGGTCGTGAGTACTCTACAAATCAGGGCTGTATGCAAAAAATTATTTGATTCTGTTTGAATTTGCGGCTGTTATCGTTTCCCATTGAAAAAAATCTACAGACACACAGACAGATAGACAGACACACACACACACACAGAGACTTTTTGAAAAACGTCTTTTTCATGTTTTGAGTGTAGTACAATCAGAATCTGCAATAATCTCGAACACGATTTTTTTTGCCATCACCATACTTCCATTTCCTTAAGGAATATCGAAGTAAAAACACTATCAGAGGAAATCTATATCTCTAAAATACTTACAAGGACTAAAAAAACACGAAAATAGTGTACAGAAATGTGAATACAATAAATAAACTCTTCACGAGTACCAAAAGACAGGTGAAATAGAAGTAAAATCCAATGTCATATATGAAATTCCATGCCAAGAAAACTGCGGTCAAAAATATTATGGATGCTCTGAACAATATTTTAAAAAGAATAGTATATAAAAACAAATACAGATGTGATAACATAGAAGCTCATAAATACGATCCAACAGCCTTAACTCAACACACCCATGTACGTAGCCACACCTTCCAGTTTGACAAAGTAAAAATAATACATACAGAAACTGATCATATAAAACGGGAGTCCTTGAAATGATAACCATCGAAAAATATCGGTATGGAGAAGCATACATGACTTCCATATTCTAAGATTTATATTTAAAATCATTTTCGAAATGAAATATTACCATAGAAACTACTTCTTTCTACTTACTGCTTCAGCCTTAACCACAGTACTGTGGTCACTAACGTATACCACCTCACGTTATCGCACTCGATTTTCACTGATGATGGAAGTCGATGGCATTGCCGAAATGTCTGGTTTTGTAGAAAACATTGGACTACGGCCAAATATCCCGGGAAGGAATTTTAACAAAAACTACTTCTTTGTTGCCGATAACGTTGTACACATATATATCAGTGGCGAAGTTACATGGAGGCAATGCCTACCCTAAAAAATTCTGTAGAATAAAAATTATAAATACGTATGAACTACATAACGTAAAGATTATACATTGTTACTGCGACTGTCAAATTTATTAAACCGAAACGTGCTTTATTGAGCGACCGCTAGATGGTGACAGGTGAGATTCGGCATAGTTCGTTTAAAGCGAATGAGGCAACCTGAACTTGCCTCAGCGTTTTTTGTATACATCGTATGTAAGCAATGTAGTGGTGTGATAGGGAAGTGTAGGTAGGGGGGATTGTCCTGCGCTGTACACATAGAGCGTTGAGGCATGCCTCACTTCTGTGGTCCAAACAGTTAAGTTAAAGCGCCTGTGTTGTTTCTAAGTGTTTATTTTATGCGGTTATTAAAAGTGTCACTGTTATTCCGCTGAACTAGCAGATGATCAAGATTGTTATTTGAATTATTTGTAACATTAAACATATATATAGAAACTAATCAAGTTTAAAAATTTGAAGTTCAATCAGTTGTATTATTGTGTATGACTAATACAAGGATTGTTCAATAGAAACACGTATAGAGCTGTAAAGCATTTTTTATTCAACGATTTTAAAAGAAGTCTCCAACAACATTAAGACATGAGTTCCACTGTTGCGCTAACCTGTAGATTCCCTGCTAGTAAAATTCTTACGGCTGTTTGTGGAACCATTCGGTTACAGGAAACTCTACCTCAGCGTCCGATTTGAACCACCGTCCTTTTAGTGATTCCTTAAAAAAAATTTAAGATAAGATTTTTGCCTACCCATTCATTAACTACTAGCTTCGTCACTGATATATATAAAAAATATGCATAAAATTAATGGCTTGTATAAGTTAATGATTGATCTCCATTAAGTAGTGCTCAAGTTTCCACAGTTTTAATATTATGATGTCCGTAATTAAAACATCAGAGCAGGTATAGTGTGTATGAGGGTACACCATGGACAAAAATTTTCAACATTTCCTATTGAGCGTTGCTTAGAGTAAAGCTGCGAATCTACAGTGTACGTTTCACAGAACAATCACGCGAAAAAGAAAGAGCGCTCCGAAGTCACTCATGGACCCTCAGCATCTTGCAGAGGGTTCATTCCCTAAAGACGAAAAGTCTGTCTATGAATCGTTTCTCTGTAAACACGTGCAGTTACACTGCCCAGCGATCCACAGGAAGCAAATCGCTATACACGCTGGACACTTTTTCGGCTTGCACGCGATGTTGGTATGGGTTTCGGCACTTACCATTTAAAAAGCGTGCAAATGTTAGAAAATAAACATGAGTGAGGCCAGAAATAACGCGAATTGTGTGTGTGTGTGTGTGTCTTCCCTGCCTTTTTATTGAGGTAGTCGTAATAATAAAATGGAAACGTAAACATTACATAACTGAGATATGCTTGCCTGACACGAATGATATAGATGTTTGTAACAAAATTTTCTGTTTGTACATTTTGAATGTAAATTAATCCATTATACTATTAACTCATACATGATTTACATTAAAATAAAAAATTATAATTTTATTGCCAGGCAACAACAATTTTTTTTTTAACAATTACCATTGTTTCAAAAAGTTTAAATGAATTTTCAAGTACTTTACTGTCGTTAAAACGTAAAAGGTTGCAGGTAAACTACCCCTTCCCCTTAACCGATCTTTACCAAAATCGAAAATCCTTGAGATCTCTACAATTCAGGGACATATGCAAAAAATTATTTGATTCTGTTTGAATTTGCGGCTGTTATCGTTTGCCATAAAAATATATCGGTATGGAGAACCATACATGACTTCCATGTTCTAAGATTTATATTTAAAATCATATTCGAAATGAAATATTTCCATAGAAACTACGTCTTTCTACTTATTGCTTCAGCATTAACCACAGTACTGTGGTCACTAACGTATACCACCTCACGTTTTCGCACTCGATTTTCACCAATGATGGCAGTCGATGGCACTGCCGAAAAGTCTGGTTTTGCAGAAAACATTGGACTACGGCTAAAGAGCCCGGGAAGCAATTTTAACAAAAAACTACTTCTTTGTTGCCGATAACGTAGTACACATAAAAAATTCTCCCCTCCACCTTCAACTATAATTTTTAATAATAGAAAATTACCCCCAACCCCGTTCACCTAACCTCTTCATTTATAGATATTTCATCTACGTTTCTACAGTGGATTAGTATGAGCTTCTTATCAGGATACTTTATTTATAAAAATTAAGTACTTTACTCTTGTTAAATCGTTTGCCATAAAAAATACCCTTTTAAAACATAAAATGTTTCTGGTAAACTACCCCTTCCTCTTAACCGATCTTCTCCAAAATCAACAGACCTTCCGTCCTCTACAATTCAGGGAAGCGTGCAAAAAAATATTTGATTCTGTTTGAATGTGCGGCAGTTATCGTTCGTCATGGAAACATTTCTCTTGTCACAACATAAAATGTTGCAGGTAAACTACCCCTTTCCCTTAACTGATCTTCACCAAAATCAATAGAGCTTGAGCTCTCTGCAACTCAGGAAAGGGTGCAAAAAATTATTTGATTCTCATTGAATTTTCGGCAGTTATCGTTCGTCATAAAAAAATTACCCTTTTTAAAACATAAAACGTTGCTGATAAACTACCCCTTCCCTTAACCGATCTTCAACAAAATCAACAGACCTTGAGTTCTCTTTAGTTCAAAAAGGTATGCAAAAACCTAGTTGATTCTGTTTGAATTTACGGCAGTTATCGTTCGTCATATAAAAAATTACCCTTGTTAAAACATAAAATGTTGCTGGTAAACTACCCCTTTCCCTTAACCGATCTTCACCAACACCAATAGGTACTGAGAACTCTACAATACAGGGCTGTACGCAAAACATCATTTGATTCTGTTTGAACTTGCGGCTGTTATCGTTTCCTATAGAAAAAAAGTATCCTTGATAAAAAACAGTTGCAGGTAAACTACCCCTTTCCTTCAACCGATCTTCACCAAAAACGACAGGTCTTGGGTACTCTACAATTCAGGGCTGTATGCAAACAATTATTTGATTCTGTTTGAATTTGCGGCTTTTTTCGTTTGCCATAGAAAACACCCTTGATAAAACATAAAACGTTGCTGGTAAACTACCCTTTTCCATTAACCGATCTTCACCAATAACAATAGGTCTTGAGAACTCTACAATTCAGGGCTGTATGCAAAACATTAGTTGATTCTCTTCGAAATTACGGCAGTTATCGTTCGTCACAGAAAAAATACCCTTGTTAAAACATAAAACGTTGCTGGTAAAGTACCCTATTCCCTTAACCGATCTTCACCAAAACCAATAGGTGTTGAGAACTCTACATTTCAGGGCTGTATGCAAAATATTATATGATTCTGTTTGAATTTGAGGCTGTTATCGTTTGCCAAACAAACAAAATTACCCTTGATAAAAAAAAACGTTGCAGGTAAACTACCCCTTTCCCTCAACCGATCTTCACCAAAAACAATAGGTCGCGATTACTCTACAAATCAGGGCTGTATGCAAAAAATTATTTGATTCTGTTTGAATTTGCGGCAGTTATCGTTTGCCATAGAAAAAAAATCTACAGACAGACACACACGCAGACCCTTTTTGGAAAACGACTTTTTTTCATGTTTTGAGTGTAGTACAATCAGAATTTCTGCAATAATCTCGAACACGATTTTTTTTGCCATCACCATACTTCCATTTCCTTAAGGAACATGGAAGTAATACCCTTGATAAAAAAAAGTTGCTGGTAAACTACCCCTTCCCACTAACCGATCTTTACCAAAAACAACAAGTCTTGAGTACTCTACATATCAGGGCTGTATGCAAAACATTATTTGATTCTGCTTGAATTTGCGGCTGTTATCGTTTGCCATAGAAAATACCCTTGTTAAAAAAACGTTGCTGATAAACTACCCCTTTCCCTTAACCGATCTTCACCAAAAACAATAGGTCTTGAGAACTCTACAATTTAGGGGTATATGCAAATAATCTTTTGATTCTGTTTGAATTTGCGGCTGTTATCGTTTGCCATAAAAAAATATCGGTATGGAGAACCATACATGACTTCCATATTCTAAGATTTATTTTTAAAATCATTTTCGAAATGAAATATTACCATAGATACTACTTCTTTCTACTTACTGCTTCAGCCTTAACCACAGTACTGTGGTCACTAACATATACCACCTCACGTTACCGCACTCGATTTTCACTGATGATGGAAGTCAATGGCATTGCCGAAACGTCTGGTTTTGTAGAAAACATTGGACTACGGCCAAATATCCCGGGAAGGAATTTTAACAAAAACTACTTCTTTGTTGCCGATAACGTTGTACACATATATATATAAAAAATATGCATAAAATTAATGGCTTGTATAAGTTAATGATTGATCTCCATTAAGTAGTGCGCAAGTTTCCAAAGTTTTAATATTATGATGTCCGTAATTAAAACATCAGAGCAGGTTTAGTGTGTATGAGGGTTCACCGTGGACAAAAATTTTCAACATTTCCTATTGAGCGTTGCTTAGAATAAATCTGCGAATCTACAGTGTACGTTTCACAGAACAAACACGCGGAAAAGAAGGAGCGCTCCGAAGTCACTCATGGACCCTCAGCATCTTGCAGAGGGTTCATTCCCTAAAGACGAAAAGTCTGTCTATGAATCGTTCCTCTGTAAACACGTGCAGTTACACTGCCCAGCGATCCACAGGAAGCAAATCGTTATCCACGCTGGACACTTTTTCGGCTTGCATGCGTCGTTATGTTGGTATGGGTTCGGCACTTTCCATTTAAAAACCGTGCAAATGTAAGAAAATAAACATGAATGAGGCCAGAAATAACGCGAATTGTGTGTGTGTGTGTGTGTCTTCCCTGCCTTTTTATTGCGGTAGTGATAATAATAAAATGGAAACGTAAACAGTACATAACTGAGATATGCTTGCCTGCCACGCACGATATATTTTCTCTTATACATGACTAGCAGAATACCCGTGCTTCGCTACGGAGTTTCACGTTGTACGTAATGAAAATGTTAGTTTAATTAATAAAGTTTAATTAAAGTAGGCTTCTTAAAAATAAATAGCTGTTGCCCACAACTTCGTTCGCGTGGTCATCAATTTAATGCGATAATATATTTAGAACAGAATCTATTCTATTGGGTTGCCATAGTAACCAGATCTAATAGTTTTTTAAGACCGCAAAGGACCCCCCAGAGGATCGTATCGAAAAAAAACACCTGTCCTATGTTGGTTCTCCCGTTGCGTAAAATATTTGTGCCAAGTTTGGTTGAAATCGGTCCAATGGTTTAGGTGGAGACGTGGAAGACCCCAAAGGACCCCCCAAAGGATCGTATCGAAAAAAACACTTGTCCTATGTTGGTTCTCCTTTTGCGTAAAATATTTGTGCCAAGTTTGGTTGAAATCGGTCCAGTGGTTTAGGAGGAGATGTGGAAGAAACCTTCGCGGAGATGCGTACAACAACTCACCGAAGTTTCATCGCAATCGGATGAATGGTATAGGAACGCATACGGGACAAACAAAGAAACATTCATTTTTATATATATGATGTAAACTATACCACTTACTTGACATAAACCGTGATAGCTAAGCTAATGTACAACATATATGTATTAATTATACACATAAATGTTCCTCGATAGACACTCTATCTATTGGCGAAAACTTGAATAAAATCCGTTCAGTACTTCCTGAGATTAGCGATTTCAAACACAGAGAGAAAACGGACCGACTTTACTTTATACTATGTACAGATTTACATTAATATGAAAAAATTATAATTTTATTGCCTGGCAACAAAATTATTTTATTTTTAACAATTACCATTGTTTCAAAAAGTTTAAATAAATTTTCAAGTACTTTACTCTTGTTAAAACGTAAAAGGTTGCAGGTAAACTACCCCTTCCCCTTAACCGATCTTCACCAAAATCGAAAGACCTTGAGAACTCTACAATTCAGGGACGTATGCAAAAAATTATTTGATTCTGTTTGAATTTGCGGCTGTTATCGTTTGCCATAGAAAATACGCTTGATAAAAAAACGTTGCTGGTAAACTACCCCTTCCCCTTAACCGATCTTCACCAAAAACAATAGGTCTTGAGTACTCTACAAATCAGGGCTGCATGCAAAACATTATTTGATTCTGTTTGAATTTGCGGCTGTTATCGTTTGCCATAGAAAATACCCTTGTTAAAAAAACGTTGTAGGTAAACTACCCCTTTCCCTCAACCGATCTTCACCAAAAACAATAGGTCTTGAGGCCTCTACAATTTAGGGCTGTATGCAAATAATCTTTTGAGTCTGTTTGAATTTGCGGCTGTAATCGTTTGCCATATGAAATACCCTTGTTAAAACATAAAACGTTACAGGTAAACTACCCCTTTCCCTACCAAAATTCATTTACTTTTCCGACCCTCTGGAGAGGTCCGGTCCCGTTAACCCCCCCCCCGTAAATACGCCCCTATTCCCCCTAGATTTATTATTATTATTTTTTTTTTGAAGTACTTTGTTAAAGGAATATTTGACAGGTTTGAATGAAATACTCGGGAATCCAGACTCTGAGATCCAAAATGGAATTTCAAGAGTAGGACTCGATTGATCTATTGAAAGTCTTACAACTATTGTAATAATGACAAGCACGCTGTACTTCTCCGAGTCTTTCTTCTCTTTTCTTTTTCTTCTTTCTCTCTTTTGTCACACACGTTCTGCGACATCTTCCTCTGTGTGGAAATTGTTTATTGCTGACCAGTGCCCGATTTACCAATAGGCCGACTAGGCCGCGGGCTCAGAGGGGGCCGCAAGCTAAAAATATATTTTTTAACAGAAGTAATTTTAATTAAGGAAGTTGTGTTAGTAGTTATAATCACAAAGAGAACTATCATAGTTGGATTCCGATCTGACGATGAGCTGAGAAGCTTGAAAGCGCTAATCGTAATAATTTTACTTCCATATTCCTTAAGGAATGGAAGTATGGTGATGGCAAAAAAAATCGTGTTCGAGATTATTGCAGATTCTGATTCTACTACACTCAAAACATGAAAAAAAGTCGTTTTCCGAAAAGTGTCTGTGTGTCTGTCTGTCTGTCTGTCTGTCTGTCTGTCTGTGTGTCTGTGTGTCTGTCTGTCTGTGTGTCTGTCTGTCTGTAGATTTTTTTCTATGGCAAACGATAACTGCCGCAAATTCATACAGAATCAAATAATTTTTTGCATACAGCCCGGTTTTGCAGAGTTCTCGCGACCTATTGTTTTTGGTGAAGATCGGTTGAGGGAAAGGGGTAGTTTACCTGCAACGGTTTTTTTTTAGCAAGGGTAATTTTGTTTGTTTGGCAAACGATAACAGCCGCAAATTCAAACAGAATCAAATAATGTTTCGCATACAGCCCTGAATTGTAGAGTTCTCAAGACCTATTGTTTTTGGTGAAGATCGGTTAAGGGAAAGGGGTAGTTTACCTGTAACGTTTTATGTTTTAACAAGGGTATTTCCTATGGCAAACGATAACAGCCGCAAATTCAAACAGAATCAAAAGATTATTTGCATACAGCCCTAAATTGTAGAGTTCTCAATACCTTTTGTTTTTGGTGAAGATCGGTTAAGGGAAAGGGGTAGTTTACCTACAACGTTTTTTTAACAAGGGTATTTTCTATGGCAAACGATAACAGCCGCAAATTCAAACAGAATCAAATAATTTTCTGCATACAGCCCTGATTTGTAGAGTACTCAAGACCTATTGTTTTTGGTGAAGATCGGTTGAGGGGAAGGGGTAGTTTACCAGCAACGTTTTTTATCATGCGTATTTTCTATGGCAAACGACAACTGCCGCAAATTCAAACAGAATCAAATAATTTTTTGCATACAGCCCTGATTTGTAGAGTACTCGCGACCTATTGTTTTTGGTGAAGATCGGTTGAGGGGAAGGGGTAGTTTACCTGCAACGGTTTTTTTTATCAAGGGAAATTTTTTTTTTTTGGCAAACGATAACAGCCGCAAATTCAAACAGAATCAAATAATGTTTCGCATACAGCCCTGAATTGTAGATTTCTCAAGACCTATTGTTTTTGGTGAAGATCGGTTGAGGGAAAGGGGTAGTTTACCTGCAACGTTTTTTTAACAAGGGTATTTTCTATGGCAAACGATAACAGCCGCAAATTCAAACAGAATCAAATAATGTTTTGCATACAGTCCTGATTTGTAGAGTACTCAAGACCTATTGTTTTTGGTGAAGATCGGTTAAGGGGAAGGGGTAGTTTACCTGCAACGTTTTTTTATCAAGCGTATTTTCTATGGCAAACGATAACAGCCGCAAATTCAAACAGAATCAAATAATTTTTTGCATACGTCCCTGAATTGTAGAGGTCTCAATGACTTCCGATTTTGGTGAAGATCGGTTAAGGGGAAGGGGTAGTTTACCTGCAACGTTTTTTTATCAAGCGTATTTTCTATGGCAAACGATAACAGCCGCAAATTCAAACAGAATCAAATAATTTTTTGCATACGTCCCTGAAGTGTAGAGGTCTCAATGACTTTCGATTTTGGTGAAGATCGGTTAAGGGGAAGGGGTAGTTTACCTGCAACCTTATACGTTTTAAGAAGAGTAAAGTACTTGAAAATTTATTTAAACTTTTTGAAACAATGGTAATTGTTAAAAATAAAATAATTTTGTTGCCAGGCAATAAAATTATAATTTTTTCATTTTAATGTAATATAATATTTTTCATTTAATACAGCAATAAAAAGGCAGGTAAGGCACAGCCTGGCTGTTTGGCTGAAAATGATTTTAAATATAAATCTTAGAATATGGAAGTCATGTATGGTTCTCCATACCGATATTTTCTATTGTGGTGTGCAGAAGTAATTTTATAAAAGTAGGAAGCACTTTGATTTATTTAAGTATGATTTTTTGAAATTAAATGATCAATTTAATACAAATGGAAAACAGTTCTTACTTAAATATTGCGTGCTTATTTTTCAGTCGTTGGCATCCTTGAAAACTAATCTGCGCACGCAAATTTTTGAAGTCCGCTATATTGCCCCCGAATTTGCATGACCGTGGTACCACCCTTGTTTGTTATCATTGTTTATCTGCGTTGTGACTGAAAGGTTTGCGATTTGTGGTTATGTTTTTATTTTATTTTGAATGTAAAGAAGGTGTTTAGCTTTGTGTGGTTGGCAGCGTGTTGTTGCGTTGATATTTATTAGTGTTAAAACTTTATGAACATAGAATTGAATCCGTACACTAAACGTATTCGTCACGAACATGGACATAAACATTCTCACGGTTAGTGGATCCTATAACCGTGAGCTAAAAAAAAAAAAATTAATTAAAGAGGAAGCTCATTTGGAAACAATAAAAAAAAACTTTGGGACCGTGTATCAGTAAGTGTGTACACGCGGAAGAAGTGAAGCTTCTTTGGGTTATATCCATTATTTTTTGTTTATCCATTATTATTATTATTTTAAACTGTATACTTAAAATTTAATAGGATGGGAGAGGTATCAGTATAAGAAAAATTTTCATTTTTAGTAAATTAAAAATATTTTATTATATACATTTACAGAAATTATTATTATTATTATTATTAATTTATTTCGTTAACATTAAGTGATATTTCATCATACACTTTTGTAACCAAAGGCTTATGGTAACTAAAATAAGAAATGTATGTTTTACATTCAATATTATCCAGAAACCTTGTGAATACTGCATCAATTGTCGTATTCGATTTTGTCGTAGATATTTTTTTATCATTTTGTATAGACAGGTTTAAATTATCTTTTAAAAATTCAACCAATTTTATAGATTTGTCTAATGCAAAATTGACATTGAAAATCACATTGAAAATTGACACTTAAAATCATAGGTATTTGATAAATTAACTAAATTTCCATTTATAGTTTCTAGTTTGTTTAGTGAAAGTCGTTTAAATTCCTCTTGCAAATCAATTGTTGATGATGATCGTCTTCGGCCATGGTAGAATATCTTCTCGTTGTTCTGTGTCGTAATATGTAATCCTTCAATACTCGTCACACGTGATAAAGCAACGTATAATAATGATTGAGAATGACGTCGATCGTATTCATAAACAATTTTTAACATATATGTCATTAAATTATGTAGGACTAGGTAGATTATTTTTTACATATCGTTAACTTAAAATATTCGTAACAATAATTATATATAACTGTACATTTCCTCATTTTGGTATACTACTAAACACATATACACACACATGAATGCATATAGCGCATAACGCGTAACGCGTAACGAACATTGTTCCTACCGTGCCCAAAGAAGTTCCATGCATATAACGCATAACGCGTAACGCGTAACGAACATTTTTCCTACCGTGCCCAAAGACGTTTCATGCATATAACGCATAACGAAAATTTTTCCTACCGTGCCAAAAGAAGTTTCACTTCAGAATTTTAAAACTAGATCAATTTTTTAAAACTACGGCAGTTTCTAATGATAGACCTGCAGTTAAATGTGTATCAGAAACTGACTTCAACTTTCCAACTACTTCTGCAGCAGAGGTTGCAGACGATCAGACCATTAATAAGCCCGTGTATAATTTAAACATTAAAGGGAATCAAAACAATTTAAAAAACCATTGCTTGTATTCCAGTGTTTAATTTATTAGATCCGAATACATGGGGTACTTTAACGTCAGATTTGACTGATTATATTATAAGAAACCGACCCAAACATTTTTTGAACGTCAAGGATTGCGATTTTTCTAAATTTAAACGTGAATACACAGTCAAAGTAAGCTAGCGAAAGAACATATGTTATTTACTCGTTTGTCAAACGGGGAATTGAAAAAACGAGAGTACTCTAATTCTAAGGGCTGTTTCTATTGTGTTCCTTGTAAGCTGATCCAGCCTTCCGGCAGTACATATGTACATATATCACTTCAAAGTCACAGCCGGGGGGGGGGGGGCTAAAAAAACTTGGCCTATAGTCTAAAAATCATAAATCCGGCACTGTTGATGACGTAAAATTAGTGTGCGCTTCTGCACAGAGAAGTAACTCCACGCAAAATTGAATGTATTCTCAGGTGTGTGCAGGTGAAAACTGGTGATGAATTCGATCAAGGACTAAAAGTGTTTTGTCGAACAAAATTTCAGTGAACGTTTTGAACACTTTTAAAAATATTTTCCACAGTCCTGTAATTTCAGCAAGCGGTGAGTGCTCTTTTCCCTGTCTTCGGAGGCTGAAGACTTACACGCAACAAACACTTCATAGGCTTCCTGTTCTGCTCGTTCAAATATAATATTGACATTTGAAAAATAATAAGTGAATCTGACTCCAAAGAAACTATCAGACGAAAGAGAGTCTTACTTCATTAGCATCAAAAGCTACCATTGTATGATCATCCTTCGGAACTGTCCCAATATCCGTACCCGCACTACATTTTCGATATTTCGATTATACGATTATTGGTATCTAGACGTAGTGAATATCGCATTTACTTTTAATTAGTAAATAGTAATCGTAAATTTTTTTTTGAGTATGTTATAAAATAGTTCGTTAACGATTGCAATCGTGTTTCATTGTCATATTTTTTTTTTTACAAAAAAATGATTCTAGCAATAACTGCGACGTGTGCCTGTGACGCCAAAAGTTGGCGTTGTTAGGTTAACATGCAAACTATAATTACTCATGGAAACCAATATGCATATAAAATAATACTCGTTTTTTGTGAAATCCACGTAATAAAACCAACTCGAAGTAATGGCCCTTGCCTATTACTATAATACGTCTCACTTTGAGTGGCAGATCTCGTTTTCCAACAGTAGTCGTTTCTTCACTAATACTCGACTTTTGTTTCACACAAAATTTGCTTCCGGCGAAGCTTTCGAGATTTTACTGAATAACACAAAAAAATATTGACCACGTAACGAATAACAAACCTTATTGAAGTGAAACTTCTTTGGGCACGGTAGGAAAAATGTTCGTTACGCTTTACGCGTTATGCGTTATGTGCATGCATGTGTGTGTATATGTGTTTAGTAGTATACCAAAATGAGGAAATGTACAGTTATATATAATTATTGTTACGAATATTTTAAGTAAACGATATGTAAAAAATAATCTACCTAGTCCTACATAATTTAATGACATATATGTTAAAAATTGTTTATGAATACGATCGACGTCATTCTCAATCATTATTATACGTTGGTTTATCACGTGTGACGAGTATTGAAGGATTACATATTACGACACAGAACAACGAGAAGATATTCTACCATGGCCGAAGACGATCATCATCAACAATTGATTTGCAAGAGGAATTTAAACGACTTTCACTAAACAAACTAGAAACTATAAATGAAAATTTAGTTAATTTCATCAATAACAGAACAGGTTTATCAATATTCACTTTTAATTGCCAAAGTCTTACAGCTCATGCTGTTGATCTAAAAGATATTAGTTCAAGTTGTGAAAATTCAAATGTCATAGTTTTATCAGAAACTTGGCTAGCCAATGAAGACGATGTAGGCCTATCTGTTCTTAATTTCAACTGCATTGTGAAATATAAACGACCAAATATTAGAGCGGGAGGTGTCCGGATATTTCAAAATTCTGACGATATATTAACATTATAACTCCATCCATGGATTTTTCCGTTACTCAATCTGATGTCTATGGTTCAATGGCATCTACAGTTGGCGATTTGTATATGGCTGAATGTAAAATGGAAAATGGGAAACAGTTGTGATTGTAGCAGTGTATATTTCTCCTAATAAAACATTAGATGATATTATTGATTTTCTCCATCGTTCATTATTATCGTATATATCGAAAGGTGTCGCCATACTTCGTAAAGATTATCATAAAATACCTATGATTTTAAGTGGAGATTTCAATGTCAATTTTGCATTAGACAAATCTATAAAACTGGTTGAATTTTTAAAAGATAATTTAAACCTGTCTATACAAAATGATAAAAAAGTATCTACGACAAAATCGAATAGGGTACGACAATTGATGCAGTATTCACAAGGTTTCTGGTTAATATTGAATGTAAAACATACATTTCTTATTTTAGTTACCATAAGTCTTTGGTTACAAAAGTGTATGATGAAATATCACTAAATATTAACAAAATAGATTAATAATAATAATAATAATAATAATAATAATAATAGTAATAATAATATTAATAATAATTTCTGTAAATGTAGCCTATAGTCTATAATAAAATATTTTTACTAAAAATGAAAATTTGTCTTATACGGATACCTCTATTCAATTTTATGTATACAGTTAAAAAAAAATAATAATAATAATGGATAAACAAAATATCGGTATGGAGAACCATACATGACTTCCATATTCTAAGATTTATATTTAAAATCATTTTCGAAATGAAATATTACCATAGAAACTACTTCTTTCTACTTACTGCTTCAGCCTTAACCACAGTACTGTGGTCACTAACGTATACCACCTCACGTTATCGCACTCGATTTTCACTGATGATGGAAGTCGATGGCATTGCCGAAACGTCTGGTTTTGTAGAAAACATTGGACTACGGCCAAATATCCCGGGAAGGAATTTTAACAAAAACTACTTCTTTGTTGCCGATAACGTTGTACACATATATATCAGTGGCGAAGTTACATGGAGGCAATTGAGGCAATGCCTACCCTAACAAATTCTGTAGAATAAAAATTATAAATACGTATGAACTACATAACGTAAAGATTATACATTGTTACTGGGACTGTCAAATTTATTAAACCGAAACGTGCTTTATTGAGCGACCGCTAGATGGTGACAGGTGAGATTCGGCATAGTTCGTTTAAAGCGAATGAGGCAACCTGAACTTGCCTCAGCGTTTTTTGTATACATCGTATGTAAGCAATGTAGTGGTGTGATAGGGAAGTGTAGGGAGGGGGGATTGTCCCGCGCTGTACACATAGAGCGTTGAGGCATGCCTCACTTCTGTGGTCCAAACAGTTAAGTTAAAGCGCCTGTGTTGTTTCTAAGTGTTTATTTTATGCGGTTATTAAAAGTGTCACTGTTATTCCGCTGAACTAACAGATGATCAAGATTGTTATTTGAATTATTTGTAACATTAAACATCTATATAGAAACTAATCAAGTTTAAAAATTTGAAGTTCAATCAGTTGTATTATTGTGTATGACTAATACAAGGATTGTTCAATAGACACACGTATAGAGCTGTAAAGCATTTTTTATTCAACGATTTTAAAAGAAGTCTCCAATAACATTAAGACATGAGTTCCACTGTTGCGCTAACCTGTAGATTCCCTGCTAGTAAAATTCTTACGGCTGTTTGTGGAACCATTCAGTTACAGCAACTCTACCTCAGCGTCCGATTTGACCCACCGTCCTTTTAGTGATTCCTTAAAAAAAATTTAAGATAAGATTTTTGCCTATCCATTCATTAACTACTAGCTTCGCCAGTAAGCAAATTGATGTCCATTTTTTCGGCTTGCACGCGTTATGTTGGTGTGGGTTTCGGCACTTTCCATTTAAAAAGTGTGCAAACGTAAGAAAATAAACATGAGTGAGGCCAGAAATAACGTGAATTGTGTGTTTGTGCCTTACCTGCCTTTTTATTGCCGTATTAAATGAAAAATATTATATTACATTAAAATTAAAAAATTTTAATTTTATTGCCTGGCAACAAAATTATTTTATTTTTAACAATTACCATTGTTTCAAAAAGTTTAAATAAATTTGCAAGTACTTTACTCTTGTTAAAACGTAAAAGGTTGCAGGTAAACTACCCCTTCCCCTTAACCGATCTTCACCAAAATCGAAAGTCCTTGAGACCTCTACAATTCAGGAATGTATGCAAAAAATTATTTGATTCTGTTTGAATTTGCGGCTGTTATCGTTTGTCATAGAAAATACGCTTGATAAAAAAAAGGTGCAGGTAAACTACCCCTTCCCCTTAACAGATCTTCACCAAAAACAATAAGTCTTGAGTACTCTACAAATCAGGGCTGTATGCAAAACATTATTTGATTCTGTTTGAATTTGCGGCTGTTATCGTTTGCCATAGAAAATACCCTTGTTAAAAAAATGTTGCAAGTAAACTACCCCTTTACCTCAACCGATCTTCACCAAAAACAATAGGTCTTGAGAACTCTACAATTTAGGGCTGTATGCAAATAATCGTTTGATTCTGTTTGAATTTGCGGCTGTTATCGTTTGCCATAGGAAATACCCTTGTTAAAACATAAAACGTTACAGGTAAACTACCCCTTTCCCTTAACCGATCTTCACCAAAAACAATAGGTCGTGAAAACTCTACAATTCAGGGCTGTATACGAAACATTATTTAAGTCTGTTTGAATTTGCGGCTGTTATCGTTTGCCAAAAAAAAAATTTCCCTTGATAAAAAAAACCGTTGCCGGTAAACTACCCCTTCCCCTCAACCGATCTTCACCAAAAACAATAGGTCGCGAGTACTCTACAAATCAGGGCTGTATGCAAAAAATTATTTGATTCTGTTTGAATTTGCGGCAGTTATCGTTTGCCATAGAAAATACGCTTGATAAAAAACGTTGCAGGTAAACTACCCCTTCCCCTCAACCGATCTTCACCAAAAACAATAGGTCTTGAGTACTCTACAAATCAGGGCTGTATGCAGAAAATTATTTGATTCTGTTTGAATTTGCGGCTGTTATCGTTTGCCATAGAAAATACCCTTGTTAAAAAAACGTTGTAGGTAAACTACCCCTTTCCCTCAACCGATCTTCACCAAAAACAACAGGTCTTGAGAACTCTACAATTTAGGGCTGTATGCAAATAATCTTTTGATTCTGTTTGAATTTGCGGCTGTTATCGTTTGCCATAGGAAATACCCTTGTTAAAACATAAAACGTTACAAGTAAACTACCCCTTTCCCTTAACCGATCTTCACCAAAAACAAAAGGTCTTGAGAACTCTACAATTCAGGGCTGTATACGAAACATTATTTGATTCTGTTTGAATTTGCGGCTGTTATCGTTTGCCAAAAAAAAAAAATTTCCCTTGATAAAAAAAAACCGTTGCAGGTAAACTACCCCTTTCCATCAACCGATCTTCACCAAAAACAATAGGTCGCGAGTCCTCTACAAATCAGGGCTGTATGCAAAAAAATATTTGATTCTGTTTGAATTTGCGGCAGTTATCGTTTGCCATAGAAAAAAAAAATCTACAGACACACACACAGACACACACACACACACACACACACACACACACACACACACACACACACACACACACACACACACACACACACACACACACACACACACACACACAGACACTTTTCGGAAAACGACTTTTTTTCATGTTTTGAGTGTAGTAGAATCAGAATCTGCAATAATCTCGAACACGATTTTTTTTGCCATCACCATACTTCCATTCCTTAAGGAAATATGGAAGTAATATCGGTATGGAGAACCATACATGACTTCCATATTCTAAGATTTATATTTAAAATCATTTTCAGCCAAACAGCCAGGCTGTGTCTTACCTGCCTTTTTATTGCTGTATTAAATGAAAAATATTATATTACATTAAAATGAAAAAATTATAATTTTATTGCCTAGCAACAAAATTATTTTATTTTTAACAATTACCATTGTTTCAAAAAGTTTAAATAAATTTTCAAGTACTTTACTCTTGTTAAAACGTAAAAGGTTGCAGGTAAACTACCCCTTCCCCTTAACCGATCTTCACCAAAATCGAAAGTCATTGAGACCTCTACAATTCAGGGACGTATGCAAAAAATTATTTGATTCTGTTTGAATTTGCGGCTGTTATCGTTTGCCATAGAAAATACGCTTGATAAAAAAACGTTGCAGGTAAACTACCCCTTCCCCTTAACCGATCTTCACCAAAAACAATAGGTCTTGAGTACTCTACAAATCAGGGCTGTATGCAAAACATTATTTGATTCTGTTTGAATTTGCGGCTGTTATCGTTTGCCATAGAAAATAAAACGTAAAAGGTTGCAGGTAAACTACCCCTTCCCCTTAACCGATCTTCACCTAAAACAATAGGTCTTGAGTACTCTACAAATCAGGACTGTATGCAAAACATTATTTGATTCTGTTTGAATTTGCGGCTGTTATCGTTTGCCATATAAAATACCCTTGTTAAAAAAACGTTGCAGGTAAACTACCCCTTTCCCTCAACCGATCTTCACCAAAAACAATAGGTCTTGAGAAATCTACAATTCAGGGCTGTATGCGAAACATTATTT
This sequence comes from Magicicada septendecula, assembly GCA_034769895.1. Taxonomy (NCBI): domain Eukaryota; kingdom Metazoa; phylum Arthropoda; class Insecta; order Hemiptera; family Cicadidae; genus Magicicada; species Magicicada septendecula. Next base: position 28,810,995 of record CM068367.1, on the reverse strand, counting down.
GATTCTGTTTGAATTTGCGGCTGTTATCGTTTGCCAAAAAAAAAAAATTTCCCTTGATAAAAAAAACCGTTGCAGGTAAACTACCCCTTCCCCTCAACCGATCTTCACCAAAAACAATAGGTCGCGAGTACTCTACAAATCAGGGCTGTATGCAAAAAAGTATTTGATTCTGTTTGAATTTGCGGCAGTTGTCGTTTGCCATAAAAAATACGCATGATAAAAAACGTTGCTGGTAAACTACCCCTTCCCCTCAACCGATCTTCACCAAAAACAATAGGTCTTGAGTACTCTACAAATCAGGGCTGTATGCAGAAAATTATTTGATTCTGTTTGAATTTGCGGCTGTTATCGTTTGCCATAGAAAATACCCTTGTTAGAAAAACGTTGTAGGTAAACTACCCCTTTCCCTTAACCGATCTTCACCAAAAACAAAAGGTATTGAGAACTCTACAATTTAGGGCTGTATGCAAATAATCTTTTCATTCTGTTTGAATTTGCGGCTGTTATCGTTTGCCATAGGAAATACCCTTGTTAAAACATAAAACGTTACAGGTAAACTACCCCTTTCCCTTAACCGATCTTCACCAAAAACAATAGGTCTTGAGAACTCTACAATTCAGGGCTGTATGCGAAACATTATTTGATTCTGTTTGAATTTGCGGCTGTTATCGTTTGCCAAACAAACAAAATTTCCCTTGCTAAAAAAAAACCGTTGCAGGTAAACTACCCCTTTCCCTCAACCGATCTTCACCAAAAACAATAGGTCGCGAGAACTCTGCAAAACCGGACTGTATGCAAAAAATTATTTGATTCTGTTTGAATTTGCGGCAGTTATCGTTTGCCATAGAAAAAAAATCTACAGACAGACAGACACAGACACACAGACACACAGACAGACAGACAGACAGACACACAGACACTTTTCGGAAAACGACTTTTTTTCATGTTTTGAGTGTAGTAGAATCAGAATCTGCAATAATCTCGAACAGGATTTTTTTTGCCATCACCATACTTCCATTCCTTAAGGAATATGGAAGTAAAAATAATGGATATAACTCAAAGAAGTTTCACTTCTTCCGCGTGTACACACTTGCTGATACACGCACCCAAACTTTTTTACTTCCATGTTCCTTAAGGAAATGGAAGTATGGTGATGGCAAAAAAAATCGTGTTCGAGATTATTGCAGATTCTGATTGTACTACACTCAAAACATGAAAAAGTCGTTTTACGAAAAGCGTCTGTGTGTGTGTCTGTAGATTTTTTTTCTATGGCAAACGATAACAGCCGCAAATTCAAACAAAATCAAACAATTTTTTGCATACAGCCCTGATTTGTGGAGTACTCAGGACCTATTGTTTTTGGTGAAGATCGGTTGAGGGAAAGGGGTAGTTTACCAGCAACGGTTTTTTTATCAAGGGTAATTTTGTTTGTTTGGCAAACGATAACAGCCGCAAATTCAAACAGAATCAAATAATGTTTCGCATACAGCCCTGAATTGTAGAGTTCTCAAGATCTGTTGATTTTGGTAAAGATCGGTTAAGGGAAAGGGGTAGTTTACCTGCAACGTTTTGTTTTAACAAGGGTATTTTCTATGGCAAACGATAAAGCCGAAAATTCAAACATAATCAAATACTTTTTTGCAGCCCTAAATTGTAGAGTTATCAAGAGCTATCGTTTTTAGTGAAGATCAGTTAAGGGAAAGGGGTAGTTTACCTGCAACGGTTCTTTATCAAGGGTAATTTTTTTTAATGATAAACGATAACAGCCGCAAATTCAAACAGAATCAAATGATGTTTTGCATACAGCCCTGTATTGTAGAGTTCTCAATACCTGTTGGTGTTGGTGAAGATCGGTTAAGGGAAAGGGGTAGTTTACCGGCAACGTTTTATGTTTTAAAAGGGTATTTTCTATGGCAAACGATAAGAGCCGCAAATTCAAACAGAATCAAATGAGTTTTTGCATACAGTCCTGTTTTGTTGAGTACTAAAGACCTTTCGTTTTTGGTGAAGATCGGTTACGGGAAAGGGGTAGTTTACCTGCCACGTTTTTTGTTTTATCAAGGGTATTTTCTATGGCAAACGAGAACAGCCGCAAATTCAAACAGAATCATATAATATTTTGCATACAGCCCTGAATTGTAGAGTTCTCAAGACCTGTTGGTTTGTTGAAGATCGGTTAAGGGAATAGGGTAGTTTACCTGCAACATTTTATGTTTTAACAAGGGTAATTTTTTTATGACGAACGATAACTGCCGTACATTAAAACAGAATCAACTACTCTTCTGCATACGTTTTTGAATTATACAGAACTCAAGGTCTGTTGATTTTGTTGAAGATCGGTTAAGGGAAAGGGGTAGTTTACCTGCAATGTTTTATGTTTTAACAAGGGTAATTTTTTCTATGATGAACGATAACTGCCGTAAATTCAAAGAGAATCAAATAATGTTTTGCATACAGCCCTGAATTGTAGAGTTCTCAAGACCTATTGTTTTTGGTGAAGATCGGTTAATGGAATAGGGTAGTTTACCAGCAACGTTTTATGTTTTATCAAGGGTGTTTTCTATGGCAAACGATAAGAGCCGCAAAATCAAACAGAATCAAATAATTGTTTGCATACCGGCCTGAATTGTAGAGTACTCAAGACCTGTTGTTTTTGGTGAATATCGGTTAAGGGAAAGGGGTAGTTAACCTGCAACAGTTTTTTATCAAGGTAATTTTTTTCTATGGTAAACGATAACAGCCGCAAATTCAAACAGAATCAAATGATGGTTTGCATACTACCCTGTATTGTAGAGTTCTCAATACCTATTGGTGTTGGTGAAGATCGGTTAATGGAATAGGGTAGTTTACCAGCAACGTTTTATGTTTTATCAAGGGTGTTTTCTATGGCAAACGATAAGAGCCGCAAAATCAAACAGAATCAAATAATTGTTTGCATACCGGCCTGAATTGTAGAGTACTCAAGACCTGTTGTTTTTGGTGAATATCGGTTAAGGGAAAGGGGTAGTTAACCTGCAACAGTTTTTTATCAAGGTAATTTTTTTCTATGGTAAACGATAACAGCCGCAAATTCAAACAGAATCAAATGATGGTTTGCATACTACCCTGTATTGTAGAGTTCTCAATACCTATTGGTGTTGGTGAAGATCGGTTAAGGGAAAGGGGTAGTTTACCAGCAACATTTTATGTTTTAACAAGGGTAATTTTTTATATGACGAATGATAACTGCCGTAAATTCAAACAGAATCAACTAGGTTTTTGCATACCTTTTTGAACTGAAGAGAACTCAAGGTCTGTTGATTTTGTTGAAGTTCGGTTAAGGGAAGGGGTAGTTTATCAGCAACGTTTTATGTTTTAAAAAGGGCAATTTTTTATGACGAACGATAACTGCCGAAAATTCAAAGAGAATCAAATAATTTTTTGCACACTTTCCTGAGTTGCAGAGAGCTCAAGGTCTGTTGATTTTGGTGAAGATCGGTTAAGAGAAAGGGGTAGTTTACCTGCAACATTTTATGTTGTAACAAGAGAAATGTTTCCATGACGAACGATAACTGCCGCACATTCAAACAGAATCAAATATTTTTTTGCATGCATCCCTGAATTTTAGAGGACGGAAAGTCTATTGATTTTGGAGAAGATCGGTTAAGAGAAAGGGATAGTTTACCTGAAACATTTTATGATTTAACAAGAGTAAAGTACTTAATTTTTATAAATAAAGTATCCTGATAAGAAGCTCATAATAATCCACTGTAGAAACGTAGATGAAATATCTGTAAATGAAGAGGTTAGTTGAACGGGGTGGGGGTAATTTTCTATAATTAAAAATTATAGTTGAAGGTGGAGGGGAGAATTTCTTATATGTGTACTACGTTATCGGCAACAAAGAAGTAGTTTTTGTTAAAATTGCTTCCCGGGCTGTTTAGCCGTAGTTCAATTTTTTCTGCAAAACCAGACTTTTTGGCAGTGCCATCGACTGCCATCATCAGTGAAAATCGATTGCGAAAACGTCAGGTGGTATACGTTAGTGACCACAGTACTGTGGTTAATGCTGAAGCAATAATTAGAAAAACGTAGTTTCTATGGAAATATTTCATTTCGAATATGATTTTAAATATAAATCTTAGAACATGGAAGTCATGTATGGTTCTCCATACCGATATTTTTTCATTTGTTAGTACCTACCTTGTTGTTTTTTTTAACTTATTATTCACAGATAATTGTATTTATCATTTTACATTTTCTGTTTTACAGAAGCTACCATTATATTATGATCATCCTTCGGAACTGTCCCAATGTCCGCACCCGCACTACATTTTCCACGTTTTGAATATGGGAATGCATCGGTATACTACGATGTGAAGAAGAAGAAGTGTATTAATTATAAGTTGTTCTATTTCTTAATTATATATCGTTTAATATGTCTACACAATGCTTGAAAGAGAGAAGGGTTAAAAACGAAGAACATAACGTATTTTTAACAAAAATAACAACAGGAAATGTAAAATTAAAAATACAATTATTTTTTAATAGTAAAATTAAAACAAAACAATATACTTTATCTAAAAACGAAACTTTTACTTGTAAACTTACTGTTTTTTCTTCTCTTCGAACGCGTTTTGGCGTCGTATTCGCCTTCTTCAGTTAAAAGCTTTAACCAACAACAATATACACTCCGCGTTTGCCACACACATACACACACAAAACCACAGTTACACCAACATAGACATTAATCTTGAAATTTTACATTACTTACCCAAAGGTCGAAAACTCAACACAGCTGAACAATACGAAGTATACAAACACCACACAACACAACCAAACAACATATTTAACGACCAATTACAATATAAATCACATACATTTTTTGACACAATTATACAAAAAACAAACATTAATTTGAATCCCCGCGCCAATCCCCTTCCTCCACGCACCACCCCCACTACACCTTCTATACAACAACCGTTACTAAATACTGGCAGTCTGTCTCTAAGCTGAAGAAGGCGAATACGACGCCGAAACGCGTTCGACGAGAAGAAAAAACAGTAAGTTCACAAGTAAAAGTTTCATTTTTAGATAAAGTGTAGTGCTGTGAAAGAAGATGATGAACAATCAAGACAACTATAAAACAATATACAACGTATTTCCAAATGAAAACAAAGATTCGTTATTTGTTCGGTAGTCAATATTCTTTTATGTTATTCAGTAAAATCTCAAAAACTTAAGCAAATTTTGTGCGAAACAAAAGCTGAATATTATTGGAAAAATGAGTACCTATGGTATTACTGGAAAACGAGTTCTGTCACAAAAAGGGAGACATGTATCTCCTTAAGGCCACCCTATCTTAATTCCAGTTGGTCGCTTTTTCTGTGATGTGCACAACAATCGAATATTACTGGAAAAAACGAATACTATTCGAAAAACAATATCTGTTACAAAAATGACACATGTATAGTAATAGCCAAGGTGGTCCAAGCTCCACCCCGCCTTATTTCAAGTTTTTTTTACGTGGATTTCACAGAAAGCGAGTATTATTTTACAGGCATACTGGTTTCCATGTGTAATTTTAGTTTGCATGTTAACCTAACAACGCCAACTTTTGGCGTCACAGGCACACGTCGCAGTTATATTATTGCTAGATACATTTTTCGTAAAATATATGACAATGAAGCAGGATTGCAATCGCCATCAAACTATTTTATAACACACAGAAATAAATTTTTACAATTTCTATTTACTAACTAAAAGTGTATGCGATATGCACTACACATCGATGCATAGGCTAATCGAAATTTCGAAAATGAGTGCGGGTACAGATATTGGGACAGTAGCCATGCTTCAGACATGATATGCATGATATGTTTCCTAGGTCAAGTCTTCTACCCTGGGCTAGTCTCTTCATTTCCTGATATCGCATCTATATTTCATCTATCTTCTCAATTCTCCACCATCCTTTCTTACGGTTTCCATTTACCAGTCCCGTCCAATGTTTCTATCATTACATTACTTTGTTTTTCCGCATACAGTGTCCCAACCAATGACTCTTCATGCCCTGATGATATGCAACACTCGTCTTTTCTCTCCTACTCTTGCAAGGACCTCCTCATTCTTCACTTTATCCCTTCCATCTTTCTCCATGTCCACATCTGGAAGGCCTGTAACCTCTTCTCCTCTTCTTTCCTCAATGTCTAAGTCTTATATGCACACAATTAAACAAAAAACCTAAGTTTAACACATCTTTGAAATGTGTTTGTTCTAAGTAAACATAAGTACAAGTACAGCTTGGAAAGGACAATTTGTTGGTCGTTAAACATGAAATTCCTTTTTTTTTCTGACTGAGAATTACTTCTGAATTATTACTTTAGTAGAAATTACATTTTATTAGACAGGTTGCCCCTTAACACGTCACTTTTATTTTTAAAGTTTTACTCTGCCAAAGAACCCCCCCCCCCCAAAGCTAGGCCCCAAATGAACGTTCACGCCAAGGTTCATTCTTGAGGAAAAACGCTATGTGTTTGACACTTATAAATTTTAAGCGAATTCTGTATAATGTGGGTTGTCTTTATTAAGTTACATCGAGCTGAAAATTGTCTGAGTATGCTGAAATAGTATACACTGGCGTACAAGCTGTTTACAACAATATTCTTTGTTCTGTTTAAAGTTTTATTAGACAACACAAAAAGTTATAGTCAGAGGAAGGCAATTAAGTTACATAACATTATTAAACAATGAGTATGTACATGCGTAATACTGCCTCGGCCAAAGTCTTAGATGTAATAATGTGTTCTTTAAAGTACAGCAAACACACACAAAATCGATCCTTCAAAAGTCGACACCGTCGCCAAGAACAAGACAGACAGCACTCCCAGCGGCAGCCTCTGAAGAAGCTTTTTAAAAGCAAACACTGGTTCAGGGTATAAGGTAAAACTTTTACATTTTTACCAATAAAAATCTTTGTGTTCTGAGTCGGTAGTTATATACTTATATTTAATTATTAGGCAAATATACTGCCTCAGCCAAAAGGATTACAGTCAGAGGTCTTAGATGTAATAATGTGTTCTTTAAAGTACGGCAAAGTACGAGCAAGACCAGAGGCTCAAAAGTAGCACTCCTACCACTGGTCTTACTCTACAGGACGCTGATAACATCCTTAGAGGACATTTATCCGACCCGAAAGCCACAACAGGAACAAATAGGATGGAAACAATGGACACATGGTCAGGGAACAATAACAATTTTATGGACAGGGAACGACTATAGGAACAGGAATTGGTATTGTGGACACATCATGGAATGTGAGGGGGTTAAGTTAGAAAAGTTTCAGTCAACATGTGACACAGTTATTTGAGGGTTATCCAGGTGAACAAGGATGAGGAAAAGATTCGACTAACATTTTATAAGGTAATGGTATGTCAGTGTTAGCTTATGGTTCTGAAACTTGGGTTCTGGCGAAAAAACACTCATCAGAGATGAGATTCTTGCAATTTGTTAAAGGCTGGACATGAAGAGACAGACTCTGCAGTGAAGACAATTGTGAAAAGGTGAATGTTATTAACATCCAAGATTGTATTGCAAAAAACAAAGAGAGATGGATTGCTCATCTGAATACGATGCCAGATGGCAGGTTGCCTAAGACAGTTTGGCTGTAGAAGCCTATTGGACAGCAAATGGCATTGTTGGCTTGCCAACTAATCAACAAACTGGACACACATGTATAAGAACCAATGGCATCGATACCGCAGCAACATTTAAAACGGAACTTACTTTCTGAATAACCCTCATAACATAATTCAAAGATAAATTATATTAAAAATTAGGCAGCGAAACATATTATTTTAAAATGTATTAGGATTATCACCTAAATAATATACCACAATGCATGTTGTTGTTATAAATATAGATGTGACATGTGCGCATTAAATCATTGCACTTGCTTGTTTGCTGAAGGTATTGAGAAACAGCAAGAACGCCAGAGGAGCAGAGCGTGCTGCAGATGCATGTGTGTGATAAAATTATTTGGTTATACAGTAGAACCCTTCTTTACCTAACTAAAAGGGAGAGAGCCATTTCGGATAATGCAGTTTTTTTATAATCCATGGAGTCTATTTCTGTTTATTAAGGCATAAAAACAAAAAATTATCAGTAAAAACATATCTAATTATAAAATATCAAATGATAAACAAGCAACACATTGAAATCTATGTCCACAGTTATATGGTTTTACTTAAAAAAGTCCGTAATTTTTTCTGAACAGTTTCTTCACCTGCTGAGCACTGAAATTTCAGGCAATCTCTTTAAAAGTAAGATGCCTGATAGTGTTGCTTGCTCAGCCTCCTCCACGAAATGTAAAGCTACCTACACGAATAAAGCTGCTATGTTGAATCTGTCATGCTTTAATAAGGTAGTAAACACCAACTTTGTAACTATTTATTGCCACACTGCTAAATACTTCGTTCTTGACAAGGCCTTTCAGTGTCTCCATCTTCAGATCTTAAACGAAGATGGTTGGTGTTAAGATGGCTGCTAATAAAATTAACAAAACTGGAAAGGTAAGGCAGTAAAATTAATCGGTTAATAAGAATAAGAATATATTCTTACCTTTAAGGCTTTAAATCCGTCGTCTGCTGTCACATGTTTTGTGTCTGTGTCGTGAACATCCTGGTATGTGTCGTCTGCTTCAGGCTCAGGTCTCATCACAGCTTCCACAATTTCTTGGTCAGTCAATTCTAGTTCCTCATCACTTGCCTCTAGCCATTCATTAACTTCACATTCGTCTATTTCTTCACACCCTGGAATTCCTTTAGCTATTCCTACAAAGTTTTCATAGTTTTCCTCTCCTTCTTCATACTCAAGTCCATCATACAGTTTGTTCCATGTGTTATTTAAAGTTGAATCTATAATCTTCTCCCAACTCTGTGGTGAGCACTAATAAATTACATATTTCATGCTGATTGAATTAAATGAGTCTGATATGTTTTTGTTGTGAGTCTCAGACCCTTCCAAAATGTATCTTAAAAGAAATCCTTGATAATGACGTTTGAAGGATTCCAGCACACCCTGATCCATAGGTTGAATTAAACTTGTGATGTTTCCTGGTTAAAACTGGTTCCAACATTTATTTTCTTCATTTGTTGTAACGTTTATTCTACATCATTTTGGTTAACCCAGGTTTCAGATAAGCCGAGTCCAGTTAAACAGTGTTTTACTGTATTTTAAAATACATATTGTAACCCATTTACCTGGGAACAAATCTGCCTGACCTTACGTGTGAGGGACTCTGTACACACCACTAAAACTGCAACAACAGCCAGTAATACGCGTCTCCTGTTTATATAGGGTCGTATATGTAATGTGGTTAGGCACAATAACACTGCATCTGCTACAGAGTCTACAATGCTTCAAACAATTGTAGTTGTCCCTGTACCAAACAATGGCAGACAGCTGTTACTTGTTCCAACAGATGCCATCACTATTCTACACTTGAACATGCTTATTTCTATCATAACTGTGTGCGTGTTGCCCCCATAAAACTTCATGAGTTCATATAATTTTATATATAAAGGGGGACTCAGAATTGCACAGCAATACTTGAATTTCATTGTCCACGACGTGTCCATTACTTAACTAAATATGATTAATTCACTACCGACTCAGAACACAAAATTTTTTATGGGTAAAAACGTGAAAGTTCCATAAAGTTCCAAACTTTTACATGTTTACCCATAAAAAACTTTGTGTTCCGAGTCGATAGTGAATTAATTATATTTTGCACAGCAATAGTTAAGAAGCTGAGTTTTGACCATTAATATTGCAAAAAAAAAAATTCTTATAAACATATGCCTGAAAACACTTCGTTTTCAAGTTACCGCTAGTGAAATATTGTGCCCTGGTTTCTTCTGCTCATACGGTAAAATGAAGCCAGAGAAATCTGAGAAATTTAACTGTTACTAAAAACAAAATAGACAAAACTTTGGTATACAAATAGAAAAAAAAAACAGAATAAAAAATCAAATTTAAAAATAATGAAAATCTTATTTGATAAGAATTTAAGTATTGATCTTAAAATACGTAAAACAGAATAGAAAATTAAATGTACAAGATTTAACAAATTCATTAGCTATTTAACAAAACACTGTGCATTTTGTATTTTATGATAAAATAATATTATGCAATTTTTAATATAGAAATATGAAAAATAATATATTTTATTGCATTGTAGTTTATATGGTTTTTATATTATAATATGGTTTATATTTTAATATAATGTAAATATTTTTAATTTATATTTTAATCTAATTTAGTATTTTACAATTTTAGGTTAACAACTTCAACAATATTACAATAACAATATTGCAACAACTACAAAATTACTTCAACAATATTTGTGAGATAGTTTCCTGTACTATTTTTAACTTAGTTTTATTAGTTCACCTGAAAATGATCACAGGTAAAAAATTATCTTTAAATTATTAACAGTGTTTGTTATCTAAGAAAGAATAAAATTAAAATTGATAAGACTGTTTACTGTATGTCATATAAGGGAATAGAATCATTAGCATTGGTTGGAAAAGCCATCAACAAATAATGAAATCAATGCAAATTGTTAGGCAAAAGGTTTAAATTTTCAAAAATATAAGTAAACAACTATAAATACAAAAATTATTAATATAACTAAAACGAATTAATCAGTGAAGTCAATGGATCAATGTGAGTCACAAGAAGTACAGACATAATAAAACTTAATATATAATATGTAATATATACATTTGTGTGAGTAAAACAGAATGAAAAATTAAACATTCAAAGTATATATTTTGAATATAAAATACATAGTACAGGGTCCGCCAGTGAAGCGGGAAATTTTGAAAGTCCAATAGTTCATTTTCTGCTCACGAGAGGGCGTGGAGGTTTTCGATTGTTGTTTTACATTTAATGCCATTTGTTAAACATGGAGCAGTGGTCCGGTGCACAGGGTGCTTTCTGCGTAAAATCGTTTTATAAGAATGGTGACTGTGTGACTTCTGTACAACGATTGTTTCGTAATCATTTCAATATTCCACGAGATGGAAGAGTGCCGTCCGCTCATGTAATTATGTCATGGGTGAAAAAGTTTGAAGAAACTGGTTCCACATTAAACTTAAAGCATAGAGGAGCAACAAGGTCTGTAAGAACAGAGGAAAACATTGAAAGAGTCCGAGTAGCATTGACGCGTAGTCCACAACGTTCTGCAATGAAACATGCATCCGCACTAAACATTAGTGACACATCGTTACGACGAATTTTGCATAAAGACTTATCTTTTCATCCTTACAAAATTCAAGTAATGCAGGAGTTGAAAGATGGCGATATGCTGGCTCGCAGGATTTTCAGCGAAGAAATATTGCGACGTGTAAATGATGATGAAAACTTTATTCACCGCATGTTTATGTCAGATGAAGCACATTTTCGTTTGAATGGATATGTAAACAAACAAAATAGTCGATATTGGAATGATGAAAACTCAGGTGAGTTGGATGAAAAGCCATTACATAGTCCGAAAGTTACGGTGTGGTGTGCATTTTCATCATCTGGCATTATTGGGCCATATTTTTTCCAAGACGATAGAGGAAACACCACAACTGCCAATGCAGACCGCTACACACACATGGTCAGAACATTTTTGATGCAACAGCTCCCTAGGTTTCCGGAAATTAATTTTTTCCAGCAGGATGGTGCCACAAGTCATACTGCTCGTGTGTCCATGGCTGCTTTAAGAGAACTCTTCCCGGACGGACTCATATCCAGATATGGCGACATCTCGTGGCCTACAAGATCTCCAGATTTGTTCGCATGCGACTTTTCTCTTTGGGGATTTCTGAACAGCAGGGTGTACATTGATAGACCGCACACCATACCGGAATTAAAAACGAATATCAAACAAAAAATTGCACGGATTCAACCTGACCTGCTCCGTCGAGTGATGGAAAATTTTCGGTCAAGATTAGAAGAATGTTTACACAGAAATGGCTCTCACTTGAGCGGCGTTATTTTTAAAAAGTAAAATAATGGCATACTTTACTGAACTCAAATCTGTAAAAAAGAATTCTGATAATAAATGTTTCATGAAAAAATTGGGTACTTTTAATTTTCCCGCTTCACTGGCGGACCCTGTATATAGGCTATTAGTGATAATTCAGAAGATCAAGTCAAATTCGGAAGATCAAGTTAATTAGTGTACAAATATCTGAATACCTGTGCAATTATCTTCATAAGACAAAACTGTGACGACTTGCACAAAAAATGGTAAACTAGAACACTAATTCAGGTAATATTTAATTATAAATAAAGGACTGCAACATATTTTTTAAATATTGATCTAATTTGAACACTTTTAAAAACTAGTGTTTGTAAAATGTTCTAATATAAATATTTACAGTTATAAGAATTTGTTTTTCTACAACATTATTTGATATTAATTTTTCAATTTTAATTTTGAAATTATATTTCTTATGCATGGTGTATAAAAGTGATATTTTTCAAGTACATAAAAATAAAATATCGGTGTGGAGAGCCATACATGACTTCCATGTTCTAACATTTATATTTAAAATCATTTTTGAAATGAAATATTTCCATAGAAACTACTTCTTTCTTCAGGTTTAACCACAGAATTGTGGTCACTAACATATACCTCCTCACATTAGTGCATTCGATGTTCACTGATGACTGATGATGGCAGTCGATGGCACTGCCGAAACGTCTGGTTTTGTAGAAAACATTGGATCATGGCCAAACAGCCCGGTAAGGAACTTTAACAACAGACTACTTCTTTGTTGCCGATAACTTAGTACACATAAAAAAATTATCCCCTCCCCCTTCAACTACCCTTTTCATTTATAGATATTTCATCTACCTTTCTACAGTGGATTATTATGACCTTCTTTTCAGGATACTTATTTATCAAAATTAAGTACTTTACTCTTGTTAAAACAAAAAAGCAGGTAAACTACCCCTTCCCCTTAACCAATCTTGACCAAAATCAGTAGGCCTGAGTCTTCTACCACTCAGGCACGTACGCAAAAAATTATTTGATTCTGTTTGAATTTGCGGCAGTTGTCGTTTGCTATAGAAATAATTCCACACACACACACACACACACACACACACACACACACACACACACACACACACACACACACACACACACACACACACACACACACACACACACACACACACACACACACACACACACACACACACACACACACACACACACACACACACACACACACACACACACACACACACACACACACACACACTTCAGAAAATTACTTTCCTTCATGTTTTGATGGTAGTACAATTAGAATCAGCCCTTATCTTGAACATGATTTTTTTTGCCATCACCATACTTCCATTTTCTTATGGAACATGGAAGTAATAGACGTCTTTTTTTACTTTTTTTATCTGGAGTTTGGCAGCTTATGAAATATTTTCAATATCAGAATTTTCTGAATCACCGAGTTTTCATGAAACTCTTTAAGATGTTCACTTTCTGTTTAAGATGTTCACTGTTCTCTTTAAGATGTTGTATGCAAATAATACCAAATACAATTGCTGTTTGTAAAGAACTCCATAGCAAACAGTTGTAGTGTTAAAGCTGTTAGGCTGTGGTCCCACAGTACTGTTCCTGAAATGTCTGTTCTAATTAACAGCATTAGACCATGGCCAAACAGCCTGACAATGAGTAACAGCTTTAACAGAGTTTACACTGGCCAAAGAAAACAGTTGTCATCTTATTAAAATGGACAACATTTTTTTTAGTATTGACCATGTGAAGATCACATGCCAATTCCAATTCTTTATTCTTTGTTCTTTTCTTTTCTCCAATATTCTTTGATCTTTTCACTGTGTCTCTTCTTCCTGCCTTCAGTCCACTTTGAAGCTACGTTTTTCTCTCTCATACCCTGGACTCCTTCCATTTTTAACACATTTGCCCGAAAACTTCTCTTTCAATTGCTTCTTCTGTGTGTATATTATTTTTTTCTAAATCCTTTTGGACTTCTTTAATCCAACTTGATGTTGACTTCTTCCCCCACAGACATTTCAAGATCTGCTTTGTTAACCTATTGTCGTCCATTCTATATAAATGTCCAAAAAATAATAGTCTTCTTTTCTCATTGTTTCTGTTATATTTTCTATACTTTGATATATTTCATCATTACTTCTTAATTTCCAACCTTCTGAAGTTTTTTATGGGCGTAATATTTTCCTAATAGTTTATAGATTTTATTTAAAAAAAAGTTTTTTAGGTACTTGCCATGTTGTCCACCTCCATATGGCTAAAACACTTCCATTTTGTGATTACAAAATTTTACATGTGATGATCCATTACATGGTACAAAAATCAAAGATGTAAACATTTACATCATTACAAAATGTAAACATTTTATGATTACATTGTATTAGTACATTATAAACAAATATTCAAAACAAATTTTTAAAACTGTTATTAATTTATATAAAAAGTAGTCATTAGAAAGTGTGGTCATATGTTTTAGCAATAATATAAACAAGAAAAATATTAAAAATAAAATAAAATAAAAAATACAGATACATATGTAAAACAATATCTTATTTATAAAAATGTCCTTTCAGAAAATAGCTTTGCCAGTTAGTGCATTACTTTTGTACATGGTTTTTGTAGTTTGATTCTTGTTTTTATAAATTTTTGTGCAAATGTGTCCACAGAGGTGCCCCAGTATTGTACAGCGCCTGTGCGCAGAACTTTAGTTGGCGCACCTATACCCTACCTCCTCCCACAAACAAAAAATCACCTTGTTAAAATGCATCAGTGAGTACAAATCAAATACAAAATGTATTAATTATAAGTTTATTGAACAAAAATAAAAAATAACAAAAAATGTGTTTAAAAAGCAATAAATATACAAGAAAGGTACAAAAACAAAAACATCAAAAATAATTTGGAAGAAAGTAAAATACGTAATTTATGTTATTTGTTAAGAAAAATCATTTGCCAATTGCATCTTATATAGTTTTCCATAAATTAGCAGATAAACTTATAGTTGTATAAACACAAAAATATTAGATTTTTTAATACATACCGTAATTAAAGATATTATATTTTGTTTTGCAAGAAAGTCACTTTGACATTTGTATTTTGTATAGATACCATACAAGTAGGAAACAGATAAACTTACAAGAATATAAAATGGGAACATATTACAAACATTATTTGGTAAAGAATTGAACTTTATCAGCTTTCATTAATGAATATTCTTGAATAATATCGTGTACATCAAGTTGAACCAAAATATCTGACTCTACTGATATAATGGCAAGATTTGAAAGTCTGTTTTATACCATTGTGAAGCACAAGTAGTTTATAATAGTTTTAAGTTTAGAAAAGGATCGTTAACTTAATGAATAATATATATTTTTGTTTAAATATTTCCTCTTTGCCTGAAATTTTTGGTGCCTTTACTATCCTGGTGCCTTTACTATCCTGGTGCCTGTGTACACCGCACAGTTTGCACACTGTGTGTTCATCATATTCATAACAAACACTGGTTGATACAACTTCTAATTGATTTATACTGAACAGACACAATGGTTTTATATGACTAATGATTACTTCACTTTATCGTGTATAAACTCAAGGACAGAAATCATCATTCATATGTGAATAGAAATAAACACTCTTACTGGTATACAAAATAAAATATACATTATAATTTAATCAAAATATGTATAGAACTATGTTTTTTAAATTAATAATCACAAACTTACAGAATATATATGTGTAAGCGTAAGTCACCAGAAAGTCTTATGAGAATATTTTCTAACTAATTCAATCCATGTGTCTTCAGCATATCTAAGAGTTACTTTGAACTTTTTACGCTGTTTGTCAGTCCATTTGAATATTCTCTGTACATTTCTAAACCACGAGTTATCGAAAAAGTCAATGAACAAAAATGCAGTGTACCCTGTACGCACGACTTCCTCGGCTTGTTTAAGTTCATCTGGTCCCTTATCAATGTTAACAGTTAAATTATGCAGTAACAACGTGTGCTGGTTGATTTTGTCAAGTAAAGCCTCTGGATCAGTATCATCTGTCAAGTTTTGTAACATAGCCTTTATTTCGTAAGCAAGTGGTTGAGTTATATTCACAGGTCTTGCAATTGCTAGCTTTAAATTTAAACTTAGTAGTAGTATAATACCAAACATTTTATTTTGATTTAGGTCATACTGGAGATAACATAGTAATTTTTACTTATCAGCAGATTTTTATTAACAATTACATCCCTTATCAGATTTTAGTATCACTACAGTTTTTTAAAATATGTTTAATAAAACATGAATCTTGTTTTAACAGTGTTTCTAATATTGACTTTAAAAGTCTTAATGTGTAGTATATGTAAGCATATAATTTAAAACAACTTTTTTGGTGCCTATTAAAATATGTTCTAGAAGTTGTAGCATTTTCTCTCTGTGTGTGTGTGTGTGTGTGTGTGTGTGTGTGTGTGTGTGTGTGTGTGTGTGTGTGTGTGTGTGTGTGTGTGTGTGTGTGTGTGTGTGTGTGTGTGTGTGTTTGCCACATAATATTAATAATAATTACTTTTTTATTGCAGGGCTCCCACACAGCTGTACACCCTACTGATCCACCCATTGGGACACACAGGGCAGGGCAGGGATCCAACCAGTAGAGCAACAGGGGTCAAGCATGATAGCATGATTCATTAGAACCTTAGTAAATCACACTTGAAAAAGACATAAACATGGGAGATTTAGTGTGACAAGTAAGAAGACGACTGTAACACAAAAGAATACAAGGCATAGTAAATTCTAAGCAGGACAGCTCTAACAAGTCACACCACAAAATTAATGTGGCAGGTCAAACAGTGCAGCAGAGAATTCCATCCTCACTGCCTGTTGAAACTTCTGTTTGCCACTACAGAAGTTGAGGATGTCAGTATAGAGGTTGGCATATTCAGTGCATCTTACATCTGGACTAGCATGATCCTGCATGTTCACCAATAAATTTGGACCTTACACAAAGTGTGTAGGCAGGTACCTTCAAACCAGTGGAATAATAATTATAATAATTTTTTGTTTTATTGAGGTGAGAAAATGTTTTATGTTCCTTCAGGAATGTCTTTCTACCCTGGTGTATGAGACTCTTGCCCACTAAAAAGCCACCTCATCCCAGGCATGAAAACCACCTCAGAATAATTTTGTATTGAATTGGGACGGTGCCTATTGTACCCTAATTGGGTTCCTCCTTACCTCATTTTACTTCAGGGTACGACAGATTAAGCGTTCCTTAGTCTTCTTCTTTCTTCTTTTGTACAATATCATATCCAAGAATGCTGTCACTTGATCCCACTGTTTCTGTTGGATAATGTGATCCCCACAATGTCGTCTGGTGTCACTGAACCGACGCCCACCTCCGGTCACCGTTTATGAACTACCCATCAATCTCGTAGGTAGATTTACTGTACGTGGGTAGAATTTGTGTGAAGGAATTATATTTGTGCTGATTGGTGTGTAGCATCAGTGCTTTGATGAAGCTTATAATAAGCGCTATAATATAATTTAAAACTTTTATGTTTTTACCAATAAAAAACTTGTGTTCCGAGTCAGTAGTGACATAATTATATTTAGTTAATCAACAGACACGACATGGACAACAAAATTCAAGTACTAAGTACTATTAAATTATTATGCGGTTCAGATATAAGGTAGTAACTCATGAGTTATATAACACAGAGAAGGAAGAAGTTGTATCAGAACAACTGAAATGAAGTTCCTGAGAATTGTCAATGGTTACATAAGAGCATGTAGGGAGCAGAGTGTGTCGTGTTTTCTAGTCATGATAAAATCTATCATGCAGTAATATTAAATAAAAACCTGTTAAAAAATGCATATAGTCAATACCAACATGATGTTTGAAAAATTAACCGTTTTAGGCCTAACAGATTTATTGTGGTAACTACTTACTGGTGTTTCCATTGTGCAGACATATGATGTCAATACCATATTGTGCTGCCAATTATATTGTGAGTGTTTGTCAATGTTTGTGAGGACTTTTGTCTTTTCAGTGTTATGAAAAATTTCACCCAATTTGCCAGAGATTGTGGTACTCATGGGCATTCTGTCATTCTGTGTACAAAATTTTCTGTTGTAAGTGAAGTAATTTTGTTTTGTAATTTATGATTTCAGTTATTTCTGTGTTTAATTCATCTACTGTGTCCTATTCTATTTGAACACTCCAGTCACTTCCCAAGATTCATATAGTAGATATACAGTAATACAATAATAAACTACAGGCATGCCCAAGCTTAAAAACCTAAAAAACTTCTAGACAAAATTATTTCTTGGATTTCGTTCTCTATAATGTGTCCATTGATTAATTAAATATAATTAAATCACTACTGGCTTGGAACACAAAGTTTTTTATAGGTAAAAATGTAAAAGTTTTAGCTTATAGGAGTTTTAGTCCTCCTCTGCAGCTGGATGCTGTGAAATCAACATCATCAGCTTCAAGGATTAAACCACAGCCCTATTCTGGGCTTATGAAAACTGATTAGTGCTTTTAAAGTCCTGAACCCATGACCACCTTTTTCCAAGTGTTGTGCATGAAAATAATGTAGCTCTGGAGTTGATCTTTATGTTAGTAAAGCATTATCCTGTTCTAAAGAAAGAGTATTCAGATAATATATTTATATTAAGTTAATAAATTTATTAATCTTTGTCCAAACAGACCTGATTAAAACACAGCCCGCTAGCCACTTGCAGGCCCAAGGTATATTTCTATGGCATTCAGTGAGAACAGTGTAAAAAATTGAGAGAAAAACATGATATTTCTGGTATCTTGTAGGGGCAGAAACAATTTCTCAAATGAGAAATTAGGCTGCATGAAAAGTAAACCCAAGAAAGGTACTTTAGAACTTCCTCTATACCTGACGCATCTGCCCACATTGATCGTTTCCAGATTCAGCCTTCACACACTTAATAGTTCAATTCACGCTCAATTTGCATGTGTGTGCTTAACACATACACACAACATTAACCTTTTACTTTCACACATAATTTGTGTTATTTACTGTCATTTACTTTAAAAGACTACAAAGACGAACTAAACACGATAAAATATCTAGCGGAATCCAACAGATACGACAGAACAATAGTCAATAAACTCCTACACAAAACAAACAACAGACAAAGAGAAAACAAGAAATTCATAACGCTTGTGACACACCTTGTCCGTATTTTAGGCGTGTAACATACATATCACAATACAACAATATTATGTTACAATTAAACAACACTGAAAATCACAATAATTATCAAACTTAACTAGTACCTCTAATGCTTTCCAATCATAATGTTCTTCAAAACTTACTTGGCGACTGAATTACTTGTAATGAAAAAGGGGCGCATATAAAAAAACAAATCATCAGTTGGTGAGCAGAGTCGAATGAGTTTATTTGTTAAGCAGAATAGAGTTAGTCTCTTTAAACTTTTATGATTACGGATCAGCCAGTGTATTAAGTTTTCTATTATTAGATCCTTGGATCTAGAATGAACTAAGTGTTAAATAATCTCAAAATAAATAACTCGATTTGTAATTCATAAGGAAATTTAACAGTAACCCAAATTAATCAAAATAATTCGGTCATATGTATCAATACCAGTGTAAGATCGACTACTCACAGCAAGCATGCTGTGGATTGTTACTGAGTTTTGTCTTTATTCTCACTTATAGCTTAAAATCTCTGGTAATACTAAATGTTCATATTTCCTTCTTTATTGATTGTGCGCAACTACCGCTGGGTGTTAATAATAATTAAACGTGTTACTTGAAAAGCCTGCATTGTATGATGGCGTCGGGTCAGATGGGGTTCACGCCACGTGCTTACGAGTTGCAGGTTTGAGCATCCGCATAGCTTGTAGAATATGTATGCATCCGTAAGGTAAAATCGTGTGAAGTGCTGGATTCCTGTAGTTTTTTAACGGGTTGTTAGAATTACTATCGCCAACATGAAGTTATCGTCCTTGACTTGGAGTCAAGGTCCCCAACATGGAATTGTCATCCCCAATGTGGAACCAAGTTCCTACTTGGTAAAAGGCTCCGCACTTAGGCGTCGACTTGGAAATGAGGAGAAGCTCTGCTCACAGCTATTTCAGCGTGTCGACTCACTAACTTCGCCCGGTTAAAACCTTAGCAGAGAACGAACTAAATCTGATGACCTATATCATCGAAAGCTAGACTCACTATACTAGTAGATAACAACAAGTGATTTTGCAAATCAACGTTCTTATTTTCACCAGGCAGTCTGAAGTAGAATATTCTAAATACTGTTCTGTTAAAATTGTTTACAAACCGAACAAAGATAGTCTTACTTTTATCGCCCTCTTCAAAGTCACCATCATTATATACAACTAAATTAATCATGAAACAAGTAAGGATAATCATGATATTTTCGTTATATATTTCCTCTTGTAACAATTTATGAGAGACATATTGAAAGATTTACATCTGTCTTAACTATAATGCATTAGGAAGAGGAAAGCATCCAACTTATTACACAAAGCAAACAGTACTTGAACGTAACACTCCAGACACAAGGATTCTCTACAAGGCTGCCCACTTTTCTTTGTAAATGGAACTAATTACTCACTGAGGAGCATGTTGCTCTTCGGCTGTGCAGTGTACATTACGTGTTAAATATTTTATTATAATATCTTTTTACAGCGCAAAATGTTTTTTCCTTTCTTTCTGTCTCCGTCTCGAAAAGCAAACAAATAAGTAAATGCTCACAGACTGGAAGTGGAGAAAACGAGAAAATTAGTAGTCGTTTAAAAAGATAATTAATGTCCAAGTTTCGCTTTTACTTTGCTTACAGTCAGGCAGGCCACACAGAGCACAGGTTCATTAAACTCACCGGTCTCAGGAAGAGATTTATTAAATAAGAATAACTAGGTTAGCAGTTTTTGTATCGTCTATTGACAAATATAAAATATTCCTAAATATATTAGTTATATACTGGTGTGTGTGTATATATATATATATATATATATATATATATATATATTGTAGCGTGACAGATAAACACATAATAATGAATGGCATTGATCATTAGAATAATATAATATAATAACTTTAAATCCGAAGAAAGCATTAAAATAATATAAAGAATTAATTCAGAGCAACCATTGATAACAAGAACAATCATTGATATTAAATCATTGATAAAGAAGAACAATCATTGATATTAAAAGTATAAGTTCGAATAAAAGAAATGTTACTAGTGATGAATCATCAAAACCAGTTTAATAACTCAAGGTTTAAAAATATAACCCAGGAAAGTAAGAAGTAAATAAGGAAGCAACCCAGAGTATGACTAAACCCACAACGAGTATAAGGAATAAATAAAAACGAAACCCAGAACAAGGCAAGATCCACCATAAAAGGTGAGGCATTTAAAGCAACCAGAAGAGTAGATGAAGTAACCCCAAGAAACCTGATGACATCCAGAAGAAGATGAAGAACATACAATTCAAAGAAGCCAGAAGAAAAGAAGACATCATTGAAGAAAGAAGAAGAAGACAGCATCCAGAAGAAGAAGGAATGCTCTTATAAAAAACACCCATATCCCCATATCCCAAAATAAATAAAAACCATAATAATAAAAGTATAACGAAGTATTCATGAACAGAAACAGTGGCGGCGATAAGGCCCCCGCAGACCCCGCGGCGCGGGGGGGCCCGACCCTCATGGGGGCCCCAGTTGGCCCAGTCTTGGGACATAACTTGTAACATGAAAAATAAGCGTAAACGAGTTGTAAAACGCTTCTTTGTTGAATTATCAGTTGACCATAGAATTGACGACCCACTGAAATCATTTGAAGTAAAAGTTTTCAATGCAACACTAGATATTGTAATAGCTCAGCTACAAATGAGATTCGAAGGATTGCGTTACATTGATGATAGGTTTTCATTCCTGACGCCTCAGAATTTAGTAAACGTCTCACAAGAGACAATAGTGGAGAAAAGTAAGGCTCTGGTAAATGTGTATCCTGGTGACCTTTCCACATCACTGCCTGACCAAGTAATATCCTTCAAAGCTCTGATGGCCAAAGATATTGTATACAAGAAAAGAATTCGAGAAATGATGAATTTACTGGTTGAAGAAAACAGCTGCCTTATGAGTTGCCTCCCAGACTTAACTACAGCTTTCCAGCTTTATTTAACCATACCTGTCACAACAGCTACAGCGGAAAGAAGCTTTTCAAAACTTAAATTAATTAAGTCATACTTAAGAAGTACCATGGCCCAAACTCGGTTGAGTGACTTGCCACTGTTAAGCATTGAGCATGAAGAGACAGAAAACTAATATCAACGAAGTGGTTGAAAAGTTCTTAGCTATTAAAAAAAGAAGACTAGGCTTAGGTAAACAGTGAACTTTGGTTGATCCTCATCTGTAAATATTGTACGTACTTGAGTTCGAGTGTTATTGAATTGGATTAGACTTAAGGAGAACTTGTAGAGAGTATAGTCAAGAATTTTACAAATTCAGTTACAAACTAATTTAAATGTTTGAAAAAACCTAGAATGTTACTTTGATATTCGTTTTTAAATAATAAATTTTTAACACTCTGTGTGCGGTACTGTTTCATAGTCTGAATATAGATCTTTGACGTAAAAATAAATCATTCTTTTTATTTTGGTTTTTTAATAGTTTGTATAGAACTTTGTCTATTTAGCAACAATGAATTTTAAGAGTTTGTACACGTGTAAAACGTCCTTTGCAAATTCCAAACGCTTTGTGATAGACGAGAAAGTATTCACAAACCATTGTTGTGAAACACACGTAAATAGAAACTCATTTGAGTGTTTTCCCCTATTACGTATACAAAATTTAACCATTTTTATAGGGCCCCCTAATTAGTTTCGTGGGGGGCCCCCGTTTCGTTAGCGCCGCCACTGAACAGAAACCATATGTACAATAAAATTAAGAATAAAAGTGTATAGAGTAAGAGTTGCCAGTGGACCAAGGTGAAACAATAATATAATACCCAAAGAACAAATCTTCATTGTAACCCACAAACAGATCTCTTGATTCTAATAAGACTAAACAACCATTTAGAAATAGCATCAAGGAGTGCAAAGTGAACCAGTGCTAAGTTTGTGTATTATAAAAAATAAACCTTATGTTTCATCCTTGGCATCCACAAACTGTGTAAATAATGAAAAATACAACTTTTGAATGACTTATGATTTGTACAAGAGGGAATATAATACATGTAATAATATCAAGCTGTCAATCTGTTTGAAATGACATTTCTTTAAAAATGAACAAAAACAGATGCAGACATAAAGTGACAGGGTATAATTACCCTAAACCATATTAAAAACACAGTATGATGTCAGGATGTCGAGCAAAGTACGACAATGGTTCTATATCGCGATTACTTGATTTAATTTGGTGGTGCACCGATGGTTGCATTCGGTGGAAGCCGAATAATTGCAACACACTAACATACATCAACAACCAAACTGAAAAAATAGCCCACAAATTCAAAAAAGCTGTATACAGAATTGCATACAAAACTACTAACAAAACAGAAAACACACTATCAAAACACACACACAAGTACAAAACAAATTCATTCTAACTGGTGTGTACAAACTAAATTTCTCAGATTGCAACAAATTCTACATAGAGCAGACAGGACGTAGCTTCAAACAAAGATACATTGAACACACAAAGGCACTACACTCCGCTACAGAAGCCACCTTTGCAAACCACCTCATTGAAGCAAACCACACACACAAAAACATCGACAATAACATGGGCATTCTACACGTACACACAAAAGGCCGAAAACTAGACAATCTAGAACAATTGGAAATATACAAACACACAAAAACACATAAAAACGACATCTTAAACGAACAGACACAATTCAAATCACACGCATTATTGGAACATATCACACCCCACACACACAATATCGATCTTTCAATAGTCGATACCGTCCCCAACACCAAGATGGACAGTGCTCCCACCAGCAGCCTCTGAAGAATTTTTTTAAAAGTGAAAACCGGTTCAGGCTATAAGGGAAAACTTTTACGTTTTTACCCATAAAAAACTTTGTGTTCCAAGTCGGTAGTAAATTAATTATATTTAGTTAATTTCTTTGTTTCGATATTTTATTACACTTTTTATTTGAATTAGTTAGTATTAAAGATAATGCAGCAAATATTGAAGGGTAAATATGTGTGTAATATAAAGTCATCTATCTGATACAGATTTATGTGAATATGTATTTCATGAATATATATGTTGGAACAGTACAAAATTATAGGGTACTGTGCATTGCACAAAGTAATTAAAATAGTTAATTAAAGTAAATAAATAATTCATATTGTTAGCAATAATAATTCAGCTTTCAATCTGAACTGTAAAAGGAACGACCAACTTTCATGTCGGGACAGGTTGATCACGCCACTCCGCTATGTCTGTGTGTACACGTGTATGTTACATGTGTGTGTGAGACCTGTCAATTCCTGAAAAGCGTCACCCTTACTGAACGCTATTAATTATATGAATTTATTTATTTTGTAAAGATTGTGTGCATAGTATCACAAAACCAAATACACCAAAGTGTGTATAAAAGTAAGACGCACATGTGTATAAAAAATAGTGTGAAAAGAATAAAAAGTGTGAGTATAGTGAAAATAAATATAAATAAAACTTATGTTAATTAAGATAAAGAAAAACGGGTTATACATAGTGAACACATAAAAATTACCGACAAAATGAATATCGGGTAATGTGCAAAAGACTGCATTTCGCGAAGACAAGCGAATTAAGTGTGAAAAGAATCATGTTTAAAAAGGGACGCCAGTGACAGACATGCAGAATATTGTCGAAACATGATTTTTGTGCCCTAGGGTATAAATACACGAGACGCGCTAACTTAATTCTCTTTCTCGTACAACTACCATAGCAGCCAGAGGCTCTGTCCAGAGACAACAACTTTTGTATATCAACCACAGCAGCAGCCGGAGGTTCTTCACGACTACTCATCACTTTCGTGAGAACACCTGCAACCTGAGGCCATGACGGGAAACGAGGGAGCAGCCAAGTACATGTAATAGAATGCAGCGTACGGGACGAGGATCAAGGACTCCAGGACTACACGACTACAGAGGAGGAGCCAGGATCGAGGACCTAGGACCGAAGAGGACACGCTGCCGATTTACCACGACAATAAGGTGAAAAACAACTGTGTTTGTAAAACAAAAACTCACATAAAGACAATATAATTAACAATGTAAAAAGAGAGACAATCTAATTCAAAGATGAATTAATAAATTTTGGAAATGCAAATATTTATTTGTATAGTAATTAGAGTAATGTTTTAAAAATGTTTAAACTATAATTTTGAATCAACAACTTAGTCATTGATATTTAAATTAATATAAAAGTAATTAGTAAAATTTTGTTAGAAAACAAATCAATGCATATGCAGTATATTCAAAAGAAATTAGATCATTAGAAAGAGATTAGATAATCTAATAATTATTACACTAATGAGCAAGCTGAGAGCAATATTAGATAATAATAAATGTTTATTATAGTATACGCATATTATTATGATTGTATATTATGTCTATGTGTAATACGAGATTATCACTTATATGTAATAAATATCACTATAGTATTGACGACTCGGAACACTAAGTTTTTTATAAGTAAAAACGTAACGTTTTACCTTACAGCCTAAACCGGCTTTCACCTTTAGAAGGCTTCATCAGAGGCTCCTTATATGTAATTATAAGTAAATTATATGTAATAATTAGATGTGTGCTACGACTACACACACAAGCAAATAATAATGATATTTTAAACCGCAACCAAATAAGTATTTTTGATTAATAAATTTTTAAATGATTTTAAACCATATTACATTGTGTTATTATTATTACGATTACACCCATCACACACAAGAACTTAATGTGTTGTAAATGGCTCCCAAGAAAATGGGACTCACACATTTATTCAAGGTGTTGTTATATATATATATAAATTTGTGATGTTATTTAATTTGTTTCTTCTGCAAGTAGTATAATTCGCATATTCTTATAAAAAGAATTTATATAATTACTGCAAGAAACGTCGAGTTACTTATATAGAAAATAATATATATATATATTATAACGTTACCAAATCTCATAGATTTGGAGTTATATGTAAAAGGTTTTCAAAATCAAATGTAAAATAAATTTAAATCCTTAGAATCATGTCTCGTGCTGTAGCGAGCATTCAAATGAATTGTACAGAGACCAACGGCAATGTCCGGTGGCGTTACGTAAGCACACACCGTTATAACAATTAGGGACACGCCCTAATTTTAAATTATTAATATTTCGGAAACCGATAAATATAGGCAAAAACCAAAATAGCCAAAATGTTTGCCGAAATATTAGTAATAGGGTGTGCAAATTTCAATGCATATAATTAGAGATTAAAAGAGATAATTAATTTTATTTAAATAACTCCCGTAGTGAGTGAGCTACGGGGTAGAGCTTTGAATATGTTATAGTTATAAAAGTTATCAATCAGATGTATATTTTAGAATAAGCATAACTTGGCTTGCAGCCAAGATAATCGCAATACAAATTGCAACCGGACATCCGGACCAACAAATTGAATCCGGTGTTTTTCAGAATATTAAGAATAATAACAATTCTCAAACTGTGGAAATTATTTTTCGTTCTCACGAAGTGAGGTGATTAAATTACGAGTAGAAGGGGGAGTGTTTCAGCCAATCAGATCATTCTAAAAATTAGGACGAACCATTAGATTCGGGCTGAACACGGGACTCATCAAATAAGACTAGACGTGTGAAGACGTCTACCTACGATCGTCTTAGTTAACTCATCTGTAACGACTCGACCAGTGAACACATATACTCACGACAGTCTTATTTAACTCGACTGTAGCGACTCGAACTGTGAAGACGTCTACTTACGATACTCTTATTTGTCAACAAATAAGCGTACAAGCTCAATACATTAACCTGTTGGCGTACGCATCTAAGGGATAAAGTATATACTACGTGAAGTCACATCAAGAGTACAACAGAATGAGGCCGTCTAGTACGTGGTACGAGCTGAAGAACTGACGTAGCAGAGCGACACCCGAGACGAGATACACACACCAGGAGTGCAGCGTGTACCGGACCGAGGGCCTGAAGCAGTTGCAGCCGTTAAAACCACAGACGTTAAACCATCAACAGTTGCAGAAGGAGGAGTGTTGCTGATTCCCGAACTCCTTGCTGGGAACCCAAGACGCAGAGGAAATCATCGCCACTAGCCGATTGGACCAGGACACCGAGGGATTCCAGGAGGACCTCATCACGATCTTCAGTACCAGGAAAGTCAAAAACAATTTATACACTTCTCAAAAGATTATTTTTCTTTTTCTTTTTAAATCATTGTAAAGTTAAATTAATTCAGATGCCGATAAAATAGAGACTCTAAATTAATAAGAAACATTCATATTGTGATAATCTGTATAACACGTATAAGCTTCAGTAATAATCAATAGATAAGAATTAGACGTAGATAACAAGCGCTATATAAATATTAACATTGAATTACTTAGAGACTTATACTGCAGTACACGTGAAACAAATCACAAGTAGATAAAAAGCACGTTGAACTAGATTCACGGCTAATTTATTTCAAAGTATTTTAAAAGCATCTTAAAGTAATAAAATCAGTATAAAAGCATTGCAAATTCATAAATTAAATTATTTTAAAATTAACTTTTTGAAATCAATAAAAATATAATTCGTATAAATTCAAAAAAATAAGCTCGTTTTCTGAATGCTAATACCCATTCAGAAAACATTATACGAGATACTAATTACTGTTTTAGTACGTAAGGATTGCTCTAGCTATAAGTTTTTCATTTATATGTGCTATTAGAGTAATAAACCCCAATTTTATACCCAACACTGTATTTTTATTACTGTACTACAAGCCTACCAACATCACAAAACTATCCAAAATAATTATAACGATATTATTGTTTTTTTTTGTACACTTGAATTAACCTACTTGCGAAGTCAAAACACAAATTCCTACGCCCTTAGTCGGAAGAAGTCGCAAGAACGCACAGCAGGTAGGTCATCGCACACTACAATCATTTATATGCTTATATTGATAAAAATAAATAAAGCGTACGTACAAAAGCTAAGTAAAATAGAGTTATAATATATATATTACAACGATACATATATATAAATGTAGGCGTGTCGGGCCTCACGTTCAAGGGCGATATTTTTATGCAACACTACAACTTCAAATATAACTTTATTTGTGTTTGCGGAGCCCCACGATCTTGGACGCCAATTTATGCAACAGATTTATTATATAATTTAAATTTGTGGAGCCCCACGTCCAGGGCGACAAATTATATAACAATATAACTCTGTACGTAAGTTGTATAATTTATGTTGTATGTGTACAAATTTACATGTAATTTAATTTTAATAGCCCCACAATCTTGGAGCGACAAATATGCAACAATACAACTTTGTAAATTTAATGTAACGTAAAATCCTCTCGTAGACTCAGGTAACATTTGAGATCGGCAGCATGTGCTAAACTCTCATGTGCTGGTTGAATTAATTTCTGTAACATGTCGTTCGTTAGTACTATCTTCCAGTCTTGTCTTACTAACCTGAAAAGAATTCCATTAAGTACCTTATAATGATTTGGTAGCTGTTCTTGGTCCTTCATCTCCCTTATTGTCACATCCAAATCTTGTTGTTGTGCTAAATTTTTCAGCATTTGTTTTACTTCATCATTCTCTTTAAATTTAATTGATAACAATTGTACTTCTTTCTTTTCGCTCTCATAGACTTCTTCACATTCTTCTTTAATGTACCGGCTTAGTGTATCAGCTATAATATTGTCTTTACCTTTACAGAATTTAATGGTGCATAAGTATTCGCTAATGGCTAAAATCCATCTTAATAATCGGGCATTTGTTACTTTGCATTTCAATAGAAATGATAATGCTTGGTGGTCAGTATGTATCTCAAAATGAGTACCATAAACATAATATCTGAATTGTTTAAGAGCGTATACTATAGCAAGTATTTCTTTTTCTGATGTGGATTAGTGTTTTTCAGCTCCTTTGAAGACTCTACTGGCGTAGGCGATAACTCGGTGCTCTCCCGTAGTATCTTGTTGATACAGTACACTTCCTACTGCGTAGTCACTGGCATCGGAGTAGATTACGAATTTTCCTTCTCGTTGAGGATGATGTAACATAATATTTTCGATGAATAACTCTTTCACTTGGTTAAAGGCATTTTGGTGTTTCTTCTCCCATTTCCATTTTTGTCCTTTCTTCGTCAGCTCTAGAAGCGGTTGCGTATACTTTGCATATAACGGTGAGAATCTTCTGTAGTATCCTGTTAGTCCTAAGAATGCTCTTAACTCTTTGAGATTTCCGGGTATAGGGAAATTAGTTATACTGGAAATTTTTATAGGATCGGGTTGAATACCAGAGGATGAAATAATGTGACCTAGAAATTGGATAGAGGATTTGATAAATTCACATTTGTCTAGGTTAAGGGATATGTTCGCTTGCCTAAACTTGTGGAATATCGTGCTTAGATGTTTTATATGTTCGTCTAACGTTTTAGATACAACTAAGATATCATCTACAAATACCATGGTGTAGGGTTTCACCTCAGGTCCTAGGGCTCTTTCCAGACACTTTACGATGGCTGCCAAACTCGTGCTTAATCCGAAGGGTACTACCCTGTGTTGGTAGCATTTATTCTTATAAAGGAAAACGGTGTACTTTCTATTCTCTTCACGAATTGGAATCTGCCAGAAACTTGAGCGTAAATCTAGCTTCGTCAGATACCTCGCTCCTTCACACTTAGTAAATAATTCGTCCACAGTTGGCGCACAGTCATACTCCTTTAATACAATGCTGTTCAGCTCCCTCATGTCAAGGCATAGACGTATTTCACCATTTTTCTTCTTCACTACCACTAGAGGATTCAGGAAGTTGCTGTTCGATCGCTCTATGACTCCACTTTCGATCATGCGCCGAATTTCCAGTTCAACCTCTTCCTCATATCGCATTGGGATAGGGTATGTCTTCCTAATGACTTTCGTAGGGTCTGACACAACTATAGAGTGTTCGTATACTGTCGTCTGCGTCGGTACTTCACTAAATACATCACTGTATTCTTCTATTAATTCGTGCAGTTTCTCTTCTTCCTGTGTCGTCATCCCTTCACCTGTCGCATTTACATGTCGAGTTGGACCATACTGTATGTGTGGCTTGTACAAAGTAATAGGTGTTTCACTTACCTTGCACTCTTCTTCCTCGCTGTTCATATTTAATTCATACTGGAAATTTTTATAATTACACACAATTGTATTTTCATTAACATTAATCTTAGCATTTATTGCTTTTAGTATATCGATACCTAAAATTCCATCATAAATCAATTTATGCATAATTATCATGGGGTGTTCTAATTCTAGATTTTTATATGTTAGAGTTACATATGCTTGTTGTTTAACTCTTTCTTTTTTATTGGTAGCTGTTATAATATTTAAATTATTTACGGGCAAAATTGCAGTATTTTTAAAATATTTCTTATTGCGTTGAACTTTTGTTAAGAACTGATAGTTGGCTGCCGGTGTCAACTAGCATCCGTATTTTACACCTGTTTATGCTTACAGTCACAATAGGGCATTGTGTTTGCTGTGCGTCTCGCTTTATATCCTGTTCGGTGCTTAGTAATTCCTCTCTAATATCGCAGGGGTATATGTTGTTTATTTTATAATTTTGCTTCCGTTTATTCAGTCATTGTGACGCTTTTGATGTAGACAGCCTATTGTGGAATGTTACTGTCTCCATCTCCTTCATTTTCTGGCTATCTCTCTTCAATTTTTTCTCATCGTACCCTCGTACTGCGGCAACGCGTTTGTCAGCTGGTTTTGAAAACTGTTTACGATTGGACGACCATACAACGTCTCCTTGTCGTTTAGCTGTATTTATTCGTTCAGTCTCCGTAGCTGTGCGTGTTGTAGTGTTGTACATTGGTGGCGAATAATTTATTTTGTAATTATCACGGGGCGGCGTAGTGTTTTGTATTGCTTTTTTGTCATCTCTGTGATAATTGTAGTGGTGATTTGCGTGTTTTTGTTCCCAGTATTGTGTGTTCTTACCTTTATTTATATTCTCCGACTGTGTCACAAGGATTAAAAATTCTTCTATGGTCTTAATTCCCTGCGTATAAACTGCTAACTGGATATCTCGCTGAAAATGGTAAGATAACTTTGAAACAATTTCGTATTCTGAGAATTTAGGTTTAAGATGCTTTACACGTTCTATTTGCGTAATTGTGTATTGTTCAATACTCTGCTGTCCTTGTGAATTCAACTTTCCATATTCGAGTTGATCCCGTACTTGTCGTTGGGTATGTAGATTCCAGTATCGGTTCTCGAATGCCTCACGAAACTGCTGATATGTACTGACGTTATCTCTAATAATAGAGTACCATTGGCTGGCTGAATCTCTAAGATATCGCGTGACGAAGTCTATCTTCTCGTCGTCATTTATTGCACTCCCAATCTTTTCTATTTCCTTCTCTACTCTAGCTAGGAATTCCATACTGTTCTCCCCTTTACCACCTGAGAACTTCAGTCTGCTCCTTTCTTCCATTGGTGTAGGAAATATGGTCATTTGGTTCTGTCGTCTTCTTAACTCACTTCGTAGCTGGTTCATTTCCTCTTGAATCTCTTCTTTCATATGTGATACGTCTCCCGAACGGTCCTTCATAGTTTCTTCAATTTTATTTTCAATAACTACAGTACGTGTTTCTAATTCTCTAAGTTTACTGGTATTTGCTTGCGATACATTACTAATAGTTTGGATTTTATCATCCTGCTCTCGCGTTATAGTAGTTAAAGTATCATTTATTTGTTTATGCATTTCTTTTATATCTTTCCTCCACTCGAGTCGTAATTCTTTTTGTTTATTTTCAAATCTTACAACTTGCTTATGTAAGGCTTGTTTAAAATTATTCTCTAAAGTATCAATACGTATGTTGGTGTCACCAATTTTTTCGGTTAACTGTGCATTACTATCGATTATACTTTGTTTTATTTCTATGTTGTCTTGTTTCAACTGGAGATTATCAATTTTTAACTCTTCCAGACTCTCTGCGATTTTTATGGTGTCTTGTCTAAAATTTTCAGTTTGTTCTTCTAATTGTTTCTTATTAGATTATATTAATTCATCTATTTTAGCATTTATAATTTCCGTTTGTTTTGTGCTTATTTCGTCTATCCAGGCACGCATCATCGTTTGAAATGCATCTACGTCCAAATTTCCTGGAGTCGTCATGATGAAGTATTATTTAAAATATTTAGTATATGACGATTTAATTGATAATACAATCTTTAATAAATAAAAATTAATTTACTAGCAATTAAGTATTTTTAAATCACACTATTAAACCTAAAGCCCCTGTACTAACTCAGAATAAGTATGAGATGTAAATGGAAAATCTAACTAAACAATTAATAAAAAAATCGAATTGTAAAAAGCTATTAATATCACAGTTAACCCTTTTGCAAGTCATCATGCGTTGACCTGTTTAATTCCGGACTCAACGTGTTTAGCGAGTCGTCTGTAACTTAGGAAAGTATAAAAATCATGATGTTTGTAATTAGTAATTTGAAGGCACGAGTAGTAGTTAAAATAATTCACTTAAATTATATATGTATAAATAATGTATTGTTTCTTGTAATAATAATGTCACTTTAAATAAAAATAGGAACTATATTATCGCGGAGTACTCGCCCCGCTCCGTTGTAATGTGCCAGTCGAAGCGAGAAAAGAGTGACAATGCAGCCGTGAGACCATACACACCTACGAGCGAGAGCTCTTCAAAAATGCATTGATTAATTTTGAGCTTAACTGTTAGCTACCACTACTAAACGTGGCGAGCAAGTTTTAATATATAAAATGTAGAAAGTTGTGTTAAGAAATGTAATAAGTTAAACAAAGAAAAAACTAACAAACGTAAGCAAGATGACGTCTCCCCTCAAGAGGTAAATTCCAGTACAACTTTACATATGAAGATGTGACCTGCATAAACTTCACATGTGGACGTATACGAGCCATACGACGCTGACTAGGACCTACGTGGATCTACACCAACTTTAACCAGAATAACTTCAATCTCCTCAGTGACCCAGCTATCTAGTACTCGCCGAAGACACGACTCAGATGACGACGCCGACTTCCAGAATTCCCAAGAGTGACACCCCAGGACGAGGTCACCACGACTTATTGTAAAGGTGACTCGATAGCTTGCCTATCGAGAGTTAATTATATTTGAGACATAACTTACAGATGAAAGAGACTTTTCAAAGACTATAATTTTCTTTAAACTATAAATGAGACCAACTAAGAGTATACTGTAATATTGAATATCATACGTTGTAACGTTAATATGTAAATGTAAATTATAATCTCTTTAGTAAATAATACCATTCTTCAAATGGTAAAAGAAGTCTTGCAAGCACCTAGATGAACATAGTAATACTCAGACGTCTTTGCAATATATTTAAAGTAAACTCGGATCCGAGGTAAAAAGTACATGATCATTATGATCCCTAGTTTTTCAGAAAATCCTTTGAATATTTTAATCTAATTAATTATGTTATGGGATCTTTTCATATCATTTGTTAATAAAGAGAAGTCATCTTATTACACATGGAAATGAGTGCATATATCAGTGAAATACCTTCTTCCCTTGTTTCCTAATAATTAGCTTAATTAATTTTGTTAATCGTGTTGAGTTTAATTTCAGTTCGTTACAACGTAGGCAGCCCATATAATTAGCTGGTGTCAATTAGGATGGGTTCCCTGGATTTGTAACGTGGCAAAAAACGTTACAAAAATGCGCCACTCTGCTCATTAATAAAAAAGGTTGTAAGCATCGTGACATTAACAAAGATACGTCACGCTGATAATTAAAATAATTGTTACGTAGTAAAATAGATAACTCTCGGCACTCAGTTATCTGATCTATGCACTCAGTTACTGTATTTTATGTAACATTAATTTTCATAAAATGAATTTATTTTAAGATACGTAAATTAATACAGTGATAGTCTGTATAACTTGAAATATCATTGTATGAAGCCAAATGCAAGTATGTACATGAATTTTAGTGCTTGTTGATCTGTTCAGTCTTTAACAGGTTTATATTGTGACAATTCAAGACCTGTAGTTTCTTGAATATGCCTGCATAGTATGTCAGTGTATGTCTGTCGTCACGGTAAAAATAAAAACATATACTCCTGCGTAAAGTAGACCCGGTTAATTACGTGTAAAGAATTTCGTAACTTAATGTTGTTACCAAAACAAAACAAAAAAATAATTTAATGGTGGAAAGTACGAGAATTAATTACTAAACTCAGACTGTTATAACCGTAATACACCTGTAACTTGTAAAGCGTGTTTTGTTGAATAAGATTCACCCTATGCGTCCGACTGGCTTCTCCAGTTAAAACCGGTCGAGAAAGATAGGCTGGGGCATTGTGTAGAGAACAATACGTGTGCGTAATCCCCTCGTTCCCACGCATACACCTACCTTGTCTTTGTTTACTAAATAAAAGAGGGTGACCTACATTCCAGCAAACAGCTGATCGGTGATTTAACATTGAAATATGTATGTGTGGAATTTCTGTCTCTCCCTTAGAAGAGAAATTATTCTCTTGAGAATTATGCAAATGATTTACCCAAGAATGCACCTTGTCTATGTAGTTAGTGTATAGTGTTGTAAAATCAATTTTAAGTACGTTTTAATGTGTTAGAAATAAAAAAAAAAAATGGCACAATTTAATCCGGATTTACTGTTAAAGGACGAGCTGTCTTACAAAGCTCTTTTGCGTGGTCTACCCCATGCGAATGTAACAGTCGCGGAATTGCGTAAGTCAATACGCGAAAGTGGATTTGATGCACCCGCGCAATTAAGCAACCTAAGCGGACTCGATTATGAGAGCGAGAGAGAAATTTGTAATGCCAAGTATAGTGAGCTAACCTTATTGTCTCAAACCCTCCAAGACGAGAAATCTCCGGCGATAATTTTGCGGACTACTCAGAGAATAGAGCATTTAACCCGGCGAATGAAAAATTTGTTGATCTGGCCTAATCTTACGGAAATACCTCCTGAAGTCCAAAACTTTGCTGACGAAGCTTTACATCGATTACCCACTATTATCAATGAGTTAAGAAGAAAATCCGACTCGTTCCGAATGGATGAAATTGATAAGTCCTTGAAGAAACTACACATCTCCCCAGTTCAATCCCCTACTACAGATCTACCTCCACCTAACACTGATCGCGACTCACCCGCCGTATCGCAAATACAAGCTATTCACGAGCAATATCCTGATAGAGATTTAAATGCCCCTCCTCCCAATCGTTTCCAGATTCGCCCCGGAACGCACGAATTGACCACCCCGAATGCATCATATCGTCCTCCTAAAGGGATGCCAACCTTGAACTATAACGCAGGCCTATACGGAAAAATCACTCATCCTGTGGAGAAACTTTTAACTGAAATCCCTTACACTGATGGATTAAATGTCTCCAAACTACTAAATTTCATCAAATATCTCCTGCAGATAAAAGATCTACAGCAGCTGAATGATTGGCAAATTTTGCAAGTTCTGCTACCAAAATGTAAACCCCCGTTAAAGAATCGTGTGATAGAAGCATTAAGCTCTACACTTCCAGTAGAAGACCTACATACCTCAATAATAAAGTACTTTATTCCCACCGGAATTTATGAAGAACTTAAAAGAAAACCGTACTACGAGTACAAGGAAATCACGAGAGATTAGCTCATTACATCTCAGATATCAGGGAGTCATCTCGACTACTACGTGTAGATTGGAATGAGACACAGATGGTCGACACCATTTTAGTAGGATTGTCACCAGAGGAAAGATCTCGTTTAACTTTGATAAATCGACCTAACACCATTGCGGATCTAGAACAATGCAGTATCCATTCTTCGAATGTATGGTACTCTGATCAGAATAGACACACGATGAAATCAGCAGAAGCAAATAGAAATGAATTGCGAGCCCTAGAGCCCGGTGTAACAACCCTGCATGAAAGGCAAATATTCAATAGACCTCACAATGTGCGCAGCCCTGGTAAGTTAAATGTAACACCATCTAAAACGGAAACAAGGTACCCTCTTCGCAATAAGCACATCTGTTATAATTGCGGCAAATATGGACACAAAAAAAAAACTGTAACAGCAAGCAATTGGAACGTAAACACCCTGATCCAAAAAACATGTAAGGCAGGAAGACCCGAAATCCTGTGTCTTCCGCAGCAACTCGAAATCTGGTGAACCTAAAGAAACGTATAAAAAAAAATTTTTATAACAAAAGAGGAAGGAAAAGAAGCTCTAAAGAAATAGATCCCTACGTAAGAAAGTTTCTTGAAAAATGTAACGCGATAAATAAATGTAACTGGACTAAAAGTCTATTACCCTTAATACAAGTTGACCTAGGTGTTACCTCCACAATCGCATTAATTGATTCGGGATCTACCAGAACCTTAATCAGTCAAGAGTTAGCAGATAAATTATCGAAACACTATCTAGTAAAACGGAGTCAAGCGGTGAATATAAAATGTGCTACCGCCAATAAACGAAATATAATAATAAAACTGAGCATTACCGTAAAGTTAAAATCAAGAACCTAACCTGGGTTTTTACTATGTTAGTATGTAATGAATTAGGACCCGACTTAATATTGGGAGCAGACTTTATTAGTAAAACGGGAATGATTCTTGACATCTATGAGCAGAAATATTATTTTCGATTCGACCGTACACGGAAATATAGATTTGATTGTAATAATGATAAACAAGAAAAAACTAGATCATCTACTGCACACGTAATACACCAAGAGTCTGAATTTTCTCATCTAGAAAGTAGAGATAGAATGGGAATACAGAAATTAATAAAAGAATTTTTCTCAGTTCTTACACCTAAGCTAGGACTTACGAAACTAATAGAATATAAAATCAATCTGAGCGATCAGAAAGTAATACGCCTACCCCCATACAAGTTGTCGCCTCCCAAAATGGAAGTGATGAGAAACCATATCAACAAGTTGTTGAAACAAGGAGTCATTGAACCCTCTACGTCCCCATATTCATCACCCTCCTTTTTAGTACCGAAAGGTCACGATAAACACAGACTAGTTGTGGACTACCGGCAATTAAACAAACGAATAGAATTTGAATCTATTCCTCTTCCAGACATCCATAGTGCTTTCCATTACTTCACGAAAGCTATGGTCTTTACGGTAATGGATCTGAATCAAGCTTTTCACCAAATACCCCTTTCGGAAGAATCAAAATGTCTAACCGCGTTTGCAGTTCCTTTTAACTTGTACCAATTTACTAGAG
Organism: Magicicada septendecula; assembly: GCA_034769895.1. Classification (NCBI taxonomy): domain Eukaryota; kingdom Metazoa; phylum Arthropoda; class Insecta; order Hemiptera; family Cicadidae; genus Magicicada; species Magicicada septendecula. The sequence continues at coordinate 28,773,425 of CM068367.1, read as the reverse complement.
TACCCTTTGGAATATCTCAAGGAAGTTCCATATGTAGTAGATTATTAGAAAGGATATTTCACGATATTAAATTTAAATATGTGTATCACTATTTGGACGACATCGTTATCTATAGCGAATCAATGGAACAACATCTTAAACACCTACGTGAAGTGTTATCTCGGTTACAAAAAGCAGGATTAACTGTTAACCCAAAAAAGGTAAATTTTGCCGTCCCACAATTTTCATTCTTAGGTCACATCGTGAAAGCGAATGGAAAAGTAAGCATTGACCCCGAACGAACCCACGCTATTAGAGAATTTTCACCCCCACGAGATGCAAAAGGTATAGCCCGATTTTTGGGAATGGTAAATTATTTCCACAAGTATATTCCCCATCTTGCCGAAATAGCAGCACCGCTAAATTCCTTAAGAAAGAAGGGAGCGAAGTTTGAATGGAGCGCACAACATCAAAATGCGTTTGAACAACTCAAAGAAAGTATCATATCTCCCCCAGTTTTGCAACTAGCCGATTTCACGAAACCTTTCGTAGTGCAGACCGACAGTTCTAGTGTAGCGTTAGGTGCAGTCATCTATCAAGAGATAGAAAACAGTAGCCTACCTATTAGTTATGCGTCGCGAACCTTGAGCGACCAAGAAAGAAAATATTCCGCATATGAATTGGAATGTTTAGCCATTGTTTTTGCATTTGAGAAGTTTATTCCCTTTCTAGAACATAAAGAATTCCTTTTGGAAACTGATAATCAAGCATTATCTTGGTTACTGAATCACCCTAAACAGTTAGGACGTATTGGAAGATGGGTATTGAGGTTAAACTGCTACAAATTCAAAGTGCAGCATATTAAAGGTACACAAAACGCTGATACCCTGTCCCGTATGTTCCAGTCGCCCACTAATACTCCCGGAAACAAGGAGAATCTGGAAACAGCACTTACTAACGCCGTAATTACTGAATTCCCCCTTGCCTTTACAAACATTGCCCTGTATCAACAACAAGACCCTTTTCTGAAACCGATTATAGAACAACTTGCGCAAGGTATTAAATCCGAGAAATACGTATTAAGTAAAAGTGTACTGTGCCACAAAATAAGAAACGGAAAGGAATTAAGAATAATCGCCCCTGATGTGATTAAGCCCATGCTGATGGAGTACTTCCATTCATCTATCATTGGAGCCCATATGGGAATCAATAAAACTATACATCGTGTTCGAAAGGAATATCATTAGAACAATATGAACAACGAAATAGCTAGTTTTGTAAAGAAATATAATTTATGTGCTCTCAGTAAACCGGCAAGAAATAATCAGGTAAGCCAATTAATTTCAGAAATCCCTAAGACCCCTTTCTCTAAACTTTATCTAGACTTTTCAGGTCCTTACCAGCGATCGAAATCAGGTAATACTACGTTACTCATCTGTGTAGATTCGTTCACCAAATTTGTTTGGATGTATCCCATGCGACGAGCATTAGCGTCGACGACTGTAAAAATATTACAGGAAAGATTATTTAAAGACTACGGTACACCTGTACGTATAGTGTCAGATAATGGACCACAGTTTAAAGCGAAAGAATTTAAGAATATGTGTTTCAAGTTAGGAATAGACCATATTACCACTACGGAGTATCGACCGCAAGGCAATATTGCTGAAAGGTATCTACGAAACCTCAAATCTGCTTTAATCGCCTACCATGCGAACGATCATACGTCTTGGGACCAAAACCTATCCTGGATACAATACGCCTTTAATTCAGCTTATCACGAAGGTCACAAGTCGACCCCGTTTGAGTTACTGTATAAATACAAACCAAACCACCCCTTGTCCACTAAATGGAAAATACACGACCTGCTACCTCCGCAAATAAAGGATAAGCAGATTAAGCAAATATGGAATAAAGCCCGCGCTAATTTAAGAGCGAACTTAAAGAAATCCAGTAAATACCACGAGAGAAATATTCATAACAATTCAGTTAGGTACCAAGTCGGTGACTTAGTAATGTACAAGACTCACCCGACTAGTAGTGCAATTGATAAGACCACCTTTAAACTATCATACCGATGGTGTAGCCCTTACCAAATCCAGAAGTACTTAACTCCAGTTACAGTAGCCCTGTACGAACCTGCGACTCAAAAATATGTGCGGAGAACACATATTTCGCAGATAAAATTGTATAAGAAGTAAAGAGGAAATAGCATAGCCAAAAATAGAAAAGGTAATACTAGGTAGTGAAGTATATTATACCTCAGTAACCGTGCTAAGTGTTAATCGTAGAATTTGGAAATGAGGCCTGATCAACCTGAGATCCAGTTCAGCGAAAGATAAGTAAATGAGTACTCAATGACCACTAAACTGAGTTCTAAATAACAAATATTTAGAAAATTACTCTATGAAGAGAGTAACTATAACCCAAAGAAAAAACCGGTAGTAGATTTAAGTAGTAGACATAAGAAAGAGTTTTGTGTTTTAAAATGTAGATATTAAGTGTGAATAGTATGTAGCAAAAAAAAAAGGGTAGTTTATAAGAAAATATATATGTATATTGTATTGTAGAGAAGAAATAAATGGGTATAACGCTTGCCAATAACTATGTGAGAGAAATTCCACACATTGACACCAAGCATACTCCAAGTCCCCAATTTTGTGTTAGGCTCACTAAAATTCTTAATGTGGATTTTAAGCGGTGGAGTATGTGACGATTTAATTGATAATAAAATCTTTAATAAATAAAAATTAATTTACTAGCAATTAAGTATTTTTAAATCACACTATTAAACCTAAAGCCCCTGTACTAACTCAGAATAAGTATGAGATGTAAATGGAAAATCTAACTAAACAATTAATAAAAAAATCGAATTGTAAAAAGCTATTAATATCACAGTTAACCCTTTTGCAAGTCATCATGCGTTGACCTGTTTAATTCCGGACTCAACGTGTTTAGCGAGTCGTCTGTAACTTAGGAAAGTATAAAAATCATAATGTTTGTAATTAGTAATTTGAAGGCACGAGTAGTAGTTAAAATAATTCACTTAAATTATATATGTATAAATAATGTATTGTTTCTTGTAATAATAATGTCACTTTAAATAAAAATAGGAACTATATTATCGCGGAGTACTCGCCCCGCTCCGTTGTAATGTGCCAGTCGAAGCGAGAAAAGAGTGACAATGCAGCCGTCAGATCGTACACACCTACGAGCGAGAGCTCTTCAAAAATGCATTGATTAATTTTAAGCTTAACTGTTAGCTACCACTACTAAACGTGGCGAGCAAGTTTTAATATATAAAATGTAGAAAGTTGTGTTAAGAAATGTAATATGTTAAACAAAGAAAAATCTAACAACACGTAAGCAAGATGACGTCTCCCCTCAAGAGGTAAATTCCAGTACAACTTTACATATGAAGATGTGACCTGCATAAACTTCACATGTGGACGTATACGAGCCATACGACACTGACTAGGACCTACGTGGATCTACACCAACTTTAACCAGAATAACTTCAATCTCCTCAGTGACCCAGCTATCTAGTACTCGCCGAAGACACGACTCAGATGACGACGCCGACTTCCAGAATTCCCAAGAGTGACACCCCAGGACGAGGTCACCACGACTTATTGTAAAGGTGACTCGATAGCTTGCCTATCGAGAGTTAATTATATTTGAGACATAACTTACAGATGAAAGAGACTTTTCAAAGACTATAATTTTCTTTAAACTATAAATGAGACCAACTAAGAGTATACTGTAATATTGAATATCATACGTTGTAACGTTAATATGTAAATGTAAATTATAATCTCTTTAGTAAATAATACCATTCTTCAAATGGTAAAAGAAGTCTTGCAAGCACCTAGATGAACATAGTAATACTCAGACGTCTTTGCAATATATTTAAAGTAAACTCGGATCCGAGGTAAAAAGTACATCTTCATTATGATCCCTAGTTTTTCAGAAAACCCTTTGAATATTTTAATCTAATTAGTTATGTTATGGGATCTTTTCATATCATTTGTTAATAAAGAGAAGTCATCTTATTACACATGGAAATGAGTGCATATATCAGTGAAATACCTTCTTCCCTTGTTTCCTAATAATTAGCTTAATTAATTTTGTTAATTGTGTTGAGTTTAATTTCAGTTCATTACAACGTAGGCAGCCCATATAATTGGCTGGTGTCAATTAGGATGGGTTCCCTGGATTTGTAACGTGGCAAAATACGTTACAAGTAGTTATTCTTTAACAATTATTATTGATAACCGTTCCCTACTTATTTCTTTATTTTTATTAAGAGTTATTATTACTACTCATTACAGTTACACCTGTTACATAGACAAACAATATTATTTGTGGGCGTCAGCTGTGTTATTACACAACAATTAACATATCATTCAGTTAGTGTTTAATATAAATAATTATTATTACATATAATATTTTTTTTTATTATTTAACACACTCTTATTTTTAGAGCAACCATTTAGCTACGAAAAAAAATTTTAATAGTTAACTGGTGGGGATCGGGCCATATGTTCATGGGCTACAATTTATGTAACAAATTTTTGTACATAAATTTAGGCATGTCGTGCCCCACGTCCAGGGAGCCAATTTTATACAACAATACATATACATAAATGTAGCCATGTAGTGCCCCACGTCCAGGGAGCCAATTTTGTACAACGATACATATACATAAATGTAGGCGTGTCGGGCCTCACGTTCAAGGGCGACATTTTTATGCAACATTACAACTGCAAATATAACTTTATTTGTCTTTGTGGAGCCCCATGATCTTGGACGCCAATTTATGCAACAGATTTATTATATAATTTAAATTTGTGGAGCCCCACGTCCAGGGCGACAAATTATGTAACAATATAACTCTGTACGTAAGTTGTATAATTTATGTTGTATGTGTATAAATTTACATGTAATTTAATTTGAATAGCCCAAATTCAATCTTGGAGTGACAAATATGCAACAATACAACTTTTTAAATTTAATATAATTTAAATTTGTGATGCCCCACGTTGGAAGCGACAACTTATATAAAAATACTTACTTGCATAACTACAATTTAATTTGGGTTTCAGGTGTATCTGTAATAAGAACTCGATGTAACTGGTAACGGTATTTCAAGTTTATTTGGTACTAATAAAATTGTGTGCATGGCACTTGATTCGACTTAAAACATTCGTTATTACTTTGTTACTATGCCGTAAGGTTTACGCTATATACATCCTTACTGACTAAATATTCTATTCTACTAATTATTTTATTAAAAAATATCATTTCCTGACTACTCAGTCAATTAGTGTGCTTCGAAATATCAGTGTTAAATATCTTTTTAGATATTGTAATGGAAACTCAAAAATATTAATAGTTACTGAATTTATCTTTCTTTTATCAGTACTGATTAATATAAAAAAACTAATTTTTAATTAAATGCTTTGCATTATTTTCATTTCAATATTAATTTGAGCTCTTATTTACGTTAATCTTACTTCAATAACATTTATGATTCTAACTCTCTATATTTATAATAAACATTGGCTCTTACTTTTAAATAGAACAAGAATGTCTTTAATTGTCTTTGAGTTAATTGTTCGATTAAGAGATAAATAAGTTGTTTATCACCTTATTGTCGTCAATCATACTCAATCATTGGATCCATCTGTAATCGTCCTCGTCTCGAACTCAGCATCGATTCATCTTGTCCAGCGTCGCTCCTCTTGTCCAGCGTCGTTTCCAGACTTCAGTAGTGTTCCTCTTGTCCAGCGCCGTCTCCTCTCTTGTCCAGCGTCGTCTCGCTCTCTTGTCCAGCGTCGTCTCGCTCTCTGGAACTAAGTCGTCAGCTCTCTCTCTCTCTGTGGAACTTCTTCTCGTGCTGTTTCGGGCGTCAGTTGATCTTCTTATGTGGATTTTCTTCTCATAAGTCTGTTACTTATTAAAATTGCTTGTTTTGATAATCCAGTTACATAACCGTATGTAACTGGAAGGATGAAACTATTTACAAAAGATTTAAATACTTTGTGCGGACGGGCAGAAGCTCCCGCTGCACTGTGTGTGATCGAAAAAGAGAACAACTGTAGCGTGTGTGTCCTATTTATATCCACGTCTTGGTCAACACCTGGAGTTGTACGAAATCGACATGTCTGAAATTGTCTTTGGGTTCAGTCCCCCCACTCCTTGTCAATTTCGCTATTTCTTATATTTCTGCGAATTGCAGAGTCCTATAAGTATACTCTTATACTCATCTTACAACTATTTTCACTACACATGTTCACTGTATTTTTGGACATTGCAACTTAACCCTTTCGCTGTGTACACAGTTATTTCACCACTACACTCGTACGGTGTGTCCTTTTCACGTGGTTTTTGTACACAGTACTTATTTAATTTTATTACATTTTATTGTGTTTTTGGATTTTACTCCATATTTATAGTTTATGAATAATTACGGAAAAACAGTAATTATGCAATTATTCATCTTGGGGTGGTAAACTTGCCTGCATAGACCTGCGTTACACACACTAGCAAAATACTGGTGTACACACTTTCAGTTACATTTGTGTGTGTGTGTGCACGTCGATTCAGGTCGAAACACCTGTTCATATTTTTGTCTGAGCCAAGCTTGCAATCCCTGACATGCTTATTTCTAATACATTATTAATTATTTACAGTTTATTAGGTATATTTAAATTTTTATATTCAATGCTCAGTACATCACTTATTTGTACTGTTGCAATATATATATGTGTATATATATATATATATATATATATATATATATATATATTCAAACACTTTCTGCTACAGTCCGTTGCTTGATGTATATAATATGTATTTTATAATTACTTTACCTGAAGATGTTTTTTCCCTATTTGGAACATGTTTCGGGAAGCCTTGTGTTCCCATCCTCAGCCTTCCTAATTTTGAGTCTTGTGAGGTATTTATGTGTTGGCTGGTTGTTGCTTTGGTTTCCTGTTCGTCTCTGGTGCTTTAAATTGGTATTATTGTGTGTGATTGTGATGTATATATTAGTATTTTGTGTATTTTCTATGTTGAGTGCTTTGAAAATTGTGTCATGTTTTGTATTGATTTGTATTTGTTCAGGTATTAGTTTGTTTTGTGTTTTGTGTTTGTATATTTGTAAATTTTCCCAAATGTTCATTATGGTCCCTTTGTGTGGCATATGTTTTATTAGTGTCATATTGGTTACATCTGGGAATTCATGTCCAGTGTTTATTGCATGTGTGGCCAAACAAGGCTTCCCGAAACATGTTCCAAATAGGGAGAAAACATCTTGAGGTAAAGTAATTATAAAATATATTTATAGAATAAATTATAAAATAAATATATATATATATAATTACAGGCTGAGGATGAGAACACAATGGTTCTCGAAACATGTTCCTAATAAGGAAAGAAATTTCTTGAGGTAAATTCATTATAAAAATTAAGTATAATATATAAATCAAGAAACGGACTGTAGCAAAAAGTGTTTGAATATATATTATAATGTAAAATTATAGATACAAGAGGTTTGTTTATATTTTGGTGTGTTCGTGTGAGTGTAGACACGCACTGGTATCTACGATAATGTTGTTTATCAAAAGATGTAATCGTAATCGTTAAGGTTATTGGTGTTATTGTATTGTTTTTATGGGTACGTAGTAATAGTTCACTCTTTTTATTTTAATATGGTTCGCGCACTTTGTCGTGTACCTTTCTTACTTACCACACTTGAATACTTCAATTCTGTTCTGTGACGTTCCTTTTGAAATACATGCACTTCAAATACAAGAAAATATTCAGATTGAATATTTAATATATTATCACACACAATAGTAAATGAATCAATATCTGATGAATATTCTGAATTATGCTAAATCTTTTTAAATTCTTCCGCCACCTGTGTCAGAACTGACTAAAAAATAAATGAATTTATTTTTAATAGAAATGATACTCTTTTTACTGGTAATAAAATTGGAGGTTTATTAACAATTTAATAAATGATAAAATCTTTGACAATTAAAAAGCAATAATTAACAACCTTTTAATTACTGATTACAATAAAATTCAAATAAGACTCTGTCTAATTCCTCAAGGCTGGTAGACCTGTTATTAGTACAATAATTTAACTGCAATAGGTTATGTTACTTTGATTCAGTGAATTACCATATTTCGTTAGGTTCTTTTAGGTAACATGATACCAGTCACAAGATGTAATACAAATAACGATATAGAATTAACAATAATGAATAATAATCGAACAAATATAAAAAATCAAAAATTGGTACCATATGTCTGGTATTTATGAAACTATCGTACGCGGGCATGCGCACGCATCTCTAATACTAGTTTGCAATTATCAAGCTGTATGACTTGTACAGTATTTAAAAATGTATTACTTTCGTTTAATAATTTGTTTTAAAAATCATCTATTCACAAGAGAAAAATTTCTCAAAAAACTCTTGTTAGTAATTCTATTTGATTTGGATGTTACTTGAGAACAGATCGGTAATATTGAAATTATCAAGTTACCGTAGCGATTTCTGAGGTTAGAATTAACCGGTGTTGTTACAATGGATAAGTATTTCTTAATAGCTATTATTTCTTAAACTATACATATAAACATATTATTCATAATACTTTAATATATTATTATCAGAATTACATTTATTCATACTGTAAGAAAATTAATAAAGTATATTTCAAAACATCGAAAAAATTCAAGAAAAATAAGTTTAGTCAAATGAGTGACTAAATATTCTTGTATTCATTAATAATTATTTCCAAACATTATATTTTAAATTATTATAATTAGTTAAAATATTTTTATAATATTTTAATAATGGTGATTTAAATCTTTCCTTAATTCTGATAATTTAATTACTGTTTTCGATACGCTGCATTATCTGACTTGCGTAGTATCGAAAGTTAGCTATTCACAAAAATTATTATTTTCGTTCAAATATTGTTTAAATAAAATTGTACTCCCTGTTTCTTATTTAACACTTCACTCGCAAGTATGGTCGACATTATACACTGACCTACTTGTTTAATTAAACAACTCCGCACTTTTTCACTCGTATGTATAAATGTTGTGTTAAGGTTAACTGTATGTTGTTGTATTGACGTATATGGCGCGCACAGTTTTAAAAAATAAACTTCTTCTTTTTGTCTTGAGCGGCGTGGCCTATTCGTTTGATGGTTGATCGTAGACTGTTCTGCTCCTCTGAAGCGTCTCTCGGTTGTCTGTCGAAAGTCATTCATTCCATTGGCTGGAGACGTTGTACTCTCTGACCCAAAAGCCTTCGTTTTATTAAAATATTTAATTTTTTGACAAAATCGAGTTTGGTGTGGAGGCTTTTTTACGTCATCACTGGTACAAAAATTTAACTGGAAAGTTTAAAATTACCATAACTTTCTTACTTTACGTCCTATCGTTAATTGGTTGATATCAGTGAATTCAGGGCGTTTTGCTTGTTAAATTAAGTCCAAAAACGCTTATTTTCCGTTCATCACTACTATCACAATAACGATTTTATTTGTTATTCCTGGTGTATCTTATTTTTATAAGTCCGTTACACCAGATTTTACTTAATTATAATAAAACACTTCTTAAATAAACACTTTGAGTCTATATCTCAGTCGGTTTGATATACAATTTGGGAATAATTGTTCCCTACACAAATCTCGTTATGGCATCATTAAGCGTCCATGTTAGATTTTTCATAAATATGCTTAGAACTAATTTTTCTTATTTAAAACGATCATATTACTATCTAATAATACTAGTAATGTTTATTTACACAATTTTACACTATAATATCTATATATGACTGTGGTTAATTTAATATTTACATAGTTTCAGTCCTCTCCTATCTCTCTTATACAATTTTTTCACCTTATTTTTGGTCTTCTCTATATAAATCATATCATGTAATGATTATAATTAGTGTATACACATAGTACCTAATTTATTATATATAATGGTTATCTTTTAATTAGTTCAGAACTCTTCAATCTTTCAGTAATGGCTCTGTTTATGTTGTGTCATATCATAGTAGTCATTTATTTTTTCTAATACAACAACTAAATTGTTATTGTCCTATTTGGTTTGGATTCCCAAAGTAGCATTAGATATTATTCTAACTTTTGGTAAAGTTTCCAATTACTTTTACACAAGTTTATATGCTATATTTTTCATAAATAACTTGTTTGTCATTGTTTGTTTACATTTGGTTTTCTTCATAATAGTCATTTGGTTTTTAATTGTTTGTGTATAATATGACTGTTTTTATGGTCATTATCTGTTCTCAAAGTAGCATTGGGATTTCCTCTTACTACTGGTAACAATTGTAACAATCTGTGCTCAATATTTGATACAGTATTTTTCTTAACTAATTAGCTATACAATCGCTCAGCTTACTTCTGGTCATATGTACATAGTTAGTTAGTTTACAATAATTTAGTTACAATATTGTTCTTATCATGTTTAGAATCTGTTCTCAATGTATTATCAGATATTTATCTCACTACTGGTAATACTCTTATAAACATTGATATTGGTTTTGATACTGTACTTTGCTTAACTAAATTGGCATACTTTTCTCATTTCTGCTATTCTCTGTGCCATTATGTTTGACTTGTTCTATTTACATTGTTTTGCAGTATATTACATTGTTTCTTAATATTTATCATTACCACTTATAATAAATTCTCGTTTGATAACATATTTGATGATCAGATATTTATACTAATATGTATCATTTTCTGTTGTAATAGGTCTCTTCCTTGTGGGTTGTGCAACAATGTACCATCTGTTTTAGTGCAGTATTTTTCTACTACTAAACTGACTTCACTACGGTATATTAACATAATACTTTAACTATTTTGTTACACATGTTTATACAATTCCTTCTTAAACACTAACACAAATCTTTTTTGTATTATTTACAATATTTTTCTGGTCAATGGTGGACCTTAATTCCTGTCATTGTTTGATACTTAACAAATGTCTTTTATTTGTTGTCAGTTCTCTATGAACAATAACATAATTGTTCTATCTTGTTCTAATCTGGTGGTCTTATGATTATGTGTATTGATTACAACTTTATTAAATTAGTCACACTCATTGTCTGTGTTTATTTGACTACTTTTAATTTTTGTTGTTTCATCATGAAATTAACATATTTCTCACACTGTAAACTTCATCACTGTAATTGTTTGTGTGGTTTATTCAGTTGAAATTAGCTAGTTATTCACAGGTTTCACATTTGTATTAAGTACACACTGTAATTGTTTGTGGTTCCTTAAATGTTTCACAATGGTTTTCTTTTCACACTTATAATCATCATTTCTTTTGTCACTTAAATTGTTTTTAGTACATGTGGTTTATGTTGAGTCCTTATATCTTCTGTCCATCTTCTTTCTTCTTCTTGGTGCTCTTCCTGGTCCTTCTTCTTTCTTCTTCTTCCTATATTTTCATTGTAGTTGCTATTTTTATTTATCTCCATTGTTGTTGGAGCTTGTTGGTCCTTGTTTCGTTGATTCCCCTCACTGTTGGATCCTATTGGGTCTAGTTACTGATATTTTGTTTTGGGCTTGTGGCATTTTCTTTCTTCATTTTGTATTTAATGTCGATATATTCGTATTCTCTTCTTTATCGTTGGATTTTTTATTAATATATTTGTAGATACACACTTATATACACTTAGGTTTATTTATCTAGATATATTTCCATGTTTTTCTCATACTTGACGTTACATTAGTTTATATTATGTAACTACCATATTTTTGGTACTGTTACAATATATATATGTATATATATATATATATATATATATATATACACCAATATAAATGAAAGAGTTGATGATAAAAGATTAAGATGGTATGGACAAGTTTGCCATATGGGTAATGATAGAATGCCAATGAAATTCCTAGAATTGCCCCTCCTGAAAGAAGAAAAAGAGGAAGGGTGCTACAGACTTGGATGGATGGCATAAGGAATGCAATAGCACAGAGAAATCTGTAGGATGTTGATAGAAAATACAGAGTGAAGTTTGGAAGTTAGGATGGGAAAAATTACTTTAAACTGTTGCAGTTATCTGACATACCTACCGAATGCAACAGACGGTTAATACCAATTTACATAAAATAAGTTAAATAATAGCACCGCGGAAAATCTTCCGTTCATCGCTCAGTTTGCCTGACATCACTCCCCCCTTTTCTTTACTAACTAAGGTGTTTGCCGGCAAGTTCATTTTCAGTCAACCATCTAATCACTTAGTGAGCAGAGTTGCCCGTCGATGCCCGTTCGGCATTTTAGTTTGGAGCCTCATTTAACAAGGTATTCAGTCACCATAAATCAGTACTGGTAACGAATTATATTAGTTTGTCACGTTTGTAAAAAAGAATTACATGTGTTTTATGTAAAAGATCGTAATTTGTAACAGACCATGATGTAACATGTTCGTAACAGTAAGGCTCTTAAGTAAAACCAATTTCAGCCAGTCAGTTTAGAGAAAAAGAAAGATGTGTATTTTTTTAATGTCAATTTTAATGTTGTAGAATTTAAGCCATAATTTTGTAATTATTATAATTGTAATTTTGTAAATGGCGATTAGGTATTATGTGATTGAATGTGCGAGTACAGTAGCTGTTAACCCATACTATAGGTTCTGGAATTTTCAGTGTAAAACTTGGTTCCACGAACGGGGTCAGGAACACCAGAGATTTGATCCAGTACATGATTTATTCACTTTACTTATGGCGACACAACCTGTGAACAGCACAGAAATATGTACACGTGGCGTGACCAGCGACAACAGGACGCTAGTAAACGCATCACACACTTTCAAGTAACAATATATTTCATTAATTACATCCAGCAGCAGTTCTCAGTTTTATAGACAACTATTAAGAAAAAGGAACATGAAGTAAATTGCTCGCTTTGTGCGACATAAACTTATATATTTTACAAGAACCTAATGGTATAAGGAAGTGTTAGAAATTCATCAACACATCATAGCATGTGTGTTACGTACAACTAAAATTGTAAACTAGTATTGATTTATGTAGCTGATTTAATTTAGTTAATTTGAATCTGCATTCAATTTACTCAGTAAATCGGCATTTAGTAACCGATGTATTCAGAATTTAACTTTATTCATTATTTATGCTATTCAGTATTTAACTTATTCAGTACCTAACTTATTCAGTATTTAACTTATTCAGAATTCAACTTATTCAGTATTTAATTTGTTTAGTATTTAATTATTCAGTAACTAAACTTTATTTGCTGGCTGACCCATAGTTACGCAAATTTAAGAAGCTGACTTTATTCTGAAGTAAATAAACTCATCTTAACTCTGTTCACTAGCTACTTGTACGGACTCCTTTTTTACGCACCGTTCTCCTTTATATTTAAATTAGTTATTATGAGTATTTTAGATGTACCTTATGTTCGTTACGTGTTATAGGTGGTAGCGGATATTATGATTATTGTGGTATATTGTGTTATATTATTGTAGTATATTGTGTGCCACGTTTTCTTTTTGGGGCTCAGCGGTAAAAACGTGGTACAAAGCATTGTTGGAAAATCACATATATATAAGTTATACTTATTATACAATTAAACTCTGAATACTTTCAGGGGTCTCCACGCGTTACTGGCTGTTAAAGAATTATTTGGGGAAAATATATTTCTGGGAACATCTTCGCTGAATGGATGACTGCTGCATCCCCAAACAACTCTGGAACTATAAGCCAAGGGGATGGAGAGGTGTGGGACGTCGGACGAAGCCCTGGAGTGACCAGCTCTAATCTTTTCCTATTTGAGACCAGAACAAACCATCCTTGGTTTAACCCATGAAGACGATGAAAATATATTTGTAGTGTATTATCATATTTTGTTGAAAATTGTAATCTATATATAATATAGCAATTCATTTGTGAGAAGATTAAGCAAACAAATAAGTTAGAAGCACAAAGCCTTTCGAAACGCAAGCTCATTTTACAATGGTCAAGACGTTTACTCTAGTTTTTCTGAGCAAACTTGAATGCACACAAATTTTTGAATTTTTTAAAATAAAAAAGTTCTTCATCTTCTTATAAGGGGATTTAAATAGACATACAATCAAAACTCAAATTTAATCATTACTTGATTACTTGTCATCTTGTGTTATCCATCTATGAACTTGTGCACATAGCTGCAGTAGAGAATATTATATTGATACAGAATCGCATACAGAACTACAAACAAAACAGAACACACACTGTCAAAAAAAAAAAAACACAAAGAACAAAACTAATGGTTTACCTGGTGTATACAAACTAAACTGCTTAGGACATATAATTCTACATAGGCCAGACAGGAAGTAGCTTCAAAGGCATTACACTCCACCGAATCCACCTTTGCAAACCACCCCATTGAAGCGAACCACACATACACAAACATAAAAAGCAACATGGAATTCTATACGTACACAGAAAGGGCCAAAAACTGGACACTCTTGAACAACTAGAAATATACAAACACATAAAAACAACATCATAAACAAGCAGATACAATGCAAATCACACATACTATTCGAACATATCACACCACACATATACAACATCGAACTATCGAACGACGCCATCACCAAGAACAAGACAGACAGCGCTTCTAGCGGCAGCCTCTGATAAACCTTGTAATAAGCGAAAACTAGTTCAGGCTACAAGGTTAAAGTTTTTACCAATAAAAAAATATCGGTATGGAGAGCCATACATGACTTCCATGTTCTAAGATTTATATTTAAATCATTTTTGAAATGAAATATTTCCATAGAAACTAATTCTTTCTTCAGCCTTAACCACAGTACTGTGGTCACTAACGTATACCACCTCATGTTACTGCACTCGATTGTCACTGAAGATGGTAGTCGATAGCACTGCCGAAACGTCTGGTTTTGCGAAAACATTGGACCACGGCCAAACAGCCTGGGAAGGAATTTTAACAACAAACTACTTCTTTGATGCTGATAATTAGTACACAAATAAAAAATTATCCCCTCCCCTTCAACTATCATTTTCGTTTATAGAAAATTACCCCCCCCCTTTAACTGCCCTTTTAAGTTATAGATATTTCAACTACCTTTCTACAGTGGATTTTTTTTTTTTCAGATACCTTCTTTTCAGGATACTTTATTTATCAGAGTTAAGTACTTTAATCTTGTTAAAACATAAAACGTTGCAGGTAAACTACCCCTTCCCCTTAACCGATCTTCACCAAAATCAATAGGCCTTGAGTGCTCTACAACTTAGGGACATATGCACATTTAATGTTCCGAGTTAGTCATATATTTATAATTAATGTTTAATGGTTTATGATATTTAAAAAATGGATTGAATGTCTTTTAACTGTGAAATTCAGGAATTCTCCTCACGAAGAAAAAGTACTAATAGAAATACTAATTTTGAGATATTTGTTAATACGAAAGCAATGCACATTGAATAATTTCCCAAAACGTAAATGTCAATAGCATTACGTAATTCAGGTACCGGTAATTGTCATAACAATATATTACACGATGTACGGAACGTAGTGGTGGCCATAAAACGAAAAGATCCACGTTTATTAATAAAAACTCAATAAATTGTAATCTTAAAATCTTATTTGGGTCATGTCATAAACAATTCCCGTCGACTTGCATAGCACCCGGCAGCTGGCACCAGTGTGTCCGGTTGTCCCCACATACTAGATGTGCGTTTTGCGTCTTCCATACTGTTATGCAGAAGTAGTTGGACAACTACGTACCTAGGTTTGACTTTAGACATCGTTTGGTTATTAACCTATTTAACTATATGCTAGATTTTGGTGAAAGACTTTTATAATACCTATATTTTTTGTATTGAAGATTCGTACCGTTTGATTTGTATGGCACTGATCTCTAACATTTCTGTAATCACAGTCTGTAATACGGTATACGGTACTGTTCTCTGTTGTAGTCGTTGTTACAGAATATTATTCTAGTTACATTGGTTGTAGTCGTTGTTACTTATCATTATTAAATACATTTTCTTATTATTTACATGATTTTGAACAGTTTGTTGCAGCAGTGTACTGAATAGTTTGTTAGTGAAATTAATTTATAGCAGCCATATACTTCAGAAGGTGGAAGGTAAATTATTTATGTAAATACAATTGGATGTTAGGTTAAGGTAGAAATATTAGTCGCTGATAGGTATGAGCTATAATTAGGTTAAAATAGTTAAGATAATCCAGACTTTACGAAAAGTTAATTGAAATCTGGGGTCTTTCACTGTTTCCTGCGGCCAAAGGCAACTTCAGTCTCCACGTTTGTATTGTTTTTCCGTGTTCGATGTGTACTAGAACTGTTTTCTTCACAAGTAACTAATGCCAGTTTATGGAGGTTATGTAGACAATGTAACTTAAATAACATTTACTTTGTTAGTGTACAATAAAAGGGTGTATTTACTGGAAGTACAGAAATAATTTTCCATTTATCGCACATAATTACGGTACACAGACGATTTTTGGAGGTTGTGTCTACGTTTAACAATGCAACTTAACCTTTTAGATTTTTAAAATTAATTAGATTTAACAAAAATTTCCTTTGTTAGTGTACATTAAATTATTGTATGCATACAAGGCTGCTGTACATAACATTAAAGGCTGTATTTATTCGAAGTACCGGAATTAAAACCTAGTTCCAATTTAGAACGTAGACCTATAACCTATTTGCATATTTTATTGGGGTTTATTGGCACATATTTTATTAAAAGGGTGTATTTATTGGAAGTACAGAAATTATTTTCCATTTATCGCACATAATTACGGTACACAGACGATTTTTGGAGGTTGTGTTTACGTTTAACAATGCAACTTAACCTTTTAGATTTTTAAAATTAATTAGATTTAACAAAAATTTCCTTTGTTAGTGTACATTCAAAGGCTGTATTTATTGTATGGATAAAAGGCTGTATATACATTAAAGGCTGTATTTATTCGAATTAAAACCTATCGGTACTTCCAATTTAGAACGTATAACCTAGTAGGCTACGTTATTCGTACATACAGTATTTTATTGGAGTTTATTGGTACATATTTTATTAAAAGGGTGTATTTATTGGAAGTACAGAAATTAGTTTCCATTTATTGCACATAATTACGGTACACAGACGATTTTGGGAGGTTGTGTCTACGTTTAATTATCTAACTTAACCTTTTAGATTTTTAAAATTAATTAGACTTGTAGGGGTGTGCATGGCAGAACTACTTGTGCACCCACTTTATAATCATATTTTTGGTAACACTGAGAACTTTAAGCCTTCTTTTATGCTTAAACAAATTATATATACACTTAATTATAGAAAAGCAAAAAGCAAATATGTAATTCAAAAGACTAATTTGCTCTAATAAACACATGCTGAAGTTAAAAACAAAAGAGTTTTTACTTGCCTAACTAATCATTAGTTACTAATGTGACAGTTGGAGCTGCTTTTTCTGCAAAAGCTGGGGTATGTTGGATTCAAGAGTGGTTACATTAAGTCATAAATCTGAGTGTGCGTCAAGTCTATTTGTGTGCTTGCTTTTCACTTGAGATGAAAATCCCATTTCACTCAAGAATGAGGTGGTGAATGGGATGAGCAACTCCGAAAGTTCAGGATATTCATCTCTTAAAGATATCCAGAACTTTGTTAAGTCAGAATCTAAAAGTTTATGGATATTGTTGTCCATGACATGTCTCATGTTATCACTAACTATACAAAATAATTTACTAAAAATTTAGTTTTAATCCCAGCATCACAGATGATATCACACAATTGCTCATTTAGTTTTACTGACAACATGTTAGAACTTTCAAAATACAAGAATGGGTCTTGAATCCAATTGAATTCACTGTATCCCTCTGGGAAGCAACTTTCAATCTGGTTATAGAGAGTTAAACATCAGAGCTGGTAAAAAACAATGGTAGAGCATGAATAACAAAAATGTACAGTTTAGACTATGTACAAAACAGGTTGAATTTAAATTGTTAAAATGATATATCTTAGTTATTTACATGTAGTAGCTTTTTAAGACACAGTAAATAAATTTCCGAACCTGACTTTGCAACCCACCAAATGCCCTCTCGGGACCCTGCAGTGGCTCATGCCCAATGGGTAAGAAATGCTGAACTAAAGGCATGTTTGTGGAGTGAAACATAAAAGATAACCCAGACTTCTAAAATGCTCTTAGTGAAATGGGATTTTCAGGAGTAACAACACACTATTTGGTTAACAAGCACATTTTACTAATATTCTAATACCAAGTCAATTAGATAGCTTAAATGTGTAGTACTCTATGTGATGCTGATCACATACTGTTAATCAGCAGCACTGCAGAATATTCTAGAGCCACACTCTTGGCATTCATCTGGAACTTTATCACATTAGCCTGATAATTAGGATGTTGCCACCAGCTGAGTTTTAGAAAGTTGGTGTAGTAGGTTGTGCATTCATATAGGATGATATTAGACAGCAGTTTTTAATAAAAGTGACAAATGATCTATTGTTTACTTGTGTTGTAAACTATTGCGATTTTTTTATTACTGTTTGTAGGCTATACAGTGTGTCCTGGATAATTATATAAAGAGAGCTGTTGTAATATAAGTGTGTTTGTTTTAGGAATTGAGAGTATCTGGTATTCAGTAATTCATTCCATTGTTTTAAGTTCATAATTCTTGTCACTGGTTGTAAGAATATTATTCTCATTAATTTTCCAATTCTATGAAGTCTTCAGTAGTTTTACCACGATGAGACTCAACTTTATCACTGAAGATGCCACATCACTGAATGAGCAAAACTTTTCTTTAATAATCTCAACAAAGCATGGTTATCAGCTGAAAAAAGTTTTAGTATTAAAAGTTTTGATCACGCAAATCTATAAGGGATACTAAAAAGAAATAACATAATAATTGTATTGGACATAAAGTTATGTCCACAAAACAGATTTTGTTTGAAATAAATAAAACACAATTTGACACAAATATTAATTTTATGAATACTTGTTTGGCACATATTACAGAAGGTTACACCATTAAATGAGTTTGCCTAAGTATAAAATTCTTGTCAGATGAAAAACGTGTACAGTCAGAATACTATTTGTTATGTACAATACAAATGATTCACTATGGGTAGCAGTGACACATAAACACTAGACATTGACACTGAATTGTACTTGTTTTGAATGATTCATTGTGTCCTACCTGACCAGAGTACAGGTATTAACCAAGAGATGTTTAGTATACTGCTGTGTAACTGCTACAATGATGAATTATAAGTAGTACTTTTTGTTTTGGTCATCAACCTTGAAAAGGATAATAGAAACTTTGTATACCATGCTTCCAGCAGTTTTACATGATACATTCCTAGCACAAATAAGAAAAGTTTAAATCTGCTGATGATCTAAAGGAGTGATAGTTATTTGCAGAGTGACAGGGTTATAAAATAATTCTGAAAGAATTGTTGCTTTTACAATACCATCCTTTATCAAGTGGCTACTCAAATCTGCCAGCTTTTCACAGAAACTGAAGTTTGATTATTAGATCCATCATGATGACCTACTGATGCTCCAAACATTTCAAGGATTCTCCTAGCCTTAAAAAACTAGACTGGCCTCATTGATTGACATGATTAATGTTAAATTTATTTTGGGATACTTCCAAACATAATACAGTTTAAAATAAACAAAAAAAAATTGTATTTCTATTTTTTCCAGAACTGTATACACATAATTTGATCTGGATAGAACGTGTATTAAACAATAATACTATTTGATGCAAATAATGAAAATATCCGTGTAGAGAACTATACATGACTTCCATGTTTTAAGATTTATATTTAAAATCGTTTTAGAAATGAAATATTTCTACAGAAACTACTTCTATCTTCAGCCTCAACCACAGAAAACACACACACACACACACACACACACACACACACACACACACACACACACACACACACACACACACACACACACACACACACACACACACACACACACACACACACACACACACACACACACACACACACACACACACACAAAATTCCTTTTTTCTTTATTTAATTTGAATTCAGAGTATTGGCACATATTTTATTAAAAGGGTGTATTTATTGGAAGTACAGAAATTAGTTTCCATTTATTGCACATAATTACGGTACACAGACGATTTTTGGAGGTTGTGTCTACGTTTAACAATGTAACTTAACCTTTTAGATTTTTAAAATTAATTAGATTTAACAAAAATTTCCTTGTTAGTGTACATTCAAAGGCTGTATTTATTGTATGGATAAAAGGCTGTATATACATTAAAGGCTGTATTTATTCGAATTAAAACCTATCCGTACTTCCAATTTAGAACGTATAACCTAGTAGGCTACGTTATTCGTACATATTTTATTGGAGTTTATTGGTACATATTTTATTAAAAGGGTGTATTTATTGGAAGTACAGAAATTAGTTTCCATTTATCGCACATAATTACGGTACAGAGACGTTTTTGGGAGGTTGTGTCTACGTTTAATTATCTAACTTAGATAGTAGGCTTCGTTATTGGTGCATATTTTATTGGGGTTTACTGGCACATATTTTATTAAAAGGGTGTATTTATTGGAAGTACAGAAATTAGTTTCCATTTATCGCACATAATTACGGTACAGAGACGATTTTGGGAGGGTGTGTCAACGTTTAATTATCTAACTTAACCTTTTAGATTTTTAAAATTAATTAGACTTAACAAACATTTCCTTACTTAGTGTACATTCAAAGGCTGTATTTATTGTATGGATAAAAGGCTGTATTTATTCGAAGTACCGGAATTAAAACCTACTTCCAATTTAGAACACAGTACAATCTAACGTAGGCCTATAACCAAACAAGTACATTAAAATCCTTTTTTCAACATAATGCAATAAAAAGCAATGTGCAGTTTCTGTTAACACCCAAATGATTAAGTATTAATAATGGGTTAGAGTGGAATACTGTTAGCCAATTCATTTGTAATAGCTAAAATTGCCAAATTATTAAGCCTTTCTTGGTAGGTAGTGCTTCTCTGCCAAGTTTTCAGTGAATTCGCTATACTGCTCAAAGATTTTTCAGGAGACGAAACTGTAACTGGAATAGTACAGAAAAGCCTATAGGCAAGACAGAAGTTCACAAATACAGTTTGAAGGTTTTTGGAGTAGGCTTAGTGGATTCTTTTCTGATTCAAACTCTGTTTTATAAATGTTCTTCAAGTGTAATATTTCTTCAAATAGATCCATTGCCAATTCCTTTTTAAACTTGCTAATGAGAACTTTTACTTTCAATTCTAATTCATCATTTTCCATGTCTGTAAAGTTCAATACTGGTGGAAACAAGTTACGAATTGAACTAATTGCAGTGAATCGTGTTTTTATGTTGCCCATTACAAACTCTAATACTGGGTACATGACTGAGGTTTTAAATTTATTTTCTTGATCTTTGTTTACTGAAAAATCACTATTGGATTGATCTGTACTTTTTTTCCACCTTTTGGGAGATTCAGGAGGAACTTTTATTAGTTCTTTTGCAATTAAGTTTGGTTCTTCAATTATGCTGTCTGGGTTATCACGCAACAATTTCAATTCTGTCAGCAAATCTTCCACTAGAGTTATTTCAACGAGTGTGATTCCTTTGCTTTGAATAACAACATTTTTTTAGTCAATATATGAAAGCACTTTGAACCAAAATGATGCCAACATTAAGCTCTTTGTGGAATTGAAATATTTCTTAAACCCTAATATGATGTTGTAGGCAGAGGGAGTTAGACTAGAAGACATCTCTTCTAAAGTATATCCAACAATTTAAGTACTCCTGGGTAGTGCTTAATTATCGGTTTGACAGCTTGGATCCTCTCACTTCATCTTGTTTCAGGGAAGCTCTGCAGTGATAAAGGAATGTGGTGCTTTTTCAAAACTTCCCAACATTTTTCTCTAGGGCTGCTAGAGAAAAATGAGTAAAGACTTGCAACATGCCCGAAAAATGTCATCACATCTGCATTGAGTTTTGCAGCATTAACACCCACATGTTTCAAGGAATGCGCCCCACATGGTAAAAATATTATGGATTCGTTCTTTTCAAGAATTCTACTTCCAATTTAGAACCCAGTACAATCTAATGTGTGGAGAACCATACATGACTTCCATGTTTTAAGATTTATATTTAAAATCGTTTTAGAAATGAAATATTTCTACAGAAACTACTTCTATCTTCAGCCTCAACCACAGAATTGTGGTCACTAACATCTGCCACCTCACATTAGCGCACTTGATTTTCACTGATGATGGCAGTCGATGGCACTTCTGAAACGTCTGGTTTTGCAGAATACATTGGACCACGGCCAAACAGCCTGGAAAGGAATTTTATCAACAAACTACTTCATCGTTGCCGATAATGTAGTACACATATAAAAAATTATCCCCTCCCCTTCACCTATCATTTTAAATTATAGAAAATTATCCCCTCCCCCTTCAACTTCCCCCTACCCCTTTTCATTTATCGATATTTCATCTACCTTTCTAGAGTGGATTATTATGACCTTTTCAGGATACTTTATTTATCAAAATTAAGTACTTTACTCTTGTTAAAACATAAAACGTTGCAGGTAAACTACCCCTTATCCTTAACCGATCTTCACCAAAATCAACAGACCTTGAGTCCTCTACAATATGCAAAAAATTATTTGAATTTGCGGCAATTATCATTCGCCATAGACAAAATTCTATACACAGACATCTTTCAAAAAATTACTTCTTTATGTATTGAGGGTAGTACAATCAGAATCAGCCCTTATCTCGAACACGATTTTTTTCGCCATCCATTTCCTTATGGAACATGGAAGTAAAAACAATATCCTTCTTTTTATAATATGTATTGCACATGTTTTCTAACTCGGGACACTAATTATTAGATAAAATGTTTACCTTCATTTAAGCCAGCTTCCACTCACTGTGTTCTTTCTCAGAGGCCATAACATGTTTTTTTTCATAGCTGGTGTGATCAGTCATAACAAATTTGTATTAGTTTTTTGAGAATTTGTTCCTATCAAACTGCAATAAGCATATTTTCAAACCTTTATGGATGTGTGTCAAGGAATTTACAGATTGCACCAAAATAAACAGTTAAAATATATCTTTTCAATTAAACAAAAATTGGTCTTGTAATATCAGTCAGTAATACAGCAGGAACTAATCAGTTAATTGCTATTACAAAATGCCTTATTCCTTTTTCATGACGATCAGATTTTGCTATACGCCTGCATAAATAAAAATTATTAAATTGCTTAACTCTCAACACAAAGTATTTAAACTATTTAACATGAAAAGTTCATCATGTCACATATTCTAGTAACAAGGTAAGTTTTTGGAATACTGTTTTAGCTGAATTTATACACTAGGAGGACACTCAGCATTTAGTTTGTGTGTGTAACTCTGGTTAATCAAAGAGAATTATTTGTGTAAATTCAAATTTAGTAATACAAATCTACTACCATAAAGGCCTGGAATGCTATGCGTTAAAGAATTTTAATTAACTTTATATGGGGAAATCTGGTTTACATAACATTATTTCTGAAAATAATAATCCTGAAATGTAATCAGTACTTATATCAAGTTACGTGCAATAATTAAATAGATTCTTCAACTTGCACGTTGCAAAATTCAGGTGCTAATCCTTTACTTTATTTTTAATTCAACATCAATTTATGTTCAGCAACGTTTAAAAAAAAAAACATGTTATGGCCTCTGAGAAAGAACACAGTGAGTGGAAGCTGGCTTAAATGAAGGTAAACATTTTATCTAATAATTAGTGTCCCGAGTTAGAAAACATGTGCAATACATATTATAAAAAAAAGGATATTGTTTTTACTTCCATGTTCCATAAGGAAATGGATGGCGAAAAAAATCGTGTTCGAGATAAGGGCTGATTCTGATTGTACTACCCTCAATACATAAAGAAGTAATTTTTTGAAAGATGTCTGTGTATAGAATTTTGTCTATGGCGAATGATAATTGCCGCAAATACAAATAATTTTTTGCATATTGTAGAGGACTCAAGGTCTGTTGATTTTGGTGAAGATCGGTTAAGGATAAGGGGTAGTTTACCTGCAACGTTTTATGTTTTAACAAGAGTAAAGTACTTAATTTTGATAAATAAAGTATCCTGAAAAGGTCATAATAATCCACTCTAGAAAGGTAGATGAAATATCGATAAATGAAAAGGGGTAGGGGGAAGTTGAAGGGGGAGGGGATAATTTTCTATAATTTAAAATAATAGGTGAAGGGGAGGGAATAATTTTTTATATGTGTACTACATTATCGGCAACGATGTAGTAGTTTGTTGATAAAATTCCTTTCCAGGCTGTTTGGCCGTGGTCCAATGTATTCTGCAAAACCAGACGTTTCAGAAGTGCCATCGACTGCCATCATCAGTGAAAATCAAGTGCGCTAATGTGAGGTGGCAGATGTTAGTGACCACAATTCTGTGGTTGAGGCTGAAGATAGAAGTAGTTTCTGTAGAAATATTTCATTTCTAAAACGATTTTAAATATAAATCTTAAAACATGGAAGTCATGTATGGTTCTCCACACATTAGATTGTACTGGGTTCTAAATTGGAAGTAGAATTCTTGAAAAGAACGAATCCATAATATTTTTACCATGTGGGGCGCATTCCTTGAAACATGTGGGTGTTAATGCTGCAAAACTCAATGCAGATGTGATGACATTTTTCGGGCATGTTGCAAGTCTTTACTCATTTTTCTCTAGCAGCCCTAGAGAAAAATGTTGGGAAGTTTTGAAAAAGCACATTCCTTTATCACTACAGAACTTCCCTGAAACAAGATGAAGTGAGAGGATCCAAGCTGTCAAACCGATAATTAAGCACTACCCAGGAGTACTTAAATTGTTGGATATACTTTAGAAGAGATGTCTTCTAGTCTAACTCCCTCTGCCTACAACATCATATTAGGGTTTAAGAAATATTTCAATTCCACAAAGAGCTTAATGTTGGCATCATTTTGGTTCAAAATGCTTTCATATATTGACTAAAAAAATGTTGTTATTCAAAGCAAAGGAATCACACTCGTTGAAATAACTCTAGTGGAAGATTTGCTGACAGAATTGAAATTGTTGCGTGATAACCCAGACAGCATAATTGAAGAACCAAACTTAATTGCAAAAGAACTAATAAAAGTTCCTCCTGAATCTCCCAAAAGGTGGAAAAAAAGTACAGATCAATCCAATAGTGATTTTTCAGTAAACAAAGATCAAGAAAATCAATTTAAAACCTCAGTCATGTACCCAGTATTAGAGTTTGTAATGGGCAACATAAAAACACGATTCACTGCAATTAGTTCAATTCGTGACTTGTTTCCACCAGTATTGAACTTTACGGACATGGAAAATGATGAATTAGAATTGAAAGTAAAAGTTCTCATTAGCAAGTTTAAAAAGGAATTGGCAATGGATCTATTTGAAGAAATATTACACTTGAAGAACATTTATAAAACAGAGTTTGAATCAGAAAAGAATCCACTAAGCCTACTCCAAAAACCTTCAAACTGTATTTGTGAACTTCTGTCTTGCCTATAGGCTTTTCTGTACTATTCCAGTTACAGTTTCGTCTCCTGAAAAATCTTTGAGCAGTATAGCGAGTTCACTGAAAACTTGGCAGAGAAGCACTACCTACCAAGAAAGGCTTAATAATTTGGCAATTTTAGCTATTACAAATGAATTGGCTAACAGTATTCCACTCTAACCCATTATTAATACTTAATCATTTGGGTGTTAACAGAAACTGCACATTGCTTTTTATTGCATTATGTTGAAAAAAGGATTTTAATGTACTTGTTTGGTTATAGGCCTACGTTAGATTGTACTGTGTTCTAAATTGGAAGTAGGTTTTAATTCCGGTACTTCGAATAAATACAGCCTTTTATCCATACAATAAATACAGCCTTTGAATGTACACTAAGTAAGGAAATGTTTGTTAAGTCTAATTAATTTTAAAAATCTAAAAGGTTAAGTTAGATAATTAAACGTTGACACACCTTCCCAAAATCGTCTCTGTACCGTAATTATGTGCGATAAATGGAAACTAATTTCTGTACTTCCAATAAATACACCCTTTTAATAAAATATGTGCCAGTAAACCCCAATAAAATATGCACCAATAACGAAGCCTACTATCTAAGTTAGATAATTAAACGTAGACACAACCTCCCAAAAACGTCTCTGTACCGTAATTATGTGCGATAAATGGAAACTAATTTCTGTACTTCCAATAAATACACCCTTTTAATAAAATATGTACCAATAAACTCCAATAAAATATGTACGAATAACGCAGCCTACTAGGTTATACGTTCTAAATTGGAAGTACGGATAGGTTTTAATTCGAATAAATACAGCCTTTAATGTATATACAGCCTTTTATCCATACAATAAATACAGCCTTTGAATGTACACTAACAAGGAAATTTTTGTTAAATCTAATTAATTTTAAAAATCTAAAAGGTTAAGTTACATTGTTAAACGTAGACACAACCTCCAAAAATCGTCTGTGTACCGTAATTATGTGCAATAAATGGAAACTAATTTCTGTACTTCCAATAAATACACCCTTTTAATAAAATATGTGCCAATACTCTGAATTCAAATTAAATAAAGAAAAAAGGAATTGTGTGTGTGTGTGTGTTTTCTGTGGTTGAGGCTGAAGATAGAAGTAGTTTCTGTAGAAATATTTCATTTCTAAAACGATTTTAAATATAAATCTTAAAACATGGAAGTCATGTATAGTTCTCCACACGGATATTTTCATTATTTGCATCAAATAGTATTATTGTTTAATACACGTTCTATCCAGATCAAATTATGTGTATACAGTTCTGGAAAAATTAGAAATACAATTTTTTTTTGTTTATTTTAAACTGTATTATGTTTGGAAGTATCCCAAAGTAAATTTAACATTAATCATGTCAATCAATGAGGCCAGTCTAGTTTTTTAAGGCTAGGAGAATCCTTGAAATGTTTGGAGCATCAGTAGGTCATCATGATGGATCTAATAATCAAACTTCAGTTTCTGTGAAAAGCTGGCAGATTTGAGTAGCCACTTGATAAAGGATGGTATTGTAAAAGCAACAATTCTTTCAGAATTATTTTATAACCCTGTCAGTCTGCAAATAACTATCACTCCTTTAGATCATCAGCAGATTTAAACTTTTCTTATTTGTGCTAGGAATGTATCATGTAAAACTGCTGGAAGCATGGTATACAAAGTTTCTATTATCCTTTTCAAGGTTGATGACCAAAACAAAAAGTACTACTTATAATTCATCATTGTAGCAGTTACACAGCAGTATACTAAACATCTCTTGGTTAATACCTGTACTCTGGTCAGGTAGGACACAATGAATCATTCAAAACAAGTACAATTCAGTGTCAATGTCTAGTGTTTATGTGTCACTGCTACCCATAGTGAATCATTTGTATTGTACATAACAAATAGTATTCTGACTGTACACGTTTTTCATCTGACAAGAATTTTATACTTAGGCAAACTCATTTAATGGTGTAACCTTCTGTAATATGTGCCAAACAAGTATTCATAAAATTAATATTTGTGTCAAATTGTGTTTTATTTATTTCAAACAAAATCTGTTTTGTGGACATAACTTTATGTCCAATACAATTATTATGTTATTTCTTTTTAGTATCCCTTATAGATTTGTGTGATCAAAACTTTTAATACTAAAACTTTTTTTCAGCTGATAACCATGCTTTGTTGAGATTATTAAAGAAAAGTTTTGCTCATTCAGTGATGTGGCATCTTCAGTGATAAAGTTGAGTCTCATCGTGGTAAAACTACTGAAGACTTCATAGAATTGGAAAATTAATGAGAATAATATTCTTACAACCAGTGACAAGAATTATGAACTTAAAACAGTGGAATGAATTACTGAATACCAGATACTCTCAATTGCTAAAACAAACACACTTATATTACAACAGTTCTCTTTATATAATTATCCAGGACACACTGTATAGCCTACAAACAGTAATAAAAAAATCGCAATAGTTTACAACACAAGTAAACAATTGATCATTTGTCACTTTTATTAAAAACTGCTGTCTAATATCATCCTATATGAATGCACAACCTACTACACCAACTTTCTAAAACTCAGCTGGTGGCAACATCCTAATTATCAGGCTAATGTGATAAAGTTCCAGATGAATGCCAAGAGTGTGGCTCTAGAATATTCTGCAGTGCTGCTGATTAACAGTATGTGATCAGCATCACATAGAGTACTACACATTTAAGCTATCTAATTGACTTGGTATTAGAATATTAGTAAAATGTGCTTGTTAACCAAATAGTGTGTTGTTACTCCTGAAAATCCCATTTCACTAAGAGCATTTTAGAAGTCTGGGTTATCTTTTATGTTTCACTCCACAAACATGCCTTTAGTTCAGCATTTCTTACCTATTGGGCATGAGCCACTGCAGGGTCCCGAGAGGGCATTTGGTGGGTTGCAAAGTCAGGTTCGGAAATTTATTTACTGTGTCTTAAAAAGCTACTACATGTAAATAACTAAGATATATCATTTTAACAATTTAAATTCAACCTGTTTTGTACATAGTCTAAACTGTACATTTTTGTTATTCATGCTCTACCATTGTTTTTTACCAGCTCTGATGTTTAACTCTCTATAACCAGATTTAAAAGTTGCTTCCCAGAGGGATACAGTGAATTCAATTGGATTCAAGACCCATTCTTGTATTTTGAAAGTTCTAACATGTTGTCAGTAAAACTAAATGAGCAATTGTGTGATATCATCTGTGATGCTGGGATTAAAACTAAATTTTTAGTAAATTATTTTGTATAGTTAGTGATAACATGAGACATGTCATGGACAACAATATCCATAAACTTTTAGATTCTGACTTAACAAAGTTCTGGATATCTTTAAGAGATGAATATCCTGAACTTTCGGAGTTGCTCATCCCATTCACCACCTCATTCTTGAGTGAAATGGGATTTTCATCTCAAGTGAAAAGCAAACACACAAATAGACTTGACGCACACTCAGATTTGTGACTTAATTTAACCACTCTTGAATCCAACATACCCCAGCTTTTGCAGAAAAAGCAGCTCCAACTGTCACATTAGTAACTAATGATTAGTTAGGCAAGTAAAAACTCTTTTGTTTTTAACTTCAGCATGTGTTTATTAGAGCAAATTAGTCTTTTGAATTACATATTTGCTTTTTGCTTTTCTATAATTAAGTGTATATATAATTTGTTTAAGCATAAAAGAAGGCTTAAAGTTCTCAGTGTTACCAAAAATATGATTATAAAGTGGGTGCACAAGTAGTTCTGCCATGCACACCCCTACAAGTCTAATTAATTTTAAAAATCTAAAAGGTTAAGTTAGATAATTAAACGTAGACACAACCTCCCAAAATCGTCTCTGTACCGTAATTATGTGCGATAAATGGAAACTAATTTCTGTACTTCCAATAAATACACCCTTTTAATAAAATATGTACCAATAAACTCCAATAAAATACTGTATGTACGAATAACGTAGCCTACTAGGTTATACGTTCTAAATTGGAAGTACCGATAGGTTTTAATTCGAATAAATACAGCCTTTAATGTATATACAGCCTTTTATCCATACAATAAATACAGCCTTTGAATGTACACTAACAAAGGAAATTTTTGTTAAATCTAATTAATTTTAAAAATCTAAAAGGTTAAGTTGCATTGTTAAACGTAGACACAACCTCCAAAAATCGTCTGTGTACCGTAATTATGTGCGATAAATGGAAAATAATTTCTGTACTTCCAATAAATACACCCTTTTAATAAAATATGTGCCAATAAACCCCAATAAAATATGCAAATAGGTTATAGGTCTACGTCTAAATTGGAACTAGGTTTTAATTCCGGTACTTCGAATAAATACAGCCTTTAATGTTATGTACAGCAGCCTTGTATGCATACAATAATTTAATGTACACTAACAAAGGAAATTTTTGTTAAATCTAATTAATTTTAAAAATCTAAAAGGTTAAGTTGCATTGTTAAACGTAGACACAACCTCCAAAAATCGTCTGTGTACTGTAATTATGTGCGATAAATGGAAAATTATTTCTGTACTTCCAGTAAATACACCCTTTTATTGTACACTAACAAAGTAAATTTTATTTAAGTTACATTGTCTACATAACCTCCATAAACTGGCATTAGTTACTTGTGAAGAAAACAGTTCTAGTACACATCGAACACGGAAAAAAAATACAAACGTGGAGACGGAAGTTGTCTTTGGCCGCAGGAAACGGTGAAAGACCCGAAATCTGGATATGTGGTTGTTTGCTGATGAAATTATCACGCCAGATTAGAAGTATTGGATCTATGTTCTTTTCGGGGTCTTGGGGGAATAGTCAGCGGCAAAATGTAACTTCCGGCGCCGCGCGTGTAATATATTTCGGTGTCCGATGTGTACATCCAACTGTTTTCTTCACAAGTAACTAATGCCAGCTTATGGAGGTTATGTACGACAATGTAACTTAAATAAAATTTACTTTGTCAGTGTACATTAAAAGGGTGTATTTATTGGAAGTACAGAAATTAGTTTACATTTATCGCACATAATTACGGTACAGAGACGATTTTTGGAGGTTGTTGCTACGTTTAACAATATAACTTAACCTTTTACATTTTAAAAATTAATTAGACTTAACAAACGTTTCCTTAGTTAGTGTACATTCAAAGGATGTATTTATTGTATGGATAAAAGGCTGTATATAACATTAACGGCTGTATTTATTCGAAGTAAGTAATGCCAGCTTATGGAGGTTATGTACGACAATGTAACTTAAATAAAATTTACTTTGTTCATGTACATTAAAAGGGTGTATTTATTGGAAGTACAGAAATTAGTGTATCGCAAATAATTACGGTACAGAGACGATTTTGGCAGGTTGTGGCTACGTTTAATTATTTAACTTAACCTTTTAGATTTTTAAAATTAATTAGACTTAACAGACATTTCCTTAGTTAGTGTACATTCAAAGGCTGTATATAACATTAAAGGCTGTATTTATTCAAAGTACCGGAATTAAAACGTACTTCCAATTTAGAACCTAGTACAATCTAATGTATAACCAAACAAGTACATTAAAATCCTTTTTTCAACATAATGCAATAAAAAGCAATGTGTAGTTTCTGTTAACATGCAAATGATTAAGTATTAATAATGGGTTACAGTGGAATTTAATGTTACGGAATTAATGCAAATAAAATTGGGAGAATCTCGTAAACATATTAAAGAATGCTTGTATATTACACACAAAATTATTACAGTACGGACCTTTGTTAATGAATAGAAACAAATTTGACTCTATACTTTAGTATGTACCAATAAAATAAAATTCACCTTTTTTCAAATACCAATAACTGTTGTTTTTTTTCATACCCTTAAAAAAAGGTCATTAACAACATACATTATGAGAAAACGTGATTACAAATAACCAGCCATTAGTTACTTAGAAGAAAATAGATATAACATTTACAAACATCAAATCTTCAATTCTCTCCCTATTTGTTTTATAAAAACTGGAGTTTCTACTGCAGGTTTTAAGTCCACTAACTACTTAATTAAATATACATAATTGTTCCTGTATCTTGTTGGGTAACATATTATATTAATACATCTGCTTCCTACTCATATGTGCAAACAATGTTTTTAATGTACGGTCCTACAATCTTTATCAACACTTTATATCTTTAAAATTTAGACAAATTCGAATGAGCAACTTGGCCTAACCTGAATTTATATGACCTGGCTCAGAACAATTTTATTTTGGCAAATACAGAGATGAAGACTGATTGCAATTTAACAAAGGTCCGTACTGTAATAATTTTGTGTGTAATATACAAGCATTTTTTAATATGTTTACGAGATTCTTCCAATTTTATTTGCATTAATTCAGACCGTAGTAACATTAAATTCCACTGTAACCCATTATTAATACTTAATCATTTGCATGTTAACAGAAACTGCACATTGCTTTTTATTGCATTATGTTGAAAAAAGGATTTTAATGTACTTGTTTGGTTATACATTAGATTGTACTAGGTTCTAAATTGGAAGTACGTTTTAATTCCGGTACTTTGAATAAATACAGCCTTTAATGTTATATACAGCCTTTGAATGTACACTAACTAAGGAAATGTCTGTTAAGTCTAATTAATTTTAAAAATCTAAAAGGTTAAGTTAAATAATTAAACGTAGCCACAACCTGCCAAAATCGTCTCTGTACCGTAATTATGTGCGATAAACTAATTTCTGTACTTCCAATAAATACACCCTTTTAATGTACATGAACAAAGTAAATTTTATTTAAGTTACATTGTCGTACATAACCTCCATAAGCTGGCATTACTTACTTCGAATAAATACAGCCTTTAATGTTACATACAGCCTTTTATCCATACAATAAATACAGCCTTTGAATGTACACTAACTGAGGAAATGTCTGTTAAGTCTAATTAATTTTAAAAATCTAAAAGGTTAAGTCATATTGTTAAACGTAGCCACAACCTCCCAAAATCGTCTCTGTACCGTAATTATGTGCGGTAAATGTAAACTAATTTCTGTACTTCCAATAAATACACCCTTTTAATGTACACCAACAAAGTAAATTTTATTTCAGTTAGATTGTCGTACATAACCTCCATAAGCTGGCATTAGTTACTTGTGAAGAAAACAGTTGTTGTACACATCGGATACCGAAATATAGTACACGCGCGGAGACGGAAGTTACATTTTGCCGCTGGCTGTTCCCTAAGACCCATTTATTTATTTAACTATGTTCTAGATTTTGCAGAAAGAGTTTTTATAATACCTATATGTTTGTATTGAAGATTCGCACCGTGTGATTTGTATGGCACTGACTGACCGTTAACAATCCTGTATTCTGTTCTGTAGTCAGGTACCGTTTAAAGTTGTAGTTACTTATCGTTATTAAACGACTTATTCTTATTATTTACATGGTTTTGAACAGTTTGTTGTAGCAGTGTACTGAATAGTTTATGTTAGTGAAACTAATTTATAGCAGCCATATACTTCAGAAGGTGGAAGGTAATGTATTTACGTAAAGACAATTGAATGTTTGGTTAAGGTAGAAATAACAATAATAGTCATTGATAGGTTTGAGCTATAATTAGGGTTAAAATCATTAGTAAGATAATCCAGACTTTTACGAAAAGTTAAGGTAAATTTAAATCTGGATATGTGGTTGTGTGTTGATGAAATTATCCCGCCAGATTAGAAGAATTATTCGATTTTACGTGAAAATACCTTCAGTCCCAATAAAAAATATTTCCAGAGTCTACTGTTCACGATGTATTCGTATGAATTAATAATTTATTCTTTTGTACAGTTTCTTCCTTATAAAAATGCAAGACATTTGTTAGGGCTGGATGTGGTGTTAACACATCAGTATAAGCCTTAATGTCTGGTAGCTCAAACTATACTATTTTAATTATGTGGATTCAACCAGTCTAAGAGTAAGTTAGAAATATACTGCAAGTAATTGCAGTTAGGTACTGTTATACAGCGTATAGGACAAATTCAAGGATAATATAACATGATTGTAGCTCGTATAACCTATACCTGGACAAACAACCTCACCTTGGTGGCATATGACTGAAAACTAATATAAGGTGAAGGTGAACAAGTCTTCATAAGTTTCTACAAAACTGCATTAAAAATTACAAAATATAGAAAAGGTTGCTACAGTCTAGTGGTGTTCCAAGTAAAACTGTAAAACATGATTTATATGTAGAGAGTGAAATCAGATGACATGTTCACTGCACTTTGTGTGTGTGTGTGTGAGTGGTCAGCATTTCTAAGAATAATACATATGAGTAATACCTTTTCAAAAGGTGAATGTATTGAGTATTCTTGTCACAACCAGTTTTTTAATCATATGAATAGTAACTGAGATATAAATAATATAGTAACAACTAAATATACAAATATTGAAGAGAATACAGAGTATTAATGTTAGTGGTGTTTATTGATTGCAATCGTTGCACAGTATATGAATATATATTTAGGTATGTGAGTAAATAAGTAAATAGCGATGAGTTTCTAAAAATTATGAATTTGTGATAATGCCTTCACATTGATTCAGTACACATGAAAAATGATATTCTAGTTATTCAAGTTGACAACAAATTAGAGGTGATAGATTTATTGTTTACAGTTATTGCGAATGAAAACAAGAAAACAGTGTCCATCTTCAGTATATTCTTGTTGAAACAATTTATTGGAATGAAGAATAAGACAAGTAAATTTTATGTAGACTTCCAAAACCAAAATATATTAGAAAACAAACTGAAAACCATTTAGAGAAATAAAAATTACAGATTCTGTAAATTTATTTTATAAATATATATATATATTTCAATCACTTTCTGCTACAGTCCGTTTCTTGATGTATATAATGCATTTAATATTTATACATAAATTTACCTCAAGATGTTATTTTTCTATTTGGAACATGTTTCGGGTACTATCTTGTACCCATCCTCAGCCTTCCGGTTTTTTTGTCTGGTGAAGTACATATGTGTTGTTGGTTGACTATTATTATTGTGGCTTCCTGTTGGCTTCTGGTAATTACAATTCACAGAAGAAAAAGAAAAACATAACAAAATCAACTATTTAGACATAACCATCACAAGATACAACAAACACATACAATATGCAATATATAGAAAACCAACTTCCACCAACATCATTATACCTAACCATTCTGACCACCCACCACAACATAAAATGGCAGCATTTTATTCGTTATTTAACAGAATGTACAAAATACCCCTAAACAAACAAGAAACTGACAAAGAAAGAAATATAATATACCAAATTGGTTATGAAAATGGATACAATAAAAATACTATGATCAAAATAGAAAATAAATTCAAATACAAAATAAAAACTGAACAATTAAGAATTAATCAACTGAACAACACATAAATAATAACAACAACAAAAAATGGGCCACATTCACATATATAAATAATAAAATCACAAAACTAACAAAACTATTTAAAAACACAGATATAAAAATAGCATACAAAACTAATAAAAATAAATTACAAAATCTAAATAGCTCACACAACAAAGATAATACAACAACTAACGGTATATACAAAATTGAATGCCAAGATTGCAATAAATGTTATATAGGACAAACAAAAAAACAGCTGAAAAAACGTTATTTTGAACACCTAAATGCATACAAAAAACCAGAAATATATAAATCCAATTTAGCCACACATGCAATAAACACAGGACATGAATTCCCAGACATAACCAATGTAACACTAATAAAACATATACCACACAAAGGCACCATAATGAACATATAGGAAAATTTACAAATATACAAACATAAAACAGAAAACAAACTAATACCTGAACAAATACAAATCAATACAAAACATGACACAATATTCAAAGCACTCAACATTGAAAATACACAAAAAACTAACACATACACCACAGTCACATACAATAAAACCA
Source organism: Magicicada septendecula (assembly GCA_034769895.1). Taxonomy (NCBI): domain Eukaryota; kingdom Metazoa; phylum Arthropoda; class Insecta; order Hemiptera; family Cicadidae; genus Magicicada; species Magicicada septendecula. Next base: position 28,737,749 of record CM068367.1, on the reverse strand, counting down.
ACTTGAAATACCAGAAGCCAACAGGAAGCCACAATAATAATAGTCAACCAACAACACATATGTACTTCACCAGACAAAAAAACCGGAAGGCTGAGGATGGGTACAAGATAGTACCCGAAACATGTTCCAAATAGAAAAATAACATCTTGAGGTAAATTTATGTATAAATATTAAATGTAATATATATATATATAATATTTATTATTTATAATAACTTTACCTCAAGATGTTTTTTCTTGGTTTGGTTTGTGTTGGTTGGTTGTTGTTATGATTTCCTGTTGGTTTTTGGTATTATTGTATGTGATTGTTGTGTATATATTAGTATTTTGTGTATTTTCAATATTGAGTGCATTGATATTTGTGACATGTTTTGTAGTATTTGTTCAGGTATTAGTTTCTTTTGTGTTTTTTGTTTGTTTATTTGTAAATTTTCCCAAATTTTCCTTATGATGCCTTTGTGTGGTATATATTGCTATTAATAACGAGAAGAGTGATAGTTATATCTTGTTCTCCTGTATTATTACCTCCTCATCTGTCCAAAGCTCTTTTTCGTGTTTAATCCAGGAATTCTTGTCAGTTATGTGTAATCGTGTATCATATTTCTTTGTTAAGCTGTTTCAGAAGTTTATATGCTACTTCTAAAATTCCATGAACATCTGCTTCTATGATAGATATCAGTACGTTCCAGGAGTCTTGGTGTGCTTTCCTAATTAAACCCTTTGCATAGTTCTTTTACTTGTTATATCTTGCCTTGTTTTGCTCTGTATTATTCTGGAGATATTCTACAAATGCTTTTTGTTTTTCTTTAATTACATTTACAATTTCGTCACTCCATATCCTCAGACCTTTCCAACTCATAACTTTCTTCTTTTTACCTATAAGTTCTGTAGCTGCACGTTTAACACATCCCTTAATCTTTTCTCACTCTGTGTCAATATCTTCTTCCTTTAATCAATTTTCTAGTTTATGATTAAGCATATTTTGGTATAAATTCTGAACACTTTCATCTTGTAATAAATATACCTTGAATACTTCTTTGGGTGGTTTATAAATTTTTAGATTAGAACTCTTTTACCACCTCGACAGTAAAGCTATCTTTCCAATTACTAAAAAGTGATCAGAACGTATGTCACCACCTCTAAAAACTCTAACGTCATGTACATGTGTGCTCAGTTTCTTATTGGCTATAATATATACTATTATTGATCTTAGCCCTCTCGCACGTCACATATACTTATATACGAGGGCTATCCAGAAAGTAACAGACGTTTTGACCGACCGCGGCGGTGGGCGGGGATAGAGCCGCCATCTTGGTGTCGAACGTTCCTACACTCAGTACGCATCCAGCTGTGGTAGCGTGCGGTCTGTGCCCCTCTTACTTTGCTCTCTGTGACGTGTTAAAATGTGCGCTGCAATAGAAAATCCCGCCACTTGTGAGGTGCGTTCTGTGATTAGGTTTTTATTGGCAAAAAATCACAAACCAATTGAAATTTATCACCAACTTTGTGATGTGTATGGAAAAGGAATAATGAGTGAAAGCCGAGTGAGGCAATGGTGCATTGATTTTAAAAATGGCCGTACCAATGTTCACGATGAGGACCGCAGTGGTAGACCTAGCCTTGTGACTGATGAACTGGTGATGAAAATCAACGATAAAATTCGTGAAGATCGTCGTTTCACGATTACGGAACTTTCGAAACATTTTCCCCAATTTTCACGGAGTTTGGTGCATGAAATTGTGGCGGAAAAGCTTGGTTACCACAAATTTTGTGCTAGGTGGATTCCGAAAATCCTAACGGAAGACCACAAAAAACAGACTGGCTGCAGCACTAACTTTCCTTGAAGATTACGACAAAAATGGTAACAAAGTTATCGATCGTATCGTAACTGGGGACGAGACTTGGGTGAAGCATGTCAATAGTGAAACAAAAAGGCAGTCGATGGAATGGGGACACACAAATTCTCCCAAGAAACCAAGGAAGTGTTTGCAAACGCTGTCAGCAAGAAAGATCATGGCTACTGTGTTTTGGGACTCTGAAGGAGTGATTCTCGTTGATTTTCTTGAACGTGGCACAACAATTAACTCAGAGCGGTATTGTGAAACACTGAGAAAGTTAAGGCGCGCGATACAAAACAAGCGTCGGGGAAAACTTAGTGCGAAGGCTTTGTTTTTTCATGACAACGCACGTCCACACACGGCCAATCGTACCCGAGAGCTCTTCGATGGTTTTGGATGGGAGGTGTTCGATCGTCCACCATACAGCCCGGATTTGGCGCCGAGCGACTATCACCTCTTCCCAGCGATGAAGACATGGCTCGCTACACAACGCTTTGATACTGATGCCGAACTGCATGCCGGTGTAAACCAGTGGTTGAAATCGCAGGCGGCAGATTTCTACAGAGACGGTATTGAAAAACTTGTGCCATGGTGTGATAAGTGCCTTAATTTGAATGGCGATTATGTAGAAAAATAGCTTAAGAGTGTACCTTTCAAATGTATGTAATAAAATTTTGTTTTTTTCATTTTGTAAATTTTTTATTTCAAAACGTCTGTTACTTTCTGGATAGCCCTCGTATATATGTCCTTTTTCCTAAAAATGGATGATGAGTCAAGTGTGATGATTGGTAGAATGTAAAGTTAACTTAACAATTATGCTGTATTTGTAGTTAACAACATAGCAGTGAACAACATGTTTATGTAATATTTTTCAAAATTGTATAAAAGGTAGCTTTTTGAAAAATTAAATTTTTAATTTTTTTTCATTTGTTATAATATTATAATTTTTGCAAAGTTGTTTCATGTCAAATTAAAGCTGAGTTGATCAGCATTAACTTGGCACCAATTTCATTTTTAAGTATATCATTATTAGACGGTAACCAAGTCACAGATTTAATTATAAATTTACCTTATTTCCGTCTTGTGACTTATTTTTCTTGTTGTTTGTTACTGACGCGTTTCGGAGCTCTTCAATGCTCCATCCTCAGAAAATCCGTTGCTATACTTCGTCAGGTTAATATTAAAATTTTTTGCATTGAAAACATATGTATAATATTAAAACACGTATACACTTATACGATGGTCACATATATAAAACTACATAGTTCGGGTGCACCCAACACTGTCACATGCCAGTTTATGGATACCATTGCCAATGGATACCAACCAACTTTAATAGATAAATTGTTACACAAACATGCAACCAACCATAAAAAAAGCGGAGATACAAAAATGAAATGCATAACATTTTATTCAAGAAGAACTGCCTTAGCTCTTGTAAACGAGTTCAAAAAACGAAATATCATAATATCATTCCGTACAAACAATAACATAGGGAACTTACTAAGAACTAAATCACGTCAACCTACTGCTGAAAAAACCGGAATATATAAAATAAATTGTAGCGATTGCGATAAATTCTATATCGGTCAGACAGGTCGGGGTTTTTTACAGAGATTTAAAGAACATCTACCCAAAAATAATATTTACACGAACCGCTCTCAATTCGCAAAGCATCTGATATCTGAAGGCCATAATTACAATAGTTTTGAATCGAACTTTAAAGCCATACATATATGTGATAAAGGACTATTCATGAATGCTGTTGAGGAGTTCGAGATTTATCAGGCATTCAAGCTTTAATCAGACAATGTTTTGAACGAGCAACTGGACTTTAGATCGCACTATCTATATGATACAATCTTGAATAAAACTAAGAGACACAGTGTAATTGATACCGGACAGTCTGGCATGTGACAGTGTTGGGTGCACCCGAACTATGTAGTTTTATATACGTGACCATCGTATAAGTGTATACGTGTTTTAATATTATACATATGTTTTCAATGCAAAAAATTTTAATATTAACCTGACGAAGTATAGCAACGGATTTTCTGAGGATGGAGCATTGAAGAGCTCCGAAACGCGTCAGTAACAAACAACAAGAAAAATAAGTCACAAGACGGAAATAAGGTAAATTTATAACCAATTTCATGTTTCATTTTTTATTAGATACTGAGTAATTCTAATGTTAGTGATTCAAAAACTATGTAAATTTAGAATTTTTTGGAATTTCAAAAGTGTATAACTTGGAAATTGCAGGATATTGCAAGATATTTCTGAAATTATGTAAAAAGTCATATTTAATACTGCTCATCAAATACACAGAGCTTCATAAAGGTATAGAAATGTGAGGCTGTGAGCTGTGTCGACTTGACATGGACTGACCCTAACATCCTATTAGCTGTCACATGAACATCACTGATGTCAGTCAGCCTTGATGTTTGATGAAAAACTGTATAATAAAAAAGATTCCTTAACACGTTCTCAGCTATTGTATTTAGCCTATTCCAGGCCAAAATGTTTTCTTATAATTTTTCTTCTAAATTGCGGTTGGTTGGTTTTATCGTACCCACAATGCAAGAATTGTGATCTTAAGACCTTTCAGTCATTGTCACCAACATGGTGTCGTGTGTTTATTTGTGTCATCCCATGCCACATCGGTAATGCTTTCGGTTATCATTATGCCACCATTAACCAACTCAGAAGGAAGAGCAGTGGATGTGAGGAAGCTCTATAAGGGATGTTACAGAAAAGCTGTACGAGAAGGAAAAAGCCTGGAGAAAGAAGAAATGTCAAAAAAGTTACTACATTTTGTTCTGGATGTCTACCAGACTTCCCTCTACTTACCATGTTTTAATACTTTCTATAGAATTATTTAAACATTTGTAATTTTTTGAAAAGTTTTGTATTATAACTATAATTACTACTTTGCTTTGTGTTTAACTAGTTTGTATTATTTTTGAAGTACATTTTTATACCCAACAAAACTAAAAAAAAATAGGAAAAATGAAAAAATTTAAAAGTAAATATAATAAAAAATAAAAAATTAAATATGGGCATTCAATCATACACACTTTGTCGGTCATGCATTATGAGTGTTAACGTTATATTAGTGTAACCAACAGTTTGCCGTTAGGCTGCTGGTAATATTGCACGTATTCGCAGAACTATCAATTTAACAGTTATATTAAACAATATATAGAGGATAATTTCTGCAAACCTTTTAACTCAGAGGTTTCATAAAAATTTTAGCATTCAGTTGATATTAAATTTTTCTTTCCTTCACAGAGAGTCCTAAAATGATGTCAAAAGTCGTATAATTTCTGGTACAGCTACCGACACCTAGCTGTACACCTGATTTCCGGCTACTCTCACTGTACTAGTCATGCTTAAAACATCGCTTTGCCCATACGAATTGAATTAGTTTTATATAATTGTGTTTATGTTCACAATTAATTGGGCTTCCCAAGTGCATTCATTACACATTTTTATTCCTTTTTTTTAATTTTAAATATGGGACTTTTTTTGATAAATACTTTATTAATGTCATCAAATTAAATAAAATAACTTGAACTTAACTGATTAATCAAAATATATTTATCTGTCAAATCTTTTTTTTTTTTTTTTTTTTTTGCAGGAAAAACAGTGGAATATTCACCATCTATTAATGCCTTACACAGTTCTTTATTATGTTCGATTTATAAAAATCTTTGGTTTGACTAATTTTTCTCATTTTTAAAACTGGTAATAACAATTAAATATAATTATGACAGTAATAATAAAATAACAATAATCAGTAAGTTAAACACTTTTTAAATCACCCATCAATGGATTTTTATTATTTGTTGTCAAGCAAACAAGAAGGTTATACAAGATAACTAATAAAATTACAGAAAATTGATAAACCCATTAGGCCCTTAATAAACGCTGAGACAGCACTAAATTATAAAATATCTAAATTACTATAACAAATATTAAAACATAAAGTAAAACTTCAACAACAAATATAATATAAAAAACAGTATCGAACTCACAGAACAATAAAAAACATACGAGTAAGCAAAAACACAAAATTATATTCTTTCGACATTTCAAACATATACACAAATATTCCCATTAATGATACCATTAATATTATAACAAATACACTGAAAACAAATAATGAAAAGACACGTACCTTAGACAATTAACTAACAGCTTGAAAATTATATTAAAACAAAAGTATTTTCAATATAATAAATTACACCATCAAAAAGATGGACTATCTATGGGAGCCCCAACCTCCGCTATCATCTCCGAAATCATGTTACAAAAACTTGATGAAGAAATAAATAATAAATATAATAAAACTGAACGACCCATTAGGAAGTTACTTTAGATACGTTGATGACACTATATATATTGTTACAACACAAATAAGCCACCCCAGTACCAGGGATAAAATAGATGATAATAAATATAAATATACTTCATATTAAATAAAATGATTAAATATAAATAAAATATAAAGACGGTGACACGACAAACGACGACATGACCTAACCCAAGTGATTGACCAAACAAACAGGAAAATGACAAAGAAGGGAAAAAACCAAAACCAAAGAAGAATAAAGACAATTGAAGGAAGTGAACGAATTCATACTACCAAATAAAATAAAACCAAACGAGAAGGGGAGAACCAAATTAAAATAAAGCCAATTGAAAATGAAGGAGAAGAAGAAGAAAAATGAAGAGGAAACGAAGTGAAATCAAGGGATAAGAAACACCACAAATATAAAAGGGAGAAATGGTACACTCAAGTATAATATTGGGAATAAAACCAATGATTATCCAATACCAGAAATAAATATTATTCTCAATGAAATAATTCATATAACTGTTTTAACCAAAACAGTAAAGTAATATTATAAAAAGAAAAAGTACATTAACCCAAAAAATTAGAGTTAGATATAGTAAAAATCTATAGAAAAATAACATTAATAATACTGTGTATAATTTGTAATGAAAGAAATAGTGAGAAAGTGACAAAAAGAAATAATTATAGGGATTACCCACTAAGAAACACTTAATATAAACAGTTAAAAAGTGCAATAGTGAAAGTGTGAAACCCCAAAATGGTTAGAAACCATAATAATGATAATAAAACGCTCAATAATCAATAAGAAACAATAATTGATTAATAGTGAATCTAATAAAAAGTAAGAGTAAGGTTTTTAGGATGACATTAGATGTAAGCATTTCATGATGTGGAATACACACTGAGGAGTGATAAGAAAACACTGTGTGAGTAAAAGTGATACAAATTAGTAATTAGAAATATAAAGTTTTAATAATAATAGTAAATGGAAACATTTAGTGATATGAAACGAACACTGGAAAGTGATAATAACATTGTTAATTAAGAGATTTAAGATTAGTTGTAAACGATTGTATTTAAAAGGGGAGTATCCCATGTAAAGATAAACAGCCAGTATCAACATGGATTGAGAGTAGAGTTTAATTAGGAAATAAGCAAGTAATAATAAATAAATAAACACCCTAGATTGTAAGGGAAAACCAATTGTTCAAAAGGTGATGTTAGTTAACACCCAAAAAATAGTAATTAATGAATTGAGTTGTAAACAAACTTTACTTAATAATGGTAAAATAATTGTATAGTTATATTTATGAATAGGGTATGCCTGAAGAATTTGTACAGAGCATATGCCTAGATGTTATATTTTTAATTGAGGAAGAATAGGGAGTGGTAGCCATATTATTAACAAAGGCAAAATAAATGATTAAGAAGTTAAGACAATACAAATCTAATTACAATAGAAATTCAATAAATGTAGAAAATAACAGATTAAGAAGTTAAGACAATACAAATCTAATTACAATAGAAATTCAATAAAAGTAGAAAATAACAGAACCATTAATCAAACAAAATACATTAGAATAAAATGAAACATCATTTATATAAATTCAGTAGATATAGTTAATGGATACTAGTGCATCTGAAATGCCTAACTGTCAAAACCAATAATTACAAATTGTATAGAATCCACAAGGAAACTAACAAATCTAAGGCAAGTAACTAGCCAAAAATAATGTATAAATCATTTTAAAAGAAAAATGTTACAATAAGAGCTTAAATTAAAAGAAATATGTAATTATCAAATTTCAACATAATTAGACAAAAGTTAATATCTAATAGAACATGACCTTATGAGGTATTATTTTAATCTTTGAAAGGAAATACATACAATAGTGATAATATTTAATACCCAGGAAGGAAGACAGAAGAATAAAATCAATCAGAAAATATATAGTAATTTTGAATAAATTTCAAATATAATAACAGTGGATATAATCTAGGCCTTAGCCAATCAAAGGATTTTGGTTTCCATAGAAACGGGCCATAGAAAGTTGGTTACTAATTTTCCGTTAAATTTGTTTACTCATAAAATGACGCTTGGGTAGTCATTTACTTTACTTTAAAAAGTTTAAAAAATATTCAAAAGTCAAAAACATGTACCAGTGAGAAGGAGATGAAGAGGATTAACGTTTAACTGATGTCCAGTAACTAAATAAACGGAAATTAAAAGCAGAAATTCCCAAGACAAATTAGAAAAAGACACCAGCCGCCTAAATCACTCCAAATTTGATGAGTTTTCCATTACCAAAGAACAACGATCTATCACAACCTTCTGAACTGATAAGTATCATTTAAATACCCTAATCCCAGGAATAAAAGCACTTTAAATATTTCTCACATTTATACAAACTCTCACTATGAATTAAAAATAATTTTCTTTCAAGGATTAAATAAAATAAACTTATTTAGAAAAACTTGTTAACTAAAAAAATAACCTCGCACTAATTTGCGAACTTTTGTAACAACAATTACTACACTGCAGAAGAATTTGTAGACACACTGTATATTATCCAAGTACGGATAAGGTACGGTAGTGTACTTATTTATTGTAACCATATTTTATGTTTTCTTTATAATCTAAAGAACTCCAGATTTTGGGCGAGTTGATATATAGTGTACAAACAGTAGCCATGTTGGCATCAGAATAACTCGTTTCAAAACTAATTTCGTCAGCTTGAGATTTTGTGTTACATGTTTTATGTCGGAGCAATTTTATTGAATACTAAATTATAATATTATTGTCACATTGATGAATTACCAATCTATAATTAAAGAAACAGTACAGAGTGTAACCATTGTTTTATTTCATAGGAAATTGTATTATATATGTGTGTGTTAGCGAATTCACTGAACAGACAACTAGCGCTCTTGCTATCTGTGCAATACAGTAAGCTGTACAGAGGCGGGAACCGACTTGAATGCTCCAGCCGTCACCGCTGAAAACACCAAACTAACATATTAATTCACAAATTTAATTGTTTTCAATAAACAATTTGGCGCCAACTGGGATTCACAAACCCCTATGAAATTACAGGTAAGGTTTCCACTAGATTGTACTGATAATTGTGACAACGCTACGGACTTCGTTAGCAGCAACCATTGATGTAATGACAGGTGTGAGACGAACGCACCACACTAACACATAAAAATCTGGTGTACATTTTACAGATACGCACCAGACGACAACGTTACAGATTGACGAATCCAACGTGTGGCATTATAACACGGGAGATACACTATTCTACAACGTTACAGATTTGGCTTCCATTGCGGGGCTTAAACGAAGACGAGGACATCGTAGTTCACAACGTTACAGATTGGCGACCAACGTAGTGAGGCTAGAAAAGAACGACTAGCGGCGATTATAAAAAGACATCATATGGTTACCAGATTCGACATTAAGAAAGGAACCAACCAAGAAGAAATGGAAGAAATTGAGGAAATGATTGGAGGATTGTTCGAAGAGGATCTCCAGCAGGACCAACCGGAAAATCCAACAATACCAACACCGGAAGTAGAAGTAATAGTAGACAACCAACCGGAGAAACCAGTTCAAGATAGTGACAAGGAATAACCGTCGGGAGATCATGAACCAGCAAAAGGAGGTCCGAGCCTGCAAGACCTGTTGAATTTCATAGCAGAAAATTCAAAGGAAACGAAGGAAGAAATAAACGAAAACTTCGATGAAAAAATAAACCAAATGGAGAAAAAACTAATGAAAATTCAAGGAGACAAAATGAGATTTTAAGTGAAAACTTAAAAAAACAACTCAAGGAAGACACGGAACTTCTGAATAAGAAATTGGAAAGCAACCATGACGCTTTGAAGAGAAGCCAGGAGACGCTAGAAAGGAAGAGTGAAGAGCTGAAGAAACAGATCAAGAAAGATCTGGAAATAGTGAATAAGAAGATTGAAAATAGTAATGATACGCTCCAACGAAAATTGAAGGAAGACAGCGAAAAAACCAAGGAGGAATTGAAACAACAGCTGGTAGAATGTCGGCAGGAGATCAAACAGACAGTAACCGAAACAAATGAAACTGTGATACAAGTCCGGGAAGAGCTAAACAATAAAATCAGCAATGTCGAGGAGGAAGGTAGAATGAGAGTGACAGAACTTTATCAAGTCACCACCGAAGAATGCCAGAGAAATAAACAGGAGGTGCTTAAGAAGCTGGAGGAGAGGCATCAGGAAACACAAATAGATGTCAATGATCGTGTAGAAAAGGTATACACCGCCATCAACAAAGTAGATGGACAGACCAAAGAGAACAAGGAGAAGATCCAGGGAATCAGCCAAAGGGAGAGGCAAATGCAGGAAGAACTGGACGCACTGAGGGAGAAACCTTGTCACAATACCCACATTATAACCAGCGAGAACAGAGATGTAATCAACTTTCGCAGTTACCGGCGGAATCCGATGGAATTCCTCAAAAGAGTAGAGGAATTAATAGAAAAAAAATAGGGAAACCAGGTGGACAATCGTGAGAAGCCTCATAGATGAAATGGTCAGAGACACCCACGACAACTGGTGGACGGCAACTCGACCAGAGATAAATTGTACGCAGGAATTTAAAAAACAATTCCGAGAAAAATACTGGTCTGAGTCCACCCAAAATGTAGTCAGGAATGACATTAGCAATGGGAGGTACGAACCGCAAGCAGGACACACCCTAACGTCTTACTTTTTAGGGAAGGTATGCTTGGCAAGGAACCTAGAACCCAAGATACCTGAGGAATCTCTGGTGATACAGCTTGGGTACCACTACGAGGAAGCTGTACAAAAAGCCAGGAGACAAAGGCAGATTAAGACAATCCAGGGAATGGCAAGCTTGTTAGAGGATCACGAGAATGATGGACAATATAAGAAAAATCGATAGTGAACCAACGATATAGTAAATGGAACGATAATAATAATACACCCAATTACAACCTACCCTACAATCACACACAAAACGGCAACCGGAACAATGGGAACCGGAATAATAACAACTATCAAAATGATCAGCCATTCAACAGGAATATACCGAATCATCCTCAAAATAACCAGCCATTTAACAGAGGCCCACCAAGTAATCATCCGGGAAACCAGCCAAACAACAGGAAGATCCCAAACAATAATCCACCAAACAATAGCTACAGGGGAGCAGAATAGGACCAACGCCCAAATGGTCACCCCAACAATAATAACTATTATGGCAACCGGTACAACCCTAATTATCGGTACAACCAGGGAACCGGGGGAAACCAAAATAGAGGCGACGGCAGTCTCCAAGTAAATTTCATTCATGGGCGTAGACAAAATAACCACAGGAGGTATAGTCCGAACTGGCAGACAAACCCATGGTACCACAAATCCAATACTAACAACAATCAGTTCTCAGAGAGTAGAACTACAGAACCACCAAGGAATGAAATTAACCATCAACAAGGACCGAGTAACGAGACGGATGACCAATCGAATAGTCCGGCCACAAATCAACAACAACCTTTAAACTAAAGAGGTCAGTGGAAAAACCTACGTACCCTTCACATGACCAATCACTTGGGTTAATACGTCGTATAACGTCACATGATAAACACAAAGTCATTACAATAATATCTAACAACTATCTCAAAAATATCCGAGAAGAACTTCTCGAAGGAGAGGCTAACCAGTTACAACAAACTAACAGCGAAATTGTCTATATAAAGGCTACCATAAACGGAACTATAACAATAATCATGGTGGACACGGGATCTAACATCTCTCTAATAAACCAACTCGAATTAGAGCGAATTCAAGCCAACTCTCGAACACCAATCCCCGCACTGCCAATAAACAATATTATAATCATTGGTGCCACAGGCAAACAAAATAAGATGGTAAGAAAGCAAGTTTCATTAGAATTAGACAATCAAAACTCAACCATCCCTATTATATTTCTTGTGACCAATGGGCTGCCATTTAGCATGCTCATAGGATGTGACGTGTTAAGAAGATATTCGGCAGTTAGCAACCTGCAAAAGGGAGTCGTATTGCTAACTTCTGAACAGGGAATCTGGTCTGCAAATATAAATTGTAATCCAACTCCAACCGCTCTGAATTAAGACCCAGGATTGAAAAGTTACTACTGTCAAACGCATGAACCATCCATCATTATGGCCGATGAAGAGGAAAGTAGAGGATTGTGGGAACAGAAAATAGAAGAAATAAGAAATTTCCAAAGAGAACGGCCTCGACAAGAAATCAGTAAACAACAGTCTGAAAACCTCATAGCCATTTATAACAAATACCAGCATGTTTTCTTGAATACTCCTGGAAAAGTTAAGGGGTACCAGTGCAAAATTAACTTCAGGGAACCTGTAGACTTCCACAGGAAATCATATCCCATAGCGTACTCCCTGAAAAATGAAGTCAGGACAGAGATTAACAGAATGATTGCGGAGGACATTATTGAGTATAGCCAATCTCAATACACAAGCCCAATAGTAGCTATACCCAAAAAGAATGGCAAAGTACGGATTTGCTTGGACGCCCGAGAAATCAATAAAATGATTGTCAATGACCGGACCTCACCAGGAGAAATTGAGGAAATTTTAAAAAGATTTTCATGGTATAAAATACATTAGTACCTGGGATACTGTATGTGGGTACTGGCAGGTGGAACTGCACCCACACAGCAGGCAATACATGGCCTTTATATTTGATGGTAGAAATTACCAATTTAAAAGATTACCTTTTGGACTCATCAATTCCGTAGCAGTGTTCATCAAGTGCATGGACCAAGTCTTAGGTCAAGAGGCACTGGAATTCACCACAGTGTACGTTGACGACCTGCTCATAATGTCTTCAGACTGGGACGAACACTGCGAACGAGTCGAACATGTATTAAAAAAGTTGTCCAATAATAATATTACACTTAAATTGGATAAGTCAAAATTTATTGCCAATGAAGTGAAGTTTCTAGGGTTCAACTTGACCGAAAAGGGAATCTCTCCATCCCAAGAGAAAGTTGAAGCCATCCAAAAATTCCCCTCACCAAAAAACAAGAAGCAATTGCAGTCATTCTTGGGGATATGCAATTACTATAGAAAGTTTCAAACGAACTATTCCCATCTCACAGCAAAATTTTCTAAACAACTTTCATCAAAGGAAAAATGGACTTGGGGAACTGAACAAGAGGAAGTACTAACTTTAATCAAACAAAAATTTTTCGAAACTGTCATGTTACATCACCCCAATTTCAAACAACCTTTCTACCTAAATTGTGACGCTAGTGATGTCAGTCTAGGCGCAGAATTGTACCAGGAAGACAGAGAAGGAAACCACCTGGTCGTTAGCTTTGCCAGCTGAATACTAAACAGTTGTGAGCGTAACTACAATGTTACAGAAAAAGAGCTGCTCAGCATAGTATTCGCGTGTGGGAAGTTTAGAACCTACATATTAGGGTATCCAATCACAGTCAGAAGCGATCATAAGTCTATTTCGTTTCTCAAACAATGTAAATTGAGCCATGGTTGACTTACCCGTTGGATACTTGCTCTGCAAGAGTACCATATTACGTGGGAATATATTCCAGGCCGAAAGAACATAGTGGCCGACGTCTTATCCAGAATATTTAACTTCAACCGAAGTATTTTTAAATATCAGCTATCACCAGTTTACTGAGAATACACCATACTTAATGATGTTCGAGAGGAAACCAAATAGAGAGATACAAGAGATAATAGAATTCCCAAAAAACCCAGATGACCCGTATGATAAAAACAAATTGTACAGCCTAATTATGGAGAAGATTGAGAAACAAAAAGCCAAATATGCTAAAAACCAGCCCAAAATAATCAAATATATAGAGGGAGGAAAGATATTAATAAAAAAACGTGAACTGCCAAGTACACTGGAAGGCATAGCAAAGAAATTGTTATTGCTCTATACAGGTCCCTATGTCATCACAAAAGATAATGGTAACAATACTTACCAATAAGTAATATAAACACAAGAAAAATAAAAGGAGTTTACAATCAAGCTTCAATAAAAAAGTTTTATGAAGAAAAATAAATTACTAGAAATGAAATAAACAAATTTCAAAATTCAAAAAGTTTGCAAGAGCAACTTACTACCTTATTTAGATGACATATGAGGAATGAAAAAAAATAAAATAAAATAAATGAATAAATATATAAAAAACAAAGGAATAAGTTACCAAAATTCCTACCAAGTAAGATCAACTTACAGTCAAACAAAGTTGATATATGAAGTATAAAACAAAAGATAATAATAAGGGAATAAGTTACAAAAATTCCTATAAAAAAGTAAGAACCACAAACTTACGATAATCTTTAAATAAAAAATACCAAGAATGGAATAAGTTACAAAAATTCCTATAAAGTAAGAACAACTAACTTACAAAAATTGTTAAGTATAATGTTTAAAACAAATTAAAATAAACAAAAATAAAATCAAGCAAAAATTGCTAAAATAAATACCTGAAAGTATAATGAATTTAAAGTATTCAAAAGAAAAAAAAAATTGAACTGGTACAAGGAAGAAAAGGAAGTTATGTATAAAACAAATATACAAAAAAATGGCTAAAGCAGAATATTGTTAAAGATGTCTAAGAATAAAGAATAAAGATGTCTAAGATAATTAAAATGATCACAATAAGAATAGAAAAACAAACTAACGAAGGGTTAGATATGATGAAATTAACAAATAAATAAATAAAAAACAATCAACTGTATGAGCAGATGACAGTATATAGCAAAGGTACAGCGTAATGAAGAATGAGTAAAAGGCCAAAGTGATCTAAAAACAAACCACAAGGTGGACAATCCCAAAATATATTATTATTATTAATTTAAGTCACAAGTTGACAAAAAAGGTATTTAAGATTGACTGTTGAAAAAGTCCAGCAATCAAAATAAACTGAGCAGAGATGATGTTCCTCTGGTCTCAGAAAAAATGAGTAGTAATGGAAGAAACCAGCTACTAAAAAGTTAGGGAAAAAGTTGTATAAAAGGGAGAACACACTAATGAAAATAAAGAAAAACAGATCCAAATAAAATGGAATGAATCAAGTAAGAAGAGAAATAAAGAATGGAGAAACAAACAAGAGAGAAAAGGAAAAAATAATATATAACTGATAATTTCATAAAAAACTATACTAGTGTTTTATTAAAATGATCAATTTTGAAGGAGAGGCATTATGTTACAACACAAATAAGCCATCCCAGTACCAGGTATAAAATAGATGATAATAAATATAAATATACTTCATATTAAATAAAATGATTAAATATAAATAAAATATAAAGACGGTGACACAACAAACGACGACATGACCTAACCCAAGTGATTTACCAAACAAACAGGAAAATGACAAAGAAGGGGAAAAACCAAAACCAAAGAAGAATAAAGACAATTGAAGGAACTGAACGAATTCATAAAATAAAGCCAATTGAAAATGAAGGAGAAGAAGAAGAAAAATGAAGAGGAAACGAAGTGAAACCAAGGGATAAGAAACACCACAAATATAAAAGGGAGAAATGGTACACTCAAGTATAATATTGGGAATAAAACCAATGCTTATCCAATACCAGAAATAAATATTATTCTCAATGAAATAATTCATATAACTGTTTTAACCAAAACAGTAAAGTAATATTATAAAAAGAAAAAGTACATTAACCCAAAAAATTAGAGTTAGATATAGTAAAAATCTATGGAAAAATAACATTAATAATACTGTGTATAATTTGTAATGAAAGAAATAGTGAGAAAGTGACAAAGAGAAATAATTATAGGGATTACCCACTAAGAAACACTTAATGTAAACAGTTAAAAAGTGCAGTAGTGAAAGTGTGAAACCCCAAAATGGTTAGAAACCATAATAATGATAATAAAACGCTCAATAATCAATAAGAAACAATAATTGATTAATAGTGAATCTAATAAAAAGTAAGAGTAAGGTTTTTAGGATGACATTAGATGTAAGCATTTCATAATGTGGAATAAACACTGAGGAGTGATAAGAAAACACTGTGTGAGTAAAAGTGATACAAATTAGTAATTAGAAATATAAAGTTTTAATAATAATAGTAAATGGAAACATTTAGTGATATGAAACGAACACTGGAAAGTGATAATAACATTGTTAATTAAGAGATTTAAGATTAGTTGTAAACGATTGTATTTAAAAGGGGAGTATCCCATGTAAAGATAAACAGCCAGTATTAACATGGATTGAGAGTAGAGTTTAATTAGGAAATAAGCAAGTAATAATAAATAAATAAACACCCTAGATTGTAAGGGAAAACCAATTGTTCAAAAGGTGATGTTAGTTAACACCCAAAAAATAGTAATTAATGAATTGAGTTGTAAACAAACTTTACTTAATAATGGTAAAATAATTGTATAGTTATATTTATGAATAGGGTATGACTGAAGAATTTGTACAGAGCATACGCCTAGATGTTATATTTTTAATTGAGGAAGAATAGGGAGTGGTAGCCATATAATTAACAAAGGCAAAATAGATGATTAAGAAGTTAAGACAATACAAATCGAATTACAATAGAAATTCACTAAATGTAGGAAATAACAGAACCATTAATCAAACAAAATACATTAGAATAAAATGAAACATCATTTATATAAATTCAGTAGATATAGTTAATGGATACTAGTGCATCTGAAATGCCTAACTGTCAAAACCAATAATTACAAATTGTATAGAATCCACAAGGAAACTAACATATCTAAGGCAAGTAACTAGCCAAAAATAATGTATAAATCATTTTAAAAGAAAAATGTTACAATAAGAGCTTAAATTAAAAGAAATATGTAATTATCAAATGTCAACATAATTAGACAAAAGTTAATATCTAATAGAACATGACCTTATGAGGTATTATTTTAATCTTTGAAAGGAAATAAATACAATAGTGATAATATTTAATACTCAGAAAGGAAGACAGAAGAATAAAATCAATCAGATAATATATAGTAATTTTGAATAAATTTCAAATATAATAACAATGGATATAATCTAGCCCTTAGCCAATCAAAGGATTTTGGTTTCCATAGAAACGGGCCATAGAAAGTTGGTTACTAATTTTCCGTTAAATTTGTGTACTCATAAAATGACGCTTGGGTAGTAGGGACACAAGATTTTCTATGACCGAAATTTTACTTTAAAAAGTTTAAAAAATATTCAAAAGTCAAAAACATGTACCAGTGAGAAGGAGAAGAAGATGATTAATGTTTAACTGATGTCCAGGAACTAAATAAACGGAAATTAAAAGCAGAAATTTCCAAGACAAATTAGAAAAAGACGCCAGCCGCCTAAATTACTCCAAATTTGATGAATTTTCCATTACCAAAGAACAACGATCTATCACAACCTTCTGAACTGATAAGTATCATTTAAATACCCTAATCCCAGGAGTAAAAGCACTTTAAATATTTCTCACATTTATACAAACTCTCACTATGAATTAAAAATAATTTTCTTTCAAGGATTAAATAAAATAAACTTACTTAGAAAAACTTGTTAACTAAAAAATAACCTCGCACTAATTTGCGAACTTTTGTAACAACTATTACCACACTGCAGAACAATTTGTAGACACACTGTATATTATCTAAGTACGGATAAGGTACGGTAGTGTACTTTTTTATTGTAACCATATTTTATGTTTTCTTTATAATCTAAAGAACTCCAGATTTTGGGCGAGTTGATATATAGTGTACAAACAGTAGCCATGTTGGCATCAGAATAACTCGTTTCAAAACTAATTTCGTCAGCTTGAGATATTGTGTTTCATGTTTTATGCCGGAGCAATTTTATTGAATACTAAATTATAATATTATTGTCACATTGATGAATTACCAATCTATAATTAAAGAAACAGTACAGAGTGTAACCATTGTTTTATTTCATAGGAAATTGTATTATATATGTGTGTGTTAGCGAATTCACTGAACAGACAACTAGCGCTCTTGCTATCTGTGCAATACAGTAAGCTGTACAGAGGCGGGAACCGATTCGAACGCTCCAGCCGTCACCGCTGAAAACACCAAACTAACATATTAATTCACAAATTTAAGTGTTTTCAATAAACAATTTGGCGCCACCCGGGATTCACAAACCCCTATGAAATTACAGGTAAGGTTTCCACTAGGTTGTACTGATAATTGTGACAATGGTACGGACTTCGTTAGCAGCAACCATTGATGTAACGACAGGTGTGAGACGAACGCACCACACTAACACATAAAAATCTGGTGTACATTTTACAGATACGCACCAGACGACAACGTTACAGATTGACGAATCCAACGTGTGGCATTATAACACGGGAGATACACTATTCTACTTCGTTAAAATATATATATATATCCATCCCAAAATAAAGGCATTAACATTTCTAATATATTAAATACAATTAATTTACATAAGAATATAAAATTCACAACAGGAGAAGAATCGAATAATAAACTGAATTACTTAGACCTAACCATAAATAGAACTGAAAATAATTGTAAGTACTCAATATACAGAAAACCATCTCAAACTAATTTAATAATTCCGTATAAGCCTAATCATCCTTCCCAACATAAAATGGCAGCATTCAATTCATTAATGTACCATATGTATAGAATCCCATTAAATAAATAAGAAAGGACCAAAGAAAGAAATATTATCAAGGAAATAGCCATAGACAATGGATACAAAATATAAACTATCAATAAAAAATAAAAAAAATTAAACGTTAACTTACTTGTGTCCTGTGTAAAAGATTACACTAATTCAGCAATTCCTTCCCTGTCACAGTCACTATCAGAGCTGTTGCTGTCCATGTCCAAGCTGTCTGAAGTGCTTGTTACAAGGTTGATGATAAAGGAATCCACAAAATTGTCTACATTTGGTTCCAGTGAAGCATAATACTCTTCCACTTCTTGAACATGTTTTATTTTATGTTTCCACTCTTCAGTTCCCGTTACACTAAACTTCTCCTCACACAATCTTCTCACTTTGTTTATACTGAATGAAATGTTCTGTCTCGTGACAAATCCTTTCACCTCAGCCCAAATTAGTTCAATAGGGTTGAGGTCAGGATGATAGGGCGGGAGATGTAACACCTCATGTTCTTTACTTTCCAAAATATCGTTTAAAACACAGTTTTTGAATTACCCCTTATACAATTTAATACGTTTATAAATCTGCGGTTTCAGCATAGTGTCTGAATAAGGTATCCCCTTTCTAGTCAACTACTGCTTCACCTCATCTTTCTTGCTATTTGATGTGGGTACTTTTTCTACTTTAATGTTATGATAAGGGGCGTGATCAATCACAAGAACTGATCGAGGTTCTAGTTTTGGAAGTAGCTTTTCACGTATCCACTTCGTATAGTTCTCCTTATTCATATTTTTGTGATAGTCTCCTGAAGAAGATGACACTTTCCACATAGTTAGTGGACCAAGAATGAAACGTTTTTCCCCTCCAGCATCAATAATAATCATACGATTCCGTTAGAAATCGGAGAATAATGCCTTGGCTGGAATCGTCTCCTTACTTTTCCATTTACATGAGAAGAATTAATGTATGTTTCATCCATATTGTTATATTATATTAAAATACAAATACCAATAAATAAAATTATTTGTTATTCCACTTACCTCTAAACTGTTCTTCTTTGTCAGGGTTACGTCACACGAACGTCGAGATGCAAGAGTGATTAAAGGTTATTTCAATAACTGACGCAACTCGCATTTTGTGAAGAGAATCAAACTAAGATTTTATTTTCATTCATTAAATTTTTTAAACTTCAAATTATATCATTTCTTTGCCTCTTAGCTCAAGCGATTATTTTTCCAAAATAAAAAAAATGCATAAAACTTTTTACTGATATTTACGACATGATTGGATTACGATTACAATTACTATATTACACTTAACATCTTACCTTAATTAAAACAGACAGTTAAAACAGCCCAGCCTGCCCACTCTCACATTCACACTATATTACAACCAAACCAACCCCTTTTTATTTATTTTACGTGTTGAATACTTTACATAACACCCTCACCGACATTGTGGTTCCGCACTTACTAGTTCACTATATTGATCCGAAATATTTGTTAATTCATTCTTTCTGCGACACGGGTCTCACTACTACCTTTTTTGAAAACTGTTCTTTTTTCCGCATTTTTGGGAAAACTGCTCGCACTTTTACTGAATCTCGAACTTTTGTTAATGGGCCCTGTTTGGCCGGCTGCCTGCGCAGGCAAGCTTCAGTAAGAGACTGCCGAGTGCGTTCTCTAAGTCCCCTCCACTAGATTTCGGTTGTACAAGATGGAAACCAATGCCTGGTACTTTTTAGTCTGAGCGGTGGCACATCCAACCAGTGCAAACTCCTGTTTGCTGGACGTTGACGATATTTGGTATCCAGCGGTTTACGTCACTGTAGTGGGCGTGACTAAGTTTCGTTTTCGTCACCTCCGATACACGTGGCGAAAAATATTGTCTTTGGGCCATGTTGTGCGCCTTTTGCTTAGCGTGGGTATGCGCTCCACCGATGTTAGTGCGTTGGGGCGCATTACACTGTTTTGCCGTTCTGAGAATTACGACGCTGTGTGTGTGACCTGCACATTCCATTGTAATTGTTTCATCACCTCACAAGTCCTTTGTTCTAACTACGCTTCATTTGAACACGTGGCTGTCCACACAGATGGAACTGAATTTAATAATATTTTAATAAAATAAAAACCCAAATTTAATAAAATAAAAAGCCCCTCCTTTTGCCCCATTACAATACCCCCCAATGAGAGATCTTCTGTCAAAACAGAAGAAATCTCATTGCTAAACCCCTAAGAGGATCGGTGAGGATATGGTGCCAACAACCCCCCATTAGTTCTTCTACATCATGGGTAAACTACCCCCCTGGCTCGGCGACTATGGCCGCATCTGAACGAGATCACTGGACTTATCTATCCGAGATCCCAACACCATAACATCGAACAGACACGCACCACAGTGCACCTAACCGTCTAACATGCTACCCCCCAAAATCCAAACCCTTATACCACGCCAGATCCTCAACCGACATGTTCCCCCTTACCATGCACACTGGGCTGCCTTTAGCAGTTACTGGGCTCGTACATACTCTTATAAAACATTTTTCAAATTCAAAATATTTATCATTAAATCAAACTCATTTAAGTGACCTTCTAAAATCAAAAATCTGTTACATAATTCATCACTCTATTAATTCTCTTCACTATTATTCATAATCAGAAAAACAAATAAATTGAACATCTAACTACATACGAACTCATTTATCCTAACCTTGGATTAGACATACATACTAAACAATACAATTCAATAAAAAACACTAGTAATACAACTAAACAATAATACACTTAAAACTCAAAACGTCAATTAGATGGCAGGCACAGAAAATCAATTTTTTTTTAAACAAAAATTTAAATTTATTAAAATATACTTTCTCAATATTCAGAAAATTTAAAATTATTTAAATCAATCAAACAACAAAATTGGCATCACTTCATTGCCAAAACTGGTCTAGTTTACAACATCACCCATCAGCTGATCAAACTGGGTCAAGTCCACAACCTTGACCTACATAGGTTATACATAGGCTACATCATAAAATACATTAAACATCTTTAAAATTCTATCTTCAAACACCACAATATAATAAAATGTGACCTTTAAAATTAACATAGTATTATTATAATTAACAATAAAATTGACATTTAAATTACTCAAAATTACACATTTTACAACTTTACTTTATTCTCAAATTCTATTAAAGTTTGTCACTTGTTTCCATTAAGTTTATATTTTTACTATGACCCTTTCTTTAACATTCTCAATCTCCATTAGTTTGGGTGATCTAATTATTCATAATAACTTGATTGTATCAACTTGGCATTTATATATATTCATAACCCCCTTCTGACTCTAACACTCATTAACAGCTTTAACCAATATGACACCCATCTCTATCAAAACATCTATCAAACAATCTCTGAACCCAACTTACTACTCAACTCAATTCGCATCATTCTACTCTTATAAAAAAAATACTCTCTACCCCTTTGTACTCGGGATACAAAAAGCTCATTCCCTTATCTGGTTCCTGGACTTCATTCCTAGGCAACCCTTTCCGGCGCTAAACGGTCCCTTCCCGTCCCAACCCTTTTGTTGCGGACTCCTACCATACTACCCCCTTACAAAATTCCCATCAACTCTTATTACTCTCCCAATACAATACTCTCATTTACAAAATATCTCCACTTATTTATTACATCAATATATCAATCAATACTCTACATATTTTACCCATATCTACTGTGTCACTATCCATCTCAAATTCTACATTACATTAATTCACAACAATATTATTCTCTCTATTACGCCTTTAAGCTCAACATGGACTGCTGTACATGTCCCAACAAAATATCAATCACCCAAAATCTCACATCTACTATCTTTTACACATCATTTAAAATTCTTAACTATATCAAATTACTTCCAACATTTAAATCAAAATCTTTTAACACATTAAAATCATTATATTCAAACATTAGTTACCTTGGAAATTAGCAAACAACTTATAAGTGACACTCTACAGCGGATCAGCTGATTTTCTTAGCAAGGTGAATGACCTTTGTTCAAAATGCTACACAAAATTATATAACAAAAAATACTCAACACATATTTATAATTCTTACACTCTAACATAACAAGATTAATGACCCATTGAAACATGATAACCAAAACACAATAAACATCTACAGTATCCATTTTATCAAATCAAACAATTATTTAATTGCTTCAAAAGCGAGTTGTCATCCTTAGGTTACAAAATTTTAACTCGTTGCTCCCCTGAGCAACCACCCAGCCACACACACTATTGTTTTTTTTTATGGTGGACTGTTGCGCCCATGTGCTTCCACAAGGACGGCATTGGTGGAGGAATTTATCATCTCCGTGTCCTTGCTTCAGTGTTACATTGGAAATTATTTGGATATCATCATATCCATGTTACAAATTTATACGCCCTTAAAACGGGTCTACCACCTGGCCTTGCTGTTCCTACTCGAACAGAGTGGCAGCCGCTGTTCCATAATTCCGGGGATTTCCCCTAAATTCACCCCCCATCAATTTCAAATATAGACCAATTTCAAGCCAGCTATGGTCAAGGTTCTTAATTTATGGCCATAGCTGACCGCTAGCCAAAACCACGATTAGTGCTGGTAAGGCAGTAATCGCCCGAAAAGTCGGGGAAATCAACTCTAATTTCAGGCATGTTATCATCATCATTATTATACACGGCACGGCAATCTATCAGTATATAATACAAAATTATATGAAAAGGGTGTGCCTTGTATTTTACGCCATTTTGGCCTCCGATGGAGGTAACACTCTATGTTACCCCCAACACTTATCACTACCTACAGTGGCACATGCCACCACCGTACTAGCCACTTAATAACTAAACTAATCCGTTTACATTTGCAGTTTCTTCACTCCATAAGTATAGCACTTCTATTAACACCATTCAAACCCCCCAAAATTTACCCACATATCTTGTATGACAACAAGTTCTAATTTATTTTACACACTTCAACACGTTCCAACTCTCACTGATACTATGAACTTTACAATTATTTGGTCACTTATTTACTAAAATTGATATAAATTTAAAGTTATAAACATTCCAAATTATATTTTGGCATCTATTTACACTTGGAGGCTGTCTAATATTACTATGATAAGTGGTAGTAAGGCAGTAATCGTCCTGAAAGACGGGGTTTTGCCGCAAGGGAAAATTGGAGGCAAAATAGAGCCACTACGTGAATTCACGTCCCCCCTCTAAACCAAACCTACCCCCTTCTCCTACCATTTATTCCAACCCGCTGTCTATTTTCACTCCGACCCCCTTGCCACAAAGCTCATCTTTTCATATCACACTGGAATTGTTGTCAATGGCTACGTTTAGTTTCGCCATTGACACTAAATTTTTAATTTGCATGCACTGCCTTTCTTATATGTGCAGCCTCCATTATTTACAAACACTTTTACACCTGGCCGCTGCACCTTGAGTGTAAAAAAAAATTAATTTATGTCACGTACCTTTAGGGGTCCCCCTCCCCGTTCAAATGTGGTATAAATTTCAAATTTTGACCAATTTTGGTGTAGCCGGACCATCGTTGTTTCACCACCCGAAGGAAGATCCTCCAAACATGGCCCGCCTCCAAGCGCCGAAAACCATGGCCAGGACTGGTAAGGTCGTGACCGCCCGAAAATGGGGGAGAGTCCCTTCTGAAACATAAAACAACATCTTAATATTCTCTATAAAATTCAAACATTTAAAGTGACCTATATAACTTTAAGTTCGTCGCATTTTGTGTACCCACTATCTCCTGCGTTGCTTGATTCCGTAACACATACGCATTTTGCATCTTTATTTCCACAATTTCGTATGGCCCTTCATATAACAGAAAAAACTTCTTTATCTCTTTATCTTGTGCACTTGACAAATCATGCCTCTTTACCAACACTAATTGACCTACCTCATATTTGGTCCATTTGCCTTTCGCATCATGTCTCTGCTTCCTCTGTTCTCCTTTTGTAAGTAAAGTTTCATTTGCTAATCTGATCTTCATGTTTACGTCTATAATTTGATTTTCTGGTGGGTATTCAAAAAGTTGTTCCAATATTCTGGGTGGCCTTGTTCCTCTGATCAATTCGTGCGGCGTAAATCCGGTGGATTCATAGGTGGTACAATTCAGCCACTCCTCTACTCTCTTAACGTAGGATGGCCATTCTGTGTGCTTGGCGTGACAATACGCCCGGAATATCCTACCAATCTCTCTCATCACCCGTTCCGCCTGGTTCGACTGTGGATGGTAAAGTGCCGTGTGCTTGGGTATGATGCCTTCCCATCCAAGCGTCTGTCGCCACTTGCCGCTTATAAACTGTGGTCCATGGTCAGATAAAATTATTTTTGGTTTTCCTACATTAATCATGTAATCTCTTACTATTTTTTCGCTGAGGACTTTGCTCGTCGCTCTCTTAATACTATACAACTTAACAAATTTTGAAAAAGTGTCTAAAACTACAAATACATACAACACACCACCTCTACCTCTAGGTAATGGCCCATACAAATCAACTGCAACTAAATCAAATGGTCTCTCAACTTTTATATAATTCATCTCCCCTTCTACTCTATAGTTCACTACTTTTGATTTCTGACACAAATCACAAACTCTTAACACTCTTCTAACTCTCCTCTCCATATTCTTAAATATACATGATTCCTTTAAAACATTAGCACACTTTCTTGCCCCAAAATGCCCATACCTTATATGGCAATCCCAAATAATTTTATCTACCAACCCTTCTGGTATAACTAGCCTCCAATCACGCTCCCCCTTCTACTTTTTTAAACAGAATCCCTTGATATACTTGAAAACGTGTACTATATTCAGACCCATCTACCTCCGCTTCTAAACTAACAATTATTTTACCCAATTTACTTTCAGATCTTTGCATATTCTTAATGTCCCTTAACTCCTCACCAAAAATTCTATCTTCTCTAGTTAATCTAAAAATTTTATCTATTTAAGGTCCCTACCTGTTTTATTTTCTATAATATCTACCCTGGAAAGTGTGTCTGGTACTTTATTATCTGACCCCTTTATGTACTCCCAGGAAAAGTTGTATTCTTGTAAAGCTAATACCCACCTGGTTAGACGACTGTGCGTTAATTTGCAAGAATTCAGAAATGACAGTGCCGTTTTGATTACAGTTTCGTTACCCAGGATGTATGTCCTGAACTTCCCCACGGCGAACACAACGCTCAAAAGTTCTTTCTCGGTGGTTGTATAATTTTTCTCCGCAGACAGAAGCCACCTACTGGCGAAGCCACCTTTTGCCCCGTTACAGTATAAACTATAGGACGGCTTTCATCTCTATATTTCTTGACAGCTTGGAGATAATTAATCATCTGTTCTCTGATATCAGATTGTTCAATAAGAGATTTGCTATTATTCCTATTTTTTTCCAATGAAACCCCAATTTTTTCAGGATTACACACACTTTTTTCACTTCTGGTAAACCTTATTCTTTTTTGAAGTTTTTCTCTCATTTTTTTTTTATTGTATAAAATTCATGCACTAATCGCCGCACAACACCTTGATCAAACTCATCTAGTCGCATTCGTTTGCTTCTTGTTCGGAGTAACAAATGAAGTAGGCTTATCACCCTCTTTGCAGTTTTCAAGTTGTCGTAATTCCTGGTTTATTTTGGTCACCACATATTCAGAAACGCCATTAGTAGCAGTAGTTCGCTCCCTAGCTCTAACAACTGGAATCATCACCTCTTTGTTATCAGCCTCTTTCTTCATAAATTTAAACACATTGCTAATTATTTCCCTGATTTGACCATTTAGAACATTCCCGCCTAGCCTACTGTTCACACCAGCCATTATGAACCATTTTAATAGTTTCACTTAATTAGTTTCACACACACACACACACACACACACACACACACACACACACACACACACACACACACACACACACACACACACACACACAGAACACTAGCACATATTCGCAAGAGAGGTTCGCAAGACAACACTGACTACTGAAAAAATATCAAGACTGTTACAAAACAGATAATTCACAGAAGTCAACAATCAGGACGAGCGAAACACACTGAGACATTACAGAACAAAAGCCTGTTCGCTGTATTGTGAGTCAATGTTTACAGGAATGTTAATGGTTTACCCCGTGCACCTCACCCTTACCACTCCCGGACTCAAGAGCTCGGCTATTATGCACCGGTAGCTATATATAGGTTTTAAAAACAAAGTTTGTATCAACATATATAGTTCAGATAACAATTAATAAAAAAGAAAGTGATGATCACATGTTCTATGGTTTCCAAGAAAAGCGTCCTCATGGGGGAAAACATTGTTTTCAAGAAACATTATATATATTTAGCACTGTTGTTTAAATACATCTATTCTATACAATAGTTCACCCAGTGAAATGTATACAGAATTAATGTGGGTTCTCCTCTACATAAGTGGTCTTGAATCTCCTTTCAGCCAGGAGCACTTTATTGTATTAACATGAAACACTTCAGTGGTTAACTGAAGACATTGTATATTAATAAAGATATACCCATTAAATCCGGAAAAGTGATCTTAATGAGACTAACTAGTGATTCTTGTGCTAACTAGTGTGTGATGAAGATTTAGTCTTACAACTGCAAACTTGTTTTCATCTTTTTCAGGTGTCAACAAGGACAACAAAACTTCATAAGACAAATGGAAGAAATCAGATTTGAGAACAAGGTACGTGGTTTAAAAGTAAAAAATGTAGTTTTTTCTCTTAATGTAGATACCAACTTAATACACTTGCAC
Organism: Magicicada septendecula; assembly: GCA_034769895.1. NCBI lineage: Eukaryota > Metazoa > Arthropoda > Insecta > Hemiptera > Cicadidae > Magicicada > Magicicada septendecula. The sequence goes on along the minus strand of CM068367.1, from coordinate 28,710,037 downwards.
ATACATGTACTTTATTGACACATATTTTATACGTATATATTTTATTTTAATAAGAGCTTATTGACCATCATTTTTATTATATTAATTGCTGTACAGAGTATGGCGTGTGTGCATGTGTGTGTGTGTGTGTGTGTGTGTGAGAGAGAGAGAGAGAGAGAGAGAGAGAGAGAGAGAGAGAGAGAGAGAGAGAGAGAGAGAGAGAGAGAGAGAGAATATTATATATTGACCATAATAATTACGGCTTCTAATTCTTATTGAGTTTCGGTCTGATAAAAATGCAGATTTTATGCGATATTTCGAGATTTATTTTATCTTATATTCATGCCTATAACATAAAATATATAGTAGTATAATTGTAATGATAATTCTAATTCTAGTACAGTCAGCTCCCGATTATCCGGGATAATCACCGGCAGGGTGATCACGGATAAGTCAAATCCCAGTTAAAGCAAACATTGTTACCTAGTGCTTAAATGAAGGTCTTAGTTAAAAATAAAATATGTGCATACAATTAAGTAGTACATACCTTTTATTACACAATAAAAATTAATCAAATCACGTTTTTGTCAATTAAAATTGTATATTTACAAGCCGAACAATATGTACAAAGTCAGTGTTTATACACTCTGAAAATAATTTGGTAATAATTTTTGCTTCTTAGCACTTGCTGTATTCCTTAAAATAGAAAACCTAATTTTGCGTAAAACCAACTTGTTGCACAACAAAGTGTCTTCTTAACCTTCTAAATAGTCAAGAAGCCCCTCCACGTAATTGAGCGCTGTCCCGTGTGTGACTTTGGGCTCGGAAACACATTCATCACTCCCCTCCCCCTCATCTTCACTACCACTCTCACTTTCTGCTACGCCCTGCGCGCGCATCAATATTTCGTCGTCTGTCAAAACCTCAAACGCAGGCATGTTAGTATCGGACTTCAAACCACTCATTTATGTTATCTTGGTCGTTTTCATCACCTGGGACAGTGTTTGCTAACTGGGCGAAGTCAGCTGAGGTTTCAACATCAACCTCAAACCCAGCAAAATCCTTATCTTCTGATATGTCGGGAAATATTTTTTTCCAAGACTTCGTCATCATAGTGGGTTTAACTTTGTCCCACACAGCCGCAGTCTCGTAGATCGCGTCCAGAACACTTAGTCCCTTACAGAAGGTCTTCAAATCGTTCCCTTCTTCTATAAACTTTCTCAAATTACTTGACCGTTAGTTACGTTTTACAGTAACTATTACCCATTGATCCATTGGCTGGATCAAAGCTGTAACATTGGGTGGCAAGTATTTAACAACGATCTGTCCATCGTTGGATCTGAGCAACATTTCACTTGGATGTGATTTAGCATTGTCTAATGCTAACAGTGCTTTTGGGGGAAGTCCTTGTGATTTTAAAAACTCTCGAATTTGTGGACAAAACTTATTGTGGAACCAATCATAAAAAATGTCTTTATTCATCCAACCTTTCTTTTTATTGTAGTAAATCACAGGCATATTAACGGCTCGTGTTCCTTTAAATGATCGTGTTTTTTTTTAAATTTTCCTATCACTAGGAGCTTAAGTTTGTGTCCCAGTCGTGTTAGAAAACATTACCGTTATTCATTCCTTACTAACTGTGTGTCCCGGCACACTTTTTTCATTTTCAGATGCTGAAGTTTTCATCGGTAAGCACTTCCAAAATAATCCCGACTTGTCGGAATTGTAAATTTGTGCTGGTTGTAAATTTTCATCCAAAACAAACCGATTAAAGTCTTTGCAAACTGTTCTGCTGCCGTTTGATTGCCACTCAACTTTTTTCCGCAAATTTCCAACTCTCTTATGCTGTGATGTTGTTTGAATCATGTCAGCCAGCCAGATGATGCGTCGAAATTTCCTTCTAGACCTAAAGCTTCGAAAAAAAACTTAGCTTTTTTGGCGCATATTCGTCCACTTACAGAATTCCCTTGTGCTCGTTGATTATTGAACCACTCGAGTAAAGTTCAGTCCAAGTCTTCGTACGTTAACTTCTTCATAGTTTTCCGTTTCTTCATGCCAGACGATGAGTCAGAAGAACGCGGAAATTTTAAAAGTTCCACCTTTTTCTTAACCAAATCATGAACCGTTTGATCACCAATTCCATATTCGTCCTTTAACGATTTAACAGTGTGGCCCTTCTCATATTTTTCTATAATCTCTGTTTTTTCTGAATCGATAAAACAATCCTTTTACAGTTTTTATCCATTTCGAAACTCAAATCACAAACAAAACATGCAAACACAATAAAATAACATGTGAGGGTAAACAATCCGGTTAAGCATGAGTCACAATGCAATGAATGACTGACTGGACTGTGAAGGTCAAACTTGCTACACCCCGCTACACTCTCTGTGCCTAAAGCCAGTTCGCGCTAAGATGAGCCGTGCGATTTGATGCAGTATGTTGCGTCTTCTAATCTCGCACACGCGCAGTATTAAGAGGCCGTCAAATTGTATCGTAACACATTAAACAGACTATCATTTGCTTATAATACAGTAGAACTCCATTTATCTGAACTAATGATTGCCAGACATAATTCGGATGTGCAGAAATTCGGATAATTGGGACAAACAAGAAAAAGGTTATGTTATGAAAGAAACGCGAAAATTGCTCAAAAATCACTTTTGTTTATTTTTATTACGCGAGTACATTATCTTAATAAAAACCAGATCACACGTGTTTTGCAAAAAGTTCACTTTTACTACAAAATAATTAAAAATAATACTCGCACATAATTATAATTTTTCAGCTGAACATGTCAAACAAAGTTAATTGTTTTGACGTAAAAACTCGTTTGCGTGCAGCCAGGTCCCGAAAACGCTTGATGGCAAGAAACTGCTTATGATCACATTCAGACTGGCGTTCCATCCACTTTAAAGCAATGTCAAAACAAGCGAATGCCTCACTCGCCGTAAGTTCCTTTTCTGGTTCAACTGAAGCAACGTTGTCATCTTCTTCGTCCACCTGGTGAGATTCATCATTTACACTTTGGATAATTTCATCATCGTCAAAATTTGATATCCAGGGTCTGGTGAATTGCACTGCAACCACTCATTTGTTGTCCACATCACACTCAGAACAGCCAGGAATTTGTACAATGATTTTCTGGATGTCTTCAGTTGATACAGCTTCATTTTCTTCGACACTTTCTATTGCTATTTTTTCCTCTTCCTTCTTGTTCATTGTCTCTTCTTTTTCTTCCTAGATTTGTTGTTTTGTCGGAATTCCATTAATTTTATTCCATTCCCTCTTTAATGTTATGGTTTTTATCAAATTCCACCAATCGGCTATAATGTAACAACAGTCCTTTAAATCAATTTTCTTATGGTACACTACTGTACCTTCTTCATCTTCATCTGCTAACAGCAGCTTACATAAAAGTTGCCTTCTGAAAGCCCTAGGATTTTTCAATTTTCCTATTAAAAGCAATGGGAGTCGATGACTGCCAATTGAATTGGCAGAAGTAAGCAATGTCACACGTTCTTTACTAATTTTGTGACCAGGAGCACTAGCTTCTCTCTTTTAAGCCAAAGTTTTATGGGGCAGTGCTTTCCAATTAAGTCCCGTTTCATCGGCATTGTACACGCATTCAGGATCATAGTTTTTAGTTATGATTTTAAATTCAATAATGAACTTATCAGCTGCATTGTTATCTGCAGACCGTTTTTCTTCACTCAAATCTAACTCCCGAATACCATGCCTAGCCTTAAAATTACGTAGTCAACCGTTAGTAGCTTTAAATTCGGATAAACCACCTATCTTTTCAGCAAACATTTTTGCTTTTTCACAAACACAGGGGCCAGAGTGGGGATTTCCAAGTGACCGTTGCTGTAAAAACCATTTCCATTTAAAAACTGCATCTTCTAGGTGTTTATTTTCAACCGTTCTCATCACTTTTCTGGACGACATTCCATCCTCACTTTCCAAATTAGAAACAAAGTTCAAAATTGAAGAACTATTTCTTTTTATATCAGAAATTGTGACTGCTCCTACATTATAAGTTTTGGCTAATTTTTTGCCAGACACTCCTTTTTTTAATTGTTCAATTATTTTCACTTTGTCCGTCATCGACAATACGACACGCTTCCTTTTAGAAAACATTTTATTTACACACTACGCGAACACAAAATGTAAACAACTTGGCAAAATACTGTGCTGTAAAAACAGAACGCATGACATACACCACACGATAGACAGCAAGACACTGGTTAACTGTAAATGTGAGAGAGGTGAGTGACCTGGCGGGGGATGGGTGCGTCCTTGATATTCTATTTTAAGAACGAGAACAGTAGGCGACAAAACATTGTACTGATCAGTACATAAACTATGACGCATGGCTAATGCAGATTTATACGAATTTCATTTACTTACACTGTTTTTTGTTAGTACGCAACTGGAGTTTGAATAAACTTTTTTTTTTAGAAATTGCATTTGTCTTAATTTTCTAATATTGATTCTAATAATTGGCGATTCAGATAACTGGAGTTCGGATAAATGGAGTTCTACTGTAATTACAACTAGTGATTTATTTGCTACAGTACAACACTGAAAATAATAGTGTTGCAAATGCTATAATAAAGTCATTGTAAGCATAGTATGTATCAATATTTTTGCTAAAACTACAATTTTTTGAAATCATATATTTTTCCCGGTTGATCCGCAACCCGTTGACCTGATCCCAGAAAATCGGGAGTTGACTGTATATAAGTTGTATGATATTAACAGTGGTGTTGTGTTGTATAGAGTAACTAATAGTACTTACATATATTGCTGTGAGTCACATATACCACATTACATAACACTATACACTACGATACAAATACATTATAATACATATTAATTATATTTTTCCAATTTGTATACTGCATAGTGACAGTGTGTGAATCTATTACATGACTGGAAAAGTAGCGGATGCACAAAGTAATGAATTGTGAGGTACCAGTGGAGGAGGGGGTTGATGGGGTTGTTGACTTGTCAGATTTCTATTTTGTGTTTGTTTTCTGGGAATGTATAAGGTTTGTTGAATAACGCTTACTGAGGCTCTGTACACTGTTTTTTGTTTGTTTGTTTACAGAATGTTGCTTATTTTTTTCCGATAGTTATCATATCAAGGAACTGCCGTTTGAAATGATTAGTTTCTGTATGTATTATTTTTACTTTGTCAAACTAGAATGTGGCCATGTAGTCGAGCGTGTTGTGTTAAAGACTGTTGGATTGTGTTTATTAGTTTCTATTTTATCACAACTGTATTTGTGTTGATATACTCTTTTTTTTGTAATATTGTTCTGAGCATCTGTAATATTTTTGACTGCAGTTTTCTTGGTATGGAATTTCATAAACAATATTAGATTTTACTTCTATTTAATCTTTGTCTTTGGTGTTCGTGAAGTGTTTATTTATTGTATTGACATTTCTGTACACTATTTTGGTGTTTTTGTTAGTTCTCGTAAGTATATTAGAGATTTTATCTGATAGTGTTTTTATATATAGCAAGGAAAAATATTTGGTAGTTGTGATAGTTTGGTCTCGGCTATTGTGCACTGTAAGATGTTCTGTAAATTCTTTGGGTAGGCCTATACATTTATTTGTTTGGTCACCAGTCACATCAGTGGTATTTGAGCATATTTCATTACTCTTTTCAGTATTATTGCTTATTTTTTGTTACTTTGTTTTAACAATGTGCAAATTAGTTTATATAAGATTTTTTGCGACATTGATTTTGTAATGGAATGGGCAATGACTTGAGTAACGAATATATCTCCCTTTTTGTGGGTTTTGGTACCGCTTTGTGTTGATTTTACCATTAGGCTGATGGAGTAATGAAACGTCTAAGTAAGGAATTGAAAAGTCCGATTTTTCTAGTTCAACAGTAAACGTTAAATGTGGATGAAAATCATTAAATATTTCTGTTATTATGTTGTGTTTATTTGTTGATAAAGCGGTGATGATGTCATCTACATATTTGTAAAGAAACTGGATGGAAAATGGTACGATTTGGAGTTTTTTGTCTAGAATATGTTCGAGATATATATCAGCAAGAAAGGAGGCAATTGGGGATCCCATTGGACATCCGAATAACTGTAAGTAAAAATCCTTATTGAACTGAATATATCCTCTTTCTAAACACAATTTTAAAGCTTCAAGAAACTGTATATTAGGAATTTTTGTGTAAAGCCCAAGTTCATGAAATCTATTACCTATTATTTCAGTAACAATTGGTATCAATATATTGGTGAAGAGCGATGATATATCCAGTGAGGCAAGTTGATAATTAGGTGGTAATTGAAAATTCAATATTTTCTCATGAAAATCAAAGGAATCTTTAACGTTATACTTCTTGGTGGAAAATTGCGATAGAATTACAGCAAGATATCTGGCTAATTCGTATCTAGGAGATTTTATGAACTACACTATTGGTCTAACTGGATTATCTTGCTTATGATTTTTCACTAGGGAATATAACTTCAGAGGGGTGGGAGCATTATTTATAAGTTTTTAAAAAGTAAATTTGTCTGTGTATTTGTGTATAATATAATAAAGCAGTTCCTTCAAAAGATAACTATAAAAAAAAAAGCAAAATTCCGTAATCAAAAAAACCAGCGTACAGAGCCTCTGTAAATGTTATTCAAGCCTTATACATTCCCAGGAAACAAACATAAAATAGAAATCTGACAAGTCAACAACCCCATCAACCCCCTCCTCCACTGGTACCTGACAATTCTTTACTTTGTGCATCCGGTAATTCTTCAGTCATGTTAATAGAGTCACAGACTGTCACTAAGCAGTATACAAATGGAATAAAATATAATTAATATGTATCATGATGTATTTGTATCGTAGTGTAGTGTATAGTGTTATGTAATGTGGTATCTGTGATTCACACCAATATATATATATATATTGTAACTTTACTTATCTGCGTGTCATTGTGTTGTGTGAATGTATGAGCACCTACCTGCTGTCCGATCTTGCGGTTTTCTTCGGACTAGGGTGTGTGGATTTTGGATTTGATTTCGCAAGTATGTAAACTCAGGTTTATCACAACAGCACTCTAAGTAAGTTATTTTAAAAGTGAAGAGTTTTGTGAGGTTGGTAGGCTCCGTAGTACAGCAATAAAAATACAATGTGGGGTAATAAAACGGTGTTTATTACTCCAATGTCACACAAGAATGAAATGCTTATATGATCAAGTATTCTTACAAACTAAACAATAAATAAATCTTGAATAATGTTTTCTGCATGATTAATAATTTTCAGAAGTTGAGCTCGTTATTTTTAAAGAGTTTATTTTAACTGAGAATTTAATTAATCAGTTTACTTTAATTCAATTTAATTTCAATGTCTTTAAAATTTTGATTCTAATGAAATAAAAACTCTAAAGTTACTTGAAAATATTCAAAATAAACTAGGCGTGACAATCTAGTTCACGTCCCTTTATTTACTAGTGATCTGACTCACGTATACTGCAGTATGAGCAAATTATTTAATTCTTTGTTAAGATTTGTATAGCGCTTTTTGTTTTATCTACTGTTAATTCTTAACTAATGCTTATTAATTACTTATACTGGCTATACAGGTTATCACACGTGAATAATTCTTATTTAACTAGAGTCTTTGATTTCTGGCATCTGAATGATTTATATTACATTGATTTTAATTAAAAAAGAAAGAAAAGTTGAACTGTTGAAAAATAAATTACTTGATTTTGACTTTCCTGATTCTGAAGTGGATCGTAGAGGTGCTCCGGATGTCCCTCGCTGTCCTTGTCCTATCGGCTAGAGATAGTGATCTACTTGAGCGTCCTGGGTTTTGGCGATGAGCTCGGAAATCAGCAACACTCTGCTCTCCTGCTATTTGGTGAAGTTTTTACGTCTGTAGCTTTCTGCGAGAACTGCTTCACGTCCCTCGTCGATTCACGTTCCACGTCAGCGTGTGTGTGTCGTTTCGAGTTGTAGCTCTGCTTGTCAGTTGATTCGCAAATGGTTTAGACGGCCTCTCTGTTGTATTCTTGAAGTAATGTCTTGTAGTCTTGTAGATCTCTTGCGTGCGTACGCCCACAGTTAATTGTAGTGCACAATACGCTTGTTTGTTGAAGTGGAAGAGTATCTTGACTGGACGCTGTAATTACGAGTCGTTACAGTTGATCTGTTTTATGATGATCATAATTAGGCGTGTTGACCACATAGAGTCTTCAGATGAGTCTTCACAAAACTATGGTTTTGAGACGATCGAAGATATACGTCTGTTCTTCTTGAATACTGGCAGTAGAGTGTTTAAGCAGCCCCAAAACTCCGCGTTGGTTCCAATTTCTTCGAATGATTTGATTGGCTGACACACTCTCCCTACTACTCAAAATTTGAATCACCTCAGCCCGTGAGAACGAAACTACTTTCCCACAGATGGAGAATTTATATTATTATTAATATTCTTAACACAACGGAACTGAATTGTCATTACGGATTTCCTGTGGCACTTTTATATTGCAATTATCTTGGCTGCAAGCCAATTTGTGCTAATTCTAAAATATACAATTTGTTGTAAATTCTTATAGCTATAACATATCAAAATCTCTTTTATGTAGCTCAATTATTACGGAAGTTATTAACATAAAATTAATTAACTCTGTTATTATTTAATTATCTTGCATAAAATTCGCACACCCTATTATTAATATTTCGGCAAACATTTTGGCTATAATGGATTTTGCCTGAATTTACTGGTTTCCGAAATATTAATAATTGAAAGTTTGGGTGTGGTCGTATTCGTTACACAGTGAGTTGATTATGTAACAGCCGCGTGTGCGCCTTGCACAATGCATTATTATGATCGCTATAACATATGAGTGGAGTTTCAACTATTAAAATTTATTTAACATCAATATAGTATACCCTTAACATATAACTCCAAATTAATGATATTTGGTCCTGTTATAATATATATAAGTACTATTAGTTACTCTATACAACACAACACCAACTAGTTAATATCATACAACTTATACACGAGAATTAGAATTATCGTTACAATTATACTACTTTATATTTTATGTTGTAGGCATGAATATGAGATAAAATAAATCTCGAAAGGTCGCATAAAAACTGCATTTTATTAGACCGAAACTCAATACCAACTAGAAACCATGTGTGTGTGTTAAGAATTAAATTAGTCAAATAAGGCAGATTTTGCAACACATTGTACATCAAGTCTGCAATTGGTGCCATAGAAATAATGCTTGTGTGAGGTGTTGCATTATCCCGCTGCAAAATGATCGATTGCTATACTAAGCACAGTATTTTTTTCATTTAATTGGTCTAAAAGGTTAGCATAGTACTTTATTGCTTCACCCTTTCATGATAATCTATTAAAAGTATTTCTTTGGCACCTCAAAAGCAAAGCAATACCTTCCTGCAGAAAAAATTGACTTTGCCTTTTTCAGATATAGAAAGGCACTATGCATCTATTGTTTTGCTTTTGGAGTGAAATGATGGGCCCATATTTCATTAGTCATTACAAATCTACCTTTCAGATATTTGTTGAAATGATCCAAACATTCGTGAGTAACTTGCATTCCAATGTATTTTTGATCAGGTAACAAACACAGCACACATCTTGTGTACAGCTTTCTCATATCTAATTCCTGTATAGGAATGTGATATAACATTTTATCTTAGATGTCCACAGTCTTAACAATTTCAGACATCTTCAAACAGCGATCTTCCAAAACAGCATCGTGCACTTTATTTCTGGTGTAGTGGCACTTTTCGGCCACCCACTGCGGGGTCGTCTTCCAAACTTCCACAACCATGTTTAAATTCAGCTATCCATATTTTTCACTGCCCTCCTCCTCTCTTTTCCTATGGCACTACAGCCTGAAGTCGAGCCTTCGCCTCCTCTATCCTGACCCACCATGTCTCTCTGTCAGTAGCAAAGGACTTCCATCCATGCACTTCCAACATCTCTCATGCATCCACAGCAGCAGTAGCTTCCCATCTTTCATTTCATTAAAATTTTCTGTTGTGTTGAACATTTCTTAACAGAAGGTTAATGACTGCATGATGTGTAATGAATAAAAATATACTATATTTTCAACAGTGAACTGGGAAATAATGTTGAGAGATGACTTTGTTTACACAACTGTTTGTATTTGCAGCAGACCAACTTGATGGTTTACAACTGTTCATGAGGCATGCATACGGTGTCATGATCAGGTGAAAAACAGAAAAGCAACGCATACCTTTATATGGTAGGCCATGGACTTATCAAATTGCCCTTGTACCTTGTATTAAGCATACCACTTGCAGGAAAAGGCAGTAGTGAATGTTTCAAGATTACACCATTCACTTATTTCTCTTTTATCATCAATACCTGATTGGTTTGATGCGGTACTCAGGTTCTTCCTATCATGAGCCAGCCTCTTTATCTCTGTCTGCCTACAACATCACACAACCTCAACAATCAACTTAGATATTCCAGTCTCTGCGTTCCTCTCCAATACTTACCATTCATTGGGCTCCCTTCACCAAAGTCGTTAATCCTCGTTGTCTCAACCAGTATCTTCGCAAATGTCTCTTTTTCTCCCATTGTTTCAAGAACATGTCCATATTTATTCAATTACTTTGTCCATCCAGTTTATTTTTAATATTCTTCTTTAGCAGCACATTTAGCAGCAAATGCTTCTGTGGTCGTGTCTTTCAGCTTTCTGTATTTTCCAAGTTTTGTATCCATTTTACACAATGCAGTGGTGCCAATATATAACGTGAGGACCTTCTGCTTCCCAGTTGCAAATCCAGTATTTGACTTTAACAAATTTGGTTCTCTGCTGTGATCTGCATCCTCTGTAGTTGAAGTCCTCTCAGTTATTCTTACCAGTTTTAATGTTTACAGAATCCAACTTTTGTTTTTACCTTGTGTTCTTCTTTCAATAATTTTTCTATAATGTTCAATGTGTTTTCTAAATTATTATTGTTGTATGCAATTACAGACCATCAAAGAATCTTTAACATTTTTATTGTTTCCTTTACAGTAAAATACTCTCCTGTAATTGTAATAAATTTGTATAAAAGTAAATTTAATTCCTTATTATGTGTAGAATGTTTTAACGGTTGAAGTAAAGAAAGAAGCAGACATAGAAGATGCAGAGACTGAACAGGTAATGTACACAATCCTGATTACTTGTTAATCTATATGTATTTAATCTAGTTAGATTGTACAGTGTCATGTACCACTTAAGATTAGGACCACTTTCATCTGTAGGTATTTACGTTAAACATCACCAGAATACGCAAAATACAAGTATGATAGTATTGCATGCGTTTAAATTTGCTCCAGTGCACATGTAAGTGCAGAGTTGTTACAAAAATTGATGAATGATTCTATGTATTTTACGTTACTTTTTAATTGTCTCTTTTTGTACACAGAATAACTGAGAAGGGAAAATATTTTTTACAATTTTTCTATTTGCAGGATGCATTGCCAGTTGTAAATTCTGTCATAAAAGGAGAAGCATATGTAAAAGAAGAATTCATCAAAGGAGAGAATGAACAGTTTGTTGATCAGGTATGGTGCATTTGTTACATTTGTATATTATAATGAACATTTATTGTTACAATGAACAGTATTGTTGTTATTTGTAAACCTATCAGTTAAAACAGTTGGAGCCAGTATCGAATGGGAGTCATTGTTACGTGTGCTTTCCTTAGTCTACATGGTTTAGCCAAAACATTTTGTATCTGTTACTTTGTTGTGATTTACAAATGCGACCTTATTGGCTTCAGTTGTTATTGGGTCCTTTAAACGTAATAAAACGTGTTTGCGTCTTGCTAAACTGGTGCATCACTATGTGCATCTCTTCCTATCATGTCTGCCCTTTAGTTGATTTTCCTTTGGACTGACTCTATGGTTGTATTCTGGATAAATATTTCACTGTACAAACTTAAGACTTTTGTAAGTGACTGGGTGGGTGTGATTAGTGAATGGATGGCCGTCCCATCTTGATAACACATTCCTTCTCATTTGAATGCTGCCAACTGTACTCCCCGAGCTCTTTTGGCTGAACCTGTTATTGATCACCATTTGTGGTGGACTGGTCCTCCATTCCATCTTGAAGACCTCTACTTGGCCATCATCTTCTTTTCTGTAAGGGAAATTTTAGTTATGACCTACAACTCTGACCTTACCATCAGACCTTGTTAACTCAAGGTTAGTTATCCAATTCTTATTGCATTTGATCTGTTCATAAGGCCATTAGGAGATGTCTTAATCGAACTGACCTGTGTGTTTCAGTGCCTCATAAAATTTTTCAGGGTCTACGGGATTATTGTTTTTCCTACCTTCCTTCTTTGGAAGCGGAACTCCGAAAAAAGTTAAGTTTTGTACTGCTTTCAGGGCCACAGAATAATGGAGTCCTGGTGCTGACTTTCTGCTTTCAAATAAAGAAGCTGTAATTTTCAGTTTTTTGTTGGCAAAACCCAGACCAACATTGCAAGTCTGCAAAAAGAAATGAACGATAGTATTTAAGATAAAGATTATTGCTGATGTTTGATTTTGACAAATGCTTAGTTTTGTACTGGGGCTGATGAGGGGCACAATTTAAAAAGTAGTAGTAAATGTTTGTAATAATTTGCTTTTTCTTTTCATATTTTTTTTCAGTAATTTATTTTTGGACCCAAGAAGTTTTGGAACGCAGTTCCGGCGCTTTCCCACTGAAATCCAGCCCTATATATATTATAACGGTAGAACCTCTCTTACTGTTCTAATGTTATATTTTAATGAGCGTGTAATCATAATAAATAACACTAGAATGTTTTATTATAATTCATGTAATTTTTTATTAACAATTTTGTTATTTGGTTTTCGGTTTTAAACTCATTATTATTTTTACTTGATATTACGTGCAATTTGCACTTTTATATTACAAATAATTCTCTTATCTATCTTACGATTCCAAATTATCATAATTTGTATGTGCTTATTACGCATAATTCTTAATACTACCTTAGACACAAACATATTATATAATGTTCTAATGTAATACATTATTATCTTTATAACTACTAAATGCTCTTCATAACTGCATCTGCGTTATTTATTGTTACTTCCTCTAACGAGGTTGACATTTATTATTAATAATTATAGATTTTGAATTTACAGTTACTGCTAACTTTTTATCGTTTAACAGTCTTCTCCTATTATGGTACTTAATGTACAAACACAACACATTTACAATTATACAGTTATTTGAATCATCTTAGAATCTAATTGTCTATTCTTTTTCTCTTTTCTTTGATATTTAAAGTCTTTTGATTTGGTCTCGGTTTCTTATGAATACATGATTATTTGTCACCTTGTTATTTGTGTGGTGCATCTGAATCATGTCCTCTTCGTCCTGGATACGAATGACCCTTATGGTCAGGAAGTCCTGGAGTCGGGTAGTCTTGGAGTCTTGTAGTCCCTCGTCACTGGATTCTCGTATTCTGCTTCATTGGATGCTCGTACTCTGCTGCATTGGCCGCTCGTACTCTGCTGCATTGGCCGCTCGTACTCTGCTGCATTAGCTGCTCTTACTCCGCTGCAATGGCTGCTCGTACTCTGCTGCATTAGCTGCTCTGGCTGTCAATCAACTCTAGACGCTCTAGGCGTTGGACATAGCCTCCGGCAGTCCTGATGATTGAACCAAAAAAGTTGTAGTCCTTGGACAGCGCCTCCGGCTGCTATGATGGTCTGACGAGTAAGAGAGTGATGATTGCGCGGCCTCATATTTATACCCAAGGCGCCGAAATCATGTCTCGACAATATTCTGCCTGTTCGCAATTGTCGAGCGCGTCACTTTTAATCCCGCTTTCTAATGACACTTCATTTGCTCGTCTTCGCGAATTGCAAAGTCTTTGACATATTATACGATATTCCTTCGATCGGTAATTTTTAGGCGTTCATCATGCACAAAACCGCTTTTCTTAATCTTAATTACTCTAATAACTACTAATTTTTAACTTCTTATTATTTCACTTTTTGTTTGTTTCGCACTATTTTTTATCTATGTGTTTGTGTTATTTTAACACACATTTTGGTGTCTTCAGTTTTTCGCTACTATGCACATAAGCCTAGTAAATTAATTAAATACAATTAATTTATATCGTTATCGAAAGGGCGGCGCCTTTCATGAATGAACCGGTCGTCACACACACACACACACACACACACACACACACACACACACACACACACACACACACACACACACACACACACACACACACACACACTTGTGTACACACCACATGCAGAGGAGCAGCTGCTTTGCTCCCTGTCCTAACACGCAAGTCAGGTGTTTCCATTACAATTTATATTGCCGTCTGAATTATTATTATTATTCAAATGCGTTACTTATATCTTCTAATTGCTTATTTAAAATACTCAGTGCAATGCACAGTACTCAACATAATTGTACTGTTGCAATATATATTGTGACAAAACATTTGAATTAATTTTTGCGCATAGGATTTATATGTGTGTGTTTTATAAATCAATAAGTCTATATTGGAGGTATTAATTATAATTTATTGCACACCAAATTAATACTGGTTCATACGATATATTTTAGATATACACAAATTAAATGAATTCTGAATACTGTTTGAAAAATGTTTATATAAAGTTCAGACCTGTAAATTTTACTTGAATGATGATGATCCAATATGATGCGGTGCAATGGCTGACGGCGATGCATAGATCACGCGTGTCCTCCCCTCGTAGACTCTGCTGGGCTGGTGTCATGCTGAAACACGCTGAACCTGCTCATTGAACTGCGACACTGCCTCGCTGTGACAACACTGAATATTGATTGTTAAAAGTTTAAGAATGTTTTTATAGTGTTTTAAACCATTTACGACTCTTGAGGTGTAATGTGGGTGTTAATTAAAAGTGGTGTATAAGCTCACACCTTCCGGCTTGTCTTCAAGTGTCCTCGCGTCAACCAGTTCTGTCGCGGTCGATAGAACTCCCTATGAGGAAGTCTTGAACTAACACAGATACAACAACAACAACAAAAATTCACAATTATATTATGACAACTGAATTACTTGGATCTGTAGACAAACTCACACAGAGGTCCAAGTTTCCGTACACCTTTCGCACAGTTTACAGGTTCACGCAAGAGAAACTTTTTGAACGCGAACCGCACGTTTTCTAAACAAAGGCTCTAGATGAACTGACTTTGATCTGCACATGGCAACAGACAATTTTCAATGAATTTGCTGTGTTCTAATAGGCCAATTACCAGTCACATGATAAATGCACATGGCCCGCATATTTGTTCATGCAACATTTTGCATGGAATAGGCATAAGCCTGCCTAGATAATTATCAGGGATTTTATTATACCACACTTGAGTGAGTTTCATAAACAGGAGAATGTCCGTCATCCATGCATAATACATAGTTCATTGCTTATCATGATCCTGTGTTCTATCGCAATATATATATATATATATATATGTATCGCTACGAACGAAAGGGTGGACATTGTGTATAAAATTTGCTCGTTGTGGAGAACGCGTCACTATGAGGTGTCCAAGGCTATGCTTAGCCGTCCAGTCCGTGTTGGCACTAACATTTTACATAGTTATATTGTATCCTAAACACTGTCCGAGTGCTACCTATGTCTGGTTTTGGTTCTGCACTGACGTCATTCAGTAACGTATGAGCGACATACACATTGGGTCATCTGTTTATTCAGTTGTTTTTCTTGGCTTGAAGTGGGTTTTCCTTGTTTTTGTTTACGTATTATTTTTCGTTCATTAAATATAAGTGTATTTATTATTTAGTGACATTCATAATTTCTATGTAAATACGTATAAATGTATTCTGTACAAATACAGAGTTATGTGTATTACTAAAATTTTCACTTAAGCAATGCTCCTATATAATACTGAGAATTCGTCCAGTACGTGTACTAAGTACATGAAGAAACAAACGTGAATTCACACACTGAAATTAATGCACTAAATATAATTAACAAAGAGTTGAAAAATTGTGGAATACGACAAAATTAATTAATTTTGTATATCTAAAATCATATTCTTTAAGATATTTGCTTGACAAATACTGAAATACATGTGTCGTGCCGTTCGTGTTTAACCTCGGTAATTCTGTTTAATATGGTTAATTTTAGTTTAAAAAAGATTATAATAATTAAACATTTGTTACATTAAACTATTCTGAATCCAAAATTTCTTATTTGTGTATACAAAAGACATTTATATCATGCCTTGGAGATGAATCATAGAAGTCGATCATGATTAAAAAACATTTGTTGTTATTATAACTTTCCACGACTGATTATTAACCCACAACTCCAAAAAATTGGCCCGTGCAAATTCAGAGTCCTAACTTGAATTTGAAGACATTCTTGTTTTTGATTACCAGTAAACTGGCAATGCTACGTTGATTAGTCTATAGTAGGTTGTAAGCATTAACTCAAGTAACTGAATTCAGCTAATTAAATAAGAAAAATAATACTAATTTACTAACTTTTTGCATGCGTTATTTAGGTGTAACATTTTTTACCATATTATTAACTGGTGTCATTACAATTTGTCTTCCAAAACGTTTCATAAGTCATGATATTTTATAAAAATCAATGCACAAATAGTTCAATTTATCGTAGCCTGTTCGTTTTATTGTAGCCTGTTTTTGTTTATTTAGTTTTGCCCATTTTCTCTTTAAATTATAAATTCTGTACATTAATGCTACATTGCAACTATTAAAGTGTACAATTGAGAATTATTGACTTTACATTCAATTAAGAAGTAATTTCGTTTTTACTTTATAATTGTTGTGAATTGAATGCCAAAGCTTAAAGCAGATTAAACTAATAAACACTAAACTAAGAGACCATTCATTTTGTTCTTATAAAATTTACATGAACACTGAAATATTTCTGGAGTATATGTGTAAATATTGCGACAACGCAAATTACTAAACTATTGGCGCATAGGATATGGTAGTATGTGTATCTTAAAGCAAAAGTCTATATTGGAGGGTTTAAGATTATTTATTGCACAAGACATATGTAATTGTTTATATGGTATATTTGATAAGTATAATAATGGTAGTGTTTGATATAGAGTCTTTTAAAATGTTAATTACTGTTCATACACGTGATGTGATACGTTACATATGTGAAGATTCCCACAACGATGTTGCTGAAAAGAAAGGGGGGGGTTTGCTGTATCGTTGAGTTGTCCGGCGTTGCCTATTGATGACAGACGGTTCACCCTGGAAACGCTTTCAGCTGGGCTGGTGTCCTGTAGTTCCAACGTGACACTGACGCTTTGCACACCACAACGGTTCTATGGATATTATTGGTTAAATTTCATATAGAGTTTATAACTTACAAGTATCTCAGGTAACAGTGAGTTTTATATAACAACGGTATATTAAGCTTATACCACTCCGGACTCTTCAAGTGTCCACGCGTACCACTGGGTCTACCGCGATCAGCAGACCTCCCTATGTGGAAATCTTCCACTAACGCGGTAACTTCTTGATGATAAAATTTACTACTACGTAATTATTAAATTTTACTGGCACTGCGGAAAATCTCATACAGTGACACAGTTCAAGCTCACTTATTACACACGTAATGCTATAGTAATAATGCCGTGTGTAGAGAGGTAATATTCAACTGTTCTGAGTCTTCGCACGTGTTACTACCGCCGAATAGTCTTTACAAATTCTTGCAAGCGGAAAAATCTTGAACAAGAATTGCACGTCCCGATCGTGATAGCTGCCAGAGAAGAAGTCCCGTAATTATGCACGCAATGCTTTAATAAGAATACTGTGTGTAGATGTAATATACAAACAGTTCTGAGTCTTCACACACGTTACTACCGCCGAATAGTCTTTACAGATTCTTGCAAGCGGAAAATCTTGAACAAGAACTGCGCGACCCGATCGTGATAGATGGTTGAGAAGAACTGCCTGTGTAACAACAGGCTTAAGAAAATTTCCGACTGCCTTCCAGCATTTAATTGGTGGAAGCAAGTCACATGGTTACATACAACATGACATGCAACTTTTCATGCCGTAAAGTGCCTCAACTTTGTAAGAGCATGCATAGCTGGTAATCACCGAATACCCTTATCTCATGCATAACTGCATACTTTAATAAGATCATATATGAATGTCAACTAATAGCCAGAAATATACTGGGACTGTAGCGAATACATTAGTCTATGTTCAGTTCAGTGTCATAACACAATGATAATTTATTCACGCACAGCCGGGGAAACGTTTATCACTCGCGCACGCGCGCACATTCCCACAGACATAGTACATGAATAAACAACAAATAAATAATACACAGTTTTACTAAACTTAACTCCTTATCCTAACGAAAATACAACTGATATCACAACCAAATCTAACAAACTATCAATTTAAACATGAATGTTCATAGTCTGTGTATTATACAAGCCTGCCCTGCTTATCAGGATCCTGTGTTTCATTGCAGGATTAACCCCTTCCCGCTTAAATTTTTTTTTTTTTTTTTTTTTAGTAGACTAACAAAAAATAAAAATTTTTTTTCTTGATATACCAAAACAATTTCCTAATCCTAAGAATAATAATACTAATACCCTCAAACACAAAATCAAATAAACATCCTCATAGCAATACTAACATTTCAAAACTGTCACCTTGACAGAAACAACAAACCAAAGACACGTGGTAACCTTTAAACCAAAACAAATACACATGTTCTTGACAAACAGATAGCAAATTACGCATGGTCACAAGGTACAACAGACTGCATTCCTTATCTTTAATAGATTATCGCTCATTCACAGAATTATCCTACATATAACATTTATACCTGAACTGACATATTTAAATAGCTACACATTCTTACACCCTATATCCTGACATTTACTTCTGAGTTTTTTGTATAAATTTCTCTCAGTTTTGAAACGCATACGTTTACTTGGAAATATAGATTTGAATTTATCTAATATACGCCGTATTTGCTTTATCTCGCTACCAGTTAACTGAACCTTGGGGGTCAGTGAGTTACTCGTTATCTTATCTTTCGAGCGTCCCAGTCTGATAATGTGCGGTCCACTATCAACTTTACCTTGCAATGTTTCGTTCGGGAATTCAATTGTAGCGTGCAGTGTATTCAACTTGTCGACTTCCAAAATAATATCATGTCCGAGTTTTCTAACTACAAGAACAGTCACCTCTATTTCCGTTCCCTGTACGTATCTTGTTATAAGTGCCTGTTTTTCAACTATCTGCGACTCACCCGTCGCTGATTTTATAATTGTGTGACACCGGCAGAATCAGAGTTTGTATAAAGTGGTTTTTATGCCTCTTTAGTGACCGCTCGTCCATCAGCGATATTTCTGCGCCGCTGTCGAACAATACGTCGTCAATATAACCGCTGATTTTCGCTTCGACAATAAGGTCGGTGTCATTTTCAAGACTAATATTTTCCTCATATTCATTACTATTATCATTACTACACATTAAATTATCCCTAATTTCTGCAGGATATAGGCCAGACACCACAATTTTATTCTTACAACTAACATTACTCACATTCGATCGATTGAACTGCTTTTTAACTGAATCATTTTCAGTAACTGTTGCTAATAAGTTGGTATTAAATTGCTGAGTTGTATTTTTATGTTGTTGTGATTGTGGCTGATTTTGTGGTGGTTGAACTTGAAACTGATTACGCGGTGGTTCATTATTATTTACCATAATTGTTGTCACCTTATTGTCATCAGTATCATTCCCTTCTCTGTCCTTCGTAACTACCTTAGTATCTGATTTAGATTCATCTAGTACCTCATCATTACGACATGTGTCATAAATACCTGCACCGTTAGTATCCATGCTAGTTCCAGGCTGTACTACTGGTTCGGGATTTTTATGTGTTATGCATACACTGTCCGAATCCATAATAGCTTCAGATTCTACCATTTGTTCATGGTTCTCGCATGCTATATCTGTCACATTATACACTATCACCTCATCACAGCAATTACCTGAAGTATGTTCTGGACTAATAGTGCTGTTACCTCTAACTGCACTTTCGTTATCTTCACTACCATTCGACGTAGAATCTAGATACTCGCCTTTACCGAGAGATGAGTTACTAGGCCCTAATTGGGTTGATTCTGTATAATCACTTTCAATCTCATCTACTACGCTACTGTTCTCCGTTAATCCTTCAGATGTAACATCTTGGTTAACTTCCATATTACTTTCGTTGAGAGTATGTTCAACAAGAACATTTGGTACTCCAAACTTAACACAATGTACAATATTTTCAACAGCTAATTCTAATTCAGTAGCAGCTGAAATTTCCTGTAGATTCGATATCATCTCCTCTCTGTCGGCTTCCATTACTTCCCGCATTTCCTGTATACCCGTTGCCATCTCTACTAAATACTTCTGCATACTGGCGTCAAGTTCTTCCAAATTTCTCTGCATATTCGCTTCCATGGTTTTCATACTAGCTAATATGGCCGCTAAAGTATTCTCTATCCCTGCTGACTCAGCCATAGTGATCAAAATTTAATTTAAAATTTAATAAAATTTAAATCTACTGATTTATACGCTAAGAAAATTATTATTACTACAAGATTATTAACGTAGTGTAACCAGTTTATACGCACACAGTAAGCAGTTCAATATATCAAAATGTAAACAAACCTTATCTAACACACAAAACAACTAATAATCTACCTCCAATATACTGATAAATTGTTCATATATGACACACAAGAGAATATGCACAATTGATAAATTATATCCTCAGATTTTCATATGAACCATACACATACAAATATTACATTAATTATAATTATACGTCAGATGTAACCAACAAATTTTATACTCTTAGATATATATAGAATAGCATAAAATTACCGCTAATTTACATGCCCTACGTTGCTAAGCGCCAAATATCACTATGCGACAACACAAATTACTAAACTATTGGCGCATAGGATATGGTAGTATGTGTATCTTAAAGCAAAAGTCTATATTGGAGGGTTTAAGATTATTTATTGCACAAGACATATGTAATTGTTTATATGGTATATTTGATAAGTATAATAATGGTAGTGTTTGATATAGAGTCTTTTAAAATGTTAATTACTGTTCATACACGTGATGTGATACGTTACATATGTGAAGATTCCCACGACGATGTTGCTGAAAAGAAAGGGGGGGTTTTGCTATGTCGTTGAGTTGTCCGGCGTTGCCTATTGATGACAGACGGTTCACCCTGGAAACGCTTTTAGCTGGGCTGGTGTCCTGTAGTTCCAACGATGACACTGACGCTTTGCACACCATAATGGTTCTATGGATATTATTGGTTAAATTTCATATAGAGTTTATAACTTACAAGTATCTCGGGTAACAGTGAGTTTTATATAACAATGGTATATTAAGCTTATACCACTCCGGACTCTTCAAGTGTCCACGCGTACCACTGGGTCTACCGCGATCAGCAGACCTCTCTATGCGGAAATCTTCCACTAACGCGGAAACTTCTTGATGATAAAATTTACTACTATGTAATTATTAAATTTTACTGGCACTGCGGAAAATCTCATACAGTGACACAGTTCAAGCTCACTTATTACACACGTAATGCTATAGTAATAATGCCGTGTGTAGAGAGGTAATATTCAACTGTTCTGAGTCTTCGCACGCGTTACTACCACCGAATAGTCTTTACAAATTCTTGCAAGCGGAAAAATCTTGAACAAGAACTGCGCGACCCGATCGTGATAGCTGGTTGAGAAGAACTGCCTGTGTAACAACAGGCTTAAGAAAATTTCCGACTGCCTTCCAGCATTTAATTGGTGGAAGCAAGTCACATGGTTACATACAACATGACATGCAACTTTTCATGCCGTAAAGTGCCTCAACTTTGTAAGAGCATGCATAGCTGGTAATCACAGAATACCCTTATCTCATGCATAACTGCATACTTTAATAAGATCATATATGAACGTCAACTAATAGCCAGAAATATACTGGGACTGTAGCGAATACATTAGTCTATGTTCAGTTCAGTGTCATAACACAACGATAATTTATTCACGCACAGCCGGGGAAACGTTTATCACTCATGCACGCGCGCACATTTCCACAGACATAGTACATGAATAAACAACAAATAAATAATACACAGTTTTACTAAACTTAACTCCTTATCCTAACTAAAATACAACTGATATCACAACCAAATCTAACAAACTACCAATTTAAACATGAATGTTCATAGTCTGTGTATTATACAAGCCTGCCCTGCTTATCAGGATCCTGTGTTTCATTGCAATATGTAGTAAAGTAGGAATACTAATGTAAATACTTGTTAAGACAGTTACATATTATATACTAATCAAAATTTGGTTTATTAGCAAACGTAATGAATTATCTAAAATGTACATTATTATTTTAAACTATCACTCGTTTTTACGCGGATATAAAGCATAACTTCTTTCGTTCATCAACCTGACTAGTGTATAAATCACCACTAAACAGTTATGACTACGTATGCAGTGTCACACACTAAATGAAAATGAGTTTGTTTATTCAGTGGAAGCCCCAGCATTGAATATTACGTCTTCAATTGTATACACAGCTGGTGTATGTTATTAAATAGTTCTCCTTGATAGTACAACATCTGACGACAATATTGCTACATACCTTCTTGAAACAATTTGTTAGTCATCACTACGAGAACTTGTACACATGACAATTTATGGTAAGCAATTCGAACTAAGGCTAGGCGCACAATTGTGATTATCTTGTAACAGGACAAAATAGGGAGGTTTATTTTATTAATTTCTGTATTAAAATTAACATTGCTAATTCCCATGACAGCTTGAACAAAGAACCACAGCAGAGCTTTTTAAACGTACGTTAGTCTGGAATGGTGTGCGCGGTACAAAACACGAGAATTGTCACGTACAGAATGTGAGTCCCCGAGCACAGGCGCCTCACCTGCGCCGAACGATTAAAAAGGATGCTAAGACGCCGTAACAAAAAAATGGCGTGAGACGACAAATTTGCACCGCGTGTCTGTGAAGACAAAGGAAGTGGTGAACCACGGCCTGTGGTATCGCCACCGAATATCGTCGACGGTCGAAAGAACCAATGAACCGTCGAAACGTCACAGTAAGGAGCTTAGATGTCCTCGTATTTCCGCCAACATCTAGTGGGCAAGGCCAAAGAAAAATCCTCGCCAGCCATGGTGGCAAGGCGTCACTCTACACACAGTGTCAGGACCGGACGGTCGCGTGTGTAAGTCGTCCAAATAGTTCAAGTCGAATTATTAATAAAATGTGTTAAAAAACTAAACGTGATCACGAAACAACTCATAATGAATAGCGAATAGCCAAATTTATAAAAAGAACAAGCTAATTCCCGAAAAATATAGTGAAAACAGTGCGTGACACGTGGTGGCGTAACAACGTAGAACCTACGAAAGGATGAGTACTCAACACTTTCTATAAAGGCCTAAATATGATCAATCTCTAAAGAAAATAACAAATTACAAAATCAAACTCATTTTGGAATAAGATCTAGAAACGGGGTAATTGGAATGTGAGTGGTGTGTGAAATTACAAAGTATTGGTTCGTCTTATGAATATAGAAGATATTTCCATTTTTAGTAATTTAGATTTTATAAAATGTAAATTGTTTGTATTAGTGGGAGTTGCGAGATGCAAAAGCCTAGTACATGTGTGTTAAGTAATTCAATGATGAGAGATGGGAGTATAACAACAGATTCAGTAAAGAGAGGATGTCATGTTAAAGAAAAATGAAATAATGTTTTATTTTAACTTTATAAATATGTATTTGTTTAATTGTATTTGCCTATTATTCTCTGCCAAGTACACTAAATGACATCCCTGGTTAACACGCAAAACGTTTCACACAATAATTTTAAATACTGAAACTCTACAATCTGTTGTAACGAAAAAAAAAATCGTGGTCACGAAAAAATATTGAAGTTCACACACTTGCGATAAATACATCGCAATTTTACCATAATTTTTGTCATTATTTGTCAGTATAGAAAGGAAGTCGTAGAAACAACTTGTCTTGTGGCTTTGATTTTGCGAATTATCAGTCAGAGGACGCTGAATGAACAGTTTTATAAAATTCGTGCGGATTTACGATTACACTTTCAATCAAACTGACTTTCCTAACTGTATCAGTGCTAAGCATACTAAGCTTATCGGATGATAAGCACATAAGACTAAAGAAACCCGAAAACTCCGGTTCACAGTTTTATAATAATTATAAGAACTTTTTCTCCACGATACTTTTCGGCGTAGTTGACGCTGACTACTGTTTCATAGCAATTGTTGTAGGATCATGTGGTTCAATTGGCGATTATAATGTATTCAAAAATTCAAATTTTGGTCAAAGACTACAAACCAACAAATTAAACATTCCTAACGCACAAATGTTACCATACAATGAGCAAGTGAAACCTATGCCATTTATTTTCGTAGGAGATGAGGCATTTGCATTGTCCCTACATATCCTTAAGCCTTATCCGAGGAGATACCTAACAGTTTCACAACGAGTTTATAACTACAGATTTCTTCTCCTTCGCAAATAATTCACTCCAATTTCGTATTACATTTACGCACACTTCGCCCCACAGTTTTTCTTTTATATTACGGTCGCTGTATTCTTTTAACTGCTTATCGAACAGAGCTGGTCGTTTTTCAACTTCAGTGATAAATAATTAGCTCTGGGTCTAGGACACAATTTACAGTATCATCAGATTCGGTGTCAGATATGGTGCTAGTCTACTCAGCACACTCGTCTCAAGACTAACAGCCAAGCAATCGTGGCTACAGAATCACAAGTGAGTGCAGGTCTGTACATATCTGTGTGATTTATTTGAGCCAGCGACAATCGCGTTGCTGATAAAATAGAACATGTTGCTATTTTTTAATCGCTACAATTTCTCAATCACAATTGAGTGCACTGGCATTTAAAACTATGTGTTCCATTTTTTGCAATTAATCTGTCGTGCGACAAAAATTGCAAGTGTGCGCGTAGGCTAACCGATTTTCTGACTGTGAATTGACCACAGGACCGTTATTTTCCTAAAAAAGAATTAGTTTCTTATTAATGAAAAAATCTGGTAATATCAGCTCGCCAAGTAATCGACATTTCTTTCTAAGTGAATTCCGTAATTATATAAATTTAGTGTTAATGTTTATGTAGATACTGGAAACATGGAGTTTGTTAATATTCTTAACATAGCAATTAATTTGACCAGGGTTTGCTTACAAAAGGCTTTGTTTTATCTCGAGCAACTGTCTGCATTGAGACTAGAGATCTTCCTTCCACAATTTTTTTATAAAGAGAAGAAAGATTAATCAATTTTTTTTCAATTTTTGTCTTTATAGATCTCATTTTAGAACATGTTATTATTTTGTTCAGCTATTTGTAACTTATGAAAATCTAAAACAATTAAGAACACTGGCTTCACCAACACGAATTTTATGCCTTGAAGGATTGTCGCCTTGCTACAGAAAAGCACAAAACCACGAAACCTTAAATTTGGCAGTAAAGGTTATTTCAACCAGTAGAACAATTTTTATTAAGATTTGACAAGCTTCTTGAATAATACGACCAAATTAGCTGAACCAAAATTCAGCACACTTAGAAAATATTGTAGCGGTATACAACTTGTACCTTTATACAAAATAATAATAATAATAATAATAATAATAAAACTCACTGCTGCCAGAATATTACTTACCGTCATAATCCCATTAAACTTACCTTTTAAACACAAAAAACTTCAGGGCCACCACGATATTTTATGGTTCAATATCGAAACCTTTACACCCTTTCCCTTATAAAAAATTAAATAATCCCGCTATTTGACTTCCCCTTACTTCAGAAAATTCCTCGGAACGTTAGACGAGGTTTTCAGCACAGAATAGGAAATGGTAATTGCGTAATAACTTACTCTAACACTTATTCATGATAATTCAAATACTATTTTATTTACCATAAAAATGACTTCTTTCTTTTCCTTCTTTACTTTTTCTATAATTTTGTTAATAAGGTTACAGTATCAAAATATGTAAATTCTATATATATTATATGAACCAGTACTCTCCTTAATGTTTTCTTTCTCCCCCTTTATTACATCACTCACTCTCTCGTTCTTTTTACACTTTGTTTTTAAACCCCGTTTATTGAGCTCATTACCACTTCTCTTTACCGACACACTTCTGGCCAAAAATAAACGAACTTGTAACTTTATCTCTTCCTTGTAAATGGTTTAGAGGCAAATGGTTTAAACTACGGTGCACGATATCGTTTTCGTCTTCTTCACGGAACTATCCGCATTCGCTTTCGGAACATTTTTTCCGGCGGTATCATAAACTGTTTGCTGTTATACGGTTTAAATTCACATTTTAACTTCATGTTTGCTTCACGGTTTAAATTCACACCTACTTAGAACTTTTCGGTCTACCAAAAAATGGTCCTAGGCTACGGTTAGTTTTATATCCGCTCTGTTTGCCGACTGCTATTCAACTTCACTGTTAGTCAACTGCCCACCAGCATATGCGTTTTTATTGCGCCTTCTCTGATTGGCCACTCCTGCAGCTGTTGCCTCCTGATGAAAACTGGCTTGTGTGAATTACGTATTTTTTCTGTAATTCACAGAGAGACTGAGTTGCAAGTGATTACATAATCCGTCTAGCCGGACTGGCCCCAGACACAGACGTGTGTTGTAATAACATTGTATCCAGCTTTGTGAAAGCAGGGGTTCCCAAGAGGTTGTACACTGTATGAATTGGCATTTATTAAAATTCTTTACCACACAAATTCTGTACTGTTACAATACCCCCCGCCCCAATGAGATGTTTTATGCCGAAGCATAAAAACTCTCATTGCATAAAACCTAAGAGGATCAGTGAGGATATAGCGCTGCAACCCCCCTTAAATCCTTACTAAAATCGTGGGTACTTACCCCCTAGTCCGGTGGCTGTGGCTGCACCTATCCGACTTACTGGATTTCTCGCTCAAGATCCCAACACCATAAAATCAGACAGGCACGTCACCACAGTATCACCTGACTCTGAAACATTCAATCAAAATAACAACAGGCGTTTCACTGTCCCATATCCCTGACTGATTCGTTTCCTCTTAGTCGTACTGGTTCTTTGTTAGCAAAGAACTGGTTAGATTTTTTATAAAGTACTGGTTTTTCATTTAATTTGCTAATATACTAATACAGCTGTTCTACATTCATACGCAGTTACATAATGCTCACACATACAACGTTAATACATATAAATCCCCTACAAATTGTATAATGTTTACAAAACACTATTACCCACCAAAATTATAAATTTGTTACATAAAATACAAATAAATCATAACAATCTTACTGTATAATACATTATTAATTATTCATAATAATAATAATATACATAATAATTACAGGTAACACCAACATTTCTCCTTTAGATTTAAATAAAAGTTATAAACATTACAATTTTAATCTCAATTTTCCATTGAAATAAATATTTTTGTCATTACGTTTTAATCGGTTACCATTTATTTTACAATTCCCATCAAAATTCAAATCAAAATAAGTTTAAATTCATTACTAACATTTACGTTTTCAATTAATTTAATTCCTACTCAAATTTAATTTCATTACCTCATTTGTTCAAAACAGTTTCAGTTACTTTAATTACATTATATTCAAAATGATTCTACATTAATAATAATAAAATCCTCTCACATAAATTTTAACTACATTATAATCATAAGTTACTTCATTATATTATTCACAAAAAGTTAACTCCCTTTAATTACGTGTTGCATTATTTTATTTCATCATGAAATTCATTCATGGCAATTATTCATCAAAATAAAATATTGTTGTTGTTACCAACATAACCATAACTGTAAACATTAGTCACACAAAATACAAAGTACATGTCAACCACATGCCAGCTGATGCACTACCAGAACATAACCTTAACACAATACGTTTAACACCAATACAAATTTATTTACAAATTTTTGTCATTTCCTGTTATTGTTTACCACACCTCATTGCATAAGTAAGTCAGTAATTATACCATGAGTTCAAATAATTAAATGTTCATTCACTGTTTAACCACCATCATCGAAAATTAGTCTTATGTTGAATATACACAATTCATTTTTATTTACATTCATTATATTACTATTTTTAATATAATAATCATAAAACTTTGTTTTTTCCATTATACCATAATAATAATTCCCAGGGTCATCCCCCATTATCATATGTCATGTCTACATCGGGTATGGTTAAGTTTCCTTCGGTATTATTTGTCACAATTAAATAGTTTATATTTTCATCACTATAGCCATCATCTATTACTAGTACGCTAATCTTCTCAAAAGGTAAGGGTTTATTATTATCAACCTCAATATAATCATCGTTTGCCACTACATAAGGTAAGTCTCTATTGTTTATAATAATTCTCTCATTATTTAACTTTCCAACTAACCCTTTATAACCTCTATTCAACTTAAATATCACTCTCTCTCTCTCTCTCTCTCTCTCTCTCTCTCTCTCTCTCTCTCTCTCTCTCTCTCTCTTTATGATCACTTTCTTAGCCCAATTTCACATTTTCACTCCACACAGAGGGCAGTACAACAAAATTATTTAAACACCATCTGGCCTTACCAGATACACCAACAACCAAGGGACATTTTGAAGATCTTTTATCTTCTACAAACACTATCGAGGAACTCTCATCCTCCAAGAACATTCGTGAAGTCTCTGCTTCACACTCTACATCACGGGAAAATTTTGCCCTCTGTTCACCCTCTACATTTAGCCTATCTTCGTACTCCCTTTCTAACTCATAAACACTAAGTGCTACTCTGTTACTAACCCCAAATAACTTTCTACTCTCATCATTATTTCTACTATTTACCATATCATGCATAATCAACCATATCACCTCATTAACATTGTTACTCACCTTGTCTAGTGTTGCCTGATTTGCATTTAAAGTATCAGCTTTCTGATTATTACTTGTATTAACAGCACCTACCTGGTCGTTTTTTTATCTCGTCACACCGTTTAATTAATTCATCACATTTTACATTTATACTATTCTCAAATTTCACATTTTGTTCTTTGTATTGTTCAAATTTAGCATCCTTTGCGTCAAAGCGTTTATTTAATTCATCGAATTTAATCTGTTGGTGTCAAAACGACTATTTATTTCGCTGCTTATTTCATTGAATTTTGTCTCAAATCTTTCATCACTATTGTCAAAACAATTATTTAAGGCATCAAATTTCTTGTTTTGTTCATTTAATTTAACGTTAATATCCCCCCTTTATTTCATTAATCTCACATCTTTGAGTTCATTAAAATGGTTTCGAGTTTATTACTTAACATTATGTTTTGCTTTTCTAACATTAATTGTATCATGTTCACTATATCATTATTGTCACATTGTTTGTTTTGGATAGGCATTGAATGAGTCCTAGCGCCTGCCATTGTCACGGACTCGGTTAGGCTTATTTCGCTTACTACCGTTTCGATCACTATCTATTTACTTGATTGTCTGTACTAGTATTAGTTAAGTCAATTTTGTTGACTTTGTCACTCTTATTTTCCATTTTGTATATTATTGTGTTTATATACGATTATGCTTTCTAACCTACATAACCGCTCTCATTCCCAAATAACCCTTCTCTTACACACTAATTATTCAGTTTAACTCAAAATACCCCACACATAAAATCGTTAACCATACGTGAAAGTAAACACACAATAGCGCTACCAAAACATAGCCTAGTTTATGCAATACGATAATTATTCACACATACGCCATTACCACAAACTATTTTCTGTGCCTCAAAACAGGTTTAATTCGTATAATATATAAATATATATATATATATATATATATACACACACACACACATATATACGAACATCCTGGCAGCGGCGCTACTTGTAGCGGTATACAACTTTTACCATTATACAAAATAATAATAATACTAATAAAACTCACTGCTGCCAGAATATTACTTACCGTCATAATCCCGTTAAACTTACCTTTTAAACACAAAAAAACTTCAGAGCCGCCACAATATTTTATGGTTTAATATCGAAACCTTTACACTCTTTCCCTTATAAAAAATTAAATAATCCCGCTATCTGACTTCCCCTTACTTCAGAAAATTCCCCGGAACGTTAGACGAGGTTTTCAGCACAGAATAGGAAATGGTAATTGCGTAATAACTTACTCTAACACTTATTCATGATAAGTCAAATACTATTTTATTTACCATAAAAATTGACTTCTTTCTTTTCCTTCTTTACTTTTTCTATAATTTTGTTAATAAAGTTACAATATCAAAATATGTAAATTCTATATATATTATACGAACCAGTACTCTCCTTAATGTTTTCTTTCTCCCCCTTTATTACATCACTCACTCTCTCGTTCTTTTTACACTTTGTTTTTAAACCCCGTTTATTGAGCTCATTACCACTTCTCTTTACCGACACAATTCTGGCCAAAAATAAACGAACTTGTAACTTTATCTCCTCCTTGTAAATGGTTTAGAGGCAAATGGTTTAAACTACGGTGCACGATATCGTTTTCGTCTTCTTCACGGAAGTATCCGCATTCGCTTTCGGAACATTTTTTCTGGCGGTATTATAAACTGTTTGCTGTTATATGGTTTAAATTCACATTTTAACTTCATGTTTGCTTCACGGTTTAAATTCGCACCTACTTAGAACTTTTCGGTCTGCCAAAAAATGGTCCGAGGCTACGGTTAGTTTTATGTCCGCTCTGTTTGCCGACTGCTATTCAACTTCACTGTTAGTCAACTGCCCGCCAGCATATGCGTTTTTATTGCGCCTTCTCTGATTGGCCACTCCTGCAGCTGTTGCCTCCTGATGAAAACTGGCTTGTGTGAATTATGTATTTTTTCTGTAATTCACAGAGAGACTGAGTTGCAAGTGATTACGTAATCCGTCTAGCCGGGCTGGCCCCAGACATAAACACAGACGTGTGTTGTAATAACATTGTATCCAGCTTTGTGAAAGCAGGGGTTCCCAAGAGGTTGTACACTGTATGAATTGGCATTTATTAAAATTCATTACCACACAATTCTGTACCGTTACAATATTTGTTAGCACTTATAGCCTATTAAACGCTTTACTTTGGCTATAATTCTAGTTATTAATATTAAACATTACTATTACTAGTATTGTTATTATCATTACAAATATTCTGTTGCCAGTATTGTATTATTGCCATTACATTTATGAACTGACAAACGCCCAAATACACAGACAACGCGCGTGCGCGCACTTGCACAAATACAAACTAATGAGCTTTCGATACATCTGATGTTGAAGACTTCAATCGTGAATATTTTATAGATACGTTTTTTAGACTTTTCTTATTGTGGGAAACATATTGTATAGAATACTGTAACATTCAAAGAAATTTGTTTAATTTATTCAGCTGTTAAAAAAGGATACTTAAATTCGATTGGGTTTTATATTGTTCTAAATTACATTTACAAAGTTCTAATTTAAATTAAGATTAAAAGTGCCGTTGATTCACAAGAATTTATTTTCATGTGTTCTCTGACACCTCTTTACATAACGAAAACTCATATTTTAAAATTTACAATTCAGGTCAAATTAGGTAGTATTCCAGTCCTGTTCTCGATGTGCCACTGTTAAAGGCAAAGCATAATTCTTATCACAAATAATGAAGTTTTTTAGAATTGGTATTGCTAGATGGTAAGTAAATAATCAAAATGTTTTATACAATTTATATGTTCATTGTCATTGAGACTTTTCAATTAATTACAAAATTATAATTAACTCTTATTAATAATTATTTCTTACCTTCGGGTTTTTTCCAAGAGTCATTCAGACGAAACGGCTGCAGACAGGATTATTTGTTTGAGTTACGAATAATTACGCTAACACATGTTATGTAATGAATGGCGCTTATTTATTTTTCTTTAATTAAATTTCCCTCTTTACTCTCGGTAGAACAACGGTTTACACAAAAATCGCTTAATTACTTATTACATGAAAGTGATATAAAAAAAGTTACTACAATGGTCTTTGCATCATCCCCTTACAACAGCAAGATAATGCAAAAAATTTTACAATTAATTAATTTACTCAATCTATGAACCAGTATTTTACTTTGTAGGTACGTACCCCAAACTTACGCTCTCACTCACTCTCTCTCTCTCACCCTTGTATTTCATTTAGTTAATTTTGTTAGTATTCTACCCATTATATCTGTGAAATTTAAAAGTTTTGGCCAATTAGTTACTGATGGTACTTAACCGTTCCATGTGTCTCTTCGGTGAGTTGTACAATCGCTGTTTGTTCAACATTACGGTTCACTCCGCGTTTAGTTGTTTTTTCTTTGGTACACTGGTTAATTCACGTCAATGTTATGACCGTCAGTCACCACTGTTCAAATTATACGTATATTATTTATTTAGTCGGCCGACGTAACTTTTTGCACTTAGAAAGTCACTTGAAGTTTTTTAGGCTGACCGCGCGGCCCTGAGTCACAACTGGAACTGGCGTTAGTTCGCTAAAGCTGAGCATACAGAGCTGGTCACGTGATTGTGAATATTTGCTCCCATTGGTGCTGTTAAAAGAGCGCCTTAACATAGGCGGGAGGTTTAGCAATATTTTGCCGCCTGGGGCAATATGCAGTTACCTGACTTTCTTCCGTGATTCATGGCTGGTGCGAAGTTAGGTGTTATTTCACAATCGGTCTACGCTGCTTGAATGCAGAGACACAACACAGTCTGTCTGGTTGACTAACTCGGGGTTCTACAAGGGTGAACAATGACTATGTGGAAAATATAATTTTTTTTTTAATGTTACCTTGGCCCTACAGTTTCGTACCGTTACAATACCCCCCCAATAAGAGATTGAAAGCCGAAGCGTTCAAACTCTTATTGCCTAAACCCTAAGAGGATCAGTGAGGATATGGCGCCGCAACCCCCTGAACACTCTACTAAAATTGTGGGTTCTTACCCCCCTAGTTTGGCGACTGCGACAGCACCCATCCGATCTTACTGGACTTCTCTGTTCGAGATCCCAACACCGAAAAATCGAACAGATACCCGACCCAGTATCGCCTAACTTTAAAACATTCAATTAAAAAATCAACAACGGCCTTCCATCACTCCATATCCCACAACTGATTTGTTTCTTCTTAGCCGTACTGGTTCATTGACAACGTACTGGTTCATTTTATATTATAGACCCAAAAAAAATATAGTGTTAATAAAACAATATAGGTTTACAGTAGTACACATAAATTCCAGTTAAATTAAATAATATTCCCCATACAATATTGCCCAGCCAAAATGACACATTAATTATACAAAGTACATTAACTCACAGTAATCGTACCTGAAATACAAATTATATCCTTACCTTTTTTTTTTTTTTACTACCTCTTTTTATTCCTTAACCCCTGATACCCGTTACCTTCTACTGTGTTCAGCACTAGACTTCTTGGCCCTCGCAGACCTCAATCTAGCCGTAATCACATCTCCCTCGTGACCGGTAACTGGGTCACCTCCCATCCACACTCACTATTACCCCCCCTAGACTGTAGCGTCTAGTTGCTTTCACAAGGACTGATGTGGAAGGGGTGGACATTTTTTTCTTTTATTCCACCCCCATCCTTGCTTCGGCGTTACAATAAAATTCGGTATTACACCTACTAGTTTTTATTTATACACCCCTAATAGACTACCACCCCTATCTGGGTGAAAATAGCCCTGTTCCAAAATTAGGTAGATTCCCCAAAAAATAACCCCCCTACTAAGTCTAACAAACCACCGGATTAGCAAAATAAACCAAACCACAAGCCGGTTATATCAGGTAAAATTCATGATTTGCCACAATTAACTACTTTCACGGTCATGATCCGGTGAGGTCATGACCGCACTTAGGTGGAGAATCTACAGTTAAAACATAAAACATAGATTGACATTTAAAAAAAAAGGTTACTTAAACAGTAATATACACATCTTAAGTTCCCACACATTATCTTAGCCTAAACGTTTTTTCATCAGTTGTCAGTGTTAAATGAATATTTTAACCATTATTTACTTCAATTAGCATTTACTTTATAATTCCAGTTTACATTCAAATGAAAATATAGTTAAGTTCATTATTAAAAATCATCTTCTCAATTACTTTAATTACCAAATTAATTTAATTGTATTTAATTTACTTTAATTAATTTAATTAATCTCAAAAGTCACAGTAATTGCCTCATTACTATTTAGTCTGTAAAAAAAAATTAACTTCAATTCTTTTATGTCACAATAAGGTTTTGCTCAAGATACTGATTCATCAAGCTACAACAGTTATCAGCTTCAACACATCTGGCTGTAAACATTGGTCACACAACCTACCTGTTTACATAAACGCTTGTGTGCCAGACTTGTTTTCATAAACACTCTCAGTCTCAACACTCACATAGCCTAAACATTCTGGTTGCCTCACCTCTAACACCTGTACTGCACTTTTCAATTTTTATAACTCTTTTAATGTTACCAAATTTATCAGAGTCTATTTGTTACAATTCAAACCAAATATTCACCTTTCAGTTATTATTACCTTTTTAATTACAGTTTCTATTTAATACCATTATCTCAATTCATTTATATTATTGAATCAACATTTTTTCACACCAGTAAACATTTCATTTTATCTAATTAGTATTATGAACTTTATACTTACAATACATTATCCACCTATTGACCTGAACACAAAATACACACCACACACACACACCAATATCTCCACGTAACCTCTGAAACATTTAACAACAATGTTATTTCATACAAACGATTTAACATTTATTTATTAATATCAAATCTCATAAAACAATTTAAACTCATTAGAAAAATTCAGCCATATAACATTTAAATCAAGCAAAATATTTAAACATTTCAAATTATTTTAATTAGATCAATTATTGAAAACAACATTTTTAATTACTTTCACTAAGTACAATAATTACAACTCATTCCAAATTATTTTTGTTATTTAGGCTGCAAAATATTAATAT
This sequence comes from Magicicada septendecula, assembly GCA_034769895.1. Taxonomy (NCBI): domain Eukaryota; kingdom Metazoa; phylum Arthropoda; class Insecta; order Hemiptera; family Cicadidae; genus Magicicada; species Magicicada septendecula. Next base: position 28,674,831 of record CM068367.1, on the reverse strand, counting down.
TATTATTATCACAACAATTTCAATTACATACACATATAACTAACATTTTACAATATACACAATTAATTGTATACAACATATATTTACAATTCTTCATCATTAATTATTCAGTTTTATCACACTTCAATGTCCAGGGTTGCGAGGTCAGAACCAATAAGCAAACTATTTAAAATTGTCCATTTATGAATTTCAGCCTCCATCGTCAAAAATTAGTCGGGGTTTCACATAACAATTTTCAATTTTGTTTGCATTCCACATACGGTTATCTTGTGTATAGTAACCATAAAATTTCAGTTTATTCATTTTACCATAATAATCATATACCAAGTCAACATTGTTTATTTCTGTCCCGTCTCCATTAGTAGTTATATTCATTATCAAGTCAGTTATTTTATCATTCATTACAACATAATGCAAGTTATTATTATTTAAAACTGTATCATCAAAATAATCTTCACTCTCTCTTTTAACAAGTAAGTATTTCATCTCATTTAGCATCTCCTTCAACTCATTATAATCTCTCATTAGTTTATATAATTCTATCTCTTTATCAATACACAACTCTCTCTCAAAACATCTTTCATCATCATCAACACCTGTCACTACCCCCTGAACCATCTCACTCCATGCAAAGGGCCACACAAAATACTTATTACATCTCCTGGCTTTACCAGCTAAATCGCAAAAAACTAAGGGACCATTTTGAGACACCATGTCTCCCACATAACTACTGGAGGAAACTCTGTCCTCATTAAACATCGGTGAAACCTCCGTTTCACCATAAACTTGGGGAATATTTGCCCTTTGCCCATCTAAATTTTCATTACACACGCTCACTAACTGACAAACATTTGTTTCTGCTACTTTCTTGTCACATACCACTTCCACTATATTCTCAGAATTGCAATTAACATCATTATCATCACTACTCAATACTTTACTATCTACCACTACCTCTCCCACTGTTTCATTATTATTAATACTTGTCATAACCATCACATTGTCATTTAATTTCTTATTTAGTGTCTGATTGAATTTACATTCAAAATTTTTATTCATTTCATCAATCTTTTTCTCCCAACTGCTACTTACTGATTCTAATATTTGTTCTCTGATTGTGTCAACGCATTCATCCATTTCATTTAAACGTTTATTAATATTGTCTTCAAACTTAGCGTTTTGTATATTAATTTCATCAAAACGACTATTTATAATATCAAATTTACTATTCTGTACATTGACTTTCATATCTAATTCATTATTCTGATTTTTTAATATATTGAATTTAGCGTCCGAGTCACTCTTCTGTTCTTTATTTTGTTCTAAGAGTAATTGTAACATACTCATTACATCACTATTGAATTGGGCGTTACATTTTGTTGAAGTCGGGGTCAATTGCACACCCGAATCTTCAATTACATTACTCTGATCAGTTAAGTTTAACTCTGTTTTATCTTGACTCGCACTTGGAGTTGAATGTATCTCACAATTACTCATGACATTTGACTCGTCACAATTGTCAACACTCGTTATTTCATTGACATCGTCATTATTCCCTGCCATTTTTTACAAATTTATAAAATGTTACATAAGAGTTTATAAAATGTCACATAAGAATTACGTTCTCCCTCTCAAATGACCCGTTCTGCAGCTTGGTTAGGTCTGGCGAATATAGGTTATAAACCCTATACTCGCGTCACTGTACGGGGGCCATTGAGACTTTTCAATTAATTACAAAATTATAATTAACTCTTATTAATAATTATTTCTTACCTTCGGGTTTTTTCCAAGAGTCATTCAGACGAAACGGCTGCAGACAGGATTATTTGTTTGAGTTACGAATAATTACGCTAACACATGTTATGTAATGAATGGCGCTTATTTATTTTTCTTTAATTAAATTTCCCTCTTTACTCTCGGTAGAACAACGGTTTACACAAAAATCGCTTAATTACTTATTACATGAAAGTGATATAAAAAAAGTTACTACAATGGTCTTTGCATCATCCCCTTACAACAGCAAGATAATGCAAAAAATTTTACAATTAATTAATTTACTCAATCTATGAATCAGTATTTTACTTTGTAGGTACGTACCCCAAACTTACGCTCTCACTCACTCTCTCTCTCTCACCCTTCTATTTCATTTAGTTAATTTTGTTAGTATTCTACCCATTATATCTGTGAAATTTAAAAGTTTTGGCCAATTAGTTACTGATGGTACTTAACCGTTCCATGTGTCTCTCGGTGAGTTGTACAATCGCTGTTTGTTCAACATTATGGTTCACTCCACGTTTAGTTGTTTTTTCTTTGGTACACTGGTTAATTCACGTCAATGTTATGACCGTCAGTCACCACTGTTCAAATTATACGTATATTATTTATTTAGTCGGCCGACGTAACTTTTTGCACTTAGAAAGTCACTTGAAGTTTTTTAGGCTGACCGCGCGGCCCTGAGTCACAACTGGAACTGGCGTTAGTTCGCTAAAGCTGAGCATACGGAGCTGGTCACGTGATTGTGAATATTTGCTCCCATTGGTGCTGTTAAAAGAGCGCCTTAACATAGGCGGGAGGTTTAGCAATATTTTGCCGCCTGGGGCAATATGCAGTTACCTGACTTTCTTCCGTGATTCACGGCTGGTGCGAAGTTAGGTGTTATTTCACAATCGGTCTACGCTGCTTGAATGCGGAGACACAACACAGCCTGTCTGGTTGACTAACTCGGGGTTCTACAAGGGTGAACAATGACTATGTGGAAAATATAATTTTTTTTTAAATGTTACCTAGGCCCTACAGTTTCGTACCGTTACATCATTAGTCATTGATTTCATTCTATTTATAATCAAGTTATAACCATTCGGTAGCATTTTGTATTTAATTCCTTTAAAACAAGAATATGCAAGAGAATTTTTTTAAAACATTTAGAGTACTTTTTAACATCAGTACTGTGTATTCAGTCGATGTGTCTATAATACCGGCTTGAGCAAAAGGATGACTATCGGAAGCCTCTGATGTAATAAGGTGTTTTTAATTGGGCAGCACTTTCTGACACTAGGCTATATCTGTGCACTAATCAGATTAGACCATTAGTAAGATAATATTACCGTTTTGAGTCCATGTTGACGCTGTGTGGTCACAATAGTATTAGTATTCATGAATCGCAACTTAAAGTGAATCGACCTATCATGTCGTCATTTTTCTGTTGGTATAGTCGTTGTTTAATGGTGTATAGTAACATGACAGCAATGTATGTAAACTGATAAACTAATACTAACGATGACGACTGTCATCCTTTTGACTGAGGGTGTATTAGATTTTTAACTATGTTTATATAGTAATCTTTATTGCATACTTATTTGCAATGAAAATATTGTAATTGATAATTAAGTTCTTTGTTTGGGATTAGATTGTAATTTAGTGTAGACCCAATTACGTAGCTGTGCGCTCTATTAATATACGTCCATAATGTTTTGTTATAAAATATGTAGCATGCACAGAATTAGGACCAAATAAATAACAAAACTATTAGCTTATTATAACTTCATATTTTGTAACAATTTGTTTGTATGCTTGTTATGTCCCAACATTTAAAGTTATAAATATATTTTTAAAACATTCCGTTATTGTACTGAGCATTTTATTGTGACTTGCTCTTTTTCTGTAGAGTGTGATAAGTGTACTGAAAACATGTATTAAAGGAACTACTGGCATGTATGTGTATACTGGCATAATCAGTATTTGACATTATTGACACTACTGAAATATATTTTTGAACACTGTATGAAGCCAGCCTCATATTGTAGTATATTTTATTACAAATTTTATGTCTGTTTGGACATCCAAATATTCTTGTACCCGAATTACTCTTGGTCTTAATTTGTTCTGATACTGATGGTGTACTGCGATGCAAATCGCTATCAAGTCATTTTTAAATACATAACTTATTGTTGTCTTGATTGTTCATCTCTTCTTTCACAGCACTAACACTTATCTAAAAATGAACTTTTTCTTGTGAAAACTTACTTTTTTCGTCGGACGCGTTTCGGCGTACGTATCCGCCTTCTTCAGCTTTTAGTCAGACTGCCATCATTTCGTAACGGTTTTTGTGTGGAAGGTGTAGTGGGGGTGGTGTGTGGAGGAAGGGGATTGGCGCAGGGATTCAACTTGATGTTTGTTTTTTGTAAAATTGTGTCAAAAAGTGTATGTGATTTATATTGTAATTGATCATTGAGTATGTTGTTTGGTTGTGTTGTGTGGTGTTAATATATTTTGTATTGTTCAGTTGTGTTGAGTTTTCGACCTTTAGGTAAGTAATGTAAAATTTCGAGATTAGTGTCTATGTTGGTGTAACTGTGGTTTTCTGTGTGTATGTGTGTGGGAAATGCGGAGTGCATATTGTTGTTGGTTAGAGCTTTTAAGTGTTCAGAATAACGGGATGAAAAAGATCTTCCTGTCTGGCCGATGTAGAAACTATTGCAGTCATTACAATTTAATTTGTAAACACCTGTTTTGTTATATGTGTCTGTCTGTGTTTGTATTACTGATGTGTTTTTTGATGGTAATGGTTGTTCTGAATGCTATTTTGTATTTGTGTTTTCTGAATGTATTGGCGATTTTGTGTGTGTATGAGTTGTGGTATGTGAGTGTGATGTATTTATTGTGTTGTGTGTTGATGGTATTTAGTGTTTTGTTGTTTTTGTTTTTGATGCGTTTGTGTAGTATGTTTATTAAATTGGGGTTATAACCGTTTTTGATTGCTATGTATTTTATTGTGTTGAGTTCGTCGGTGTAATCTTGTTTATTTAAGGGTATTTTAGCTAGTCTATGGAGCATATGGTTGAAGGCCGCATGTTTATGTTGTGTTGGGTGGTTTGATGTGTTGTGTATAACCATGTCAGTTTTGGTTGGTTTCCTGTATATTTTGTACGTGTGTGTATTGTTAGTTTTGTTAATTGTTAGGTCTAGAAAATTTATACTATTGTTTTGTTCAATTTCCAGTGTAAATTTTAATTTGTGGTGTATAGTGTTTATGTATTTGTGGAAGTTTTCAACTTGTCTTGTGTTGCCTTTGAATAAAAGTAATATATCATCTACATACCTGTGCCAGTATATAATTTTGTTAGTGTATTTGCTGTTGTTTATTATGTGGTTCTGTTCTATGTTGTGTATATATATTTCTGCTAGTATTCCTGATATGGGGATCCCATCGGGAGACCTTCTGTTTGTGTGTATATCTTGTTATTGTATGTAAAGTAATTTTGTTCAGTTATTAGTTTGGTAAGTGTGATGATTTCATGTATGTGTGTTTCAGGTGTGTTGTTTTGTCTGAGTAGTTGTTCTAGTGTTTGGATGGTTTCTTTGATGGGGACATTAGTGTATAGATTGGTTATATCAAAAGATGCCAGAGTTGAGATATGTGGGATGTGGATGTGTTCAGTTTTCCTGACTAGGTCGATGTTGTTTTTGATCAAAAGCGCCAAATACCTTAAACAAATAAAACCTAACCCCCCTAAACTAAATGCATTACCAAAAATACATAAACCTAACATTCCCATCAGACCATTAATAAACAACACACAGGCACCCTCTCACAAAATCGCAAAACAACTAGACAAAATAATCAGAGAAAATATTAATCTCAGTAACAACACATCTATCAAAAACAACATCGACCTAGTCAGGAAAACTGAACACATCCACATCCCACATAACTCAACTCTGGCATCTTTTGATATAACCAATCTATACACTAATGTCCCCATCAAAGAAACCATCCAAACACTAGAACAACTACTCAGACAAAACAACACACCTGAAACACACATACATGAAATCATCACACTTACCAAACTAATAACTGAACAAAATTACTTTACATACAATAACAAGATATACACACAAACAGAAGGTCTCCCGATGGGATCCCCCATATCAGGAATACTAGCAGAAATATATATACACAACATAGAACAGAACCACATAATAAACAACAACAAATACACTAACAAAATTATATACTGGCACAGGTATGTAGATGATATATTACTTTTATTCAAAGGCAACACAAGACAAGTTGAAAACTTCCACAAATACATAAACACTATACACCACAAATTAAAATTTACACCGGAAATTGAACAAAACAATAGTATAAATTTTCTAGACCTAACAATTAACAAAACTAACAATACACACATGTACCAAATATACAGGAAACCAACCACAACTGACATGGTTATACACAATACATCAAACCACCCAACACAGCATAAACATGCGGCCTTCAACCATATGCTCCATAGACTAACTAAAATACCCTTAAATAAACAAGATTACACCGACGAACTCAACACAATAAAATACAGAGCAATCAAAAACGGTTACAACCCTAATTTAATAAACACGCTACACAAACGCACCAAAAACAAAAACAACAAAACATAAAATACCATCAACACACAACACAATAAATACATCACACTCACATACCACAACTCCTACACACACAAAATCGCCAACACATTCAGAAAACACAAATACAAAATAGCATACACAACAACCAATACCATTAAAAAACACATCAATAATACAAACACAGACATAGACAAATATAACAAAACAGGTGTTTACAAATTAAATTGTAATGACTGCAATAGTTTCTACATCGGCCAGACAGGAAGATCTTTTTCATCCCGTTATTCTGAATACTTAAAAGCTCTAACCAACAACAATATACACTCCGCATTTGCCACACACATACACACAGAAAACCACAGTTACACCAACATAGACACTAATCTCGAAATTTTACATTACTTACCTAAAGGTCGAAAACCCAACGCAACTGAACAATATGAAATATATAAACACCACACAACACAACCAAACAACATACTCAACGATCAATTACAATGTAAATCACATACACTTTTTGACACAATTTTACAAAAAACAAACATCAAGTTGAATCCCTGCGCCAATCCCCTTCCTCCACACACCACCCCCACTACACCTTCCACACAAAAACCGTTACGAAATGATGGCAGTCTGACTAAAAGCTGAAGAAGGCGGATACGTACGCCGAAACGTGTCCGATGACATAACTTATTGTTTCCTGCCTCATCGTTTTTTACAAATTGTAAAATTTGTTATTTATTATAATTGTCTGTAACACCGTTCCCAGGTTTTAAAATTCTAACTTGAATGTGCCCATAAATTATTTAAATTTCAAAAATATTAACGCTAGAGGTTAACCAAATTATCGTAATTATTAACATTTTATAATTGTCAAGTAGATAAAAAATGCTGACTTATTCATTCAAACTGCAGTTTAACATTGAATTAGCTACTACCGTTATTTTGAACTTCTGAAGACTTCATTTTATTAGAATTTTGAATTTCTCAAAATTTTCATCTAAAAATCTTTTTAATCACAAATATCATAGATTACTTTCTCAAAATAAGTACTTTTGTTTAAAATTGATATAATTATGGACTCGGCTTGTAATGTTTTAAATTGAAATGTTCTCGCTACAGTTTAATTAGTTTTCTTATAATTCATCACATCAAGGACAACATTTCAGTAACTATTTAAATTTATTAATATAACTCATTTACCACTCCATAAATTAGAGGTAAAGCAAATAAATGAAAACGTCAAAAGTCATCATCATCATCATCAGCAAGGATTATACAAAAGTGGTTTGTTCCGGGTCCAAGCTAATAGACTACAACAGGTCACTCCAACGCTTTGTCTGACACCACACACTTCTTCCTCCTTTTGGCTTATAATTCAATAGTTGTTTGAGACTGCGGCAATCTTCATTTCGATAATGGGCAATCCTATCAAGTGTACACATAATATTCAGTTTCTGCCGTGCATCGACATTTCCTCTGCGTCGGTATTTGTGAAGAGTAGGCATATATCATTTCACATGCCTGAGACCGCTTGAAAACGACTGATCTGAAATTTCGTTCTTAGATGTCCAATTCTAAAACTCATAGACAAGGAATAACTTCAATCGTGTTTCTTTACTCGTTGATTAAAAAAAATGGGTTGGGTACTCGTTGTTCCGGGTTAACTAGGCATTGGTCCTCAAATTCTCAGGGTTGGATGAAGTAATGTTAACTCTCAAAGAACCCCTCAGCTTCTCTCCAGCCAAGACCATTTCGCTTACATTTTGTATAATTTTGGCTCATTGTATTCGCAAACCGTAATTCGTATTTTTAAAAATATCAATTAGCCTATAATGACATTGCACGTTTAGTTGACGTACTAAACCAGTGTTAGTCTGCGGTTAACAAGTTGGAGCCACTGCCACCCCATTTTTGCAGAATAAACAAACATACACGTAAGATAATATGTTCATGACGTTCCCCTAGTGGTTGCTATTGCAATCAAGTAGACTACATCTTAATTATCGCTTGGTGGACTCTTTGACCTTCCCAAACAATTAAAGATTCTATGAGCCCCCCAGAGAAAGAGTTTCACAGTAATCAGTTTCTTTCAGCTAAAGTAAAACTAAAGTTGGAAAGGCCTACATCATAAGAAAGTCATATGAATATGATGGTGTTTAAAAATAGACATATCATATAAGCACAATGTTGATATCAGTTTATCTCTTCTGCTGTGTCTTGTTTTATTTCTAAGATTTCAATGAATCGTACCACAAATATTTTTCCTTAATATTTATCTTATCTCATATCATATTCAGATTATATAAGAGTGAAGAGGAAAATTATCAGTTGGGAATGAACCTATGAAGCATGCAGAGAGTGCCTCGCTAAAAGCAAAGAGTATAATATAAGAAGAAACCTCTAGAGCAACCACAAACCCCTAATTTCAGTAAAAGAGTGTAAAAATAGATTAATGAAGATACCTTTAACAGAATACAGACAAAAACGCGGCTACACAATTAAGAGACAAGTATCCTTAAATAAGCAAAGCCAGAATACAGCAATGTAGGTACAATACGAATGAATACATAAAAAAAAATATCAAAAAATTAGAAACAGAAACAAAATAAAAATTGTAATGTGTTCAAAATTAAAACATCACAATAAAATTTGTAACAAATGCAAGAATTGACGATGCCAATATTAAAGAATAGCGGAGAAGCTACTGCATAAATCCTATTCAAAGATAAACACATAGGGAGAGAATACAGGCAACTTTGCGTTTGACCTGGAAATCAACATTACCATGCAATATTAATAACTACATTAGAAAAAAATAAAACAAAAGAAAGATGCTGGGAAAAACTACATAGTAATAGAGAGATAATGATTCTCGCTGAAATGTAAATGTAAGTGTTTTTAAAATTTTTGATGAAAGCAGGGCAATCCTGAAACTAGCTACATGATTAAAGAAGTTCAGTAGACTATATGTCCCTATACATAAAAGTACTTAAAGGTCACTGTGGCAGAATAATGTTATTTTTCACCTGCTAGTAAAATTGTGTTACAAGAATTCTATAACAATTACACGTAAAGTAGGCCTATACCTACTACTCCAAATATAATGTGAAGAAGCGAACTTTTTGCCATATTATTGAATACATGCAAGATTTAAAAAAATGTAGATAATCCCACATTATTTTTCGAATTACAGTGGACCTTAGATTACTTTAGAGGCCAGAAAATGTGGATAATTCTAGCCGACATTAGGACTTTGCAACACAAAATCACATTAAGTAAACATGGAAGGGTAACAGGATATCAATATCACAATCATGACAACAGGAAAGGTAAATTCAGGGTTAACTTCCTGCGCACGGAATGTTTCATCATAAAGAAGTGGTATGACAAGGATGTATTCTCAATCTTATACGATTTAAATTCTATAGTTTAAATAGACAGGAGCCACGGATGGATGGAAAGGAGGAATCGCAATATGAAGTAAGAAGGTTTTCAATCTATAGCCTAATATGCTAATGAGATAGTTCTTCTAGATACAAGCGAATAAGAATTTTATTTATCCGCAGAATGAAAAAGCCAACAACGATGTAGAGTTACAAAATAAAGAAATATAAGACAATATAATATTATCTCCAGACAGATCACATAATAAACTGCTAATTTACTCCGGACATGTACAACAAATGGGCAGAGATTCCAAAAACACATGTTAGATTGGAAACAAGGGAAGAAGAATACCAGGCAGGCCAAGAAGTAGCTGCAGAGAGAGTATAAACTCGCAACTTAAAGGGGTCTTGAGACCACTGCGATAGGTGATTGATCATTGGATATCAGAGAATAATGTAGTCTAATATGTAATTTTGTGGTATTTGTGTGTATGTTTGTGGGCGCACGGGTGTACGTATGTCTTAGGTGGGAGGGGGAGAAGGGAACGTTAGAAAAAACTGTTTATGTTTATAACATCTTAACTTGTGTTATAACATAGGGAACCCGTATTAATTGGTTCTGCCAATTAAACAGGCTGCCTTCGTTGTAACAAGCTGAAAATTAATCAAATCACTAAAACAATTAATATACAAGGAACTTGGGGGGGGTAGTCTGCTGATTTATGCACTCAATTTAGTATTGTACTAAAGATGACATCTCTTTATTTATGTCTATTTGATTACACATAACATATCAACTTTTAACTTACAGTGAAACTTGTAATGGGTTTTCTACATTAAGATTTATAATACAGTTAGCGCATTTTACCTCGGATCCGAGTTTATATGTATTACTTAGGAATTTAAAGTATACTCTACTCCATTAATGAATTACTTTATACTCTTTACTCTTTATACCATTTGAGGAATGGTTTTATTTCGTAGTGCAATGTTCCAACGCTACATCACACGTGTTACTTTACAACTTATAGTTACTGAAAATTACTTGTTACAACATTTATTCTTAAACTTTAGAGATTGTCATTTTAAAGTCTTTTAGTTTACAATTACTTCTATTTCAAAAGATACATATCCACGGAAGACAAGCCTCCGCGTCACCTCTTAGTTAATGGTTTTAGTCCTAGTCCTCCACGGGTGATTCTTCGGTCCTCTCTCTGTAGTGGGTTGTCATCCTGGTAGTCTCTCTGGTGAAGGTCCTCGGACTCAACTAATGTTGATTCGGATGTTACGGTGTCATGAAGTCGTCCATTTTCTCGGTGGTATTGTAAATACAGTTGAAGTCTTCGTCTTCACATTTTACAGTAATGCACATCACATTTGGTAATAGTACGGTTGTATCTGAATTTACATATACAACTCTAAAATAACTTTAACTATATTTCTTACTGGGAGATGTCACCTTACGCACTTAATTTTCTACATTACTTTTTCCTGGTACACACTACATTCTCGTTGTATAACTCTTCACACGGTTATTTGAAACTAATAACCACATTTAACAAAAAAGTACATATTTTGTACAGCGCTCTGCTTTGAGCTGCTTACTGGTTGAACGACGCATCATCTCTGCTCTGTAACTATGTAGGAAGGGTCGGTTAATCGCGTGGATGTTACGCGTAGCAGTGAAATAGTTCCATATTTCTCCTTTATTTAAATGGTTAAAGTTTGGCTTTTTAATTATTCAGAGATATTCTTAATTACAGTCGTTATTAGAGTACACTACTGTGGTCTTGTTTAATTATTTAAATAATGTCAAATTTACAAGTGTTATTAGTTTGTTTAGGGGTCGGAATCCAAGTTAATTCCAGTTAGCGCATGTCTATGCAGGGTTAATTAACAAGGTTTACCCTATCTGTACACTAGTATTCCTTTTTATTTTATTATTAAAACTCTTTATTAAATATTATTATAATTTTATGAAAGCGATAAAATTTAGTTTAAATGTGCGATTTTATTAAAATTTAAAATTTCTCAGCCATTACAGTACCTATTTATTAATTACTATATTTTTTATTAATGAAATCGTCACATGTTATGAATGCTTAAGGCTACAAGTCATTATTATTATTATTATTTTGTTTTTCTTATAAAATATACATATTATTTTAATATGGTTTCCTTAAGGAGTAGTACGAACACATCAGCTTATCTACACGTTTGGTGGAAACTTAAAAACAGACAGCTGATGTACAGATAAATAAGAGGTTGGATGAGTTCAGACGTTCGATTTGTATATGTGTCTCAGCCAAAACAGTAGTACGTTTTGTAAACATACACTACTGTGACACTAAAACATTAAGTCTCTTATGTGACCTTGAATACTCTTTTTGGCGGGATTTGGTGAATGAGAAATCTTATCTCTGTGCTGGAGACCTGAGATGTTATGCTAAATACTGCTAGACGCAACATGTTCTATAAACAAGTCATTAATGTGGATGCCTTTTTCAAATTACATATCCTTTTGTGTTTGCATGGAGTTGTCCTACAATTATCTTCTCTCTCTCTCTCTCTCTCTCTCTCTCTCTCTCTCTCTCTCTCTCTCACACACACACACACACACATTGCTTTTCTCTCGTAGTGACTATTTCAGTCTTAAATACAGATGCTCCCTGCCTCCCTTTCTCTGCATGTCAGCCTGTCAATTTCGTTTCAACCTCCCCTGACACTTTTTTTTCTTACTCTTTCTTGCTATCTACTAATTAGCAAATCTTAAGCTAGGTCTGGAATTACATGAAAAATAGGCATACCATTTATAGTTACTTAATCTTACTACATAAAGCAGTAAAATTATATGCAATTTTAGAGAATAAAGAATTTAAATGTTTTTGGTGTAAAACAGTTTGTTTCTCCCTAAATAAAACGAAAACTGGTGTTTAGGGATTATGCTCTTTACGGGCAGCAGTGAAACACTATAAGTTACTGCAAATAATAAAATACTACTCGAGTCCCAGTTCGGGTCCACTGAACTACTATAAGTTACTTCAAATTCAGGATTTCAACATAGGTTGTTCAAATTAAATCAACTCTTATCTTTGGTTGCATTTTCCAGGGTCTTACAGACGAAAATCCACTGCAGACAAGGTTATCTGGGTTTAAGTGTGAAATGATTACGCTAACGCATTTTATACTGTCTAAAATCACATGCTTATTTTTTATTTAAAAAAATAAACTCGCATCCTTCTTTTACATTCTACGAAAGGTTATACAACTGTTTTATATCAATATAAAATCATGAATTTAATTCTTATCCCTATAAGTTTTTTAACTACAATTATAAATGATTTTACGGTATACCGATTTTACTGGCTGGATATGAATATATTAAATGCTGTAACGAACCAGTACATAACCATTACACACACATACACACTCTTGCTTTTACATTAATGTTTGAATAAAATCCATTCCCTTAGAGATCTCGTAATAATAGTTATGAATTTTGCGACAGTTCAATTTTGTGATTAGCAGAAAATGATTTAATAAATACTCAGCCTGGTTGTAGACCTGGTCCAATTTGTGGACGCACTTTTTTTTGTCCCGCACTTCGAAAGTCACTTGAAGTTATTTAGAGTTACTTTGTCCTTCATCTATCGTTAATTGTTTGCGTATTTTCAAACCAGTTTGTTTAAGTTCAATCACTCGAACATTTCACGTTTAACAATTCAGTCGGCCGACTTTACTTGTAATTAAGTACTTAGGTGGTTAATTTTTTCTGGCCGCGCTACACTTTTTATACTTTTTTATACAGGTTTTATGTCTGTAGTACTATTTAGTACATTAATACTTGAATGGATAGGCCGACTAATAATTATGGCCTATCTTACACACCCGAGGCCACTGTTTTCTTTTAACGAACTTTTAACTGCTCTGACTGATGTTCATGCACTGGTGACAATCTGCATACTGTGATTCACAAAGCCTGCTGCTGGGGCAGTTACGCAATATGTCTAGTCTAGTTGTCTAGACAGTTGTTTATGCTAACAGTGTGTTACTCTGAGGCACCTCACAGGTGAAAGCTAACAATTAAAAATTAAAACTGATTTGATATAAAATAAACTGAAACTGGGGTAGCACACAATTCTGTACCGTTACAGCAGCTAGAGGTGCATACACGCCAAATTCATATTTCAAATCTATGTATTGTAAATGGGACAGTATTCCATCTTTTAGTAATTCTAATCATATATAATTTTCTTTAGGTGTTTCCTTACCATCACCTACACCTGCACTAATATGAATATAGGGCCTACTCATTACAGTATTCACTTTTTTGCCACATCTTTTTGCTTGATTTGACAGTGTTACAGGATGTTTACACTACCTTGTAAGCACATATGTTTTCCCTTCTGTTTTGTCCAATATACAGTAGATGTGATAGAAATTTTAAATGAAGAAAACGAGAAATAGCTACCGTTTTTCTAATTCCATCAATAGGAAAGGAAACATAATATGGTATAAAATGTGTGAGACCCTATTAATATCAAGTATTTATCTCTTCGCAAAACCTGGCTGTAAATCATTAGTTGATCGTGTCAGAGGAATGCTAAAAATTGTGAAAGAAACTACCGTGTAGTTCTTTTCTTAGCTCGCAAGGGTGTGTACGATGAAATATAGAAAAGAAACTTGTAAATTGATGTATTTAAATAATGCCGTTTGGTTGCTAACTCCTGTCTTTATTGCTTTCTTATATACCTGCTTTTTTATAGTAAAGTCTTACAAAATAGAAAGAAATTAATAAGATAGAACGGAAAATTCCAGGTTGAGGAAGAATATTTAACGTTACGAATTATAAATCAAAGAAGATATCACAGCTACAATAAAGGGTAGGCAATGAAATAGATCAAGTGTTCAAGAGAGAAGAAATGCGACGGAAGGCTGATTGGAATTCCTAAACTTAAATGGGAAGGAGGTATTTTATAATATCAATACTACCCGTAACTCCCGCAGATCTTCCTTCAGCATAAATCGTCTCCTCACCATTTGCTGGTAGACCTCCTTCCAGAAACACCCCCGACGGAGAAATAGAAATAATTAAGCCCCTAAGTCATACTATACCTAGCTTCCTTCTTGATCACTTAACATTTTAAATTTTGCTATCTACCTACCCCGTCTTTATCCCTCTGCTTTGTGCCTCCCCGCCTTACCTTGACGCCTTCCTCCAGCTTTGGTGTCCTACGTTTCTCGACCCCGACTTGGCTGTCCTTTGACTTATATTTTTATTATGGCAATTCCATTTGGCTCTTCCATCACCCATTTGACTCTGCAGACTACGTAAACATACAAATACACATCCACACACTACACTCTCTCCTGAATGGCTCCCTCCCCCTTCTCCGCCACCGGTCCACGCTGGTGTGCGACTCCTCTAAATCTTCCATTCGGCTGAAGGGGGTTTGCACCAGATCAGCCTGAGTCTTAATCCTCTAGGACATGTCTCAAAGAACCGAAAAAAGGTGTAATATTATAGTCTACTGTCTACTATGACTGGGAGACGTGAATATGACAGCAGATATACAAGAATGTAGAATGCTACAGAAGGATAAAGTAACGGTCCAATTTCGGATATTATGGCTTAAGTAATCTTATTAAAAAGGATTAATACAATTAATTTTATATACCACACAATATATTGATAATTTTAATTTTTTATTTATCTATATTACATATCTCTCTTACCCCAGGTATCATATTCAAAAGAAAATCATTTCAGACAAAAACTTGTTAATGAACAATAATTACTTATACATTTAATTTTCTTATATACGAGTTTATCTACATTCCAAATAAAATAATAAGATCTTTAAAACTCCAATCAAATTTATTATTGACACAAACCAGCGCTTCACTCACCCACATATACTCTTTCATAACTTACATAATTTTTTAAAACCCCCTTAGTGAGCTCACTATCTTTAAATTAAACATATATTTTAGGGTGCCATTTTCCTCTTTAATTTTGAATGTTTATAACTTCTTTTTTAATTTCTTCTTTTATTTTATTTTCAAAATCTTTCTTATCTGCAATTGCGTCTCAAAAATCAGTCCAGCCTCCATACATTTTTTCTTTCGTCACTCCGCACATTTCGTTCCTTTACCATAATTCTTGCCAGGTAACTCGAAACTGTTAATTAAAACACAACTGTTACTTTGTTTTATTTATGTAACACCCATGTTGTGAATCCACGTATTTTTTGACATTTTTTATTATTACGGGTGCCCGGATATTTGTTCCGAAACTTTTGCGGCTGTACAGCACAACGGAAGATTGTAGACTGGGGCGAAATTTACTGCCTCAAATTCTGAAGTAGCGGGGGAGTCACGTGATTTCAGTCTTTTGATCTTTTGCGTTTTGAAGCCAGTTTTGACGGGATTATTAATTTGAATCGACATTCCAGCAGTGACGTATCGCTAGGTTCGGCTCTGATGTCATCTGGTGTGACTTTTATTTACATAGGTCAAAGTTCGTACTGCTAAATATAACTGCTTTCCTTGCGTCCTGATGTTGACCTTGACACTAATTTGTTTACCCTGCATACTACATTTATTATTCAGAAATAAAATTTACAATTATTATGTCGTGACCTCTTTTCCCCAAAATATTCTTAGGTGGGCTTATTGTCCCATTACAAGTGAATAAGGTTTATCACACGCGCACGCATGCACAATTTCACACACAAAGTACATGACATAAAAGAACAAAATTTTATAAAGAATTTGGTATAACCTAAGTCCTTATCCATCACTAAATACAAAACTTGTAGCTAATTGACAAAAAATTGTATAAATCCATTTGTAACATGTTAATGTTTGTTATCCATGCTCAGATACTATTAATATAGCTCATCATCCTGTGTTTTGTTGCAGTATATATTGTAACGTATTGATTCCTTACCTGTAATAATTGTACCTTGTTTATATCTTGGTTATTTCATGTATACCTTGTTAATAATTTAAAGGATGAGTATTTTATCAGGGTAATATTTGTTGAGCGCCAATTTGCAATCCAAGGTTGCAAATAAAATTTATTTGTAAAAATAGTAAGTATTATCTTTTTAAAATATTATAAAGGTTTCTATTTCAGCTATAATTCGATCATTTTTAATCTTTTATTTAATGACCAGTTGTGATAACTAAAACTCCACAAAGCAGATTTGAATAGACTGCCATATTTCCAAATGAAGAGTGTTGCCAACTTAATCTAGTTGATGAAGCAAATTTACAGTCCCTGATATAGTGTTTATAATATCATAGACATTTTTGTATTCATTAAATAAAGAAACAAAAAAACCTTTTATCTGTATTTATTGAACTCAAATCCTTTTATTTTCTTTAAATTGTTTTTAAATAACAAATATAATCATTAACAAAATCTAACCGGCTGTTCTTTACATATGCTCAGTATGGCAGCAGTAGCAGTAATAATTCTTATATCTCAAGGCCCACATTTATATTTTTATATTTACTAAATAAAATACAAATAGAAGAATATAAGTTAGGTCCTTTGACTATGTTATAAATGACAGATATGTTAGGAAATGTACCAAAATACATGGGATTATAAATAATTACAAAGTGCCTTAACAAGATTATATTAAATGTTTTTAAGACCTAGTTCACTTTAGATGAGAGTATTCCTCATTATTTTGTTTTAATAAGGTTTCATTATCTTTTTTAATTTCCTCATTGTTTTTATCATACTTTTCGTTTGTTTGTTTATTATTTTCTTCTATTCTTCCGAATTGCTCCATCATAATTCTCATCATTTCCTGTAAATTTGCATCCATTGGTTGGTTTAGTTTCTTTGGTTGGTCCCCTTGGGCATCCCTTACTATTATTTCCATTTCAGTTTCTTCCTCTTCAGCACTATTACTCCTTAATTCATATCGTTGTTCAGGTTTGTTAGCCATTTTACAATCTTTAACTTAATTTAATTACAAAAAAAAAATTTTTATGCTAATTAAATTTAACAAAATTTGTAATGGGGCGAATTAGGAGGTTTTTTTATTTTATTAATTTTGGTTTGATTTGGTTAAAATTGCACAATTGACTTCATATATGTGGCCAGCCCCAGTTTGAATATAAAGCGTAGTTCTAACCAAGGAGCAGTACGCAATATCTGTTATGAAATATTTATAAAGGAATGTCATGTTGTCAACTGTCACGATTCTAAGAACTTTGCGTCTGTGTGACATCCACTCACAAATGCACAAGCACCAACATCTGTGGAGCGCCTAATCCACGCTAAACGAAAGAAAAGGCAGTGAAATATCGTCGTCGTACAGCACACGTAAATCCTGTGTGCCACCTGTACAGCCACTAAAACTTCGACAACGAAGGCTGTGAACGGCGACGAAATTTGTTCACCTGAGTGAGCAATGCCCAGCAGCATGTAAGGCAGTCGGAAAGTAACATCATAACCTGCCGGACGCGAACTGTAGTGCGTCCGCCGGCCGGACACAAATTTCCATCTAAATCATATAGAAAAATGTGAATCAGTAGTGGCGTGGTGGTGAGGCGGCATCGGCCGGTTGAACATAACGGGTTGGCGGGCCGAAAAAATTGATTAACCGGATAAATACAGTCTAACATGTGCATAGTGCGACGTAGCCGGGGAGACGCCGTGAGTGAATAGGTCATCAGACAAAAATGGTAACCAAGATATAATATTGCAGAACAGAATTAGTGAAGTGAGCGGGCCAAAAATAAAATGAATAATAAACTTTCGGACATTTAAAGAATACGAGCCACGTGGCAGCGAAAGCAGTGAGCCGTCGGGTAACCTGTAACCGTAATTTTAACAATTTTTTATGAAGGGTTTTTGTGCAAACATGTCAATTAAATAATAGTAGTTGGTTTTGTAACGGTGTGAATGTGAGTGTAAATAGCAGAGTGGGCTGTCTAGTTAAGGTAAGGTGTATTGTAATTCTGTAAGTGTAAATGTAATACCACTATGTAACTAACATCACAAGCTTTATACATTTTCCATGATTTTGGATCATTTGAGCCAAGAGGCCAAATAAATAACAATTTAATACTTAAAGAAAATTCTGAAGTATAAAATAAAATTTTAAATTATTTCTCTTTAAAAAATGCGTTGCGTAAGTTATTACGATAACCTATAATCATATTTGCATTTTAACGTTCGTGTTGCGGACTCTGGCAGAAGGCGAAACAAGGTAGGTGGAAAATAAAGTAATTTTTTGTATTTGTATGTGAATAGAATATCACATTTGGCGCCCGAACAGGAACTCGAATTTGAATAATTAAAATTCCACACCTACGATAAATGCAAGTTTGTTTTGAGGGTTAAATAACTACGTAAAAATTACGCAGCACATAAATTAGTACATCAATGTTCAGAGGTTAAGAGTGAAGTGGTAGATGTTTTTATGTAAGTAAATCTAGATTAATAAATTTATAAAAATGGCAGGAAAGAATGAGAGCAATAAAAATGAAATGACTAGTGTCGAAAACTATAATGAATCAAATAGTATGAGTGATTTTGAAATCCACCCGACTCCAAACGTGAGCCAGGAAAATAAAACAAAAAATATTACAAATGAAACAAATAGGACAGATGATTCGGGGATTCAAATAACCCCAAAATTGAGTAGGGAGTGTACAACTAATAATGAAGAAGTCAGCTTCACTGACAGTAATGTAGAAATAACCGAATCAAAAATAATGGCAGATGTCGAACATCAGTCGACACCTATTTCAGTCAACCAAAATAAGAAGTCCGATGAGGACAATATGCTAACACGATTGTGCTGTACTGGGGCTCCTCACAGGTGAAGTCTGGCAATTTGGAAAGTGATTGAATTGATGATTTGAATTAATATAAAATTAAACTGGGGTAGCTCACAATTCTGTACCGTTACAATACCCCCCCCCCAATAAGAGATTGAAGGCCGAGGCGTTCTGATGTATAGTAATTTTAGTGAACTAAGAGGGGATATTAATATTAAATTCAATGAACAGAATAGCAAATTTGATGGTATAAACAATCGGTTAGACAATAACGACATAACATTGAATGAAATGAAAAGTGACTTTAACTGTAAATTAGAAGTACAGAATAACAAATTGAATGAAATTAAGACCGAAATTAAAAGTGAATTTAATTGTAAATTTGATGTACTTAAATTTGACATTGATGAGGTAAAAATGAAATGCGAAAATAGTTGTAATGAACTGAAACGAGATATTGAGAAAATAGTAGAGTCAGTAGCAGAACAGATTAAAAGTAAAAATACAAATGATGACAATAATGTCGAAAATGAGAATATAATTATAAATGTGGTATTAGAGAGTAAGGTAACAAATGTTAACAATGATATTGAAAGTGGTAATGTGATTGAAAGGGTGGTATCAGAGAGTGATACGTTGAAAATAGATAGTGAAATAGTGAGTGAAAGAGAGAGCGTTATATGTTGTAACGAAGTAGTAATTAGTGTTGATGAGTTAGAAAGAGAATGGAAAGAAAGAGTAGCTGAATGTGTAGGGCAGAGGGTAAATTTTCCCCTTATTTGTGATGAACCAAGGTGTTCAAAAATGTTATTATTGGAGGGCAAGAGACCCTTATTAATGGAAGATTTGAGTTATATCCCTTTTTTGTATAAATTAGTACCCTCTGTGTGGAATGGGGTTGAAAGTGCGAGATGGTGTTTTGATGAGAAAGATTTAGATGGAGAGTTGTGTGTTGATAAAGAGATAGAATTATATAAACCAAAGAGATTATAATGAGTTGAAAGAGATGTTAAATGATATGAAATACTTACCTGTTAAAATAGAGAGGGAAGATTATTTTGATGATACATGTTTAAATAATAATAATTTACTTTATGATGAAAAAATAACTGACTTGATAATGAATATAATTACTGATGGAGACTTAACCGATGTACTTAACGTTGACTTGTTGTATGATTATTTTGGTAAAATGAATTAATTTGGTTTTTATGGTGACGACACACAAGACAGTAATTTGTGTGTTAATGAAATTGAACAATGCTATATAAAACAAAGACTTATCTATGACGATGGAGGATAGGCTATAAAACGATAAAGGACAGTTATAAATATTTTGTTTTATGGTTTTGACCTGGCAGATTTGGACAATGAAGTGTGGAAAAACGGAACAGTGAATAACAAAAGTTTGTAAATAATTGTAGTAAATTTGTTTGTGTGCATTGTAGAATGTTAAACTAACAAGTGTGTGTAGAGGGTTGTAATAATAATATTAATATTTTGGCAATTTAAATACATAAACAGAATTACTTTTGTAAGACAGTAATTGGCGAATTGTAATTGTTTTGATAGCAACTTGTATGTTCAATAATTAATTTAATTAAAATAATTTGAAATGTTTCAATATTTTGATTGACTTAAATGTTATACGGTTGAATTTTTCTAATGGATTTAAATTGTTTTATGAGATTTGATATTAATGTTCAATGGTTTGTATGAAATAACATTGTTGTTAAATGTTTCAGAGGTTACGTGGAGATATTGGTGTGTGTGTGTGGTGTGTATTTTGTGTTCAGGTCAATAGGTGGATAATGTACTGTAAGTATAAAGTTCATAATAACAATCAGATAGAATAAAATGCTTACAAGGGTGAAAAGAGTTTGATTCAATAATATAAATGAATTGAGATAATGGTATTAAATAGAAACTGTAATTAAAAAGTAATAATAACTAAAAAGGTGACTTAGAATTATATTTGGTTGAACTGTAAGAAATAGACATTGATAAATATGTTATCTAAAAGATTTATAAAAAATTGAAAAGTGAAGTACAGGTGTTAGTATGATGTAACCATGAATGTTGAAGCTGAGAGTGTTTATAACACCAGTCTGGCAGACGACTGTTTATGTAAACAGGTGTGTTGAATGTTTTGACTAATGTGCATAGCCAGGTGTGGAAGCTGATAACTGTTGTAGCTTGATGAATCAGTATCTGGAGTAAAATCTTATTGTGACATAAAAGAATTGAAGTTAATTTTTTTCAGACAAAATAATAATGAGGTAATTACTGTAACTTAGAGTTTGAGAAATTAAGGAAAATTAAATTAACTTGGTACTTAAATTAATTGGAAAAATGATTTTAATAAGAAATTTAAATTTATTCTGACTTAATTTTCAAATGTAATTGTGAAATAAATGAAATATGTACTTTATTTAAATGGGAACTTGAAGGAAATTTTGTGTGAATGCTATCCAAAAAAAAAAAAAAAAAAATGTTTGGGAAACTTAGAGGTGTACATAACTGTTCAAGTAACTTTTATTAATGTCAATCTACATTTTATGTTTTAACTGTAGATTCCCCACCTAAGTGCGGCCATGACCTCACCGGATCATGACCGTGAAAGTAGTTAATTGTGGCAAATCATAAATTTCACTTGATATAACCGGCTTGTGGTTTGTTTTATTTTGTTAACCCGGTGGTCTGTTAAATTTAGTAGGGGGGTTTGGGGAATCTACCTAATTTTGGAACAGGGCTATTTCCACCCAGATAGGGGTGGTAGTCCATTAGGGGCGTATAAATAGAAAATAGTAGGTGTAATACCGAATTTTATTGTAACGCCGAAGCAAGGATGGGGTGGAATAAAAGAAAAAATGTCCACCCCTTCCGCATCAGTCCTTGTGAAAGCAACTAGACGCTACAGTCTAAGGGGGGTAAGGGGGGGATGGGCAGTGATCCAGTTACAGGTCACGAGGGAGATGTGGTTTATGGCTAGGATGAGGCTGTAAAGGGCCAAGATGCCTAGCGCAGAACACATTAATATGTAACGGGTATCAGGGGTTAAGGGATTAAAAGGGGGGTAGTAGAAAAATATATATATATATTTTTTTTTGGTGCCTGCCATCAAATTGATGTTTTGTATTTTTGATTGTATTATTGTTTATATGTATCAATAGTGTTATTGAATTATATTGTATAGGATATATGTGGAATCAAATGTTAGAATAAGGAACTTCATGTTTTAATTAAATGTTCCATTTATTTGTTTTCTAAGTAGTAACAGTAACAAAGAGAATCAATCAATTTAGGTAAAAGATGTGTTTTTTTGGTTTTGATGTAAATAACAATAATATGACAATCTGATTTTGAACTTAAAAGAATGGTGTATTTAAAGATAAATATTTTGTGACTTTTAAATGACGAGTTTGTTTATAAAATATTATGAGAGTGTGTACAAGCCCAGTAACTGCTAAAGGCAGCCCAGTTTGCATGTAAGGGGGAACATATCGGTTGAGGATCTGGCGTGGTATAAGACCTGGGATTTGAATGTTGGGGTGGCATGATAGAAGGTGAGGTGCGCTGTGGCGCGTGTGTGTTCGATTTTTCGGTGTTGGGATCTCGTATAGAGAAGTCCAGTGATCTCGTTCAGATGCATCCATAGTCGCCGAGCCAGGGGGGTTGTTGGCACCAGTTCCTCATCGGTCCTCTTAGGGGTTTAGCAATGAGATTTATTCTGTTTCGACAGAAGATTTCTCATTGGGGGAGGGGGTATTGTAATGGGGCGAATTAGGAGGTTTTTTTATTTTATTAATTTTGGTTTGATTTGGTTAAAATTGCACAATTGACTTCATATATGTGGCCAGCCCCAGTTTGAATATAAAGCGTAGTTCTAACCAAGGAGCAGTACGCAATATCTGTTATGAAATATTTATAAAGGAATGTCATGTTGTCAACTGTCACGATTCTAAGAACTTTGCGTCTGTGTGACATCCACTCACAAATGCACAAGCACCAACATCTGTGGAGCGCCTAATCCACGCTAAACGAAAGAAAAGGCAGTGAAATATCGTCGTCGTACAGCACACGTAAATCCTGTGTGCCACCTGTACAGCCACTAAAACTTCGACAACGAAGGCTGTGAACGGCGACGAAATTTGTTCACCTGAGTGAGCAATGCCCAGCAGCATGTAAGGCAGTCGGAAAGTAACATCATAACCTGCTGGACGCGAACTGTAGTGCGTCTGCTGACCGGACACAAATTTCCATCTAAATCATATAGAAAAATGTGAATCAGTAGTGGTGTGGTGGTGAGGCGGCGGCGGCCGGTTGAACATAACGGGTTGGCGGGCCGAAAAAATTGATTAACCGGATAAATACAGTCTAACATGTGCATAGTGCGACGTAGCCGGGGAGACGCCGTGAGTGAATAGGTCATCAGACAAAAATGGTAACCAAGATATAATATTGCAGAACAGAATTAGTGAAGTGAGCGGGCCAAAAATAAAATGAATAATAAACTTTCGGACATTTAAAGAATACGAGCCACGTGGCAGCGAAAGCAGTGAGCCGTCAGGTAACCTGTAACTGTAATTTCAAAAATTTTTTATAAAGGGTTTTTGTGCAAACATGTCAATTAAATAATAGTAGTTGGTTTTGTAACGGTGTGAATGTGAGTGTAAATAGCAGAGTGGGCTGTCTAATTAAGGTAAGGTGTATTGTAATTCTGTAAGTGTAAATGTAATACCACTATGTAACTAACATCACAAGCTTTATACATTTTCCATGATTTTGGATCATTTGAGCCAAGAGGCCAAATAAATAACAATTTAATACTTAAAGAAAATTCTGAAGTATAAAATAAAATTTTAATTAATTTCTCTTTAAAAAATGCGTTGCGTAAGTTATTACGATAACCTATAATCATATTTGCATTTTAACGTTCGTGTTGCGGACTCTGGCAGAAGGCGAAACAAGGTAGGTGGAAAATAAAGTAATTTTTTGTATTTGTATGTGAATAGAATATCACAAATTGTGTTATTTGGTGCTGGTTTAAAGAAAATCTTTGCTTTCACGTATGGGCGCCATTATTTGTACTATTTTTTTTTTTTTTTGTAGGTATATAATATAATATTTGCAGCACATTGGATGCGTCCTTTAGGTGTTGTAATTATTTATACCTATGGTAATGATTTAATAGTACAAGTAAAGAAACTCTTTCTCTCAGGGTTATTGATTATTAAGTTATTTTATCGTATTTACGATTGTATCTTTTAATTTCTTTTCTTTAAACCAACCCAGATTCAGTTAATAGGTAGTACTTTGATAATTAACCATGTAAAAAATAACTAACGTACTAATGTAACTTAACCATCTCTGAATTCTTCTAGCTGCCACGGGTTCACTTCTAGTCGTTGTTTACCTTTCTTCAACAGCAATATTAAGCTTGGCAATCTGTTTCTTCACACTAATCTCGTATTGCTCTCACTGCTGAATGCCG
Organism: Magicicada septendecula; assembly: GCA_034769895.1. Lineage (NCBI taxonomy): Eukaryota > Metazoa > Arthropoda > Insecta > Hemiptera > Cicadidae > Magicicada > Magicicada septendecula. The sequence continues at coordinate 28,649,724 of CM068367.1, read as the reverse complement.
CTCTCCAAGACTACTGCAACACCGATGTCTCCTTTGAACACTTAATTATTCTTTAGGGCCACTTAAACTCGTCTCGAGTCCAATATTTTCCTCTTCTGTCATCGTTCTATCCAGGATATTGTTATATTTTTTGTATTATTATTTATTTCTTAGATATTATAATCAAACTCTGGTATCACTATTCAAAATCCTTTACTTTATTTTCTTTTCCACGTTACATTAATTTTATGATGTACAACTGTTATTTAATATAATTTAAGATTCTTCATGTATTTATTGTTATATATTTTTTAGACTAATAACGTTTCTTTTATCAGATATAATTGAAGACTCATGTGACTTGTATTAAATATAATTTTAGACTAATACATTTTCCTTCATCACTATCCAAAACAATTTCTTAACAATTTAACAATTTGCCATTATGATAATTCCCTAATTTATTTACATCTGTTTATCATATAACTATTAAAACATATATCATTTTTCTATTTCTTATTCACATCTTTATTTTAACTCTAATATTTATAAGTCTATTGGTTATTTATTAAATTATAATTTTATTACTTTTCTTATAACATTCATTTCAATTTTATATATTACTTTCTGAACATATAACTAAATATGGTTTTACATCATATAGGAATCGACCTCTTTGTTGATTGAGTAAGTCGATATTCCCCATGTTTTCTGTTTACATTTTAAAACATATGTTCCCTTAATATTAATTTTGTATCTTTTTTCTTTTAAAATTGATTATTTACCTCGTATGTACTGTGTGCATTTTAACAGCAGTACTATATATATATTGCAACTGGACTTGGTTGGTGTGTTTTACTGGTATCGCCAATTTTGGGCAACAGCGAGTATTAATACAGTTCAGTTTATACACACAAAGACCAATGCAATTTTAATTAGACTTACCTTAACTGAATTTACTTTTACTTCTCTGCTATACTTATATTCTGTAGACCTGTGTGTGAGAATGTGATGGATGGGTGTTATTTTTGAAATAATTACTTCTAACTCTTTAGTTATTATAAGAATTGTGTTTAATGTTTTTTTTTTATTTTACTTTAACTCTTTAAATGACTCTACTTCAATTTGCTCTGTTATCTTACTTTACTAATTACATAAATTTGTTTTTTATAGTCTCTGAAATTGTTCTCTTTCTTATTTACTGTCTTTTTGAATTCAAACTTAAATGTTTAATACTCTACTTGTTACTGTAGCTCCGGCGTCTATCTCGTGGGCGTTTCTGGGTTTGAATGTTCCAATTGTTCCTCTTCTTGTTCATCCAGTCTCCATGGTGTGGATATGTGTACAGCTTCCCTGATGTGGAGTGTTCTCAGCTTCCCTGGATTCTGGTGTGAACAGCCTCCCTGATTTGGATGTGTCCTCAGCTCCCTGTTGTGGAATTGTACTGCCTCCCTGATGTGGAATTTTTACGTTCAGATGCTATTTTTACGCTATTGTTGATTTATTTGAACGGAGTCGCTTTCACGTTAAGTTCGAGTGTTTTTAAGTTTAACTTGTCACGTGATTTTACTCACTATGTACTGCTCAGGCTAGTAATTCAAAACCGATGTTCCGTACTAGTGTTTTACTGCAAACTACTCGGACTGGTTGTTTAACATAGACTTTCCGAACTAGTGTTTTAAAGCGGACTACTCGAACCGGTGGTTTAATGCAGACTGAAGTGCTTTGAGGGCGTTAGCAACGTCGCCCTGTATTTTGCTGCTAGTTTAATGACACTCTACCCTTATTGGTTTATCAACTGTCACGTGTTGTTGTTCACGCTCTGATGGGTTCTTTTTAAACTGTTAATAAGCGGTTAGGGATTATTTTTGTGCAATAATGTTAGCTATTTCACTTTTGTTATTCGCTCTATGTTTTGTATTGTATCCTTATGCACATACGCGTCGCATTTCCTATCGCACTCCAACACTTTCCATTCTTATTATTGTTTTTACATTTGAAATATTGATACACAATTCTTATTATTATACTTTCTTAACTCTATTTACTTAATCCTATACATTGTTTCTTATTATACTAAGCAGAGCATTGCTTTATGCACTGTATTTTCTATTTTGCTATACGCATATGTGACGGTTGTCATATTGTGACTATTCGTCCTGTTATATATATATTATAACAACACACTTATATTGTAATTTATTTTACGAATTTAATGCAATGATATTTATGCATGTGTGAATTATATAACATAACAATGTTGTTAGGTGTAATCGAAATAACAAGAATGCGTAATACGTTTTTCAAATATTTACATTATTTGTTTAACAACCTCTTTACTTATTTCGGAAATAACAAAAATATTCATTATTCATCACTTGTGCGATCTTATGCATGTGACTTCTGATGAACAAATTACATTTAAACAGGTTATACAAAAATCTTATTATCTACTCAAGTATCAATTATTTTTGCTCTCGGCTTACTCATTCAGTGTGGCCATCTTTGCAATTGCTTATTAATTTGTTTCAACAATGATTTTACTTTTATTTCAATTCCTTTAATTTTACTTGGCTTTAATACTTTTCTACTGCATATGCATTGCACTTTTATCGAATAAAGACTATTAATTACTTTAATTTACTTCGATTTCAATCAGATATTGCCCTTATAGCATTTACGTTATCTTCAAATCCTAATTTCTATACATGAGATAATATTCTAAATTAACAATCTGCCTTTACACTACTATGTACAGTTTAAATATTTTTATCAACAGTTCGAATGTCTTTCATTCTAGTTTTAATTATTGTCTTTCAATTGTCGGTAATTATTATGGTTTTTTATCACCTCATTTGATGTGGTAAATTATCGGTGTGTTCTCCTCCGGTTCTCATCCGTGTCCTCAGGCCCTCTTCCAGGATTCCACTGCATGTACTGCTTACTGGTTGTCTCCTCACATCATGGGCTGTAGGTGTGTCCATAGAACCTCTGCATATGTGCTCTGCTACTCTGCTTTGACTTCTAGTTCATCCTGTGACTCTTACAGTAGATTCAAGACACCGTTGTTGACTGACATAGCCTCCAGTGGCAACGGTTGAATTAAGAAGAAGAAACTTTATTAGCATGACCTGGTATTTATAGCCACATTGTGCAAAACTCCTGTCTGAACAATATCGGTCTTGTCAGAGGTTGTCGAAAGCGTCCTTTCTCCCACTCTCGTTCGATTCACTAATTTTGCGAATTGCGAAGTTGTTTTACACTACACTCTGCTCAATCGATATCTAATTTTCATATGTCTATTATATGTAACTTACACTTCTTTATTGTAATTATTCAGGGAGTTATTCACTTTTTTTTTTCATTGTAATTTCACTTTACGTCACTTTTAAATGGTTTTTTAACCCTTTGCGCATCTTTATAAAATACATACTTTGGTGCATTTAGTTTTACATTATTGTGCATAGTTTTCTTATAATTAAAATAATACTTAAATTCTAACATCATTTGAATAGGGGTGGTTACTGTCCACGAACAGACAGGTTTCATGCACACAAACAAAATACACATGTACATACAGCTAGCGCCAGGTGGCCAGATATGCGTGTACATGCCTGAACTGTGTGTTCCCTATATTTTAAACAATCCAGCTTACAATCGGAATCATGTCTATCAAGTATAGATTTATTTATTTTTATGAATTCTTTTAATTATTTTGGCAATGCACAGTACCGTATATGGTTGTACTGTCGCATTATTTCCCCGCTTGGTGAAAAAAAATTTTAGGTTTATTACAACAATTTTTTTCTCTGCCTTTTTATTAGACAAATAATATGGATCGTTTTTATTTACAAACACATTTATTTATTTTATGTGCGAATAATAATGAATATGCGATTCTTCAATTTTCACCCTTATTTGGTGGGTTTGAGCAATATTCTCCCCCCTTATGTATGCGGAGTCGATGCTGTGTTGTGGTATATCCAGTTCAGTTGTTGTCTAACTTTAATTGTTCTATTAACGCAGTTATTTATGAATGGAATTTCCTCAAAGAACTGGCGTGATATTTTCCTACTTCTCTGCCTCTTGTGTCGTCATACACAATGAACATCTGTGCGTATGGGTTGAATTCCAATTTCTTTTAATGTTTTATGCCAAACCTCACTCTGGAATTGTACCTTCTGATCACTAAGAATTCTCTTCATTTTACCCTGTGTTAGAATACACTTCCGTAACAGAATTTTTTCGACAGCTTAGTTGTGGGTCGCATGATCGGATACAGATGAACTGCCTTAGAAACACGTCTATACACAGACTATGTTTTTAACCCTCTCGACTTAATCGTAGTAATGGGTCCTAAGTAGTCTCTGCCCTTAACTTCCCCTTTCGCTTCTTTCTGTGTCCTTGCATTCTCACATAGGTATGAAGATTCGCTTGATCAGTAGTCTGTTTTGCTGTTTGACAATCATAACACCTTTTTTTTCTTAACTCATTTCTAACCTTCCTAAACATATTATTAATGGTGAAATCTTCCCATAGACATAAATAACATTTTATTAGATAAACCCACCTTCCAATCCTGCTTTACAAATTTGAAGAGAATGTTGTTGTGTACCTCATTTTGAACTGATAGTTGATCTTTTCAACAAAATGAAGTACGATAATATTTCGTATTAATCTTAACTACTATACATATTGTATTTTACCACACTTATTTGTAGAGCGTACATTTATCTAAAACAAATTTTAATAGCTAAATGGTCGTGTCTGGCGACAAAAATGTTCAGGGCGACAAATTTATATAACAACACACATATAATGTAACTTTACGAATTTAATGCAATGATATTTTATGCATGTGTGAATTATATAACATAACAATGTTGTTAGGTGTAATCGTAATAACAAGAATGCGTAATATGTTTTTCAAATATTTACATTATTTATTTAACAACCTCTTTACTTATTCGGAAATAAGTAAGTGACTTCTGATGAACAATTTACATTTAATGAAGAAAGTTGTGTCATTGGTTAAAGTCACAAGCAGAATTATCACTGTTGCACACCACTATATAAAAATTATTCCGATTAGGGCTTTCAAGCTTCACAGCTCATCGTCAGATCGGATATGAAACAAACAACCTGAAAACAAACCCTTCACCCCCACCCCACCCCAGACAGCTAGCACCAGGTGGCCAGATATGCATGTACATGCCTGAACTGTGCATTCCCTATATTTTAAACAATCCAGCTTGCAATCCGAATCATGTCTATCAACTATAGATTTATTTATTTTTATTAATTCTTTTAATTATTTTGGCACTGCACATTACCATATATGGTTGTACTGTCGCAATATATATAGCAACAGAACACAGGATTTAAGTTTCATATAATTGGGATACTAATGCTATAACACATTCTCTGACGGCCATAGACATGTTATAAATTGATTTTGTTTTCTTTGTAAAGTAGTCCATAAGTTTTGAATTAAGGTATGGATAAATACGTGTGTTATGTCAAAATATTCATAATGTTGCACACTTTTATTTCAAGTGAAATATTTGTGTGAAAGTGTGCAGGTGCATTTGTGTTTAACCATTTATTTACTAACTTCATTGATAATTGACATTTCTTGTTGAAACTTGGACAGGGTGTTCTCGGTATTGAAGGTTACATTTTTCATATACTCAGTTCTTCAAAACTGTAATTTTTATGTTTTTTTTTTTTTTTATGAAATCTGTTCTTTTTATTTCGTTATCTCCAAGAGGGTAATAAAATTTGTTGATTAAATGTAGACAGGCCTTTGCAGAATCGTACAGAGTTTCAACTTGTTGTCTGTCTATCACAGGGACCGTCTATGATGTTGCTAGATTTTCCACCAATCAGAAGGTCTAAAATTTATTTGAGTCTGTGCTCTGCCGAGAACGGTTCGTTCAGTTCACTCCAAAGACTTGCCATAGAAAGATGTACTGACTGTCGCGAGTTTTTCGTGTTAGGAGAAGTCTATTTCTATAAGACTTAGTAGTTTTGGTAGACGGTATGAGTTTATCGCAATCGTAACCATATCGTAGAACTCAATAAAATTTAAATAGATCCTATTTTATTGCTTTTTCATGTACAGTGGAAGATTTCTGGTCTAGGGGCAGTAATACCAACCTTGGTATTCTGAAAGTAATGCAAGAACACTTGAAGAATCAGGAATTGTGTAAGCCAAATACACATGCTCTATTTGTACCCAGTTAGGACCTCAAGATTAAATTTATAAACAACAATATTCCAGTAGCGCAGCGTGTGTGTGTGTGTGTGACGCAGCGAACGGCGTACTGGTCTTCGTGCGACGCACGAAGGTGCAGCGAGAGTGGCATGCCGGATTTCTACATAACCATTGGAATTCTACGAACAAGTAACCGTATATGTAAAATGAACCAATAGACATTTAAATAATAAACGATTTAATGTTATTACACAATAAAACAATAATAATTATTAATGTGGTAATTAGTACATTTTTTCTACCTCCAGATATAGACTCTATTAATAATTTCAATTAACTTATGTATGCATTTATAAATTTGTGTCATTGCAATATATATATATATATATGTGTGTGTGTATATATATCCTTTTAATTCACTAAGCTGTGTTTCAGTAATAGAGAACCATTCATTTATAACATTAGTTCGTTGTTCAGACTTCTCATTCATATTACTCAACATTGTACTCAGAAAGATATTAGAACTTTATTTATTTGCCATGGTTACTTATTTTTCATACAGCCATAACCATGTACAACATCAGTACCCACTAACACAATATAAAATACCTTGTAGTGGGACAGTTTATCCAAACATCATACAGAGACAGTTTCGTGTGTGAAACATGTCGGACTGCTTGGAATTTTTCTGCGTGACTTTGGACATGGGAAAGTGTGTTGTTCCTAACAAGCATATGTGCTCAAAACACATTTTCACAAGCTTAGGAGTCTTGTGTCAGACGAAAAGGAGTCACACCTGCTAAGTTTCCCACTGAAGAGCCAGAAAAAACAGTTTAGCATGGTGTCCAGGTGAGGGACTCCAAGCCACACGTTCTGGCAGTCTAAAGGTGATGATGAAACAGCACAGACAGAGGCAGCGACTCAGGAAGCCCATGCCTCGGTACTAAAATGTAAACAGCGGAGTGAAATACTGTCCATAGTGTCTCAGTCGGTAAAATGTAACTACAAGTGTCAGAAGTATTATTAACAGTTGCAGTCCAACTACACAACAGAATAGAAACAAAATAATATAACTTGTAGGCTTACGTTATAAAATAATAAAACAGCGAACAACATGTAATTTTCGGACACCAGTACTTAAATAATGTCTTTTGGTCATAAATTTTTACAAAACAAAAGTTTTAAGCAAATACTGCAAAATTCAGAACGGTGATTACAAATGCAAAATAACAAAAACACTGCCGATCTGTATGTATAATGAACTGCAAAGAAACTGCAGACCATGTGTGGCATTAAATTGTAAGATGCACAAATGCTATGTAAATAATGCACATCTAAGTATATTAGAATTAAACACCAGTGGTAGCAGCAAATTGGTGACAAAAATATGAAACGAGTGATAATCGGGAGCATTAGAGAGTGTGTGAAAGAGCAAGAGAGTAAAAAGGGGGTGAGAGAGGAGAGAGAGAAAGCAATAAAAGTAGGTACTGATTGGCATTGTTTATTGAAGTAGTATTAATTCTAAACAAAGAGAATGTAGTAGAACTTTTCCAAATAAATTTGTATATTGATGTTTATAAATTTTGTATTAAGTAATTGAATATAAGATGTAAGTACGGTATATAAGAATGAATTTAGGATGGTTGCACCACTGATGGTAACTTCTGTAAGTTGTAAGTAAAGTCCTGGTTATTTGTGTATTTTAGTGCTAAAAGGTTTTTAAATTTCTGTAGTAAACAATGTTAATAAGTAATATAAAAAGATCAATAAAAGATTAATATGTAAAATTGTTAATTATTGGTAGTATATTTGACTGGGGTGCAAGTATTAAAATGTTTAGCAAATGCAGTTCAGATGATTGTTAATAAGTGAGCTTATTTATGTAACAATGCATATGAGAAGTTATTTCTAATGTCACCTCACCTTAACCTAACCTGTGCTTAACGAGTTTGTCTAAACAAATTTCAGAAAATTCTTTTAAGTGGAAATTGTTATTTTTAAGTATTTAAATTGCTTTCCCAGAGACAGGTGGTGGTTTCCACTTTCTGCCTGTGAAAATGTAGTGGTGACTAGGAATTTTGGTTTTTTAGGTTTTTATGGAATTGTAATACAAGTGAGTATTGTTTATAACCGTAAAACCAACAAAATCAAACTTTGATAAATGAGACAAGACCATTACAGTAACATTTACCATACAACACTATAACGTATTTCCTTGTTTAGGATAGACTTAATTTATTCAAGTATCCTGGCAGGGTCACCACCACATCTAAAGTAAGGATTTGTAAGAAAGGCTCTCCCTCCCAAACCTACTGTACAAACACCCTGAAAAACAAATCCCCAGAATCACCATCTGTATGTGGAAACTAATGACGATCCCAGTTTTTCAAAATTTCACAAATTATCCATTTGAAGTACCCCCCTACCCAGTTTTTCTTTAGGTGAACACAGAACAGAATATCAGAGGATGACGTCTGAAAAAACTTAACTGACAGTTATTCTCGCAGCACATTTTATTACTTACAAGCAAATTAAGTCTTCAAATTTTACCAATGAAAATATTTCAGTCATTTAAATATCTTACACAAGACAATACATTGTAATTCATTATCATGTTGTTACACCATCACAGAACATTCTACATGTTTCTCGGCTATCCCAGCAGAGCCCAGCTGTAATATGTGTGTGTGTACATATTGCTGCTACTTTGAGATGAAAGACAATTACGTGACATTTATCACGAGTCGACAACCGACGTTGTTCCAGACTGCACTGGTCAGCACGCATTGTGTTCAAGGCCACAAGCAATTACGCTCTAGTGTTTTCTAGTCATGTTGACACGTGTTATGGATTATTCTGGAACACTTGTGCTGCTATCTATTTAAATGACAGCTGCTGCGTAGTGTCAGTGTAAGTGGCGATTTATTCCAGTGAAGTTCGAAGTATTGTGGCTATGTGTTATGTGTTTTATAATTGTGTGGGACTCTATTAGGTGACATTATTATTGCGTGTGGACAAATATTGCTCGAATTATTGTACACTTTGATTATAAACTATATTTGTGATAATTAAACCTAGTGATTAGTGACTTCATTGGTGTCTGTATTCTGTTTTCCACTATACCATATGACAATCAGTTAGACCTTCATAACAGTGGGTCCAAAGTGCAACAGTTAATAGTGGAAACAATGGCCACTTTATACAAGACTAATGTAATTTGTAATTAATTAGTAAATAATGGATGCCAGTCAGATGATGGAAAATTTTCAAGCGCAGCTGTTACAGACAGAGGAACGCGGACAGGAGGCAGAAGAAGCAGAGAAAAGATGCTGACAAGAGGTGGAAGAAGCAGAAAAACGACAAGATGAGAAAGTTGAAGAGAGACAGAAAACTCCTGGGTGAAACACAAGAACGCCAGAAAACATTACTGCTCAATTCAGAGGAATAACAGAAAGGACTAATGCTGTGAACAGAAGAAAGACAAAAAGTACTGTTGCTTGAGTCGGAAGAACGACAGGCAGGGGAATGGAAGCACGAAACAGAAGACATCAAAGTGTTAATACTGTAGCAAAAGCAGATGCAAGAACAAACTACTGCACAGTTGGGTCTATTACGAGGTGAGCTTAATCATATTACTAGAATTTCAGACGTAGAAGAATCCATGTCAATAAAATAGTTGAAGTAGAAAAATATGTCACGAGTGTGGGAAAACCTATGTCAACAAAAATAGAAGACTCAGTTGCAAGTATGAATGAGCAGATTAAGAGCAATTACACTCTAGTGTTTTCTAGTAGTGTTGACGCATATTACCAGTTAAACAAAAATATACTCTGATATTATTGTATCTCATTGTAATACATAATAATTATATTAGTTACTATTTACTCATATACATTACCTTAGGTAATGCATGTTTCACTATATAATGTATGCAGTGCACATAACCCAACTAGCATTAGCTTTGTATACAAAGTTAAATATACAAATATTTTATTACAAACCCAATACAAATTATAAATTACAAGTATTAATACAAAATCAAGCAAATCAGTAAATCAGTTGTTTTTATGTATCCCATTTGTGAGCACTTTCCTGTTATGAAATTGTTTCCATTTTAACCTTTAGCACTGTAGTTTCTCCTTACTTCACCATATTACATATTATTAATGGGGCCACAGTATAGAATGGTGCACGTCTTTACTGTTTACCAGTGGACAGGTAACTCACTCACTTTTTCCATTGATTACGTGTCTATGCAGAACTTTGTTGCAACTGGCTCTAATTGGATTTCTTCTAGTTTACAGCAAGCATGCATACCATCATGCTTACTTAAAGTCAGTTTCTATGGCAACCACATGTACACACATCACTCATGAAGCATAGCTCTAATATTTCATCCTTCATCTTCTTTGATACATAGTATACAATAAATAAATTGAAATCACAATTCTGTACTTACCATATACAAGTCTCATTAAAAAGAGTAAACTCATAGTCTTTAACTCTGTAATTCTTCATAGCAATGTTCGCACATCTAATCAAAATTTCTCTACTGTGGCAATATAAATGATCAGTTTAAACAGTTCTACTAAATGTTTGTAGTTTAGTAAAACAACCCTAAAGACAGTATCTGATTTCCAAGAAATAAATAATATCTTATTGGGGAGGTATCTTATAATTTATAGATTAAAAGAAGCACAGTCTAATTCACATATAAATGTGTACGTTATGCTACAGTGTCTGTATACTTTATTTTAAATCAAAAGAAAGATTGATTCACTAATTAATTGTTGGTAATTTTAATTTTTGTTTCAGCATTTTTTGCAAGCCATCAGGACTGTTATAAAGGAGGAAATTATTTTAGAAGAATTGGAAAAAGAAGAGAACACACAAGAGGTATAGTTTTTTTTTTTTTACGTACAATCCCTCTTCCCTCTGTAAGTAGGTTGGGCAAATAAGGCTATGGACTGGCAGATTCCATTAAAGGGTGTCACTTGATTAACAAAATATTTTTGAAATTGAATGTTTATAGTTGTTGCTCAAATACAGTCCTAAAATGTGGAGACTACTGAGATGTCTTGCATTGGTTCTGTCACCCAAAAGTTGAGTGCTATTTGAAACACGATGGTGATTCAGATTCTATGGTAGTGCATAATGTATCACTGAATTTTCTATTCCAATGAAAGCACTTTGTAGTCTTCTACATAATTTTTCCTTGTGAGCAAAGGTTGGGTTGATGACTGTTATCGATAATTGAACGAGCGAAGCGAGCTCTTGCTTTTTACTCAAGTGTTTGACATTTGTTTTTCTGTATGGTTGGGATATGTCTCACAATGACTTTTGAATGCATCAACTAATTTTAAAATGTCAAATTTGGCAGTTGCGTCCAAACTTTTACCTTACAGAACCTTATTGTTTTTTAGATTGATCACTCAAAAGAATATGAGGGCAAGAGGAAAAAATGTTAGATGTTAAAAAATTTGAAAAATATCAAAAGTCCATGTAAGGTATCAAATTAAAGGGACTTTTAAACAGAATATGAATTTAGATTCATTTTGAAAAATGTTGGTATGCCAGGGGTCAAAAAGTTGGTGAAAATTTTCATAAAATCACAAAATGTAATACAATCTGAATGTAATGGTAAGTTATGGAAATTTCAAGACCTTGAGATGCCACCGCTGAAAAAGTGGTACAATAATTTGATACATTTGTGAAGGCAATGTAGGATATCAAATGAAATAGAATTCTAATCAAAATCTGTATATAGTATATAGTTATGGAAATTTCAAAATCTTTTTGACCACAGCGGCCAAAAATGGGATCCATGATTTGAAAAATTGTAAAAAATTTACTATCGGGTACTGCAGCAGAGTAATAATTTGACTCAATACAGTTCAGTATGACCTTGACTATGATGCAAGGTGGTCTGTTGTCATGAAGCTTGTGAGCTACAATTTTGTTGTCCAACCCCCATGGATTTTCCTTAGATTAACATTATCCTTCAGCATTCTCTAGTAGTGTGCAGTATTGCAATTTGCGATTTAAAAACTTAGCAACTTTGGACTTAGCATTGTTTTCTGTCTGATCCGTGCAAACTAATCCGCTTGCGTGAGTATAACCCAGTCCCTGTGCAGACCTGCTATTTGCTAGTCAGCCTCTTAGTGGAAGTAAGTTCTGCAACCTCATCACGCAGCAGTTTCCTCAGCTCAACTTTTCTTTATCCACCTACATTGTGGGTCTTGTGTTCCTAGTGCTGCTGTTGCCTCTGACAAACTCCACCACAAAATTGGTGGGTACTACTATATAATCGTCAATGACCCATCAGTCTATCCATGAGGCCAAACTTCTGATGCCAAGGAAATGTCACAGATGCGTATCTCCTAGTCAATGAAATTTGGGTATCAATGATGTTGAGGTCAATAAGGTCTAGTCTTGATGCCATTTCCATAATGTTTCTGCTCAGAGAATCCTAATGAGAAACCTCCACTTCAAATCCCGTGTGTTGACATCTCCAGCCACTGTAACTATACAAGCAGTGTTAAAGACTTCATCATCTAGGGCAGCTGTTTTTCTGGAATTTTTATATGGAGCGTGTTTGGTGTGTGTTAGTAACTGAAATAAGTAACTACCTGTACTTAACCTTCTTCCATGTTTGTATCCCCACAATTATCACAATGCAGCTAACAGATGGTAAAGCTACCAAGAAGTACCCCATTGTATGGTGACTGTATGGTCTTTAAACCATCAGGGGTCTTTCTCTCTTGGCATTGCTAACTAAGCAGGACCAGTACTCCTGCTCAGATTCCCCTTCAAGATTCCAACCCTTTGACAAACATCTTCACCTTCTCCATACGTCCCGAACACTTTACAGGATCCATAGCAAAAAAAAGTAGCCTATTTCTCTGTGATAAAGGCCTGCCTTGATGCAGAGTATAAGGGCTTGGCTCAGAGCATGCTTCAGCAAGGTGGCTTTCTTGGCCACACTTGTAATAAATCTCACTTCTGTCCATGTAAATACAGGTTTTTGTTCCATGACCATAGCACAGATAAGTAAGTACTGCTGGACTATGTCTGGCCAATTTAACAATGGTAATTCTCTGCACTCTAATGTTTGGTCCTGTGAGGGTTACTTTACCGTCATCAGTGTTTCCAAAAATCCTGGGTGAGTATGTTTTTAATGTCACTTTTCTGATTTAACTGGTCTGGATCTCTGATTTCTTAAGTTGTGTTTGGTACCCGGCTCTTGTTGGTGCTAGAGTCCACTAGAGAAGGTATAACCACACTGCTAAGTTTTTCTGTTTCCTCTTTTTGCTATCCAATTCAAGAATGTGATTCCTTTCCTGGCCTGGTTGATTATCTGTGTTAATGTTTTCGGGGACTACCTTACTTTAAAGTTCCTTAAGGTTTAATAATAATTTTTATTATCACTGATGATAATAATAATGTTTTTTATAGGCTTATTGTAATGTACAAAGTTTCGTTTAACATTTTTACCAACCCCATAGTCCAAGAATCAATGTAGTATCATGTAGTGTAACATTAATTTTTGCAGGTGACCTGACAGGAAGTCCATGTTTTTAAATTCACTTTTTATTCTGTAGAAATACAAATAACCAATGAAGTCTTTACAATTGTATGCTCTTGTTTGTTCCAGTTACATTACTTGACAACAGTGAATAATGACATCCACGAAGAAGTGAGTCCACCTGAGAAGCATGAAGAATATACAAATAATTTAGTACAGAGTCAGACTGTTTCCTCTCTTTCACCTGCTTTAAAAAAACACTACATACAAGCTCATAAAAATAAAACACACCCGTATGATGTTTGTACAAAACCATTTACTCAGGCGGATGGTGTGCGACAACATAAATTATTACATTCTGGTGCTAGGAAGTACCAATGTAATATTTGTGTAAAATCATTTACTCAGGCAGGCTATTTGTCAAAACATAAATTAATACATTCTGGTGATAAGAAGTACCAATGTGACATTTGTGCAAAATCATTCATTCAGTCATGGAATTTGTCACAACATAAATTAACACATTCTGGTTATAAGAAGTACCAATGTGGCATTTGTGCAAAATCATTCACTCAGTCAAGGGTTTTGTCACAACATAAATTGATACACGCTGGTGATAAGAAGTACCAATGTGACATTTGTGCAAAATCATTCACTCAGTCATGGAATTTGTCACAACATAAATTAACACATTCTGGTTATAAGAAGTACCAATGTGACATTTGCGCAAAATCATTCACTCAGCCAGGGACTTTGTCAAGACATAAAGTAATACATTCTGGTGATAAGAAGTACCAATGTGATATTTGTGCAAAATCCTTTACTCATACAAGTTATTTGTCAAAACATAAATTAATACACGCTGGTGATAAGAAGTACCAATGTGACATTTGTGCAAAATCATTCACTCAGTCAAGGATTTTGTCACAGCATAAATTAATACACGCTGGTGATAAGAAGTACCAATGTGATATTTGTGCAAAATCCTTTACTCATACAAGTTATTTGTCAAAACATAAATTAATACACGCTGATGATAAGAAGTACCAATGTGACATTTGTGCAAAATCATTCACTCATTTAGGTTCTGTGTCAAAACATAAATTAATACATTCTGGTGTTAGGAAGTACCAATGTGATATTTGTGCAAAATCATTTACTCAGGCAGGACATTTGTCACAACATAAATTAATACATTCTGGTTATAAGAAGTACCAATGTGACATTTGTGCAAAATCATTCACTTTTCCAACGACATTATCACAACATAAATCAATACATTCTGGTGTTAGGAAGTACCAATATGATATTTGTGCAAAATCATTCACTCAGTCAAGGATTTTGTCGCAACATAAATTAATACATTCTGGTGGTAAATACCAATGTGACATTTGCTCTAAATCATTCAATCAGTCATGGAGTTTGTCACAACATAAATTAATACATTCTGGTGATAAGTACCAATGTGATATTTGTGCAAAATCCTTTACTCATACAAGTTATTTGTCAAAACATAAATTAATACACGCTGGTGATAAGAAGTACCAATGTGATATTTGTGCAAAATCCTTTACTCATACAAGTAATTTGTCAAAACATAAATTAGTACACGCTGGTGATAAGAAGTACCAATGTGACATTTGTGCAAAATCCTTTACTCATACAAGTTATTTGTCAAAACATAAATTAATACATGCTGGTGATAAGAATTACCAATGTGACATTTGCGCAAAATCATTCACTCAGTCAGGAACTTTGTCAAAACATAAATTAATACATTCTGGTGATAAGAAGTACCAAGTGACATTTGCGCAAAATCATTCACTCAGTCAGGGACTTTGTCACAACATAAATTAATACATTCTGGTGTTAGGAAGTACCAATGTGACATTTGCTCTAAATCATTCAATCAGTCAGGGAATTTGTCACAACATAAATTAATACACTCTAGTGACAAGAAGTACCAATGTGATATTTGCACTAAATCATTCGCTCGGTCAGGGACTTTGTCACGACATAAATTAATACATGGTTGATGTTATGAAGTACCAGTGTAACATTTGTGCTAAACCGATTATGTAGGCAAGCAGTGTGTCACAAAATAAATAAATGCATGCTGGTGTGAACATCTGCAGTCCAGTGTTTGCACAAAAAAATTTACTAATACAAGCAGTTTAAAACAACATATTTGGATGGCTGATGCAGTCAAAAGGTATGAAGAGATGTACCCCTATTATATAGACAGACAGTTCAAGTTAAAAGTGAGACTTTGTTCAAAAATAAAAACTATAGTGAAGTCCCAATTTTGTAATACATGTTAGGGGTTTAAATTTAGTGAATAAAATATTAGCATAAAAAATATAAATGTGTAATGTCTTCCAGTTGTTGGTACATAATTTACAGAAGTTTTTAATTCCTAATTGCTTCATCCCCAAAGATGGCAAGTCTTGAAAGTAGCCTAAAATTGGAAAATGCAGATATATTTGGTACCCATTTTCTTCAGCACTTTGGTCATTTCTTTTTTTATTTCCTGCATTTTAAGTGGACTGGGATGGCCGTATCTTCGCCATCTTAAATTAATCAATTTTAGGTACATTTTCTCCAAAACTATGCAAGATAAATGCCTACATATTTTTTACTTTGAAGAACACATTTCTGTATAATTTAAGCAGAGGGTTTCTTAAAATACTTTTTTTTTACATTTTTATAATCTCTTTAAAAATAACCAAAATTTTACAAAAAAAAATAACTTATAATGTTACCTAGTTTTAATTTAAATAAAAATTTTGGAAAACCCTCTGATTAAAATATACAGGTTTGTATGGGAAATAAAATAGTTAAAAATCATGCAAATATCTTATACCGTTTTCGAGAAAAGTACCTATATACAGTAGAACCTCGTTAACCCGGATCAACTGGGGCCGGGGCCGATCCGAGTTAACGAAAATCCGGGTTATCCAGAGAATGAGGGAAAAACGATAAAAAAGAACATGTACTTACCAAAAATATTTTTAATGGAGTTAAAATTTATTATCGGCACACTTTCACCTAAAAACACATAATATGTATTTACACTGTACACAATATAGGTACAAACTAGTCGGTAGTAAAAAAGGCAGTGAGCTTTTGCTGCTTCAGTTTTGCGTATCGCTTATGAGCAGTGCGATCCCGCATCCACTTTAGCATTAGAAGCTCGTTTGGCAATGTTTCGGCTTGACTCTCGAAACAAACCATCAATTTATCTGTTTGCTACTGCTTCTGCGTGGGTCATAACCACAGCTGGTTCATCAACACTGTCTGAATCCTCTTCATTTTCATTTTCTGTAACACTGCATGATGCAATAATTTCTTTCTCTGTGATCGCTTTATAACCTCCATCATTGTCAATTTGCAACCAATTGTCAATGTCTTCTTCATCAACATCGGAACAGCCATTGATATTTTTAAAAATGTCTATAAAATCTTCTTCCACACTTGTTTTTTCTTCTTCTTCAATTGTATTGTTTTCTGGCAAGTCACACACACCAGGCCACAACTTTTTCCATGACTTTATCAAAGTTTCTCTTCCAACCTGGTCCCAAGCTTCCGCAATCATACAAATAACAGTCTTTACGTTAAAAGATTTCAACACCTCTATCACACCATGCTCTCCTTCGTCCTCTACCAGTTGACTTAGCATTTGCCTTTTGTACACTTTTTTTATTTTTTCTAGAACTCCTTGGTCCATCGGTTGAACGAGAGAAGTTACATTAGGTGGTAAAAACTTCACTGAAATGTCATCTTTGACTAGTTCATTGACAGACGGATGCGAAGGCGCATTGTCAATCAGCAAAACCGCCTTGTTGGGAAGGCCACAGTTCTTCAAATATTTTTTTACTGACGGCACAAAATTCTCGAAAAACCATTGTTTGAAAATGTCACTAACCATCCAAGCACTTTTTTGTGAGCTGTAAACGACAGGCAATGAGCCTCGTTTCACATTTTTCAATGCACGGGGGTTTTTAGACTTCCCTATTATAAGGAGAGGAATTTTGTGCTTTCCTGACGCATTGCTGCAAGCCATTATGGTGAGGCGGTCTTTCCCTTTTTTATACTCTTTCGCTGAATCTCCTAATTTTGAGGCTAGCATTTTACTCGGCAACATCCGGTAAAATAAACCGGATTCATCGGCATTGTAAACTTGATCTGCAGTCAGTTCTTCCTTTTTAATAGTCTTCAAACTCTTTTTTAAATTTTTCTGTCACTTCAACATCACCTGACAAGCTTTCTCCAGTGATTGTAAGTTGACGCACTCCATGCCGTTTTTTCCATCTGTCCAACCACCCCTGGCTAGCTGTAAAACTCGGGCTCCATGGGGCAACTGTTTGTTCAAACTCAATGCTTTCTGTTGGATGATGGGTCCAGAAATCGGCAAACCACGTTCTCTTTCAGCACAAAACCAGACAAACAATGCTTCATCCAGAGTTTCTAGTTTAGCAGTTTTTGCTTTACACCGATTATCCAAACTGTCCTTAGAAATCATTTTGAAACAAAAGTCTTCAATGCGTTTTCTGTTCTTTTTCCAATCAGATACGGTCGATGTTCCTACTCCAAACTCAGCAGCAATGTTCTTTAACAATTCTCCCTTATCAATTCTTGTCAATGCTTCCATCCATTTTCGTAGTCACAACAATGTTTTTACGTTTCGTCACCATTGCGAACAACGCGCTAACGAAACAGCACAACGATACTGTACCTCGACAGTGACACTAGGACAACACGCGAACACTACCGAGATTGCAGCGCAACTGAGGAATGTTGTTTCTAGGTCGATGTCAAGTGCGAGGCGTGGGGAGGGGAAGGAGAGGGTTGGCAGGTGGGGTGAGTGCAATGAACTCGCCTGCTGGCAAGTGAATTCGAGTAATGTACCTACTGAGAATAGCGATTTATCATCTGTAAAACAAGTCTTCATTTACTATGCTAACAACATAATTTTTTTTTCCAAAACTGGTCCGGGTTAACGAGGTTCTACTGTACTAAGAAACAATTTTTGTAAACTAATAAAATAAAGAGGAGTCCAAACTTAAAGCTAGTCTCAACCCCTGACCAGGAACATCTCCTAGTTATGCCGCTGCTTCCACAAGTTGTCAGTTGCACATATGGTTGAGTGTGTGTTGTGTGTAGCTATAGAAACTCTGAACACCTGAAACCAGTTACCTGATACATCTGACATAGCATTCAATAAGTTCTTGGAGTTTATTGTCCAAGATGTGGCTATATATTAAATAATGTGTATTTCTATGTATTACACCATGTATTTTCAGCTACGGAGCACTAAATTTTAAGTAAAATTTAATTTATACATTTACCTGAGATGGCACTAACAATTTTATCTAAAATTACCGTTTGTAGTCAGAAATAGTACATTATACATTACACATTCAATTGTCTGCTGTATGTGAGCATAAGCATGAACACATGCACATGTCCATTCGTGTTGTTTTGTGTGCGTTTAAACTTTCAAACTTTCATTCATACTGTTTATAATATTTCAAAATTTTCAAGTAGCTACTTGTGCTAGAAGTGTATATACATATATATGTAAGGACATAATATATTTACATGTACAATAATTTACTTTCCAGTAATATTCTGGTAATCCAAATAACAACTGTACATTGTGTAAAACTTTAGCTTATAAACATCTATATTGTTATTTGTAGTATTCATAATTTTTGAAGACAAGGGTATAATAGAACTATACAAAACAAAAATAAATAAAACTGTATTGTTCATTCTTTAACTTTTTGTTATTACTCCTTTGTACTGTACTCATCATTGTTTTCCTTATCATCATTATTAACACCACCACCTTATAATCCTTGTAATAAATCATCTTTGAGCCATGTAAAAAAATAAAAATAATTGTCACTCAGTAAAATGTAATTTTTTACATGTTCATGTATTAGTTTATAAGTAGCCTGAAGATGGTTGGCGATTGTTTGGGTGGCTGAAATGTCACATTCATATTTTTTCTCTTATAGCAAAATTCCGTTATTTAGATTCAAAAATAATTGTGTCTTAACAGTGGTAAAATGTTATGCTTAAACATTTTTTGTGTATTATATTTCTGTTCCTATGACATATTGTAATTTCTGGATTATTGGACGGGGAATATTTTGTTATAAAGTATGGACTTGTTTGTAACATTGTGGGCAGGCCTTACTGTATGAATAGGAATGGTTCAATACTTTTTGCTGCCTCAGTTGAGCCACTGAGGTTGTCTCATCAAAGTATGGGAGAAACATTTGGTTTAAAGTATAATAAAATTACGTGTTAGACTGGAAAAAGTGTTGTTATCTGAAGACGCCGTTGTTTTTTGGAAGGTGGATGTAATATTGTCATACTAAAGAAAAGTGAGTGACTTGATCTAAATCAGAAAAACTGAATATTTTCATGACACCTAATATAGAAGACTATGATAATTTAATTTATCATTGTTCTGGTGAGACAGATGGAACAAAGGGTATTGTACTATTTATCTATTATTGTACAATTTCTTTAGTATTATAACAATTGTAGACCACAAAATGAACACAAAAAATACAAAACATTTGTATTTTGGTTATAATACCTTTTAGTCTGACACCTTGCTGGATTTTCACAACTTTTTCAAAATCTCTTGGGCACTGGGATACCAATGTTTTAAAATTTTGTAAACTTAATACTACATTCAGATGTAAGTTGAAAATTCCCTTTAATTTGATAGGGAAGATTAGTCAGGTAATAAAAAGGCTCTTTTTTGCTAGTTACAGTGAAAATGAAAACTAAAAACCAAACACAATCTTGTGTGACTTATTTTGTTTATCAAATTTATTATGCTATTTAGTTTTTGTCCAGAAACTGCTGTTTCTATTAAACAGTTGTAACAAAATAAAAATTTTGTATTAAAATTATTTTTTGTTTTATTTTTGGTTTATTATTTTTTAATTAATTTTTGTATTGTATTGGTGTAAACTTAATTCTTTTATTATCTTTTTTGTCAAATTATATCACCTTGTGTAACTAGAATTATGTTCCTGCGTTAAATAGATTGTCTCCGGTACTAATTGATTAGCGGTCCTGCTTTATTCTAAATGTGTTCTCCTTCCACGTTGGTAATTGCCGCTTTTCTGGTAGCACAGTTCTTAAATATTATCTTATACTATTCTATTTATATTTTTTATAAATAAATAGAAATCAATTTTATAGAATTCCAATTTTTATTGACAAAATAATAATGGATCGATTTTAAATCGATTATTGAATAGTTAAATTATCGACTCGTGTCTCAAGGCGAGTGATTAGTTTTATATAAATTATTAATATTAATTGACAGGTTCTTTGACCTGTTATTTTATAATAGTCAGAGAAAGGGCAACGTCTGGAAAGTATAACACAATTAAAAGCTTAATGATTAAAAATACAAAAATTATTTAATATATAATGGTTAATAAGTAAAATTGTTGTGAACCCTATTTTGTCTGAAGACGAAGCTGGCCGTATCTCGCAGAGGACTGGGAAATCAAAGGTGGTTGCCTTCGTGCTGCATATGTAAATGAACACCGGCTCGATGGAATTCTCTTCCAATAAATGTTGCTCTTCCAAGTTTTCCTCGTCCCAGCAGTAGTGATTAATTCCTCTGGTGATAGTGTAGTTGTCCTGGATCAGTGGTCAGTGATTCGTTTCGGTAATCTGTGTTGAATAATGTTTTTATTTCACTTTATTCCATAATGTCGATAATGGCAGATTTTGTCTTGATATTCAGAATTATTGTTTAGATGTGTTAAAATGGTTATTACATTGTTTACTGTTCAATATTGTTTTACATCAATAGTTATACTGGTTTAATTCACTGAATTTATTGGTTATCTAAGTTTTGTCAAAATTCGCGATTTTAAATTGAATAGGCTTGGTTGATGCTCGCCATCTTTTTTTCTTCCTGCCTTATAAGTGAATATTTCATGAGCTCTCGTTCTGATGTGAACTGCTCAACGTATAACAATCAACTGTTTTACTTTCTTCTTCATCCGAAACGTCTTAGCCAAGTTAATATTAACAAGACATTGTTTTAAATCTCTAGCATTTCCGCTTGCATAAGTGACTTTTACATTATATGACTGAATACATTTTTACTATTATTTAATTTTATTAAATATTAACTACATAATCTCTTTCCTTAGTTAATTCTGCGTTATTTGATACCAAATAAGATATTTTCACAATGTTTTTTATCTCAAAATGCCATATTTACTGTATTTTTAAATATAGGCCTTAAATTTTACTTCCTGTCACATTAAATGGTTTGCCATTTTTATTATGTTATAATTATGATTGAACAAAATCCCTGATTGAAATAAAATGTTTATTTTCCATTCTTTGTAATTTTATGAATTGGTTATCTTTTTTAAAAATTATCTTTAATCTGGGCCTTCCCCCTTAGATTTTTCTGTTATTACACTTGCATTTTTTCCAATAATCCTTCATACCTTTTTCCAATATCTTTCTAAAGTATTGTTTTAGTTATTATACACTGTGATTGATTTACACTATACAAATTTCATCAATTTAAATAATTTACTTTATTATTTATCAATTATAAGGTTGTTGAGATTTACCATTTGGCCTAGTTTTTACCTGTGTTCACATACAATGTTTTTTGACTAATACAGCTTGCTTATATCCCTTCTGACATTTTATTCTTATACAATCTTAATTAAAATGCCCTTACTTAACTACATTAACATTTATCACTGATTAATACTATTAATACATAACAAATATTTTATAACAAAAGAATTGTCTTCAAACTCAGCATTGAGTTCATTGAACTTGAAGATAAACAAAACACATCTGTCCTTTCATTATTTAATTTATTTCCTAAAACTAATTTTTGTGCAGTCTTCGCTGTTTTTGTTTTATTTTGGGGATGTACCCCCTTGGTCACTTCACTTATTTATTTCCTGCTCTTATTTTATCTTTGGTCATTTTAATGAATGTTGTTAGATAAAGAGTGGCACTTAGAAACATTTTTAGTTTATTTTCATAATAATATTCTGCAAAATATTATTTCTGTATTCAATACAAAAACTTTAAAGTTGTGTAAAGGTACAAATTAGTTTAAGATACACTTAGTTTAGGAATTCAAACACTGACACTTGAAGTTTATTTAACATAATAAAATAACTTGCACTGGTCCCCTGTTATTCTTTGGTACTATCTCTAATCCGTTTTTTAGTCTTATAAGGTCAAGAATTTTAATTATAGAGGATTCTTAAGATTTGTTTTTTCCATTATATTAATAACTTTCACTGGTATACTATTAATTATACCTCTAGACACTTTTGTTTATATCTACTTTACATTAATTTCTGTTTTATGGTGTTATACTTTTATTAGTGACATATACTTCCTGTTGGGGTTTTATTTTTTTATTACTTGGTTTCTTTTTGTGTAATTCCCTACTTTAACTTATCCTCCTACTTTGTTTCTTCAAAAGCAGTCCTTTTATTAGGGATGTCGGTTTGTTCTGGGTATTTCCTTACTTACTCCTATCCTACATGGGTATCTCCTTACTTTATCTTGGCTTCTTGTCATATCTTTTATAACTCATCATATATTACATAGTTGGTTTTAATTTATTTTTATTTCTTCAAACTATTTGCACTTTACTGTGGTCTTTACTTGATTTTCATTGTATTTTTCTTTGATTTCATTTTATTTTATTTATGATCATTCTTTCATTCAGAATAATGTGGATAATCTGTCATGCTACACAGTTAATAAATGTTGTGCCGGTGCTGGAGCTAGATTTTGGTGTATCAGTTTCTTTTCTTAATTGTGTGTGTGTGTGTGTTGGTATGGGATCTGAAAAATGGTTGATGCACTCAGGGAAGTCCTCATTACTAGGCTCTCACCCTCTTTTCCTCACTAAATATTACAAAAAATTCATGTAACTCCTACGTTTAAGGACCAAGAGTCTGTCATATTATAAAAAATTCCAGATTACCCAAAAGGCACATACGTAAGGATGGTTGAACAGAACAATATTTAAAAGGAATAATTCCAAATGTTTAGTACCAAGTCTCGTGTTGTTCAATCAAATATTTAACATATAGATGTGACTGATAGATTTTTTAATATACAAAGGTACACAAAGGCAAATTGATAATTTACATAGTTATTTGAATAATATCAATGACAAAATGCGGTTCACACTTGAAAGTGAAGACAATGGTAAACTGAATTTTCTAGATTTAACTGTTGCCAAGGACAATAATAAAAAATTACAATTTACCATCTATAGAAAACCCACAACGACTGATATTGTAATACATGCTAAGTCCTTTCATCCTTTATCCCAGAAATTGGCTGCCTTCCAGAGTATGATTTATAGACTTTTATCTTTGCCCCTCGGTGATAAAGAATACCGTGAGGAATTAGACACCATTAAACACATTGCAGTTGCTAATGGTTATGACGTCGATATGGTGAACAACATCCTTCGAAAACATAAGAAAAAACAAACATTAACGGACATAAAACACACGAGAATTCAACACGCAAATACATTGCAACACCATACACATACCTTATGCCTAAGATTTTTGGGTCAATTTTTAATAAAACCAGCAATATAAAGGTCACTTACAAAACCACTAAAAATATTATGAATAATCTTCGTGTCCGCAGAACTACCAGCCTTGAACACAAAACTGGTGTTTACAAATTGATGTGACGCCTTTTATGTGGGCCAGACAGGACGTAGTTTTTTAAAAAGATTTACTGAACATAGGCCGCCTACACACCTTCACAGTTTGGACAATATCAAGTCAAAATTTGCAGAACACCTCATTTCCGAGAATCATAATTACACTAATTTTGAAACTAATTTAATACCCCTTCACATACGTAAGAAAGGGCGATATTTGAACGCTCTTGAAGAGTACGAAATTTATAAAGCATATAACAATACTGATACCAAGCCGCGTGTTTTAAATGATAAACTGCTTTTCAAGTCAAATGTATTGTACGACACTGCCTTGCGCTATTGTCGTGGTGGGAGCAAAACGTAATTCAGTGCGCGGGCAATCTCCGTACGATGTACATCGTTAAACCTTCGCGCTCGCTTTTAGACATTTAAGTATTCATATCGTTTTAAATTATTTATTTCATGTTGGATTTTAATATTTTAATTAATTGACAAATGTATCAACTTAATTGATACATGATTATTTTAAGTTCTGATGATGGGACAAGTGTCCCGAAACATGTCAACTTTGTGAAGACGTTGTTTCTGGAAGCCGCAGATGGTAAGTTGCAATATATTTGATTGAACAACACATGGCTTGGTACTAAACATTTGGAATTATTCCTTTTAAACATGAATACTGCAAGTCGTGCAAACTTAGTATGAAAATTTCAAAATATTAAAGTCCAATTACACAAAACTATTTTACAAGTTCAACAAATCTTGTTTGAAGAACAATGTTATACCAAATTATGCTATTATAAGACTTAAAGGTTCATCTATTGCTGAATCAAAAACCAAAAAATATGCAGAAATTTACAGAGTTAAAGAAGAAATTAAATCTCTATACATTAATAAGTCAAATCTAAATTATACATTATACAAATTACATTTACAATTATTAGATAACACGCATCCAGCCGTACTGAATCATTATCTGGATTTTATAAACAATGACGTCAGGCGAATAGTTTATCAAATGCGTATAAAGCAATCAGATAAACTACAAAGGTTGTTGAATGATCAGTTACCGATATCCAGCAATTTCAAATATAAACACAAATTTTATACGCGGTTACAGAATTTAACTTCCCTTGTTTTAAATACTGATGAAACTGATTTATTGAGCAAAGGTTTGAAGTATAATCTTCCCATACACAAATCGAGTCTCAATCGTAAGCTCATTATTACAGAAATTATCAATGCAGAGACGGTTGTTAAGGCAATGGTTGACCAAAAAGATCAAGACCAGACACGTTTCTTAATAAACGAAAAATTCAATAAAATCATTAAAATCGGTATAATAATGTTCATTCCTCTATTCCTTTAACAAATATTAATTATAATAAAGAATGGAAAATTTCAATAGGATTAAAACAAAAATTATCTGACAATAAAGCTCTCATCACTAAAGCTGACAAAGGTAACACTGTGGTTATTATGGACAGAGAAGATTATAAAAATAAAATACAAAATTTCATTATTAACAACAACATTGGTTTACTAAATTCTGACCCAACTGAAAATTATGTAAAACGATTAAATCAGTGTATAAACAGATGCACCCATTTGTATGATGAACAAACGAGAAGATCTTTGAAACCTATAAATTCAAAAGCACCCGTTTTGACGGGATTACCCAAACTCCACAAAGATGCTATCCCCTTGAGACCATTAGTAAATTTCGCCACTGCTCCGGGGTATAAAACGGCTAAAAAATTAGTCAACATAATAAAGCACACTATACAAATAATTAATGATCATAGTCTAATTAATGGTGTTGACTTTGTGAATAAGGTTAAATACTTAATAGTTGAACCAGCTTACAAACTTGTTTCCTTTGATATTGTAGACTTATATACGAATATACCAGTAGCTGAGACCCTGCGTATACTTAAGATTAACCTTATTAATACTAATAAATTGGATATTGATAGTATAAATGAATTATGCACATTTTGGAGTTACTTCTTGATCAAAATTACTTTACCCACAATAATCAATATTTCAGCCAAAAAAATGGGTTAGCAATGGGTTCTCCACTTTCAGGTCTTCTTGCAGATATATACCTGAATAATTTCGAAAATTCATTCATTCTCACAAATAACAAACACAAGCATAACAATATTTTACGGCAGGTATGTTGATGATACCTTTTTAATATACAAAGGTAAACAAAGGAACTGAATTTTCTAGATTTAACTGTTGCCAAGGACAATAATAAAAAATTACAATTTAACATCTATAGAAAACCCACAACGACTGATATTGTAATACATGCTAAGTCCTTTCATCCTTTATCCCAGAAATTGGCTGCCTTCCACAGTATGATTTATAGACTTTTATCTTTGCCCCTCGGTGATAAAGAATACCGTGAGGAATTAGACACCATTAAACACATTGCAGTTGCTAATGGTTATGACGTCAATATGGTGAACAACATCCTTCGAAAACATAAGAAAAAACATAGAAACATTAACGGACATAAAACGCACGAGAATACAACATGCAAATACATTGCAACACCATACACATACCTTATGCCTAAGATTTTTGGGTCAATTTTTAATAAAACCAGCAATATAAAGGTCACTTAGAAAACCACTAAAAATATTATGAATAATCTTCGTGTCCGCAGAACTACCAGCCTTGAACACAAAACTGGTATTTACAAATTGATGTGACGATTGTGACGCCTTTTATGTGGGCCAGACAGGACATAGTTTTTTAAAAAGATTTACAGAACATAGGCCGCCTACACACCTTCAGAGTTTGGACAATATCAAGTCAAAATTTGCAGAACACCTCATTTCCGAGAATCATAATTACACTAATTTTAAAACTAATTTAATACCCCTTCACATATGTAAGAAAGGGCGATATTTGAACGCTCTTGAAGAGTACGAAATTTATAAAGCATATAACAATACTGATACCAAGCCGCGTGTTTTAAATGATAAACTGCTTTTCAAGTCAAATGTATTGTACGACACTGCCTTGCGCTATTGTCGTGGTGGGAGCAAAACTTAATTCAGTGCGCGGGCAATCTCCGTACGATGTACATCGTTAAACCTTCGCGCTCGCTTTTAGAAATTTAAGTATTCATATTGTTTTAAATTATTTATTTCATGTTGGATTTTAATATTTTAATTAATTGACAAATGTATCAACTTAATTGATACACGATTATTTTAAGTTCTGATGATGGGACAAGTGTCCCGAAACATGTCAACTTTGTGAAGACGTTGTTTCTGGAAGCCGCAGACGGTAAGTTGCAATATATTTGAACAGAACAAGTTTAATCAAATGATATAGAAACTGATTATGTAGCTTAGTAGTTTAATTTGGTGAATTAAAAACAAAATTAATACATTACAATATACTTAAACTGTTTAATTCTTAAGATTTATTTTTGATAATACAATGGGCAAAATAATATAGCCTACCTAAAGGGTTTTCAATCAGAATTTTTTCAAGATTTCACAAAATGTGTATTTCTTGCCTCCAAAGAAGTGTGTTGCCTTTTCTTCAGCAGTGATATGTCCTTGAAGTCTGCTCCCCTTGCCTCATCCATTGTAATGGAGTATTGACAGTTGACGTGACTTGATAGTTGACTGAGCAGTGTGTTGTACTAGCAAATGTTGGATCAATGAAGCATGCTCTATTTTCCTGCAAGACTGCTGTTAAGAACTATTTCATAACATATCAGTCAAGGCTATTCAAGTTGTCTGGTGAAGTTCTATCTTAAAAATTTGTTTAACTTAAATTTATCCATAATAAAATCAGCAAATTTAATTCATGTCACTTGTGGTGGTATAGATTTTGTTCTATTGTAACTTAAATTTATCCATAATGAAATAACTGCGAATAATGACAATTCCAATTTAGATACTGCGGAATCAAACAGAAGAATATGGATCAGGAATCCTGATGTGGTGAGGATAATCAAGCCCCTAAGTTTTTCACCTAGTCTGAATCAAACAAAGTAGGTAGTGACAGATTCCACATTGCCCATGGAATATACTGAAATTGTAACTCCAGATTGAAAAAAAAAAGAATTTATAGGAAACTGTAGCATAAGTATTGTTACGTCGGTCTACTCGATCATCGTAGGTACAGTGGGAACAAAATAACTACAAGACACCAATTAAGTCACCAGCTTTAATTTTCACAGTCAACAGAATTGTATTACAATATACCGTCTGATTATAAAACACAACACTTAACTAATAATCACTTGAACGCACACAGTAATGTCGCCCAATAATAACTCTTGAACCGAACTGTAAATATATTGCTGCTATACTGAACATAAGGCCACTGCCACCATGTATTTATAGCCACCGAAAATCTAGACGATTCCTAATTGCGTCTTAGCGTCCGTATGAAGTACGTAATTAACTGCGGCTTGACACAGTCCGCATGGCTGGCGGCATCGAGAAGACTCTCGCAAATGCATCTACAAGCACGTACACCACACGCGTTACAACGAGATTCTTCTGGCACATTTGACAAACACATAAATTAATTGTTCTGTGATATCGTAACAGTATGTTTGTTTAGAAGTAGAAAATTAGTTGTCTTAATGTTTTTCACAAAATAAATGTAAAGTGTAAAGGGTCAACATTACAAGCAAGAGAAAAGATCCAATGAGACCTCAAACCTAAGACAAAGATGTTTTAAGTTTTTACATAATATATTTGAAGAAAAATATATCTGAAATAGAAAACTTAGGCTAATAATTTAAATATACTTGTTCACTATTAAATATATTGTTAAAGGCTCTCAAATCCATTTGTGATGAAGATTGTGGAAAAACTGTATGAACAGAGAAAAAACTAAGGTCATGTTTGAATTACAGAAAACTATAATGCATACAATTTTTTTTTTAATGTTTTTATGAACCTACATTTTATGTTTCAAAAGTAAGTGGAAGCAGATAGATGTACATGTTATATGTAAGGATTATAGTTTTGTAACATATATATTGTAACGAATATAACAAAGCCCTACAAAATACAAATGCCACAGTACAGAATAATTTCTACTATAGCCAATGAAGTAGTCAAACTGTAAAAGAACATTCCAGTGCTGGAATATAAAATAAGACATTAGGTAGGTCTCAGCAAATGTTTGAAAATTAGTCTTAATATTTTTAATTTGGAAAGCAATGTTTACAATACACACATATTCACTGTTGGTTTGTGTTTTCACTGCTACACAAACTTAGTTGAAAATATTTCACTCTATACTTTATTTTAACATTTTGCAGTAAATAACTTTCATTGGTACAGACAGCCAATTTGGTTGAGTAAAGTTCTTATTTTACAGCAATTTTACTTAATAATTTCAGCCAAATTTATGTAACATATAAACAGTAGGCCTACAACATTCAAATAAATGTTAGAAAAAAATAACTACTGTTTGCCAATGAAGCGCAATCAAGAAAAACCATTGTGCCAATGGATTTTAATATCTGAGGCCTTAGTTTCAATTCTTATCCTACAAATAAATTTTCTTGAACACATAAATTTAAAAATTAATATAAGTTACAGTTAATATAACATTTTACTAAATATAGTTACGTCAGGGTGATGACTGGACCCAATTTTGAAAAATATTTTTTTTCAACTTGAAAAATTGATTGTGGCTTAATGACAAAATATTTTGGGATAAAAATTAATATGGAAATTCATCTATTGGAATACAAATTCTACAATTTTTTTATGAAGAAAAAATCATTATTTCACTCATTATTAACGGAAATCTGAAAATGCACATTTTTGCAAGTTTAAATTTTTTGTATGTTATGTTGCCTTTAAAAAAATGCACGACTAACATAGATCGATAGGAAATTTTCTGGAGAAGACGCTGGTATTTTTATTTTTCTGATTTGATGAAGTTTTCGGAAAAATTGAGGAAACCTTCAGTGACTTGTGCTCCGCTGTTTGCCAGAAGTGAAAAGTCGGGGAAAATGGGGGGTCCAAAGTCTGGAACTTGGATAAACTTTTAGGTAAACACTAGACCTTTCGTTTAAAAAAAATCAGCTCAAAAGATGCTGTTTCTGGAAATTTGCCTTTTTTGCCCTTTTTTTTTTTTCGATTGTCTTACTTGGCTAAAAACCTCACAAAATACAAATCTCTCAGTACAGAATAATTTGTAATCTCCCAAATTGTATTCAACTGATTACTGTCAGTCAAAAGTTAAGATTTATTTTGAACAACAAAATAGTGGCACTGTAACAGCTTACAATGAAATGTCAATATAGCTTCTTGCTAAATTAGTCTATGAACTAACATTTGATCATTAACATTTACTAATTATTATTAATTAAAATTATAAAAATAATTGTAGGTTATAGGTGATGTCTCCATTCCCTTTTAACTTATTTTCAAGTTTTTTAGCATTTCAAATATCTTGAAGAGATTTATGATACACAATGTCTATGTTTCAAACTAATTGTTTTATTTACCTATGGTCATAAAAAGGTAAACTGTAATATAGTATGTTCAACATGGCAGGTTCCACAACCAGTATTCACTAATATGAGATAAAAATCCAGATAGATGCAATGTAACTGGATACAGTGGAGTATCATCAAGACAACTCTGGCAACTTGAAGCAATTTGAAAAGTTAAAACTTTAAGCAAGTTGAAACTTCTAACTAAGTGTTGGAAGTAGGCCTACTGTATAAGGAGTATTATCTTATAAGCCAGTTTGGTAACTTATTAAAGGTACAGGTGAACAAAGAAGACTTGTTAATTTATGCCACTTACAAACTTTTATGGTTTTTGTTATTAAAAATATACTATTTTGTGGTTTTTAACATCCATCATGTTTTATTTTTGTTAAAATCTAATGTTTTCCTGCCCACATTCTACCATGAGGCATTCTATATCTCAGTCAAGCTACTGAGTGTCTCATAGATAGGTAAAAATGTTTGGGGCTAAAATTAACAGAATTCTCCTGTGCCCTGTCTAGTGAAACAAGCTTTTTTTATGAAATTAAAACTTCCTTTGTGTACGTGTGAACTTTTTTTTAGTTTAGTTCATGATCAATTCAAGAGAGCTTAATAGATCGGTGTGTATATGACACTTACATGAAAGTGCTGGATTCAAATCCTAAGCTCAATCAAGATACAAGTTTGAGCCTCATGTTGACTCAGCCTCTGAAAATGAGCACCTAATATAATGTTAGACAACTTATTAATACGTTTTTTCAGCAGTTTCTGACGATTATATTTTTTTTTTGCACACAATATAATGTTGATTTTTGGTCATAATGACTGATGTTGCATAATTGGTTTGATCCATTTCGGTCATTGTGAGTGATATGGGAGAGAACATATCAATGTTATTATACATATTAGACAATAGTTGTTTAAATACTACAATATTTTTCTTGCGCACTGTACCACTCAAATTGAACAGTTAGAGCCTGGCATCTCCTAAGCCATTTTGATAGTACACGAATGAGTCTATAATTATTATAATCGACCACAAAATTTCAGGCGCACACACACACACACAATGCATGCAGTGTCTTATGAATAATATGTTCACGAACTGATTTGCTTGCATTATCTGCCCATGAAGGGGACTACTGCATCCATTATCATAGTCCTGTTGTAAATAGTGTGATTTGAAAATTTAGCAATCAGCCTCATCTATGTACAATTGTTTTATAAAAATGGTTTCTTGATTTTTGTAAAGCAAGAAAAATTCACTTCTGTCCTTCCAATAATTACCTATTTTCTTCACAATACCTCTCAGCTATAAACATTAGAATATTTAGTTGTAAATAAGATTCTTAGTCCACAGTATGATAAACTTTTCCAAGACAATGAATGTAAGTTATTTTACACCATTAAATTCTAGCCTTTTTCACAGCAACCAGCACAAGGCCCAAATGGTTCCCACGTCTAATCTAAATCCAAATTGATCCTCACCAGCACATCATTCTATTTGTTCTTTGTTCATGGTTCTTAAACATGGTTAAGTATTTTTATGCATACAACAAGAAGAGGATGGTCTGTAACTATCCTGCAGCCTTTCCAGTTGTCTGAATGATGATTGTTTTTTTATAAATAAATAATTGCTTATCTAATCCGTCGAGTGACTTACTTGTAATTCCGCTTGACGCGTTTCAGGGCATATGCCCCATCTTCAGAATAATTCCTCTTCACAGAACGTCAGACATTAAGATTAAAATGTAATAAATTAAAATTAAAATCCATGGTTAAAATATTAACTCGTCAAAATATTAAAATATACTAAATGCACAGAGGAGCACGCACTATCACAATATGAGTTCACTTCGCGTTATAGTCGGTGTACACCGCCGCGATGTTACTCGCGCACTGCAAGTGCGCGAGTAACATCGCGGCGGTGTACACCGACTATAACGCGAAGTGAACTCATATTGTGATAGTGCGTGCTCCTCTGTGCATTTAGTATATTTTAATATTTTGACGAGTTAATATTTTAACCATGGATTTTAATTTTAATTTATTACATTTTAATCTTAATGTCTGACGTTCTGTGAAGAGGAATTATTCTGAAGATGGGGCATATGCCCTGAAACGCGTCAAGCGGAATTACAAGTAAGTCACTCGACGGATTAGATAAGCAATTATTTATTTAATACAGTGACTTGGATACTTTAAAAATGAATATTAAATTGTTTTTTTTCTTGAACTCAGCTGGAGTATTTCTATTTTCATCACAGTTATTTATTATTTTAAAGTCTTGATCTTTCACATTGTCACCTACACTTTTTCATTAGTTCTGTAGGAATTTAATCTATGACTGTTGCCTATTTTATAACTTCGAGACCTGTTGAAATTAGTGTTTCATGATTTGAGGTTCCCCATTCTTCAGCTGAACTCTGTGATAAGGATAGTGGTTTGGGGGGGGTGAAAAATACTTTGGTTTGGGGTTTTGAGAGGATTTCTTTCAATTGTTAATTTCAGCTAAACTTAGTAGTAAATAATATTTTTTATATTAGAAAGAAGAATAGAATATTACTAGTAATAATAAAATGGATGAATTTTTGAAAATTGTATAAACTTTTAAACCTAATTTGTACTATTGCCTTTCCTTATTACTTAACATTTTTTTAATTACCATTGTATTATTATTATTGACTTAACATTTTATTACTTTAGTATTTAATTTTCTAAGCGGTATTCGTATTTATATTATGTATGATGCAGTGGCGAAGTTACATGGAGGCAATTGAGGCAATGTCTACCCTAAAAAATTCTGTAGAATAAAAATTATAAATACGTATGAACTACATAACGTAAAGATTGTTACCTCGACTGTCGAATTTATTAGGGTGAAACGTGCTTCACTGAGCGACCGCTAGATGGTGACAGATGAGACTCGGCATAGCTCGTTTAAAGCAAATGAGGCAACCTGAACTTGCCTCAGCGTTTTTTGTATACATCGTATGTAAGCAATGTGCCGGAGTGATAGGGAAGAGAAGGGAGGGGGATTGTCCCGTGCTGTACACATGGAGCGTTGAGGCATGCCTCACTTCTGTGGTCCAAACATTCAAGTTAAAGCGCGCTGTGTTGTTTATAAGTGTGTTTATTTTATGCGGTTATTAAAAGTGTCCCTGTTATTCCGCTGAACTAACAGATGATCAAGATTGTTATTTGAATTATTTGTAACATTAAACATATATATAGAAACTAATCAAGTTTAAAAATTTGAAGTTCAATCAGTTGTATTATTGTGTATGACTAATACAAGGATTGTTCAATAGAAACACGTATGGAGCTGTAAAGCATTTTTTAATCAACGATTTTAAAAGAAGTCTCCATTAACATTAAGACATGAGTTCCACTGTTGCACCAACCTGTAGATTCCCTGCTAGTTATAGTAAAATTCTTACGGCTGTTTGTGGAACCATTTGCTTACAGCAAACTCTACCTCAGCGTCCGATTTGAACCACCATCCTTTTAGTGATTCCTTAAAAAAAAATTTAAGATAAGATTTTTGCCTACCCATTCATTAACTACTAGCTTCGCCACTGATATGATGTATCATTTGTGTTACATTATATTTATCTGTTTGTCTACAAGAGAGTAACCCCTTTTGAAACTTTAATTATTTACAATAGTCTTTCTTACACTTTGTTGTTGCTTCCATTCTGTTGGCACTCCATCTATTCTTCCATCACATTTGAATTCTCTTCAGGAACTCCCCTTCATCCTTATGTCACTCTTATTTATTAACTTCGTTTCCTGACCTTTTGACTTCTCCTTCCATTTGTCATTTTAATTGTTATTGTTTGTTAGAAAGATAAGAAGGGATAAGTGTTTTGGGTCCACACGGGTAAAACCAAAGTTGCTGATGCGTAGGTTCCCATGAGAAGTTCTCTGACTATTCTCGCTGATGGAATACTCCTGTTTTTTTCCTACCAAAGCTGTGATTTCTAATACGCTTACTCTTATGATTTCTAATAAGCATGTGAAAGCTGCTGCAGTGGGATGTTACCTGGCTTGTACCAGAGGGAACATCAATTAAGCGACTCATATGGAATTAAGAAGGTGGAGGGCAATGCAGTCAGTGTTCCTGTGAAGAATGGCCTGGAGGGGGGGGGGTCATCAAGTAGCGCTCAAGGATATGTGTTGACGTGTAACAGGGATGGCAGTCAGTCAAAATACTGCAAACTAACTGGTGAATTATTGTGAACATTACTGGTGTTGATTGAAACATGAATTTCCAACTGTTTAATTAAATAGTTACTCAGAATTAAGTTAACTACAGGCCTATTGTGTCTGAACTGTACTGTAATCATAATTTCTTTGCAATGGATATAATCTTTAAGAGTGGTAGTAATTCACTTAAGTTACCTGGTCTTGCGCTTGTAGCTACAAAAATTACAGTAATCGTGTTTTTGTTTTTGCATTTGAAAGGTCTTAGGCAAGACATACTTCAAAATTTCCGAATATGCTGAAATATCTGCAATGTCACATGAAGTAAAACAGTA
Source organism: Magicicada septendecula (assembly GCA_034769895.1). Taxonomy (NCBI): domain Eukaryota; kingdom Metazoa; phylum Arthropoda; class Insecta; order Hemiptera; family Cicadidae; genus Magicicada; species Magicicada septendecula. Next base: position 28,614,234 of record CM068367.1, on the reverse strand, counting down.
TTATACAAAAACTACTTCATAAAATGATTAAGTTCATATGATAAATAATATTGTCTTGTCAGCAGTGAGTCCAGCACTATGCTTCCTGTCTTTGATGTAGGACACCAACACTTTACACAGTTGAAGTATTGACAATAAGTGTTTCCATCTTCTCCCTTGTAGTGGTGTCATAAGTTCTTCTGCTAATGGGTTCCATGTGAACATTCCATATCTGCTCCACCATGTAAACATTTCTTCAATTATGCGATTCCAGCCATGTGTCTTTTCTTTGTAAGATTGAGATTGAGATTTTCAGGACATGCCTGTACCATACCAGTTGCCTTTTCTCTATTTTTGTCAGTTATGACCTGATCTGTACTCATAATTTGTCTAATCTATTCATTGCTCGCTCTTCCTGTATGGATATTCCCACTGCCCTTCTTAAGAAATCCATTTACATTACTTCCATTTACTTTTCTGCCATGTTGAAACCTGCCACATTTTACATAGATACACTGTCCAGATCACTGAATAAATTCTTACTTTTATATTTGTTGTCCTTGTGTCCCAATTGATAATGTTGAGGGCACCAATCAGCTTCTCTCTTTGCTTTACCCATTTATCAACTTAATACTTGGACTCCTGTTTTGCTCCTAAATATTTAATATTTTTTTCTTTGAAAAAAATTCCAAAATTAGACACATTCTTCAACCTCCCACCAGAAAGTTCGAAATGTAGTATAAGTGATAATAACTCGGCCTTGTCTCCCCCGACACCGACCTCCAGCGCTGTGGACTTGGACTCTGGCTAACCTCATGGAGATGCCACTGACACCACAGCTATCTGAATCACCCAATACTGAGGAAGGCAGTGGCACTCTCATGGAGACGACAACACAGCCACCCGATCTTGAGGTAGGGTCTAATGGAAAAGTTGATTTTAATGATCCTGCAAAGTGGGTTGTTAATGATAATTTACGGGACTATATTTTTGAACACGGCATAAACCAAAATGACAATTTAGATTTTTCAAAATGTGCACGTCAATATGCCAATCAAAAAAGATTTGTATCCAAAAGTTTGTTTTACAAAACATTAAGAATGGCGAAACTGTCAAACGTAGTTGGTTATCGTTTTCCCCATCAACTGGGAACATATTTTGTGTTCCATGCAAACTTTATGGCGGTACCACTTTGTTAGCAACTAGTGGATTTAATGATTGGAAGAACCCTTACATAGTGTACGACCATGACAATAATAAAGAACATATCAATTGTTTGAAACAATATTTACCATGAGGAACTTTATTAGGAAAAGTTGACAAAAGGCTGATGGCCCAATGTCAAGAAAAAGTGGTTTATTGGCGAAAGGTGGTGACGATTTAAAAAAAAAGTTTAAATCGCACAAATAAAAAATTGCTTTCAATATAAGTAAGAGTATTATCCACCCCTTACCTATGCCTAGATTCATGCAACAACGTGCAAATTGTCCCGTACCAACACCTTAAGAACGGTGTTATTTAGCTAATAATAATAATTACTTTAATTAAATAAAATACGTACTAAATAGATAAAGAAATTTCTAATTCATAACCAAAAGGTAGAATAAGGTATTACGACTTAATTAGTAAATAATTAATATAACTTAAAAGAACGAACTATTTTCTCAGTGCGTAAAACCGCGCCAGCTACTGACCCCTTGCCGCTAAACATTGCTTGCATTCGCCCGATAGACACCGAGATGTAAGGATGTAGCTGCTGTGTTGTGAACATACACATAGGTGTATACAGTTAAACAATATTTAATCAAGTTTATAATGAGTTCGAGTTGAGCTATATAGTATAATAATAATAATAATAACAAAATTATAATGTAGTGCGTGAAGAAATATGGAAAGAATAAAAAAAAAAAAGGAAACTTAGCCGACACATCTCTTAGCAAACTGTAAGTGGTGAGAAATGTTACTTACCAGATTTTAGTGCTGACAAAATAAGAACTGTAACTAAAAGTGAAATGTAATCAACCGACTCCAAAAGAAGAAAACACAAACAGCAACCGGATGAACTTCTAGTACTGAAATCTAATCGTCTAGGAAGAGACTACCAGAAACAATCAGCCTCATGGAACATCAAGAGGAACCGTGGATCACACCCTAGAAGAGGACTGAAGATGACCATCATGGACCCCACAGCATACACATGTTACATTCAGGTGATATCAAAACATAATATTTGTAACACAAATTCACTGTAAAACAACAAGACCAGTAACAAAAGAACAGTAAAGAACTTTTGATAATTTAAAGTTTAATATATATTTTTTTGTAATCACTGTAATGAAGTAGTAATGACATTAAGATGTTTAGATTTAAATTAATATTAAAATTTACAACCAAAATTATTCTTCTAATAATTTGGTTGAAGTTGTAATAAAAACATAACTAAGTTGAGTCCCGGATCCGTGGTACTGAAAATAATATCTAGCTGAATGCTTTTGATATAAAAAGAATAAGAAGTAAATTTTCAAAATATTTAATGCAGAAATTTTTAGAATCTGAGTTTTAAAAGTAAAGTAAAGTATGAGAGATAAATATGTTAATAAAGAGATGTTTTTGCTAACACCCAACGAGTGAATAAATTTATACAATCCTTGCTTAATTCCTGAACAGTAAAGTGTTATAATTTGTTAGTGATTAAGGTTTACTAACAACGGCAGCTAGTTCAATTAACAGTTAACAAATTGAACTGGTTCCCGACATTTGTGATATCTTAACAAGGGAGACGTCACAAGGTTTAGCTGACCACTTTTGTGGCTGACCACTTAGCCTGGTATGGAAACAAAAGGTGAGGTGTTCCATTGTACTTGTCCTCAACCACTGTGGATGAGCTTGTGTTACAGCTAGAGGGACAAGTGAAAATGAAGATCAAAGAAGAGGTTGTGCAAGCTAAATACTTTTCGATAGTTGTGGATTCAACGTCCGATGTTTCGCACACCAATCAGTTAACCTTTATCGTTCACTATGTTCTTCCAGATGGCGCTCCTGTGGAGCGCTTTATCACGTTTTTACCAAATACTGGGCATAAAGGTGAAAACCTAGTGGAAGCTGTAACTACACTTATTGAATCTTCGGGTCTTGATTTGAAAACTGTAGGGGGCAAAGTTAACGACAATGCTGGTAGCATCTCAGGTTGCTACAAAGGTCTACAATAAAGAATTATTAAATTGAATCCTTTGGCGACCTATGTCCCTTGTGCAGGCCACTCTTTACAACTAGTAGGCTCTGCAGCAGTGAACAACAGTGATTATTCAGTTTCTTTTTTTTCTCTTGAACAACAGATTTACAATTCCTCTTCTACAACCAGATAGGAGATATTGTTGTCTCACTTGAGAAAGGACTCACTTGTGCTAAAAACGTTGTCTAAAACTTGCTGGAGTACACGTGCAGATGCAAGTAAAGCCTTTTACAAATCATACAATGAAATTATTACCGCATTGGAAAATATTAGTACGGATAACAACCAGACAAAGGATGTGCAGTATGAAGCAAGGAATTTGACAGAAAAACTAAAAAGCCTGGAGATAACAATCATGATTTGTTTCTGGCATCACCTTTTGTAAAAGTTTCTCGATGTCAATGAGAAGCTTCAAGGACAGAGCGTTGACATGGATAGTGTGATTGGCTTATACAGCTACATGCAATCATTTGTTTCCATGCTTTGGGATTAGAGAGAATTTGAGAGATCGGAAAGCAAGGCAAAGGAGATGTGCAAATCAAATGTCTACAAAAAAGATGTAAAAAGAAAAAAATACGAAAAGCGCACTTTGATGAAATACCTGAAGACACTGCTGCTGCCGCTTTAGATGGGAACGATGGGAGGCAATCTATCATTGTTGAAAACTACTACGTTGCCTTAGATTCGCTTCTGCTTAATTTGAACAGAAGAAAATCAATTTACAGTGATTACATGACAAGTTTGGGTTCTTTTGGAAATTACCTGAACTTTTTGAACTAAAGAATGACATTATAAGACAAAAAGCTAATCACCTTCTAGAAAATTATGCTGTTGACTTGGATCAGACATTTCCTGATGAGTGTGTGCATTAAGCTCAGTTTTTAAAAGACTATGGACCTATCAGCCCAGAACAAAAGGAGAAGAAAAGAAGAAAAAGCGATCCGAAGCAAAACCATTGTTGAATTTTCTAAACACGCTTAACTTAGAATAAATGTTTTCTAATGTTGATTTAGCTTTGTGCATTTTCCTTACTATGCCCGTCACTAACTGCAATGGTGAAAAATCTTTTTCAGGTTTGAAGAGGGTGAAGAATTATTTACGCTCAAATTTGCGCCAGGAAATGTACCCTTAATAAAACTGTTATAATTCTGTAACTTAGTTAATTTTTTCCTTATAAAAGCCATGTAAACTACAAATGGTTGAAGGTGTAACTCTAAAACAATTTAATAATATATATATAAACATTCACGTATGAACTTACTATTTGTTGTCACTTCCCCAAACGTTTCGAGGTGATGTTCCTCTTCCTCAGTGGGAGTAAATACTGAATGTCGATTACAGAATAACCGTTATGGACTATAGGTGTGTGTGGTGGGGGTTGATGGTGGGAAGGGATTGGCTCTGAGGTTCAAATTGTGTGTTTGGATCAGCGTATCGAATAGTGTATGTGATTTATAATGTAATTGTTCATTTAATATGTTGTTTGGTTGTAGTGTGTGATCTCTGTATATTTCAAATTGTTCAGCTGTGTTTAGTTTTCTACTTTTAGGTAAGTAGTGTAATATTTCCATGTTGTGTTCTATGCTTGTGTAACTGTGGTTTCGTTATGTAAATGTGTGGCAAATGTGGAATGTATGTAGCTTGTGGTGAGGGCTTTTAAATGTTCTGAAAATCTGGAAGAAAAAGATCTTCCCGTCTGGCCGATGTAGAATTGGTGACAATCATTACAATTTAATTTATAAACCCCTGTTTTGCTGTATGTGTCAGTGTCTTTGTTAGTATTATTTATGTGTTTTTTAATGGTGTTGTTGGTTCTGTAGGCTACTTTATAATTGTGTTTCCTAATTGTGTTTGCAATTTTGTGTGTATTGGAATTGTAGTATGTAAGTGATATGTATATGCTGGGTTGTGTGCTATTGGTCTGATGTGTTTTACTTTTTGTGTTTAGGATTCGTTTGTGTAGTTTATTTATTAATTCGGGGTTGTATCCATTTTTGACTGCTATATATTTGATTGTGTTTAATTCATCTTGGTAGTCATGTGTGTTTAGGGGTATTGATGTGAGCCTATGGAGCATGTAGTTGAAAGCTGCATGTTTGTATTGAGTTGGGTGGTTGGATGAGTTATGTATGACCATGTCTGATGTGGTGGGTTTCCTGTATATTTTGTATGTGTGTGTGTTGTTTGTTTTGGTGATTTTAAGGTCTAAGAAGTTTATGCTATTATTTAGTTCTATTTCAAGTGTGAAATTTAATTTATGGTGTATAGTGTTAATGTATTTGTGGAAATTTTCTATTTGTCTTTTGTTGCCGTTGTAGAGGAGTAAAATGTCATCAACATACCTGTGCCAATATATTATTTTATCGGTGTATTTGTTGTTATTCAGTATGTGTTTCTGTTCTATGGTGTGTACAAATATTTCGGCTAGTATACCTGATATTGGGGAGCCCATGGGTAGTCCATCTGTTTGTGTGTAAAACATGTTGTTGTGTGCGAAATAATTTTGATCTGTGATAATTTTAGTTAGATGGATGATCTCTTTTATGTGTGTTTCAGGTGTGTTATTAATTTTAGTAATTGTTCTAATGTAGTTATGGTTTCGTTTATGGTAACATTGGTGTATAGTTTTGTTATGTCAAATGAAGCTAGTGTGGAATTGTAGGGAATGTGTACATGTTGAGTTTTATTCACTAGACCTAATTATTTTTGACAGTGGTGTTGTTTGTTAAATTTATGCTATTTCTGATTAATTTGTCTAAATGTCTAGCTATTTTGTGTGTAGGTGCTTGTGTGTTGTTTATAAGTGGCCTGATGGGAATATTAGGTTTGTGTAATTTCGGTAGTGCATTTAGTGTAGGGGTGTTTGGTTTAATTTGTTTTAGATATTTGATGTTGTCAGGTGATACTATGTGTTTTGTGTTGTTTAGGGTTTTGTTTATTTGTTTGTGAAATTTTGGGGTGGGGTCTTTATTTAATTTAGTGATGTTGTTTTCATTAAAAAATGTTTCTATTTTGTTATTTAAAGCCTGTTTTTCTATTATGACATTTATATTACCTTTGTCTGCTTTGAGTATGGTTAGGTTGTGTTCTTGTAATTTACGTTTTATGTTTTGTAGTGTTTGCAATTCACTATTGTGTTGTTTATGTTCGTATTGCTGTGTGTGTTGTAATTTGCGTTTTATATCATAGCGTATGGTGTCATGGTCTTGGTTCAGCATGTGTTGTATGGCTGTTTCAGCGTCTAGGACTATGTCTAAAACAATCTCTGAAAAATAGCCTCAGTTTTCAATTCTTGAGACTATTTCCAAAAACAGTAAGATATTTGAAATATTCCTAACTAAGAAATAATTGTAGGATGTTTAAAGCTTCATTTAGCCCCTTGGAAATAAACGTAAGAGTAGCCTATGGGTGGTGAGGTGGCGCTGAAATATAATTAACCTAGGGTGCCAAGATACCTTAATCCGGCCCTGATTGTGCCAACAACATATGGCTATCTCCTCATGGCATTTCTTGGCTAACATTAAGAATCATTTATATGAAAACCTGTACTCACATCTAAAAAAAAACAAAATTTGTTAATTTGAATTTATCTAAAGTAAATTATGTATTTTGTTCAAAACAGTGAGTGAGTTTTGTAACTCTTCTTAACTGGGTTTTTACTAATTGATACCAATTAGAACATTATATTATGTACAAAGCATGTAGTGGCTTATGTATAATACAATGGGTATCATATTGTAACAACTTGTTAATTGTTACTTATTGAATTCTAGATAATGTTCAAAAGCCCCACTGTTGGATGCGTCAATTTGTAATCTATTATCTTCTTTTGATTACTTCATTAATTATATTTGAGAATGGTTAAAGCCCCTCCGTTGTCAGCGTCAATTTGTAATCTAAATCGTGTATCAACGTTGATCTAATTATGAAGAAATTTTTTTTTATGGATTATATTATTCGATTATTGATAATATAACTGCATTAGGCAGTTATTAAGTGTTTTACAAAAGAAAAACCCTCTATTCCAGTTAATATATTGGGTAATTCAATATATTTCTCCAAGCCTAGTCTGTATATACTATCTAAAAGTAAAGAGAGGAGAGCGGAGAAAGCGAGTTAGTTCCCTATTCTCCCGTATTCACCAGCTGTCAGCAGACGAGCGCTGTGGGTTGCGATTGACCAGTTATTATAGGTTAAGTCGTTCCGCTTGCTGGATTTCTCACGTTCCTTTCTCTGTAACTTACAACCTATTTGAAATACACTAATTATTCTACAAATAACAAGAAATCATCAAATTCAAGAAGGGTTCTTTATTTTATATATTTCTCAATTCCAACAGATGCCAACTTCCTCTTGCCACTAATACACCATATCGATTACACAATACGTAATCGATTCGTTATTGAATTCGGGTTTTAGATGTGTTAAAATTTAATTATAATATGTAATTTGTTTTCTTATCTCAGGGTACATATAGTTCTTTTAACTATTAGTAAGGTCAGGTAATGCAATTTTTTAAGGTTACTAGGTATTACAATTTTATTATAAAATCTTATTATTTAAAATTCAAATATAAGCAGGTTTTTTACCGTACTTTGACAGGATACTTTGTATGGCAGTGTTTGGCTATGCCGAGACGAGAACAGAATGGTGATTCAACTCTTGAATAATAACAGCCTCCAGCCTTTCAATAAAAGTTTGGTATTGATGTCCAAGGATGTAGTAGAAGTTTCAGTTCTGGTCTTCGTTAATCTTCACGGTTCTGGTAGTTGCAGGTCCAATGGAATTTGCGTTGTATTAAGACTTCGTTCGGTGGTGAAAAGTGAGGTTTAGTACGTTATTTCAAATTTCTTCGTTTGTTTTTTAATATATTTTTAATCAATTTGGCATCCCTCGCCTATGGATCATCTTTATTTAATTATAGTTCATCTTCATCATTACTCTTTTGCTGTTAATAGGTTGAATGATTTATTTTTTTGAATTCATTTAACTTTAATGGTATACCAAATTATATTTGCTGATAGATAGATTCGGAAGTCACTACTCAGTCTTTTTTACTGGATTTCTGTTTATGAAATTTGATTTCCTCCAATTTAATTCATTTAGTTTTGGTTTTCTTTCCTTTTTTTAAATTTGTATTAACTCAACTCTACCAATTCACATATAACAATTGAATTTTGAAATCAACAAGATCTCTTGCATTCAGTCGTCCATGACAACCAATCTTTTCTTCTTCTGTTATTGCATAATATTTGTTATCCTAGAGCCGTAATTAGAAAATATTCTTGCACTTTTTTAATAAAATACTCCCGTATTAAAATTACATTAAATCATATAAAACTTTCACCTAATATGCATTATTAAACCATATACATTTTACTACATTTTCTTCTTGACCGACTTAGTTTAACAGGTATTATTTTCCTTTTACAACATACTAATTTTAGGCCTATTTGTTTTATTACAAGTGTTATAATTTTTTAATTTTTAATTTAACTTTTCTGACCTGACCTACTGTACAATGAGTCATTGGCTTATGGCCAATTATTCTAATTTTATTTTATCCTGATTTCAATTTATTATTATTTATTTTATTATTGAACCCTTCATCTGTTTATAACATAATTACAATGACCCCTTGGCAATTTATTAACAATTATTGCCTTCCTAGCCAAGTTTACAAATATTATCTTACGATATCTTCATTAATTACTCAAAGTAAATACACAAATAGTTATTCTTAAAAGTTTAACATGAATGAAATTAGTATCAATTACTTAATACTTTCTCAAAGCAATTGCTTCACACCTGCTACATACAAAACATAGAATAAATATCATGTAAACAAAATATCATGATAAAGCACAACATGTACATCATTATAAAACGTTAAATATCAATTAAACAGTCTACTCTCAGTTCAAACTGTCTATAGTAAATTCAAATCATTAGACACTATGTTTATTGTTTACATCTTCCACTGATCACTCCATATTTTATATTTATAGACATTTTATTATTTTATTACCTAGTAACCTTACTAGGTATTATTAATATATTTATTATGTGCGGTTTACCTTCCTGACCTAAATTATGGCACACATTGGGTATTGTTTTAATTTGATAGTAACAAAGTTTTTATGTAACGTATGGGACCTTAACTTCGTTACGTTACAATATTTATGTTCACCTGACTTGATGACGTCATGAAGGATACTACTGCACCCATTGATGTAGTCCTGTTGTAGCCTGAATTTGGAAAAGAAAACAAAAATTACTTATACTCTTCTAATCATCACCTTTTTTTTTTTTTTTTAATAATACTTCTCAGATTTTTTTGCTGTACGTTCGTCATCCTGAACATGAACGTGTCCTGCCCATCTTAATCTATTAATTTTGGCAAATCGGACAACTGTAATGTCATTATACTTAGCATATAATTCATTATTATTTCTCCTTCCCTAGACTCTGTCCTGTTGAATTGGCCCATAAATCTTTCTCAGTATCTTCCTTTCAAACATAGCCAGCCTCTGTTCATCGATTTTCTTGAGTACCCAGCAGTCAGAGCCATATGTCAATACAGGCCTTACCAATGTCTTATGAAGTGTGGCTTTAGTTTCTGTGGTTAATAGTCTTGATTTAAAATGTGTATTCAGCCTGTAATAGCTTCTATTAGCAGCCAGAATTTTTCTTTCAATTTCTTTTGTGCAGTTATTCTCAGCATTGACATATGTCCCCAGATACATGAAGCATTTTACACTTTCAAAATTGTAGCCTTCTGTTAGTATATTTGAAATATTATCATTATTGGTTCCCACAGCCATAAACTTTGTTTTATTTTCATTTATGGCAAGCCCCATATTCTTAGCTGATGATTCAAGTGCTCTAAAGGCATTCTTCAGATTATTTTAATTCCTGCTGATAATATCTATATCATCTCCATATGCTAGGAGCTGGACTCCTTTATTAAAAATATGTCATCCTGTTTGCATTCCAGAGTCTTGTATTACCTTTTCAAGTGCAATTTTGAACAGTAGGTAAGCTAGGGCATCTCCCTGTTTAAGTCCATTCATGGTATCAACAGAGCGGGAGAGATGTGATTGAATTCTAATTTGGCACTTGGAGTTGGATGGTATAGTTCTCACCATTCTAATTAATTTTGGAGGAATATGAAGCTCATGCATATGAGCCTGGTAGAGCCTGTCTCTACTAACCTTGTCATATGCGGCTTGGAAGTCTATGAACATGTCATATATCTGCATTCCGTATTGGAGGGTCTTTTCAAGTATTGGTTTGAGAGTGAATATTTGGTCCATAGAAGATTTTCCTTCATAGAATCCACATTGATAGTCCTTGATATTATTTTCCACATACAATAACAATCTGTCAAAGGTTATGTTGGACAGATTGTTTATAGGGAGTATTTAGTAGGGATATAGCCTTATAATTATTACAGCTTAAGGGATCAACTTTTTTGTGCACAAGACATATAATTCTCTTATTCCATTCATCAGGCAATTTCTCTTCATCCGATATTCATACAATTAAATTGGTAAATTCTTTAACAAATTCTTGTCTAGCATTTTTAAATAGTTCACCAGGCAGTCCATCCGATCCTGTGGCTTTGTTATTCTTTAACTTCTTAATGGAATCAAGAATTCATCATAGGATGGGACCAAATTTTCTTCATCGTCTTCTTCATTTTCTTCAGGTATAACACTCTCTTCTCTTACTCTATATGACAATTCTTCATCATGAGCACCCAGAAGGTCACCAAAGTGTTCAGTCCATCTATGGAGGATATCAGTAATGTCATTAACTATGTCACCATTTTTGTTTTTACACGTGCTAGTCCTGGGTTGGAATTCTCTTCTGGTATCATTAACCTTCTTATACATATCTCTGGTCAGTCTTTTACTCTGGTAGTCCTCGATCATTTTAATTTGTTCTCCCACATATTTCCTTTTCTGTCCTATGAATTCTCTTTTCATTCCTTCTAGCTTGTCGGTATTCTTCTCTGGCACCTCTAGTAGATTTCCTTTGTAACTTTTCCTTATAGGCTTTATTCTTTTTAACTGTCACTTCTTCACACTCCTCATAAAACCGATGAGTAACAACTCTTGACATTCTGAGTAAAGCCAATAGTCTCTTTGGCTGCTAACATAACACTCCTCTTAAGTCCATTCCATTGGCTTTCTGTATCATCGTGTTCCTATCCCAATTCACCTCCTATCACTGTATTCACTATCTCATCCAACCTACACCCAACAACTATTTTCACATTCTCAACTTTTAAGTTCTTGGGTATTATAGCATAGAATCCATGTCCCTTTTTCATTTATTGTGCTAGAGATTCTAGCTCTAAGATGTCCCGCAAGAAAAAAATGATCACTGTCTATATTTGCACTCCAATACACTTTAGTATCTAATATGTTTGATCTGTGACATTTGTCTATCAAGATGTCATCAATTTTATTGATCGTTAGTCCATCAGGAGAAGTCCAGGTACCTTTATGAACAATTTTATTGTTGAAGAGTGTTCCACCAATTATTAGATTATGACATGTGGCAAGATTCAATAATCTTAGTCCATTATCTGAGTATTCTATGTGTAAACTATATTTTCCAACATTGTCACACAAGTGATCTTTACCTATTTTTGCTTTCATGTAGCCTAGGATTATTTTTATGTCATGTCTAGGGGATTCAGTGTAAGCATTCTCTAGACAGTAGTAAACATCATCTTTTTCTTCGTCTGACTTATCATCAGTTGGTGCATGAGCATTTTCCATGTCCCAATCTTCAAATCATTTTGTCTTTTAGAATTTCCAGTCTTTCTACCATTGATCGGTCTGGCTTTTCCTATATCTTTCAGTTTTAGTTGTTAGTCCTATGCCCAATGCCCAATCTGGAGGACTAGAACATTTATCTCAGGTTGTTCATCCCCTAGAGAGTTGCCTTCACTCTGGCTGATGAGCTCTCTCTGCCTGGTTGCAGTAGGCAATCTGACTTAGCCCGTGTATGCAGCAGTTGACCTTGGAGGTTCTTCCGCCTCTGTTCTAGGCACACATCCTGCTGCCAATGCACACCATCCTGCCAGGCCAGGACCCAGGTTATCCCCAGGCTCCCCTAACAGGACCTCCTTTACTCTCGTCTGCTTGCCGACCCATTCTGCTGGAAGAGATTCATTACCATAACCTTAGAATGGGTTGCTCGGCATAACAGTGCCTGCCAGTGAGTATGTGAGAGTGGTGGTGAGGTGGAGAGGGTATGTGCATTCTCTTCATCGAAAGCATGTAATCGCATCACACCCCCTTATGCACCATACAGCAACTCACACAAGGCCAAAATCGATTCTTACATCTATCTAATCTGTATCCAAATTGATCATCTGCATCATACTGTTATTTTTTTACATTTTGCATGTTTGTTAAGTACAGTAGAGCATCGATTATCCAAACATCCATTAACCGAATGATCTATTGTCCAAACTCAATAAAAGTACAATTATGTACAGTAATGGTAGGTGTATTGTACACTGGGCATACAAAATTGTAAACTATAAATTATTACAGTACTGTACAGTAATAAATAAATGCTGTAGCTATACAGCCTTACAATCGGTGAACACGCTTGTACAATCAACAAACTTCAATGAACATACTGTTGATAAACAAACTATGTCAACGGAAGTCTGTGTCACCAAATGTCCAAGTTCGGTTCTATTGGTTTGTTGAAGACAGTGATAGAACAAGTCTTCAAAAAAGTGTAAATCCATGGGACTGTTTTTTTTTTTTTTATGCTGTTTGTCATTAAACTCTAATTTTGTTTAAATTAACTTTTGGTTTTTATTAATTACACTCAGTTTTAATTCAGTGATTTTTAGCCTTAGTGATAAATTAAAGTACAGTATACAGTGTAACGGGATAGAATTGGGGGATTGGGTTTATTTAAATTGTAATGCGATGAAAGGGAGTTACCCACACAGGGCCTCAATTTTAACAATCAACATTCGCTTACAGAACTCCCAATTGCACATTTGTTTGGTCAGAATGGGTTCACGCTACAATTCCTGGTGCTGAGGTATGTGAACGAGTGCGCGTATGCCTGCCCGCACAGATGAATCGGCACGAACTTTTTGCGAGCCCCAGAACGCAGGTTAATGTTACACAAACTCGCACCCCAGAAGATATCACATGTGACGCCCGTTGGGCCTATCAGAAGCAAGCCTTTCTCATGTCTGAATACTCTTGTCGAAAATCTCCATAAGTTCATGACTGCTGTCATTAATTTTGTTCTTGTGTGTTTATTGGTAGTTCAATCTTCTGAGCCGTAAGTCATGATACTTCTAACAATGGTTTGAAATATTTTGGTTTTAGTTTCTGCTGTAATTTACTTATCCCACAGGATTCCATTTAATGTAGAGATAGCCATCTTTCCCCAATTAATTCTGGATTTTGTTTGTTTGTTTTGCTTTCCATTGGCCGTAATTTTAACCCCTAAATACTTGTATTCCTCCATACACAATGTCTTCTTCCAATATCAAGTCTTGCTGAAGGTTACCTAATGACATGTATTTTGTTTTATTCATATTTACCTTTAGTCCCCATTTCTGATATTCCTGTATAAATTTTCTAGTCATGTACTCTATATCCTCAAAATCTTGAGCCGAAAGTAATTGATCATCAGCAAACTGTAATAGCAAGTCTTTCCCCATATAAATTTCAAAAAGTGTGGATGATAGACAACATCCCTGGCATAACCCTTTGGTTACTTGAACCCCCCTGGTGACAGATTCTTTCATATATTTATTCTCAATGTAGAATTGTTATAAAAACTTTGTATTGCTTTTATGATAAGGGGGGTTGATACTAGTTGATCTAAAAGCTGTCCACAGATTTGCTATCAGTACATTGTCATAAGCTTTTTCAATGTCAACAAAAACTTAATGAAGAGGTTGTGATCGAACTATTTTCTTTTCAATTATTTGCTGTAAGGAGAAAACATGATCTATAGTTGATCTATCAACCCTGAAATCTGCTTGTTTTTCAGCCTCCATTTAATTGTATTTAATTTCAACAAATGTTTAAGCACTCTTCTATATAGCCTACTTAGTGTGCTAGTAACTGTTATGACTCTATAATTTTTGCAATCATCTTTGCTTCCTTTCTTGTTTATTGTATAAATGTATCCATCTTCCAATGTGATGGTACGTACCTCTTCTCCATTCAGACATTTTTCAAAAAGATTTCTTAATAATTTATATAATTTGTTTGTACCAGTTTGCAATAACTCTGCGGGGGCGTCTGTAAGGATATAATATATTTACATGTACAGTAATGTACTTTCCAGTAATGATTTAGTAATCCATAACTGAACTGTACACTGTGTAAAACTTTTTTAGCTTATAAATACTGAAGAGTGTACAGTATAATATTCGGTTTTTTTATTTGTAATATTCATAATTCTTAGAGACAAAAGGTATAACAATATAATGGAAGTACACAAAAAAATATATTAAAGTATGGTATATTGCTGTTAATTCTTGATTTATTATTATTAATTTGTTGTTAACTCTTTCATACTATTGTCATCATTATTTTCATTGCCATCAGCATCATCATTATCATCAACACCACCACCTTGTTGTAACTTCATTTATTACTTTAATTATTTATTTTCACACTTTGCATATAAACACTTGTTAACATCTGTATTTAGACGCCATCTTTAAATTTAGCCAACTGTAAAAGAAAACATATGTACTTACCAAAGTCGGGTTCTTTTCGGCGAACTCAGGAGATCAGATTATGGTCGTTAAAAATAAAGAAAACTTTATTTTGTTTCCCATGAGTTGAGTTTTATTGACATTCTTGCTATAATTTTCATGATTAACAAACTATCTCCTGCCCTCTTTTATCTACTATAAATTCACATTTAAGAAAGTTATTGATTATATAATCATTCTGCTACAATGAGAATTAGAATATGATATATAAACTCCAAATAAAACATCAAGAAATTAAATATGAACTAAATTAAAATATAAACCACAAACCAGCCTTCTTTGTCTACATACTTTCACGCACGCACACACACACACACACACACACACACACACACACACAGAGTTACCTTATACCCTTAGAGATCTCAAATTTTGTTCTTTTTTTAAAGAAAATAATAACATGATAATTTTAGTTTAGCCCGTTTTTATGTTTTACTCTACCCCCATTTATTACTTAACTGCTGATGATATTTGAAGACGCCGCATTGTTCCGTGCACTACATAGATTGTTGTTTTCACTTAATTTATGTTTTTATCAAATAGACATTAATTATTTCACATTCTTTAAAACTTTAGGAATATCGTATTTAAATTTTATATATGTTATTCACATTTTTTGTGCGGGTGCAACGAAATTTACGCCCGGTTGGCAGACGCGCGGACTGTTCGCGTCCTTATTTGTTAGTTGTTCATGGCCGACTGACGAGACGAACGGCACTGCTTTGTGAAACGGCCGCGACTGTTTTACAAATTCTTATTGTTCTGAATGTGGTATCACTACGCCAGCATGAGGTTCGTCTGACACTCCCGCATTCCGGCGTTATGTAAGTACTGACGTAATATCGTCCGATCTGATGTTACACCATCGGTTAGTCACTGTTTATCAAAATAACTGTTCTAATAGCATCTGGAGCTGACCTTGACACAATTTCGCCCGTTTGTCTACTACGTCGTTATAATTCATGAATAATATTTTACAATCACTTTTCTAATTTTATCCAAATAAAATTTACCATATCATGAATTCAAGTTTATGGCTCCCAAAATTATTATTTCATATTATTTTTATGTTTCCCAAATTTAATGTTACATTACCAATATTATTTTTTATCAAAATACAATGATTTTTTATATTATCCCAGGTAGTCCAAAATGTCCCGTTACATTGTAATCCTCATAGTAAATAATCTTTGATCCATGTAAAAAAAAAATTATGTTAGTTTCTTTAACAGAATCGAATCAGCAGCTGTCTTCAGGATAATCCAGGGTGTAAACTTTTTGTTATTATGGGATTATTTTGTTGACTCTCCATCATTAATTGATAGAATATAATGTTTTACTCCTCCATGTATTAGTTTATAATTATCCTGAAGATGGCTGGTGATTATTTGGGTGGCTAAAACGTCACATATATATTTTTTTCTGTGATGGCAAAAGTCAGTTATTTATTTCAGAAATAATTGTGTCATAACAGTGGTAAAATTTTATTGTTTAAATATTTTTTGCGTATTATATTTTTGTTTCTATGACTTATTGTAATTTATGGATTATTGGACAGGGAATATTTAGTTGTAAATTATGGGTTTGTTTGTAACATTGCGGGCGGGGCTTACTCTATAAATAGGAATGTTTCAACACTTTTTGTCTGCCTCAGTTGAGCCTCTGAGGTTGTCTCATCATAGTATGGGAGAAACAATTGGTTTAAAGTATAATAAAATGGTATGTGTTAGACTGGAAGAGAGTGTTGTTATCTGAAAAAGCCTTGTGGAAGATGGATGGAATATTATCATACTAAAGAAAAACAAGTGACATGGTCTACTAAACCAGAAAAACTGAATATTTTCATGATACCTAATATAGAAGACTATGATAATTTAATTTATCATTGTTCTGGTGAGACAGATGGAACAAAGGGAATTGGGAAGATTAGTCAGATAGTAAAAGACCCTTTTCTTTTGCTATTTACAGTGAAGATGAAAACTAAAGGCTAAACACAATCTTGTCTGGCATATTTTGTTAATCAAATTTATTATGTTAATTATTTTTTGTGCAGAAACTGCTGTTTCTAGTGACAGTAACTAAATGTTGTGCCAGTACGGGACCTAGATTTTGATGTCATTTTGTATCACTTCCTTTTCTTGAGAGAGAGAGAGAGAGAGATGGAGAGAGAGAGAGAGAGTTAGAGAGAGAGAGAGAGAGAGAGAGAGAGAGAGAGAGAGAGAGAGAGAGAGAGAGAGAGAGAGAGAGAGAGAGAGAGAGAGAGAGAGAGAGAGTGTGTGTGTGTGTGTGTGTGTGTGTGTGTGTGTTGGCATGGAACATGAAAAATGGTTGATGCACACAGCAAAGTCCTCATTACTGGGCTCTTGTCCTCTTTCTCTAAACCTTACATTTTTCTCACTAAACCTTACATTACAGACAATTCATGTAACTCCAATGTTTAAGGACCAAGAGTCTGTCAGATTATAAAAAATTCCAGATTAGCCAAAAGGCACATGCACATGCTTAACGATGGTTAACAGAAAAAGTTTAAGCAAATGATATAAAAACTGATTATAGAGCTTGATAGTTTAATTTGATGAATTAAAAATATATAATTAGTACATCACATAACAGGTTAACTTTATATTCTTAAGATTTATTTTTGATAATATAATGGACAAAATAATATACCTAAAGAGTTTTCAATTGGGATATTTTCAAGATTTAAACAAATTTTTCAAAAATTTTTATTCTTGCCTCTAAAAAAGCTTGTTGCCTTTTCTTCAGCACTGAAGTGTCCCTGAAGTCTACTCCCCTTGTCTCATCCATTGTAGTAGAGTGTAACTCTACACTTTAATTGTTTAATTACTAGTTACAATATTTAGTGTGTATTATTAAGAATCACTTTCACTATTAAAAATCGGGCGCCATGTTGTCACACTGCACAACAAATACAAACTTACCTTTAGGGCCAGAATTCAGGCAACACGAACCAGAGTTGTGGATATATTACCTGAAATAATCGTACTCAAAATAAACATACCATTGACCTTTTATTTTTAAGATGACTCTAACTACATTATTGAAAAATGACTCTAGCTGTACCAAACACGTATATATTACGCCATGGGGGCGTTTAGCAAACATCACACCCTTAGAACATTTTAACCCTCCAAAACAAACATGTGTTATAATATTAACCTAATCAACATGATATATATATTTTTTATTCAAATATTGGTACAACCCAGCACTATTAATATTGAATCATTGTATTATGTATCCACTCTCTCACTCTCTCCCTTTCATTCTTTAGTACAATTTTGTTCATGAGCTCATTTGAATAAATTGAATTTTATAAATTTGAATATAAATTTAGTATTTTATATAAAAATCATTTTATCGATTTTGGCAGCAGTTTTTATTTAGATTTTACTTAGCTGCATTATAACGTGAAGATGTCCCATTTTTGCAGATCGTCCACTAAGAGATGTTAATACTTTAGCGAAAACTTTTGTTAAAGTTACGTTGCACTGTTACTTGCATCTTATTTAATTATTGCACTTTTATATATATGACAAAACTTGGTTGTGTAAGAATTTAGCTGTAAATAGCTTTTAGCGAATTTGCCAGCCAGCGCACTTCACTGTTGAGACGAAACTGGCTGCGTTCAGTAGCTGTGCAATGCAGAGGTGGGGCAAAACTACGTCACTAGTTCTTTGTTCGAAACGGGCCAAACCCTGTTGTTTACAAATGTATTTATTGCGTATCACATTCCTGTAGCTGATGTCATCATGGATTAGGCTTGTTTACTTTAATATGACGAACTGTTTTTTGCTATTATTGTGATTTTCCCCCTGACCTCGACACAAATCCTGTCCGCTCAATATTACGTCATTGAAAACATTTGGACAACTTTACTCTGTTTTCTTTATAGGGCTTTAAAAACAATTATACTTTATAACAATTATTTCCCAAAATATTATAGGACCAGTATTGTACCGTTACAGAGTGTTTACAATTGTGAGGACTTCATAGTTGACTGAGAACTATGTTGGATTATTTTGCCATCAAATGATTGCCTATAAATTGTTAAGGCACTTCAGTAGTACTGAAAGAGATAGGGCACATTTAAATATCATAACAGAAAATCAGTGGATTGAGGATTATACTAAACAAAGGTTTTGTAAAATATATATATTTTAAGTGACGTAGTATATATTTTACAAAACCTTTGTATTAATATGTTTCACCAAGTGCCCAACGAGTCATCAATTATACTAAACATTGGTTTGTGCCTACAGAAGAAGATTTTGTGGTAAGTCAAGATTACATGTCATCAGAAGTCAGTCCTATATCAATAAAATAGTTAGAGGTGGAGCTAAAGAAGTTAAGAAATAGAAAAGCTACTGGCCTTGATGGAATAAACTCAGAACTTCTGAAATTTTGAATGCAGGCTCAACTTTTGACTTTATTCAATAAATTTTGGAAATAGTGTAAAGTCCTCAAGTCTTGGTTCCAGACAAAAATGATATCCTTATTTACAAAGGCGCATGGAACTGCTATCACAATTACAGAGGAATTAGCCTCTTAAGTACATGTTACAAACTATATTCATGAATACTTAATAAGGGCTTTAAAGCTATCTCCGATGCACTTTTATTAGAGGAACAAAGTGGTTTTAGAGTTGGACAACCTTGCAGTGACAATGTTTTTTTCAGTAAAACAAATAAATGAGAAAAGATGCACCAAATGCCCTTGTGGGAAATTTTAATATGTAGAGGCTTTCCATTTCACCTCATCCATGCTATTCAGAGCCTGTATGCAGGGACAGCTGTTTGCATAGTTTGGATAGTTTTAGGTAAGGGAAGATAATCTCAAGAAGAGACCATAAATCAAGGTGTTAGACAAGGCTGTAGCCTCTCTCCAAGTTTATTTAATATATATCTTGACAAAATTTTGTAAGAGTGGATGAACATCTGCCCTGCAGGTACACAAATCTCACATAAGCGATCACTTAGCACATTACTGTATGCAGATAACCAAATAATTATAGGGAAGAGTGAAAAGTGAGTTACAAAGGTCTGTTTATACCTTGCATACAATCTAAAAATACAACTTTAAGATCTCAAATACTAAAACAAAAGAAATGGCCTTCCTAGTGAAGAACACTGTAAGAGCAAAAATTGTAATTGGTAATAGTGTTTTGGAGCAGGTGTCACATTGTAATTGGTAATAGTGTTTTGGAGCAGGTGTCACATTGTAATTGGTAATAGTGTTTTGGAGCAGGTGTCACATTGTAATTGGTAATAGTGTTTTGGAGCAGGTGTCACATTGTAATTGGTAATAGTGTTTTGGAGCAGGTGTCACATTGTAATTGGTAATAGTGTTTTGGAGCAGGTGTCACATTGTAATTGGTAATAGTGTTTTGGAGCAGGTGTCACATTGTAATTGGTAATAGTGTTTTGGAGCAGGTGTCACATTGTAATTGGTAATAGTGTTTTGGAGCTGGTGTCACATTTTAATTGGTAATAGTGTTTTGGAGCAGGTGTCACATTTTAATTTGGGATGTGATATCTCATATAGGAAGGACAATGATATTGAGAGAACATTAAATAAATGTAGTGCGACAATACAAGCGTATGCTGTAATGCGCATATATGAAATAAAATAAATATTTAAATTAATTTTAATAATATGTAATAGATGAGCAGGTGTGAAATTGGAAGCTGGTTATAGACAGGAATCAACAGGAAACATCACGCGATTACCACTGAGAGCATGTACGCAAGTAAATAGAGTGTGTGCGTGAAACTGTTCGAGCCTGAAAGTTTGCAATCTCACCCCAAGTAAATGCTAGATTAAGATTTTATTTAATTTTAAGCAAACCGTAAATATTAGAAAGAGTGTAAAGGCTTCTAAAAATGTGTAAAAATCAGACACGTGCAGTGCGAATTCTATGTAATTCTGACAATCAGTGTGAATTCTGTGCGATTTTTAAAGCATAGTAATTACTATAATGATGTGATCATTAGGATAATTACATATCATGTGTGTAATTAAATTAGACAATATTAGATCACCTTGAAATCCGCATTAAACATTGCGATTGGCAAAAAAGTGCGAATATGTGAAATGAGATGAGAGTGGGGGCACAGACGCTGCAGAGAATTTTGACATGCATATTCCTGAGCCAACAGGTGTGGTTTTCTTGGTGAATATAAATACGAGCCCAGGAGAGCCAAACTCTCTCTTCAATCAGTCTTCAGTCGTGGCGGTACACTATGTCCGTCAGCAACGAGAATTTTTAAACTCTTCAAACAGTCTTCAGTCGTGCCGGTACGCTATGCCCGTCAGAGACGCGAATTTTTAATTACTTCAGACAGAGTTAGACGCTATGTCCTAACATCAACAAGATTTTTATATTATAAACTGTAAAGTATTACGGAAAATGTTTTATTTCAAGTAGTAATAAAACAAAAAAAGTACCGTAACTAAAATCGTCGGACGTCTACAACCAGTCTACAACTACGAACATCAACTCTAGACAGATGGCGAGAGAACATTAAGCAGAGGAATGATATGCAGAGCAATAGAGACGGTTTAAATAGCAACAGCAGCCGATCCAGAGCAACACATCATTCCATTCTACAGCCAGCCG
Organism: Magicicada septendecula; assembly: GCA_034769895.1. NCBI lineage: Eukaryota > Metazoa > Arthropoda > Insecta > Hemiptera > Cicadidae > Magicicada > Magicicada septendecula. The sequence continues at coordinate 28,592,595 of CM068367.1, read as the reverse complement.
ATGGGACCATAAAGAACGAGAGATGGGAGGATGGCCAGTGGAACTGGAGAACTCAAGAGGACATCCAGAAGGAGAAGACCGACGGACCGGACCACTGGAGGACATGGGACAATCTGCAGAATTGAGGTGACGAAAAACCAATTTGTAATAATAAAAGAATAAAGACATTGAAAGACATTAATAAAAACATTTTAAATTAAAGAATAACTATGTAGATAGAGATAAGAGAATGTAATTTACTTGTAATCAGAATTTTCTTTAATGATATTTTCTTTAATGATCTTGTCTTTAATGATGAACAGTCAGTTTAAAAATAATTTAAATCCTTGCTTGGAGAAGTAACAATTGATTTAATAAATTAAATTTTTGTATAGAATAATAAGGTAAATATTACCAATTATAAAGCACACATTCAGACTGAGTAGTCAAGAATTTATAATATGACTAAGAAATGTTTTACGTAGAATTAATAATATAAGATATAAAATAGATTTTTATGATGAATGTACGGCAACCAAAGAACCATCGAAACAATAGATAATGAAGTTCTTATGACGAACTAATTATTATTATTATCTTATAATTTTTATTTTTATTTTGTTTGTTTGAATCAATAAATGAAAACATATTACGATTCCTAAAAGGACTACTCTTATTATAATTACACCTGAACTCCAATTATACATACACGTTGTTAGTAATGTTATATAAAGTGTATGAGTTAAATTAATGTACAAATTAAATTACACAGAAAATTAATTTGTTACAGTAGTTATACCTGTGGAACAAAGAGGTAAATTTTGAAGAATAAAATGAAGAGGGAGACACAGCTAAAGTACTATAAGTTCATGGCTATGCCAACTTTAATGTATGGAAAGCATGGAATCTCCTGCAAAAAGATATTTTAAAAGTACAGACCTCGGAAATGAAAATTTTAAAAGTAGTTAAGGGATGTAGTTTGAGAGATCATCTATGAAACGATGACATAAGGAAAGATCTGAAGTTACAGTCACTTCTGCAGGCAGAATTGGAAGCCTCATGTGGAACACTTGATAGACACTCGTATTCCTAAACAAGCATTTGAATATAGGCCAGTTGGGACGAGAGATCATCGAAAACCATGGAAAAAATGGTCAGAGACTATGTATGTATGTATGTATATATATATATATATATATATATATATATGTATATATTAGCCTACATCGTATATAGGTTTATATATATATAGTTTTCTCCCTCAATCATTTGTTGATTTTGCGGTTATTTTCTACCTTACAATGTGGCACAAAAAGAGCCACTTCTGTTGTGGCTCTGTTGGGGGTGAGATCAACGAAGGATGGATAAATTCTTATATATACATTTCAGTGGCTCTATCTCAGTAAATCGATTGTGGCTCCGGATATTATATATATATATATATATATATAAAAATATTCACCTGAAAGCAATTAACGTTGATCACATTTTATACAAACCTTATTTTAATACAAAATTAAATCGTCTTTAATAAAGTTTTTGTTTTATTTTTCTGAAAATTATTTTACTTTTGGTTTTTTTCGTCGTCGAATGCACAAAAATTATTATTACTTAATTATTATCTCTTCGAATTTGAGGTTAGGCGTGTTGTGTGAAGCGGGAAATCTGTCTACTAAGCTTGCTTGGCTACCTCTTATTATGATGTACTGCACGCTTTGTTTGGCGTGGTGTTCTTCAAATTTTACATTATCTGGTAAGTAAAACACCTTTTATAACATGTTTATACCTTAATTCTATGGAATCTATAATCTTAAGAGTGCTATAATTATGTAACAATGAATGAAAGGTTTCAGAACTGTCAAATGTCTATATAGCTTTTATTAATAGCAGTGTTGAAACTTTTTGGTAATTATTTACGATACTACTTAAGCCCAAATTGCGGTGAAATATTTCTTTTCCTATTCTTCTATACTATATAAACACGAGAAAAATAATTTTAAACGGCGGTCGAACCTATTTACGGCGAAAAAAATTAAATAATTACTTCCATAAGCGCGCATGTAAAATGAATGACCGCCATGTTAACTCAGCAACGGCGCACAGATACACAGCGAATGACGAGTTATGACGTCATTGCGCGGAGTACTCAGCGCTGTACTTCCTAAGTTTACGCGGCAAATAACGCGCCGTTTTTTGCCGTACTACGGGATAAATTATTTAATTTTTTTCTCCGTAAATAGGTTCGACCGCCGTTTAAAATTATTTTTCTCGTGTTTATATAGTATAGAAGAATAGGAAAAGAAATATTTCACAGCAATTTGAATATTTCACACACGCACACTCACACACACACACACACGGTGACATGGAATCCATGCATATAATTATGAAAAGATGAAAACCTTACCTTAGTGTGCCGGGGGATACAATTCCGCTGCGGCTCTGAAAAAGGCGAGCACGCGATGGCCGTCGTATAGCGGGTACCGGCGCTTGAACATGAATTCCGCCAGGTATCCAACGAAATGATCTTCTCTCCGGCCGAATCGTGGGATACCATGGCGGACTTCTCTCCATGCCCTCTCCACGGTGTTAGTATGAGCGCCGGTTGCGGGGTCCACGAAGTTTAGCTGGTGATTCACACGTTGGTGAATGAACCTCGCTTCTTCCAGGCAATCATATGATTTCCAGCAATCGCTCATGATAGTTGTGCCTGGAAGAATCCACTCCTCAATGATCTCGAGCAGAGTAGCGGAATCCCGGCGCTCCACCGGTACCATATTTTTTGCAAGAATTATCTGGAACAATGAACTATATCCCGCGGCCCTTCGGGCCGCCTCTCCGAACCTAACCGGCAGGTATCGGCTCAACTCGCTTTTCATCCAACTCGCTTGTAAATGTTTGGAAAATGGTTCGCCTTAATTTTTGCAAGAATTATCTGGAACAATGAACTATATCCCGCCGCCCTTCGGGCCGCCTCTCCGAACCTAACCGGCAGGTATCGGCTCAACTCGCTTTTCATCCAACTCGCTTGTAAATGTTTGGAAAATGGTTCGTCTTAATTTTTGCAAGAATTATCTGGAACAATGAACTATATCCCGCGGCCCTTCGGGCCGCCTCTCCGAACCTAACCGGTAGGTATCGGCTCAACTCGCTTTTCATCCAACTCGCTTGTAAATGTTTGGAAAATGGTTCGCCTTCATTTTTGCAAGAATTATATACATCCCAAAGTCCAATTTGGAGTGACAGCTGATGTGCAAGCGGTGACGTCACGCGCCGTGCTGTACCGGTGTACACATTACATCAAGACATTACATAGTCTAAAAATGGCGTTCACCGGCTGTTGCATGCGTTCTTATGTGAGTAATTATTTAATTTTTTTCTCCGTAAATAGGTTCGACCGCCGTTTAAAATTATTTTTCTCGTGTTTATATAGTATAGAAGAATAGGAAAAGAAATATTTCACCGCAATTTGAACTTACGTAGTATCGTAAACAATTACCCACTTTTTTTTTTAAATAGTGTTTTGAGAAGGAAAGAGTGGTTAGACTTGTGAATTATATTGTTCATCTTGCTGTATAAGGAAAAGTCAAGAACTACTTTTACAAGAAATTGTGTGGTTGTAACAGGAATTTTACATTTCCCTGGAACGAATCCAATTGTTATCTCACTGAAATGTATTTCAATTGTGAAAGCATTACATACCAAGTAACTGAATGTAATGAGCATGCACCTGTGCACGCACACACACACACACACACACACACAGTACTTATTTTTTACTTGTTTGTTCCATAACATTGATTACAAATGCAGCAAAATCGATCAAAATGACATCAAATACATGTACATGTATACATGTACTACCCTCAAAACACGAAAAAAAGTCATTTTTCGAAAAGTTTGTGTGTAGATTTTTTTCTATGGCCAACGATAACAGCCGCAAATTGAAACAGAATCAAATAATTTTTTGCATACAGCCCTGAATTGTAGAGTTCTCAGGACCCATTGATTTTGGTGAAGCTCAGTTAAGAGAAAGGGGTAGTTTACCTGCAACATTTAATGTTTTAATAAGGGTAATTTTTTCTATGACGAACGATAACTGCCGTAAAGTCAAACAGAATCAAATAATTTTTTGCATACGTCCCTAATGTGTAGAGCATTCAAGGTCTTTTGATTTTGGTGAAGATCGGTTAAGAAGAAGGGGTAGTTTACCTGCAACGTTTTGTTTTTATATGTGTACTACGTTATCGGCAACAAAGAAGTAGTTTAGTGTAAAAATTCCTTCCCGGGCTGTTTGAGCAAAGTACAATGTTATCTGCAAAACCAGACGTTTCGGCAGTGCCATCGACTGTCATCATGAGTGAAAATCGAGTGCGATAATGTAAGGTGGTATACGTTAGTGACCACATGCACAGTACTGTGGTCAGGCTGAATCTATAAGTAGAAAGAAGTAGTTTCTGTGGAAATATTTCATTTCCATTATGATTTTAAATGTAAATCTTTGAACATGGAAGTAATGTATGGTTCTCCATACCGATATTTTAATTGCTTTTAGTTTTCATTAAATTGTTTGTATTTCAGTTTTACTTGAGTTTTACATTTGATATGTAAATGCATCAAGACAGAAATAATCGCTGCTGACATTGAGTTTAGCAATTTAACATGATAATGTTTGTTATATAGTAAATATATTTGTAATATAGTTATATAGAAAACATGATAGAAGACAATTCTTACCTTTAACTAGGTTACTCAAACACGCATCCAAAATAGATACAAAAGCGCGCGCAGTAAAAACTTGTACCAAAATCAGCTGAGACAAGTATCAGCTGACCCGCCAGGTGGCACGGTGTGTCGGTGTCACGGTCGGTCAGGCACTTGCCCCTCCAGTGCCTCCACCACGTCGCCAGATTAGTCTGTTAACAGCTCCGTGGACCTCCTCGTAGACGCAAGTCGGAAACTTGGCTAGGATCCAGTGCAAGTAGTATACCGGCCTTCCGGATGGTTAGGCGCGTCGGGATCGATCATCACCAAAGTGTAGGTTTCCCCCTGCACAGACAAACACCATCTGTTACTTACTTACAGACAAATTAACTTTTTTGACATTTATTTAATTAAGAAATATTTCTGTGAACTAAATACAAACATTCATTATACAGTTTGTTAGTGTTCTAATAAGTTCAGAGTCAGAAGATAATATTTTTACTTCCATGTTCCGTAAGGAAATGGAAGTGTGGTGATCGCGAAAAAAAATCGTGTTCGAGATAAGGGCTGATTCACATTGTACTACCTTCAAAAAATGAAGAAAAGACATTTTCCGAAAAGTGTGTGTGTGTGTGTGTGTGTGTGGTTTTTGCGAGCGATAACTGCCACAAATTCAAAGAGAATTAAATCATTTTTTGCATATGTGCCCCAGTTTTAGAGGACTCAATGCCTATTGATTTTGGTGAAGATTGGTTAAGGTGAAGGGGTAGTTTACTTGCAATGTTTTACGTTTTAATAAGAGTACTTATAAAAAGTACTTAATTTTGATAAATAACGTATCCTGAAAAGAAGGTACTACCTTACACAAGAGAGGAGTATTAATTAATATGCTAAAATCTGTTGTGTATTAAATGATATACTTTCAACTCTTGCTTTTGTAGCGACTCTTAGGAATTACCTCAGGGCATGAAATAACTTACTAACACAATTTTAAATAGCATAATTTATAAATTTAATAATTTCTTTGCATTTGCTTATTACAAGTACACAAGATTTTATATGATTACAATATTGAAAATTCAGCTTTCTTTGCAATTGTCTCTTTTGATAGTGGATTCTTTTAGACGGATTGAATTGCCAACATGAATGTGATAGATTTGACATGAAATATAATATAAATTTGAATGTTCAATTATGGGTTACTTGATTGTCGAATTCCAGTCTGCACTGAAGGTTATTCGCTCGCAGTGTGCTGTCCTGGAGTTCTGATGTCCTCCGTTGTGACAGTATATCCTTGCTGGTGGCACTCATTGATTATAACACTTTAGATATACATAGGCATCACTTTCACCATACACAATTCTCAGCTAATACATTATTTAAAGCAAGAATATGTTGTATTAGGCACTATATTTAACCCCTTTGCATGTATATTAAATTAAGCTAAGTGCTAGGAACACGGATCGTTCAGGCCGATATCGTCAGGCGATTTACTAATTTTCCGACTCATGCTGTGGTAATTCTCTGATTCACGTTTACTTCCGACATGAACTTTGATACTGTCTCAGCCGAATTACAGTAGCTTCTACAAAGACTAATCACTTTGGATTGAATATTAACTGTTCCCGTTGAATAAATTATCGATTACACTTTACGCTTATAACTTTTCCGACAATTTCTTCCAAACTTCCGATTAATTAGTTTTATTAAAATAATGAATACTGGTATAACTGTTACAATATCTTCACTGAATTAATAATTATTACACGCCGATTACGAGTATTATAGTGATAATATTTCCGATTACCTAAATTACGGTTACGATTTTACTAATATGCAAATTACGAGTCTTTTAGTTGTAATACCTTCATTGACTGACTGACTACAAATTTCCAAACTACGTTTTTTTATACCCTAACTAATTCTACCCTCACTTAATATTTACAAAACACATTCCCATTGGATTAGAGTACCGCGATGTTTGATTTTATCCAACCCAACTATAGAATTTACCCGCTAAAAAAAATGACGCTTTCTCTTATTCGTTTACTAACAGTGCATGCAAATCTTTCAAGCTATGGTGGGAAGTGACGCAATCCTTACGCTTCTCTGTCTAACGCTCTCTGTTTAAAATAACGGTATCTATTGTTGTAAGCACTCAGCTTTCACAAGCTTTTACCTATTTTTTGCTGTTTTTTTAATATAATACAATTTTATGGCTCTCTGTCCCGTACGTGACTTTTTCGTACTTTTAGCCGTCTAGCTGTTGCCAAGACAAGGGTGCGTTCTTTTGAAAAAACACCGCTCTGATGTGTTTTAACGGTATTCTCTTCAGTTATTCTTTACATACGTATTTGTGTTGATATCTATTTAATAATAATAATTTCTTGTAAAAATTGAGTCTCATTCAATGTTGACGTTATATTTGTCCCCCAATAGAATTGTTTTAATTTTTTGATTGTAAATTGATAACAATTTTATTGTTGCATCCCTTAGAACAGTTCTAATTACATTTACTTGTAACTCTTTACAATATTTTTAAGTTCTTATACATGTTACATCTATGTTATTTCAACTCCTATAAATCAAATTTATTTATATACACTACTGTACATTTAGATTTTTCTATTGACCCATTTTATCCCTTTTAAAACAAATCAGCTGTTTACAATCTGTCAGTTGACGCACAGTTGTTGTTTACAAATAAAACCCCTCTACAGTCAACGCTACCTGCTGTCAACGAACCCTTTAATGGTTTCGCCGGCTTTCCCTTTCTGCCTGATATAGTGATTTCAAAATACTTTCACTATTCTTATTCTAGTGTACATCACATCTTACATACATTCTTGAATATACAACTTAATTGAAATATAATCCTACACATTTGTTAAATACAATTTAACGAAATTAAATATAATTTTAATTCATTATAACTTCTAAATCTTGTCAACTCAAACTCGTTATAAACTAACTATAAGTTATTACATACATATACGAAATTTGTGTATTTTTTTGTTTTTTTTATCTGTTTTGGTAACATCTGTTTTAAATCTGTTGTCCCTGTGTGGTGTATTGTGTCAATTTTTGTAATATGGTTTTAACTGTCTGATGTTAAAATTTCCTCTGATGCGTTCCGGTTGTAGAATGTCTTCTAACTGGTACGTAGCCGTTCCTACTTCTTTACATATCTTATACGGTCCTTCGAACATATTACAAAACTTCCCTATTATTCTCCTGTTTAGGTCTGATATCGGGTATGTTCGTAGTAATACTTTATCGCCGACCTGAAATCTTGTAATTTTATTTGATAAATTTATCTGGTCTGTCCGTTTCCTTCCCTTCTCTTTAATTCTTAGATAAATATTTTGGTAGTCGGTTTGCTGACTTTCTGGTATCATCTCACTGTCGATGTACTTGTCCCAATCACGTTCCGGCTTTCTTCCCCATTGAGCTTCGTATGGTGTGGTTTCGATCGTTTCATGATACGTTTGATTATACAGGCTTCGATCAGTTTTAAATATTTAACCCACCTGGAATGTTATTCTGATGTTAATGCTCTAAACATGTTTCCCAGTTGTCGATTAACTCGTTCTGCTAGTTTGGTGCAAGGGTTTCGTATAGCAGTAAATTTTGGTTTGATGTCCAACTCTTTTAATGTCGTTACCCATCGCTGACTTGTGAATTGTGTTCCATTATCAGTCAATATTGCGACTGGTTTCCCGATTTCTTCACAGTAAATTTTGATTTTATTTATGGTGACTGTTGTGGTCGCCTTTTTCAACTTTGTATAGTTTTACAAATTTAGTAAAGTTATCTACCATAATTAATAGATATTTAACCCCACTTGTTGACGTTGGTAAGGGACCGTAGTAGTCAATACTAATTAATTCCCCTTTTGATTTTGGTATGACGGGTTGTGTCTCTCCCATCATCCTTTTATAATAATCCTTACTCTTTTGACATGTCTGACAGGTTTTAATAATGTGTTGTGTAATTTTGTTGATGGAATTCCCCGTGAAGTATTCCTTGAATAGTTGGTATGTCCGTCGGTTTCCCACGTGGCTGTAGGCATTGTGTAGCTCATAAATCAGAGCTTGGCTCAGGTCCTCTGTCAACATAAGCTTCCACGCCCCTTTTTCCTTTCTGTAGAGTTTATTGTTGTGCCAAGTGTATTTGTCGTTAAGTTTGTGGTTCTGATTTGCTTGAACAGTTTCTATGATTTGTTTTAACTTTTGACCTGCTAACTGGTGACTTTTTATATTCTTCAATTTATCTTTAGCCTCTTTGCTAATACGAATGGTGAGATGATTTATTTCTAATTCTTCGGTGTACTCTATCAATTTCTCATCGTTCATGTCCTCGGGATATCTATTAAGGACATCAGCTTCGACGTTGTCTTGTCCTTTACAATGGATTATACTCCTGTATCGCAAGAATCCATCTAGTGATACGTGAATTAATCAAATGACATTTTTTGATAAAGATTAAGGCCTTATTGTCTGTAATTGTAGTTAATGGTTTTCCAAACACATATGTACGAAACTTCTGTAGACAGTGCACAACGCTTAACAACTCTAACTCTGTAGTGAAATAATTCAGTTCCGCGCCTCGTACACACGACTGGTGAATGCTATCACGCTGATTTCATTATTGTCGTCCAGCTGGTAAAGTTGTCCTTCTAGAGTATCTTTACTTGCGTCAGTCTGCAGGTAAAAACGTTTGTTTGTGTCTGGGTGTTCAAGAATTACTGTTTCAATAAATAGCTCCTTAACCCTTTGAAAATGTTGGTCCATCTCCTTAGTCCATTTGAAGGTAGAATTTTTCTTTAATAATTTCAGCAGTGGTTGGGTGGCTTCATCGTACTTGTTCGTAAATCTGTTGTAAAAGTTTGTTAATCCTAAAAATTCCATGAGTTGTTTTTGGTTCTTTGGTCTCCGGAACTCTTGGATAGCTTTCACTTTATCTGGAGCAGCTGTTATTCCTTGCGTCGTTAGACAGTAACGCAGATAATTGATCTCCTTACAAAATAATTGCGATTTCTTAAATAAAATTTACAGTGAGATTAGCCTGCTTCAAATCAAGAAATAATAACTTCAGATGTCGTAAATGTTCTTCCACACTGGTTGAAATACATAAGCAATCGTCCACATACAAGATAATAAAACTTTTCACCTCTTCAGACAGTACTCGATCCAGTCCGTGGGTAAGGCTGGCTAAACTTGTTTTTAAGCTTAAGCCAAATGGAGTCACAGTATACCGATAACACTTGCCTTCATACAGGAATCCAGTGTAATCCCTACAATCTGGGTGTAAAGGAATCTGCCAAAAGGAACTCCATAGATCAATCGTAGACATAACCTTGACGTTCCCACACTTGGTTAACACCTCATTAATCGGGATTGCACCTTCATAATCCGGTATAGTTACTGAGCTTAGTTTTCGAGCGTCCAAACTTAATCTTACGGTCTGATCCTTTTTTATTAGAGTCACCATCGGGTTGATGTATGGACTTTGTGCTCTTTCAATAACTCCGTGCTCCTCCATCTTCTTAATTTCCGCTCTCACCGCATTTTGATATTTCATCGGTACTGGCCAACCCTTCTGACATTATGGCGTTCGGTCCATTACTTCAAATCTGTGGCAATATGATATAATTCACCCTGGCGTATCACAAAATACAGTTTATCAATATTTTCCGCAATTCTTCTTTTTCGAAATCGGTTATTTCTGTAATGTCCTAGAATTTTTTGTTGATTACTTCTTCGATGATTTCTTTTTCTGATGCTAGTTCTACCTGTAGTATTTCTGATATGGTCGCCTCGTCATGGGTAGGATCTCCTTTCATTTTTAATTTGTTTATTACTGAGGTCAATCACACACCCACTATCCGCTAACAGGTCCACACCCAAAATACACTCCCTTACCAGGTCAGGTACAACTATAAAAACGCTTTCAAAATTAAAATTTTTAATTTGGACATTTAGCAATACCTGCTGTGTAATTCTCTTCGATTTGCTGCCCGTAGCTCCTTTGATCACAGTATTGGACAGTTTTAAAATTTCTACTTTCCCTAAATCCTTTTTATTATTGTTGAACCAGCGCTCCGAGATAGCATTTATTTGGCTGCCTGTGTCCACCAATGCATTGATCAGCACGCCGTTCAACATAATTTGGATCTCTGGGCATTTGTTTTTCCTTAATTTTACACCTATATTATCATCTAATATTAATTCATCCCTTATATCTAGAAAAGTAGTATTCACATATTTAATATTATCACTTACATCTAACACATATTTACAGGGTTTGCCTAGTTTTTGGCATTGTCGAGACCGTTTTGTTACCTGCGCCACTTGTCGATGGAACCACGTTTGTTTCAGCTTTAAACTGGTTTTTCCATTTTGGTTGGCGGGCGTATTGTTGTCGTCCCTCGTTTTCTCTGTCTCTGTTTGACTCGTGATCAGTAACTTTCTCTCTCTCTTCATCTGCGCGCTTCCACTGTTTATGTTCTGGCCGGTTATCGAGTTGTGTCTGGTTCACTAACCTATTACCGTTACGCAAACTAGGAAATTCTAACAGCACTTGTTCGAACTCAACGATTGTACTCACACCACGGGTAATAATGGCAACCTCGATTTCGTGTGGATAATGCCTCGCTATTTTTCGTATCAAGTGTCTATCTGAGATGGGAGGAATCAGTTGTCGGTTCTCTAACAACTTTCTCTCTAGATATTGAATCATACTCATCCCTGCTTCTTGGTGATACCGTCCGAATTCAAGCTGGTCTCGCACGCGTTCCTGTATAACGTCATTCCAATATTTATTAACAAAAGCTTCAGTAAACTCCACAAAGGTGTTTATGCTGTCTCTAACTAACCTCCACCAGATTGCGGCCTCTCCTTCAAGATGTCTTGACACCCAGGTGATGTTATTGATATCTTGATAGTATTCTTGGTATAATTCAGTCAACTCCTTAATAAACTCCATAGGAAAGTTGCTTGTCCAATTGAATTTTATTTCCTTTATTTGTTCATTAGCAATGCTTCGGTTGATAGGTGACGCAGTTGGCAATGCAAATTTTGTTCAAACGTCGCTCTGAAATTGTTGTAATTTGAGGTTAGTCTCGCCCGAATTATTATCGATTTTGTTCTCTAATTCTCATAATTTCTCTGCCTCTAATTTGTGCGCAGCGAAACTCTCGTCACAACGTTCATTAGTCGTGATTAACTTCTTGCTTATTATATTAATGACATTACTGTGTTTATCATCAATTTCTTTAATTTGTTTCTCAGTATCGCTAAACTTATTATTAATTTCAATATTAATATTATTAATTTCTTCATTAATCATTGTTTTAGTTTCTACTCTAAATTGTTGAATGATTTCGTGATTTTCTCTCTTGAATTCGTTAAGTTGTGTGGCTAGTTCGTCTCTAAGTATTTGATTTTGTTGTATAATTTGTTGTGATATTTGTCTTTGAATTTGTTTTGACTGTTCCGATTGTTCTGACCTTTGTTCTTGCAATTGTTGTGATAGTTGTTCTTGTATTTGTTTTGATTGTTGTGACTGTTCTGACCTTTGTTCTTGCAATTGTTTTGACATTTGTTGTAATATCGTATATATGTCAATTTCTTTGGGTGCTTCTGGTGTTGTTTATTGTGCTGGTCTCTGTCTGATCTCCTGCTGTGTTTCTGGTGTTATTTACTGTGTTTCTATTTCTTCGTTGTCTTGTCCCCGCGTCCTTGAATCTTGATTCTCCATTGTCAGTTGGGCAATAGTATTAGGGTCTCCTAATTGGTTGTTGATATCAAATTCCCCTTCGCTATTGTGAGTTGTTGCTGTTTCTGTGTTCATCTTGACGTTTAACTTGTTTGTGTTGTTATGTGTGTGTTTCGTTCACCTACTTTTACTTCGTGTAATCATACAATTTTCTCTTATAGTGTATATTTCTTATTCTACTTTTTTTTCTATATTCTATTTGCAATTCAATTCAGTCTGCTAAGCTTATAGATTAAGCCGCACGGGGGTAGTTGGGTGCCAAATACTACCTTACACAAGAGAGGAGTATTAATTAATATGGTAAAATCTGTTGTGTATTAAATGCTATACTTTCAACTCTTGCTTTTGTAGCGACTCTTAGGAATTACCTCAGGGCATGAAATAACTTATTAACACAATTTTAAATAGCATAATTTATAAATTTAATAATTTTTTTTGTAACGGGACAAACTGAAGGGGGTTTTTAATTTAAAGACTTTCATGTTAACCATCTGCAGACAACCTTTGAGGTAATCTTTTTATTCACCCAGAGTGTATTTTTGGTCACTGACTGTAGGTCCGTGGAAGGCACAGCACGGTACAAGAATGTTTATTGTCAGTAGGGTGCGTATTTGTGCGTACGAGCGCACGTGTGTGCTACCCTTTTCACAATGTGAAAATCACATATATAAATTCCATAGCCGAACATGTGACGGAAAGAGCCAATCACAGAACGGGTCAGGGGCCGATACAGGTATGGGCAAACTGGGCAATTGCCCAGGGCGGCAGATTGTTAGGGGCGGCATATTTACAAAAAAAAAAGTATATATATATATATATAAATTAAATGACTTCAGATAATCGTACTTTATTTTAACCCCGCTTTCTCCTACTTATTGATAATAGTCAAATATTCAATTTCCAAATTCCTTCTTCCCTCAAAACTAAGACAATTTTTAAATCTTCGCAAGAAATAACTAAACTGATTTATTCCTTTAAATAACTCTCCATCCAGTCGCGTACTAACACATGTACTGTAACGTTCTTGTTACTACTATATACCGTATTGTATTTTACGACACCGGAACACAAGTATTTTAGGTAATAATCGTAAAAACTATTTACCCGAGACTAAGCTAGCTTTAGCCTGTATCAGGCTTCATCAGAACACGTCATGGACAAAATACAAGAGTTCTTGTTACATAGCGACATGTAGCTCAGTAAGATTACTTACATTCTTCTCAAAATCTTTACTTGATCGCGGAGTAAACCTCTCAGTGCACTCCTATATAAGTATAGGAAATGTCACGGAGTTCGTTACTGGAGTAACTCGAAATGAAATTGCAGATTGTCCCAAAGTGGGTCAATCAACTGGGACAATTATTAGGTTTAAAATACCCAAATACGTCAGTCGACTTGCAATAAGCTGACAATGACGATTCGAGTACTTATTATATTTATTGTCGTAAAAGAAATTAAATATATGAACGTATATATTTCTCTCAATTTTATTAAACAAAATATTAAGTACAATTTTCAGTCGCGGCTCGCATTAATCTGAAGACTGTTGTTCCTGGTCCTTTATTTATAGGGATGACCTATAAAACTGTCACCGTTGCCGCTAGAACATTTCCAAAAATTATTATCAGTATGGTTCTTTACTTGCATACCTTCGCAGTTTATATACACTAATGTTTTCCTATCTTAAATATTACATGCTATTTTATACTTTAATTAACTCTATTTTATTTATAAATTAGCGTATTATGCAATTACGTAAATCTTTTGAAATTTCTAGAAATATTTGAATTTTGATTACACGAGCTTTATTTCAAATATTTATATTTGTCTTATGTACAATTTCAAATCAACATACGCCCAATTACAAAATATCAATATTGCGTTCGTTAGATTTAAAACTAAATTTGCTGAGACACTATACTAAGTATACAATAAACTTTGAATTAACTAGACTTTGACTTATCTTTGGTAATGGATTTGCTGAAGACGACTACTAAAGATTTTTTCAGAATTGTCGGTCTGATGAGTTTTTAATCAATTACTTGTAGATGCTAGAGAATTAGCTGATGAGATTGACGCTGAAGCAAGTTTTAAAAACACAATTAGACATCGGGCAAGATCTAAAAAAAAACAATTTGGTTATGAAAGCCCTGACGAGCCCATAATGGACGCAAAAGAAAAGTATAAAATTGAATTTTTTCCGCACTTTGGACTGCGCTATCAATTCCCTTGATTTACGTTTTTCGCAAATCAGTGAACATCATACATATTTTTCATTTCTGTACAACATTCACGGTTTAAAGAAAATGCCTAAAGATGAATTGATAGCTCACTGCAAGGACCTTGCATTGATTCTAACAGATCAAATTTCATCAGATATTGATGGAGTGGACCTTGCAGATAAGCTATCTGTTCTCTCTACACTCCTACATGAAAAACTTGCACCCAAAGAGGTTTTAGAGTTCATAATAAAATTAAACTTTGGACCCAACATAGCCATTGCGCTTAGAATTCTTTTAACGCTGCCAATAACTGTAGCCAGTGGCGAGAGATCGTTCTCGAAATTAAAAATAATAAAGAATTATTTAAGGTCAACCATGACACAAGAGCGACTTAGTGGTCTGGCCACTCTCGCAATAGAATACGATGTATGTCATAAAATTGATTTCAAGCAAATACTGAAAGAGTTTGCTGAAATAAAGGTTAGGAAAAAGGTATTTTAAATTTGTGTTTAATATTTTGAAAACTTTTTTTTTATATTCAATTGTTATGTTTTTATATCTTTCAGGATATTTTATAATTGAGTTGTAGTCTATTTATATATTTTTTTTAATTTTATTTTTCGTTCTTCTACATTTCTTATTATTTCAATATTTCTCTAAATGTTGTATAAAAGATTCTATTTTGTATAAAAGATTTCTAAAACATTTTTATTTTCGAAAGCTAAATATTTTTTAATACAACACTGCATGATGATGTTATTTTTTGTACAGATGTTATTTTTTGTATTTTAGGATGCAAAACCAATAAATGAATACCTAAAATGTGTTTTTTATTTCGTGGAATAATTTGATAATCTCTTCACCTAGTATGGGGCGGCAAACAACCGTTCTGCCCAGGGCGGCAAAATTGCTTGGTCGGCCCCTGGTACGGGTTGACGCCAACGCCTAACGCCTGGCGGGTAAGCAACCGCGCACACAGTCGACAGTAGTCGTCGGCCAGTTCGCTACAACTAATCACACACTACAGCCGTAAATACAGCGGCCTCTGAAATTTCGGTAGGTCGAAGCGATAATAGTAGCCTAGACCTGCCGAAACGTATTACAATAATAACGAATTAATAAGTGTGAAATAAAATGAATTCGGCGAGTGGAAAGAATTAGAACAGTGTTGAGCGGGGACAAAAGTGAAAGTGAAGTGAGAAAGATGGTGGAATATGCGAATCGCACGTGCAGGTATTCTAAAAACAATCAGTCTGTTTAACAGTTTTGTATATTTCAAATAATATAACTCTTTAATGAAACGGGGGGTATTAAGGAATTGTACAGAGTAAGAGTGTGTGTGAGTGGGAAAAATATCCAAGTACTGGTTAGCGAAAAGAAGTTAGTATAAGAAAATTTTACATAATAGAAATAAGATGAAATAATATGTTATAAGGAAAAGAGAAGTTCATTTTTGAATAACAATAAATCAGACGATTATTACTAACCTAAATATGTGTTAGCGTAGTTATTTCACCGTTACCATTTCCTAGTGTTCTGTGCTGAAAATCTCGTCTAAACGTTCCGGGGAATTTTCTGAATTGTGGGTAGTCAGATTGCAAAATTGTCCAGTGTTTTAATTAAGGTAAAATATAAAGGTCTCCATGGGGGGTCAAAGGTTGGTAAAGGGTCTCAGAGGCGATCTGGGTTGCTGGTGCCCAGATAGCAACAAAACTCTGAGAAAGGTCCTCTGTTTTCTGACGGAAGAGTCAGAGGTTCTAGATGAACTCAGCTCTGCCAACAAATCCTACTCTCACGTCCTCGAAGACTAATTGTAGTCGCGTGACCCCTGGGTGCATGGCGTGCCTGTTTGTGCGCCATGTAGCAAACATGAGAGAGGATGAAGGGCGAGTTTCCAGCGCCCGAAATAATTAACTGGAACAGACCAGCTAAGGTATGGTAACCCCGACAGAAGTGTCCCTGATCCTCCAGGATGGGGGTTGGTCGTGGAGCTTACGATCCACACCATAAAATATAACTGTAGAGAAACCCAACGACTGGTCAGTGGGAAAGAAGAAGTTGAAGGAAAACATCATGAATGATCCTAATGCTCAAAATATATCCGGAGGTAAAACAGTCCCCCATTCGGATCTCCAGGGTGGGACAGTATTAGGAGAAGCACACATCACGAATCATCGGATTAAGATAAGAAAAAAAGATGACAAATGGAAGCATAAATTGATCATCGGAACGTGGAACGTACAGACCATGCTGCAACCAGGAAAGATGAGGGAAGTTGCTGATGAAATGAACAGATTTCATTTGGATATTATTGCCTTACAAGAGATTAGATGGCAAGGACAAGGTGTAATCGAGAAAAGAAATTTCAAGTTCGTTTACAGTGGACCTACAGCAAGAATAGGTCAGTTTGGGACTGGGTTCATAATGAACAAGAAAATATCTGACAGGGTAATTGGAATTGAACCAATATCTGATAGAATATGCAAGCTAAGAATGAAAGGCCATTTCAGAAATATAACACTCATATCAGTACATGCACCAACTGAGGATAAATCAGATGAAGAGAAGGAGGAATTTTATGGAAAATTAACAAGAGTGTACAGAGCAGTCCCAAAATATGACTTAGTTATCATTCTGGGGGACTTTAATGCTAAGATTGGAAAAGAGAATTTTCTGAAGGGCGTTGCTGGGAAATTCTCCCTGCACAATGAATCCAGTGACAATGGAAGAATGCTTACAGAGTTCGCTACAGCGTGCGGAATGATCATAAAAAGCACCAGTTTTGATTATAAAAGAATCCACTTAGGGACACGGAGAGCCCCTGGGACTGATCTAATGAATCAAATTGATCATGTCCTTGTTAGCAAAAGACATGCAACCTCTGTAGTAGACACTAGAGCAATGAGAGGTCCAAACTGTGATACTGATCACTATCTGGTGAGAGCAGTGGTCAGAGAAAAGCTAGCTATGATCCAAAGAGAGAAAGGAGAGAAAAGAATGAAATGGGATGTCGATAAACTTAAGGATGGTCATTATTGTGGTCAATACCAACTAATGATAGCTAACAAACTTGATGAGGAAATCAATAATATTGAAGAAAAGTGGACAAACATGAAAGAAACTGTTATAGAGGCGGCTAGAGAGATAGTAGGTGTGAAAAGGAGAAAACAGTCCGAATGGTTTGATGATGAGTGCAGAGAAGCTATACAGAAAAAGAATGAATACAGAAAGAAAATGTTGGAGAGAAACACTAGACAGAATAGTGACCAATATAGAGCTAGCAGACGCGAGGCAAACCATTTATGTAAGAAGAAAAAAAGAGAATACATGAAGGAGAAGGTGTGTAAAATAGAGGAATTATCAGAACAGGAGAAAACAAAAAACCTGTATAATGAGGTAAGAAGTATAAACAGGAGTTACCAACCAAAGCTAAATATCTGCAAAGACAAAGATGGAAAACTAATAGCAGAAGACAGGCTCAACAGATGGGCTGAATATTTTGAAGAAATATTAAATAAGCCTGACACAATGGAGACTGTAGAAGAGAATGTAAGAATAGGTCCAGAACCATATGTAGAAATTCCCTCAGTTGAGGAAGTGAGAAGAGCAATTAATCGACTAAAGAACGGGAAAGCGCCTGGCGAAGATCAACTTAGCCCTGAACTGATCAAAAAAGGCAGTGGAGCACTAACTGCACTGTATAATATGTGAAGAGTTGAGATAGTTTGTTTACATCTTCAAATGTTATCTTTAAGAAAACGAGAAAATTATAGTATCACAGAACTTAATTTATACACAATTACAATTTAAATTACTACATGTAATGATATTTTAATTAATTAAACAAACAGTAATCAACAATTGGATACTAGATTGGTACACAAAACATTTATACATACATCAGTCAGCATATAGCATAGTAAAATATATTACCTATAACTAAAAACAGATTAGGGGATGTTCAACTATAGAATCGTTCCTCTGTAAACACGTGCAGTTACACTGCCCAGCGATCCACAGGAAACAAATCGCTATCCATGCTGGACACTTTTTCGGCTTGCACGCGTTATGTTGGTATGGGTTTCGGCACTTTCCATTTAAAAAGCGCGCAAATGTAAGAAAATAAACATGAGTGAGGCCAGAAATAATGCGAATTTTGTGTGTGTGTGTGTGTGTGTTCCCTGCCTTTTTATTGCGTTAGTCATAATAATAAAATGGAAACATAAACATTACGTAACTGAGATATGCTTGCCTGCCACGAACGATATATTTTCTCTCATACATGATTTACATTAAAATAAAAATTTATAATTTTATTGCCTGGCAACAAATTATTTTATTTTAACAATTACAATTGTTTGAAAAAGTTTAAATGAATTTTCAAGTACTTTACTGTTGTTAAAACGTAAAAGGTTGCAGGTAAACTACCCCTTCCCCTTAACCGATCTTCACCAAAATCAAAAGATATTGAGATCTCTACAATTCAGGGGTGTATGCAAAACATTATTTGATTCTGTTTGCATTTGCGACTGTTATCGTTTGCCATAGAAAATTACCCTTGATAAAAAAACATTGCAGGTAAACTACCCCTTTCCCTTAACCGACCTTCACCAAAAACAATAGGTCGTGAGTACTCTACAAATCAGGGCTGTGTGCAAACAATTATTTGATTCTGTTTGAATTTGCGGCTGTTATCGTTTGCCATAGAAACAAATCTACAGACAGATACACAGACACACACACACACACACACACACACAGTTTTCGAAAAACAACTTTTTTCATGTTTTGAGTGTAGTACAATCAGAATCTGCAGTAATCTCGAACATGATTTTTTTTGCCATCACCATACTTCCATTTCCTTGAGGAACATGGAAGTAAAAAACAATCATAATTTAGAAACATACAAATTACACAATAACTGTAGAACTTTACAACCTTACATCAGATAGTTGACATAAGGTTACATTACAAACAAAAGTTTATGGTAAATTTATCTAACAAGTAAACTTGGATAATAATTGTAATCATATTGTAAATTATAGTCAAGAGTACTATAGAATATTGTAAATTTACGTATATGTCCACAATCACACCTTCTCTCTCACCCATTCTCCCCCTACCTCTCCCTCTCACAACCTCTCATTCTAACTTGAAATCACTCTCTCACTCACTATCCCTCCCACTCACTCTCTCTCTACTACCTCTCACTCACTGTCTCCCTTCTTCTCTCTCACTCTTCCAACCTTCTCTCTCTCTCGCTCTCTCTCTTTTTCTAGACTCATACAACACCTTTTCATCACTCACATTACCCACTCGGGCGCTCTCTCTCTCTCTCTCTCTCTCTCTCTCTCACTCCCAATCTAAACAGTAATATACCCTCAATATCACCGCAGACGTGTACATACACACATGCTAGCACAACACACACACACATTCGAGCATCAATACTTAAGTATATGTTCAATTTTTTTTTTATTCTGCAGTACAGCTTACACAGAAATATTCTTTTTATTTTAAACTTTGCAATTTTTTAAATAGAGTTATTTCATAAAATTAAAAATCTATAATAGTAATGTATTTAATTATACGCCTCAGAAGTTTTACTGAAAAAAGTATGTAATAATGTATTGTTCATAATTTGTTGCAGACAGATCAAGTAGTTCTCAGTTTCACCACTAGATGGCATGATCTGTCTCTTTATTAATCACCATGAATGTATAAATTTCATGAAGTAGTGTAATTATGACTATTAAACTTTTAGCAAAATCCTTTGGTTTTTATTGATACTACTACTGCTGCTGCTGCTGCTACTACTACTACTACTACTACTACTACTACTACTACTACTACTATTTATTCTGGCTGTACAATGATTACACATTTTCCGGAATCAAAGGTTACAGAATTGATTGAATTCTTATCTTCCACTGCTCCTTGTCAACCTATAGATCTTCAATTTCTCTTTCCCTCAATATTGTCTGAATCTCATCAATCCAGGTGTTAGGGAGTCTTCCTCTTTTCCTTCTTCCTGGTGAGCTCCATTCCATAACTCTCCTTGGCCACCTTTCCTGTGCCATTCTTTTTGTGTGTCCATACCATTGTAAATTTTTTGTTTGAATAAAATCAATATTTGAATTTTCACATTAATTCTGTCCTTAATAACTTCATTTATAATTTTCTCATGTCTGGATACTCTTGTTGAACATCTCCATAAGTCCATCTCTGCTGTCATTAATTTTCTTCTTCTTGTGTGTTTATTGGTAGTTCAATATTCTTAGCCGTAAGTCATGATACTTCTAACAATGATTTTAAATATTTTGGTTTTAGTTTCTGGTGTTATTTATTTGTCCCACAGGATTCCATTTAGTGTAGAGATAGCCACCTTTCCCCAATTAATTCTGGATTTTTTTTTGTCTTGCTTTCCATTGGCCATCATTTTCACTCCTAAATACTTGTATACCTCCATACTTGAAAAGTTCCCCATGTCTTCCTCCAATATCAAGTCTTGCTGAAGCTCACCTAATGACATGTATTTTGTTTTATTCATATTTACATTTAGTCCCCATTTCTGATATTCCTGTATAAATTTTCTAGTCATGTACTCTGTGTCTTCAAAATCTTGAGCCAAAAGTAATTGGTCATCAGCAAACTGTAATAGCAAGTCTTTCCCCACATAAATTAAAAAAACTGTGGGTGATAGACAGCATCCCCTGGCATAAACCTTTGGCTAGTTGAACCCCTGGTGACAAATTCTTTCATATATTTATTCTCAATGTAGAATTGTTATAAAACTTTGTATTGCTTTTACGATAAGGGGGGTTGATACTAGTTGATCTTAAAGCTGTCCACAGATTTGCTAACGGTACATTGTTATAAGCTTTTTCAATGTCAATAAAAACTTAATGAAGAGGTTGTGATTGAACTATTTTATTTTCAATTATTTGCTGTAAGGAGAAAACATGATCTATAGTTGATCTATCAACCCTGAAATCTGCTTGTTCTTCAGCCTCCATTTCATTGTATTCAATTTCAAAAAAGTGTTTAAGCACTCTTCCATAAAGCCTGCTTAGTGTGCTAGTAACTGTTATGCCTCTATAATTTTTGCAATCATCTTTGCTTCCTTTCTTGTTTATTATAAAAATGAATCCCATCTTCCAATGTGATGGTACCTCTTTTCCATTCAGACATTTTTCAAAAAGATTTCTTAATAAGTCATATAATTTGTTTGTACCAGTTTGCAATAACTCTGCGGGGACATCTGTAAGGACATAATATATTTACATGTACAGTAATGTACTTTCCAGTAATGATTTAGTAATCCAAATAACTGAACTGTACACTGTGTAAAACTTTAGCTTATAATTACTGAAGAGTTTACAGTATAATATAGGTTTTTTTTATTTGTAATACTAGCTAACCCGGCAATGCTTCGCTATTGCTAGATTTGGGTATATATATAGATTAAGTGAACACAATTTAAAGTTTGGTATCAATTATTGTATTTATTTAAAATTATGTATTTACATATACATCATTATTTTTGTGTTTTCTATACATTCGTGGCCTTTCATATTAAATATCTCCGTATATACTACGTTACGTGACTCGCCATCTGGGGCCAAAACAAACAAATTTTCTTTGGAAGTAACACGTGACAGGGCCACGTAGAGTTGACCATGAGAAAAACATTCTACTCTCAGGTCTAGGCCTGTAACATTTAGAGTTTGGCCCTGTGCTTTATTAATGGTCATACTGAAACATACTTTTACTGGAAATTGGAGCCTTTTAAACTGAAATGGTAGGTCGGTGGGTATCATTGGTATTCGAGGGACCAAAACAGTTTCACCGGTTCCACACCCACTGAGGATCGTGCACTCAAGTGGACAATTTTTTAACGATTTTATTAGCAATCTTGTGCCATTGCACAATTTTGGTGTGTTTAGGTTGCGGAGTAATATTATAGGGGAACCTACCTTTAAAATGAGTTTGTGGGGAGGAGTTCCAGGAGGAGTCAAAGAATTTAAAAAATCAGTTGGATAATGTACCGCCTCTTCTATATCCATGACAGTATCAACTGAATGGTACATTTTAGACGGCGCATCAAACCTAGACATTATCAAGTCATTTACTTTATTGACTTGTTTGTTAGTTGGACACAGTATAGCTCTCTCCTTAAACCAACTTTGCGTCTTAATAGAAATATTTGAAAGGTCTGGGTAAACCTTTTTAATCAAGTCCTGGAGATTTGAGGACAAAACACATAGGCCACTCAAATCAATTTTTCCATTTCTGGTTGGTAATTCACCATTACCTATTTGAAGTAAAACATCAGCAAAGGCCCTACCATTTTGTCCAGATGAGGAAACCCTCATATTGGCTTTTAGTTCCAGTTTGGTTACGTCTGGCCAAAGGTAAGACCTCTGTAGTGATGCGTTGACTTCATCAGCTCTCGTCCCTCTTGCTACAACTGGTAGTATTTGGCGAAAATCTCCAGAAAATAAGACAGTGCAACCACCCATTAATGTGTTGTTATTTTGTAAGTCTCGCAGTGTTCTATCCAATGCCTCAACAAAGCTTTTATGTGACATGGAAGCTTCATCCCAAACAATCAACTTACAATCCCTTATTAATTTAGCTGTGTCACTTTGTTTTGGTATGTTACAAATGTTGGATGCGTCTTCAGTGCAAACCTTAAGTGGGATCTTGAAAGTAGCGTGTGCAGTGCGACCACCTTCGAAGAGCATAGCTGCAATGCCGGACGAAGCCACAGCGAGAGCGATTTTTGTCTCTGACCTTATTTTGGCGAGCAATAAATTAATTAAAAATGTTTTGCCTGTACCTCCAGGGGCATCAAGGAAGAAAAGTTTGCCTTTGTTATTGTTAATTGAGTTCATTACTGCATCATAAACCGTTTTCTGGTCCAAGTTTAAACAAATCTCATATTGAACAGTTTGTAACAGACGGGAGTTATCGTAGGACGTCTCTCGTAAATAGTCTCTGTTGGCAATCAGGCTTGTGTTGTTTGACAGAGGTAATCCAAAGTCTTTGACGGTTTTTCCACAAATAGATTCTACCACTTTGTTTAACTCCAGCAATGCTTCGTTGAAAATATCGGTATCGTAATTTATCTCATCTGAAGAACATTCCTGTCTTCTGCGGTCAATATGTCTTCAGCCATACTTTCACGATGATTTTGCCAAAGACTAAGGGGGTCCGTAACTTGGCAAAATGTTATCAAAATGGCAAATAAATGTCTGAGTGATTGGGGTGTATTAGAAACACCAGCTTCAGATAACGTGTTTTCCCATTGGGAATCATCTTCTAACAGACCCATTGATTTGCACGCTCCTTGAAAGGTATCGTGAGTTACTCCTTCGACAGTTCTTAGGCTTGCAAAAGACGTCAGACCTTTGACTATGTGGAGCAACATCCGTAGGTAAAAGCATTCGCTATTATTCGGGTGAACTGCGTATACCCTCCCAAGAGCGTCTGTTTGTTTTACTCTTGGATGGCCTTCGACTGTAGTTCCTTGTTTTCTCCGTTGGAATGTTTTAGTAGACTGATTCCAAGTATAAAACCCAGGGATCTTGTCGTATGTCAGAGTTTTTGCAAATTCATCATCGGCACATAATTTGAAAAAGGCAGTCAATGTGGTGTCACGTGGATTGTTCACAATGTCGTTGGCGTTATTTTCTGTGAAGAAAACTCTCTGTCCATTGTCTAAATGAATTGCCAAGTGAGTAATAGTAGGTGCCCGTTCATGAATGTCAAAAGAAAAAATACGCCAAACTGCTTCTGAACTGCAAATGTAACGACCTGACTGAAATTGCTCCACTTCATTTCCAGATTGTAGGCTAAATGTAGCTTGATCACTGCCTTTGTTGATATATTTTGTGACATATTTGATCGACTTTACAGAGCTACATATTTCCACATTGATATGGGCATCAAATATTTTGAGTAACAGCGGATTGTGAGGCACAACCCATCTGTTATCAATGTCATAATGTCGGATGATAGCGGATTGTCCGCCGTCCTCAGGTGATAACCTCCGATACTTTGGATAACCAACATTACCTGTCGATGTGTTACTCTGAAATGATTTGGGAAACTGTTTTGAGCACCTTACCTCAGTCATACATGGAGAATTTGAGTTTAAAGCCCCACATGGTCCATGAATCATGTGTCTTAATACTGTGTCGAACAATACTGGATCGTCTTCTCTTCTTGGTATCTGTGCTGAAATCACGCTGTCGATTTGGTCTGGTCTGAGTTTAGTTTTAAGCCATAGTAGCAAATGAATGTGTGGTAACCCACGCTTCTGCCATTCGACCGTGTACATAAAGGCGTGTTCACCAAATATATGAGCTTTATTAATGAGAGCTAATAATTTATGTATTATTAAGTGGAATACCCTATTCACTATGTCATACCTCTCTTGGGGTGTTCCGTTTGGATTAATTTAATTTCTTCCCAGTTTTGATTGCACGTGAACGTAATAAAAAGATCCGGTTTTCCATAATTTTTAACATAGGTCATTGCATCCTGTGTCTTCTCATGAAGATATCGCGGTCCACCAGTAAAGGATGATGGCAATATTACCAATTGACCGATTTCAGTACTATGTTCATTTGAGTGCAAACATCTTGTAGATGAACATAATTTTCTGTGCGTAATTTTGTTTGATTATTCCGTATGAACGCTAACCATTCCGATTCTATTTTCACGTACTGGTCAACTAAATATTGGTTAAGTAACATGCCGTATCTGAGTAATACGTTAAAATTGTGTTGTCTTTCCATGATGCGATAGCAGTAGTAACTCATACATGAAACAGTTTTTCTTTTTTTAGCTCCAGTATTCGGATCAATTTGAGGGATATCAATGGAATACCCATCTTCACCACGACATAACATTAGCGGGTATTGCAAGCTGTCATAAAACCTATGTATTTCTGATATTCTTTGAAGATTATCGTCGCGTCTTCGTAGTACAATATCTCTCCTGTCAAATTGTTGTCCAGCAATTACAACGGCTACTTCACTCGTAGTTGGAGCATTGTATCGTCCTCTGTGTTCACCTACAGGTACCCTACTGGCGTGAATGACTACATTGTAATCCGGTATATCTGGAGGCACACTTTCAATGGCTGTTTTGAACGATTGTACGTATAGGTTATGCGAGTGCAACATATCTTGCAAAGATTGACCAAAGCACCATCCAAGCATTCTCGAGAATTTATGTTACATCGAGATGTCACTTGCGTTTCGGGATCTGCAATGAAGTACAATTGCAGAAATTTGTGTTCGTCAGTTCGACATGGTAGTAGACTGCCAGACAGATGGTAAACCTGTCCTTGCACTTTAAACGTTGGCATAAAACCACGTTCTACAACCTGACGACTTTTAAATGATGTCATTTGGAAAGCATTATTGCAATGACGTATATTGCGCATGAAATGTTTGTGTTTAGTATGTTCACCTTCAATTAGAGAATTCAGTGGTTCGGGAGGTGTAATAATTTCATTTAATTTAACTTTACCATTTAGACAGCACATTCCTTTAGATTCATCTTTCCATTTCAACGCTGAACAATATTGACAGGCAATAGTCGTAGCACCTATCGAAACCATCGGATAATTTTTGTAATCTATGGTAGAATCGTAATTCATTGCTGAACATTCTAACCATAAATTATTAGAATTACGTGTTGTAACAATATTATATTGTTGTGCATGTCTGGTGCGATCTCTGAGCATACGCTGTTCTCTATCAACAGACGTTTCTCTATCTCTTCGGGACCTATCTCTTTCATGATTTTGAGATAATCTATCGTTTCGTTCCATGGAAGTTTCCCTATCTCTCCGCAAAGACTGGTTTGCCCTTTGAGTCTCTAAACGGCCTTCTCTTTCATCCAAACTTTCATTACTGCATAGTACGCGTAGTCTCTTAGCATTTGCCGTCTTGTATCCTATATTAGCACGTCGTCGAGGCATGATAAAATCGCAAAGTAAACAAAACCAACGACTTTATCACAGTCTATATTATTGCTCAGCGCGACCATTCACTGCAAGATACAAAATTCATATGATGCGACGTAGCAAACCAAAAACTGAAAACTTGAATAAAATCCGTTCAGTACTTCCTGAGATTAGCAATTTCAAACAGAGAGAGAAAACGGACCGACTTTACTTTATACTATGTCACAATCTATTGCTCAGCGCGACCACTCACTGCAAGATACAAAACTCATATGATGCGACATAACAAAGCAAAAACACAGTAGCGCCAGCGGTCAAATTCTAAACTATACGATAAACTGTGACTTTTACTCTTCAGTAGCGCCTGCGGTAGGCAGCGTTCAAATTGTAAACTATACCACTTACTTGACATAAACCGTGATAGCTAAGCTAATGTACAACATATATGTATTAATTATACACATAAATGTTCCTCGATAGACACTCTATCTATTGGCGAAAACTTGAATAAAATCCATTCAGTACTTCCTGAGATTAGCGAATTCAAACATAGAGAGAAAACGGACCGACTTTACTTTATACTATGTATAGATTCATAATTCTTAGAGATAAAAGGTATAACAATATAATGGAAGTACACCAAAAAAATAAAATAGAAGTATATTGCTGTTATTCTTGATTTATTATTATTAATTTGTTGTTAACTCCTTCATAATATCACCATCATTATTTTCATGCCATCAGCATCATCATTATCATCAACACCACCACCTTGTAATCCTCTAGTAAATAATCTTTGGTCCATGTAAAGAAATAAAAATAATTGTTAGTTTCTTTAACAGATGGCTGTAGACATACGAATCAGCAGCTGTCTTCAGGATAATTCAGGGGGTGAACTTTTCTTATTATGGGATTATTTTGTTGACTCTCCATCATTCGTTGATAGAATAACATGTTTAACTCCTCCATGTATTAGTTTATAATTAACCTGAAGATAGCTGGTGATTGTTTGGGTGGGCAAAACGTGCAAATTTATATTTTTTCTGTGATGGCAAAAGTCAGTTATTTAGTTTCAAAAATAATTGTGTCATAACAGTGGTAAAATGTTATTATGTTTAAATATTTTTTATCTGTTATATTTCTGTTTCTATGACTTATTGTAATTTCTGGATTATTGGACGGGGAATATTTTGTTGTAAAGTACAGACTTGTTTGTAACATTGTGGGCAGGCCTTACTATATAAATAGGAATGGACACAACTATTTCATTAATGACTTGGAACACAAAGTTTTTTTGAGTAAAAACATAAAGTTTTACCTTACAACCTGAACCGGTTTTTACTTTTAAAAAGCTTCTTCAGAGGTTCACTTTTTAAAAGTGAAAACCGGTTCAGGTTGTAAGGTAAAACTTTGTTTTTACTCATAAAAAACTTTGTGTTCCGAGTCGTTAATGAAATAGTTGTATTTAGTTAAGTAACGGACATGTCATGGACAACAAAATCAAAGAAATAGGAATGGTTCAACACTTTTTGTCTGCCTCAGTTGAGCCTCTGAGGTTGTCTCATCATAGTATGGGAGAAACATTTGGTTTAAAGTATAATAAAATGACATGTGTTAGACTGGAAAAAAGTGTTGTTATCTGAAAAAGCTGTTGTTGTTTGGAAGGTGGTTGGAATATTGTCATATTAAAGAAAAAGTGAGTGACTTGATCTAAATTAGAAAAACTGAATATTTTCATGACACCTAATATAGAAGACTATGATAATTTATCATTTATCATTGTTCTGGTGAGACAGATGGAACAAAGGGTATTGTACTATTTATCTATTATTGTACTATTTCTTTAGTAATATAACAATTGTAGACCACACAATAAACACTAAAAATGCAAAACATTTGTATTTTGGTTATAATTCCTTTTAGTCTGACACCCTGCTGGATTTTCACAATTTTTTCAAACTTTTTATCTCTTTTTTGGGCCCTGGGATCCCAAAGTTTTAAAATTTTGTAAACTTAATACTACGGTGGATTTCGTTGTCCATGACGTGTCCGTTACTTAACTAAATATCACTATAGTATTGACGACTCGGAACACTAAGTTTTTTATAAGTAAAAACGTAAAGTTTTACCTTACAGCCTAAACTGGCTTTCACCTATAGAAGGCTTCATCAGAGGCTGTCGTCACGAGGCTGTAGTCAGGTAATAAAAAGGCTCTTTTTTTGCTAGTTACAGTGAAGATGAAAACTAAAGACCAAACACAATCTTGTTTGACTTATTTTGTTTATAAAATTTATTATGCTATTTATTTTTTGTCCAGAAACTGCTGTTTCTGTTAAACAGTTAATAAATGTGCCAGTGCTGGACCTAGATTTTGTATTAGTTTCTTTTCTTGACTTTGTGTGTGTGTGTTGGTATGGGATCTGAAAAATGGTTGATGGACTCAGGGAAGTCCTCATTACTAGGCTCTCACCCTCTTTTCCTCACTAAATATTACAAAAAATTCATGTAACTCCTACGTTTAAGGACCAATAGTCTGTCATATTATAAAAAATTCCAGATTATCCAAAAGGCACATACATAAGGATGGTTTAACAGAACACGTTTAATCAAATGATATAAAAACTGATTATATAGCTTAATAGTTTAATTTGGTGAATTAAAAATCTAAAATTAATACATCACAATACACTTAAACTGTTTAATTCTTAAGATTTAATTTTGATAATATAATGGGCAAAATAATATACATAAAGGGTTTTCAATTGGCATTTTTTCAAGATTTCACAAAATATTTATTTCTTGCCTCCAAAGAAGTGTGTTGCCTTTTATTTCTAGTTAAGACTCTAATTAATATACCTCATTACTTGCTGCTATTGTCTAAATGTTTTCCTTTGTTTAAAAAAATTTGCATGTATGTATGTAGTAAATTCCAAGTTTAAGCATTTTGGTATGTTTACCATATGGGGTTACGGGTCTTTCACTATAGCCTGCGGCCAAAGACAACTTCCGTCTCCGCGTTTGTATTTTTTTTTTTGTGTTCGATGTGTACTAGAACTGTTTTCTTCGCAAGTAACTAATGCCAGGTTATGGAGGTTATGTATGACAATGTAACTTAAATAAAATTTACTTTGTTAGTGTACAATAAAAGGGTGTATTTACTGGAAGTACAGAAATTATTTTCCATTTATCGCACATAATTACGGTACGCAGACGATTTTTGGAGGTTGTGTCTACGTTTAACAATGCAACTTAACCTTTTAGATTTTTAAAATTAATTAGATTTAACAAAAATTTCCGGTAATTATGAATTTTATAGTCAATGCTGATATTGCGGTGAAATATTTCTTTTCCTATTCTTCTATGTTATATCCTACGTTTAACAATGTAACTTAACCTTTTAGATTTTTAAAATTAATTAGATTTAACAAAAATTTCCTTTGTTAGTGTACATTCAAAGGCTGTATTTATTGTATGGATAAAAGGCTGTATAATACATTAAAGGCTGTATTTATTCGAATTAAAACCTATCGGTACTTCCAATTTAGAACGTATAACCTAGTAGGCTACGTTATTCGTACATATTTTATTGGAGTTTATTGGTACATATTTTATTAAAAGGGTGTATTTATTGGAAGTACAGAAATTAGTTTCCATTTATCGCACATAATTACGGTACAGAGACGATTTTGGAAGGTTGTGTCTACGTTTAATTATCTAACTTAACCTTTTAGATTTTTAAAATTAATTAGACTTAACAAACATTTCCTTACTTAGTGTACATTCAAAGGCTGTATTTATTGTATGGATAAAAGGCTGTATTTATTCGAAGTACCGGAATTAAAACCTACTTCCAATTTAGAACACAGTACAATCTAACGTAGGCCTATAACCAAACAAGTACATTAAAATCCTTTTTTCAACATAATGCAATAAAAAGCAATGTGCAGTTTCTGTTAACACCCAAATGATTAAGTATTAATAATGGGTTAGAGTGGAATTCAATGTTACTATGGTCTAAATTTAAGACAAAAAATAAACATAATCTGTGTTTATCAACACGTAAGTGATACATAAGTCAGTTGTTACAAAGATAAACAAAAATATGTCTAAGAGTATAACCAATTATAAGTGAGAGACCTGTTTCTAAAATGGCTTAAGTAGTGCAAAGTATTTTTCTTGCTTTCATTTGAGCAAACTGGTCAATAACATCTGACTGATAAATTAATACTGTTAGCCAATTCATTTTTAATAGCTAAAATTGCCAAATTATTAAGCCTTTCTTGGTAGGTAGTGCTTCTCTGCCAAGTTTTTAGTGAATTCGCTAACCTGCTGAAAGATTTTTCAGGAGACGAAACTGTAACTGGAATAGTACAGAAAAGCCTATAGGCAAGACAGAAGTTCACAAATACAGCTTGAAGGTTTTTGGCGTAGGCTTAGTGGATTCTTTTCTGATTCAAACTCTGTTTTATAAATGTTCTTCAAGTGTAATATTTCTTCAAATAGATCCATTGCCAATTCCTTTTTAAACTTGCTAATGAGAACTTTTACTTTCAATTCTAATTCATCATTTTCCATGTCCGTAAAGTTCAATACTGGTGGAAACAAGTCACGAAATCAACTAATTGCAGTGAATCGTGTTTTTATGTTGCCCATTACAAACTCTAATACTGGGTACATGACTGAGGTTTTAAATTTATTTTCTTGATCTTTGTTTACTGAAAAATCACTATTGGATTGATCTGTACTTTTTTTCCACCTTTTGGGAGATTCAGGAGGAACTTTTATTAGTTCTTTTGCAATTAAGTTTGGTTCTTCAATTATGCTGTCTGGATTATCACGCAACAATTTCAATTCTGTCAGCAAATCTTCCACTAGAGTTATTTCAACATTGAGTGTGATTCCTTTGCTTTGAATAACAACATTTTTTTAGTCAATATATGAAAGCACTTTGAACCAAAAAGATGCCAACATTAAGCTCTTTGTCGAATTGCAATATTTCTTAAGCCCTAATATGATGTTGTAGGCAGAGGGAGTTAGACTAGAAGACATCTCTTCTAAAATATATCCAACAATTTAAGTACTCCTGGGTAGTGCTTAACTATCGGTTTGACAGCTTGGATCCTCTCACTTCATCTTGTTTCAGGGAAGCTCTGCAGTGATAAAGGAATGTGCTTTTTCAAAACTTCCCAACATTTTTCTCTAGGGCTGCTAGAGAAAAATGAGTAAAGACTTGCAACATGCCCGAAAAATGTCATCACATCTGCATTGAGTTTTGCAGCATTAACACCCACATGTTTCAAGGAATGCGCCCCACATGGTAAAAATATTATGGATTCGTTCTTTTCAAGAATTCTACTTCCAATTTAGAACCCAGTACAATCTAATGTATAACCAAACAAGTACATTAAAATCCTTTTTTCAACATAATGCAAAAAAAAGCAATGTGCAGTTTCTGTTAACACGCAAATGATTAAGTATTAATAATGGGTTAGAGTGGAATTTAATAATTACAAATTTTGTGGACTTGTGAAATTAGTAACACTATGTACTAATGTGTGATTATCAGTTGAATTTCTGAATTCCTTTGATTCATTAATAAATTTTACTAATTTGTTTCTTTATGTCTATTTAATGATTTCTTATTAGTTTTTAATCTTTGTGTTTTCATTATTCATTTGTAAATTCTTGGATTTTGTTGTCCATGACATGTCCATTGATTAACTAATTATCATTAAAACACACAGAGGACTTCTCTTCTTTTGCAAGATCACAAGTATGTTTCAAGACCATTTGCAGGTCAGGCATTGTTCTGTCTGTTCACTTTCTGAAAGTGGTTGAGGAGCAAGGGGGAAGATGTCTTCATTAAAACACATACACTAGCACGCACACAATTCCTTTTTTTCTTTATTTAATTTGAATTCTGTATTAGAACAAATGTTTTCAGAGTTTACAATTTTTTTTTTTTTAATTTCTTGGATCAAACAATGTACAATGTTTGATTTGTTCTTGTATTCCATACTTCCAGCAGTTTTACATGATACATTCCTAGCACGAATAAGAAAAGTTTAAATCTGCTGATGATCTAAAGGAGTGATAGTTATTTGCAGACTGACAGGGTTATAACATAATTCTGAAAGAATTGTTGCTTTTACAATACCATCCTTTATCAAGTGACTACTCAAATCTGCCAGTTTTTCACAGAAACTGAAGTTTGATGATTAGATCCATCATGATGACCTAGTGATGCTCCAAACATTTCAAGGATTCTCCTAGCCTTAAAAAACAGGACTGGCCTCATTGATTGACATGATTAATGTTAAATTTACTTTGGGATACTTCCAAACATAATACAGTTTAAAATAAACAAAAAAAAATTTTATTTCTAATTTTTCCAGAACTGTATACACATAATTTGATCTGGATAGAACGTGTATTAAACAATAATACTATTTGATGCAAATAATGAAAATTATTTATTATTAAATTATTATTAAATTCCACTCTAACCCATTATTAATACTTAATCATTTGCGTGTTAACAGAAACTGCACATTGCTTTTTATTGCATTATGTTGAAAAAAGGATTTTAATGTACTTGTTTGGTTATAGGCCTACGTTAGATTGTACTGTGTTCTAAATTGGAAGTAGGTTTTAATTCCGGTACTTCGAATAAATACAGCCTTTTATCCATACAATAAATACAGCCTTTGAATGTACACTAAGTAAGGAAATGTTTGTTAAGTCTAATTAATTTTAAAAATCTAAAAGGTTAAGTTAGATAATTAAACATAGACACAACCTCCCAAAATCGTCTCTGTACCGTAGGCCTAATTATGTGCGATAAATGGAAACTAATTTCTGTACTTCCAATAAATACACCCTTTTAATAAAATATGTGCCAATACTCTGAAAACCTTTGTTCTAATATAGAATTCAAATTAAATAAAGAAAAAAAGGAATTGTGTGTGTGTGTGTGTGTGTGTGTGTGTGTGTCTGTGTGTGTGTGTTTTCTGTGGTTGAGGCTGAAGATAGAAGTAGTTTCTGTAGAAATATTTCATTTCTAAAATGATTTTAAATATAAATCTTAAAACATGGAAGTCATGTATAGTTCTCCACACGGATATTTTCATCAAATAGTATTATTGTTTAATACACGTTCTATCCTGATCAAATTATGTGTATACAGTTCTGGAAAAATTAGACAGGCATAAAATTTTTTTGTTTATTTTAGACTGTATTATGTTTGGAAGTATCCCAAAGTAAATTTAACATTAATCATGTGAATCAATGAGGCCAGTCCTGTTTGTTAAGGCTAGGAGAATCCTTGAAATGTTTGGAGCATCACTAGGTCATCATGATGGATCTAATCATCAAACTTCAGTTTCTGTGAAAAACTGGCAGATTTGAGTAGTCACTTGATAAAGGATGGTATTGTAAAAGCAACAATTCTTTCAGAATTATGTTATAACCCTGTCAGTCTGCAAATAACTATCACTCCTTTAGATCATCAACAGATTTAAACTTTTCTTATTTGTGCTAGGAATGTATCATGTAAAACTGCTGGAAGTATGGTATACAAAGTTTCTATTATCCTTTTCAAGGTTGATGACCAAAACAAAAAGTACTACTTATGATTCATCATTGTAGCAGTTACACAGCAGTATACTAAACATCTCTTGGTTAATACCTGTACTCTGGTCAGGTAGCACACAATGAATCATTCAAAACAAGTACAATTCAGTGTCAGTGTCTAGTGTTTATGTGTCACTGCTACCCATAGTGAATCATTTGTATTGTACATAACAAATAGTATTCTGACTGTACACGTTTTTCATCTGACAAGAATTTTATACTTAGGCAAACTCATTTAATGGTGTATCCTTCTGTAATATGTGCCAAACAAGTATTCATAAAATTAATATTTGTGTCAAATTGTGTTTTATTTATTTCAAACAAAATCTATTTTGTGGACATAACTTTATGTCCAATACAATTA
Organism: Magicicada septendecula; assembly: GCA_034769895.1. Taxonomy (NCBI): domain Eukaryota; kingdom Metazoa; phylum Arthropoda; class Insecta; order Hemiptera; family Cicadidae; genus Magicicada; species Magicicada septendecula. Next base: position 28,557,932 of record CM068367.1, on the reverse strand, counting down.
TTATGTTATTTCTTTTTAGTATCCCTTATAGATTTGCGTGATCAAAACTTTTAATACTAAAACTTTTTTCAGCTGATAACCATGCTTTGTTGAGATTATTAACGAAAAGTTTTGCTCATTCAGTGATGTGGCATCTTCAGTGATAAAGTTGAGTCTCATCGTGGTAAAACTACTGAAGACTTCATAGAATTGGAAAATTAATGAAAATAATATTCTTACAACCAGTGACAAGAATTATGAACTTAAAACAGTGGAATGAATTATTGAATACCAGATACTCTCAATTGCTAAAACAAACACACTTATATTACAAAAGTTCTCTTTATATAATTATCCAGGACACATTGTATAGCCTACAAACAGTAATAAAAAAAATCAACAATAGTTTACAACACAAATAAACAATTGATCATTTGTCACTTTCATTAAAAACTGCTGTCTAATATCATCCTATATGAATGCACAACCTACTACACCAACTTTCTAAAACTCAGCTGGTGGCAACATCCTAATTATCAGGCTAATGTGAGAAAGTTCCAGATGAATGCCAAGAGTGTGGCTCTAGAATATTCTGCAGTGCTGCTGATTAACAGTATGTGATCAGCATCACATAGAGTACTACACATTTAAGCTATCTAATTGACTTGGTATTACAATATTAGTAAAATGTGCTTGTTAACCAAATAGTGTGTTGTTACTCCTGAAAATCTCATTTCACTAAGATTATTTTAGAAGTCTGGGTTATCTTTTATGTTTCACTCCACAAACATGCCTTTAGTTCAGCATTTGTTAACCTATTGGGCATGAGCCACTGCTGGGTTCCGAGAGGGCATTTGGAGGGTTGCAAAGTCAGGTTCAGAAATTTATTTACTGTGTCTTAAAAACCTACTACATGTAAATAACTAAGATATATCATTTTAACAATTTAAATTCAACCTGTTTTGTACATAGTCTAAACTGTACATTTTTGTTATTCATGCTCTACCATTGTTTTTACCAGCTCTGATGTTTAACTCTCTATAACCAGATTGAAAGTTGCTTCCCAGAGGGATACAGTGAATTCAATTGGATTCAAGACCCATTCTTGTATTTTGAAAGTTCTAACATGTTCTCAGTAAAACTAAATGAGCAATTGTGTGATATCATCTGTGATGCTGGGATTAAAACTAAATTTTTAGTAAATTATTTTGTATAGTTAGTGATAATATGAGACATGTCATGGACAACAAAATTCATAAACTTTTAGATTCTGACTTAACAAACTTCTGGATATCTTTAAGAGATGAATATCCTGAACTTTCGGAGTTGCTCATCCCATTCATCACCTCATTCTTGAGTGAAATGGGACTTTCATCTCAAGTGAAAAGAAGCATAGAAATAGACTTGACGCACACTCAGATTTATGACTTAATTTAACCACTCTTGAATCCAACATACCCCAGCTTTTGCAGAAAAAGCAGCCCCAACTGTCACATTAGTAACTAACGATTAGTTAGGCAAGTAAAAACTCTTTTATTTTTAACTTCAGCATGTGTTTATTAGAGCAAATTAGTCTTTTGAATTACATATTTGCTTTTTGCTTTTCTATAATTAAGTGTATATATAATTTGTTTAAGCATAAAAGAAGGCTTAAAGTTCTCAGTGTTACCAAAAATATGAATATAAAGTGGGTGCATACCCCTACAAGTAGTTCTGCCATGCACACCCCTACAAGTCTAATTAATTTTAAAAATCTAAAAGGTTAAGTTAGATAATTAAACGTAGACACAACCTCCCAAAATCGTCTCTGTACCGTAATTATGTGCGATAAATGGAAACTAATTTCTGTACTTCCAATAAATACACCCTTTTAATAAAATATGTACCAACAAACTCCAATAAAATATGTACGAATAACGTAGCCTACTAGGTTATACGTTCTAAATTGGAAGTACCGATAGGTTTTAATTCGAATAAATACAACCTTTAATGTATTATACAGCCTTTTATCCATACAATAAATACAGCCTTTGAATGTACACTAACAAAGGAAATTTTTGTTAAATCTAATTAATTTTAAAAATCTAAAAGGTAAAGGTTAAGTTACGTTGTTAAACGTAGACACAACCTCCAAAAATCGTCTGTGTACCGTAATTATGTGCGATAAATGGAAACTAATTTCTGTACTTCCAATAAATACACCCTTTTAATAAAATATGTGCCAATAAACCCCAATAAAATATGCAAATAGGTTATAAGTCTACGTTCTAAATTGGAACTAGGTTTTAATTCCGGTACTTCGAATAAATACAGCCTTTAATGTTATGTACAGCAGCCTTGTATCCATCCAATAATTTAATGTACACTAACAAAGGAAATTTTTGTTAAATCTAATTAATTTTAAAAATATAAAAGGTTAAGTTGCATTGTTAAACGTAGACACAACCTCCAAAAATTGTCTGTGTACTGTAATTATGTGCGATAAATGGAAAATAATTTCTGTACTTCCAGTAAATACACCCTTTTATTGTACACTAACAAAGTAAATTTTATTTAAGTTACATTGTCATACATAACCTCCATAACCTGGCATTAGTTACTTGTGAAGAAAACAGTTCTAGTACACATCAAACACGGAAAAAAACAAACACGGAGACGGAAGTTTATTTGGCCGCAGGCTATAGTGAAAGACCCGCGGTTACAATTAAACAGTTGTAGACTGATTACAGTTCTGGTTGGGTTTAAAATACCAAACAATATGAAAACAAAATTAGGGTCTTTCACTAAATCTTGCGGCCAAAAACTTCCGTCTCCGCGTTTGTACTCATTTCCATGGCCGATGTGTACTAGAAGTGTTTTCTTCACAAGTAACTAATGCCAGGTTATGGAGGTTATGTACGACAATGTAACTTAAATAAAATTTACTTTGTTAGTGTACAATAAAAGGATGTATTTACTGGAAGTACAGAAATTAGTTTCCATTTATCGCACATAATTACGGTACACAGACGATTTTTGGAGGATGTGTCTACGTTTAACAATGTAACTTAACCTTTTAGATTTTTAAAATTAATTAGATTTAACAAAAATTTCCTTTGTTAGTGTACATTAAATTATTGTATGGATAAATGGCTGTATATAACATTAAAGGCTGTATTTATTCGAAGTACCGGAATTAAAACCTACTTCCAATTTAGAACGTAGGCCTATAACCTAGTAGGCTTCGTTATTGGTGCATATTTTATTGGGGTTTATTGGTACATATTTTATTAAAAGGGTGTATTTATTGGAAGTACAGAAATTAGTTTCTATTTATCGCACATAATTACGGTACAGAGACGATTTTGGGAGGTTGTGTCTACGTTTAATTATCTAACTTAACCTTTTAGATTTTTAAAATTAATTAGACTTAACAAACATTTCCTTACTTAGTGTACATTCAAAGGCTGTATTTATTGTATGTATAAAAGGCTGTATTTATTCGAAGTACCGGAATTAAAACCTACTTCCAATTTAGAACACAGTACAATCTAACGTAGGCCTATAACCAAACAAGTACATTAAAATCCTTTTTTCAACATAATGCAATAAAAAGCAATGTGCAGTTTTTGTTAACACGCAAATGATAAAGTATTAAAAATGGGTTAGAGTGGAATTCAATATTACTATGGTCTAAATTTAAGACAAAAAATAAACATAATCTGTGTTTATCAACACGTAAGTGATACATAAGTCAGTTGTTACAAAGATAAACAAAAATATGTCTAAGAGTATAACCAATTATAAGTGAGAGACCTGTTTCTAAAATGGCTTAAGTAGTGCAAAGTATTTTTCTTGCTTTCATTTGAGCAAACTGGTCAATAACATCTGACTGATAAATTAATACTGTTAGCCAATTCATTTTTAATAGCTAAAATTGCCAAATTATTAAGCCTTTCTTGGTAGGTAGTGCTTCTCTGCCCAAGTTTTCAGTGAATTCGCTAACCTGCTGAAAGATTTTCAGGAGTCGAAACTGTAACTGGAATAGTACAGAAAAGCCTATAGGCAAGACAGAAGTTCACAAATACAGCTTGAAGGTTTTTGGAGTAGGCTTAGTGGATTCTTTTCTGATTAAAACTCTGTTTTATAAATGTTCTTCAAGTGTAATATTTCTTCAAATAGATCCATTGCCAATTCCTTTTTAAACTTGCTAATGAGAACTTTTACTTTCAATTCTAATTCATCATTTTCCATGTCCATAAAGTCAATACTGGTGGAAACAAGTCACGAATTGAACTAATTGCAGTGAATCGTGTTTTTATGTTGTCCATTACAAACTCTAATACTGGGTACATGACTGAGGTTTTAAATTTATTTTCTTGATCTTTGTTTACTGAAAAATCACTATTGGATTGATCTGTACTTTTTTTCCACCTTTTGGGAGATTCAGGAGGAACTTTAAAATTTGACTCTATACTTTAGTATGTACCAATAAAATTCACCTTTTTTCAAATACCAATATCTGTTTTTTTTTCATACCCTTAAAAAAGGTCATTAACAACATACATTATGAGAAAACGTGATTACAAATAACCAGCCATTAGTTACTTGTGAAGAAAATAGATATAACATTTACAAACATCAAATCTTCAATTCTCTCCCTATTTGTTTTATAAAAACTGGAGTTTCTACTGCAGGTTTTAAGTCCACTAACTACTCAATTAAATATACATAATTGTTCCTGTATCTTGTTGGGTAACATATTATATTAATACATCTGCTTCCTACTCATATGTGCAAACAATGTTTTTAATGTACGGTCCTACAATCTTTATCAACACTTTATATCTTTAAAATTTAGACAAAGTCGAATGAGCAACTTGGCCTAACCTGAATTTACATGACCTGGCTCAGAACAACTTTATTTTGGCAAATACAGAGATGAAGACTGATTGCAATTTAACAAAGGTCCGTACTGTAATAATTTTGTGTGTAATATACAAGCATTTTTTAATATGTTTACGAGATTCTCCCAATTTTATTTGCATTAATTCAGACCGTAGTAACATTAAATTCCACTGTAACCCATTATTAATACTTAACCATTTGCATGTTAACAGAAACTGCAGCGGTAGCCTTTAATGTTACATACAGCCTTTTATCCATACAATATTACAGCCTTTGAATGTACACTAACTAAGGAAATGTCTGTTGAGTCTAATTAATTTTAAAAATCTAAAAGGTTAAGTCATATTGTTAAACGTAGCCACAACCTCCCAAAATCGTCTCTGTACCGTAATTATGTGCGATAAATGTAAACTAATTTCTGTACTTCCAATAAATACACCCTTTTAATGTACACTAACAAAGTAAATTTTATTTCAGTTACATTGTCGTACATAACCTCCGTAAGCTGGCATTAGTTACTTGTGAAGAAAACAGTTGGTGTACACATCGGATACCGAAATATAGTACACGCGCGGAGACGGAAGTTACATTTTGCCGCTGGCTATTCCCTAAGACCCATTTATTTATTTAACTATGTTCTAGATTTTGCAGAAAGAGTTTTTATAATACCTATATTGTTTGTATTGAAGATTCGCACCGTGTGATTTGTATGGCACTGACAGTTAACAATCCTGTATTCTGTTCTCAGTTACATTGCTGTTCTGTAGTCAGGTACTGTTTAAAGTTGTAGTTACTTATCGTTATTAAAAGAATTTTTCTTATTATTTACATGGTTTTGAACAGTCTGTTGTAGCAGTGTACTGAATAGTTTATGTTAGTGAAACTACTTTATAGCAGCCATATACTCAGAAGGTGGAAGGTAATGTATTTACGTAAAGACAATTGAATGTTTGGTTAAGGTAGAAATAACAATAATAATCATTGATAGGTTTGAGCTATAATTAGGGTTAAGGTAATTATTTACGATACTACTTAAGCTCAAATTGCGGTGAAATATTTCTTTTCCTATTCTTCTATACTATATAAACACGAGAAAAATAATTTTAACCGGCGGTCGAACCTATTTACGGAGAAAAAAAATGAAATAATTACTCCCATAAGCGCGCATGTAAAGTGAATGGCCGCCATGTTAACTAAGCAACGGCGCACAGATGCACAGCCAATGACGAGTTATGACGTCATTGCGCGGAGTACACAGCGCTGTACTTCATAAGTCTACGCGGCAAATAACGTGGCGTTTTTCGGCGTCTTATGGCAGAAATTATTTAATTTTTTTTCTCCGTAAATAGGTTCGACCGCCGTTTAAAATTATATTTCTCGTGTTTATATAGTATAGAAGAATAGGAAAAGAAATATTTCACAGCAATTTGAATATTTCACACACACACACACACTCACACGGTGACATGGAATCCATGCATATAATTATGAAAAGATGAAAATCTTACCTTAATGTAGCAGGCCATTCTGTATTAAAATGTTACACAAACTAAAGCACTGAAAATCACATTACGCGGAGTACTAAAGTAATCGGCGAAGTTATCGGCTCAATATTACAAATGTTAATAATAGTAAATAACCCTAAACAACAGAAATAATTAAACCATAATTAATAACACCACACAATTACACAAACACAAACTAAAGCACTGAAAATCACAAAAACATTCACGCACCAGACTACCTAACGCGGCGACAGTACAACTATGCAACTTATGGTGAAATTCGCACGTTTATTCTCAACGGTGAAACCGCTGTTTTTGTCTTAACCAATTACAAATGAGAGATCACAAAATTTTGAAGTAAGCCGTTGATTGTTTTCTAAGTACCAATCATAAGTCAGCATTACATCAGCCTTTGGTAATTTTTGGCGTTTGGCAAAATTTGTCCGGATTTCAGCAATACAGTCCAATTTTTGCAAGATTTATCTTCGGGCCGCCCCTCCGAACCTAACCGGCAGGTATCGGCTCAACTCGCTTTTCATCCAACTCGCTTGTAAGTGTTTGAAAAATGGTTCGCCTTAATTTTTGCAAGAATTATCTGGAACAATGAACTATATCCGCGGCCCTTCGGGCCGCCCCTCCGAACCTAACCGGCAGGTATCGACTCAACTCGCTTTTCATCCAACTCGCTTGTAAGTGTTTGAAAAATGGTTCGCCTTAATTTTTGCAAGAATTATCTGGAACAATGAACTATATCCGCGGCCCTTGGGCCGCCCTTCCGAACCTAACCGGCAGGTATCGGCTCAACTCGCTTTTCATCCAACTCGCTTGTAAGTGTTTGGAAAATGGTTCGCCTTCATTTTTGCAAGAATTATATATATCCCAAAGTCCAATTTGTAGCGACAGCTGATGTACAAGCGGTGACGTCACGCGCCGTCCTGTACCGTTATACACATAGAGGTTTGCTAAACTGTTATTTTAAAATACTAGGTATGAAACTACCGTTCCAAAAAAATAACAGGTACAAATACCTCTTATTATATACTATATACACATAACCTATATTATCCTGTGTAAGTAACTCGTTTTGAGTTTGCTGCAGGTCTCCTATGTAATATCTTCAAATAAATACACTGCAAGTAGGTTTATTTTCACCTAGATAAACCTATTAATATATTAATAAACCTACTTGCTGTGTATTTATTTGAAGATATTATATAACCTATACTATATAATTTGTTATAAGAAATAAATTGAAACTAAAAGTATTAACAGTGTTACTTTACACTGTGACTTTATTAAACTATTACTGTTTAAATGAAAATAAGAAACAAGAGAATTTATAGGCCTATCTCCCTTTGGGAATACCAATTTAAGTTTTCACTAGTAGTAAACAAACTAACATTGGTTAGACAAATCAGTTGCGAAACTCGGTGCAATTAAATAATTTAGAGTAGGCCTACACGTAATACCACGAAAAATAATGTGAAAAACATCAGAAACATATAATAAAAACATAACAGTAAGCCACAAGAGTGAATGAGAATAAACAAAATTTTACAAATAAAAATAAAGAAACAAATTGTAATAAAATAAATATAAATACATAAATAAAAACTTATAAATAATAAGCAACAACAAAAGTAAATTAAATGCATTACAGATATTTAAGGAACAGAACTAGATAAAGTGCATAAATGTCCATTACAACAATTTCATCATTTACGTGAGATGTGTAGTGAAGTTAAAATCACATTAATAAAAAGTATAATATAGCTTATCAACATCAGCCACTCTATAGGTTATAACTCAATATAATTAAATTCAACTATTTCACTAACGATCGAAACAAAGTTTTTTTTGAGTAAAAACAAAGTTTTACCAACCGATTTTAGTTACAAGTTGGTGACTAGTATAATATATAATTATTAGCATATAATATAATCTGTATTATATATCTGCATATCACACGAGAATAAATGTAACAGCAGGATGAATTATTTCCTTTATTAAAAACAGCTCCGTCTCTTTGCGCAGAATGAAGTATACAGGACGAAAAAGTGGCTCATACTAGTTCCTACTCGAAATATGCTTGATACTACCTGTTCCTGAAATACTAGGTGTTCCTAAAATATTAGGTGTTACTAAAATACTACTGTTACTCTGGAATGCGTTGTTCCTTGTGTATCGGTGATACCACTAGTATTTGAAATACCTAGTATTTTAAATACGCATTACTGGCTGTTCCTTGCGTTCCAGCGATATTTTTGTACACCTAGTATTTGGCCTTGGTTTACGTGATCTTGCGTACTTTTTGTGTGTGTGTGTCTGTGTAGGTGCGTAGCGGGTGTGCCTCGACTCGGAACAGCGAGGGCGGCGTGTCTCGACTCAGAACAGCGTCGCCGCGAATAACAGGTATTTCAACTTTTCAGTCACTGTTACATTCGTTCCACAAAAATATCGTTCCAAAATACCTATTACAGGTATATCGGCCCACCTCTAATACACATTACACAAACTGAAAATGGCGTTCACTGGCTGATGCATGCGTTCTTATGTGAGTAATTATTTAATTTTTTTTCTCCGTAAATAGGTTCGACCGCCGTTTAAAATTATTTTTCTCGTGTTTATATAGTATAGAAGAATATGAAAAGAAATATTTCACCGCAATTTGTACTTACGTAGTATCGTAAACAATTACCGAAGAATTATTCGATTTTACGTGAAAATACCTTCAGTCCCAATAAAAATATTTCCAGAGTCTACTGTTCACGATGTATTCGTATGAATTAATAATTTATTCTTTTGTACAGTTTCTTCCTTATAAAAATGCAAGACATTTGTTAGGGCTGGATGTGGTGTTAACACATCAGTCTAAGCCTTAATGTCTGGTAGCTCAAACTATACTATTTTAATTATGTGGATTCAACCAGTCTAAGAGTAAGTTAGAAATATACTGCAAGTAATTGCATAGTTAGGTACTGTTATACAGCGTATAGGACAAATTCAAGGATAATATAACATGATTGTAGCTCGTATGACCTATACCTGGACAAACAACCTCACCTTGGTGGCATATGACTGAAAACTAATATAAGGTGAAGGTGAACAAGTCCTCATCAGTTTCTACAAAACTGCATTAAAAATTACAAAATATAGAAAAGGTTGCTACAGTCTAGTGGTGTTCCAAGTAAAACTGTAAAACATGATTTATATGTAGAGAGTGAAATCAGATAACATGTTCACTGCACTTTGTGTGTGTGTGTGAGTGGTCAGCACTTCTAAGAATAATACATATGAGTAATACCTTTTCAAAAGGTGAATGTATTGAGTATTATTGTCACAACCAGTTTTTTAATCATATGAATATTAACTGAGATATAAATAATATAGTAACAACTAAATATACAAATATTCAAGAGAACACAGAGTATTAATGTTAGTGGTGTTTATTGATTGCAATCGTTGCACAGTATATGAATATATATTTAGGTATGTGAGTAAATAAGTAAATAGTGATGATTTCTAAAAATTATGAATTTGTGATAATGCCTTCACATTGATTCAGTACACATGAAAAATGATATTCTAGTTATTCAAGTTGACAACAAATTAGAGGTGATAGCTTTATTGTTTACAGTTATTGCAAATGAAAACAAGAAAACAGTGTCCATCTTCAGTATATTCTTGTTGAAACAATTTATTGGAATGAAGAATAAAACAAGTAAATTTTATGTAGACTTCCAAAACCAAAATATATTAGAAAACAAACTGAAAACCATTTAGAGAAATAAAAATTACAGATTCTGTAAATTTATTTTATAAATATATATATATATATATACAGTGGAAATCGTTTAATGCGAAAACGGTTACCACAAAATATCGGTTAACACGAAATACCACTTGGGTACCGATCGCCGTTTGTTATGTACAGTGTATTATTTGTACGGTTAACACGAAAGGTTTACCTGAAAAATATCGGTTAACACGAAAAATTTTTGTTAAAAATAGTTTTTTTTGTATGGCTTTTAAGTAACTGCATACAAAATAAAGCCACACAAGTACGCCCAAAAGCTTGTTTTCGAAGTAACGGAATCCATTCTTCATCTCTAAAAGAGAAAGAGCAGGTAGTGACCATAGTTTGTTTTGTCTACCTGTTTTGTTTTGTCTTCATACCAAGTTCTATTTACAGTACGTACTGTATACAGTATACCGTTGTTTACGAGAAACCATAGCCTCTCCTTCAGCACCAAATGTGTTGTTCATTGACCGCAAATAAACCGTTATCGCTTACATTAACTACCTACTGTAAGGGTGTGGTGAGTTCAGTTCAGTTGTATTCTGTGTGTGTACAACGGTGGTTAAGTTTGCGGTACGGTACCGATAACATTTTATTGTAAAAAATTTACTCAGTTGTGAGGATTAACTGTTTACTTTTTTACTGTACAAACTTCTTAGTCTTTTACAGCCAGTTAAGTGACGTTAAGCGTGTGACGTGTACGTGTTAAGTGAAGTTACGCTTTCGTAAATTTCGTTTTTGCAGACCGGAAGTAAAATGGAGAAGAAAGTGCGTAAACAAAGTGCCCTCTCTTTAGAAAAAAAAGTTGAACTCCTCCAAGTTGTTAATGAGGGTATTCGAACTAAAACAGAAATCGGTAAAACATTCGGTATACCAAACTCGACGTTATCCACGATTATAAAAAATAGAGATAAAACTTTAGAACTGTATGAGTCGGGCAAGTTTGAACCAGGTAGAAAACGTTTCCGTAAGGCAAACCACGAAAACTTAGAGGCTGCTCTTCTTGTTTGGTTTAAGCAAGCAAGATCACAAGATGCTCCTATTTCTGGACCACTACTGATGGAGAAAGCAAACGTTTTTGCTGAACAGATGAACTTAAATTTCACTGCAAATCCTGGCTGGCTAGAAAGGTTTAAAAAACGAAATGGCATAACCTTCAAAAACATCTGTGGCGAATGAAGACAGGTCTCACAAGAAATGACATCATCGTGGTTGCAATCTACGCTACCTGCAATTTTAAAAGACTATCCACGTAAGGATATTTTCAACGCCGATGAAACAGGACTATTTTTCCGTTGTATGCCCGATAAAACACTTTCATTCAAAGGAGAGCAGTGCTCTGGTGGTAAAACGTCCAAAGAGAGAGTGACAGTGATGGTAGGTTGCAATGCTGATGGGTCAGAAAAACTTCCGTTACTTTTTATAGGAAAAAGTTTAAAGCCGCGCTGTTTTAAAAATGTTAAAAAGTTGCCAGTAGAATATAGAGCTAACAAATGAGCGTGGATGACGTCTAAAATTTTTACCGAATGGCTGGTTTCGTTAGAAAAACATTTCACTTCTCAGAAGAGGAAAATTGTGTTAATTATTGACAACTGTCCTGCCCACCCATGTGACCTAAAATTGATGGGAATTAAACTTGTTTTTCTACCACCGAACATGACTAGTGTCCTACAACCTTGTGATCAAGGTATTAATCAAAATTTAAAATTTCAGTACAGAAAGTTACTTCTGCGGAAATACTTGGCCACTATTGAGGGGAAAAAGATTTCTGTGTAAATGTTCTGGATGCTTGTAACTTGTTAAGAACAGCGTGGAACCTCGTGACGCCTACAACAATTCAATATTGTTTCGCTCATGCTTGATTCATTTTGAATTCAGAAACTGAACAACCCGAAGAAAATGAAATTGATCCTACACTATCTGAAATGTTTAATCATGTGTCATCTGTATTAAATGTTTCAATTTCTCTAAATGAGTACGTGACTGTCGACGAGAACGTAACTACGGCTCCCGTATTAACAGATACCGATATCGTGGAAACAGTGCAAGTTGACAACTGTGAAGGTGATGATAGTGACGACGAACTTGACACGGAAAGTGATAGTGAAAATGTTCCTACCGCTACCGATAGGCTTTCGTTGCTGAGCCATGTTCGTCGATATTTTGAAGCCAACTCGGAAGGTGAAATGTTTGAACATGTTGATAAATTAGAACAATTTGTTGAAAATAAAATAGTGCAAAATTGTGTGCAAAAGAAAATAACGGATTATTTTAAATAAAGATAAACACGAAAACTATGGTAAAGTTCTTCGTATTGTTTAAATTAGCAGCCATCCTTACTATTTCTTTTATGAATTTGCTAACTGCTATAATTTTTTATTGTTCGACTAAGCTTTTCATCATTACTGACATCTTCAGGTCTTAAACAACATTTGTTTAAGACCTGAAGATGTCAGTAATGACGAAAAGCTTAGTCGAACAATAAAAAATTATAGCAGTTAGCAAATTCATAAAAGAAATAGTATGGTAAAGTTGAAAGACATACAATAGTCTATAAGAAAACCTAAATCATAGGACTAAATTTAGAACAGCTAATAATAATTTTAAGAAAAATTAACAGTAATAAACCATGAGGATAAATAAAAGGTTGTATTTGTTGCATTTTACTAGACAGTACAATAAATAATCTACAGTACACTATTTGTTCACTTCCTCATTTTGTTTCACTTTTTGTTCGCTTAACGCGAAATTCGGTTTACACGAAAAAAATAACTGGTCCCCGTCGTTTCGTGTTAACCGATTTCCACTGTATATACAGTGGAACTTGGTTATTACGGCCTCGGCTGTTACGTCAACTCGGGTGTAGCGTTATTTTGTCATAAGTCCGGTCAAACTGATATCTTTAACATTATAAAAATTCCCGGTTTTAACGTCACTAAATATTGTACTACTCTGTTATAGCCAGTGGCGGCTCGTGAGTAATGAAATGGGAGGGGCACACAGTGGGGAGGATCTAAGTGGGCCACCATTCGCGGTAATTAGTACTTAGGTAAAAAAATATAGAAGGTCTTACCTGGTATTTCACTTTTTGTATAACAATTCCATTCTCCTGTTTTTAGATGTAGCGAGTTCCTCTATCACTTGTTTGTTGAAATCTTGAATTCCATGAATCATTTTTTTTTCTATGGATAGCATAGCCAATGCATTCAGTCTATCAGTGCCCATGGAATTTCTTAAAAATGTTTTTATTCTTTTCAATGTAGAAAAGCACCTTTCACTTTCAACAGTTGTCATCGGTATGGTAACAATTATCTTTAAAATAGTCACACACTCTGAGAAGGTACGAAACATGTTATTATCAAGGAAAAACTGTAATAAGGGTGTTGCACCAGAAGCAATACGTAAATCTTCATGACTGTATAACACTTCTAGTTCGGTTCTCAGTTTCAGACCATTTATTGTTGGATAAAATTTAATTGTAGTCTGAAAATCATTTTCCGGAAACTCAACACAGTACTGTGGGAACTTTTCAACTAAAAACAATTTGGAAACACATAAATGATCTGAAAATTGAAATCTTTCATTAATATTGTTCACAATCATATCACATACTTCCAAAGCGGCCACACGGTTGCTCCTATTACTTAATTGTTCAACACACTGTCTCTTAGTCACAGGCTCACTTACAGACACTTCACTGTCTTCATAGGTCTTACGAATATTAACCATTGCACACACAAAATGTTTAACAAATGTTCTCATTTTTATTGCATCAATGTTTCTTTGTTGAATGCAATCAAAGAAAATCGCCACATGAGGCATAATTTTGTGGAAAAAAGTCAACCAGAAAATGAACTGAGGATCCCTCAAAGTTCGTACAAATCCTGCAGCCTGGCTAGAAGCACTCTTGTCAGAAATCTCTATGTCCCTAATGTGTTCAAAACATTTTATTAGATTATCTTTATGTTCAAACACAGTATTAACAGCCCTGTGTTGAAAGTACCATCTTGTAGGAGGCACAGACCCAATTTTTTTTTTTACAATTTCTACTAAATAATCCATCCTCTTTGGAGATCTTGAAAAATATGGTCCTATTCCTTGCAGGTCTTGAAAAAATATTCTACTCTGGGAGGCAGACGATGTTGAGTTTTGAAGAATCAGATTCCCTTGATGGGCATAACAATGAATAAAATTTGCATTTGGATACTTCTCTTTAACCAAACACTGGACCCCTCCTTTCTGACCACTCATGACAGATGCACCATCGTAAGTCTGACAAATTAGTTTTTCCGGGGACTTGTATATTCCTATTTCTTCCAACTGTCCTAAAATTGTCGAGGCTAAACTTCGAGCACTTTTATCAAAAGGGACTTCAAAAAAACCCCAAAACCTTTCAATTATTCTCCCTTCAATGAGATATCTCAAAATCAGTGCCATCTGTGTTTTGCACGAACTGTCAGTTGTTTCATCAGCCTGAAGTGATATGAAGTCTATCGTAGAAATTTCAGTCACAATATTTTTTCGACACACTGACAAAATGGCATCTAAAAGTTCGTTCTGAATTGTTTTCGAGGTTCCTTTAAACACTGTTGAATTTTCTAAATGATCTTTCAAAACACTGTCAAGTGCTGCAGTATAATTGATTAGTCCTTTAAAAATCCCTGGGTTGTTGTCTGCTTCTTCCGTTTCATCGTGGCCACGTAAAGCTAATTCAAATTCCCCACAAAATTTAATCGCATCAATTATTCGAGACAAGATGTATCTGTTCTTGTCTACAAGTTCGTTATGTTTACGAACAGAAATTCTGTAACCATCATCGAGTTGCAATCTAATATTTACAATACCTAGCACGGCTAAACTCATTTCATTGTCTAAATGACATTTAGACAGCGAATGCTTCTTACTCTTTTCTGGTAAATGTTTCAGATCTTTAACGCCTGACTTAGTCCACGTGTCTTCACCGCCAAACAGAAGACAAGCAAAGCAAAATAAAGCATTGATTGTGGGGTATCCGCACATCCATTCCCATTTTTCGTACACTGTGGTATTGAAAGTTCTATTATAGGTTCTGTTTTTGTCCTTAAACACTTGGTTGATAGACAACTGCGGTCTTGGTGGACCCAATTGTTTTGCTATTAACCTATCTTCATAGCACAAAGTTTTACTCTGTAAATACTTGACATCATTCATTTTGTCTCAGAGATTTACACAAGCACACAAAATACCGACACTTGAATATTTTCAACACCATTATTTACACGCGTGCGTAACACTGATTACTGAAAACCACGTGTAAACTTGTAACACTACAATTTATACAATTACTATAAGCACTGCCACCACAACTATCGTGTAGCACATAACATAACCGCTCTAGGTACACGTTCTATTTTAATATTTCCTTCAATGAGAATATAATTTAAAATTATATAAAATCGCAAAAATTATTATAATCATATTCACGATAGAAACACTATAATAACATTATTTCGAACAACATACACTAAGAAAGTAACAGTAATTATTAGTATTATAGAACAGCTCAGATGGCGGTAAAATGTAATAGTCTACTAAATAGCTCCGATTCATATCCGTTAGTTGCAGTAATGTGGCGCACCTACAGGATTCAAAGCTTACTACCTGAAGACTGTAAATGTTTGGTCAATGGTCACATAGTCTGGGTGACCGAATGCTATGGGATTTTAGCATTACGCTCTCCCACCACAAGAGAGTTGAGAAGTGGAAGGGAGTAGTGCGACCTGGGTCACAACGGTCGCTGTGACCGTCGCTACGTTGCCACATTTGTTTTCGCGTTGCCACATTTCTCCAGACTTCGCACTGTTACAAACTATCATTTGAAACGAGGACGTTTCTACAATATTTATTTATTTATTTCGTGTTTTTTTGGTGGGGCACGTGACCATGTGCCCTTATGAGTGAGCCACCTCTGGTTATAGCGTCAAAAATTTCTCAGATATTTTACTCTAAATTTCATATACACGTATATATGTGGGCGCACGCTACACCCATGGCTACAGACATACATTGTATCCAAGCGATAAGCACTGTAACAGCACTATAACCACTGTTTATAGAATTTTATATGTAGGTCTACATTTTTATACAGTAATCATGGCAAGTTCTAGTACAAAAAGAAAGGTTCTGTCTATTTAAGAGAAAGTACGTGTAATTAGATCATATGAAAGCGGACGTAAAATAGCTGATGTATGCCGCGAGTTTGGTTTACTGACTTCTACTGTAGGTTCAATTTTAAAAAACAAGGACAAAATTTTAAAAAAATTTGAGGAAGATGGAGAAAAAATTAAAAAAATTAGGAAATGCGAACATGGTGATGTGGATGCAGCATTATTGAAATGGTTCAAACAGTGTCGATGTTCAGATATTCCTGTGAGTGGACCAATTCTGAAAGAGAAAGCTACAGAATTCAGAAAATTGTTTGGTATTGATTTTACGTGCTCCAACGGATGGCTAGATCGATTTAAGGCCCGACACTCGATTTCCTTTGCAAAAATTTGTGGTGAGGCAAAATGCGTAGATCTGAATGTTACAGGCACTTGGCCAGAAATTAGACGATCATATAAAGATGAAGACATCTTTAATGGAGATGAAGCCGGAATTTTTTATACATTAACTCCAGATAAGACTTTCAAATTTAAAAATGAAAAGTGCGTTGGTGGGAAGTTCTCTAAACAAAGAGTTACAGTTTTTGTTTGTGCGAACATGACGGGAACCGAAAAAAGGATATAACCTCTTCTCTTGAGTTATAACTTAGGGAACCAGTAATAATTGGATGTGCCAATTATACCGGCTGCCTTCGTTGTGAAGCACTGAAAATAATCACAACAAATAAAAACAATTCTTATACCAGGATATTAGGAAGGGAAGACTGTTGATTTATGCACTCATTTTACTCGGTACTTAGATGACATCTCTTTATTACATTTGGTGATTAAGTTCTCTATTGAAAGTTCTCAAACAATATAGTTTACTATATGATTAAATATATAAATTACTACTTTACAAAGGGGCCTCAAAATATGATGTACATCTTATTGATTAATTCCACGGATCCGGGATTAAATATATTAAATGAATTATGGTCACCTTGCCATGTACAATATTGAAACTCTAACTATTTGAAGAATGTTTTTTTTGTTTTTACTAATCTTCTAAAACAACAAAACTTTTAGTTTAAACTTTACCTTTTTGCTATAACTAGCGTTATTAGATTTTAAACTACATGTTACCTAAAATGTCAGGTTTCTAAAGTCTTTAATGTTATTACATTTAAACATGAGTTTTAAAAGTCTTCAATATGATAGTTTAAATTGTCTTTTTGGGTTCATAATTTTGTAACTCTTAACCATGGAAGACAAGCCTCCATGTCACCTGTGTGTTTCCTGAAGTTGCTGCAGAATTCGTCCTTCGGTCCTCCTGATGTTTCTTGAAGTTCAGTCGTTACCTTATCATACTGTGATGGTGAAGTTCTAGAAGTATGTGAAATCATTCCTGGTGTGGTACATTCATCTCCGGCGACTGTAGTTATTCTTAGTAATTCTTGTAGTTAGAATACATAGATAGAAAGTTTGTTTCACTGTTATACACTTCACATGATGATAGATTAGTTGACTATCACCTTCTAGGTTGTAATACTGTATTATTTACATAGTCCGTTAGTTTATAATATAGAGAGATGTCATCACCACACAAATTACTTATTTAAATAGTCATTGTATCAACCCTTTCACATTTATATATATACACGTAGCGAAACAACGCTTTACGCTGCTTACGGCGTGAGCGCTCCATTACAAGTCAGAAAATAGTTAAGGGGAGCGTAGTAATCTCAAGACAATTACTAGGCAACATAAAAGTAGTTCCGTGTTTCTAATTTTAATTAAAGGACTACGGTTGATTAAATAATTAAATCGTGATATTCTTAGTTGCAGAAGTTAACAAAGTACGTAACAATGGTCTTAATTAATTATTTAAATAATAACAAATTTACAATAATTCTTAGTTTATTTAGGGGTCAGAAAACAAGTTAATTCTGGTCAGTTCTTGTTTATACAGGATAAATTAATAAGCTTTACCCTTTCTGTACAATTCCATTCCCTTTTAATTTTATTATTAGACTTATATTAAATATTATTATTATTAAATGATTGCCATAAGAATTAGTTTACAATGTGAGATTTTATTAAGAATTTAAAATTTCTTCACTTATATATTATCAACTTAATTAATTAACATATTTTTATTAATGAAATCGTCACATACTCCGCCGCTTAAGCCAGAGACGCCGGTATAATTTTTTTTTTTTTTTTTAAATATACCGAGAGTATGTTTAGGGATTTCCGTGTGTAATTTCTCTATTATTATTATTATTTATTATTAGTAGTACACGGTTTGTTTTTTCCTAATTCTTTTTTAAATGATCTAGTTCTCATTTAAATGTTCGCCTTCGTGAAATTCCCTTTATCTCACTTCTTACAGTACTAACTTATAATACTAATTTCCCTAATTAGAGTAACACACAATATCGTGGCCCGACTGACATCAGCTTACTCTAACTCTACACGTTAGCTTTCAGCATTCATAAATGAACTCTTGGCACCTTTTTGCCTCATCATTATCCTTTTCAGCCGGCGCCGTTGTGACTAGTTACTTTACATGTATATAATTCTATCTTGATTATATACCATAGACTTACTTCTAAAATAATCTAAAGAAGATCCCATACTCCACTCTAGATTATAGTTACTTGAGAGAAGCGGAATCTCACGATGGTAATTCTTATTATCTCTTTAACCATAACTAGACAACTTTGCGGAAGGGGAGAGACTTACACAATTCATTGTATTTCACGCGCGGTGGTATTCATTGTTTAGGGAGGCAACGGTTTATCACAATAGGGAGAGTGTGTGGCTGCTTACTACAATTTCTTAACACGCTTTATTGTTCTCTTACTGGCCACAACTGGTGCGTTCACTATTCAACTATACTTTTATTATTATTTACCTTTCTCTTATTTACTGCTACACGTTACACAAATTTAGTTTAACTTAAGATTTATTCAGCCTTTATTATTCACTTACTATTACTTTGGGGGATTTAAAAAAACTTACCTAGAATTATTTCCTATCGACTTACCATAATTATTTAGCACACTTTATTTATTATTATTAATTTATTTGGCTCAGTTTACAAGTTTACTGTTTTTGGACCTGGGGTTTAATACTTTATCTAACAAGGGAGGGTTAACTAAGTCATTTATTCATTTGAACTTTAAGTCATAATATTATTTGCTCTACTATCCTATACACAATTATCGCCTACACACTTTAGTACATGGTAAACATTTATTAACAGTTATTATTAAACATTTGCATTAGTTACGATACAACGCTATCTCTTTTTCTTTTACACAAATAAACACTTCAAATGTTATGACAACCTTTATCGTTTTACTTTGAGAGATAGAGAGAAATTTCACACATGCATGAATATGCGTACGACAAAAGATTCCCCCTTCGGTTACTAACACACGAACAGACACGCTTCTTATAACAATAGACCACACTTTGGAGGGTGACTTATTGTCAACTCAACTAAACAATGACCATTTTAAACAAACGGCGGCAGGAAACTACACGTCCGAAATTGTCGAGAATGTGGCACGTTTATGAATGGGACTTTTAACAAGTACCGACATGGTTTGTTTACATGGGATTATATGCTAATATTACGTAACACATATTGTATTTACTAATAAAGTTATTTATACTATATTACTATAATATTAATTACTATTTTTATCTTATTAAAACTCTGACACATATTGAAATACATGAGTGTATAGATCAACAGCTTTTGTGCGTGGGATATCGGGACGCAATTACTTCTTTCTTTTCTCTTACGCAAAATAGCAAATTAGCAGAATAGAGCAGCTAAGCAGAGTGGCGCAAATTATAACCTCTTCTCTTGAGTTATAACTTAGGGAACCAGTAATAATTGGATGTGCCAATTATACCGGCTGCCTTCGTTGTGAAGCACTGAAAATAATCACAACAAATAAAAACAATTCTTATACCAGGATATTAGGAAGGGAAGACTGTTGATTTATGCACTCATTTTACTCGGTACTTAGATGACATCTCTTTATTACATTTGGTGATTAAGTTCTCTATTGAAAGTTCTCAAACAATATAGTTTACTATATGATTAAATATATAAATTACTACTTTACAAAGGGGCCTCAAAATATGATGTACATCTTATTGATTAATTCCACGGATCCGGGATTAAATATATTAAATGAATTATGGTCACCTTGCCATGTACAATATTGAAACTCTAACCATTTGAAGAATGGTTTTTTTGTTTTTACTAATCTTCTAAAACAACAAAACTTTTAGTTTAAACTTTACCTTTTTGCTATAACTAGCGTTATTAGATTTTAAACTACATGTTACCTAAAATGTCAGGTTTCTAAAGTCTTTAATGTTATTACATTTAAACATGAGTTTTAAAAGTCTTCAATATGATAGTTTAAATTGTCTTTTTGGGTTCATAATTTTGTAACTCTTAACCATGGAAGACAAGCCTCCATGTCACCTGTGTGTTTCCTGAAGTTGCTGCAGAATTCGTCCTTCGGTCCTCCTGATGTTTCTTGAAGTTCAGTCGTTACCTTATCATACTGTGATGGTGAAGTTCTAGAAGTATGTGAAATCATTCCTGGTGTGGTACATTCATCTCCGGCGACTGTAGTTATTCTTAGTAATTCTTGTAGTTAGAATACATAGATAGAAAGTTTGTTTCACTGTTATACACTTCACATGATGATAGATTAGTTGACTATCACCTTCTAGGTTGTAATACTGTATTATTTACATAGTCCGTTAGTTTATAATATAGAGAGATGTCATCACCACACAAATTACTTATTTAAATAGTAATTGTATCAACCCTTTCACATTTATATATATACACGTAGCGAAACAACGCTTTACGCTGCTTACGGCGTGAGCGCTCCATTACAAGTCAGAAAATAGTTAAGGGGAGCGTAGTAATCTCAAGACAATTACTAGGCAACATAAAAGTAGTTCCGTGTTTCTAATTTTAATTAAAGGACTACGGTTGATTGAATAATTAAATCGTGATATTCTTAGTTGCAGAAGTTAACAAAGTACGTAACAATGGTCTTAATTAATTATTTAAATAATAACAAATTTACAATAATTCTTAGTTTATTTAGGGGTCAGAAAACAAGTTAATTCTGGTCAGTTCTTGTTTATACAGGATAAATTAATAAGCTTTACCCTTTCTGTTCAATTCCATTCCCTTTTAATTTTATTATTAGACTTATATTAAATATTATTATTATTAAATGATTGCCATAAGAATTAGTTTACAATGTGAGATTTTATTAAGAATTTAAAATTTCTTCACTTATATATTATCAACTTAATTAATTAACATATTTTTATTAATGAAATCGTCACATACTCCGCCGCTTAAGCCAGAGACGCCGGTATAATTTTTTTTTTTTTTTTTAAATATACCGAGAGTATGTTTAGGGATTTCCGTGTGTAATTTCTCTATTATTATTATTTATTATTAGTAGTACACGCTTTGTTTTTTCCTAATTCTTTTTTAAATGATCTAGTTCTCATTTAAATGTTCGCCTTCGTGAAATTCCCTTTATCTCACTTCTTACAGTACTAACTTATAATACTAATTTCCCTAATTAGAGTAACACACAATATCGTGGCCCGACTGACATCAGCTTACTCTAACTCTACACGTTAGCTTTCAGCATTCATAAATGAACTCTTGGCACCTTTTTGCCTCATCATTATCCTTTTCAGCCGGCACCGTTGTGACTAGTTACTTTACATGTATATAATTCTATCTTGATTATATACCATAGACTTACTTCTAAAATAATCTAAAGAAGATCCCATACTCCACTCTAGATTATAGTTACTTGAGAGAAGCGGAATCTCACGATGGTAATTCTTATTATCTCTTTAACCATAACTAGACAACTTTGCGGAAGGGGAGAGACTTACACAATTCATTGTATTTCACGCGCGGTGGTATTCATTGTTTAGGGAGGCAACGGTTTATCACAATAGGGAGAGTGTGTGGCTGCTTACTACAATTTCTTAACACGCTTTATTGTTCTCTTACTGGCCACAACTGGTGCGTTCACTATTCAACTATACTTTTATTATTATTTACCTTTCTCTTATTTACTGCTACACGTTACACAAATTTAGTTTAACTTAAGATTTATTCAGCCTTTATTATTCACTTACTATTACTTTGGGGGGTTTAAAAAAACTTACCTAGAATTATTTCCTATCGACTTACCATAATTATTTAGCACACTTTATTTATTATTATTAATTTATTTGGCTCAGTTTACAAGTTTACTGTTTTTGGACCTGGGGTTTAATACTTTATCTAACAAGGGAGGGTTAACTAAGTCATTTATTCATTTGAACTTTAAGTCATAATATTATTTGCTCTACTATCCTATACACAATTATCGCCTACACACTTTAGTACATGGTAAACATTTATTAACAGTTATTATTAAACATTTGCATTAGTTACGATACAACGCTATCTCTTTTTCTTTTACACAAATAAACACTTCAAATGTTATGACAACCTTTATCGTTTTACTTTGAGAGAGAGAGAGAAATTTCACACATGCATGAATATGCGTACGACAAAAGATTCCCCCTTCGGTTACTAACACACGAACAGACACGCTTCTTATAACAATAGACCACACTTTGGAGGGTGACTTATTGTCAACTCAACTAAACAATGACCATTTTAAACAAACGGCGGCAGGAAACTACACGTCCGAAATTGTCGAGAATGTGGCACGTTTATGAATGGGACTTTTAACAAGTACCGACATGGTTTGTTTACATGGGATTATATGCTAATATTACGTTACACATATTATATTTACTAATAAAGTTATTTATACTATATTACTATAATATTAATTACTATTTTTATCTTATTAAAACTCTGACACATATTGAAATAGATGAGTGTATAGATCAACAGCTTTTGTGCGTGGGATATCGGGACGCAATTACTTCTTTCTTTTCTCTTACGCAAAATAGCAAATTAGCAGAATAGAGCAGCTAAGCAGAGTGGCGCAAATTATAACCTCTTCTCTTGAGTTATAACTTAGGGAACCAGTAATAATTGGATGTGCCAATTATACCGGCTGCCTTCGTTGTGAAGCACTGAAAATAATCACAACAAATAAAAACAATTCTTATACCAGGATATTAGGAAGGGAAGACTGTTGATTTATGCACTCATTTTACTCGGTACTTAGATGACATCTCTTTATTACATTTGGTGATTAAGTTCTCTATTGAAAGTTCTCAAACAATATAGTTTACTATATGATTAAATATATAAATTACTACTTTACAAAGGGGCCTCAAAATATGATGTACATCTTATTGATTAATTCCACGGATCCGGGATTAAATATATTAAATGAATTATGGTCACCTTGCCATGTACAATATTGAAACTCTAACCATTTGAAGAATGGTTTTTTTGTTTTTACTAATCTTCTAAAACAACAAAACTTTTAGTTTAAACTTTACCTTTTTGCTATAACTAGCGTTATTAGATTTTAAACTACATGTTACCTAAAATGTCAGGTTTCTAAAGTCTTTAATGTTATTACATTTAAACATGAGTTTTAAAAGTCTTCAATATGATAGTTTAAATTGTCTTTTTGGGTTCATAATTTTGTAACTCTTAACCATGGAAGACAAGCCTCCATGTCACCTGTGTGTTTCCTGAAGTTGCTGCAGAATTCGTCCTTCGGTCCTCCTGATGTTTCTTGAAGTTCAGTCGTTACCTTATCATACTGTGATGGTGAAGTTCTAGAAGTATGTGAAATCATTCCTGGTGTGGTACATTCATCTCCGGCGACTGTAGTTATTCTTAGTAATTCTTGTAGTTAGAATACATAGATAGAAAGTTTGTTTCACTGTTATACACTTCACATGATGATAGATTAGTTGACTATCACCTTCTAGGTTGTAATACTGTATTATTTACATAGTCCGTTAGTTTATAATATAGAGAGATGTCATCACCACACAAATTACTTATTTAAATAGTAATTGTATCAACCCTTTCACATTTATATATATACACGTAGCGAAACAACGCTTTACGCTGCTTACGGCGTGAGCGCTCCATTACAAGTCAGAAAATAGTTAAGGGGAGCGTAGTAATCTCAAGACAATTACTAGGCAACATAAAAGTAGTTCCGTGTTTCTAATTTTAATTAAAGGACTACGGTTGATTAAATAATTAAATCGTGATATTCTTAGTTGCAGAAGTTAACAAAGTACGTAACAATGGTCTTAATTAATTATTTAAATAATAACAAATTTACAATAATTCTTAGTTTATTTAGGGGTCAGAAAACAAGTTAATTCTGGTCAGTTCTTGTTTATACAGGATAAATTAATAAGCTTTACCCTTTCTGTACAATTCCATTCCCTTTTAATTTTATTATTAGACTTATATTAAATATTATTATTATTAAATGATTGCCATAAGAATTAGTTTACAATGTGAGATTTTATTAAGAATTTAAAATTTCTTCACTTATATATTATCAACTTAATTAATTAACATATTTTTATTAATGAAATCGTCACAAGGAAACTTTTAGTTATCGGGAAAAGTTTGCATCCTAGATGTTTTAAAAACATCAAAAAACTTCCTGTAAGTTACACTGCCAACAAAAAAGCGTGGATGTCTTCTAGTATTTTTGAAGATGAACTAAGAAAGTGGGATAAAGAACTGTTATCGAAAAACAGAAAAATTCTACTTCTAGTTGACAACTGTGCAGCCCATCCAAAGTTAAATTTGACAAACATTAATCTGGTCTTCTTACCGGCCAACTGTACGAGTGTCCTGCAACCTATGGACCAAGGCGTCATTAGAAGCCTAATGTGTCACTACCGCAAGCAACTTTAAAAAAAAAATTATTTTCTGTATGGACACGGTGCAACCTGCCACAATTTCACTCTTAGATGCAATACAATTCCTAGACGACTCTTGGAAGAGTGTAACACAGAAGACCATAGCAAAGTGCTTTAGTAAAGCACAACTCGTACATGAAAATTTACCCGATGATGACGAAGACGACGACTTGCCGCTCTCGGAGTGGATTAAGAAATTCGACTTAAATGAATTTGGAAATGAACTTGATTCCTATGCGTCAGTGGATGACCAAGTAGAAACATTCCAAGTGTTGAGTGACGCAGAAATTATCGCGGAAGTAAAAAACATAGAAGCAGAAGATAGTGTTGAAGAAGATGCTGAGCAAGAGGAGGATGCCGACATCGTTTGTCCGACAGTACAGGAAGCAATGAGAGCCGCTGAAACTCTTTCACGATTTTACTGCTTTAGAGAGACGTCTGACGACACGTTCAATGCAGCGCAGCATCTCCACAGCACAACAGAAAGAATTTATTTTTCAGAAAGGAGCGTTCAAAAGAAAATTACGGATTACTTTCGACCGTAAGCCTAAATGTAAGTTACATGTACTTTCTTTTTGATCTTTTAAAATATTCTTCATGCTGTTTGTATAAATGAAATGCAGTTTGTAAACTTTAGAATAAATATCACGAATAATGTTAATAATGCAAAGATCTTTTTTTTTATTTCTCCTTCCTTACTAGTGATTAAAAAGGGTCTTTTATAACGACTCTTTTATAACGTCATTCGGACATAACGTCATTATTTTTTTGGTCCCTTAAATGACGTTATAACCAAGTTCCACTGTATATATATAATATTTATTATTTATAATTACTTTACCTCAAGATGTTTTTTCTTATTTGGAACATGTTTCGGGACACTTAGTGGTCCCATCCTCAGCCTTCTTAATTTTGAATCTTGTGGAGTACGGTGTGTTGGTTGGTTGTTGTTATGATTTCCTGTTGGTTTTTGATATTATTGTGTGTGATTGTTGTGTATATATTAGTGTTTTGTGTATTTTCAATATTGAGTGCATTGATAATTGTCATGTTTTGTTGTATTTGTTCAGGTATTAGTTTCTTTTATGTTTTTTGTTTGTTTATTTGTAAATTTTCCCAAATTTTCCTTATGATGCCTTTGTGTGGTATATATTGCTATTAATAACGAGAAGAGTGATAGTTATATCTTGTTCTCCTGTATTATTACCTCCTCATCTGTCCAAAGCTCTTTTTAGTATTTAATCCAGGAATTCTTGTCAGTTATGTGTAATCTTGTATCATATTTCTTTGTTAAGCTGTTTCAGAAGTTTATATGCTACTTCTAAAATTCCATGAACGTCTGCTTCTATGATAGATATCAGTACGTTCCAGGAGTCTTGGTGTGCTTTCCTAATTAAACCCTTTGCATAGTTCTTTTACTTGTTATATCTTGCCTTGTTTTGCTCTGTATTATTCTGGAGATATTCTACAAATGCTTTTTGTTTTTCTTTAATTACATTTACAATTTCGTCACTCCATATCCTCAGACCTTTCCAACTCATAACTTTCTTCTTTTTACCTATAAGTTCTGTAGCTGCACGTTTAACACATTCCTTAATCTTTTCTCACTCTGTGTCAATATCTTCTTCGTTTAATCATTTTTCTAGTTTATGATTAAGCATATTTTGGTATAAATTCCGAACACTTTCGTCTTGTAATAAATATACGTACCTTGATACTTCTTTGGGTGGTTTATACATTTTTAGATTAGAATTCTTTTACCACCTCGACAGTAAAGCTATTTTCCAATTACTAAAAAGTGATCAGAACGTATGTCACCACCTCTAAACACTCTAACGTCATGCACATGTATGCTCAGTTTCTTATTGGCTATAATATATACTATTATTGATCTTAGCCCTCTCGCACGTCACATATACTTATATATATGTCCTTTTTCCTAAAAATGGATGATAAGTCAAGTGTGATGATTGGTAGAATGTAAAGTTAACTTAACAATTATGCTGCATTTGTAGTTAACAACATAGCAGTGAACAACATGTTTATGTAATATTTTTCAAAATTTTATAAAAGGCCCAGCGGCAGAATGTTTTTCATCTTTCTGAAACGGATTTTAAGAAAACCAAGTACTTTCTGCAAGCATTTCAGTAGTAACATAGTTAAAATATGTGATGCAATGGCTCTCTCCGTTCTATATAAGTATTAAAATAATAATCCTTAAAATTTCAGGAGACAAAAATTGAGATATTTTTAGATTTAGGTTTTCGGAAATATAAGGTCTATCAGGATTTATTTGAATAAATTTGAAAAATTACATTTAAATATATTGATATTATAGGATATTGATTTTAGGTT
Organism: Magicicada septendecula; assembly: GCA_034769895.1. NCBI lineage: Eukaryota > Metazoa > Arthropoda > Insecta > Hemiptera > Cicadidae > Magicicada > Magicicada septendecula. Next base: position 28,530,330 of record CM068367.1, on the reverse strand, counting down.
GATAAAAAATCAGTCCAGAAATACACAACTTTTTTTAATAGGTACTGAAAACATGTAAATACACTTACTTCATTTGAAGTTTTCTTATATTTTAAAACATGGCAAGTATTTATTTAAGTCCTCTTGGACCCTTCTTATAACTTTGGATGTTACCAATTCAGACATTAATTTGCTTTTTGAAACTGGCTTGAAATGGTTGTAGTACTGAGTCCCATACTTCTTGCAAAGAGCCAATTTTAAAAATTTCCTATTTCCATTGTAACCAGCAGGAGGACCATTTATCATTATGAAAGCCAACATATCAGTAGTGCCAATTTGGTCATATGTGAGATCACTGGCTGCAGGGCGCCTAGTCATTATGTTGGTAATAACGGAACCCCAGCTTTCACATATGGCTTCTGAAACTGGAGTACTAAGCAAAAATTTCAACAACTTTATTCCCAAAGGATATTCTTGTTGAAGATCTGTTACTGTCATTTTGAACAAATACTTGAAATCAAGAATATTTTCAGTAACTCTTGCAGAATTCAATTTCTCAGTCATCCAGAGCAACACTTGTTTATATTCAAAAAAAAGTTTCCTTTTATCAATGGAAAGAAGAAATGGATATGAGCAAACTGATCTTATCATAAAACTCTTGAAAAGAATTAAAAATTTTCTCTGCTTTCTCGTTAATTACATTATTTCTTGGAAATATCAGAAAGTCCAAGTTGAACAAAAAATCTGCTATCTTAATAACTTTGATACAGTGATTACTGTCTTCATCAACATTCAGGTAAGTCTGGCATTGTTCCTTGAGTGACCCTAAAAACTTTTAAAACTCTTTAGCACATTTTACAATTTCACTGACTACTTCATTGCCAACTGAAGCAGACAAAGATCTTAAAATTTTGCTGCTCACAGGAACATCGGGCAAAGGGACACCTTTAAAGGTGCTACTATCCATAATAAATTCACTAGAGAGTTTTGTGTGTTTAAAGAAGCCCTCAGGCAATTCGTTGATCATTTGACATAAACTGTCTCTGGAGAGTCTGGAATCAGCAGAAGCAATATTTTCTACATGCCGAATCATAACTTCTAAATGTACTTGGATATTTTCCATAAACTGAACATACTGCCATGGTAAATGGTAACTGGATTGAACTTCTTTTGATAAAGAAGACAAAATGGAGTAAGTGTCAGCAAGTAAACGAATAATAAACATATTTGTTTTTGATAGCAGCTTATCTCTTAGGGCAAAAGATTCTGGGCACTTTTCTATAGCACACACAAGACTTCTGTAATCTCCAAGAAAAGTATTAAACACAGATTCAGAATAGCTTGCGAATTTCATGGTTTTAAATTCTTTTGGTTTGTAAAAATAGTCTTCGAATTCTTTTGATGACTGTAAAAGTAATTCATAATTCTTTCATGTAGAAAACTCTTTCATAGCTCCATCAATGAGTGTGTGCCCCTTCTGAATTAGCTCGGGTACAGAAGAATGTTTTTCAGCTAGTTCATTTCTGTGCATCAAGTCCCAAGAAACAGATATATTTTCTAAAGCAAGCTCATCTCTTATGTGTTTTTCAACACCTAGTCGAATATACTGTCCATCAAATGCCATACCAACTAAATTATTTCTTAAAAATGATAAATCAAAGCCAATTTTTTTACATGTATTTAAAATACTTTGTGTCAAACCTTTTCTAGTAAAATCATGAACATAGTTGTGCTCAAGATAAATACAGTTATACAAGTGTTCTGATGAAATGTCGAAAATCAGGACTCTCAAACCAACGATATGCCTAGATCTGTGGTTAATTGTTATTTTGTCAGCAAAAATACCAACAGGAAGATCATAATCTATGATGTAGGCTGCAATGTCCTTCATCAAAACAGAATGTACATGTGGTAGAAACAACGTGCAAAATTCTTTTGAATGATTGGAGACTCCTACAGAACTCCCACTGTTATGCAGTTCAGTAATTATAGATTCGTATGACTTGTACGATGTATTTAATTTGTAAGTTAGGTAAGCAGCACTTGCACAATTAAGTGCATTTTCTTTCCCTTCTCTGTATGATAATTCATCACTCAACTTTTTATTCTCAAGTACCCTAACACTTTCTTTGTGTTTATCAGAAATAAGATGGTGCTTTAGGTCATATTTTAAATGGCGAAAAGAATCAGGCATCGCAGTATCACTAAAGCAATCACCATCATTGTAATTGTACTGCAAAATTGTACCACATGCAGAACACAAAATTCCAAAGTCTGACCTGACAAAGTAGTGAGCCCATTTTAACAAACTTTCAATAGAGCGTGCAGACGTGATGAGATCCAGCTTCTCCTCTGGTGTCAGTTCCACAGGATGTTCAGGTGGGCTAGTGACCAGTGATGATAATCTCTTGCTCTTGCTGCCTTCAGTGCCCACGTCTTTTGTTATCTTCACTTTCTCAGCAGACTCCAGAGAATTAGTTAGGGCTGAAAGTTAAAAAACCCATCAGACTGACAAGACATTTCATAACATAATTAAAACACTTTGACTGCTGCTGCCAAATCTGTTTACTGATCGGCCTGGCTAAAAGCTTTTTCTCTATTATTTGGTCTCTTTTACATTGCTTAGTACATATTGTGACAGATTTTATCAAATGTTTAATTTTTTTAATGAAAAAAGTGAATGTCGACGCGTATTCGACAGCCGCCATGGGAAAGAACTCAGTTATGCTAACCCGCTTTACACGTTAGTATTATACGCGTCGACGTTCATTTTTCGTTAGTAATTACTGAATAATCTGAATATTGTTTTTCATATTTTGTTCTACTCTTATGAACGGGTGTTTTAGTTGTTAAAAGTCCAGATAAAATGTCGTTCAACTTTGTAATTTCGTCTGTCCCTTTTCAGGTCCCAAGGTACCTGTCAATGGGTCTCTGACCTTAGTTTTGGAATTATTATCTTCCAAATACAAAGGAAATTTCCCTGTTGTAAAATAATGAATAAGAAATGAATTCTAAAAGATTTTGAAATGATTATGAAATAGAAGACAATTTACAAATAAACAAAATTTATTTTAATGCAAAAATATTTGTCAATTTCTTGTGGCAATCGATAAAACAACGAAAATCAAAGGCGGATGACAATTTTCTATACTTTGAACATTCATCTATGCTATATAACAAGGAATGAATGGTTTACACAAGGCTACAAAATCCCCACTACATTTAAAAGTGAAAGGACGTTGTCGAAGGGTATTCGATGGCCACCGCTGTGAACGGGTGGGGACTGTCGACGCATATTCGACAGCCACAGTCAAAGTGTTAAAAAGAAAATTACACATTATCTATGCATATCCAGCAGTCAGAGGAATTGGTTTTACTCACCATTTACTTTCTCCAAAAGCTTCTGTATTTGGCCAGAATCAAACAAATCACACGATGCAGATGACGTATGTCCATCGCCTGTGTCGGCCGAAGTACTAGGCCTAGCCTTGTCTACAACATTTGTTTCATCACTTTCGTTTGTCTTCTTTTTTTTTTGCCGTAGATCCGTCAATAGAGAAGAATGCACTGATATTTCCGCTGGTTGCTGACTTATATTTCACACTAACACCCGGATGTTGCCTCCCATAATGAGTTTTTAGGTTTTTAAGGATAATTTTCTCTGAGCAAACTGTGCAAACTACGCGCTCTCCGGAGGTAGCCATTTCCTACCAGTATGACCTAAAACAACAACGATGCACTGAGTTCGAAAGCGGTATTGCGTTTAGTGATTACTATACGTCAATTTCAAAGTCGTTAAGACAGAGAAATAATTAAGGTTATTACGTGTCAGCTAATTGCAAAGCAAAGCAGGCGACTAGGCTGAGCGCATGTGCAGGTGTTTCGTAATGGCACAGGGAGAGGGAAACATCGAGTGGTTGGATCATTTGGAATGAGAGGAAGGAGGGGGAGGGGATTGTGAATTACTATGACCGCATGACTCAGTCTGCCGGCTGCAGCCGGCGCTCTCACTTCAATAGATTACATGTAACCTTTACCACTCGGCCTCTCATCTGAAATTTATCAGTATATTATTGAGTCACAAACATAAATGTGACAATTTGGTATATTATTTAGTCACAAACATAGATGAGTCAATTTGTTATTCAATTGATTCATTTATTCGTATCTGTTTTTATGCAACAATTTATTTTTTTTAGAAATTTTACTGCAGCAAATTTTTTACGCGTTTTTCATTAACGTGGTGGACAATCTTTCTGCAGGCCTCGTTTCCTTTCTGCGACAATGTCGCACTGTCGCCCGTTGTTCTGCTTTGGGGATAAAAGGTAGCTTTTGAAAAATTAAATTTTTAATTTTTTTTTCATTTGTTATAATATTATAATTTTTGCAAAGTTGTTTCATGTCAAATTAAAGCTGAGTTGATCAGCATTTAACTTGGCACCAATTTCATGTTTCATTTTTTATTAGATACTGAGTAATTCTAATGTTAGTGATTCAAAAACTATGTAAATTTAGAATTTTTTGGAATTTCAAAAGTGTATAACTTGGAAATTGCAGGATATTGCAAGATATTTCTGAAATTATGTAAAAAGTCATATTTAATACTGCTCATCAAATACACAGAGCTTCATAAAGGTATAGAAATGTGAGGCTGTGAGCTGTGTCGACTTGACATGGACTGACCCTAACATCCTATTAGCTGTCACATGAACATCACTGATGTCAGTCAGCCTTGATGTTTGATGAAAAACTGTATAATAAAAAAAATTCCTTAACACGTTCTCAGCTATTGTATTTAGCCTATTCCGGGCCAAAATGTTTTCTTATAATTTTTCTTCTAAATTGTGGTTGGTTGGTTTTATTGTACCCACAATGCAAGAATTGTGATCTTAAGACCTTTTAGTCATTGTCACCGACATGGTCGTGTGTTTATTTGTGTCATCCCATGCCACGTCGGTCATGCTTTTGGTTATCATTATGCCACCATTAACCAACTCAGAAGGAAGAGCAGTGGATGTGAGGAAGCTCTATAAGGGATGTTACAGAAAAGCTGTACGAGAAGGAAAAAGCCTGGAGAAAGAAGAAATGTCAAAAAAGTTACTACGTTTTGTTCAGGATGTCTACCAGACTTCCCTCTACTTACCATGTTTTAATACTTTCCATAGAATTATTTAAACATTTGTAATTTTTTGAAAAGTTTTGTATTATAACTATAATTACTACTTTGCTTTATGTTTAACTAGTTTGTATTATTTTTGAAGTACATTTTTATACCCAACAAAACTAAAAAAAAAAATAGAAAAAATGAAAAAAATTTAAAAGTAAATATAATAAAAAATTAAAAATTAAATATGGGCATTCAATCATACACACTTTGTCGGTCATGCATTATGAGTGTTAACGTTATATTAGTGTAACCAACAGTTTGCCGTTAGGCTGCTGGTAGTATTGCACGTATTCGCAGAACTATCAATTTAACAGTTATATTAAACAATATATAGAGGATAATTTCTGCAAACCTTTTAACTCAGAGGTTTCATAAAAATTTTAGCATTCAGTTGATATTAAATTTTTCTTTCCTTCACAGAGAGTCCTAAAATGATGTCAAAACTCGTATAATTTCTGGTACAGCTACCGACACCTAGCTGTACGCCTGATTTCCGGCTACTCTCACTGTACTAGTCATGCTTAAAACATCGCTTTGCCCATACGAATTGAATTAGTTTTATATAATTGTGTTTATGTTCACAATTAATTGGGCTTCCCAAGTGCATTCATTACACATTTTTATTCATTTTTTTTTAATTTTAAATATGGGACTTTTTTTGATAAATACTTTATTAATGTCATCAAATTAAATAAAATAACTTGAATTTAACTGATTAATCAAAATATATTTATCTGTCAAATCTTTTTTTTAATTTTCACAGGAAAAACAGTGGAATATTCACCATCTATTAATGCCTTACACAGTTCTTTATTATGTTCGATTTATAAAAATCTTTGGTTTGACTAATTTTTCTCATTTTTAAAACTGGTAATAACAATTAAATATAATTATGACAGTAATAATAAAATAACAATAATCAGTAAGTTAAACACTTTTTAAATCAACCATCAATGGATTTTTATTATTTTTTGTCAAGCAAACAAGAAGGTTATACAAGATAACTAATAAAATTACCGAAAATTGATAAACCCATTAGGCCCTTAATAAACGCTGAGACAGCACTAAATTATAAAATATCTAAATTACTATAACAAATATTAAAACAAAGTAAAACTTCAACAACAAATATAATATAAAAAACAGTATCGAACTCACAGAACAACTAAAAAACATACGAGTAAGCAAAAACACAAAATTATATTCTTTCGACATTTCAAACATGTACACAAATATTCCCATTAACGATACCATTAATATTATAACAAATACACTGAAAACAAATAATGAAAAGACACGTACCTTAGACAATTAACTAACAGCTTGAAAATTATATTAAAACAAAAGTATTTTCAATATAATAAATTATACCATCAAAAAGATGGACTATCTATGGGAGCCCCAACCTCCGCTATCATCTCCGAAATCATGTTACAACAACTTGATGAAGAAATAAATAATAAATATAATAAAACTGAACGACCCATTAGGAAGTTACTTTAGATACGTTGATGACACTATATATATATATATATATATATATATATATATATATTTATAGATATATATATATTGTAACGTCTTGCGGGTTTTCTCTCGGAGTCTATAAAACATACGTTTCCTAAAAAGGTTTCTTATAGTCTCCCTTGCGATCGTCACTGTAATTGTTTATTGAAATAATGTTTTATTTGCCCCACGTTGTTAGCGGCCTCTTGTAACGTCTCGCGGGTATTCCTCTCAGTGTATTATAGAATTTTACGTCTATTTATGCCCTTCGAAAATCTCGCTTTAATGAGAGTCACAGAATTTGTTATAATTTATGTTCAATGTTTCCAAAAATCGAGTGTGTGATTATGCAGATATTTCCCTTAGATTTTATTTGGGTGAATTCAATACTGTTGTTTGACCATAGTTAGAAGAGAGAGTGGAAAGAGAATTACTCTCTTGGCATACGATGAATTAATTTAAATTTCTCCGCTCATGATACCAGCTGATTGTGACATTTACAAACACATTTGAGGTTAAATTAACACCAAATGGTATGTAATATTTTCTGGTTGTCCGTTCTCTTCTCTGTCTCCAGACAATCTGTAACCAACTACCGTCTACTGAAAATAATACACATTTTATTCAAATAACAAAGTATTCATTAGATTTATTTAGTAAATTTTTGTTTGATCTTCTCCCAAAACAGAAATGTATAATCAATTCTTACTGACAACACAACATTAGTTCGATCTTATTTTTTAAACATATAATGTATAACAAATATAACAAATGTATAACAAATGTATAAAAAAAAAAAATAAAGAAATAATTTATTAATTTCCCAGGGTTATTGTAGAGTTCTTTGTACTATGAGAAGGTCAGAAATGAATATTTTAATACCAAGCTTTACAAAAATACAGTTTTATAATTTGTATTATTTATGTTATGTAGTTGCCTGGTTTACCGCTAGATAGCAGATCACGTCTTCACTGGAAACTCGAAATTTATTTAATGGCGGCAAGAAATTCACAGGAATCCGGTCTGCTGGTTTTTTGGTTAACAAAAATAATAAAGTTTGTTTTCACCTCTTTTCCTGAAGTGTTTAAAGATATGGTGCTGTTTCTAGTGTTATGAAGTTATAGTTGAGATGTACTGTTAGTAACCAAGAATTTCTATGGTTTTTTATTGGTGAATCTATATACTTATTAGTATATAGCCTATTATTAATTATTATAAATTTATTTCTTCTTTTTATAAAAATAATCCTTTTTAGATTTTATTTATAATCGAATTTAATTTATTTAAGGTTTTTCTTTATATTTTTCCTTAAACTTGTACCTCGGTATTTTATAAAATAATCCCTTTTAATTTGATTCATTTAGAATTTATTATTTACTTAATGTATCCTTACTCTAAACTATTTTTCCTATGCCATCTTGCTAACATAGTATTATTTTATATTATTATTATTTTATATCTAACCCTGGGTTATCCTATATTTAAACAAAATCATTATATTAAACACAAAGATTATTCCTAAGTGCAAGACCTTTGTGGCCTACACAACACAAAATTACACAAAATACAAGAAATACAAAATTTGTCAGCAGCAATATAGTCCACTGCTACAATTGATTGTTTTTTCATTTACAGTACCAATCTGTGAGATGCTCTTTTTAAAAGTTTACACTCTCACTAAATACACTATATTTCACTTTGTACACTATATTTCACTTTGTTATTGTTTACAGTGTTTTGTAGTACAAAGTTTTTTATAGCTTGGTACATAATACCCATTTCTGACTTTTAGAATGAGGTGATTACTGGTTTTAACGATGGTGATTGTGTTATCATATTTGGGCATGGTTTATGTAACGTTACATAAAGCCCCCCCACTAAAACAGATTTATTTTTATCTACTTGTTTTTTAAAATAAATTGTTGAACTCTTCAATCTTCGGATTCTTCCATTAATCTTCATAATATTTCTTCATTTCTGATTGGTTATACACCTGTTATTCGGTTAAATAGTAATAGGCTTGATTTCATACTCAACTCTCTCTCTCTCTCTTGGAGGCAAATTCATTAATGATTTAATTTTTCTGGGTATTGGTCCTTCACATATTACTTGATAAGGGCTGGTCACACTAATCATAAAAAACTTGTTTTAACACTCATATTTCTATTTGCTTCTATAAATTCGCTTTCTCAATTAATCTTCTGTCTGCTATCTTCCTTCTGTTTTCTTCATTCATACTTCTGGAATCTAATATCACTCTTTTCAGCTATTTTATCATCCCTTAAATATTCAATTTCCCTAACATTTTTTCCTATCCTGTGTGGTGGTTCAGTTCAGGTGGCCACGTTGGGTCCATTACTCCGCTGTCCATCCTTACACCTTCTGAGACCAGGGGAACATCATCCCTGCTCAGGAAAATGATTGCTGGAACATTTCTACATTCAATTCATTATAATAAAAAACTTACAAGTAGTCGATTAGCGACTAATACTAAACACTTTTGGGATTCTTTACATTGTAGCTGTTTGCATTTAATTATATATTTCTTTTTCTTCTTGATTCCTTCTTCCTTTTCATTTACTAATAGCATATAACATTATTGATAGGCATTATTTTAAAATCCTTTTGACTTTCCTTCTTGTGACATATTTTCTCCGTATCATTTCTTTCTATATCATTTTCAATTCCGAGAAATTCTAGATTATAGTTGTATTAATTTGTAACAATATCAAATATATCGAAATACCTAAATAAATAAAAATATACTGCCAGAACTTACCTGCGATCTTTTTAACTTACCTGCTTTTTGAATTTTCATCAGAAGTCCAGAGTCGCCACCAATATCTTTTGAAGGACAGATATGGAAACCTTTACACTCTACCTTAATAAAAACGAGACAATTTTGCAATCTGACTACCCCCTCAATAATAATTCAGAAGATATCCGGGAACGTTTAGACGAATCTTGCCGCACAGAAATGAGAAAGTGGTAATGACGAAATAACTTAGACTAACACATTATTTTGAAGAGAATTAATATTTTTAATCAGCAACTATTTCAAGGTTGTAATTAAATTAAAGTTGTTTATACCTTTGATAACACATATTATATGGTCGTATCTAAATGCTTCTACTTACTACTATGAAAAACTGCCCAGCCTGCATTTTCTCTCTCTCTCTCATTCTTATTTACAAAATCCCCCATTTATTTTACAAATTTCATGTTTTAATTATTCACTGTCACTGTCGCGATTCCGGTCGAACACGTGCTTTAGTCGCCCGAGTTAACTCCCGTTATTTAACTGTTCTGTTGTCCGCCGTCCGTCACCAGTTATCAAGTTGGTACATACGTTAATTCCTTGGGTCCCGGTCGGTATTATATCTAACTGTTCACATTTTATAAAGTTCAGCCGACCGGGCCCTTACAACACGATCAGCGTCTGTTAGTGAACTCCGTTTCTCGTGGAATGCTTTATTCCATGCAGCCGGACATCAATGCCTGAGTTGTCACAGTTTTGTGGTTATGCATGTGACACATAGCAGTTTTTTTAGTGCTGTACGTTGACGATATTTAGGCGCTTACTGGCCGACATCACCAAAGTAGGATGGGCTTAAACTTTACATCCGTCTTCACGGTTAGCTAAGTGATCAGAATTGAAACATCTTGGCCATCTTTGCGGTTCACTCCGGCGTGGGTCCGCGCGCATGGTCGTGTGATGCATACGGGTGCGCTGCCACACATTTACAAAGTTCTTGGAAATGACGACTTGGTACATTCCTGGTTAGCGATCGCACAACTTTGGTCACGTATTTTGCTCCTTTGTTATAACACTGTTCTTACAATACATGTTCTGGTCCCATTTGAAAAGTAAATTTACAAATATTTTAATAAAACCCCAAAAATTCAATAAAATGAAATAAACCTCCTACTTGGCCCGTTACAATGCCCCCCCCAATGAGAGATCTTCTGCCAAAACAGAAGAAATCTCATTGCTAAAACCCCTAAGAGGACCGGTGAGGAACTGGTGCCAACAACCCCCTTTTGCTCTTACACCTCATGGGTAAACGACCCCCCTGGCTCGGCGACTATGGACGCATCTGAACGAGATCACTGGACTTCTCTGTGCGAGATCCCAACACTGAAAAATCGAACAGATACGCACCACAGCGCACCTCCCCTTCTAACATGTTTCCCCAAAAAATCCAACTCCCTGGCTCAGATCCTCAACCGATATGTTCCCCGTTATATGCAAACTGGGCTGCCTTTAGCAGTTACTGGGCTCACACACACACTTATACTACATACTGTAAACCTTGATATATTTTCAGCGGTACCCTTTCATTAAGTTAAAATCCAAAAAATCAAACTAAAATCTTTTATCTAAAAAATTCTCTTCATTAGTTTTTTGTTATTAGAAAATACACAAATTGAACATTTCTTAAAATAGGAACATCCTTAACCTAACATGTGATTATACATATGCCCTAACAATACAATTCAAATAAAACACTAATAATACACAAACAATAACATCATCAAAGTTCAAAAATATCAATTAGATGGCAGGCGGGAAGTCAAGAAATTTTTTTTTTTTTTCAAAAAAAATTTTAAATTCAAAAAATTTAAATTTATTAAAATATATTCTTTTCCAATATTGACACCATTTAAAATTATCCAAATTAATTAAAAGCAAAATTGGCATCACTTCATTGCTAAATGTCTCTAGTATATGCCCTCACCTATCAGCTGATCACAACTGGGTCAAGTCAAGGACCTTGACCTACATACGTTGTACACAAGTTACATCTGAAAATACATTGTACCTCTGTAAAATTCTATCTTTAAACACAAAACAAAATAAAATAAAACATTTAAAAGAACAAAATATTATTATAATTAACAATCACATTGATATTTAAATTACTCAAAATAAACATTTGATAACTTTACATTGTCAAACTCTATCAAAAATTGTCACTGGCTTCAATCAAAATTTTCCATTTTTAACTATAACTTTCTTTATTTAATCATCTCATTCTCCATTACTTTGGGTGATTTAATTATTTATACTAGCTTGATCTGCCACTTGGCATGTATACCTTTATAATTAACATTGCGATTATTGCATTAAAATAACCAAATTACATTTAACTTTGGTCAAACTCGACACACCCTACATCTTTTACATTTGCGTATAACAATTATAAACATTTTACATTTTAATTTCAATTGAACTTTTATTAATTAACCATCAATTATTTATCATTTAATTCTTCACAAAAATTCAAAGTTATTATTACCCTTCATGTTACATTATATTTCATCTCTGATTACCTTTCTACTATGAATTTTCTACTTAACTCTTCACATTTTAATCATTGATTAGTCTGGGTGACACCTGTATTCTCTATGCCTTCAATTGAATAGACATTTTAATATTACTCCCTTTCTTACTAACAACCACTATTAACAACTTATGACACCAATCTCTCAATTATCAACACCTTCATTAATTCCACTTACCTCTGGCACTGCTCGTCTTTGTACTAGGATGTGTGTTCCCAACCTGGCTATATACATACCTAACCCTTTGCCCCTCCAAAATATCGGCAAACACTCCCTTAAACTACTCTATCACCTGCCACAACCCGCACGCTGGTTGATCGCCACGCCGCACGCTGCTCACTCCTTACCACCTCACCCTTACTACAAAATATCATCAACAAATATATTTACCATTCACATTACTCATCTCTCTACATATACTCACTACTACTGTGTCCCTAAATATCTAACACTATCTCTGTGTGTTACCTGTATTTCAAAATTCTTATTCTCTCTGACTCCTATTACAATTAACTCTGCTTAACTCACCTGCCTTATTTCATCATCACCCAAAATCTATCTTTTATTATCTCTCACAAATCATTTGAACATCTTACTACATTAAATTACTTTTCTCATTATTTGAAACAGCATTATATTTAACATTAATTACCTTGAACGTCAATAAACAATGTAACAGTGACATTTTACTACTGATCAGCTGACATTCCTAACAAGGTGAATAACCTCACTGCAAACACACTTCAATATTTTACATATTATATGAAACATATTTTATTAATTCTTATATCTAACATACTACAATAAAATAACACATTGCTAAAATAGAATGAACACAGTATGCTGAATGTATGAACCCCTAATTATCAAGGCAGAATACAAGCGTTTAATTAGTGTAAAATTGATTTGTCATTTTTAATTTACAAAATTTAAATTCGTTGTTCATCTGAACAACCACCCAATCCACACACACTATTGTCTTTTATGTTGGACTGTAGCGCCCATTCGCTTTCACAAAGACTGCATAGTTGGAGGAATTGAACATCTCCGTGTCTTTGCTTCGGCTTTACATTTTAAAGTGTTTAGGTATCGACATACCCTCGTTTTATATTGATAAGCCCTTAAAACGGGTCTACCACCTGGCTATGCTGTCCCCACGCGGACAGAGTGGCAGCTGCTGTTCCATAGTTCCTGGATTTCCCCTAGTTTCACCCCCCTATTAATTTCTACTATCAACCAATTTCAAGTCAGCTATGGTCAAGGGACTTGATATGGCCATAGCTGACCGCTAGCCAAAGCCACGATTAGTGCTGGTAAGGCAGTAATCGCCCGAAAAGTCGGGGAAATCAAACTTCACTTTAATGCCTGTTCTATACATCATTATTATGTACGACACGAAAGTCTATCAGGGTACAAATTAAATTTGTACGAAAAAGGTGTGCCGCACATTTTCGCCATTCGGCCTCCGATGGAGGTAACACTCACTGTTACCCCCAACCCATTCCACTATCTACTGGGGCACAGGCCACCCCAGCAATAGCCCATTAATAACTAAATAATAACAATTAAATCTTTATATACAACCTTATAACATGACATTTTCATTAACCATTTTATCCATCAATATTTAAATCATTCATAACTTTCTATAATTAAATTTCTTCAAATTTTCAAATTTATTATCAACGTTTATTTTACATCATATTTCAGTTATTATTATTTATTAAATTATTATCAAGTTATTTTCATTATCAAAGTTAACATTCTTTCATTTGAATTAAACATCTGTAAACATTTTATTATGTCTGATTTGTATTATAAAATTTTTTGTACTTACAGTCCATTATTCACATACTGAAATACACAAAATATATACACCATACACCCCAATACTTTCACGTAACCTCTGAAACATTTAACAAAACTGTTATTTCAAATCAAACAATTTAACATTTAATTACCAAATTCATATCTCGTAAAATAATTTCAGTTCCGGAGAAAATTCAATTATATAACCTTCAAATCAATCAAAAACATTTAAAACATCTCAGATTATTTTAATTAAATTCATTATTAAAATACAAATTTCATTGCTACCAAAACAATTACAATTCGCTAATCACTGTCTTCCAAATTTAATTTTGTTATTTATTTATATTGGAAATATTAATATTATTATTACAACAATTTCCTGCATACACATTGTTTACTTAACATTCTACAATACACACAAATAAATTTACTAAACATTTATTTACAAATCGTCATCATTATTTATTCAGTTATATCATATTTCAGTGTTAAAATCAGCTGGGTCATCACCATATATTAACATACTTAAACTGTTCCTTCCCCGATTTCTTAATTTAGCCTCCATCGTCATGTAATAGTCGTACCTTTTTATAACATTTCTCTTCCTTACTTATACTTGATTTGTTATTATTATTATTATAACACACCATTATTTCTATATCCTTCGTTATACCATTCAGTATGTCATACAACTTGTCACTATTAATTAATTTTGTCCAGTCTCCGTAAGTAATCTTTCCAAACACCAAGTCAATTATTTTATCGTCATAAATTAAATGGTTATTACTTAAACGTACTTCTAACCTTACTTTCCACTCATCATAATCTCTCCTTAAATTGTATACTTCTATCTCTATATCAACCCACAGCTCTCCATCCAAATTTCTTTCATCACAATGCCATATCACACTTTCTCTCTCATTCCATGCAGAGGGTACTAACTTAATTAAACATTTCCTAACAACAAAAAACTTCAAAAAACAATTATTCGTAGAACACTTGTCTACACAATATATACGTGAAGATCTTTCTTCACCCCCCATAACACCTCGTAAAAAATTTACCCTCTGTTTCATCCCCACAATATAACTCTCTTCCCACTCATTATCTAATTCACCAGTATTAATTACTACGCCTTTACAATCTATTACTCTCTCTCTCTCTCACTCACTATCTCTATCTCTATCCAATACTTTACTCTCAACTATATCATTATTATTATTCACCATTATTTCATTATTAGAATTAATTATATTAACATCACCGCTTACCTCAGAATTGTAATCACCATCATTATCTTCACTAGTTAACCCTACTTCTCCCACTATTTTGTCACGGTTATTTATAAATTCATTGTTAGAATTATCATTGGCACTCACTTGGTTAATTATTTCTTCACTATCATTAACAACATTATTATCACTTACCTGTTTTGATTCACCTGTATTCTCCTTTAATCGGTCTGTCTTTAGTTCCCACGACCATTCCCTCAATATTTTGTTATTTTCATCCAACCGTTTATTCATATTATCAAAGTGTCTGTTCATCATTTCAAAACCCTTAACCATCTCTGCTTTTATAAGGTTCAACATATACGTCTTATATTCAGATTCACTCATATTATCCCTACTTACCTCATTATCTGCCACCTGATCGACTTTATTCTTGTTAACTCAGTCTATCTCTCTACCTTTATTTACCACTAATACACTATCATCATTGTGAATAGGCCTATTTACTGTCTTACCTTCTACCACTGTTACTTCCACTATCTTACCTTTATCGTTCGTCATCTTACTACCAATACTAATATCATCACTATGCCTTTTAATTTAGGCAAATATTGCCTTCTTGTTCTTCCATCCGCGTTAAATTGTTATCTAAATTACCCCACTCCTCGTCTGTCATCTCGCCTACCACCTCTCTAAATTCACTCTCCCACTCATCCCACGCAAAACCAATATCATTACCTTGTATTTTGGCCATGTTTAAAGTTCATTTATATAACACTTTTTATATATAACAACCACTATTTTTCTACAATCAAAACACCTAACACAACGGTAAATCACAATAACACAAACATAACCTACTCACACGTACGTAATTATGTACGATAAATATTTTTACAAATTCGTCATTACCACATCCTATTTTCTGTGCTTTAAAATAGGTCTACCTCGTATAAATAAAATTAAACCAGGATCCTGGCAGCACGAGCCAATGTAACAATATCAAATATATCGAAATACCTAAATAAATAAAAATATACTGCCAGAACTTACCTGCGATCTTTTTAACTTACCTGCTTTTTGAATTTTCATCAGAAGTTCAGAGTCGCCACCAATATCTTTTGAAGGACAGATATGGAAACCTTTACACTCTACCTTAATAAAAACGAGGCAATTTTGCAATCTGACTACCCCCCAATAATAATTCAGAAGATATCCGGGAATGTTTAGACGAATCTTGCAATACAGAAATGAGAAAGTGGTAATGACGAAATAACTTAGACTAACACATTATTTTGAAGAGAATTAATATTTTTAATCAGCAACTATTTCAAGGTTGTAATTAAATTAAAGTTGTTTATACCTTTGATAACACATATTATATGGTCGTATCTAAATGCTACTACTTACTACTATGAAAAACTGCCCAGCCTGCATTTTCTCTCTCTCTCTCTCTCTCTCTCTCATTCTTATTTACAAAACCCCTCCGTTTATTTTACAAATTTCATGTTTTAATTATTCACTGTCACTGTCGCGATTCCGGTCGAACACGTGCTTTAGTCGCCCGAGTTAACTCCCGTTATTTAATTGTTCTGTTGTCCGCCGTCCGTCACCAGTTATCAAGTTGGTACATACGTTAATTCCTTGGGTCCCGGTCGGTGTTAAATCGGTATTATATCTAACTGTTCACATTTTATAAAGTTCAGCCGACCGGGCCCTTACAACACGATCAGCGTCTGTTAGTGAACCCCGTTTCTCGTGGACTGCTTTATTCCATGCAGCCGGACATCAATGCCGCGCTGGCGAACAAATTTCGTCGTCGCTCACAGCCTGAGTTGTCACAGTTTTGTGGTTATGCACGTGACACATGGCAGTTTTTTAGTGCTGTACATTGACGATATTTAGGCGCTTACTGGCCGACATCACCAAAGTAGGATGGGCTTAAACTTTACATCCGTCTTCACGGTTAGCTAAGTGATCAGAATTTAAACATCTTGGCCATCTTTGCGGTTCACTCCGGCGTGGGTCCGCGCGCATGGTCGTGTGATGCATACGGGTGCGCTGCCACACATTTACAAAGTTCTTGGAAATGACGACTTGGTACATTCCTGGTTAGCGATTGCACAACTTTGGTCACGTATTTTGCTCCTTTGTTATAACACTGTTCTTACAATACATGTTCTGGTCCCATTTGAAAAGTAAATTTACAAATATTTTAATAAAACCCCAAAAATTCAATAAAATGAAATAAACCTCCCATTTGGCCCGTTACAATGCCCCCCCAATGAGAGATCTTCTGCCAAAACAGAAGAAATCTCATTGCTAAAACCCCTAAGAGGACCGGTGAGGAACTGGTGCCAACAACCCCCTTTTGCTCTTACACCTCATGGGTAAACGACCCCCCTGGCTCGGCGACTATGGACGCATCTGAACGAGATCACTGGACTTCTCTGTGCGAGATCCCAACACTGAAAAATCGAACAGATACGCACCACAGCGCACCTCCCCTTCTAACATGTTTCCCCAAAAAATCCAACTCCCTGGCTCAGATCCTCAACCGATATGTTCCCCGTTATATGCAAACTGGGCTGCCTTTAGCAGTTACTGGGCTCACACACACACTTATACTACATACTGTAAACCTTGATATATTTTCAGCGGTACCCTTTCATTAAGTTAAAATCCAAAAAATCAAACTAAAATCTTTTATCTAAAAAATTCTCTTCATTAGTTTTTTGTTATTAGAAAATACACAAATTGAACATTTCTTAAAATAGGAACATCCTTAACCTAACATGTGATTATACATATGCCCTAACAATACAATTCAAATAAAACACTAATAATACACAAACAATAACATCATCAAAGTTCAAAAATATCAATTAGATGGCAGGCGGGAAGTCAAGAAATTTTTTTTTTTTTTTCAAAAAAAATTTTAAATTCAAAAAATTTAAATTTATTAAAATATATTCTTTTCCAATATTGACACCATTTAAAATTATCCAAATTAATTAAAAGCAAAATTGGCATCACTTCATTGCTAAATGTCTCTAGTATATGCCCTCACCTATCAGCTGATCACAACTGGGTCAAGTCAAGGACCTTGACCTACATACGTTGTACACAAGTTACATCTGAAAATACATTGTACCTCTGTAAAATTCTATCTTTAAACACAAAACAAAATAAAATAAAACATTTAAAAGAACAAAATATTATTATAATTAACAATCACATTGATATTTAAATTACTCAAAATAAACATTTGATAACTTTACATTGTCAAACTCTATCAAAAATTGTCACTGGCTTCAATCAAAATTTTCCATTTTTAACTATAACTTTCTTTATTTAATCATCTCATTCTCCATTACTTTGGGTGATTTAATTATTTATACTAGCTTGATCTGCCACTTGGCATGTATACCTTTATAATTAACATTGCGATTATTGCATTAAAATAACCAAATTACATTTAACTTTGGTCAAACTCGACACACCCTACATCTTTTACATTTGCGTATAACAATTATAAACATTTTACATTTTAATTTCAATTGAACTTTTATTAATTAACCATCAATTATTTATCATTTAATTCTTCACAAAAATTCAAAGTTATTATTACCCTTCATGTTACATTATATTTCATCTCTGATTACCTTTCTACTATGAATTTTCTACTTAACTCTTCACATTTTAATCATTGATTAGTCTGGGTGACACCTGTATTCTCTATGCCTTCAATTGAATAGACATTTTAATATTACTCCCTTTCTTACTAACAACCACTATTAACAACTTATGACACCAATCTCTCAATTATCAACACCTTCATTAATTCCACTTACCTCTGGCACCGCTCGTCTTTGTACTAGGATGTGTGTTCCCAACCTGGCTATATACATACCTAACCCTTTGCCCCTCCAAAATATCGGCAAACACTCCCTTAAACTACTCTATCACCTGCCACAACCCGCACGCTGGTTGATCGCCACGCCGCACGCTGCTCACTCCTTACCACCTCACCCTTACTACAAAATATCATCAACAAATATATTTACCATTCACATTACTCATCTCTCTACATATACTCACTACTACTGTGTCCCTAAATATCTAACACTATCTCTGTGTGTTACCTGTATTTCAAAATTCTTATTCTCTCTGACTCCTATTACAATTAACTCTGCTTAACTCACCTGCCTTATTTCATCATCACCCAAAATCTATCTTTTATTATCTCTCACAAATCATTTGAACATCTTACTACATTAAATTACTTTTCTCATTATTTGAAACAGCATTATATTTAACATTAATTACCTTGAACGTCAATAAACAATGTAACAGTGACATTTTACTACTGATCAGCTGACATTCCTAACAAGGTGAATAACCTCACTGCAAACACACTTCAATATTTTACATATTATATGAAACATATTTTATTAATTCTTATATCTAACATACTACAATAAAATAACACATTGCTAAAATAGAATGAACACAGTATGCTGAATGTATGAACCCCTAATTATCAAGGCAGAATACAAGCGTTTAATTAGTGTAAAATTGATTTGTCATTTTTAATTTACAAAATTTAAATTCGTTGTTCATCTGAACAACCACCCAATCCACACACACTATTGTCTTTTATGTTGGACTGTAGCGCCCATTCGCTTTCACAAAGACTGCATAGTTGGAGGAATTGAACATCTCCGTGTCTTTGCTTCGGCTTTACATTTTAAAGTGTTTAGGTATCGACATACCCTCGTTTTATATTGATAAGCCCTTAAAACGGGTCTACCACCTGGCTATGCTGTCCCCACGCGGACAGAGTGGCAGCTGCTGTTCCATAGTTCCTGGATTTCCCCTAGTTTCACCCCCCTATTAATTTCTACTATCAACCAATTTCAAGTCAGCTATGGTCAAGGGACTTGATATGGCCATAGCTGACCGCTAGCCAAAGCCACGATTAGTGCTGGTAAGGCAGTAATCGCCCGAAAAGTCGGGGAAATCAAACTTCACTTTAATGCCTGTTCTATACATCATTATTATGTACGACACGAAAGTCTATCAGGGTACAAATTAAATTTGTACGAAAAAGGTGTGCCGCACATTTTCGCCATTCGGCCTCCGATGGAGGTAACACTCACTGTTACCCCCAACCCATTCCACTATCTACTGGGGCACAGGCCACCCCAGCAATAGCCCATTAATAACTAAATAATAACAATTAAATCTTTATATACAACCTTATAACATGACATTTTCATTAACCATTTTATCCATCAATATTTAAATCATTCATAACTTTCTATAATTAAATTTCTTCAAATTTTCAAATTTATTATCAACGTTTATTTTACATCATATTTCAGTTATTATTATTTATTAAATTATTATCAAGTTATTTTCATTATCAAAGTTAACATTCTTTCATTTGAATTAAACATCTGTAAACATTTTATTATGTCTGATTTGTATTATAAAATTTTTTGTACTTACAGTCCATTATTCACATACTGAAATACACAAAATATATACACCATACACCCCAATACTTTCACGTAACCTCTGAAACATTTAACAAAACTGTTATTTCAAATCAAACAATTTAACATTTAATTACCAAATTCATATCTCGTAAAATAATTTCAGTTCCGGAGAAAATTCAATTATATAACCTTCAAATCAATCAAAAACATTTAAAACATCTCAGATTATTTTAATTAAATTCATTATTAAAATACAAATTTCATTGCTACCAAAACAATTACAATTCGCTAATCACTGTCTTCCAAATTTAATTTTGTTATTTATTTATATTGGAAATATTAATATTATTATTACAACAATTTCCTGCATACACATTGTTTACTTAACATTCTACAATACACACAAATAAATTTACTAAACATTTATTTACAAATCGTCATCATTATTTATTCAGTTATATCATATTTCAGTGTTAAAATCAGCTGGGTCATCACCATATATTAACATACTTAAACTGTTCCTTCCCCGATTTCTTAATTTAGCCTCCATCGTCATGTAATAGTCGTACCTTTTTATAACATTTCTCTTCCTTACTTATACTTGATTTGTTATTATTATTATTATAACACACCATTATTTCTATATCCTTCGTTATACCATTCAGTATGTCATACAACTTGTCACTATTAATTAATTTTGTCCAGTCTCCGTAAGTAATCTTTCCAAACACCAAGTCAATTATTTTATCGTCATAAATTAAATGGTTATTACTTAAACGTACTTCTAACCTTACTTTCCACTCATCATAATCTCTCCTTAAATTGTATACTTCTATCTCTATATCAACCCACAGCTCTCCATCCAAATTTCTTTCATCACAATGCCATATCACACTTTCTCTCTCATTCCATGCAGAGGGTACTAACTTAATTAAACATTTCCTAACAACAAAAAACTTCAAAAAACAATTATTCGTAGAACACTTGTCTACACAATATATACGTGAAGATCTTTCTTCACCCCCCATAACACCTCGTAAAAAATTTACCCTCTGTTTCATCCCCACAATATAACTCTCTTCCCACTCATTATCTAATTCACCAGTATTAATTACTACGCCTTTACAATCTATTACTCTCTCTCTCTCTCACTCACTATCTCTATCTCTATCCAATACTTTACTCTCAACTATATCATTATTATTATTCACCATTATTTCATTATTAGAATTAATTATATTAACATCACCGCTTACCTCAGAATTGTAATCACCATCATTATCTTCACTAGTTAACCCTACTTCTCCCACTATTTTGTCACGGTTATTTATAAATTCATTGTTAGAATTATCATTGGCACTCACTTGGTTAATTATTTCTTCACTATCATTAACAACATTATTATCACTTACCTGTTTTGATTCACCTGTATTCTCCTTTAATCGGTCTGTCTTTAGTTCCCACGACCATTCCCTCAATATTTTGTTATTTTCATCCAACCGTTTATTCATATTATCAAAGTGTCTGTTCATCATTTCAAAACCCTTAACCATCTCTGCTTTTATAAGGTTCAACATATACGTCTTATATTCAGATTCACTCATATTATCCCTACTTACCTCATTATCTGCCACCTGATCGACTTTATTCTTGTTAACTCAGTCTATCTCTCTACCTTTATTTACCACTAATACACTATCATCATTGTGAATAGGCCTATTTACTGTCTTACCTTCTACCACTGTTACTTCCACTATCTTACCTTTATCGTTCGTCATCTTACTACCAATACTAATATCATCACTATGCCTTTTAATTTAGGCAAATATTGCCTTCTTGTTCTTCCATCCGCGTTAAATTGTTATCTAAATTACCCCACTCCTCGTCTGTCATCTCGCCTACCACCTCTCTAAATTCACTCTCCCACTCATCCCACGCAAAACCAATATCATTACCTTGTATTTTGGCCATGTTTAAAGTTCATTTATATAACACTTTTTATATATAACAACCACTATTTTTCTACAATCAAAACACCTAACACAACGGTAAATCACAATAACACAAACATAACCTACTCACACGTACGTAATTATGTACGATAAATATTTTTACAAATTCGTCATTACCACATCCTATTTTCTGTGCTTTAAAATAGGTCTACCTCGTATAAATAAAATTAAACCAGGATCCTGGCAGCGCGAGCCAATGTAACAATATCAAATATATCGAAATACCTAAATAAATAAAAATATACTGCTAGAACTTACCTGCGATCTTTTTAACTTACCTGCTTTTTGAATTTTCATCAGAAGTTCAGAGTCGCCACCAATATCTTTTGAAGGACAGATATGGAAACCTTTACACTCTACCTTAATAAAAACGAGGCAATTTTGCAATCTGACTACCCCCCAATAATAATTCAGAAGATATCCGGGAACGTTTAGACGAATCTTGCAATACAGAAATGAGAAAGTGGTAATGACGAAATAACTTAGACTAACACATTATTTTGAAGAGAATTAATATTTTTAATCAGCAACTATTTCAAGGTTGTAATTAAATTAAAGTTGTTTATACCTTTGATAACACATATTATATGGTCGTATCTAAATGCTACTACTTACTACTATGAAAAACTGCCCAGCCTGCATTTTCTCTCTCTCTCTCTCTCTCTCTCTCTCATTCTTATTTACAAAACCCCTCCGTTTATTTTACAAATTTCATGTTTTAATTATTCACTGTCACTGTCGCGATTCCGGTCGAACACGTGCTTTAGTCGCCCGAGTTAACTCCCGTTATTTAATTGTTCTGTTGTCCGCCGTCCGTCACCAGTTATCAAGTTGGTACATACATTAATTCCTTGGGTCCCGGTCGGTGTTAAATCGGTATTATATCTAACTGTTCACATTTTATAAAGTTCAGCCGACCGGGCCCTTACAACACGATCAGCGTCTGTTAGTGAACCCCGTTTCTCGTGGACTGCTTTATTCCATGCAGCCGGACATCAATGCCGCGCCGGCGAACAAATTTCGTCGTCGCTCACAGCCTGAGTTGTCACAGTTTTGTGGTTATGCACGTGACACATGGCAGTTTTTTAGTGCTGTACGTTGACGATATTTAGGCGCTTACTGGCCGACATCACCAAAGTAGGATGGGCTTAAACTTTACATCCGTCTTCACGGTTAGCTAAGTGATCAGAATTTAAACATCTTGGCCATCTTTGCGGTTCACTCTGGCGTGGGTTCGCGCGCATGGTCGTGTGATGCATACGGGTGCTCTGCCACACATTTACAAAGTTCTTGGAAATGACGACTTGGTACATTCCTGGTTAGCGATTGCACAACTTTGGTCACGTATTTCGCTCCTTTGTTATAACACTGTTCTTACAATACATGTTCTGGTCCCATTTGAAAAGTAAATTTACAAATATTTTAATAAAACCCCAAAAATTCAATAAGATGAAATAAACCTCCCATTTGGCCCGTTACAAATTATCATCATTCTTTAGTTTCATTGTAGTCATTAAATTATTCGTTATTCTTATTTGAGCACACTACCATCAATTGTTTTTATTTATTTATTTATTCTTCTGTTTGTTACCATCAAAATATTATTTTTTTTATCATTCCATTTTAAATCAATTCTTTATAAATATTATTTAATAATCTGTCTTTACATAGTTTTACATAGTTTTACATAGTTACATAGTCTGTCCTTGGTGTTTTATCTTTTTATTTTATCAAATTGTTTCAAAATATTTTGTAAGTTGTCCTTACGTACTTTTTGTTAAATCAAATGGTTACGAAATATCTTAAATAAGTTGTACTTACATATTTTTTGAATTTTGGGTTTTTTTAAATCATATTGTTTCTGAATAAATTAAGTAAGTTGTCCTTACATAGTTTTTTGAATTTTGGGGTTTTATTAAATCATATTGTTTCGAAATATTTAGTAAGTTGTCCTTACGTACTTTTTGAATTTTGGGGTTTTATTAAATCATATTGTTTCGAAATATTTAGTAAGTTGTCCTTACGTACTTTTTGAATTTTGGGGCTTTTTCTTTCCAATGGGTTGCTTGGTCGGTATCAGAAAATCAGTCCCCTTTCTTCTGTTTGGTTATTGGTTAGTTTAACCATGGTCCATTAACTCAGGTACTCCCTTTCCTCGGATTACTGGGGTGTTCGGAATTAATTCTCTCCTTGATAATCTCCTTACCATCTGGCTCTCCCACTTTGCTGCTATGAAACCTTCACTTAAGTACAGGTCTTCCGTCATTGTTCGTTCCTTTTTAACTAACAGGTATTGTACCTCCTGTGACATAACATATTCACTCATTTTTAGTATCATTCCATTCCCTTTTTCCTCTGGATTGTTTATCAAATTTTTTAATGTTATATTCCGTCTTGATGATATGACTAATATCTTCTGATGCACTTCAATCGTTGACGTATTTAACCGAGATCTAAACTTAATTAACTCCCTCTGTTCATTAATTGGAAGGTTAAATACATTAATTAATCCACCTGTAATCATCTCCCATTCTTCCCTTGTATTTATTATTTTATTTCTACATATTTTCCTTATTTTCTTGGTCTTCTTTTCCACGGTTTGAATATCCTCTTTGTTGTGGTTATTTTTATTTTCAGAGAATATTACACCTTGGTATTCCCTAATTTCTATTTCCTTCCTGCTCTCTTCTATATTCGGACTTACTTTAAGACCTTCGGAAGTGCTGTCTTGTGTTTCATTCAAATTCTTGAAACCTCTGTCCATTTGCTTATTATTTGTAACCCCTCTTTCAAACTTTTAGACTTTATAAAAAAACCCTTTTTTTTTTTTTTGAAATAGGGGCCACTAGTTATTTAAAACTAGGCAAGAGCCTAGAGAAGCCACCAAAAATGCGCTGGGGTCCAGTATGACGGGACTTGCAATTAAACTCGGTTGTTAAACAACAATAACAATTTTTATTTAGCCATTTCAAGTAACCTTGTAAGTATAACTCTCAGTACACAATATACTTTCATAGAATTGAAAAATTTCATTACAAACTTTTACTCCCCTCCCTGGCATTACAACCTTCTGAAAATATACACATGTAACATCATATAATTATAATATATGTAGACATCATCATAATAATTTCTCCTAAATATACATAAATAGAACATCAATCAATACAGTTACATAAATACACATAGCACACATATATCTATATACACACATGTTCACCTGGCAGGCAGCCTATATATATATATTTCACCATGCCTCAGAAGAATATAACCCCCAGTATCCGTGACCAAGACCCCCATCCCAAACTACTGTAAACGGGTAAAGTGCCCAGCCTGCTTTAAAAACATTTCGTTAAAAAAAACATCCATTAACACGTCCGAGTATGACTGAGTTACGACCAACGAAATTATTACAAGTATGCAAGATTTAGAAAGGTTCCCCCCAGATAGGAATGTGCCATTGCCAAGTCAACATGGCTGCACGGCCTTATAAAATGTATAATAAAATTTATGATTGAAAGTTAGACTCGGTAGTGTGCTCATATTAACAACTCAACAATTAGTACACTGGCTATGGCCGTAAAAGAAAATGATGAAAATTCGCTTATTACTGAATTATTACATGGTTAACATAAATTTTATAAAATATATAATAAGTTTTATAATTGAAAAGTAAGAACCAATAGTGTGCTCATATTAACAACTCAACAATTAATACACTGGCTATGGCAGTAAAAGAAAATGATGAAAATTCACTTATTACTGAATTATTCCATGGTTAACATCAATTTTATAAAATATCCAATAACCATTTTAATTAAAAAATTTTATAACATCAGACCCTAATACAACACATTTGAGGTGTTCATACAGAATTGGCTTGACCTCAGGCAAGGCCATGCGCCACACCAGATCCAGCAAACTATGACATGTTATGGACCTGTGGATAACGGCACTAACTGTCTCGCTGGACTTGTGCACCAACAACTTTAACTGGAGATGTTCCAGGAATAGAATCAGATGTTCTACATTGTAGAGGCCAAAAATATTTACAAAAGGGTTAAATGTCACCTGGTATAATCCAGCACAAAACCTGAGGTAATCGTGATGTGTTGTCCAGTTCTTCCTCCCGACGGCACAGACGGAGAATCACTCGTTTAATGCCATTGGTGGCAGATGCTCGGCCACCAGCTGAAGTGAATCGGGAAATCGGCTTAGATCAGGAACCCTGGACAATTATATATATGGACAATTACTCAAATGTTACATAATTCACAATCCCCCTAGACTCCAGCATAATTCACACACTACCACATGCTCAGATTAAAAGAAAATTTGAAAATTTAAGAATGCACAGAAATTACCTTCAGTAAAAAAAATTTAGAATTAAATGACTAGTATTTATAGACTGTTCGTCAACTTAATAATCCCTTATTACAATTTCGAGATGAGTTGCAAACTTAAACAGGTTCATAATACATATACATTTTCATATACATCTATATTTAGTTAATAATACATTTTCTTATGCCCCTCCTGATATAATTAGAAAAAATATACAGCCATAAATACTTTGTAAATACTTTAACTCAGCCAGTGTTAACTTTCAAGACATGAATAAACAGAATTTAACCCGCGCTTGCCACGTGGTGACTTCACATATATATATCGCCTTGCATCGGCGTTGATTCAAGTTAAATTACAATTCTTTTTATTAAATAATAAGTAAGGTACCTTGAACACACTTACCGGAGAGTTGCTAGTTGTTTATCTAAGCATAGTAGATATCAGTATACAAAATTCAAACTGGTAGCCGCCGGGAGAGAATGGTTGATGAGTTGCGTTCGGCTGCCTGACGAATACTGCCCAGCGCAGTGACAGAAAAAACATTACGTATCGCTCCCCACAGAGCGTGCACGGATCGGCAAACAAGCATGCAGATAACAGAGTAGACACCGCTCAGATAATTAATTAACATACCCCGCAATGACAGTCACATAATTAACTAGGAAATAGCCGAGTTATTCCAAAACTCGGCACAGTATCCTCGTCGTATTCATCTACTCTTTGGCTAAGTGTGTTAACATTTTCAAACTTCCCCCCGAAAGTTTCCCTTATCTCCTTAATGAAATTCTCTATTTTACCCTCAAATTGTTTTAAATTTTCTTCATTTATTTTCTCAATGTGTTTTAAACTGTCCCTCAAGGTTTCATTTTGCTTCCTTGAGTTCTCCTCCTGCTTCCTAAAGTTTTCATCTATTTTGTCAAATTTTTCGCTCAATGTTTCATTTTGCTTCCATGTGTTTTCATCTATTTTATCAAATTTTTCCTCCTGTCTCCTAAAATTTTCCTTATTTTCCTCATTGGTTTGCTTTAAGTTTTCCTCCTGTTTCCTAAAATTTTCATCTATTTTATCATTGGTTTGTTTGTTTTGTTCCTTCAAAGTTTCGTTTTGTTTCTTTGAAGTTTCCTCCTGTTTCCTAAAGTTTTCATTATTGCTTTCCTTAATGCTATCAATTTTCTCCATCATTAGCCTCATCATTTCTTGCCAATCTGGTTCTCTTCTGGTTTCCGTTTTATCGGGTTGGTCCCCTTGGGCATCCTCTTCAACTATTTCCTTTTCCGTGTCCATAATTGCTTCAGTTTCTTCTTTATCGCCTGTCTGTTGTTCCATTTCACTGTCCGTGACTACTTCTATCTCTCGTTCCTGTCCACCTTCTTCCTTCTCCTTGTCTTCTGCCCTCTTCTTCGATCTGCCTCTGGTATTATGCATTTCTTGTTTTCTCATAGTTGCCGACAAAAATTAGTTTTTTCGTTATATTATTTTTCGTATATCTCGAAATTTCTTTACTAATTAAAGCCCTTTTAAGTTGAGCGCCATCTTGTAACGTCTCGCGGGTTTTCTCTCGGAGTCTTATAAAATATACGTTTCCTAAAAAGGTTTCTTATCGTCTCCCTTGCGATCGTCACTGTAATTGTTTATTGAAATAATGTTTTATTTGTCCCACGTTGTTAGCGGCCTCTTGTAACGTCTCGCGGGTATTCCTCTCGGTGTATTATAGAAATTTTACGTCTATTTATGCCCCTCGAAAATCTCGCTTTAATGAGAGTCACAGAATTTGTTATAATTTATGTTCAATGTTTCCAAAAATCGAGTGTGTGTGATTATGCAGATATTTCCCTTAGATTTTATTTGGGTGAATTCAATACTGTTGTTTGACTGTAGTTAGAAGAGAGAGTGGAAAGAGAATTACTCTCTTGGCATACGATGAATTAATTTAAATTTCTCCGCTCATGAGACCAGCTGATTGTGACATTTACAAACAAATTTCAGGTTAAATTAACACCAAATGGTATGTAATATTTTCTGGTTGTCCGTTCTCTTCTCTGTCTCCAGACAATCTGTAACCAACTACCATCTACTGAAA
Organism: Magicicada septendecula; assembly: GCA_034769895.1. NCBI lineage: Eukaryota > Metazoa > Arthropoda > Insecta > Hemiptera > Cicadidae > Magicicada > Magicicada septendecula. Next base: position 28,501,345 of record CM068367.1, on the reverse strand, counting down.
ATAATACACATTTTATTCAAATAACAAAGTATTCATTAGATTTATTTAGTAAATTTTTGTTTGATCTTCTCCCAAAACAGAAATGTATAATCGATTTTTACTGACAACACAACATTAGTTCGATCTTATTTTTTAAACATATAATGTATAACAAATATTTTTATTTTTTTATTTCAAAACAAAAATAAAGAAATAATTTATTAATTTCCCAGGGTTATTGTAGAGTTCTTTGTACTATGAGAAGGTCAGAAATGAATATTTTAATACCAAGCTTTACAAAAATACAGTTTTATAATTTGTATTATTTATGTTATGTAGTTGCCTGGTTTACCGCTAGATAGCAGATCACGTCTTCACTGAAAACTCGAAATTTATTTAATGGCGGCAAGAAATTCACAGGAATCCGGTCTGCTGGTTTTTTGGTTAACAAAAATAATAAAGTTTGTTTTCACCTCTTTTCCTGAAGTGTTTAAAGATATGGTGCTGTTTCTAGTGTTATGAAGTTATAATTGAGATGTAATTTAGTTAAATTTACTTGGTAACGATCTCACCCAAATATCGACGTTCTTTAGACTAGGCCTGGATCTCGTAGTTTGATTTTTTCAAAGTTTCATCAAATTAAGGGCGTGAATGGTTCTACTCGAAGGAGTTCTAATATGCAGTGGACATCACTCGTCAATTTTATTGATTTAGCACTACTTATTCCAAATGGTATTCGTTAATTTTTTACAAATTTTTATAGGCATTACACTTTTTCAAACGTTCACTTCCAAATTGTTTTAACAATTAAATTCCAATCTTGTTAGTTGGTTACTGTTAGTAACCAAGAATTTCTATGGTTTTTTATTGGTGAATCTATATACTTTTTAGTATATAGCCTATTATTAATTATTATAAATTTATTTCTTCTTTTTATAAAAATAATCCTTTTTAGATTTTATTTATAATCGAATTTAATTTATTTAAGGTTTTTCTTTATATTTTTCCTTAAACTTGTACCTCGGTATTTTATAAAATAATCCCTTTTAATTTGATTCATTTAGAATTTATTATTTACTTAATGTATCCTTACTCTAAACTATTTTTCCTATGCCATCTTGCTAACATAGTATTATTTTATATTATTATTATTTTATATCTAACCCTGGGTTATCCTATATTTAAACAAAATCATTATATTAAACACAAAGATTATTCCTAAGTACAAGACCTTTGTGGCCTACACAATACAAAATTACACAAAATACAAGAAATACAAAATTTGTCAGCAGCAATATAGTCCACTGCTACAATTGATTGTTTTTTCATTTACAGTACCAATCTGTGAGATGCTCTTTTTAAAAGTTTACACTCTCACTAAATACACTATATTTCACTTTGTACACTATATTTCACTTTGTTCTTGTTTACAGTGTTTTGTAGTACAAAGTTTTTTATAGCTTGGTACATAATACCCATTTCTGACTTTTAGAATGAGGTGATTACTGGTTTTAACGATGGTGATTGCGTTATCATATTTGGGCATGGTTTATATAACGTTACAATATATATATATATATATATATATATATATCCATCCCAAAATAAAGGCATTAACATTTCTAATATATTAAATACAATTAATTTACATAAGAATATAAAATTCACAACAGGAGAAGAATCGAATAATAAACTGAATTACTTAGACCTAACCATAAATAGAACTGAAAATAATTGTAAGTACTCAATATACAGAAAACCATCTCAAACTAATTTAATAATTCCATATAAGCCTAATCATCCTTCCCAACATAAAATGGCAGCATTCAATTCATTAATGTACCATATGTATAGAATCCCATTAAATAAATAAGAAAGGACCAAAGAAAGAAATATTAGCAAGGAAATAGCAATAGACAATGGATACAAAATAAAAACTATAAATAAATTAGAAAATAAATAAAACGTAAACTTACTTTTGTCCTGTGTAAAAGATTACACTAATTCAGCAATTCCTTCCCTGTCACAGTCGCTATCAGAGCTGTTGCTGTCCGTGTCTGAGCTGTCTGAAGTGCTTGTTATCAAGGTTGATGATAAAGGAATCCACAAAATTGTCTAAGTTTGGTTCCAGTGAAGCATAATACTCTTCCACTTCTTGAACATGTTTTATTTTATGTTTCCACTCTTCAGGTCCCATTACACTAAACTTCTCCTCACACAATCTTCTCACTTTGTTTATACTGAATGAAATGTTCTGTCTCATGACAAATCCTTTCACCTCAGCCCAAATTAGTTCAATAGGGTTGAGGTCAGGATGATAGGGCGGGAGATGTAACACCTCATGTCCTTTACTTTCCAAAATATCGTTTAAAACACAGTTTTTGAATTACCCCTTATACAATTTAATACGTTTATAAATCTGCTGTTTCAGCATAGTGTCTGAATAAGGTATCCCCTTTCTAGTCAACTACTGCTTCACCTCATCTTTCTTGCTATTTGATGTGGGTACTTTTTCTACTTTAATGTTATGATAAGGGGCGTGATCAATCACAAGAACTGATCGAGGTTCTAGTTTTGAAAGTAGCTTTTCACGTATCCACTTCGTATAGGTCTCCTTATTCATATTTTTGTGATAGTCTCCTGAAGAAGATGACACTTTCCACATAGTTAGTGGACCAAGAATGAAACGTTTTTCCCCTCCAGCATCAATAATAATCATACGATTCCGTTAGAAATCGGAGAATAATGCCTTGGCTGGAATCGTCGCCTTACTTTTCCATTTACATGAGAAGAATTAATGTATGTTTCATCCATATAAATTATAGGACAGCTTTCATCTCTATATTTCTTGACAGCTTGGAGATAATTAATCATCTGTTCTCTGATATCAGATTGTTCAATAAGAGATTTTCTATTATTCCTATTTTTTTCCAATGAAACCCCAGTTTTTTCAGGATTACACACACACTTTTTTCACTTCTGGTAAACCTTATTCTTTTTTGACGTTTTTCTCTCATTTTTTGTTATTGTATAAAATTCATGCACTAATCGCCGCACAACACCTTGATCAAACTCATCTAGATCAAACTCATCTAGTCGCGTTCGTTTGCTTCTTGTTCGGAGTAACAAATGAAGTAGGCGTATCACCCTCTTTGCAGTTTTCAAGTTCTCGTAATTCCTTGTTTATTTTGGTCACCACATATTCAGAAACGCCATTAGTAGCAGTAGTTCGCTCCCTAGCTCTAACAACTGGAATCATCACCTCTTTGTTATCAGCCTCTTTCTTCATAAATTTAAACACATTGCTAATTATTTCCCTGATTTGACCATTTAGAACTTTCCCGCCTAGCCTACTGTTCACACCAGCCATTATGAACCATTTTAATAGTTTCACTTTATTAGTTCACACACACACACACACACACACACACACACACACACACACACACACACACACACACACACACACACACACACACACACACACACACACACACACACACACACACACACACACACACACACACACACAGAGCACTAGCACATATTCGCAAGACAACACCGACTACTGAAAAAATATCAAGACTATTACAAAACAGATAATTCACAGAAGTCAACAATCAGGACGACCGAAACACACTGAGACATTACAGAACAAAAGCCTGTTCGCTGTATCGTGAGTCAATGTTTACAGGAATGTTAATGGTTTACCCCGTGCACCTCACCCTTACCACTCCCGGATTCAAGAGCTCGGCTATTATGCACTGGTAGCTATATATGGGGTTTAAAAACAAAGTTTGTATCAAAATATATAGTTCAGATAACAATTAATAAAAAAGAAAGTGATGATCACATGTTCTGTGGTTTCCAAGAAAAGCGTCCTCATGGGGAAAAACATTGTTTTCAAGAAACATTATATATATTTAGCACTGTTGTTTAAATACATCTATTCTATACAATAGTTCACCCAGTGAAATGTATACAGAATTAATGTGGGTTCTCCTCTACATAAGTGGTCTTGAATCTCCTTTCAGCCAGGAGCACTTTATTGTATTAACATGAAACACTTCAGTGGTTAACTGAAGACATTGTATATTAATAAAGATATACCCATTAAATCCGGAAAAGTGATCTTAATGAGACTAACTAGTGATTCTTGTGCTAACTAGTGTGTGATGAAGATTTAGTCTTACAACTGCAAACTTGTTTTCATCTGTTTCAGGTGTCAACAAGGGCAACAAAACTTCATAAGACAAATGGAAGAAGTCAGATTTGAGAACAAGGTACGTGGTTTAAAAGTAAAAAATGTAGTTTTTTCTCTTAATGTAGATACCAACTTAATACACTTGCACATACATGTACTTTATTGACACATATTTTGTACATATATATTTTATTTTAATAAGAGCTTATTCACCATCATTTTTATTATATTAATTGCTGTACAGAGTATGGTGTGTGTGTGTGTGTGAAGAGAGAGAGAGAGAGAGAGAGAGAGAGAGAGAGAGAGAGAGAGAGAGAGAGAGAGAGAGAGAGAGAATATTATATATTGACCATAATAATTACGGCTTCTAATTGATATTGAGTTTCGGTCTGATAAAAATGCAGTTTTTATGCGATATTTCGAGATTTATTTTATCTTATATTCATGCTTATAACATAAAAAATATAGTAGTATAATTGTAATGATAATTCTAATTCTAGTACAGTCAGCTCCCGATTATCCAGGATAATCACCGGCAGGGTGATCACGGATAAGTCAAAATCCCAGTTAAAGCAAAAATTGTTACCTAGTGCTTAAATGAAGGTCTTAGTTAAAAATAAAATATGTGTGTACAATTAAGTAGTACATACCTTTTATTACACAATAAAAATTAATCAAATCACGTTTTTGTCAATTAAAATTGTATATTTATAAGCCGAACAATATGTACAAAGTCAGTGTTTATACACGCTGAAAATAATTTGGTAATAATTTTTGCTTCTTAGCACTTGCTGTATTCCTTAAAATAGAAAACCTAATTTTGCGTAAAACCAACTTGTTACACAACAAAGCGTCTTCTTGACCTTCTAAATAGTCAAGAAGCCCCTCCACGTAATTGAGCGCTGTCCCGTGTGTGACTTTGGGCTCGGAAACACATTCATCACTCCCCTCCCCCTCATCTTCACTACCACTCTCACTTTCTGCTACGCCCTGCGCACGCATCAATATTTCGTCGTCTGTCAAAACGTCAAACGCAGGCATGTTAGTGTCGACTTCAAACCACTCGTTTATGTTATCTTGGTCAACGTTTTCACCACCTGGGACAGTGTTTGCTAACTGGGCCAAGTCAGCTGAGGTTGCAATATCATCCTCAAACCCAGCAAAATCCTTATCTTCTGATATGTCGGGAAATATTTTTTCCAAGAGTTTGTCATCATAGTGGGTTTAACTTTGTCCCACACAGCCGCAGTCTCGTAGATCGCGTCCAGAACACTTAGTCCCTTACAAAAGGTGTTCAAATCGTTCCCTTCTTCTTTAAACTTTCTCAAATTACTTGACCGATAGTTACGTTTACAGTAACTATTACCCGTTGATCCATTGGCTGGATCAAAGCTGTAACCTTGGGTGGCAGGTATTTAACAACGATCTGTCCATCGTTGGATCTGAGGAACATTTCACTTGGATGTGATTTAGCATTGTCTAATGCTAACAGTGCTTTTGGGGGAAGTCCTTGTGATTTTAAAAACTCTCGAATTTGTGGACAAAACTTATTGTGGAACCAATCATAAAAAATGTCTTTATTCATCCAACCTTTCTTTTTATTGTAGTAAATCACAGGCATATTAACTGCTCGTGTTCCTTTAAATGATCGTGTGTTTTTTTCCCATCACTAGGAGCTTAAGTTTGTGTCCCAGTCGTGTTAGAAAACACATTACCGTTATTCGTTCCTTACTAACTGTGTGTCCCGGCACACTTTTTTCATTTTCAGATGCTAAAGTTTTCATCGGTAAGCACTTCCAAAATAATCCCGACTCGTCGGAATTGTAAATTTGTGCTGGTTGTAAATTTTCATCCAAAATAAACTGATTAAAGTCTTTGCAAACTGTTCTGCTGCCATTTGATTGTCACTCAATTTTTTTCCACGAATTTCCAACTCTCTTATGCTGTGATGTTGTTTGAATCATGTCAGCCAGCCAGATGATGCGTCGAAATTTCCTGCTAGACCTAAAGCTTCGAAAAAACTTAGCTTTTTCGGCGCATATTCGTCCACTTACAGAATTCCCTTGTGCTCGTTGATTATTGAACCACTCGAGTAAAGCTCGGTCCAAGTCTTCGTACGTTAACTTCATCATAGTTTTCCGTTTCTTCATGCCAGATGATGAGTTAGAAGAACGCGTAAATTTTAAAAGTTCCACCTTTTTCTTAACCAAATCATGAACTGTTTGATCACCAATTCCATATTCGTCCTTTAACAATTTAACAGTGTGGCCCTTCTCATATTTTTCTATAATCTCTAGTTTTTTCTGAATCTATAAAACAATCCTTTTACAGTTTTTATCCATTTCGAAACTCAAATCACAAACAAAACATGCAAACACAATAAAATAACATGTGAGGGTAAACAATCCAGTTAAGCATGAGTCACAATGCAACGAATGACTGACTGGACTGTGAAGGTCAAACTTGGCACACCCCGCTACACTCTCTGTGCCTAAAGCCAGTTCGCACTAAGATGAGCCGTGCGATTTGATGCAGTATGTTGCGTCTTCTAATCTCGCACATGCGCAGTATTAAGAGGCCGTCAAATTGTATCGTAACACATTAAACAGACTATCATTTGCTTATAATACAGTAGAACTCTATTTATCTGAACTAATGATTGCCAGACGTAATTCGGATGTGCAGAAATTCGGATAATTGGGACAAACATAAGAAAAAGGTTATGTTATGAAAGAAAACGCGAAAATTGCTCAAAAATCACTTTTGTTTATTTTTATTACGCGAGTACATTATCTTAATAAAAACCAGATCACATGTGTTTTGCAAAAAGTTCACTTTTACTACAAAATAATTAAAAATAATACTCACACATAATTATAATTTTTCAACTGAACATGTCAAACAAAGTTAATTGTTTTGACGTAAAAACTCGTTTGCATGCAGCCAGGTCCCGAAAACGCTTGATGGCAAGAAACTGCACATGATCGCATTCAGACTGGCGTTCCATCCACTTTAAAGCAATGTCAAAACAAGCGAATGCCTCACTCGCCGTAAGTTCCTTTTCTGGTTCAACTGAAGCAACGTTGTCATCTTCTTCGTCCACCTGGTGAGATTCATCATTTACACTTTGGATAATTTCATCATCGTCAAAATTTGATATCCAGGGTCTGGTGAATTGCACTGCAACCACTCGTTTGTTGTCCACGTCACACTCAGAACAGCCAGGAATTTGTACAATGATTTTCTGGATGTCTTCAGTTGATACAGCTTCATTTTCTTCGACACTTTCTTTTGCTATTTTTTCCTCTTCCTTCTTGTTCATTGTCTCTTCTTTTTCTTCCTAGATTTGTTGTTTTGTCGGAATTCCATTAATTTTATTCCATTCCCTCTTTAATGTTACGGTTTTTATCAAATTCCATGAATCGGCTATAATGTAACAACATTCCTTTAAATCAATTTTCTTATGGTATGCTACTGTACCTTCTTCATCTTCATCTGCTAACAGCAGCTTACGTAAAAATTGCCTTCTGAAAGCCCTAGGATTTTTCAATTTTCCTATTAAAAGCAATGGGAGTCGATGACTGCCCATTGAATTGGCACAAGTAAGCAATGTCACACGTTCTTTACTAATTTTGTGACCAGGAGCACTAGCGTCTCTCTTTTAAGCCAAAGTTTTACGGGGCAATGCTTTCCAATTAAGTCCCGTTTCATCGGCATTGTACACGAATTCAGGATCATAGTTTTTAGTTATGATTTTAAATTCAATAATGAACTTATCAGCTGCATTGTTATCTGCAGAAAGTTTTTCTCCACTCAAATCTAACTCCCGAATACCATGCCTAGCCTTAAAATTATGTAGTCAACCGTTAGTAGCTTTAAATTCGGATAAACCACCTATCTTTTCAGCAAACATTTTTGCTTTTTCACAAACACAGGGGCCAGACTAGGGATTTCCAAGTGACCGTTGCTGTAAAAACCACTTCCATTTAAAAACTGCATCTTCTAGGTGTTTATTTTCAACCGTTCTCATCACTTTTCTGGACGACATTCCATCCTTACTTTCCAAATTAGAAACAAAGTTCAAAATTGAAGAACTATTTCTTTTTATATCAGAAATTGTGGCTGCTCCTACATTATAAGTTTTGGCTAATTTTTTGCCAGACACTCCTTTTTTTAATTGTTCAATTATTTTCACTTTGTCCGTCATTGACAGTACGACATGCTTCCTTTTAGAAAACATTTTATTTACACACTACGCGAACACAAAATGTAAACAACTTGGCAAAATACTGTGCTGTAAAAACAGAACGAATGACATACACCACACGGTAGACAGCAAGACACTGGTTAACTGTAAATATGAGAGAGGTGAGTGACCTGGCGGGGGGATGGGTGCGTCCTTGATATTCTATTTTAAGAACGAGAACAGTAGGCGACAAAACATTGTACTGATCAGTACATAAACTATGACGCATGGCTAATGCAGACTTATACGAATTTCATTTATTTACACTGTTTTTTGTTAGTACGCAACTGGAGTTTGAGTAAACTTTTTTTTTAGAAATTGCATTTGTCTTAATTTCCTAATATTGATTCTAATAATTGGCGATTCAGATAACTGAAGTTCGGATAAATGGAGTTCTACTGTAATTACAACTAGTGATTTATTTGCTACAGTACAACACTGAAAATAATAGTGTTGCAAATACTATAATAAAGTCATTGTAAGCATAGTATGTATCAATATTTTTGCTAAAACTACAATTTTTTGAAATCATATATTTTTCCCGGTTGATCCGCAACCCGTTGACCTGATCCTGGAAAATCGGGAGTTGACTGTATATAAGTTGTATGATATTAACAGTGGTTTTGTGTTGTATAGAGTAACTAATAGTACTTACATATAATGGTGTGAATCACAGATACCACATTACATAACACTATACACTACGATACAAATACGTTATAATACATATTAATTATATTTTTCCACTTTGTATACTGCATAGTGACAGTGTGTGAATCTATTACATGACTGGAAAAGTAGCGGATGCACAAAGTAATGAATTGTGAGGTAACAGTGGAGGAGGGGGTTGATGGGGTTGTTGACTTGTCAGATTTCTATTTTGTGTTTGTTTTCTGGGAATGTATAAGGTTTGTTGAATAACGCTTACTGAGGCTCTGTACGCTGTTTTTTGTTTGTTTGTTTACAGAATGTTGCTTATTTTTTCCGATAGTTATCATATCAAGGAACTGCCGTTTGAAATGATTAGTATCTGTATGTATTATTTTTACTTTGTCAAACTAGAATGTGGCCATGTAGTCGAGCGTGTTGTGTTAAAGACTGTTGGATTGTGTTTATTAGTTTCTATTTTATCACAACTGTATTTGTGTTGATATACTCTTTTTTTTGTAATATTGTTCTGAGCATCTGTAATATTTTTGACTGCAGTTTTCTTGGTATGGAATTTCATAAACAATATTAGATTTTACTTCTATTTAATCTTTGTCTTTGGTGTTCATGAAGTGTTTATTTATTGTATTGACATTTCTGTACACTATTTTGGTGTTTTTGTTAGTTCTCGTAAGTATATTAGAGATTTTATCTGATAGTGTTTTTATATATAGCAAGGAAAAATACTTGGTAGTTGTGATAGTTTGGTCTTGGCTATTGTGCACTGTAAGATGTTCTGTCAATTCTTTGGGTAGGCCTATACATTTATTTGTTTGGTCACCAGTCACATCAGTGGTATTTGAGCATATTTCATTACTCTTTTCAGTATTATTGCTTATTTTTTGTTACTTTGTTTTAACAATGTGCAAATTAGTTTATATAAGATTTTTTGCGACATTGATTTTGTAATGGAATGGGCAGTGACTTGAGTAACGAATATATCTCCCTTTTTGTGGGTTTTGGCACCGCTTTGTGTTGATTTTACCATTAGGCTGATGGAGTAATGAAACATCTAAGTATGGAATTGAAAAGTCCGATTTTTCTAGTTCAACAGTGAACGTTAAATGTGGATGAAAATCATGAAATATTTCTGTTATTATGTTGTGTTTATTTGTTGGTAAAGCGGTGATGATGTCATCTACATATTTGTAAAGAAACTGGATGGAAAATGGTACGGTTTGGAGTTTTTTGTCTAGAATATGTTCGAGATATATATCAGCAAGAAAGGAGGCAATTGGGGATCCCATTGGACATCCGAATAACTGTAAGTAAAAATCCTTATTGAACTGAATATATCCTCTTTCTAGACACAATTTTAAAGCTTCAAGAAACTGTATATTAGGAATTTTTGTGTAAAGCCCAAGTTCATGAAATCTATTAGCTATTATTTCAGTAACAATTGGTATCAATATATTGGTGAAGAGCGATGATATATCCAGTGAGGCAAGTTGATAATTAGGTGGTAATTGAACATTCAATATTTTCTCATGAAAATCAAAGGAATCTTTAACGTTATACTTCTTGGTGGAAAATTGCGATAGAATTGCAGCAAGATATCTGGCTAATTCGTATCTAGGAGATTTTATGAACTACACTATTGGTCTAACTGGATTATCTTGCTTATGATTTTTCACTAGGGAATATAACTTCAGAGGGGTGGGAGCATTATTTATAAGTTTTTAAAAAGTAAATTTGTCTGTGTATTTGTGTATAATATAATAAAGCAGTTCCTTGAAATGATAACTATAAAAAAAAATAAGCAAAATTCCGTAATAAAAAAAACCAGCATACAGAGCTTCTGTAAGTGTTATTCAAACCTTATACATTCCCAGGAAACAAACATAAAATAGAAATCTGACAAGTCAACAACCCCATCAACCCCCTCCTCCACTGGTACCTGACAATTCTTTACTTTGTGCATCCGGTAATTCTTCAGTCACGTAATAGAGTCACAGACTGTCACTAAGCAGTATACAAATGGAATAGAATATAATTAATATGTATCATGATGTATTTGTATCGTAGTGTAGTGTATAGTGTTATGTAATGTGGTATCTGTGATTCACACCAATATATATATATATATATATATATATATATATAATTTGTGATGTTTTCAATTTGTTTCTTCTGCAAGTAGATAATATTGTATATTCTTTTTAACACCTGACGCACGTTTCACTGAAAAATATCAGTATCATCAGAGGTTTCTAAGTGAATTAATAACAATCGTAATAATTCTATCATTAATAATTATTATATATATATATATATATATATATATATATATAAGTACTATTAGTTACTCTACACAACACAACACCACTAGTTAATATCATACAACTTATACACGAGAATTAGAATTATCGTTACAATTATACTACTTTATATTTTATGTTGTAGGCATGAATATGAGATAAAATAAATCTCGAAAGGTCGCATAAAAACTGCATTTTATTAGACCAAAACTCAATACCAACAAGAAACCATGTGTGTGTGTGTGTGTGTGTGTGTGTGTGTTTGTTAAGTAGAATTAAATTAGTCAAATAAGGCAGATTTTGCAACACATTGTACTTCAAGTCTGCAATTGGTGCCATAGAAATAATGCTTGTGTGAGGTCTTGCATTATCCCGCTGCAAAATGATCGATTGCTATACTAAGCACAGTATTTTTTTCATTTAATTGGTCTAAAAGGTTAGCATAGTACTTTATTGCTTCACCCTTTCATGATAATCTATTAAAAGTATTTCTTTGGCACCTCAAAAGCAAAGCAATACCTTCCTGCAGAAAAAATTGACTTTGCCTTTTTCAGATATAGAAAGGCACTATGCATCTATTGTTTTGCTTTTGGAGTGAAATGATGGGCCCATATTTCATTAGTCATTACAAATCTACCTTTCAGATATTTGTTGAAATGATCCAAACATTCGTTTGTAACTTGCATTCCAATATATTTTTGATCAGGTAACAAACACAGCACACATCTTGTGTACAGCTTTCTCATATCTAATTCCTGAATAGGAATGTGATATAACATTTTATCTTAGATGTCCAGTCTTAACAATTTCAGACACCTTCAAACAGCGATCTTCCAAAACAGCATCGTGCACTTTATTTCTGGTGTAGTGGCACTTTTCGGTCACCCACTGCGGGGTCGTCTTCCAAACTTCCACAACCGTGTTTAAATTCAGTTATCGATATTTTTCACTGCCCTCCTCCTCTCTTTTCCTATGGCACTACAGCCCGAAGTTGAGCCTTCGCCTCCTCTATCCTGACCCACCATGTCTCTCTGTCAGTAGCAAAGGACTTCCATTCCATGCACTCCCAACATCTCTCTTGGATCCACAGCAGCAGCAGCTTCCCATCTTTCATTTCATTAAAATTTTCTGTTGTGTTGAACATTTCTTAACAAAAAATTAATGACTGCATGATGTGTAATGAATAAAAATATATTATATTTTCAACAGTGAACTGGGAAATAATGTTGAGAGATGACTTTGTTTACACAACTGTTTGTATTTGCAGCAGACCAACTTGATGGTTTACAACTGTTCATGAGGCATGCATACGGTGTCATGATCAGGTGAAAAACAGAAAAGCAACGCATACCTTTATATGGTAGGCCATGGACTTATCAAATTGCCTTTGTACCTTGTATTAAGCATACCACTTGCAGGAAAAGGCAATAGTGAATGTTTCAAGATTACACCATTCACTTATTTCTCTTTTATCATCAATACCTGATTGGTTTGATGCGGTACTCAGGTTCTTCATATCATGACCCAGCCTCTTTATCTCTGTCCGCCTACAACATCACACAACCTCAACAATCAACTTAGATATTTCAGTCTCTGCGTTCCTCTCCAATACTTACCATTCATTGGGCTCCTTTCACCAAAGTCGTTAATCCTCGTTGTCTCAACCAGCGTCTTCGCAAACGTCTCCTTTTCTCCCATTGTTTCAAGAACATGTCCATATTTATTCAATTACTTTGTCCATCCAGTTTATTTTTAATATTCTTCTTTAGCAGCACATTTAGCAGCAAATGCTTCTGTGGTCGTGTCTTTCAGCTTTCTGTATTGCCCAAGTTTTGTATCCAGTTTACACAATGCAGTGGTGCCAATATATAACGTGAGGACCTTCTGCTTCCCAATTGCAAATCCAGTATTTGACTTTAACAAATTTGGTTCTCTGCTGTGATCTGTGTCTTCTGTAGTTGAATTCCTCTCAGTTATTCTTACCAGTTTTAATGTTTACAGAATCCAACTTTTGTTTTTAACTTGTGTTCTTCTTCTTATAATTTTTCTATAATGTTCGATGTGTTTTCTAAATTATTATTGTTGTATGCAAGTAGAGACCATGAAAGAATATGTAACATTTTTATTGTTTCCTTTACAGTAAAATACTCTCAAGCAATTGTAATAATTGTGTATAAAAGTAAATTTAATTCCTTAATATTTATAGGCTGTTTTAACGGTTGAAGTAAAGAAAGAAGCAGACATAGAAGAAGCAGAGACTGAACAGGTAATGTACATTACACAAACCTGATTACTTGTTAGTCTATAGGTATTTAATCTAGTTAGGTTGTACAGTGTCATGTACCACTTAAGATTAGGACCACTTTCATCTGTAGGTATTTATGTTAAAACATCACCAGAATACGCAAAATACAAGTATGATAGTATTGCATGCATTTAAATTTGCTGCATGGGATTTGGTAATTAAAATCACACACACAACACAATGTTGTAAGTGCAGAGTGTGGATATTTGTTACAAAAATTGATGAATGATTATATATATTTTACGTTATTTTTTAATTGTCTCTTTTTGTACACTGAATAACTGAGAAGGGAAAATATTTTTTACAATTTTTCAATTTGCAGGATGCATTGCCAGTTGTAAATTCTGTCATAAAAGGAGAACCATATGTAAAAGAAGAATTCATCAAAGGAGAGAATGAACAGTTTGTTGATCAGGTATGGTGCATTTGTTACATTTGTATATTATAATGAACATTTATTGTTACAATGAACAGTATTGTTGTTATTTGTAAACCTATCAGTTAAAACAGTTTGAGCCAGTATCCAATGGGAGTCATTGTTACATGTGCTTTCCTTAGTCTACATGGTTTAGCCAAAACATTTTGTATCTGTTACTTTGTTGTGATTTACAAATGCGACCTTATTGGCTTCAGTTGTTATTGGGTCCTTTTTGTCTTGCTAAACTGGTGCATCACTATGTGCATCTCTTCCTATCATGTCTGTCCTTTAGTTGAATTTTCCTTTGGACTGACTCTATGGTGGTATTCTGGATAAATACTTCACTGTACAAACTTAAGACTTTTGTAAGTGACTGGGTGGGTGTGATTATTGAATGGATGGCCGTCCCATCTTGATAACACATTCCTTCTCATTTGAATGCTGCCAACTGTACTCCCCGAGCTCTTTTGACTGAACCTGTTATTAATCACCATTTGTGGTGGACTGGTCCTCCATTCCATCTTGAAGACCTCTACTTGGCCATCATCTTCTTTTCTGTAAGGGAAATTTTAGTTATGACCTACAACTCTGACCTTACCATCAGACCTTGTTAACTCAAGGTTAGTTATCCAATTCTTATTGCATTTGATCTGTTCATAAGGCCATTAGGAAATGTCTTAATCGAATTGACCTTGTGTTTCAGTGCCTCAAAATTTTTCAGGGTCTACGGGATTATTGTTTTTCCTCCTTTGGAAGCGGAACTCCGAAAAAAGTTAAGAAAGTTTTGTACTGCTTTCAGGGCCACAGAATAATGGGGTCCTGGTACTGACTTTCTGCTTTCAAATAAAGAAGCTGTAATTTTCAGTTTTTTGTTGGCAAATTCCAGACCAATATTGGAAGTCTGCAAAAAGAAATGAACGATAGTACTTAAGATAAAGATTATTGCTGATGTTTGATTTTGACAAATGCTTAGTTTTGTACTAGGGCTGATGAGGGGAACAATTTAAAAAGTAGTAGTAAATGTTTGTAATAATTTGCTTTTTCTTTTCATATTTTTTTTCAGTAATTTATTTTTGGACCCAAGAAGTTTTGGAACGCAGTTCCGGCGCTTTCCCACTGAAATCAAGCCCTATATATATTATAATGGTAGAACCTCTCTTACTGTTCTAATGTTATATTTTAATGAGGGTGTAATCATAATAAATAACACTAGAAAGTTTTATTAAAATTCATGTAATTTTTTATTAACAATTTTGTTATTTGGTTTTTGGTTTTAAACTCATTATTATTTTTACTTGATATTACGTGCAATTTGCACTTTTATATTACAAATAATTCTCTTATCTATCTTACGATTCCAAATTATCATAATTTGTATGTGCTTATTACGCATAATTCTTAATACTACGTTAGACACAAACATATTATATAATGTTCTAATGTAATACATTATTATCAAATTTTCTATTGCTCTGAGCTAGCTCAATTATTATTTTATTTAATCTTGTAATTATCTAATTCTTTTTCTCTTTATAACTACTAAATGCTCTTCATAACTGCATCTGCGTTATTTATTGTTACTTCCTCTAACGAGGTTGACATTTATTATTAATAATTATAGATTTTGAATTTACAGTTACTGCTAACTTTTTATCGTTTAACACTCTTCTCCTATTATGGTACTTAATAAACAAACACAACACATTTACAATTATACAGTTATTTGAATCATCTTAGAATCTAATTGGCTATTCTTTTTCTCTTTTCTTTGATATTTAAAGTCTTTTGATTTGGTCTCGGTTTCTTATGAATACATGGTTATTTGTCACCTTGTTATTTGTGTGGTGCATATGAAGCGTGTCCTCTTCGTCCTGGATACAAATGACCCTTATGGTCTGGAAGTCCTGGAGTCGGGTTGTCTTGGAGTCTTGTAGTCCCTCGTCACTGGATTCTTGTATTCTGCTTCATTGGATGCTCGTACTCTGCTGCATTGGCCGCTCGTACTCTGCTGCATTGGCTGCTTGTACTCTGCTGCATTGGCTGCTCCTAGTCTGCTGCATTGGCTGCTCATACTCTGCTGTATTAGCTGCTCTGGCTGTCGTTCAACTCTAGACGATCTAGTAGTTGGACATAGCCTCTGGCAGTCCTGATGATTGAACCAAAAAAAGTTGTAGTCCTTGGACAGCGCCTCCTGCTGCTATGATGGTCTGATGAGTAAGAGAGCGATGATTGCGCATCCTCGTATTTATACCCAAGGCGCCGAAATCATGTCTCGACAATATTCTGCCTGTTCACAATTGTCGAGTGCGTCACTTTTAATCCCGCTTTCTAATGACACTTCATTTACTCGTCTTCGCGAATTGCGAAGTCTTTGACACATTATACAATTATACCTTCGATTGGTAATTTTTAGGCGTTCATCATGCACAAAACTGCTTTTCTTTATCTTAATTACTCTAATAACTATTAATTTTTAACTTCTTATTATTTCACTTTTTGTTTGTTTCGCACTATTTTTTATCTATGTGTTTGTGTTATTTTAACACACATTTTGGTGTCTTCAGTTTTTCGCTACTATGCACGTAAGCCTAGTAAATTAATTAAATACAATTAATTTATATCGTTATCGAAAGGGTGGCGCCTTTCATGAATGAACCGGCCGTCTCACACACACACACACACACATACACACACACTTACTTGTGTACACAAATACAGAGAGGAGCTGCTTTGCTCCCTGTCCTAACACGCAAGTCAGGTGTTTCCATTACAATTTATATTGCAGTCTGAATTATTATTATTATTCAAATGCGTTATTTATATCTTCTAATCGCTTATTTAAAATACTCAGTGCAATGCGCAGTACTCAACATAATTGTACTGTTGCAATATATATATATATGTATCGCTACGAACAAAAGGGTGGACATTGTGTATAAAATTTGCTCGTTGCGGAGGACGCATCACTATGAGGCGTCCAAGGCTACAATTAGTCGTCCAGTCCGTGTAGGCGCTAATGTTTTATGTAGTTATATTGTATCCTAAACACTGATCCGAGTGCTACCTATATCTGGTTTTGGTTCTGCGCTGACGTCATTCAGTAATGTATGAGCGACATACACATTGGGTCATCTGTTTACTCAGTTGTTTTTCTTGGCTTGAAGTGGGTTTTCCTTGTTTTTGTTTACGTATTATTTTTCGTTCATTAAATGTAAGTGTATTTATTATTTAGTGACATTCATAATTTCTATGTAAATACGTATAAATGTATTCTGTACAAATACAGAGTTAAGTGTATTACTAAAATTTTCACTTAAGCAACGCTACTATATAATACTGAGAATTCGTCCAGTACATAATACTAAGTACATGAAGAAACAAACGTGAATTCACAGACTGAAATTAATGCACTAATTTTAATTAACAACTAGTTGAAATATTGTGGAATACGACAAAATTAATTAATTTTGTATATCTAAAATCGGATTCTTTAAGCTATTTGCTTGACAAATACTGAAATACATGTGTCGTGATGTTCGTGTTTAACCTCGGTAATTCTGTTTAATGTGGTTAATTTTAGTTTAAAAAAGATTATAATAATTAAACATTTGTTACATTAAACTATTCTGAATCCAAAAATTCTTATTTGTGTATACAAAAGACATTTATATTATGCCTTGGAGATGAATCATAGAAGTCGATCATGATTAAAAAACATTTGTTGTTATTATAACTTTCCACGACTGATTATTAACCCACAACTCCAAAAAATTGGCCCGTGCAAATTCAGAGTCCTGACTTGAATTTGCAGACATTCTTGTTTTTAAGGAGTTGATTACCAGTAAACTGGCAATGCTACGTTGAATAGTCTATAGTAGGTTGTAAGCATTAACTCAAGTAGCTGAATTAAGCTAATTAAATAAGAAAAATAATACTAATTTACTAACTTTTTGCGTGCGTTATTTAGGTGTAACATTTTTTACCATATTATTAACGGGTGTCATTACAATTTGTCTTCTAAAACGTTTCATAAGTCATGATCTTTTATAAAACTCAATGCACAAATAGTTCAATTTATCGTAGCCTGTTCGTTTTATTGTAGCCTGTTTTGGTTTATTTAGTTCTGCCCATTTTCTCTTTAAATTATAAATTCTGTACATTAATGCTACATTGCAACTATTAAAGTGCACAATTGAGAAATAGGGACTTTACATTCAATTAAGATGTAATTTCCTTTTTAATTTACAATTGTTGTGAATTGATTGCCAAAGCTTAAAGCAGATTAAACTAATAAACACTAAACTAAGAGACCATTCATTTTGTTCTTATAAAATTTACATGAACACTGAAATATTTCTGGAGTATATGTGTAAATATGTAATAAAGTAGGAATACTAATGTAAATACTTGTTAGACAGTTACGTATTATATACTAATCAAAATTAGGTTTATCAGCAAACGTAATGAATTATCTAAAATGTGCATTATTATTTTAAACCATCACTCGTTTTTACGCGGATATAAAGCATAACTTCTTTCGTTCATCAACCTGACTAGTGTATAAATCACCACTAAACAGTTATGACTACATAGCAAGGTTACACACTAAATGAAAATGAGTTTGTTTATTAAGTGGAAGCCAGAACAGCATTGAATATTATGTCTTAAATTGTATACACAGCTGGTGTATGTTACTAAATAGTTCTCCTTGATAGTACAACATCTGACGACAATATTGCTACATACCTTCTTGAAACAATTTGTTAGTCATCACTACGAGAACTTGTACATATGATAATTGTGGTAAGCAATTCGAACTAAGGATAGGCGCACACTTGTGATTATCTGTTGTAATAAAAAAAAAAATCGTGGGCACGAAAAAATATTGAAGTTCGCACACTTGCAATAAATACATCGCAATTTTACCATAATTTTTGTCATTATTTGTCAGTATAGAAAGGAAGCGATACAAAAAATAATACTGGGTACATCCAATTATCAGTCAGAGGACGCTGAATGAACAGTTTTATAAAATTCGTGTGGATTTACGATTACACTTTCAATCAAACTGACTTTCCTAACTGTTTCGGTGCTGTGGATGATAAGCACATAAGACTAAAGAAACCTGAAAACTCCGGTTCACAGTTTTATAATAATTGTAAGAACTTTTCTCCTCGATACTTTTTGGCGTAGTTGACGCTGACTACTGTTTCATAGCAATTGCTGTAGGATCATGTGGTTCAATTGGCGATTGTAATGTATTCAAAAATTCAAATTTTGGTCGAAGACTACAAACCAACAAATTAAACATTCCTAACGCACAAATGTTACTATACAATGAGCAAGGGAAACCTATGCCATTTGTTTTCGTAGGAGATGAGGCATTTGCATTGTCGCAACATATCCTTAAGCCTTATCTGAGGAGATATCTAACTGTTACACAACGAGTTTATAACTACAGATTTCTTCTCCTTTGCAAATAATTCACTCCAATTTTGTATTACATTTACGCACACTTCGCCCCACAGTTTTTCTTTTATATTACGGTCGCTGTATTCTTTTAACCGCTTATCGAACAGAGCTGGTCATTTTTCAACTTCAATGATAATTAGCTCTGGGTCTAGGACACAATTTACAGTATAATCAGATTCGGTGCCAGATATGATGCTAGTCTACTCAGCACACTCGTCTCAAGACTAACAGCCAAGCAATCGTGGCTACAGAATCGCAAGTGAGTGCAGGTCTGTACATATCTGTGTGATTTATTTGAGCCAGCGACAATCGCGTCGCTCATAAAATGGAACATGTTGCTATTTTTTAATCGCTGCAATTTCTCAGTCACAAGTGAGTGCACTGGCATTTAAAACTGTTTTCCATTCTTTGCGATTTATCAGTCGTGCGACAAAAATCGCAAGTGTTTGTCTAAGCTAACCGATTTTCTGACCGTGAATTGACCACAGGACTGTTCTTTCCCAAAAAAAATTAGTTTCTTATTAATGAAAATATCTGGTAATATCAGCTCGCCAAGTAATCGACATTTCTTTCTAATTGAATTCCGTAAGTATATAAATTTAGTGTTAATGTTTATGTAAATACTGGAAACATGGTGTTTGTTATTATTCTTAACATAGGAATTAATTTGACCAGGGTTTCCTTACAAAAGGCTTCGTTTTACCTCGAGCAACTGTCTGCAGTGAGACTAGAGATCTTCCTTCCACAATTTTTTTATAAAGAGAAGAAAGATTAATCAATTTTTTTTCAATTTTTGTCTTTATAGATCTCATTTTAAGTCTCATTTTAGAACATGTTGTTATTATTTTGTTCTACTATTTGTAACTTATGAAAATCTAAAACAATTAAGAACACTGGCTTCACCAACACGAATTTTATGCCTTGAAGGATTGTCGCCTTGCTACAGAAAAGCACAAAACCACGAAACCTTAAATTTGGCAGTAAAGGTTATTTGAACCAGTAGAACAATTTTTATTAAGATTTGAAAACCTTAATTAAGCTTCTTGAATAATATGACCAAATTAGCTAAACCAAAATTCAGCACACTTTTAGAAAATTCTTTAGAAAATATTTGTTAGCACTTATAGACTATTAAACGCTTTACTTTGACTATAAGGCTAGTTATTAATATTAAACACATTACTATTATTAGTATTGTTATTATCATTACAAATATTTGTTTGCCAGTATTGTATTATTGCTATTACATTTATGAACTGACATAAACGCCCGAATACACA
This sequence comes from Magicicada septendecula, assembly GCA_034769895.1. NCBI lineage: Eukaryota > Metazoa > Arthropoda > Insecta > Hemiptera > Cicadidae > Magicicada > Magicicada septendecula. Next base: position 28,480,475 of record CM068367.1, on the reverse strand, counting down.
GACACACGCGTGCGTACACTTGCACAAATACAAACTAATGAGCTTTCGATACATCTGATGTTGAAGACTTCAATCGTGAATATTTTATAGATACGTTTTTTAGACTTTGCTTATTGTGGGAAACATATTGTATAGAATACTGTAACATTCAAAGAAATTTGTTTAATTTATTCAGCTGTTAAACAAGGATACTTAAATTCGATTGGATTTTATATTGTTCTAAATTACATTTACAACGTTCTAATTAAAATTAAGATTAAAAGTGCCATTGATTCACAAGAATTTATTTTCATGCGTTCTCTGACACCTCTGTACATAACGAAAACTCCTATTTTAAAATTTACAATTCAGGTCAAATTAGGTAGTAATCCAGTCCTGTTCTCGATGTGCCACTATTAAAGGCGAAACATAATTCTTATCACAAATAATGAAGCTTTTTAGAATTGGTATTGCTAGATGGTAAGTAAATCAAAATGTTTTATACAATTTATAGGTTCATTGTCATTAGTCATTGATTTCATTCTATTTATAATCAAGTTAAAACCATTCGCTAGCATTCTGTATCTAATTCCTTTAAAACAGGGAATTTAAAAAAAATTTTTTTTTTTCGCTTTAAAGCGAGAGAATTTTTTTAAAACAGTTCGAGTACTTTTTAACATCAATACTGTGTATTTAGTAGATGTGTCTATAATACTGGCTTGAGCAGAAGGATGACTATCGGAAGCCTTTGATGTAATAAGGTGTTTTTAATTGCACAGCACTTTCTGACACTAGGCTATATATGTGCACTAATCAGATTAGACTATTAGTAAGATAATATTACTGTTTTGAGTCCATGTTGACGCTATGTGGTCACAATAGTATTAGTATTCATGAATCGCAACTTAAAGTGAATCGACCTATCATGTCGTCGTCATTTTGCTGTTGGTATAGTCATTGTTTAATGATGTATAGTAACATAACAGCAATGTATGTAAACTGATAAACTAATACTAATGATGACGACTGTCATACTTTTGACTGAGGATGTATTAGATTTTTAACTATGTTTAAACAGTAATCTTTATTGCATACTTATTTGGCAATGAAAATATTGTAATTGATAATTGAGTTCTTTGTTTGGGATTAGATTGTAATTTAGTGTAGACCCAATTACGTAGCTATACGCTCTATTAATATACGTCCAAAATGTTTTGTTATAAAATACAGTAAAATCTGCCGTCCATTACACTCTTTTTATACGGTCCCTGGACGTTTCATATACATACCCCTTAAATTTTAACCTCTTATAACACTTCCAAGTCCTGTTTATAGCGCTTTTTTCCTGGTCAAAAATGAAGAAAAATCCGTATAAATTGTGAAACAGTACTGTATTTGAATGTTTTAAAAGCGCGATGAAGAAATTGTTGCTTTGACTGTACTGAAGATCATTACACCCTGAGTAGATGAAAGGAATCCCTCTACCTGAAGAAACCCTCCGGCCAGCAGTGTCGGGAATTGTACCTAACAGTACTTTCCTTTGCATGAAAGGAATTTAACACTTAAAAGTCTCCCTGTCAATACAGAACATTTCTGTTCTTTCTGATTAGGCATTCTTTGAATTCTTGGCAGTGCAGTTGTGCTTAGTGCAAAAATGGCAAAGCGGAAATCTCTTTCTATAAGTGAGAAAATACAAATCTTCCGTAAATACGACGAAAATTCTACGCTGGATCAAAAGGATTTTTCTGAATCTGTGGAAATCCGTTCATCCAGCTTAAGAACAATAATAAAAAATAGGGAGGGATGCTATTACCAATGCAGCGAAGGGTGGTTGCAAACGTAAAAAAGTGAGATCCGGGAAATATGAAGACGTTGAGGAAATTATTATTGAATGGATTCACCGATCCCGTGATGCTTCAGTTCCATTTCCATTAAGTGGCCCAATCATACAAGAGAAAGCACGAGAAATAGCAGGCAAATTGAACACAGACTTTTCTGCTTCGAATGGTTGGCTTGATAGATGGGATAGTGTATCGGCAAATCAGTGGTGAATCAGAGTCAGTTAGTGACAGTGATGTAAATGACTGGCAAAGTGAGTGCTGCCTAGGCTCATTAATAATTAGTGCCGTGCGATGTGTTTAACGCAGATGAATGTGTCTTATTGTTTAAGCTAATGCCCGACAAGTCATATGTGTTCAGAGGGAAGAAATGTCACGGTGGCAAATTAAGCAAAGAAAGGGTAACTGTTCTTGTTGCTGCAAATGCCGATGGATCTGAAAAATTACCACTGTTAATGTTGGGGAAGTCACGTAGACCCCGATGTTTAAAAACGTTAAACGACTCCCTTGTGAATACAAAAATCAAGCACGTGCCTGGGTGACTGGTGACTTGTTTGTCACTTGGCTCAAAGACTTAGACCAAAAAATGGTAAAAACCAATCGCAAAATTCTGCTTTTTGTCGATAACTGTCCAGCTCACCCGAAAAATGTGAATCTGAAAAATGTAGAACTAGCATTCCTGCCTCCCAACACAACCAATAAACTCCAATCAATGGACCAGGGGATCATTTTTATCGAAAGCGTGTTGTTCTACAATATCTGCAGTGCATCGACAGTGGAGGCGAAAACCGCATCACCTTATTGGACGCAATGTATTTCATCTCCACTGCATGGGAAGGGATCGATGCGCAGACCATCGCCAATTGCCTCAATAAAGCAGGCTTTTTTAAGGTAAGATTCTAAATGTTGTTAGATTAGGCTATTATCGAGCTTCTGTATAAAACTTTTTTTGTTTCGACAGGGGGTTAATTTTCTTTTCTTAATTTCTTTGGGACATGGTGTAACACCTGGTGAAACAAATGCCCCTGTCACAATTGATAATGACGAGGATTGGGCTGCTGTACGGGAGAAGTTAGGAGATATTAAATTGGAAGATTTTGTATCAGTTGAGAATGGTCTAGTGACATCAGAAATCCGCGATGTTGACGACATGATTGCTCTCAAAATTTATAAAAACACAAATTAAATTGACCTACCTGTACAACTTCTATCTGGGGCCAGGATTCTCGTACGAACGTAAGATGTTAGCGTGATTTATAGGTTACGGAAAAAAGTAACTTGACTCATTTTTTAATGAAGAGAAATGATATTTTAATTTGTTAAAAATTATTGAAAATTTCATCCAAAACTGTTATGCATGTTTATGCAGATTAATTTACATTTTTTTCTTTCTTTGTTCGCTTTATCTTCTACTACAGGTTAACTTATTCTGAACTCTTACCTTACTGATCACACTTCATTATAAATACAGACAGAGCCCAGCCTGCAATTTTTCACACTCATTCACACATACAATTTTAATCCCTTTATTTTTAAAACCCCATTTTTAACTTTGGTATAAAATTTTGATCTACATTGATACTATTGCTGGCCACGTGGCGTCATCCCGACTTCTTCTTTAAACACGCACAATTTTCCATTATGTCCCATTTATTATTCCATATTTAGGCGAACGGTACCTACTCACTCTCGGATTTTTTAACAAGTTCCACTTGTGTGGTACAGTTACTTTTTTAAACCCGGTTGCCGGGCAACCTGCCCGGGCTGAAATCGGTGATGGACTGCCAGCGTCTGTATGTTCCCTCTCTACTCGATGATTTTAGTTAAGACGACGGACACCAATGCCTTCTATTTAATCGTCACTGCTGTGGCACATTCAACGTACGTGGTTTTTTGTATGGTAACCGTGGACGATTTTTGTTAAGCACTGGTTGACGTCACAAAAGAGGCTGGACTTAGACTTTATTTCCTGCAGATCGGCCAAGGAGACGATGAATAAATTTGTTCTCCAGACATCTTGGTTTTTTGGTACGACGGCGTCCCCCGAGCGCGGACTTGTATTGCGCGTGAGTGCGTGGTCACACTTATGCAGAGTTCTGAGAAATTCGGGGTGGTGCAAATTCCTTGCCGAGTTACACAATAGAAACTGCGTCTTGCCTTTGTTTCAAACTGTTCTACTTGCCACGTGTTTTGTTATAATGGAATTGACGTTTGCTGGAAAATAAAACTTTCACAATATTTTCTATAAAATCCCACAAAATGAAATACAAAGACCCATTAACAGTAATAAATGAAATTACCCAAATTTGACACGTTACAATACCCCCTCAATGAGAATTCTGCTGTCCAAAACAGAAGAAATCTCATTGATAAACCCCTAAGAGGACCGGTGAGGAACTGGTGCCAACAACCCTCTTGTTCTTACTCTTCATGGGTACACGACCCCCCTGGCTTGGCGACTATGGTTGCATCTGAACGAGATCACTGGACTTCTCCGTAAGAGATCCCAACACCGAAAAATTGAACAGACAAGTACACAGCACACCTCACCTTCTAACATGCTACCCCCCAAAATCCTCAATCCCTGGCTTAGATTATTCCAGATCCTCAGCCGATATGTTTCCCCTTATATGCAAGCTGGGCTGCCTTTAGCAGATACTGGGCTCACACACACTCACATTATCTACTGACATTACATATTATAAAATTGAAAATTTTTCAAAATTTATTTAAATTACAACCCATTGGTTGTTTTCAGGTAAAATTGATTCATAAATTTCGTATAAAGTCTAAATTATTCTCTTCATTAGTTTCTGTTTTCATTTAAAATAAGTTAATTTAAACATTTCTTATAATTAAGAACATCCTTAACCTAACATGTGATCACTTAGCATCTAACAATACAAGTCAATACAATAAATCAATAAAAATAAACATGGTTAGCACACAAATAATAAAATAATCAATACTTAAAATATTCCTTAGCTGGCAGGCGAAAAATCAAGATTTTTTTTTCAAAAAAAATATTTTCCAAAAAAAAATTTTAACATTAAAAAAAAAAATTTAAATTTATTAAAATGTTTCCTTTACATACAGAAATTATGTCAAATTTGTTTAAATTGATCAAAAACAAAAGTTGAATTGACTCCCTTACTATTAATTTACATGACCTCACTCTCAGCTGATCAAAACTAGGTCAAGTCCACAACCTTGACCCACATACGTTATGTACAATTTCTATCTGAAAATACATTTAACATCTGTAACATCCTAACTTGAAACACAAAACATACTAAAATAAAATATTTAAAATAACAAAACATTATTATAAATGCTAATCAAATTGAAATTAAATTATTCAAAATAAACAATTCTCAATTTTACATTATTTTCAAATTCTATCAAAAGTTTGTCACTGGTTTCTATAAAAAGTTTTATACATTCTTATTACAAATCTCTTTCTTTACTTGACAATCTCATTCTTCATTACTTTGGGTGATTTAAATATTTATTCTCATTGACTGTACTACTTGGTCTGTATACCTCTATAATCTTTCTCCCTCTGGCTCTAACCTCTAACAACTTCAACTCCCACGACACCCATCTCTATCAAAATATCTATCAAAACACGCTCTAAACCTCAACTTACTAATAAACTCAATTCGCCACCTTCTCTCTATATATAAAAAAAAAATACTCTCTAACCCTTTGTATTTAGGATACGTGTTTCCCCTCCAAACTCATTTCCCTTATCTGGCCCCTGGATTCTACATAAGGCGGCCCCTTTCCACTAAAATCGATCCCAATCCCTTCCCAACTTATCATTATGTTGCTGACTCCCACATTACACTACCCCCTACTACAAAATTGCCATCCCCAAAATCTCAATCTCATTACCTTACTACAGCTACAACAAAATAACAACATCAATTATAAACAACAATATAGCACTCAAAATTCTACTATTATTCTCCACAACTACTGTGTCAACATTAATACTTCTCAAAACTCTATAATATACATTAACTCAAAACAACATTACATTACTTCAAAACAATATTTCGATCTTTACTACTTCAACTCTAACTTCAACTTGGACAGATCTATATGTCCCACAAAATATTTATCACCAAAAATCTATCTTTTATTTACTTTCACAAATTATTACTTTATTTCTCACGTTATCAAATTACTTTTATCATTACTTTAAAACATCTGTAATACATTAAAACATTACATTGAACATTAATTACTTGGAACATTTATAAACCATTTTACCAGTGACGTTTTATTGCTGATCAGCTGATCTCCTAACACAATGAATTAATTATCATTTTTTATATACTTACAGTTACAGCTGTAAACATTTTTATTATACATGATTCATACTGTAAAAGTTCTATACTTACATTCCATTTAACATGATATACACAAAACATCTACCCCCTACACCTCTGAAACATTTAACATAAATATTAGTTTAAATCAAACAATTGATCATTTATTACCAAATTCATCTAGAAAAAAAAAAAATTTGAATTCATTACAATTTTAATTAATTAACATTTAAATAATCAATCAAAATATTTAAAACCTATCAAATTGTTTTAAATACATTAATTACTGAAAATATAAATTATATAGTCATCGAATCAATTACAATTAGTCAATTACTGTCTTTCAAAATTAATTCTGATGTTTATTTATTTAAATTGCAAAATATTCTTATTATTATTATCACTTACCTATACACATACATTGTTTAGCTCGCCTTCTACAATACACATAAATAAATGCACTACAATTATTTACAAACGTTAGTTATTAATTGTTCAGTTTTGCCGCACTTCATTGTCCAAATCTGCCATGTCAGAACCCATAAAACAAAATGTTTATCACTGTCTTTTATTGTTTTATAGTTTAGCCTCCATCGTCCCAGATTAACCTTGGTTTTATACCACACTGTTCATTTTTATTGACAAACAAATGGTTACTTTGTGTGTCATAACTAGAACAACCAAATTCACTCATTTTACAAAAATGCTCAGTAAACCAGTCAACGTTAGGTATTTTTGTTAAGTCTCCGTCAGTAAATTCATTCGTTATTGGGTTAATTACTTTTGTCAAATCATTATAGTCATTATTATTCGAATATACTTCTAAACTTTCTTTCCATTCGTCATACTTTCTATTCAAATCATACAATTCTGTTACTTTCTCCACATACAATTCTCTATTTACATCTCTCTCATCACAATACCAACTCACACTCTCAAAATTATTATAGACAGAGGGTACAAAATTACACAACAAAAATAAACACCTCAATTCATCTATCAATACGGGACTCTTGCCCTTCAACAACAACACTTGTAAACTCATTAAATCATCATAAACATTATCAACAATAAGGGGAAAATTTACCCGCTGTCCCCACTCTACCACAATATCATTCTTCCGCTCTCTCTCTAACTCATTAACACACATTAACATCTCATAATCACATTCTACAAACTCATCAGTACTCTCAGATATTACATTTTCAATTACATTATTATTCTCATTATTTTCAACAACATCATTATTATTTATTAATTCTTTATCTAATACAACATCGCCATTACCACTTTCATTTGTATTACTCGTACTCGGTTCTACTTTATTCAAATTCTTTCTTATTTTATTGGTACTTTCTAGACGTTCATTCTTATCTTGTATATTATTTATCAGCTCATCAAATTTTACGCTAATAGTCTGCTGCAACTGCATATTCTGTTGTTTGAATTTTATATTAAAATTGCTATCTTGAGCGTCAAAACGACGGTCTATTTTATCGAATTTTTCGTCACTAGAGTAAAAAACGGATCTCAAATTTTTTGTCAATTGCATCCAACTTGTCATTCTGTATATCAAATGTTTTGTCAATTGCATCAATCTTGCCATTCTGTATATCAAATTTTTTATTAAAATTACTGTTAATATCACTAGACATGGTTCTCATGAAATTAAATAGATCGTCCAGTGACAACTCTTTTGCTCTATTTGTTACAGGAGTAGATTCTGCTTGTGCTCCACTCATTATTACCGATTGTGTCAGATTATTCTCATCTATCAGGTTTGGAGTTGTCTCCAATCCTGAATCATTTATATTGTTTGATTCATTGGAAACGCTTTCTTTGACCACCTTAGGGTCTGAATTAATTTTGTCCCTCCCCCGTGATAGTTACATCACTCATACTAACTTTATCTCCGTCTTCCATTTTTCTTATTTATGAGATTTTGTTCTATATAAAATTTCAGTTTTAAATATTTCTGTATTATTCAGTATAATATAATTTAAGTATCGCTTAACTACATCTTAACATCATTTACATATAATTGGTTCTCACTTCTACTTAACCTCTAAATCACGCTTACATCCTATTTGTAGGTACGGTTTTTACTTTATTCTTATTTACTCATAAAAACTGTCCCTGTTCGGGCGCCTTTGAGATATACTTACACTCTCAAAATTTATAAAAACACAAATTAAATTGACCTACCTGTACAACTTCTATCTGGGGCCAGGATTCTCGTACGAACGTAAGATGTTAGCGTGATTTATAGGTTACGGAAAAAAGTAACTTGACTCATTTTTTAATGAAGAGAAATGATATTTTAATTTGTTAAAAATTATTGAAAATTTCATCCAAAACTGTTATGCATGTTTATGCAGATTAATTTACATTTTTTTCTTTCTTTGTTCGCTTTATCTTCTACTACAGGTTAACTTATTCTAAACTCTTACCTTACTGATCACACTTCATTATAAATACAGACAGAGCCCAGCCTGCAATTTTTCACACTCATTCACACATACAATTTTAATCCCTTTATTTTTAAAACCCCATTTTTAACTTTGGTATAAAATTTTGATCTACATTGATACTATTGCTGGCCACGTGGCGTCATCCCGACTTCTTCTTTAAACACGCACAATTTTCCATTATGTCCCATTTATTATTCCATATTTAGGCGAACGGTACCTACTCACTCTCGGATTTTTTAACAAGTTCCACTTGTGTGGTACAGTTACTTTTTTAAACCCGGTTGCCGGGCAACCTGCCCGGGCTGAAATCGGTGATGGACTGCCAGCGTCTGTTTGTTCCCTCTCTACTCGATGATTTTAGTTAAGACGACGGACACCAATGCCTTCTATTTAATCGTCACTGCTGTGGCACATTCAACGTACGTGGTTTTTTGTATGGTAACCGTGGACGATTTTTGTTAAGCACTGGTTGACGTCACAAAAGAGGCTGGACTTAGACTTTATTTCCTGCAGATCGGCCAAGGAGACGATGAATAAATTTGTTCTCCAGACATCTTGGATTTTGGTACGACGGCGTCCCCCGAGCGCGGACTTGTATTGCGCGTGAGTGCGTGGTCACACTTATGCAGAGTTCTGAGAAATTCGGGGTGGTGCAAATTCCTTGCCGAGTTACACAATAGAAACTGCGTCTTGCCTTTGTTTCAAACTGTTCTACTTGCCACGTGTTTTGTTATAATGGAATTGACGTTTGCTGGAAAATAAAACTTTCACAATATTTTCTATAAAATCCCACAAAATGAAATACAAAGACCCATTAACAGTAATAAATGAAATTACCCAAATTTGACACGTTACAATACCCCCTCAATGAGAATTCTGCTGTCCAAAACAGAAGAAATCTCATTGATAAACCCCTAAGAGGACCGGTGAGGAACTGGTGCCAACAACCCTCTTGTTCTTACTCTTCATGGGTACACGACCCCCCTGGCTTGGCGACTATGGACGCATCTGAACGAGATCACTGGACTGCTCCGTAAGAGATCCCAACACCGAAAAATTGAACAGACAAGTACACAGCACACCTCACCTTCTAACATGCTACCCCCCAAAATCCTCAATCCCTGGCTTAGATTATTCCAGATCCTCAGCCGATATGCAAGCTGGGCTGCCTTTAGCAGATACTGGGCTCACACACACTCACATTATCTACTGACATTACATATTATAAAATTGAAAATTTTTCAAAATTTATTTAAATTACAACCCATTGGTTGTTTTCAGGTAAAATTTATTCATAAATTTCGTATAAAGTCTAAATTATTCTCTTCATTGGTTTCTGTTTTCATTTAAAATAAGTTAATTTAAACATTTCTTATAATTAAGAACATCCTTAACCTAACATGTGATCACTTAGCATCTAACAATACAAGTCAATACAATAAATCAATAAAAATAAACATGGTTAGCACACAAATAATAAAATAATCAATACTTAAAATATTCCTTAGCTGGCAGGCGAAAAATCAAGATTTTTTTTTCAAAAAAAATATTTTCCAAAAAAAAATTTTAACATTCAAAAAAAAAATTTTAATTTATTAAAATGTTTCCTTTACATACAGAAATTATGTCAAATTTGTTTAAATTGATCAAAAACAAAAGTTGAATTGACTCCCTTACTATTAATTTACATGACCTCACTCTCAGCTGATCAAAACTAGGTCAAGTCCACAACCTTGACCCACATACGTTATGTACAATTTCTATCTGAAAATACATTTAACATCTGTAACATCCTAACTTGAAACACAAAACATACTAAAATAAAATATTTAAAATAACAAAACATTATTATAAATGCTAAGCAAATTGAAATTAAATTATTCAAAATAAACAATTCTCAATTTTACATTATTTTCAAATTCTATCAAAAGTTTGTCACTGGTTTCTATAAAAAGTTTTATACATTCTTATTACAAATCTCTTTCTTTACTTGACAATCTCATTCTTCATTACTTTGGGTGATTTAAATATTTATTCTCATTGACTGTACTACTTGGTCTGTATACCTGTATAATCTTTCTCCCTCTGGCTCTAACCTCTAACAACTTCAACTCCCACGACACCCATCTCTATCAAAATATCTATCAAAACACGCTCTAAACCTCAACTTACTAATAAACTCAATTCGCCACCTTCTCTCTATATATAAAAAAAAAAAAATACTCTCTAACCCTTTGTATTTAGGATACGTGTTTCCCCCCCAAACTCATTTCCCTTATCTGGCCCCTGGATTCTACGTAAGGCGGCCCCTTTCCACTAAAATCGATCCCAATCCCTTCCCAACTTATCATTATGTTGCGGACTCCCACATTACACTACCCCCTACTACAAAATTGCCATCCCCAAAATCTCAATCTCATTACCTTACTACAGCTACAACAAAATAACAACATCAATTATAAACAACAATATATCACTCAAAATTCTACTATTATTCTCCACAACTACTGTGTCAACATTAATACTTCTCAAAACTCTATAATATACATTAACTCAAAACAACATTACATTACTTCAAAACAATATTTCGATCTTTACTACTTCAACTCTAACTTCAACTTGGACAGATCTATATGTCCCACAAAATATTTATCACCCAAAAACTATCTTTTATTTACTTTCACAAATTATTACTTTATTTCTCACGTTATCAAATTACTTTTATCATTACTTTAAAACATCTGTAATACATTAAAACATTACATTGAACATTAATTACTTGGAACATTTATAAACCATTTTACCAGTGACGTTTTATTGCTGATCAGCTGATCTCCTAACACAATGAATTAATTATCATTTTTTATATACTTACAGTTACAGCTGTAAACATTTTTATTATACATGATTCATACTGTAAAAGTTCTATACTTACATTCCATTTAACATGATATACACAAAACATCTACCCCCTACACCTCTGAAACATTTAACATAAATATTAGTTTAAATCAAACAATTGATCATTTATTACCAAATTCATCTAGAAAAAAAAAAAAATTTGAATTCATTACAATTTTAATTAATTAACATTTAAATAATCAATCAAAATATTTAAAACCTATCAAATTGTTTTAAATACATTAATTACTGAAAATATAAATTATATAGTCATCGAAACAATTACAATTAGTCAATTACTGTCTTTCAAAATTAATTCTGATGTTTATTTATTTAAATTGCAAAATATTATTCTTATTATTATTATCACTTACCTATACACATACATTGTTTAGCTCGCCTTCTACAATACACATAAATAAATGCACTACAATTATTTACAAACTTTAGTTATTAATTGTTCAGTTTTGCCGCACTTCATTGTCCAAATCTGCCATGTCAGAACCCATAAAACAAAATGTTTATCACTGTCTTTTATTGTTTTATAGTTTAGCCTCCATCGTCCCAGATTAACCTTGGTTTTATACCACACTGTTCATTTTTATTGACAAACAAATGGTTACTTTGTGTGTCATAACTACAACAACCAAATTCACTCATTTTACCAAAATGCTCAGTAAACCAGTCAACGTTAGGTATTTTTGTTAAGTCTCCGTCAGTAAATTCATTCGTTATTGGGTTAATTACTTTTGTCAAATCATTATAGTCATTATTATTCGAATATACTTCTAAACTTTCTTTCCATTCGTCATACTTTCTATTCAAATCATACAATTCTGTTACTTTCTCCACATACAATTCTCTATTTACATCTCTCTCATCACAATACCAACTCACACTCTCAAAATTATTATAGACAGAGGGTACAAAATTACACAACAAAAATAAACACCTCAATTCATCTATCAATACGGGACTCTTGCCCTTCAACAACAACACTTGTAAACTCATTAAATCATCATAAACATTATCAACAATAAGGGGAAAATTTACCCGCTGTCCCCACTCTACCACAATATCATTCTTCCGCTCTCTCTCTAACTCATTAACACACATTAACATCTCATAATCACATTCTACAAACTCATCAGTACTCTCAGATATTACATTTTCAATTACATTATTATTCTCATTATTTTCAACAACATCATTATTATTTATTAATTCTTTATCTAATACAACATCGCCATTACCACTTTCATTTGTATTACTCGTACTCGGTTCTACTTTATTCAAATTCTTTCTTATTTTATTGGTACTTTCTAGACGTTCATTCTTATCTTGTATATTATTTATCAGCTCATCAAATTTTACGCTAATAGTCTGCTGCAACTGCATATTCTGTTGTTTGAATTTTATATTAAAATTGCTATCTTGAGCGTCAAAACGACGGTCTATTTTATCGAATTTTTCGTCACTAGAGTTAAAACGGATCACAAATTTTTTGTCAATTGCATCCAACTTGTCATTCTGTATATCAAATTTTTTGTCAATTGCATCAAACTTGTCATTCTGTATATCAAATTTTTTATTAAAATTACTGTTAATATCACTAGACATGGTTCTCATGAAATTAAATAGATCGTCCAGTGACAACTCTTTTGCTCTATTTGTTACAGGAGTAGATTCTGCTTGTGCTCCACTCATTATTACCGATTGTGTCAGATTATTCTCATCTATCAGGTTTGGAGTTGTCTCCAATCCTGAATCATTTATATTGTTTGATTCATTGGAAACGCTTTCTTTGACCACCTTAGGGTCTGAATTAATTTTGTCCCTCCCCCGTGATAGTTACATCACTCATACTAACTTTATCTCCGTCTTCCATTTTTCTTATTTATGAGATTTTGTTCTATATAAAATTTCAATTTTAAATATTTCTGTATTATTCAGTATAATATAATTTAAGTATCGCTTAACTACATCTTAACATCATTTACATATAATTGGTTCTCACTTCTACTTAACCTCTAAATCACGCTTACATCCTATTTGTAGGTACGGTTTTTACTTTATTCTTATTTACTCATAAAAACTGTCCCTGTTCGGGCGCCTTTGAGATATACTTACACTCTCAAAATTTATAAAAACACAAATTAATTTGACCTACCTGTACAACTTCTATCTGGGGCCAGGATTCTCGTACGAACGTAAGATGTTAGCGTGATTTATAGGTTACGGAAAAAAGTAACTTGACTCATTTTTTAATGAAGAGAAATGATATTTTAATTTGTTAAAAATTATTGAAAATTTCATCCAAAACTGTTATGCATGTTTATGCAGATTAATTTACATTTTTTTCTTTCTTTGTTCGCTTTATCTTCTACTACAGGTTAACTTATTCTAAACTCTTACCTTACTGATCACACTTCATTATAAATACAGACAGAGCCCAGCTTGCAATTTTTCACACTCATTCACACATACAATTTTAATCCCTTTATTTTTAAAACCCCATTTTTAACTTTGGTATAAAATTTTGATCTACATTGATACTATTGCTGGCCACGTGGCGTCATCCCGACTTCTTCTTTAAACACGCACAATTTTCCATTATGTCCCATTTATTATTCCATATTTAGGCGAACGGTACCTACTCACTCTCGGATTTTTTAACAAGTTCCACTTGTGTGGTACAGTTACTTTTTTAAACCCGGTTGCCGGGCAACCTGCCCGGGCTGAAATCGGTGATGGACTGCCAGCGTCTGTATGTTCCCTCTCTACTCGATGATTTTAGTTAAGACGACGGACACCAATGCCTTCTATTTAATCGTCACTGCTGTGGCACATTCAACGTACGTGGTTTTTTGTATGGTAACCGTGGACGATTTTTGTTAAGCACTGGTTGATGTCACAAAAGAGGCTGGACTTAGACTTTATTTCCTGCAGATCGGCCAAGGAGACGATGAATAAATTTGTTCTCCAGACATCTTGGTTTTTTGGTACGACGGCGTCCCCCGAGCGCAGACTTGTATTGCGCGTGAGTGCGTGGTCACACTTATGCAGAGTTCTGAGAAATTCGGGGTGGTGCAAATTCCTTGCCGAGTTACACAATAGAAACTGCGTCTTGCCTTTGTTTCAAACTGTTCTACTTGCCACGTGTTTTGTTATAATGGAATTGACGTTTGCTGGAAAATAAAACTTTCACAATATTTTCTATAAAATCCCACAAAATGAAATACAAAGACCCATTAACAGTAATAAATGAAATTACCCAAATTTGACACGTTACAATACCCCCTCAATGAGAATTCTGCTGTCCAAAACAGAAGAAATCTCATTGATAAACCCCTAAGAGGACCGGTGAGGAACTGGTGCCAACAACCCACTTGTTCTTACTCTTCATGGGTACACGACCCCCCTGGCTTGGCGACTATGGACGCATCTGAACGAGATCACTGGACTGCTCTGTAAGAGATCCCAACACCGAAAAATTGAACAGACAAGTACACAGCACACCTCACCTTCTAACATGCTACCCCCCAAAATCCTCAATCCCTGGCTTAGATTATTCCAGATCATCAGCCGATATGTTTCCCCTTATATGCAAGCTGGGCTGCCTTTAGCAGATACTGGGCTCACACACACTCACATTATCTACTGACATTACATATTATAAAATTGAAAATTTTTCAAAATTTATTTAAATTACAACCCATTGGTTGTTTTCAGGTAAAATTGATTCATAAATTTCGTATAAAGTCTAAATTATTCTCTTCATTGGTTTCTGTTTTCATTTAAAATAAGTTAATTTAAACATTTCTTATAATTAAGAACATCCTTAACCTAACATGTGATCACTTAGCATCTAACAATACAAGTCAATACAATAAATCAATAAAAATAAACATGGTTAGCACACAAATAATAAAATAATCAATACTTAAAATATTCCTTAGCTGGCAGGCGAAAAATCAAGATTTTTTTTTCAAAAAAAATATTTTCCAAAAAAAAATTTTAACATTCAAAAAAAAAATTTTAATTTATTAAAATGTTTCCTTTACATACAGAAATTATGTCAAATTTGTTTAAATTGATCAAAAACAAAAGTTGAATTGACTCCCTTACTATTAATTTACATGACCTCACTCTCAGCTGATCAAAACTAGGTCAAGTCCACAACCTTGACCCACATACGTTATGTACAATTTCTATCTGAAAATACATTTAACATCTGTAACATCCTAACTTGAAACACAAAACATACTAAAATAAAATATTTAAAATAACAAAACATTATTATAAATGCTAAGCAAATTGAAATTAAATTATTCAAAATAAACAATTCTCAATTTTACATTATTTTCAAATTCTATCAAAAGTTTGTCACTGGTTTCTATAAAAAGTTTTATACATTCTTATTACAAATCTCTTTCTTTACTTGACAATCTCATTCTTCATTACTTTGGGTGATTTAAATATTTATTCTCATTGACTGTACTACTTGGTCTGTATACCTGTATAATCTTTCTCCCTCTGGCTCTAACCTCTAACAACTTCAACTCCCACGACACCCATCTCTATCAAAATATCTATCAAAACACGCTCTAAACCTCAACTTACTAATAAACTCAATTCGCCACCTTCTCTCTATATATAAAAAAAAAATACTCTCTAACCCTTTGTATTTAGGATACGTGTTTCCCCCCCCAAACTCATTTCCCTTATCTGGCCCCTGGATTCTACGTAAGGCGGCCCCTTTCCACTAAAATCGATCCCAATCCCTTCCCAACTTATCATTATGTTGCTGACTCCCACATTACACTACCCCCTACTACAAAATTGCCATCCCCAAAATCTCAATCTCATTACCTTACTACAGCTACAACAAAATAACAACATCAATTATAAACAACAATATATCACTCAAAATTCTACTATTATTCTCCACAACTACTGTGTCAACATTAATACTTCTCAAAACTCTATAATATACATTAACTCAAAACAACATTACATTACTTCAAAACAATATTTCGATCTTTACTACTTCAACTCTAACTTCAACTTGGACAGATCTATATGTCCCACAAAATATTTATCACCCAAAAACTATCTTTTATTTACTTTCACAAATTATTACTTTATTTCTCATGTTATCAAATTACTTTTATCATTACTTTAAAACATCTGTAATACATTAAAACATTACATTGAACATTAATTACTTGGAACATTTATAAACCATTTTACCAGTGACGTTTTATTGCTGATCAGCTGATCTCCTAACACAATGAATTAATTATCATTTTTTATATACTTACAGTTACAGCTGTAAACATTTTTATTATACATGATTCATACTGTAAAAGTTCTATACTTACATTCCATTTAACATGATATACACAAAACATCTACCCCCTACACCTCTGAAACATTTAACATAAATATTAGTTTAAATCAAACAATTGATCATTTATTACCAAATTCATCTAGAAAAAAAAATTTGAATTCATTACAATTTTAATTAATTAACATTTAAATAATCAATCAAAATATTTAAAACCTATCAAATTGTTTTAAATACATTAATTACTGAAAATATAAATTATATAGTCATCGAAACAATTACAGTTAGTCAATTACTGTCTTTCAAAATTAATTCTGATGTTTATTTATTTAAATTGCAAAATATTATTCTTATTATTATTATCACTTACCTATACACATACATTGTTTAGCTCGCCTTCTACAATACACATAAATAAATGCACTACAATTATTTACAAACTTTAGTTATTAATTGTTCAGTTTTGCCGCACTTCATTGTCCAAATCTGCCATGTCAGAACCCATAAAACAAAATGTTTATCACTGTCTTTTATTGTTTTATAGTTTAGCCTCCATCGTCCCAGATTAACCTTGGTTTTATACCACACTGTTCATTTTTATTGACAAACAAATGGTTACTTTGTGTGTCATAACTAGAACAACCAAATTCACTCATTTTACCAAAATGCTCAGTAAACCAGTCAACGTTAGGTATTTTTGTTAAGTCTCCGTCAGTAAATTCATTCGTTATTGGGTTAATTACTTTTGTCAAATCATTATAGTCATTATTATTCGAATATACTTCTAAACTTTCTTTCCATTCGTCATACTTTCTATTCAAATCATACAATTCTGTTACTTTCTCCACATACAATTCTCTATTTACATCTCTCTCATCGCAATACCAACTCACACTCTCAAAATTATTATAGACAGAGGGTACAAAATTACACAACAAAAATAAACACCTCAATTCATCTATCAATACGGGACTCTTGCCCTTCAACAACAACACTTGTAAACTCATTAAATCATCATAAACATTATCAACAATAAGGGGAAAATTTACCCGCTGTCCCCACTCTACCACAATATCATTCTTCCGCTCTCTCTCTAACTCATTAACACACATTAACATCTCATAATCACATTCTACAAACTCATCAGTACTCTCAGATATTACATTTTCAATTACATTATTATTCTCATTATTTTCAACAACATCATTATTATTTATTAATTCTTTATCTAATACAACATCGCCATTACCACTTTCATTTGTATTACTCGTACTCGGTTCTACTTTATTCAAATTCTTTCTTATTTTATTGGTACTTTCTAGACGTTCATTCTTATCTTGTATATTATTTATCAGCTCATCAAATTTTACGCTAATAGTCTGCTGCAACTGCATATTCTGTTTTTTGAATTTTATATTAAAATTGCTATCTTGAGCGTCAAAACGACGGTCTATTTTATCGAATTTTTCGTCACTAGAGTTAAAACGGATCACAAATTTTTTGTTAATTGCATCCAACTTGTCATTCTGTATATCAAATTTTTTGTCAATTGCATCAAACTTGTCATTCTGTATATCAAATTTTTTATTAAAATTACTGTTAATATCACTAGACATGGTTCTCATGAAATTAAATAGATCGTCCAGTGACAACTCTTTTGCTCTATTTGTTACAGGAGTAGATTCTGCTTGTGCTCCACTCATTATTACCGATTGTGTCAGATTATTCTCATCTATCAGGTTTGGAGTTGTCTCCAATCCTGAATCATTTATATTGTTTGATTCATTGGAAACGCTTTCTTTGACCACCTTAGGGTCTGAATTAATTTTGTCCCTCCCCCGTGATAGTTACATCACTCATACTAACTTTATCTCCGTCTTCCATTTTTCTTATTTATGAGATTTTGTTCTATATAAAATTTCAATTTTAAATATTTCTGTATTATTCAGTATAATATAATTTAAGTATCGCTTAACTACATCTTAACATCATTTACATATAATTGGTTCTCACTTCTACTTAACCTCTAAATCACGCTTACATCCTATTTGTAGGTACGGTTTTTACTTTATTCTTATTTACTCATAAAAACTGTCCCTGTTCGGGCGCCTTTGAGATATACTTACACTCTCAAAATTTATAAAAACAAATTAAATTGACCTACCTGTACAACTTCTATCTGGGGCCAGGATTCTCGTACGAACGTAAGATGTTAGCGTGATTTATAGGTTACGGAAAAAAGTAACTTGACTCATTTTTTAATGAAGAGAAATGATATTTTAATTTGTTAAAAATTATTGAAAATTTCATCCAAAACTGTTATGCATGTTTATGCAGATTAATTTACATTTTTTTCTTTCTTTGTTCGCTTTATCTTCTACTACAGGTTAACTTATTCTAAACTCTTACCTTACTGATCACACTTCATTATAAATACAGACAGAGCCCAGCCTGCAATTTTTCACACTCATTCACACATACAATTTTAATCCCTTTATTTTTAAAACCCCATTTTTAACTTTGGTATAAAATTTTGATCTACATTGATACTATTGCTGGCCACGTGGCGTCATCCCGACTTCTTCTTTAAACACGCACAATTTTCCATTATGTCCCATTTATTATTCCATATTTAGGCGAACGATACCTACTCACTCTCGGATTTTTTAACAAGTTCCACTTGTGTAGTACAGTTACTTTTTTAAACCCGGTTGCCGGGCAACCTGCCCGGGCTGAAATCGGTGATGGACTGCCAGCGTCTGTATGTTCCCTCTCTACTCGATGATTTTAGTTAAGACGACGGACACCAATGCCTTCTATTTAATCGTCACTGCTGTGGCACATTCAACGTACGTGGTTTTTTGTATGGTAACCGTGGACGATTTTTGTTAAGCACTGGTTGACGTCACAAAAGAGGCTGGACTTAGACTTTATTTCCTGCAGATCGGCCAAGGAGACGATGAATAAATTTGTTCTCCAGACATCTTGGTTTTTTGGTACGACGGCGTCCCCCGAGCGCGGACTTGTATTGCGCGTGAGTGCGTGGTCACACTTATGCAGAGTTCTGAGAAATTCGGGGTGGTGCAAATTCCTTGCCGAGTTACACAATAGAAACTGCGTCTTGCCTTTGTTTCAAACTGTTCTACTTGCCACGTGTTTTGTTATAATGGAATTGACGTTTGCTGGAAAATAAAACTTTCACAATATTTTCTATAAAATCCCACAAAATGAAATACAAAGACCCATTAACAGTAATAAATGAAATTACCCAAATTTGACACGTTACAATACCCCCTCAATGAGAATTCTGCTGTCCAAAACAGAAGAAATCTCATTGATAAACCCCTAAGAGGACCGGTGAGGAACTGGTGCCAACAACCCACTTGTTCTTACTCTTCATGGGTACACGACCCCCCTGGCTTGGCGACTATGGACGCATCTGAACGAGATCACTGGACTGCTCCGTAAGAGATCCCAACACCGAAAAATTGAACAGACAAGTACACAGCACACCTCACCTTCTAACATGCTACCCCCCAAAATCCTCAATCCCTGGCTTAGATTATTCCAGATCCTCAGCCGATATGTTTCCCCTTATATGCAAGCTGGGCTGCCTTTAGCAGATACTGGGCTCACACACACTCACATTATCTACTGACATTACATATTATAAAATTGAAAATTTTTCAAAATTTATTTAAATTACAACCCATTGGTTGTTTTCAGGTAAAATTGATTCATAAATTTCGTATAAAATCTAAATTATTCTCTTCATTGGTTTCTGTTTTCATTTAAAATAAGTTAATTTAAACATTTCTTATAATTAAGAACATCCTTAACCTAACATGTGATCACTTAGCATCTAACAATACAAGTCAATACAATAAATCAATAAAAATAAACATGGTTAGCACACAAATAATAAAATAATCAATACTTAAAATATTCCTTAGCTGGCAGGCGAAAAATCAAGATTTTTTTTCAAAAAAAATATTTTCCAAAAAAAAATTTTAACATTCAAAAAAAAAATTTAAATTTATTAAAATGTTTCCTTTACATACAGAAATTATGTCAAATTTGTTTAAATTGATCAAAAACAAAAGTTGAATTGACTCCCTTACTATTAATTTACATGACCTCACTCTCAGCTGATCAAAACTAGGTCAAGTCCACAACCTTGACCCACATACGTTATGTACAATTTCTATCTGAAAATACATTTAACATCTGTAACATCCTAACTTGAAACACAAAACATACTAAAATAAAATATTTAAAATAACAAAACATTATTATAAATGCTAAGCAAATTGAAATTAAATTATTCAAAATAAACAATTCTCAATTTTACATTATTTTCAAATTCTATCAAAAGTTTGTCACTGGTTTCTATAAAAAGTTTTATACATTCTTATTACAAATCTCTTTCTTTACTTGACAATCTCATTCTTCATTACTTTGGGTGATTTAAATATTTATTCTCATTGACTGTACTACTTGGTCTGTATACCTGTATAATCTTTCTCCCTCTGGCTCTAACCTCTAACAACTTCAACTCCCACGACACCCATCTCTATCAAAATATCTATCAAAACACGCTCTAAACCTCAACTTACTAATAAACTCAATTCGCCACCTTCTCTCTATATATAAAAAAAAAATACTCTCTAACCCTTTGTATTTAGGATACGTGTTTCCCCCCCCCAAACTCATTTCTCTTATCTGGCCCCTGGATTCTACGTAAGGCGGCCCCTTTCCACTAAAATCGATCCCAATCCCTTCCCAACTTATCATTATGTTGCGGACTCCCACATTACACTACCCCCTACTACAAAATTGCCATCCCCAAAATCTCAATCTCATTACCTTACTACAGCTACAACAAAATAACAACATCAATTATAAACAACAATATATCACTCAAAATTCTACTATTATTCTCCACAACTACTGTGTCAACATTAATACTTCTCAAAACTCTATAATATACATTAACTCAAAACAACATTACATTACTTCAAAACAATATTTCGATCTTTACTACTTCAACTCTAACTTCAACTTGGACAGATCTATATGTCCCACAAAATATTTATCACCCAAAAACTATCTTTTATTTACTTTCACAAATTATTACTTTATTTCTCACGTTATCAAATTACTTTTATCATTACTTTAAAACATCTGTAATACATTAAAACATTACATTGAACATTAATTACTTGGAACATTTATAAACCATTTTACCAGTGACGTTTTATTGCTGATCAGCTGATCTCCTAACACAATGAATTAATTATCATTTTTTATATACTTACAGTTACAGCTGTAAACATTTTTATTATACATGATTCATACTGTAAAAGTTCTATACTTACATTCCATTTAACATGATATACACAAAACATCTACCCCCTACACCTCTGAAACATTTAACATAAATATTAGTTTAAATCAAACAATTGATCATTTATTACCAAATTCATCTAGAAAAAAAAAAAATTTGAATTCATTACAATTTTAATTAATTAACATTTAAATAATCAATCAAAATATTTAAAACCTATCAAATTGTTTTAAATACATTAATTACTGAAAATATAAATTATATAGTCATCGAAACAATTACAGTTAGTCAATTACTGTCTTTCAAAATTAATTCTGATGTTTATTTATTTAAATTGCAAAATATTATTCTTATTATTATTATCACTTACCTATACACATACATTGTTTAGCTCGCCTTCTACAATACACATAAATAAATGCACTACAATTATTTACAAACTTTAGTTATTAATTGTTCAGTTTTGCCGCACTTCATTGTCCAAATCTGCCATGTCAGAACCCATAAAACAAAATGTTTATCACTGTCTTTTATTGTTTTATAGTTTAGCCTCCATCGTCCCAGATTAACCTTGGTTTTATACCACACTGTTCATTTTTATTGACAAACAAATGGTTACTTTGTGTGTCATAACTAGAACAACCAAATTCACTCATTTTACCAAAATGCTCAGTAAACCAGTCAACGTTAGGTATTTTTGTTAAGTCTCCGTCAGTAAATTCATTCGTTATTGGGTTAATTACTTTTGTCAAATCATTATAGTCATTATTATTCGAATATACTTCTAAACTTTCTTTCCATTCGTCATACTTTCTATTCAAATCATACAATTCTGTTACTTTCTCCACATACAATTCTCTATTTACATCTCTCTCATCGCAATACCAACTCACACTCTCAAAATTATTATAGACAGAGGGTACAAAATTACACAACAAAAATAAACACCTCAATTCATCTATCAATACGGGACTCTTGCCCTTCAACAACAACACTTGTAAACTCATTAAATCATCATAAACATTATCAACAATAAGGGGAAAATTTACCCGCTGTCCCCACTCTACCACAATATCATTCTTCCGCTCTCTCTCTAACTCATTAACACACATTAACATCTCATAATCACATTCTACAAACTCATCAGTACTCTCAGATATTACATTTTCAATTACATTATTATTCTCATTATTTTCAACAACATCATTATTATTTATTAATTCTTTATCTAATACAACATCGCCATTACCACTTTCATTTGTATTACTCGTACTCGGTTCTACTTTATTCAAATTCTTTCTTATTTTATTGGTACTTTCTAGACGTTCATTCTTATCTTGTATATTATTTATCAGCTCATCAAATTTTACGCTAATAGTCTGCTGCAACTGCATATTCTGTTTTTTGAATTTTATATTAAAATTGCTATCTTGAGCGTCAAAACGACGGTCTATTTTATCGAATTTTTCGTCACTAGAGTTAAAACGGATCACAAATTTTTTGTTAATTGCATCCAACTTGTCATTCTGTATATCAAATTTTTTGTCAATTGCATCAAACTTGTCATTCTGTATATCAAATTTTTTATTAAAATTACTGTTAATATCACTAGACATGGTTCTCATGAAATTAAATAGATCGTCCAGTGACAACTCTTTTGCTCTATTTGTTACAGGAGTAGATTCTGCTTGTGCTCCACTCATTATTACCGATTGTGTCAGATTATTCTCATCTATCAGGTTTGGAGTTGTCTCCAATCCTGAATCATTTATATTGTTTGATTCATTGGAAACGCTTTCTTTGACCACCTTAGGGTCTGAATTAATTTTGTCCCTCCCCCGTGATAGTTACATCACTCATACTAACTTTATCTCCGTCTTCCATTTTTCTTATTTATGAGATTTTGTTCTATATAAAATTTCAATTTTAAATATTTCTGTATTATTCAGTATAATATAATTTAAGTATCGCTTAACTACATCTTAACATCATTTACATATAATTGGTTCTCACTTCTACTTAACCTCTAAATCACGCTTACATCCTATTTGTAGGTACGGTTTTTACTTTATTCTTATTTACTCATAAAAACTGTCCCTGTTCGGGCGCCTTTGAGATATACTTACACTCTCAAAATTTATAAAAACAAATTAAATTGACCTACCTGTACAACTTCTATCTGGGGCCAGGATTCTCGTACGAACGTAAGATGTTAGCGTGATTTATAGGTTACGGAAAAAAGTAACTTGACTCATTTTTTAATGAAGAGAAATGATATTTTAATTTGTTAAAAATTATTGAAAATTTCATCCAAAACTGTTATGCATGTTTATGCAGATTAATTTACATTTTTTTCTTTCTTTGTTCGCTTTATCTTCTACTACAGGTTAACTTATTCTAAACTCTTACCTTACTGATCACACTTCATTATAAATACAGACAGAGCCCAGCCTGCAATTTTTCACACTCATTCACACATACAATTTTAATCCCTTTATTTTTAAAACCCCATTTTTAACTTTGGTATAAAATTTTGATCTACATTGATACTATTGCTGGCCACGTGGCGTCATCCCGACTTCTTCTTTAAACACGCACAATTTTCCATTATGTCCCATTTATTATTCCATATTTAGGCGAACGATACCTACTCACTCTCGGATTTTTTAACAAGTTCCACTTGTGTAGTACAGTTACTTTTTTAAACCCGGTTGCCGGGCAACCTGCCCGGGCTGAAATCGGTGATGGACTGCCAGCGTCTGTATGTTCCCTCTCTACTCGATGATTTTAGTTAAGACGACGGACACCAATGCCTTCTATTTAATCGTCACTGCTGTGGCACATTCAACGTACGTGGTTTTTTGTATGGTAACCGTGGACGATTTTTGTTAAGCACTGGTTGACGTCACAAAAGAGGCTGGACTTAGACTTTATTTCCTGCAGATCGGCCAAGGAGACGATGAATAAATTTGTTCTCCAGACATCTTGGTTTTTTGGTACGACGGCGTCCCCCGAGCGCGGACTTGTATTGCGCGTGAGTGCGTGGTCACACTTATGCAGAGTTCTGAGAAATTCAGGGTGGTGCAAATTCCTTGCCGAGTTACACAATAGAAACTGCGTCTTGCCTTTGTTTCAAACTGTTCTACTTGCCACGTGTTTTGTTATAATGGAATTGACGTTTGCTGGAAAATAAAACTTTCACAATATTTTCTATAAAATCCCACAAAATGAAATACAAAGACCCATTAACAGTAATAAATGAAATTACCCAAATTTGACACGTTACAATACCCCCTCAATGAGAATTCTGCTGTCCAAAACAGAAGAAATCTCATTGATAAACCCCTAAGAGGACCGGTGAGGAACTGGTGCCAACAACCCACTTGTTCTTACTCTTCATGGGTACACGACCCCCCTGGCTTGGCGACTATGGACGCATCTGAACGAGATCACTGGACTGCTCCGTAAGAGATCCCAACACCGAAAAATTGAACAGACAAGTACACAGCACACCTCACCTTCTAACATGCTACCCCCCAAAATCCTCAATCCCTGGCTTAGATTATTCCAGATCCTCAGCCGATATGTTTCCCCTTATATGCAAGCTGGGCTGCCTTTAGCAGATACTGGGCTCACACACACTCACATTATCTACTGACATTACATATTATAAAATTGAAAATTTTTCAAAATTTATTTAAATTACAACCCATTGGTTGTTTTCAGGTAAAATTGATTCATAAATTTCGTATAAAATCTAAATTATTCTCTTCATTGGTTTCTGTTTTCATTTAAAATAAGTTAATTTAAACATTTCTTATAATTAAGAACATCCTTAACCTAACATGTGATCACTTAGCATCTAACAATACAAGTCAATACAATAAATCAATAAAAATAAACATGGTTAGCACACAAATAATAAAATAATCAATACTTAAAATATTCCTTAGCTGGCAGGCGAAAAATCAAGATTTTTTTTCAAAAAAAATATTTTCCAAAAAAAAATTTTAACATTCAAAAAAAAAATTTAAATTTATTAAAATGTTTCCTTTACATACAGAAATTATGTCAAATTTGTTTAAATTGATCAAAAACAAAAGTTGAATTGACTCCCTTACTATTAATTTACATGACCTCACTCTCAGCTGATCAAAACTAGGTCAAGTCCACAACCTTGACCCACATACGTTATGTACAATTTCTATCTGAA
Organism: Magicicada septendecula; assembly: GCA_034769895.1. Taxonomy (NCBI): domain Eukaryota; kingdom Metazoa; phylum Arthropoda; class Insecta; order Hemiptera; family Cicadidae; genus Magicicada; species Magicicada septendecula. Next base: position 28,454,039 of record CM068367.1, on the reverse strand, counting down.
AATACATTTAACATCTGTAACATCCTAACTTGAAACACAAAACATACTAAAATAAAATATTTAAAATAACAAAACATTATTATAAATGCTAAGCAAATTGAAATTAAATTATTCAAAATAAACAATTCTCAATTTTACATTATTTTCAAATTCTATCAAAAGTTTGTCACTGGTTTCTATAAAAAGTTTTATACATTCTTATTACAAATCTCTTTCTTTACTTGACAATCTCATTCTTCATTACTTTGGGTGATTTAAATATTTATTCTCATTGACTGTACTACTTGGTCTGTATACCTGTATAATCTTTCTCCCTCTGGCTCTAACCTCTAACAACTTCAACTCCCACGACACCCATCTCTATCAAAATATCTATCAAAACACGCTCTAAACCTCAACTTACTAATAAACTCAATTCGCCACCTTCTCTCTATATATAAAAAAAAAATACTCTCTAACCCTTTGTATTTAGGATACGTGTTTCCCCCCCCCAAACTCATTTCTCTTATCTGGCCCCTGGATTCTACGTAAGGCGGCCCCTTTCCACTAAAATCGATCCCAATCCCTTCCCAACTTATCATTATGTTGCGGACTCCCACATTACACTACCCCCTACTACAAAATTGCCATCCCCAAAATCTCAATCTCATTACCTTACTACAGCTACAACAAAATAACAACATCAATTATAAACAACAATATATCACTCAAAATTCTACTATTATTCTCCACAACTACTGTGTCAACATTAATACTTCTCAAAACTCTATAATATACATTAACTCAAAACAACATTACATTACTTCAAAACAATATTTCGATCTTTACTACTTCAACTCTAACTTCAACTTGGACAGATCTATATGTCCCACAAAATATTTATCACCCAAAAACTATCTTTTATTTACTTTCACAAATTATTACTTTATTTCTCACGTTATCAAATTACTTTTATCATTACTTTAAAACATCTGTAATACATTAAAACATTACATTGAACATTAATTACTTGGAACATTTATAAACCATTTTACCAGTGACGTTTTATTGCTGATCAGCTGATCTCCTAACACAATGAATTAATTATCATTTTTTATATACTTACAGTTACAGCTGTAAACATTTTTATTATACATGATTCATACTGTAAAAGTTCTATACTTACATTCCATTTAACATGATATACACAAAACATCTACCCCCTACACCTCTGAAACATTTAACATAAATATTAGTTTAAATCAAACAATTGATCATTTATTACCAAATTCATCTAGAAAAAAAAAAAAATTTGAATTCATTACAATTTTAATTAATTAACATTTAAATAATCAATCAAAATATTTAAAACCTATCAAATTGTTTTAAATACATTAATTACTGAAAATATAAATTATATAGTCATCGAAACAATTACAATTAGTCAATTACTGTCTTTCAAAATTAATTCTGATGTTTATTTATTTAAATTGCAAAATATTATTCTTATTATTATTATCACTTACCTATACACATACATTGTTTAGCTCGCCTTCTACAATACACATAAATAAATGCACTACAATTATTTACAAACTTTAGTTATTAATTGTTCAGTTTTGCCGCACTTCATTGTCCAAATCTGCCATGTCAGAACCCATAAAACAAAATGTTTATCACTGTCTTTTATTGTTTTATAGTTTAGCCTCCATCGTCCCAGATTAACCTTGGTTTTATACCACACTGTTCATTTTTATTGACAAACAAATGGTTACTTTGTGTGTCATAACTAGAACAACCAAATTCATTTTACCAAAATGCTCAGTAAACCAGTCAACGTTAGGTATTTTTGTTAAGTCTCCGTCAGTAAATTCATTCGTTATTGGGTTAATTACTTTTGTCAAATCATTATAGTCATTATTATTCGAATATACTTCTAAACTTTCTTTCCATTCGTCATACTTTCTATTCAAATCATACAATTCTGTTACTTTCTCCACATACAATTCTCTATTTACATCTCTCTCATCGCAATACCAACTCACACTCTCAAAATTATTATAGACAGAGGGTACAAAATTACACAACAAAAATAAACACCTCAATTCATCTATCAATACGGGACTCTTGCCCTTCAACAACAACACTTGTAAACTCATTAAATCATCATAAACATTATCAACAATAAGGGGAAAATTTACCCGCTGTCCCCACTCTACCACAATATCATTCTTCCGCTCTCTCTCTAACTCATTAACACACATTAACATCTCATAATCACATTCTACAAACTCATCAGTACTCTCAGATATTACATTTTCAATTACATTATTATTCTCATTATTTTCAACAACATCATTATTATTTATTAATTCTTTATCTAATACAACATCGCCATTACCACTTTCATTTGTATTACTCGTACTCGGTTCTACTTTATTCAAATTCTTTCTTATTTTATTGGTACTTTCTAGACGTTCATTCTTATCTTGTATATTATTTATCAGCTCATCAAATTTTACGCTAATAGTCTGCTGCAACTGCATATTCTGTTGTTTGAATTTTATATTAAAATTGCTATCTTGAGCGTCAAAACGACGGTCTATTTTATCGAATTTTTCGTCACTAGAGTTAAAACGGATCACAAATTTTTTGTTAATTGCATCCAACTTGTCATTCTGTATATCAAATTTTTTGTCAATTGCATCAAACTTGTCATTCTGTATATCAAATTTTTTATTAAAATTACTGTTAATATCACTAGACATGGTTCTCATGAAATTAAATAGATCGTCCAGTGACAACTCTTTTGCTCTATTTGTTACAGGAGTAGATTCTGCTTGTGCTCCACTCATTATTACCGATTGTGTCAGATTATTCTCATCTATCAGGTTTGGAGTTGTCTCCAATCCTGAATCATTTATATTGTTTGATTCATTGGAAACGCTTTCTTTGACCACCTTAGGGTCTGAATTAATTTTGTCCCTCCCCCGTGATAGTTACATCACTCATACTAACTTTATCTCCGTCTTCCATTTTTCTTATTTATGAGATTTTGTTCTATATAAAATTTCAATTTTAAATATTTCTGTATTATTCAGTATAATATAATTTAAGTATCGCTTAACTACATCTTAACATCATTTACATATAATTGGTTCTCACTTCTACTTAACCTCTAAATCACGCTTACATCCTATTTGTAGGTACGGTTTTTACTTTATTCTTATTTACTCATAAAAACTGTCCCTGTTCGGGCGCCTTTGAGATATACTTACACTCTCAAAATTTATAAAAACACAAATTAAATTGACCTACCTGTACAACTTCTATCTGGGGCCAGGATTCTCGTACGAACGTAAGATGTTAGCGTGATTTATAGGTTACGGAAAAAAGTAACTTGACTCATTTTTTAATGAAGAGAAATGATATTTTAATTTGTTAAAAATTATTGAAAATTTCATCCAAAACTGTTATGCATGTTTATGCAGATTAATTTACATTTTTTTCTTTCTTTGTTCGCTTTATCTTCTACTACAGGTTAACTTATTCTAACCTCTTACCTTACTGATCACACTTCATTATAAATACAGACAGAGCCCAGCCTGCAATTTTTCACACTCATTCACACATACAATTTTAATCCCTTTATTTTTAAAACCCCATTTTTAACTTTGGTATAAAATTTTGATCTACATTGATACTATTGCTGGCCACGTGGCGTCATCCCGACTTCTTCTTTAAACACGCACAATTTTCCATTATGTCCCATTTATTATTCCATATTTAGGCGAACGATACCTACTCACTCTCGGATTTTTTAACAAGTTCCACTTGTGTGGTACAGTTACTTTTTTAAACCCGGTTGCCGGGCAACCTGCCCGGGCTGAAATCGGTGATGGACTGCCAGCGTCTGTATGTTCCCTCTCTACTCGATGATTTTAGTTAAGACGACGGACACCAATGCCTTCTATTTAATCGTCACTGCTGTGGCACATTCAACGTACGTGGTTTTTTGTATGGTAACCGTGGACGATTTTTGTTAAGCACTGGTTGACGTCACAAAAGAGGCTGGACTTAGACTTTATTTCCTGCAGATCGGCCAAGGAGACGATGAATAAATTTGTTCTCCAGACATCTTGGTTTTTTGGTACGACGGCGTCCCCCGAGCGCGGACTTGTATTGCGCGTGAGTGCGTGGTCACACTTATGCAGAGTTCTGAGAAATTCGGGGTGGTGCAAATTCCTTGCCGAGTTACACAATAGAAACTGCGTCTTGCCTTTGTTTCAAACTGTTCTACTTGCCACGTGTTTTGTTATAATGGAATTGACGTTTGCTGGAAAATAAAACTTTCACAATATTTTCTATAAAATCCCACAAAATGAAATACAAAGACCCATTAACAGTAATAAATGAAATTACCCAAATTTGACACGTTACAATACCCCCTCAATGAGAATTCTGCTGTCCAAAACAGAAGAAATCTCATTGATAAACCCCTAAGATGACCGGTGAGGAACTGGTGCCAACAACCCACTTGTTCTTACTCTTCATGGGTACACGACCCCCCTGGCTTGGCGACTATGGACGCATCTGAACGAGATCACTGGACTGCTCCGTAAGAGATCCCAACACCGAAAAATTGAACAGACAAGTACACAGCACACCTCACCTTCTAACATGCTACCCCCCAAAATCCTCAATCCCTGGCTTAGATTATTCCAGATCCTCAGCCGATATGTTTCCCCTTATATGCAAGCTGGGCTGCCTTTAGCAGATACTGGGCTCACACACACTCACATTATCTACTGACATTACATATTATAAAATTGAAAATTTTTCAAAATTTATTTAAATTACAACCCATTGGTTGTTTTCAGGTAAAATTGATTCATAAATTTCGTATAAAGTCTAAATTATTCTCTTCATTGGTTTCTGTTTTCATTTAAAATAAGTTAATTTAAACATTTCTTATAATTAAGAACATCCTTAACCTAACATGTGATCACTTAGCATCTAACAATACAAGTCAATACAATAAATCAATAAAAATAAACATGGTTAGCACACAAATAATAAAATAATCAATACTTAAAATATTCCTTAGCTGGCAGGCGAAAAATCAAGATTTTTTTTCAAAAAAAATATTTTCCAAAAAAAAATTTTAACATTCAAAAAAAAATTTAAATTTATTAAAATGTTTCCTTTACATACAGAAATTATGTAAAATTTGTTTAAATTGATCAAAAACAAAAGTTGAATTGACTCCCTTACTATTAATTTACATGACCTCACTCTCAGCTGATCAAAACTAGGTCAAGTCCACAACCTTGACCCACATACGTTATGTACAATTTCTATCTGAAAATACATTTAACATCTGTAACATCCTAACTTGAAACACAAAACATACTAAAATAAAATATTTAAAATAACAAAACATTATTATAAATGCTAAGCAAATTGAAATTAAATTATTCAAAATAAACAATTCTCAATTTTACATTATTTTCAAATTCTATCAAAAGTTTGTCACTGGTTTCTATAAAAAGTTTTATACATTCTTATTACAAATCTCTTTCTTTACTTGACAATCTCATTCTTCATTACTTTGGGTGATTTAAATATTTATTCTCATTGACTGTACTACTTGGTCTGTATACCTCTATAATCTTTCTCCCTCTGGCTCTAACCTCTAACAACTTCAACTCCCACGACACCCATCTCTATCAAAATATCTATCAAAACACGCTCTAAACCTCAACTTACTAATAAACTCAATTCGCCACCTTCTCTCTATATATAAAAAAAAAATACTCTCTAACCCTTTGTATTTAGGATACGTGTTTCCCCCCCAAACTCATTTCCCTTATCTGGCCCCTGGATTCTACGTAAGGCGGCCCCTTTCCACTAAAATCGATCCCAATCCCTTCCCAACTTATCATTATGTTGCTGACTCCCACATTACACTACCCCCTACTACAAAATTGCCATCCCCAAAATCTCAATCTCATTACCTTACTACAGCTACAACAAAATAACAACATCAATTATAAACAACAATATATCACTCAAAATTCTACTATTATTCTCCACAACTACTGTGTCAACATTAATACTTCTCAAAACTCTATAATATACATTAACTCAAAACAACATTACATTACTTCAAAACAATATTTCGATCTTTACTACTTCAACTCTAACTTCAACTTGGACAGATCTATATGTCCCACAAAATATTTATCACCCAAAAACTATCTTTTATTTACTTTCACAAATTATTACTTTATTTCTCACGTTATCAAATTACTTTTATCATTACTTTAAAACATCTGTAATACATTAAAACATTACATTGAACATTAATTACTTGGAACATTTATAAACCATTTTACCAGTGACGTTTTATTGCTGATCAGCTGATCTCCTAACACAATGAATTAATTATCATTTTTTATATACTTACAGTTACAGCTGTAAACATTTTTATTATACATGATTCATACTGTAAAAGTTCTATACTTACATTCCATTTAACATGATATACACAAAACATCTACCCCCTACACCTCTGAAACATTTAACATAAATATTAGTTTAAATCAAACAATTGATCATTTATTACCAAATTCATCTAGAAAAAAAAAAAAATTTGAATTCATTACAATTTTAATTAATTAACATTTAAATAATCAATCAAAATATTTAAAACCTATCAAATTGTTTTAAATACATTAATTACTGAAAATATAAATTATATAGTCATCGAAACAATTACAATTAGTCAATTACTGTCTTTCAAAATTAATTCTGATGTTTATTTATTTAAATTGCAAAATATTATTCTTATTATTATTATCACTTACCTATACACATACATTGTTTAGCTCGCCTTCTACAATACACATAAATAAATGCACTACAATTATTTACAAACTTTAGTTATTAATTGTTCAGTTTTGCCGCACTTCATTGTCCAAATCTGCCATGTCAGAACCCATAAAACAAAATGTTTATCACTGTCTTTTATTGTTTTATAGTTTAGCCTCCATCGTCCCAGATTAACCTTGGTTTTATACCACACTGTTCATTTTTATTGACAAACAAATGGTTACTTTGTGTGTCATAACTAGAACAACCAAATTCATTTTACCAAAATGCTCAGTAAACCAGTCAACGTTAGGTATTTTTGTTAAGTCTCCGTCAGTAAATTCATTCGTTATTGGGTTAATTACTTTTGTCAAATCATTATAGTCATTATTATTCGAATATACTTCTAAACTTTCTTTCCATTCGTCATACTTTCTATTCAAATCATACAATTCTGTTACTTTCTCCACATACAATTCTCTATTTACATCTCTCTCATCGCAATACCAACTCACACTCTCAAAATTATTATAGACAGAGGGTACAAAATTACACAACAAAAATAAACACCTCAATTCATCTATCAATACGGGACTCTTGCCCTTCAACAACAACACTTGTAAACTCATTAAATCATCATAAACATTATCAACAATAAGGGGAAAATTTACCCGCTGTCCCCACTCTACCACAATATCATTCTTCCGCTCTCTCTCTAACTCATTAACACACATTAACATCTCATAATCACATTCTACAAACTCATCAGTACTCTCAGATATTACATTTTCAATTACATTATTATTCTCATTATTTTCAACAACATCATTATTATTTATTAATTCTTTATCTAATACAACATCGCCATTACCACTTTCATTTGTATTACTCGTACTCGGTTCTACTTTATTCAAATTCTTTCTTATTTTATTGGTACTTTCTAGACGTTCATTCTTATCTTGTATATTATTTATCAGCTCATCAAATTTTACGCTAATAGTCTGCTGCAACTGCATATTCTGTTGTTTGAATTTTATATTAAAATTGCTATCTTGAGCGTCAAAACGACGGTCTATTTTATCGAATTTTTCGTCACTAGAGTTAAAACGGATCACAAATTTTTTGTTAATTGCATCCAACTTGTCATTCTGTATATCAAATTTTTTGTCAATTGCATCAAACTTGTCATTCTGTATATCAAATTTTTTATTAAAATTACTGTTAATATCACTAGACATGGTTCTCATGAAATTAAATAGATCGTCCAGTGACAACTCTTTTGCTCTATTTGTTACAGGAGTAGATTCTGCTTGTGCTCCACTCATTATTACCGATTGTGTCAGATTATTCTCATCTATCAGGTTTGGAGTTGTCTCCAATCCTGAATCATTTATATTGTTTGATTCATTGGAAACGCTTTCTTTGACCACCTTAGGGTCTGAATTAATTTTGTCCCTCCCCCGTGATAGTTACATCACTCATACTAACTTTATCTCCGTCTTCCATTTTTCTTATTTATGAGATTTTGTTCTATATAAAATTTCAATTTTAAATATTTCTGTATTATTCAGTATAATATAATTTAAGTATCGCTTAACTACATCTTAACATCATTTACATATAATTGGTTCTCACTTCTACTTAACCTCTAAATCACGCTTACATCCTATTTGTAGGTACGGTTTTTACTTTATTCTTATTTACTCATAAAAACTGTCCCTGTTCGGGCGCCTTTGAGATATACTTACACTCTCAAAATTTATAAAAACACAAATTAAATTGACCTACCTGTACAACTTCTATCTGGGGCCAGGATTCTCGTACGAACGTAAGATGTTAGCGTGATTTATAGGTTACGGAAAAAAGTAACTTGACTCATTTTTTAATGAAGAGAAATGATATTTTAATTTGTTAAAAATTATTGAAAATTTCATCCAAAACTGTTATGCATGTTTATGCAGATTAATTTACATTTTTTTCTTTCTTTGTTCGCTTTATCTTCTACTACAGGTTAACTTATTCTAACCTCTTACCTTACTGATCACACTTCATTATAAATACAGACAGAGCCCAGCCTGCAATTTTTCACACTCATTCACACATACAATTTTAATCCCTTTATTTTTAAAACCCCATTTTTAACTTTGGTATAAAATTTTGATCTACATTGATACTATTGCTGGCCACGTGGCGTCATCCCGACTTCTTCTTTAAACACGCACAATTTTCCATTATGTCCCATTTATTATTCCATATTTAGGCGAACGATACCTACTCACTCTCGGATTTTTTAACAAGTTCCACTTGTGTGGTACAGTTACTTTTTTAAACCCGGTTGCCGGGCAACCTGCCCGGGCTGAAATCGGTGATGGACTGCCAGCGTCTGTATGTTCCCTCTCTACTCGATGATTTTAGTTAAGACGACGGACACCAATGCCTTCTATTTAATCGTCACTGCTGTGGCACATTCAACGTACGTGGTTTTTTGTATGGTAACCGTGGACGATTTTTGTTAAGCACTGGTTGACGTCACAAAAGAGGCTGGACTTAGACTTTATTTCCTGCAGATCGGCCAAGGAGACGATGAATAAATTTGTTCTCCAGACATCTTGGTTTTTTGGTACGACGGCGTCCCCCGAGCGCGGACTTGTATTGCGCGTGAGTGCGTGGTCACACTTATGCAGAGTTCTGAGAAATTCGGGGTGGTGCAAATTCCTTGCCGAGTTACACAATAGAAACTGCGTCTTGCCTTTGTTTCAAACTGTTCTACTTGCCACGTGTTTTGTTATAATGGAATTGACGTTTGCTGGAAAATAAAACTTTCACAATATTTTCTATAAAATCCCACAAAATGAAATACAAAGACCCATTAACAGTAATAAATGAAATTACCCAAATTTGACACGTTACAATACCCCCTCAATGAGAATTCTGCTGTCCAAAACAGAAGAAATCTCATTCATAAACCCCTAAGATGACCGGTGAGGAACTGGTGCCAACAACCCACTTGTTCTTACTCTTCATGGGTACACGACCCCCCTGGCTTGGCGACTATGGACGCATCTGAACGAGATCACTGGACTGCTCCATAAGAGATCCCAACACCGAAAAATTGAACAGACAAGTACACAGCACACCTCACCTTCTAACATGCTACCCCCCAAAATCCTCAATCCCTGGCTTAGATTATTCCAGATCCTCAGCCGATATGTTTCCCCTTATATGCAAGCTGGGCTGCCTTTAGCAGATACTGGGCTCACACACACTCACATTATCTACTGACATTACATATTATAAAATTGAAAATTTTTCAAAATTTATTTAAATTACAACCCATTGGTTGTTTTCAGGTAAAATTGATTCATAAATTTCGTATAAAGTCTAAATTATTCTCTTCATTGGTTTCTGTTTTCATTTAAAATAAGTTAATTTAAACATTTCTTATAATTAAGAACATCCTTAACCTAACATGTGATCACTTAGCATCTAACAATACAAGTCAATACAATAAATCAATAAAAATAAACATGGTTAGCACACAAATAATAAAATAATCAATACTTAAAATATTCCTTAGCTGGCAGGCGAAAAATCAAGATTTTTTTTCAAAAAAAATATTTTCCAAAAAAAAATTTTAACATTCAAAAAAAAATTTAAATTTATTAAAATGTTTCCTTTACATACAGAAATTATGTAAAATTTGTTTAAATTGATCAAAAACAAAAGTTGAATTGACTCCCTTACTATTAATTTACATGACCTCACTCTCAGCTGATCAAAACTAGGTCAAGTCCACAACCTTGACCCACATACGTTATGTACAATTTCTATCTGAAAATACATTTAACATCTGTAACATCCTAACTTGAAACACAAAACATACTAAAATAAAATATTTAAAATAACAAAACATTATTATAAATGCTAAGCAAATTGAAATTAAATTATTCAAAATAAACAATTCTCAATTTTACATTATTTTCAAATTCTATCAAAAGTTTGTCACTGGTTTCTATAAAAAGTTTTATACATTCTTATTACAAATCTCTTTCTTTACTTGACAATCTCATTCTTCATTACTTTGGGTGATTTAAATATTTATTCTCATTGACTGTACTACTTGGTCTGTATACCTCTATAATCTTTCTCCCTCTGGCTCTAACCTCTAACAACTTCAACTCCCACGACACCCATCTCTATCAAAATATCTATCAAAACACGCTCTAAACCTCAACTTACTAATAAACTCAATTCGCCACCTTCTCTCTATATATAAAAAAAAAATACTCTCTAACCCTTTGTATTTAGGATACGTGTTTCCCCCCCAAACTCATTTCCCTTATCTGGCCCCTGGATTCTACGTAAGGCGGCCCCTTTCCACTAAAATCGATCCCAATCCCTTCCCAACTTATCATTATGTTGCTGACTCCCACATTACACTACCCCCTACTACAAAATTGCCATCCCCAAAATCTCAATCTCATTACCTTACTACAGCTACAACAAAATAACAACATCAATTATAAACAACAATATATCACTCAAAATTCTACTATTATTCTCCACAACTACTGTGTCAACATTAATACTTCTCAAAACTCTATAATATACATTAACTCAAAACAACATTACATTACTTCAAAACAATATTTCGATCTTTACTACTTCAACTCTAACTTCAACTTGGACAGATCTATATGTCCCACAAAATATTTATCACCCAAAAACTATCTTTTATTTACTTTCACAAATTATTACTTTATTTCTCACGTTATCAAATTACTTTTATCATTACTTTAAAACATCTGTAATACATTAAAACATTACATTGAACATTAATTACTTGGAACATTTATAAACCATTTTACCAGTGACGTTTTATTGCTGATCAGCTGATCTCCTAACACAATGAATTAATTATCATTTTTTATATACTTACAGTTACAGCTGTAAACATTTTTATTATACATGATTCATACTGTAAAAGTTCTATACTTACATTCCATTTAACATGATATACACAAAACATCTACCCCCTACACCTCTGAAACATTTAACATAAATATTAGTTTAAATCAAACAATTGATCATTTATTACCAAATTCATCTAGAAAAAAAAAAAAATTTGAATTCATTACAATTTTAATTAATTAACATTTAAATAATCAATCAAAATATTTAAAACCTATCAAATTGTTTTAAATACATTAATTACTGAAAATATAAATTATATAGTCATCGAAACAATTACAATTAGTCAATTACTGTCTTTCAAAATTAATTCTGATGTTTATTTATTTAAATTGCAAAATATTATTCTTATTATTATTATCACTTACCTATACACATACATTGTTTAGCTCGCCTTCTACAATACACATAAATAAATGCACTACAATTATTTACAAACTTTAGTTATTAATTGTTCAGTTTTGCCGCACTTCATTGTCCAAATCTGCCATGTCAGAACCCATAAAACAAAATGTTTATCACTGTCTTTTATTGTTTTATAGTTTAGCCTCCATCGTCCCAGATTAACCTTGGTTTTATACCACACTGTTCATTTTTATTGACAAACAAATGGTTACTTTGTGTGTCATAACTAGAACAACCAAATTCATTTTACCAAAATGCTCAGTAAACCAGTCAACGTTAGGTATTTTTGTTAAGTCTCCGTCAGTAAATTCATTCGTTATTGGGTTAATTACTTTTGTCAAATCATTATAGTCATTATTATTCAAATATACTTCTAAACTTTCTTTCCATTCGTCATACTTTCTATTCAAATCATACAATTCTGTTACTTTCTCCACATACAATTCTCTATTTACATCTCTCTCATCGCAATACCAACTCACACTCTCAAAATTATTATAGACAGAGGGTACAAAATTACACAACAAAAATAAACACCTCAATTCATCTATCAATACGGGACTCTTGCCCTTCAACAACAACACTTGTAAACTCATTAAATCATCATAAACATTATCAACAATAAGGGGAAAATTTACCCGCTGTCCCCACTCTACCACAATATCATTCTTCCGCTCTCTCTCTAACTCATTAACACACATTAACATCTCATAATCACATTCTACAAACTCATCAGTACTCTCAGATATTACATTTTCAATTACATTATTATTCTCATTATTTTCAACAACATCATTATTATTTATTAATTCTTTATCTAATACAACATCGCCATTACCACTTTCATTTGTATTACTCGTACTCGGTTCTACTTTATTCAAATTCTTTCTTATTTTATTGGTACTTTCTAGACGTTCATTCTTATCTTGTATATTATTTATCAGCTCATCAAATTTTACGCTAATAGTCTGCTGCAACTGCATATTCTGTTGTTTGAATTTTATATTAAAATTGCTATCTTGAGCGTCAAAACAACGGTCTATTTTATCGAATTTTTCGTCACTAGAGTTAAAACGGATCACAAATTTTTTGTTAATTGCATCCAACTTGTCATTCTGTATATCAAATTTTTTGTCAATTGCATCAAACTTGTCATTCTGTATATCAAATTTTTTATTAAAATTACTGTTAATATCACTAGACATGGTTCTCATGAAATTAAATAGATCGTCCAGTGACAACTCTTTTGCTCTATTTGTTACAGGAGTAGATTCTGCTTGTGCTCCACTCATTATTACCGATTGTGTCAGATTATTCTCATCTATCAGGTTTGGAGTTGTCTCCAATCCTGAATCATTTATATTGTTTGATTCATTGGAAACGCTTTCTTTGACCACCTTAGGGTCTGAATTAATTTTGTCCCTCCCCCGTGATAGTTACATCACTCATACTAACTTTATCTCCGTCTTCCATTTTTCTTATTTATGAGATTTTGTTCTATATAAAATTTCAATTTTAAATATTTCTGTATTATTCAGTATAATATAATTTAAGTATCGCTTAACTACATCTTAACATCATTTACATATAATTGGTTCTCACTTCTACTTAACCTCTAAATCACGCTTACATCCTATTTGTAGGTACGGTTTTTACTTTATTCTTATTTACTCATAAAAACTGTCCCTGTTCGGGCACCTTTGAGATATACTTACACTCTCAAAATTTATAAAAACACAAATTAAATTGACCTACCTGTACAACTTCTATCTGGGGCCAGGATTCTCGTACGAACGTAAGATGTTAGCGTGATTTATAGGTTACGGAAAAAAGTAACTTGACTCATTTTTTAATGAAGAGAAATGATATTTTAATTTGTTAAAAATTATTGAAAATTTCATCCAAAACTGTTATGCATGTTTATGCAGATTAATTTACATTTTTTTCTTTCTTTGTTCGCTTTATCTTCTACTACAGGTTAACTTATTCTAACCTCTTACCTTACTGATCACACTTCATTATAAATACAGACAGAGCCCAGCCTGCAATTTTTCACACTCATTCACACATACAATTTTAATCCCTTTATTTTTAAAACCCCATTTTTAACTTTGGTATAAAATTTTGATCTACATTGATACTATTGCTGGCCACGTGGCGTCATCCCGACTTCTTCTTTAAACACGCACAATTTTCCATTATGTCCCATTTATTATTCCATATTTAGGCGAACGATACCTACTCACTCTCGGATTTTTTAACAAGTTCCACTTGTGTGGTACAGTTACTTTTTTAAACCCGGTTGCCGGGCAACCTGCCCGGGCTGAAATCGGTGATGGACTGCCAGCGTCTGTATGTTCCCTCTCTACTCGATGATTTTAGTTAAGACGACGGACACCAATGCCTTCTATTTAATCGTCACTGCTGTGGCACATTCAACGTACGTGGTTTTTTGTATGGTAACCGTGGACGATTTTTGTTAAGCACTGGTTGACGTCACAAAAGAGGCTGGACTTAGACTTTATTTCCTGCAGATCGGCCAAGGAGACGATGAATAAATTTGTTCTCCAGACATCTTGGTTTTTTGGTACGACGGCGTCCCCCGAGCGCGGACTTGTATTGCGCGTGAGTGCGTGGTCACACTTATGCAGAGTTCTGAGAAATTCGGGGTGGTGCAAATTCCTTGCCGAGTTACACAATAGAAACTGCGTCTTGCCTTTGTTTCAAACTGTTCTACTTGCCACGTGTTTTGTTATAATGGAATTGACGTTTGCTGGAAAATAAAACTTTCACAATATTTTCTATAAAATCCCACAAAATGAAATACAAAGACCCATTAACAGTAATAAATGAAATTACCCAAATTTGACACGTTACAATACCCCCTCAATGAGAATTCTGCTGTCCAAAACAGAAGAAATCTCATTGATAAACCCCTAAGATGACCGGTGAGGAACTGGTGCCAACAACCCACTTGTTCTTACTCTTCATGGGTACACGACCCCCCTGGCTTGGCGACTATGGACGCATCTGAACGAGATCACTGGACTGCTCCGTAAGAGATCCCAACACCGAAAAATTGAACAGACAAGTACACAGCACACCTCACCTTCTAACATGCTACCCCCCAAAATCCTCAATCCCTGGCTTAGATTATTCCAGATCCTCAGCCGATATGTTTCCCCTTATATGCAAGCTGGGCTGCCTTTAGCAGATACTGGGCTCACACACACTCACATTATCTACTGACATTACATATTATAAAATTGAAAATTTTTCAAAATTTATTTAAATTACAACCCATTGGTTGTTTTCAGGTAAAATTGATTCATAAATTTCGTATAAAGTCTAAATTATTCTCTTCATTGGTTTCTGTTTTCATTTAAAATAAGTTAATTTAAACATTTCTTATAATTAAGAACATCCTTAACCTAACATGTGATCACTTAGCATCTAACAATACAAGTCAATACAATAAATCAATAAAAATAAACATGGTTAGCACACAAATAATAAAATAATCAATACTTAAAATATTCCTTAGCTGGCAGGCGAAAAATCAAGATTTTTTTTCAAAAAAAATATTTTCCAAAAAAAAATTTTAACATTCAAAAAAAAAATTTAAATTTATTAAAATGTTTCCTTTACATACAGAAATTATGTCAAATTTGTTTAAATTGATCAAAAACAAAAGTTGAATTGACTCCCTTACTATTAATTTACATGACCTCACTCTCAGCTGATCAAAACTAGGTCAAGTCCACAACCTTGACCCACATACGTTATGTACAATTTCTATCTGAAAATACATTTAACATCTGTAACATCCTAACTTGAAACACAAAACATACTAAAATAAAATATTTAAAATAACAAAACATTATTATAAATGCTAAGCAAATTGAAATTAAATTATTCAAAATAAACAATTCTCAATTTTACATTATTTTCAAATTCTATCAAAAGTTTGTCACTGGTTTCTATAAAAAGTTTTATACATTCTTATTACAAATCTCTTTCTTTACTTGACAATCTCATTCTTCATTACTTTGGGTGATTTAAATATTTATTCTCATTGACTGTACTACTTGGTCTGTATACCTCTATAATCTTTCTCCCTCTGGCTCTAACCTCTAACAACTTCAACTCCCACGACACCCATCTCTATCAAAATATCTATCAAAACACGCTCTAAACCTCAACTTACTAATAAACTCAATTCGCCACCTTCTCTCTATATATAAAAAAAAAATACTCTCTAACCCTTTGTATTTAGGATACGTGTTTCCCCCCCAAACTCATTTCCCTTATCTGGCCCCTGGATTCTACGTAAGGCGGCCCCTTTCCACTAAAATCGATCCCAATCCCTTCCCAACTTATCATTATGTTGCTGACTCCCACATTACACTACCCCCTACTACAAAATTGCCATCCCCAAAATCTCAATCTCATTACCTTACTACAGCTACAACAAAATAACAACATCAATTATAAACAACAATATATCACTCAAAATTCTACTATTATTCTCCACAACTACTGTGTCAACATTAATACTTCTCAAAACTCTATAATATACATTAACTCAAAACAACATTACATTACTTCAAAACAATATTTCGATCTTTACTACTTCAACTCTAACTTCAACTTGGACAGATCTATATGTCCCACAAAATATTTATCACCCAAAAACTATCTTTTATTTACTTTCACAAATTATTACTTTATTTCTCACGTTATCAAATTACTTTTATCATTACTTTAAAACATCTGTAATACATTAAAACATTACATTGAACATTAATTACTTGGAACATTTATAAACCATTTTACCAGTGACGTTTTATTGCTGATCAGCTGATCTCCTAACACAATGAATTAATTATCATTTTTTATATACTTACAGTTACAGCTGTAAACATTTTTATTATACATGATTCATACTGTAAAAGTTCTATACTTACATTCCATTTAACATGATATACACAAAACATCTACCCCCTACACCTCTGAAACATTTAACATAAATATTAGTTTAAATCAAACAATTGATCATTTATTACCAAATTCATCTAGAAAAAAAAATAATTTGAATTCATTACAATTTTAATTAATTAACATTTAAATAATCAATCAAAATATTTAAAACCTATCAAATTGTTTTAAATACATTAATTACTGAAAATATAAATTATATAGTCATCGAAACAATTACAATTAGTCAATTACTGTCTTTCAAAATTAATTCTGATGTTTATTTATTTAAATTGCAAAATATTATTCTTATTATTATTATCACTTACCTATACACATACATTTTTAGCTCGCCTTCTACAATACACATAAATAAATGCACTACAATTATTTACAAACTTTAGTTATTAATTGTTCAGTTTTGCCGCACTTCATTGTCCAAATCTGCCATGTCAGAACCCATAAAACAAAATGTTTATCACTGTCTTTTATTGTTTTATAGTTTAGCCTCCATCGTCCCAGATTAACCTTGGTTTTATACCACACTGTTCATTTTTATTGACAAACAAATGGTTACTTTGTGTGTCATAACTAGAACAACCAAATTCACTCATTTTACCAAAATGCTCAGTAAACCAGTCAACGTTAGGTATTTTTGTTAAGTCTCCGTCAGTAAATTCATTCGTTATTGGGTTAATTACTTTTGTCAAATCATTATAGTCATTATTATTCGAATATACTTCTAAACTTTCTTTCCATTCGTCATACTTTCTATTCAAATCATACAATTCTGTTACTTTCTCCACATACAATTCTCTATTTACATCTCTCTCATCACAATACCAACTCACACTCTCAAAATTATTATAGACAGAGGGTACAAAATTACACAACAAAAATAAACACCTCAATTCATCTATCAATACGGGACTCTTGCCCTTCAACAACAACACTTGTAAACTCATTAAATCATCATAAACATTATCAACAATAAGGGGAAAATTTACCCGCTGTCCCCACTCTACCACAATATCATTCTTCCGCTCTCTCTCTAACTCATTAACACACATTAACATCTCATAATCACATTCTACAAACTCATCAGTACTCTCAGATATTACATTTTCAATTACATTATTATTCTCATTATTTTCAACAACATCATTATTATTTATTAATTCTTTATCTAATACAACATCGCCATTACCACTTTCATTTGTATTACTCGTACTCGGTTCTACTTTATTCAAATTCTTTCTTATTTTATTGGTACTTTCTAGACGTTCATTCTTATCTTGTATATTATTTATCAGCTCATCAAATTTTACGCTAATAGTCTGCTGCAACTGCATATTCTGTTGTTTGAATTTTATATTAAAATTGCTATCTTGAGCGTCAAAACGACGGTCTATTTTATCGAATTTTTTGTCACTAGTGTTAAAACGGATCACAAATTTTTTGTCAATTGCATCCAACTTGTCATTCTGTATATCAAATTTTTTGTCAATTGCATCAAACTTGTCATTCTGTATATCAAATTTTTTATTAAAATTACTGTTAATATCACTAGACATGGTTCTCATGAAATTAAATAGATCGTCCAGTGACAACTCTTTTGCTCTATTTGTTACAGGAGTAGATTCTGCTTGTGCTCCACTCATTATTACCGATTGTGTCAGATTATTCTCATCTATCAGGTTTGGAGTTGTCTCCAATCCTGAATCATTTATATTGTTTGATTCATTGGAAACGCTTTCTTTGACCACCTTAGGGTCTGAATTAATTTTGTCCCTCCCCCGTGATAGTTACATCACTCATACTAACTTTATCTCCGTCTTCCATTTTTCTTATTTATGAGATTTTGTTCTATATAAAATTTCAATTTTAAATATTTCTGTATTATTCAGTATAATATAATTTAAGTATCGCTTAACTACATCTTAACATCATTTACATATAATTGGTTCTCACTTCTACTTAACCTCTAAATCACGCTTACATCCTATTTGTAGGTACGGTTTTTACTTTATTCTTATTTACTCATAAAAACTGTCCCTGTTCGGGCGCCTTTGAGATATACTTACACTCTCAAAATTTATAAAAACACAAATTAAATTGACCTACCTGTACAACTTCTATCTGGGGCCAGGATTCTCGTACGAACGTAAGATGTTAGCGTGATTTATAGGTTACGGAAAAAAGTAACTTGACTCATTTTTTAATGAAGAGAAATGATATTTTAATTTGTTAAAAATTATTGAAAATTTCATCCAAAACTGTTATGCATGTTTATGCAGATTAATTTACATTTTTTTCTTTCTTTGTTCGCTTTATCTTCTACTACAGGTTAACTTATTCTAAACTCTTACCTTACTGATCACACTTCATTATAAATACAGACAGAGCCCAGCCTGCAATTTTTCACACTCATTCACACATACAATTTTAATCCCTTTATTTTTAAAACCCCATTTTTAACTTTGGTATAAAATTTTGATCTACATTGATACTATTGCTGGCCACGTGGCGTCATCCCGACTTCTTCTTTAAACACGCACAATTTTCCATTATGTCCCATTTATTATTCCATATTTAGGCGAACGGTACCTACTCACTCTCGGATTTTTTAACAAGTTCCACTTGTGTGGTACAGTTACTTTTTTAAACCCGGTTGCCGGGCAACCTGCCCGGGCTGAAATCGGTGATGGACTGCCAGCGTCTGTATGTTCCCTCTCTACTCGATGATTCTAGTTAAGACGACGGACACCAATGCCTTCTATTTAATCGTCACTGCTGTGGCACATTCAACGTACGTGGTTTTTTGTATGGTAACCGTGGACGATTTTTGTTAAGCACTGGTTGACGTCACAAAAGAGGCTGGACTTAGACTTTATTTCCTGCAGATCGGCCAAGGAGACGATGAATAAATTTGTTCTCCAGACATCTTGGTTTTTTGGTACGACGGCGTCCCCCGAGCGCGGACTTGTATTGCGCGTGAGTGTAGGTCACACTTATGCAGAGTTCTGAGAAATTCGGGGTGGTGCAAATTCCTTGCCGAGTTACACAATAGAAACTGCGTCTTGCCTTTGTTTCAAACTGTTCTACTTGCCACGTGTTTGTTATAATGGAATTGACGTTTGCTGGAAAATAAAACTTTCACAATATTTTCTATAAAATCCCACAAAATGAAATACAAAGTCCCATTAACAGTAATAAATGAAATTACCCAAATTTGACACGTTACAATACCCCCTCAATGAGAATTCTGCTGTCCAAAACAGAAGAAATCTCATTGATAAACCCCTAAGAGGACCGGTGAGGAACTGGTGCCAACAACCCTCTTGTTCTTACTCTTCATGGGTACACGACCCCCCTGGCTTGGCGACTATGGACGCATCTGAACGAGATCACTGGACTGCTCCATAAGAGATCCCAACACCGAAAAATTGAACAGATAAGTACACAGCACACCTCACCTTCTAATATGCTACCCCCCAAAATCCTCAATCCCTGGCTTAGATTATTCCAGATCCTCAGCCGATATGTTTCCCCTTATATCCAAGCTGGGCTGCCTTTAGCAGATACTGGGCTCACACACACTCACATTATCTACTGACATGACATATTATAAAATTGAAAATTTTTCAAAATTTATTTAAATTACAACCCATTGGTTGTTTTCAGGTAAAATTGATTCATAAATTTCGTATAAAGTCTAAATTATTCTCTTCATTGGTTTCTGTTTTCATTTAAAATAAGTTAATTTAAACATTTCTTATAATTAAGAACATCCTTAACCTAACATGTGATCACTTAGCATCTAACAATACAAGTCAATACAATAAATCAATAAAAATAAACATGGTTAGCACACAAATAATAAAATAATCAATACTTAAAATATTCCTTAGCTGGCAGGCGAAAAATCAAGATTTTTTTTCAAAAAAAATATTTTCCAAAAAAAATTTTAACGTTCAAAAAAAAAATTTAAATTTATAAAATGTTTCCTTTACATACAGAAATTATGTCAAATTTGTTTAAATTGATCAAAAACAAAAGTTGAATTGACTCCCTTACTATTAATTTACATGACCTCACTCTCAGCTGATCAAAACTAGGTCAAGTCCACAACCTTGACCCACATACGTTATGTACAATTTCTATCTGAAAATACATTTAACATCTGTAACATCCTAACTTGAAACACAAAACATACTAAAATAAAATATTTAAAATAACAAAACATTATTATAAATGCTAAGCAAATTGAAATTAAATTATTCAAAATAAACAATTCTCAATTTTACATTATTTTCAAATTCTATCAAAAGTTTGTCACTGGTTTCTATAAAAAGTTTTATACATTCTTATTACAAATCTCTTTCTTTACTTGACAATCTCATTCTTCATTACTTTGGGTGATTTAAATATTTATTCTCATTGACTGTACTACTTGGTCTGTATACCTCTATAATCTTTCTCCCTCTGTCTCTAACCTCTAACAACTTCAACTCCCACGACACCCATCTCTATCAAAATATCTATCAAAACACGCTCTAAACCTCAACTTACTAATAAACTCAATTCGCCACCTTCTCTCTATATATAAAAAAAAAATACTCTCTAACCCTTTGTATTTAGGATACGTGTTTCCCCCCCCAAACTCATTTCCCTTATCTGGCCCCTGGATTCTACGTAAGGCGGCCCCTTTCCACTAAAATCGATCCCAATCCCTTCCCAACTTATCATTATGTTGCTGACTCCCACATTACACTACCCCCTACTACAAAATTGCCATCCCCAAAATCTCAATCTCATTACCTTACTACAGCTACAACAAAATAACAACATCAATTATAAACAACAATATAGCACTCAAAATTCTACTATTATTCTCCACAACTACTGTGTCAACATTAATACTTCTCAAAACTCTATAATATACATTAACTCAAAACAACATTATATTACTTCAAAACAATATTTCGATCTTTACTACTTCAACTCTAACTTCAACTTGGACAGATCTATATGTCCCACAAAATATTTATCACCCAAAAACTATCTTTTATTTACTTTCACAAATTATTACTTTATTTCTCACGTTATCAAATTACTTTTATCATTACTTTAAAACATCTGTAATACATTAAAACATTACATTGAACATTAATTACTTGGAACATTTATAAACCATTTTACCAGTGACGTTTTATTGCTGATCAGCTGATCTCCTAACACAATGAATTAATTATCATTTTTTATATACTTACAGTTACAGCTGTAAACATTTTTATTATACATGATTCATACTGTAAAAGTTCTATACTTACATTCCATTTAACATGATATACACAAAACATCTACCCCCTACACCTCTGAAACATTTAACATAAATATTAGTTTAAATCAAACAATTGATCATTTATTACCAAATTCATCTAGAAAAAAAAATAATTTGAATTCATTACAATTTTAATTAATTAACATTTAAATAATCAATCAAAATATTTAAAACCTATCAAATTGTTTTAAATACATTAATTACTGAAAATATAAATTATATAGTCATCGAAACAATTACAATTAGTCAATTACTGTCTTTCAAAATTAATTCTGATGTTTATTTATTTAAATTGCAAAATATTATTCTTATTATTATTATCACTTACCTATACACATACATTGTTTAGCTCGCCTTCTACAATACACATAAATAAATGCACTACAATTATTTACAAACTTTAGTTATTAATTGTTCAGTTTTGCCGCACTTCATTGTCCAAATCTGCCATGTCAGAACCCATAAAACAAAATGTTTATCACTGTCTTTTATTGTTTTATAGTTTAGCCTCCATCGTCCCAGATTAACCTTGGTTTTATACCACACTGTTCATTTTTATTGACAAACAAATGGTTACTTTGTGTGTCATAACTAGAACAACCAAATTCACTCATTTTACCAAAATGCTCAGTAAACCAGTCAACGTTAGGTATTTTTGTTAAGTCTCCGTCAGTAAATTCATTCGTTATTGGGTTAATTACTTTTGTCAAATCATTATAGTCATTATTATTTGAATATACTTCTAAACTTTCTTTCCATTCGTCATACTTTCTATTCAAATCATACAATTCTGTTACTTTCTCCACATACAATTCTCTATTTACATCTCTCTCATCACAATACCAACTCACACTCTCAAAATTATTATAGACAGAGGGTACAAAATTACACAACAAAAATAAACACCTCAATTCATCTATCAATACGGGACTCTTGCCCTTCAACAACAACACTTGTAAACTCATTAAATCATCATAAACATTATCAACAATAAGGGGAAAATTTACCCGCTGTCCCCACTCTACCACAATATCATTCTTCCGCTCTCTCTCTAACTCATTAACACACATTAACATCTCATAATCACATTCTACAAACTCATCAGTACTCTCAGATATTACATTTTCAATTACATTATTATTCTCATTATTTTCAACAACATCATTATTATTTATTAATTCTTTATCTAATACAACATCGCCATTACCACTTTCATTTGTATTACTCGTACTCGGTTCTACTTTATTCAAATTCTTTCTTATTTTATTGGTACTTTCTAGACGTTCATTCTTATCTTGTATATTATTTATCAGCTCATCAAATTTTACGCTAATAGTCTGCTGCAACTGCATATTCTGTTGTTTGAATTTTATATTAAAATTGCTATCTTGAGCGTCAAAACGACGGTCTATTTTATCGAATTTTTTGTCACTAGTGTTAAAACGGATCACAAATTTTTTGTCAATTGCATCCAACTTGTCATTCTGTATATCAAATTTTTTGTCAATTGCATCAAACTTGTCATTCTGTATATCAAATTTTTTATTAAAATTACTGTTAATATCACTAGACATGGTTCTCATGAAATTAAATAGATCGTCCAGTGACAACTCTTTTGCTCTATTTGTTACAGGAGTAGATTCTGCTTGTGCTCCACTCATTATTACCGATTGTGTCAGATTATTCTCATCTATCAGGTTTGGAGTTGTCTCCAATCCTGAATCATTTATATTGTTTGATTCATTGGAAACGCTTTCTTTGACCACCTTAGGGTCTGAATTAATTTTGTCCCTCCCCCGTGATAGTTACATCACTCATACTAACTTTATCTCCGTCTTCCATTTTTCTTATTTATGAGATTTTGTTCTATATAAAATTTCAATTTTAAATATTTCTGTATTATTCAGTATAATATAATTTAAGTATCGCTTAACTACATCTTAACATCATTTACATATAATTGGTTCTCACTTCTACTTAACCTCTAAATCACGCTTACATCCTATTTGTAGGTACGGTTTTTACTTTATTCTTATTTACTCATAAAAACTGTCCCTGTTCGGGCGCCTTTGAGATATACTTACACTCTCAAAATTTATAAAAACACAAATTAAATTGACCTACCTGTACAACTTCTATCTGGGGCCAGGATTCTCGTACGAACGTAAGATGTTAGCGTGATTTATAGGTTACGGAAAAAAGTAACTTGACTCATTTTTTAATGAAGAGAAATGATATTTTAATTTGTTAAAAATTATTGAAAATTTCATCCAAAACTGTTATGCATGTTTATGCAGATTAATTTACATTTTTTTCTTTCTTTGTTCGCTTTATCTTCTACTACAGGTTAACTTATTCTAAACTCTTACCTTACTGATCACACTTCATTATAAATACAGACAGAGCCCAGCCTGCAATTTTTCACACTCATTCACACATACAATTTTAATCCCTTTATTTTTAAAACCCCATTTTTAACTTTGGTATAAAATTTTGATCTACATTGATACTATTGCTGGCCACGTGGCGTCATCCCGACTTCTTCTTTAAACACGCACAATTTTCCATTATGTCCCATTTATTATTCCATATTTAGGCGAACGGTACCTACTCACTCTCGGATTTTTTAACAAGTTCCACTTGTGTGGTACAGTTACTTTTTTAAACCCGGTTGCCGGGCAACCTGCCCGGGCTGAAATCGGTGATGGACTGCCAGCGTCTGTATGTTCCCTCTCTACTCGATGATTCTAGTTAAGACGACGGACACCAATGCCTTCTATTTAATCGTCACTGCTGTGGCACATTCAACGTACGTGGTTTTTTGTATGGTAACCGTGGACGATTTTTGTTAAGCACTGGTTGACGTCACAAAAGAGGCTGGACTTAGACTTTATTTCCTGCAGATCGGCCAAGGAGACGATGAATAAATTTGTTCTCCAGACATCTTGGTTTTTTGGTACGACGGCGTCCCCCGAGCGCGGACTTGTATTGCGCGTGAGTGTAGGTCACACTTATGCAGAGTTCTGAGAAATTCGGGGTGGTGCAAATTCCTTGCCGAGTTACACAATAGAAACTGCGTCTTGCCTTTGTTTCAAACTGTTCTACTTGCCACGTGTTTGTTATAATGGAATTGACGTTTGCTGGAAAATAAAACTTTCACAATATTTTCTATAAAATCCCACAAAATGAAATACAAAGACCCATTAACAGTAATAAATGAAATTACCCAAATTTGACACGTTACAATACCCCCTCAATGAGAATTCTGCTGTCCAAAACAGAAGAAATCTCATTGATAAACCCCTAAGAGGACCGGTGAGGAACTGGTGCCAACAACCCTCTTGTTCTTACTCTTCATGGGTACACGACCCCCCTGGCTTGGCGACTATGGACGCATCTGAACGAGATCACTGGACTGCTCCATAAGAGATCCCAACACCGAAAAATTGAACAGATAAGTACACAGCACACCTCACCTTCTAATATGCTACCCCCCAAAATCCTCAATCCCTGGCTTAGATTATTCCAGATCCTCAGCCGATATGTTTCCCCTTATATCCAAGCTGGGCTGCCTTTAGCAGATACTGGGCTCACACACACTCACATTATCTACTGACATGACATATTATAAAATTGAAAATTTTTCAAAATTTATTTAAATTACAACCCATTGGTTGTTTTCAGGTAAAATTGATTCATAAATTTCGTATAAAGTCTAAATTATTCTCTTCATTGGTTTCTGTTTTCATTTAAAATAAGTTAATTTAAACATTTCTTATAATTAAGAACATCCTTAACCTAACATGTGATCACTTAGCATCTAACAATACAAGTCAATACAATAAATCAATAAAAATAAACATGGTTAGCACACAAATAATAAAATAATCAATACTTAAAATATTCCTTAGCTGGCAGGCGAAAAATCAAGATTTTTTTTCAAAAAAAATATTTTCCAAAAAAAATTTTAACGTTCAAAAAAAAAATTTAAATTTATAAAATGTTTCCTTTACATACAGAAATTATGTCAAATTTGTTTAAATTGATCAAAAACAAAAGTTGAATTGACTCCCTTACTATTAATTTACATGACCTCACTCTCAGCTGATCAAAACTAGGTCAAGTCCACAACCTTGACCCACATACGTTATGTACAATTTCTATCTGAAAATACATTTAACATCTGTAACATCCTAACTTGAAACACAAAACATACTAAAATAAAATATTTAAAATAACAAAACATTATTATAAATGCTAAGCAAATTGAAATTAAATTATTCAAAATAAACAATTCTCAATTTTACATTATTTTCAAATTCTATCAAAAGTTTGTCACTGGTTTCTATAAAAAGTTTTATACATTCTTATTACAAATCTCTTTCTTTACTTGACAATCTCATTCTTCATTACTTTGGGTGATTTAAATATTTATTCTCATTGACTGTACTACTTGGTCTGTATACCTCTATAATCTTTCTCCCTCTGTCTCTAACCTCTAACAACTTCAACTCCCACGACACCCATCTCTATCAAAATATCTATCAAAACACGCTCTAAACCTCAACTTACTAATAAACTCAATTCGCCACCTTCTCTCTATATATAAAAAAAAAATACTCTCTAACCCTTTGTATTTAGGATACGTGTTTCCCCCCCCAAACTCATTTCCCTTATCTGGCCCCTGGATTCTACGTAAGGCGGCCCCTTTCCACTAAAATCGATCCCAATCCCTTCCCAACTTATCATTATGTTGCTGACTCCCACATTACACTACCCCCTACTACAAAATTGCCATCCCCAAAATCTCAATCTCATTACCTTACTACAGCTACAACAAAATAACAACATCAATTATAAACAACAATATAGCACTCAAAATTCTACTATTATTCTCCACAACTACTGTGTCAACATTAATACTTCTCAAAACTCTATAATATACATTAACTCAAAACAACATTATATTACTTCAAAACAATATTTCGATCTTTACTACTTCAACTCTAACTTCAACTTGGACAGATCTATATGTCCCACAAAATATTTATCACCCAAAAACTATCTTTTATTTACTTTCACAAATTATTACTTTATTTCTCACGTTATCAAATTACTTTTATCATTACTTTAAAACATCTGTAATACATTAAAACATTACATTGAACATTAATTACTTGGAACATTTATAAACCATTTTACCAGTGACGTTTTATTGCTGATCAGCTGATCTCCTAACACAATGAATTAATTATCATTTTTTATATACTTACAGTTACAGCTGTAAACATTTTTATTATACATGATTCATACTGTAAAAGTTCTATACTTACATTCCATTTAACATGATATACACAAAACATCTACCCCCTACACCTCTGAAACATTTAACATAAATATTAGTTTAAATCAAACAATTGATCATTTATTACCAAATTCATCTAGAAAAAAAAATAATTTGAATTCATTACAATTTTAATTAATTAACATTTAAATAATCAATCAAAATATTTAAAACCTATCAAATTGTTTTAAATACATTAATTACTGAAAATATAAATTATATAGTCATCGAAACAATTACAATTAGTCAATTACTGTCTTTCAAAATTAATTCTGATGTTTATTTATTTAAATTGCAAAATATTATTCTTATTATTATTATCACTTACCTATACACATACATTGTTTAGCTCGCCTTCTACAATACACATAAATAAATGCACTACAATTATTTACAAACTTTAGTTATTAATTGTTCAGTTTTGCCGCACTTCATTGTCCAAATCTGCCATGTCAGAACCCATAAAACAAAATGTTTATCACTGTCTTTTATTGTTTTATAGTTTAGCCTCCATCGTCCCAGATTAACCTTGGTTTTATACCACACTGTTCATTTTTATTGACAAACAAATGGTTACTTTGTGTGTCATAACTAGAACAACCAAATTCACTCATTTTACCAAAATGCTCAGTAAACCAGTCAACGTTAGGTATTTTTGTTAAGTCTCCGTCAGTAAATTCATTCGTTATTGGGTTAATTACTTTTGTCAAATCATTATAGTCATTATTATTCGAATATACTTCTAAACTTTCTTTCCATTCGTCATACTTTCTATTCAAATCATACAATTCTGTTACTTTCTCCACATACAATTCTCTATTTACATCTCTCTCATCACAATACCAACTCACACTCTCAAAATTATTATAGACAGAGGGTACAAAATTACACAACAAAAATAAACACCTCAATTCATCTATCAATACGGGACTCTTGCCCTTCAACAACAACACTTGTAAACTCATTAAATCATCATAAACATTATCAACAATAAGGGGAAAATTTACCCGCTGTCCCCACTCTACCACAATATCATTCTTCCGCTCTCTCTCTAACTCATTAACACACATTAACATCTCATAATCACATTCTACAAACTCATCAGTACTCTCAGATATTACATTTTCAATTACATTATTATTCTCATTATTTTCAACAACATCATTATTATTTATTAATTCTTTATCTAATACAACATCGCCATTACCACTTTCATTTGTATTACTCGTACTCGGTTCTACTTTATTCAAATTCTTTCTTATTTTATTGGTACTTTCTAGACGTTCATTCTTATCTTGTATATTATTTATCAGCTCATCAAATTTTACGCTAATAGTCTGCTGCAACTGCATATTCTGTTGTTTGAATTTTATATTAAAATTGCTATCTTGAGCGTCAAAACGACGGTCTATTTTATCGAATTTTTCGTCACTAGAGTAAAAAACGGATCTCAAATTTTTTGTCAATTGCATCCAACTTGTCATTCTGTATATCAAATTTTTTGTCAATTGCATCAAACTTGTCATTCTGTATATCAAATTTTTTATTAAAATTACTGTTAATATCACTAGACATGGTTCTCATGAAATTAAATAGATCGTCCAGTGACAACTCTTTTGCTCTATTTGTTACAGGAGTAGATTCTGCTTGTGCTCCACTCATTATTACCGATTGTGTCAGATTATTCTCATCTATCAGGTTTGGAGTTGTCTCCAATCCTGAATCATTTATATTGTTTGATTCATTGGAAACGCTTTCTTTGACCACCTTAGGGTCTGAATTAATTTTGTCCCTCCCCCGTGATAGTTACATCACTCATACTAACTTTATCTCCGTCTTCCATTTTTCTTATTTATGAGATTTTGTTCTATATAAAATTTCAATTTTAAATATTTCTGTATTATTCAGTATAATATAATTTAAGTATCGCTTAACTACATCTTAACATCATTTACATATAATTGGTTCTCACTTCTACTTAACCTCTAAATCACGCTTACATCCTATTTGTAGGTACGGTTTTTACTTTATTCTTATTTACTCATATAAACTGTCCCTGTTCGGGCGCCTTTGAGATATACTTACACTCTCAAAATTTATAAAAACACAAATTAAATTGACCTACCTGTACAACTTCTATCTGGGGCCAGGATTCTCGTACGAACGTAAGATGTTAGCGTGATTTATAGGTTACGGAAAAAAGTAACTTGACTCATTTTTTAATGAAGAGAAATGATATTTTAATTTGTTAAAAATTATTGAAAATTTCATCCAAAACTGTTATGCATGTTTATGCAGATTAATTTACATTTTTTTCTTTCTTTGTTCGCTTTATCTTCTACTACAGGTTAACTTATTCTAACCTCTTACCTTACTGATCACACTTCATTATAAATACAGACAGAGCCCAGCCTGCAATTTTTCACACTCATTCACACATACAATTTTAATCCCTTTATTTTTAAAACCCCATTTTTAACTTTGGTATAAAATTTTGATCTACATTGATACTATTGCTGGCCACGTGGCGTCATCCCGACTTCTTCTTTAAACACGCACAATTTTCCATTATGTCCCATTTATTATTCCATATTTAGGCGAACGATACCTACTCACTCTCGGATTTTTTAACAAGTTCCACTTGTGTGGTACAGTTACTTTTTTAAACCCGGTTGCCGGGCAACCTGCCCAGGCTGAAATCGGTGATGGACTGCCAGCGTCTGTATGTTCCCTCTCTACTCGATGATTTTAGTTAAGACGACGGACACCAATGCCTTCTATTTAATCGTCACTGCTGTGGCACATTCAACGTACGTGGTTTTTTGTATGGTAACCGTGGACGATTTTTGTTAAGCACTGGTTGACGTCACAAAAGAGGCTGGACTTAGACTTTATTTCCTGCAGATCGGCCAAGGAGACGATGAATAAATTTGTTCTCCAGACATCTTGGTTTTTTGGTACGACGGCGTCCCCCGAGCGCGGACTTGTATTGCGCGTGAGTGCGTGGTCACACTTATGCAGAGTTCTGAGAAATTCGGGGTGGTGCAAATTCCTTGCCGAGTTACACAATAGAAACTGCGTCTTGCCTTTGTTTCAAACTGTTCTACTTGCCACGTGTTTTGTTATAATGGAATTGACGTTTGCTGGAAAATAAAACTTTCACAATATTTTCTATAAAATCCCACAAAATGAAATACAAAGACCCATTAACAGTAATAAATGAAATTACCCAAATTTGACACGTTACAATACCCCCTCAATGAGAATTCTGCTGTCCAAAACAGAAGAAATCTCATTGATAAACCCCTAAGAGGACCGGTGAGGAACTGGTGCCAACAACCCACTTGTTCTTACTCTTCATGGGTACACGACCCCCCTGGCTTGGCGACTATGGACGCATCTGAACGAGATCACTGGACTGCTCCGTAAGAGATCCCAACACCGAAAAATTGAACAGACAAGTACACAGCACACCTCACCTTCTAACATGCTACCCCCCAAAATCCTCAATCCCTGGCTTAGATTATTCCAGATCCTCAGCCGATATGTTTCCCCTTATATGCAAGCTGGGCTGCCTTTAGCAGATACTGGGCTCACACACACTCACATTATCTACTGACATGACATATTATAAAATTGAAAATTTTTCAAAATTTATTTAAATTACAACCCATTGGTTGTTTTCAGGTAAAATTGATTCATAAATTTCGTATAAAGTCTAAATTATTCTCTTCATTGGTTTCTGTTTTCATTTAAAATAAGTTAATTTAAACATTTCTTATAATTAAGAACATCCTTAACCTAACATGTGATCACTTAGCATCTAACAATACAAGTCAATACAATAAATCAATAAAAATAAACATGGTTAGCACACAAATAATAAAATAATCAATACTTAAAATATTCCTTAGCTGGCAGGCGAAAAATCAAGATTTTTTTTCAAAAAAAATATTTTCCAAAAAAAAATTTTAACATTCAAAAAAAAAAATTTAAATTTATTAAAATGTTTCCTTTACATACAGAAATTATGTCAAATTTGTTTAAATTGATCAAAAACAAAAGTTGAATTGACTCCCTTACTATTAATTTACATGACCTCACTCTCAGCTGATCAAAACTAGGTCAAGTCCACAACCTTGACCCACATACGTTATGTACAATTTCTATCTGAAAATACATTTAACATCTGTAACATCCTAACTTGAAACACAAAACATACTAAAATAAAATATTTAAAATAACAAAACATTATTATAAATGCTAAGCAAATTGAAATTAAATTATTCAAAATAAACAATTCTCAATTTTACATTATTTTCAAATTCTATCAAAAGTTTGTCACTGGTTTCTATAAAAAGTTTTATACATTCTTATTACAAATCTCTTTCTTTACTTGACAATCTCATTCTTCATTACTTTGGGTGATTTAAATATTTATTCTCATTGACTGTACTACTTGGTCTGTATACCTCTATAATCTTTCTCCCTCTGTCTCTAACCTCTAACAACTTCAACTCCCACGACACCCATCTCTATCAAAATATCTATCAAAACACGCTCTAAACCTCAACTTACTAATAAACTCAATTCGCCACCTTCTCTCTATATATAAAAAAAAAATACTCTCTAACCCTTTGTATTTAGGATACGTGTTTCCCCCCCCAAACTCATTTCCCTTATCTGGCCCCTGGATTCTACGTAAGGCGGCCCCTTTCCACTAAAATCGATCCCAATCCCTTCCCAACTTATCATTATGTTGCTGACTCCCACATTACACTACCCCCTACTACAAAATTGCCATCCCCAAAATCTCAATCTCATTACCTTACTACAGCTACAACAAAATAACAACATCAATTATAAACAACAATATAGCACTCAAAATTCTACTATTATTCTCCACAACTACTGTGTCAACATTAATACTTCTCAAAACTCTATAATATACATTAACTCAAAACAACATTATATTACTTTAAAACAATATTTCGATCTTTACTACTTCAACTCTAACTTCAACTTGGACAGATCTATATGTCCCACAAAATATTTATCACCCAAAAACTATCTTTTATTTACTTTCACAAATTATTACTTTATTTCTCACGTTATCAAATTACTTTTATCATTACTTTAAAACATCTGTAATACATTAAAACATTACATTGAACATTAATTACTTGGAACATTTATAAACCATTTTACCAGTGACGTTTTATTGCTGATCAGCTGATCTCCTAACACAATGAATTAATTATCATTTTTTATATACTTACAGTTACAGCTGTAAACATTTTTATTATACATGATTCATACTGTAAAAGTTCTATACTTACATTCCATTTAACATGATATACACAAAACATCTACCCCCTACACCTCTGAAACATTTAACATAAATATTAGTTTAAATCAAACAATTGATCATTTATTACCAAATTCATCTAGAAAAAAAAATAATTTGAATTCATTACAATTTTAATTAATTAACATTTAAATAATCAATCAAAATATTTAAAACCTATCAAATTGTTTTAAATACATTAATTACTGAAAATATAAATTATATAGTCATCGAAACAATTACAATTAGTCAATTACTGTCTTTCAAAATTAATTCTGATGTTTATTTATTTAAATTGCAAAATATTATTCTTATTATTATTATCACTTACCTATACACATACATTGTTTAGCTCGCCTTCTACAATACACATAAATAAATGCACTACAATTATTTACAAACTTTAGTTATTAATTGTTCAGTTTTGCCGCACTTCATTGTCCAAATCTGCCATGTCAGAACCCATAAAACAAAATGTTTATCACTGTCTTTTATTGTTTTATAGTTTAGCCTCCATCGTCCCAGATTAACCTTGGTTTTATACCACACTGTTCATTTTTATTGACAAACAAATGGTTACTTTGTGTGTCATAACTAGAACAACCAAATTCACTCATTTTACCAAAATGCTCAGTAAACCAGTCAACGTTAGGTATTTTTGTTAAGTCTCCGTCAGTAAATTCATTCGTTATTGGGTTAATTACTTTTGTCAAATCATTATAGTCATTATTATTCGAATATACTTCTAAACTTTCTTTCCATTCGTCATACTTTCTATTCAAATCATACAATTCTGTTACTTTCTCCACATACAATTCTCTATTTACATCTCTCTCATCACAATACCAACTCACACTCTCAAAATTATTATAGACAGAGGGTACAAAATTACACAACAAAAATAAACACCTCAATTCATCTATCAATACGGGACTCTTGCCCTTCAACAACAACACTTGTAAACTCATTAAATCATCATAAACATTATCAACAATAAGGGGAAAATTTACCCGCTGTCCCCACTCTACCACAATATCATTCTTCCGCTCTCTCTCTAACTCATTAACACACATTAACATCTCATAATCACATTCTACAAACTCATCAGTACTCTCAGATATTACATTTTCAATTACATTATTATTCTCATTATTTTCAACAACATCATTATTATTTATTAATTCTTTATCTAATACAACATCGCCATTACCACTTTCATTTGTATTACTCGTACTCGGTTCTACTTTATTCAAATTCTTTCTTATTTTATTGGTACTTTCTAGACGTTCATTCTTATCTTGTATATTATTTATCAGCTCATCAAATTTTACGCTAATAGTCTGCTGCAACTGCATATTCTGTTGTTTGAATTTTATATTAAAATTGCTATCTTGAGCGTCAAAACGACGGTCTATTTTATCGAATTTTTCGTCACTAGAGTAAAAAACGGATCTCAAATTTTTTGTCAATTGCATCCAACTTGTCATTCTGTATATCAAATTTTTTGTCAATTGCATCAAACTTGTCATTCTGTATATCAAATTTTTTATTAAAATTACTGTTAATATCACTAGACATGGTTCTCATGAAATTAAATAGATCGTCCAGTGACAACTCTTTTGCTCTATTTGTTACAGGAGTAGATTCTGCTTGTGCTCCACTCATTATTACCGATTGTGTCAGATTATTCTCATCTATCAGGTTTGGAGTTGT
This sequence comes from Magicicada septendecula, assembly GCA_034769895.1. Lineage (NCBI taxonomy): Eukaryota > Metazoa > Arthropoda > Insecta > Hemiptera > Cicadidae > Magicicada > Magicicada septendecula. The sequence continues at coordinate 28,419,086 of CM068367.1, read as the reverse complement.
CTCCAATCCTGAATCATTTATATTGTTTGATTCATTGGAAACGCTTTCTTTGACCACCTTAGGGTCTGAATTAATTTTGTCCCTCCCCCGTGATAGTTACATCACTCATACTAACTTTATCTCCGTCTTCCATTTTTCTTATTTATGAGATTTTGTTCTATATAAAATTTCAATTTTAAATATTTCTGTATTATTCAGTATAATATAATTTAAGTATCGCTTAACTACATCTTAACATCATTTACATATAATTGGTTCTCACTTCTACTTAACCTCTAAATCACGCTTACATCCTATTTGTAGGTACGGTTTTTACTTTATTCTTATTTACTCATAAAAACTGTCCCTGTTCGGGCGCCTTTGAGATATACTTACACTCTCAAAATTTATAAAAACACAAATTAAATTGACCTACCTGTACAACTTCTATCTGGGGCCAGGATTCTCGTACGAACGTAAGATGTTAGCGTGATTTATAGGTTACGGAAAAAAGTAACTTGACTCATTTTTTAATGAAGAGAAATGATATTTTAATTTGTTAAAAATTATTGAAAATTTCATCCAAAACTGTTATGCATGTTTATGCAGATTAATTTACATTTTTTTCTTTCTTTGTTCGCTTTATCTTCTACTACAGGTTAACTTATTCTAACCTCTTACCTTACTGATCACACTTCATTATAAATACAGACAGAGCCCAGCCTGCAATTTTTCACACTCATTCACACATACAATTTTAATCCCTTTATTTTTAAAACCCCATTTTTAACTTTGGTATAAAATTTTGATCTACATTGATACTATTGCTGGCCACGTGGCGTCATCCCGACTTCTTCTTTAAACACGCACAATTTTCCATTATGTCCCATTTATTATTCCATATTTAGGCGAACGATACCTACTCACTCTCGGATTTTTTAACAAGTTCCACTTGTGTGGTACAGTTACTTTTTTAAACCCGGTTGCCGGGCAACCTGCCCGGGCTGAAATCGGTGATGGACTGCCAGCGTCTGTATGTTCCCTCTCTACTCGATGATTTTAGTTAAGACGACGGACACCAATGCCTTCTATTTAATCGTCACTGCTGTGGCACATTCAACGTACGTGGTTTTTTGTATGGTAACCGTGGACGATTTTTGTTAAGCACTGGTTGACGTCACAAAAGAGGCTGGACTTAGACTTTATTTCCTGCAGATCGGCCAAGGAGACGATGAATAAATTTGTTCTCCAGACATCTTGGTTTTTTGGTACGACGGCGTCCCCCGAGCGCGGACTTGTATTGCGCGTGAGTGCGTGGTCACACTTATGCAGAGTTCTGAGAAATTCGGGGTGGTGCAAATTCCTTGCTGAGTTACACAATAGAAACTGCGTCTTGCCTTTGTTTCAAACTGTTCTACTTGCCACGTGTTTTGTTATAATGGAATTGACGTTTGCTGGAAAATAAAACTTTCACAATATTTTCTATAAAATCCCACAAAATGAAATACAAAGACCCATTAACAGTAATAAATGAAATTACCCAAATTTGACACGTTACAATACCCCCTCAATGAGAATTCTGCTGTCCAAAACAGAAGAAATCTCATTGATAAACCCCTAAGAGGACCGGTGAGGAACTGGTGCCAACAACCCACTTGTTCTTACTCTTCATGGGTACACGACCCCCCTGGCTTGGCGACTATGGACGCATCTGAACGAGATCACTGGACTGCTCCGTAAGAGATCCCAACACCGAAAAATTGAACAGACAAGTACACAGCACACCTCACCTTCTAACATGCTACCCCCCAAAATCCTCAATCCCTGGCTTAGATTATTCCAGATCCTCAGCCGATATGTTTCCCCTTATATGCAAGCTGGGCTGCCTTTAGCAGATACTGGGCTCACACACACTCACATTATCTACTGACATGACATATTATAAAATTGAAAATTTTTCAAAATTTATTTAAATTACAACCCATTGGTTGTTTTCAGGTAAAATTGATTCATAAATTTCGTATAAAGTCTAAATTATTCTCTTCATTGGTTTCTGTTTTCATTTAAAATAAGTTAATTTAAACATTTCTTATAATTAAGAACATCCTTAACCTAACATGTGATCACTTAGCATCTAACAATACAAGTCAATACAATAAATCAATAAAAATAAACATGGTTAGCACACAAATAATAAAATAATCAATACTTAAAATATTCCTTAGCTGGCAGGCGAAAAATCAAGATTTTTTTTCAAAAAAAATATTTTCCAAAAAAAAATTTTAACATTAAAAAAAAAAAATTTAAATTTATTAAAATGTTTCCTTTACATACAGAAATTATGTCAAATTTGTTTAAATTGATCAAAAACAAAAGTTGAATTGACTCCCTTACTATTAATTTACATGACCTCACTCTCAGCTGATCAAAACTAGGTCAAGTCCACAACCTTGACCCACATACGTTATGTACAATTTCTATCTGAAAATACATTTAACATCTGTAACATCCTAACTTGAAACACAAAACATACTAAAATAAAATATTTAAAATAACAAAACATTATTATAAATGCTAAGCAAATTGAAATTAAATTATTCAAAATAAACAATTCTCAATTTTACATTATTTTCAAATTCTATCAAAAGTTTGTCACTGGTTTCTATAAAAAGTTTTATACATTCTTATTACAAATCTCTTTCTTTACTTGACAATCTCATTCTTCATTACTTTGGGTGATTTAAATATTTATTCTCATTGACTGTACTACTTGGTCTGTATACCTCTATAATCTTTCTCCCTCTGGCTCTAACCTCTAACAACTTCAACTCCCACGACACCCATCTCTATCAAAATATCTATCAAAACACGCTCTAAACCTCAACTTACTAATAAACTCAATTCGCCACCTTCTCTCTATATATTAAAAAAAAAATACTCTCTAACCCTTTGTATTTAGGATACGTGTTTCCCCCCCAAACTCATTTCCCTTATCTGGCCCCTGGATTCTACGTAAGGCGGCCCCTTTCCACTAAAATCGATCCCAATCCCTTCCCAACTTATCATTATGTTGCTGACTCCCACATTACACTACCCCCTACTACAAAATTGCCATCCCCAAAATCTCAATCTCATTACCTTACTACAGCTACAACAAAATAACAACATCAATTATAAACAACAATATAGCACTCAAAATTCTACTATTATTCTCCACAACTACTGTGTCAACATTAATACTTCTCAAAACTCTATAATATACATTAACTCAAAACAACATTACATTACTTCAAAACAATATTTCGATCTTTACTACTTCAACTCTAACTTCAACTTGGACAGATCTATATGTCCCACAAAATATTTATCACCCAAAAACTATCTTTTATTTACTTTCACAAATTATTACTTTATTTCTCACGTTATCAAATTACTTTTATCATTACTTTAAAACATCTGTAATACATTAAAACATTACATTGAACATTAATTACTTGGAACATTTATAAACCATTTTACCAGTGACGTTTTATTGCTGATCAGCTGATCTCCTAACACAATGAATTAATTATCATTTTTTATATACTTACAGTTACAGCTGTAAACATTTTTATTATACATGATTCATACTGTAAAAGTTCTATACTTACATTCCATTTAACATGATATACACAAAACATCTACCCCCTACACCTCTGAAACATTTAACATAAATATTAGTTTAAATCAAACAATTGATCATTTATTACCAAATTCATCTAGAAAAAAAAATAATTTGAATTCATTACAATTTTAATTAATTAACATTTAAATAATCAATCAAAATATTTAAAACCTATCAAATTGTTTTAAATACATTAATTACTGAAAATATAAATTATATAGTCATCGAAACAATTACAATTAGTCAATTACTGTCTTTCAAAATTAATTCTGATGTTTATTTATTTAAATTGCAAAATATTATTCTTATTATTATTATCACTTACCTATACACATACATTGTTTAGCTCGCCTTCTACAATACACATAAATAAATGCACTACAATTATTTACAAACTTTAGTTATTAATTGTTCAGTTTTGCCGCACTTCATTGTCCAAATCTGCCATGTCAGAACCCATAAAACAAAATGTTTATCACTGTCTTTTATTGTTTTATAGTTTAGCCTCCATCGTCCCAGATTAACCTTGGTTTTATACCACACTGTTCATTTTTATTGACAAACAAATGGTTACTTTGTGTGTCATAACTAGAACAACCAAATTCACTCATTTTACCAAAATGCTCAGTAAACCAGTCAACGTTAGGTATTTTTGTTAAGTCTCCGTCAGTAAATTCATTCGTTATTGGGTTAATTACTTTTGTCAAATCATTATAGTCATTATTATTCGAATATACTTCTAAACTTTCTTTCCATTCGTCATACTTTCTATTCAAATCATACAATTCTGTTACTTTCTCCACATACAATTCTCTATTTACATCTCTCTCATCACAATACCAACTCACACTCTCAAAATTATTATAGACAGAGGGTACAAAATTACACAACAAAAATAAACACCTCAATTCATCTATCAATACGGGACTCTTGCCCTTCAACAACAACACTTGTAAACTCATTAAATCATCGTAAACATTATCAACAATAAGGGGAAAATTTACCCGCTGTCCCCACTCTACCACAATATCATTCTTCCGCTCTCTCTCTAACTCATTAACACACATTAACATCTTATAATCACATTCTACAAACTCATCAGTACTCTCAGATATTACATTTTCAATTACATTATTATTCTCATTATTTTCAACAACATCATTATTATTTATTAATTCTTTATCTAATACAACATCGCCATTACCACTTTCATTTGTATTACTCGTACTCGGTTCTACTTTATTCAAATTCTTTCTTATTTTATTGGTACTTTCTAGACGTTCATTCTTATCTTGTATATTATTTATCAGCTCATCAAATTTTACGCTAATAGTCTGCTGCAACTGCATATTCTGTTGTTTGAATTTTATATTAAAATTGCTATCTTGAGTGTCAAAACGACGGTCTATTTTATCGAATTTTTTGTCACTAGAGTTAAAACGGATCACAAATTTTTTGTCAATTGCATCCAACTTGTCATTCTGTATATCAAATTTTTTGTCAATTGCATCAAACTTGTCATTCTGTATATCAAATTTTTTATTAAAATTACTGTTAATATCACTAGACATGGTTCTCATGAAATTAAATAGATCGTCCAGTGACAACTCTTTTGCTCTATTTGTTACAGGAGTAGATTCTGCTTGTGCTCCACTCATTATTACCGATTGTGTCAGATTATTCTCATCTATCAGGTTTGGAGTTGTCTCCAATCCTGAATCATTTATATTGTTTGATTCATTGGAAACGCTTTCTTTGACCACCTTAGGGTCTGAATTAATTTTGTCCCTCCCCCGTGATAGTTACATCACTCATACTAACTTTATCTCCGTCTTCCATTTTTCTTATTTATGAGATTTTGTTCTATATAAAATTTCAATTTTAAATATTTCTGTATTATTCAGTATAATATAATTTAAGTATCGCTTAACTACATCTTAACATCATTTACATATAATTGGTTCTCACTTCTACTTAACCTCTAAATCACGCTTACATCCTATTTGTAGGTACGGTTTTTACTTTATTCTTATTTACTCATAAAAACTGTCCCTGTTCGGGCGCCTTTGAGATATACTTACACTCTCAAAATTTATAAAAACACAAATTAAATTGACCTACCTGTACAACTTCTATCTGGGGCCAGGATTCTCGTACGAACGTAAGATGTTAGCGTGATTTATAGGTTACGGAAAAAAGTAACTTGACTCATTTTTTAATGAAGAGAAATGATATTTTAATTTGTTAAAAATTATTGAAAATTTCATCCAAAACTGTTATGCATGTTTATGCAGATTAATTTACATTTTTTTCTTTCTTTGTTCGCTTTATCTTCTACTACAGGTTAACTTATTCTAAACTCTTACCTTACTGATCACACTTCATTATAAATACAGACAGAGCCCAGCCTGCAATTTTTCACACTCATTCACACATACAATTTTAATCCCTTTATTTTTAAAACCCCATTTTTAACTTTGGTATAAAATTTTGATCTACATTGATACTATTGCTGGCCATGTGGCGTCATCCCGACTTCTTCTTTAAACACGCACAATTTTCCATTATGTCCCATTTATTATTCCATATTTAGGCGAACGGTACCTACTCACTCTCGGATTTTTTAACAAGTTCCACTTGTGTGGTACAGTTACTTTTTTAAACCCGGTTGCCGGGCAACCTGCTCGGGCTGAAATCGGTGATGGACTGCCAGCGTCTGTATGTTCCCTCTCTACTCGATGATTTTAGTTAAGACGACGGACACCAATGCCTTCTATTTAATCGTCACTGCTGTGGCACATTCAACGTACGTGGTTTTTTGTATGGTAACCGTGGACGATTTTTGTTAAGCACTGGTTGACGTCACAAAAGAGGCTGGACTTAGACTTTATTTCCTGCAGATCGGCCAAGGAGATGATGAATAAATTTGTTCTCCAGACATCTTGGTTTTTTGGTACGACGGCGTCCCCCGAGCGCGGACTTGTATTGCGCGTGAGTGCGTGGTCACACTTATGCAGAGTTCTGAGAAATTCGGGGTGGTGCAAATTCCTTGCCGAGTTACACAATAGAAACTGCGTCTTGCCTTTGTTTCAAACTGTTCTACTTGCCACGTGTTTGTTATAATGGAATTGACGTTTGCTGGAAAATAAAACTTTCACAATATTTTCTATAAAATCCCACAAAATGAAATACAAAGACCCATTAACAGTAATAAATGAAATTACCCAAATTTGACACGTTACAATACCCCCTCAATGAGAATTCTGCTGTCCAAAACAGAAGAAATCTCATTGATAAACCCCTAAGAGGACCGGTGAGGAACTGGTGCCAACAACCCTCTTGTTCTTACTCTTCATGGGTACACGACCCCCCTGGCTTGGCGACTATGGACGCATCTGAACGAGATCACTGGACTGCTCCATAAGAGATCCCAACACCGAAAAATTGAACAGACAAGTACACAGCACACCTCACCTTCTAACATGCTACCCCCCAAAATCCTCAATCCCTGGCTTAGATTATTCCAGATCCTCAGCCGATATGTTTCCCCTTATATGCAAGCTGGGCTGCCTTTAGCAGATACTGGGCTCACACACACTCACATTATCTACTGACATTACATATTATAAAATTGAAAATTTTTCAAAATTTATTTAAATTACAACCCATTGGTTGTTTTCAGGTAAAATTGATTCATAAATTTCGTATAAAGTCTAAATTATTCTCTTCATTGGTTTCTGTTTTCATTTAAAATAAGTTAATTTAAACATTTCTTATAATTAAGAACATCCTTAACCTAACATGTGATCACTTAGCATCTAACAATACAAGTCAATACAATAAATCAATAAAAATAAACATGGTTAGCACACAAATAATAAAATAATCAATACTTAAAATATTCCTTAGCTGGCAGGCGAAAAATCAAGATTTTTTTTCAAAAAAAATATTTTCCAAAAAAAATTTTAACGTTCAAAAAAAAAATTTTAATTTATAAAATGTTTCCTTTACATACAGAAATTATGTCAAATTTGTTTAAATTGATCAAAAACAAAAGTTGAATTGACTCCCTTACTATTAATTTACATGACCTCACTCTCAGCTGATCAAAACTAGGTCAAGTCCACAACCTTGACCCACATACGTTATGTACAATTTCTATCTGAAAATACATTTAACATCTGTAACATCCTAACTTGAAACACAAAACATACTAAAATAAAATATTTAAAATAACAAAACATTATTATAAATGCTAAGCAAATTGAAATTAAATTATTCAAAATAAACAATTCTCAATTTTACATTATTTTCAAATTCTATCAAAAGTTTGTCACTGGTTTCTATAAAAAGTTTTATACATTCTTATTACAAATCTCTTTCTTTACTTGACAATCTCATTCTTCATTACTTTGGGTGATTTAAATATTTATTCTCATTGACTGTACTACTTGGTCTGTATACCTCTATAATCTTTCTCCCTCTGTCTCTAACCTCTAACAACTTCAACTCCCACGACACCCATCTCTATCAAAATATCTATCAAAACACGCTCTAAACCTCAACTTACTAATAAACTCAATTCGCCACCTTCTCTCTATATATAAAAAAAAAATACTCTCTAACCCTTTGTATTTAGGATACGTGTTTCCCCCCCCAAACTCATTTCCCTTATCTGGCCCCTGGATTCTACGTAAGGCGGCCCCTTTCCACTAAAATCGATCCCAATCCCTTCCCAACTTATCATTATGTTGCTGACTCCCACATTACACTACCCCCTACTACAAAATTGCCATCCCCAAAATCTCAATCTCATTACCTTACTACAGCTACAACAAAATAACAACATCAATTATAAACAACAATATAGCACTCAAAATTCTACTATTATTCTCCACAACTACTGTGTCAACATTAATACTTCTCAAAACTCTATAATATACATTAACTCAAAACAACATTACATTACTTCAAAACAATATTTCGATCTTTACTACTTCAACTCTAACTTCAACTTGGACAGATCTATATGTCCCACAAAATATTTATCACCCAAAAACTATCTTTTATTTACTTTCACAAATTATTACTTTATTTCTCACGTTATCAAATTACTTTTATCATTACTTTAAAACATCTGTAATACATTAAAACATTACATTGAACATTAATTACTTGGAACATTTATAAACCATTTTACCAGTGACGTTTTATTGCTGATCAGCTGATCTCCTAACACAATGAATTAATTATCATTTTTTATATACTTACAGTTACAGCTGTAAACATTTTTATTATACATGATTCATACTGTAAAAGTTCTATACTTACATTCCATTTAACATGATATACACAAAACATCTACCCCCTACACCTCTGAAACATTTAACATAAATATTAGTTTAAATCAAACAATTGATCATTTATTACCAAATTCATCTAGAAAAAAAAATAATTTGAATTCATTACAATTTTAATTAATTAACATTTAAATAATCAATCAAAATATTTAAAACCTATCAAATTGTTTTAAATACATTAATTACTGAAAATATAAATTATATAGTCATCGAAACAATTACAATTAGTCAATTACTGTCTTTCAAAATTAATTCTGATGTTTATTTATTTAAATTGCAAAATATTATTCTTATTATTATTATCACTTACCTATACACATACATTGTTTAGCTCGCCTTCTACAATACACATAAATAAATGCACTACAATTATTTACAAACTTTAGTTATTAATTGTTCAGTTTTGCCGCACTTCATTGTCCAAATCTGCCATGTCAGAACCCATAAAACAAAATGTTTATCACTGTCTTTTATTGTTTTATAGTTTAGCCTCCATCGTCCCAGATTAACCTTGGTTTTATACCACACTGTTCATTTTTATTGACAAACAAATGGTTACTTTGTGTGTCATAACTAGAACAACCAAATTCACTCATTTTACCAAAATGCTCAGTAAACCAGTCAACGTTAGGTATTTTTGTTAAGTCTCCGTCAGTAAATTCATTCGTTATTGGGTTAATTACTTTTGTCAAATCATTATAGTCATTATTATTCGAATATACTTCTAAACTTTCTTTCCATTCGTCATACTTTCTATTCAAATCATACAATTCTGTTACTTTCTCCACATACAATTCTCTATTTACATCTCTCTCATCACAATACCAACTCACACTCTCAAAATTATTATAGACAGAGGGTACAAAATTACACAACAAAAATAAACACCTCAATTCATCTATCAATACGGGACTCTTGCCCTTCAACAACAACACTTGTAAACTCATTAAATCATCATAAACATTATCAACAATAAGGGGAAAATTTACCCGCTGTCCCCACTCTACCACAATATCATTCTTCCGCTCTCTCTCTAACTCATTAACACACATTAACATCTCATAATCACATTCTACAAACTCATCAGTACTCTCAGATATTACATTTTCAATTACATTATTATTCTCATTATTTTCAACAACATCATTATTATTTATTAATTCTTTATCTAATACAACATCGCCATTACCACTTTCATTTGTATTACTCGTACTCGGTTCTACTTTATTCAAATTCTTTCTTATTTTATTGGTACTTTCTAGACGTTCATTCTTATCTTGTATATTATTTATCAGCTCATCAAATTTTACGCTAATAGTCTGCTGCAACTGCATATTCTGTTGTTTGAATTTTATATTAAAATTGCTATCTTGAGCGTCAAAACGACGGTCTATTTTATCGAATTTTTCGTCACTAGAGTAAAAAACGGATCTAAAATTTTTTGTCAATTGCATCCAACTTGTCATTCTGTATATCAAATTTTTTGTCAATTGCATCAAACTTGTCATTCTGTATATCAAATTTTTTATTAAAATTACTGTTAATATCACTAGACATGGTTCTCATGAAATTAAATAGATCGTCCAGTGACAACTCTTTTGCTCTATTTGTTACAGGAGTAGATTCTGCTTGTGCTCCACTCATTATTACCGATTGTGTCAGATTATTCTCATCTATCAGGTTTGGAGTTGTCTCCAATCCTGAATCATTTATATTGTTTGATTCATTGGAAACGCTTTCTTTGACCACCTTAGGGTCTGAATTAATTTTGTCCCTCCCCCGTGATAGTTACATCACTCATACTAACTTTATCTCCGTCTTCCATTTTTCTTATTTATGAGATTTTGTTCTATATAAAATTTCAATTTTAAATATTTCTGTATTATTCAGTATAATATAATTTAAGTATCGCTTAACTACATCTTAACATCATTTACATATAATTGGTTCTCACTTCTACTTAACCTCTAAATCACGCTTACATCCTATTTGTAGGTACGGTTTTTACTTTATTCTTATTTACTCATAAAAACTGTCCCTGTTCGGGCGCCTTTGAGATATACTTACACTCTCAAAATTTATAAAAACACAAATTAAATTGACCTACCTGTACAACTTCTATCTGGGGCCAGGATTCTCGTACGAACGTAAGATGTTAGCGTGATTTATAGGTTACGGAAAAAAGTAACTTGACTCATTTTTTAATGAAGAGAAATGATATTTTAATTTGTTAAAAATTATTGAAAATTTCATCCAAAACTGTTATGCATGTTTATGCAGATTAATTTACATTTTTTTCTTTCTTTGTTCGCTTTATCTTCTACTACAGGTTAACTTATTCTAACCTCTTACCTTACTGATCACACTTCATTATAAATACAGACAGAGTCCAGCCTGCAATTTTTCACACTCATTCACACATACAATTTTAATCCCTTTATTTTTAAAACCCCATTTTTAACTTTGGTATAAAATTTTGATCTACATTGATACTATTGCTGGCCACGTGGCGTCATCCCGACTTCTTCTTTAAACACGCACAATTTTCCATTATGTCCCATTTATTATTCCATATTTAGGCGAACGATACCTACTCACTCTCGGATTTTTTAACAAGTTCCACTTGTGTGGTACAGTTACTTTTTTAAACCCGGTTGCCGGGCAACCTGCCCGGGCTGAAATCGGTGATGGACTGCCAGCGTCTGTATGTTCCCTCTCTACTCGATGATTTTAGTTAAGACGACGGACACCAATGCCTTCTATTTAATCGTCACTGCTGTGGCACATTCAACGTACGTGGTTTTTTGTATGGTAACCGTGGACGATTTTTGTTAAGCACTGGTTGACGTCACAAAAGAGGCTGGACTTAGACTTTATTTCCTGCAGATCGGCCAAGGAGACGATGAATAAATTTGTTCTCCAGACATCTTGGTTTTTTGGTACGACGGCGTCCCCCGAGCGCGGACTTGTATTGCGCGTGAGTGCGTGGTCACACTTATGCAGAGTTCTGAGAAATTCGGGGTGGTGCAAATTCCTTGCCGAGTTACACAATAGAAACTGCGTCTTGCCTTTGTTTCAAACTGTTCTACTTGCCACGTGTTTGTTATAATGGAATTGACGTTTGCTGGAAAATAAAACTTTCACAATATTTTCTATAAAATCCCACAAAATGAAATACAAAGACCCATTAACAGTAATAAATGAAATTACCCAAATTTGACACGTTACAATACCCCCTCAATGAGAATTCTGCTGTCCAAAACAGAAGAAATCTCATTGATAAACCCCTAAGAGGACCGGTGAGGAACTGGTGCCAACAACCCACTTGTTCTTACTCTTCATGGGTACACGACCCCCCTGGCTTGGCGACTATGGACGCATCTGAACGAGATCACTGGACTGCTCCGTAAGAGATCCCAACACCGAAAAATTGAACAGACAAGTACACAGCACACCTCACCTTCTAACATGCTACCCCCCAAAATCCTCAATCCCTGGCTTAGATTATTCCAGATCCTCAGCCGATATGTTTCCCCTTATATGCAAGCTGGGCTGCCTTTAGCAGATACTGGGCTCACACACACTCACATTATCTACTGACATTACATATTATAAAATTGAAAATTTTTCAAAATTTATTTAAATTACAACCCATTGGTTGTTTTCAGGTAAAATTGATTCATAAATTTCGTATAAAGTCTAAATTATTCTCTTCATTGGTTTCTGTTTTCATTTAAAATAAGTTAATTTAAACATTTCTTATAATTAAGAACATCCTTAACCTAACATGTGATCACTTAGCATCTAACAATACAAGTCAATACAATAAATCAATAAAAATAAACATGGTTAGCACACAAATAATAAAATAATCAATACTTAAAATATTCCTTAGCTGGCAGGCGAAAAATAAAGATTTTTTTTCAAAAAAAATATTTTCCAAAAAAAAATTTTAACATTCAAAAAAAAAAATTTAAATTTATTAAAATGTTTCCTTTACATACAGAAATTATGTCAAATTTGTTTAAATTGATCAAAAACAAAAGTTGAATTGACTCCCTTACTATTAATTTACATGACCTCACTCTCAGCTGATCAAAACTAGGTCAAGTCCACAACCTTGACCCACATACGTTATGTACAATTTCTATCTGAAAATATATTTAACATCTGTAACATCCTAACTTTAAACACAAAACATACTAAAATAAAATATTTAAAATAACAAAACATTATTATAAATGCTAAGCAAATTGAAATTAAATTATTCAAAATAAACAATTCTCAATTTTACATTATTTTCAAATTCTATCAAAAGTTTGTCACTGGTTTCTATAAAAAGTTTTATACATTCTTATTACAAATCTCTTTCTTTACTTGACAATCTCATTCTTCATTACTTTGGGTGATTTAAATATTTATTCTCATTGACTGTACTACTTGGTCTGTATACCTCTATAATCTTTCTCCCTCTGGCTCTAACCTCTAACAACTTCAACTCCCACGACACCCATCTCTATCAAAATATCTATCAAAACACGCTCTAAACCTCAACTTACTAATAAACTCAATTCGCCACCTTCTCTCTATATATAAAAAAAAAAATACTCTCTAACCCTTTGTATTTAGGATACGTGTTTCCCCCCCAAACTCATTTCCCTTATCTGGCCCCTGGATTCTACGTAAGGCGGCCCCTTTCCACTAAAATCGATCCCAATCCCTTCCCAACTTATCATTATGTTGCTGACTCCCACATTACACTACCCCCTACTACAAAATTGCCATCCCCAAAATCTCAATCTCATTACCTTACTACAGCTACAACAAAATAACAACATCAATTATAAACAACAATATAGCACTCAAAATTCTACTATTATTCTCCACAACTACTGTGTCAACATTAATACTTCTCAAAACTCTATAATATACATTAACTCAAAACAACATTACATTACTTCAAAACAATATTTCGATCTTTACTACTTCAACTCTAACTTCAACTTGGACAGATCTATATGTCCCACAAAATATTTATCACCCAAAAACTATCTTTTATTTATTTTCACAAATTATTACTTTATTTCTCACGTTATCAAATTACTTTTATCATTACTTTAAAACATCTGTAATACATTAAAACATTACATTGAACATTAATTACTTGGAACATTTATAAACCATTTTACCAGTGACGTTTTATTGCTGATCAGCTGATCTCCTAACACAATGAATTAATTATCATTTTTTATATACTTACAGTTACAGCTGTAAACATTTTTATTATACATGATTCATACTGTAAAAGTTCTATACTTACATTCCATTTAACATGATATACACAAAACATCTACCCCCTACACCTCTGAAACATTTAACATAAATATTAGTTTAAATCAAACAATTGATCATTTATTACCAAATTCATCTAGAAAAAAAAATAATTTGAATTCATTACAATTTTAATTAATTAACATTTAAATAATCAATCAAAATATTTAAAACCTATCAAATTGTTTTAAATACATTAATTACTGAAAATATAAATTATATAGTCATCGAAACAATTACAATTAGTCAATTACTGTCTTTCAAAATTAATTCTGATGTTTATTTATTTAAATTGCAAAATATTATTCTTATTATTATTATCACTTACCTATACACATACATTGTTTAGCTCGCCTTCTACAATACACATAAATAAATGCACTACAATTATTTACAAACTTTAGTTATTAATTGTTCAGTTTTGCCGCACTTCATTGTCCAAATCTGCCATGTCAGAACCCATAAAACAAAATGTTTATCACTGTCTTTTATTGTTTTATAGTTTAGCCTCCATCGTCCCAGATTAACCTTGGTTTTATACCACACTGTTCATTTTTATTGACAAACAAATGGTTACTTTGTGTGTCATAACTAGAACAACCAAATTCACTCATTTTACCAAAATGCTCAGTAAACCAGTCAACGTTAGGTATTTTTGTTAAGTCTCCGTCAGTAAATTCATTCGTTATTGGGTTAATTACTTTTGTCAAATCATTATAGTCATTATTATTCGAATATACTTCTAAACTTTCTTTCCATTCGTCATACTTTCTATTCAAATCATACAATTCTGTTACTTTCTCCACATACAATTCTCTATTTACATCTCTCTCATCACAATACCAACTCACACTCTCAAAATTATTATAGACAGAGGGTACAAAATTACACAACAAAAATAAACACCTCAATTCATCTATCAATACGGGACTCTTGCCCTTCAACAACAACACTTGTAAACTCATTAAATCATCGTAAACATTATCAACAATAAGGGGAAAATTTACCCGCTGTCCCCACTCTACCACAATATCATTCTTCCGCTCTCTCTCTAACTCATTAACACACATTAACATCTCATAATCACATTCTACAAACTCATCAGTACTCTCAGATATTACATTTTCAATTACATTATTATTCTCATTATTTTCAACAACATCATTATTATTTATTAATTCTTTATCTAATACAACATCGCCATTACCACTTTCATTTGTATTACTCGTACTCGGTTCTACTTTATTCAAATTCTTTCTTATTTTATTGGTACTTTCTAGACGTTCATTCTTATCTTGTATATTATTTATCAGCTCATCAAATTTTACGCTAATAGTCTGCTGCAACTGCATATTCTGTTGTTTGAATTTTATATTAAAATTGCTATCTTGAGCGTCAAAACGACGGTCTATTTTATCGAATTTTTTGTCACTAGAGTTAAAACGGATCACAAATTTTTTGTCAATTGCATCCAACTTGTCATTCTGTATATCAAATTTTTTGTCAATTGCATCAAACTTGTCATTCTGTATATCAAATTTTTTATTAAAATTACTGTTAATATCACTAGACATGGTTCTCATGAAATTAAATAGATCGTCCAGTGACAACTCTTTTGCTCTATTTGTTACAGGAGTAGATTCTGCTTGTGCTCCACTCATTATTACCGATTGTGTCAGATTATTCTCATCTATCAGGTTTGGAGTTGTCTCCAATCCTGAATCATTTATATTGTTTGATTCATTGGAAACGCTTTCTTTGACCACCTTAGGGTCTGAATTAATTTTGTCCCTCCCCCGTGATAGTTACATCACTCATACTAACTTTATCTCCGTCTTCCATTTTTCTTATTTATGAGATTTTGTTCTATATAAAATTTCAATTTTAAATATTTCTGTATTATTCAGTATAATATAATTTAAGTATCGCTTAACTACATCTTAACATCATTTACATATAATTGGTTCTCACTTCTACTTAACCTCTAAATCACGCTTACATCCTATTTGTAGGTACGGTTTTTACTTTATTCTTATTTACTCATAAAAACTGTCCCTGTTCGGGCGCCTTTGAGATATACTTACACTCTCAAAATTTATAAAAACACAAATTAAATTGACCTACCTGTACAACTTCTATCTGGGGCCAGGATTCTCGTACGAACGTAAGATGTTAGCGTGATTTATAGGTTACGGAAAAAAGTAACTTGACTCATTTTTTAATGAAGAGAAATGATATTTTAATTTGTTAAAAATTATTGAAAATTTCATCCAAAACTGTTATGCATGTTTATGCAGATTAATTTACATTTTTTTCTTTCTTTGTTCGCTTTATCTTCTACTACAGGTTAACTTATTCTAAACTCTTACCTTACTGATCACACTTCATTATAAATACAGACAGAGCCCAGCCTGCAATTTTTCACACTCATTCACACATACAATTTTAATCCCTTTATTTTTAAAACCCCATTTTTAACTTTGGTATAAAATTTTGATCTACATTGATACTATTGCTGGCCACGTGGCGTCATCCCGACTTCTTCTTTAAACACGCACAATTTTCCATTATGTCCCATTTATTATTCCATATTTAGGCGAACGGTACCTACTCACTCTCGGATTTTTTAACAAGTTCCACTTGTGTGGTACAGTTACATTTTTAAACCCGGTTGCCGGGCAACCTGCTCGGGCTGAAATCGGTGATGGACTGCCAGCGTCTGTATGTTCCCTCTCTACTCGATGATTTTAGTTAAGACGACGGACACCAATGCCTTCTATTTAATCGTCACTGCTGTGGCACATTCAACGTACGTGGTTTTTTGTATGGTAACTGTGGACGATTTTTGTTAAGCACTGGTTGACGTCACAAAAGAGGCTGGACTTAGACTTTATTTCCTGCAGATCGGCCAAGGAGATGATGAATAAATTTGTTCTCCAGACATCTTGGTTTTTTGGTACGACGGCGTCCCCCGAGCGCGGACTTGTATTGCGCGTGAGTGCGTGGTCACACTTATGCAGAGTTCTGAGAAATTCGGGGTGGTGCAAATTCCTTGCCGAGTTACACAATAGAAACTGCGTCTTGCCTTTGTTTCAAACTGTTCTACTTGCCACGTGTTTGTTATAATGGAATTGACGTTTGCTGGAAAATAAAACTTTCACAATATTTTCTATAAAATCCCACAAAATGAAATACAAAGACCCATTAACAGTAATAAATGAAATTACCCAAATTTGACACGTTACAATACCCCCTCAATGAGAATTCTGCTGTCCAAAACAGAAGAAATCTCATTGATAAACCCCTAAGAGGACCGGTGAGGAACTGGTGCCAACAACCCTCTTGTTCTTACTCTTCATGGGTACACGACCCCCCTGGCTTGGCGACTATGGACGCATCTGAACGAGATCACTGGACTGCTCCATAAGAGATCCCAACACCGAAAAATTGAACAGACAAGTACACAGCACACCTCACCTTCTAACATGCTACCCCCCAAAATCCTCAATCCCTGGCTTAGATTATTCCAGATCCTCAGCCGATATGTTTCCCCTTATATGCAAGCTGGGCTGCCTTTAGCAGATACTGGGCTCACACACACTCACATTATCTACTGACATTACATATTATAAAATTGAAAATTTTTCAAAATTTATTTAAATTACAACCCATTGGTTGTTTTCAGGTAAAATTGATTCATAAATTTCGTATAAAGTCTAAATTATTCTCTTCATTGGTTTCTGTTTTCATTTAAAATAAGTTAATTTAAACATTTCTTATAATTAAGAACATCCTTAACCTAACATGTGATCACTTAGCATCTAACAATACAAGTCAATACAATAAATCAATAAAAATAAACATGGTTAGCACACAAATAATAAAATAATCAATACTTAAAATATTCCTTAGCTGGCAGGCGAAAAATCAAGATTTTTTTTCAAAAAAAATATTTTCCAAAAAAATTTTAACGTTCAAAAAAAAAATTTTAATTTATAAAATGTTTCCTTTACATACAGAAATTATGTCAAATTTGTTTAAATTGATCAAAAACAAAAGTTGAATTGACTCCCTTACTATTAATTTACATGACCTCACTCTCAGCTGATCAAAACTAGGTCAAGTCCACAACCTTGACCCACATACGTTATGTACAATTTCTATCTGAAAATACATTTAACATCTGTAACATCCTAACTTGAAACACAAAACATACTAAAATAAAATATTTAAAATAACAAAACATTATTATAAATGCTAAGCAAATTGAAATTAAATTATTCAAAATAAACAATTCTCAATTTTACATTATTTTCAAATTCTATCAAAAGTTTGTCACTGGTTTCTATAAAAAGTTTTATACATTCTTATTACAAATCTCTTTCTTTACTTGACAATCTCATTCTTCATTACTTTGGGTGATTTAAATATTTATTCTCATTGACTGTACTACTTGGTCTGTATACCTCTATAATCTTTCTCCCTCTGTCTCTAACCTCTAACAACTTCAACTCCCACGACACCCATCTCTATCAAAATATCTATCAAAACACGCTCTAAACCTCAACTTACTAATAAACTCAATTCGCCACCTTCTCTCTATATATAAAAAAAAAATACTCTCTAACCCTTTGTATTTAGGATACGTGTTTCCCCCCCAAACTCATTTCCCTTATCTGGCCCCTGGATTCTACGTAAGGCGGCCCCTTTCCACTAAAATCGATCCCAATCCCTTCCCAACTTATCATTATGTTGCTGACTCCCACATTACACTACCCCCTACTACAAAATTGCCATCCCCAAAATCTCAATCTCATTACCTTACTACAGCTACAACAAAATAACAACATCAATTATAAACAACAATATAGCACTCAAAATTCTACTATTATTCTCCACAACTACTGTGTCAACATTAATACTTCTCAAAACTCTATAATATACATTAACTCAAAACAACATTACATTACTTCAAAACAATATTTCGATCTTTACTACTTCAACTCTAACTTCAACTTGGACAGATCTATATGTCCCACAAAATATTTATCACCCAAAAACTATCTTTTATTTACTTTCACAAATTATTACTTTATTTCTCACGTTATCAAATTACTTTTATCATTACTTTAAAACATCTGTAATACATTAAAACATTACATTGAACATTAATTACTTGGAACATTTATAAACCATTTTACCAGTGACGTTTTATTGCTGATCAGCTGATCTCCTAACACAATGAATTAATTATCATTTTTTATATACTTACAGTTACAGCTGTAAACATTTTTATTATACATGATTCATACTGTAAAAGTTCTATACTTACATTCCATTTAACATGATATACACAAAACATCTACCCCCTACACCTCTGAAACATTTAACATAAATATTAGTTTAAATCAAACAATTGATCATTTATTACCAAATTCATCTAGAAAAAAAAATAATTTGAATTCATTACAATTTTAATTAATTAACATTTAAATAATCAATCAAAATATTTAAAACCTATCAAATTGTTTTAAATACATTAATTACTGAAAATATAAATTATATAGTCATCGAAACAATTACAATTAGTCAATTACTGTCTTTCAAAATTAATTCTGATGTTTATTTATTTAAATTGCAAAATATTATTCTTATTATTATTATCACTTACCTATACACATACATTGTTTAGCTCGCCTTCTACAATACACATAAATAAATGCACTACAATTATTTACAAACTTTAGTTATTAATTGTTCAGTTTTGCCGCACTTCATTGTCCAAATCTGCCATGTCAGAACCCATAAAACAAAATGTTTATCACTGTCTTTTATTGTTTTATAGTTTAGCCTCCATCGTCCCAGATTAACCTTGGTTTTATACCACACTGTTCATTTTTATTGACAAACAAATGGTTACTTTGTGTGTCATAACTAGAACAACCAAATTCACTCATTTTACCAAAATGCTCAGTAAACCAGTCAACGTTAGGTATTTTTGTTAAGTCTCCGTCAGTAAATTCATTCGTTATTGGGTTAATTACTTTTGTCAAATCATTATAGTCATTATTATTCGAATATACTTCTAAACTTTCTTTCCATTCGTCATACTTTCTATTCAAATCATACAATTCTGTTACTTTCTCCACATACAATTCTCTATTTACATCTCTCTCATCACAATACCAACTCACACTCTCAAAATTATTATAGACAGAGGGTACAAAATTACACAACAAAAATAAACACCTCAATTCATCTATCAATACGGGACTCTTGCCCTTCAACAACAACACTTGTAAACTCATTAAATCATCGTAAACATTATCAACAATAAGGGGAAAATTTACCCGCTGTCCCCACTCTACCACAATATCATTCTTCCGCTCTCTCTCTAACTCATTAACACACATTAACATCTCATAATCACATTCTACAAACTCATCAGTACTCTCAGATATTACATTTTCAATTACATTATTATTCTCATTATTTTCAACAACATCATTATTATTTATTAATTCTTTATCTAATACAACATCGCCATTACCACTTTCATTTGTATTACTCGTACTCGGTTCTACTTTATTCAAATTCTTTCTTATTTTATTGGTACTTTCTAGACGTTCATTCTTATCTTGTATATTATTTATCAGCTCATCAAATTTTACGCTAATAGTCTGCTGCAACTGCATATTCTGTTGTTTGAATTTTATATTAAAATTGCTATCTTGAGCGTCAAAACGACGGTCTATTTTATCGAATTTTTTGTCACTAGAGTTAAAACGGATCACAAATTTTTTGTCAATTGCATCCAACTTGTCATTCTGTATATCAAATTTTTTGTCAATTGCATCAAACTTGTCATTCTGTATATCAAATTTTTTATTAAAATTACTGTTAATATCACTAGACATGGTTCTCATGAAATTAAATAGATCGTCCAGTGACAACTCTTTTGCTCTATTTGTTACAGGAGTAGATTCTGCTTGTGCTCCACTCATTATTACCGATTGTGTCAGATTATTCTCATCTATCAGGTTTGGAGTTGTCTCCAATCCTGAATCATTTATATTGTTTGATTCATTGGAAACGCTTTCTTTGACCACCTTAGGGTCTGAATTAATTTTGTCCCTCCCCCGTGATAGTTACATCACTCATACTAACTTTATCTCCGTCTTCCATTTTTCTTATTTATGAGATTTTGTTCTATATAAAATTTCAATTTTAAATATTTCTGTATTATTCAGTATAATATAATTTAAGTATCGCTTAACTACATCTTAACATCATTTACATATAATTGGTTCTCACTTCTACTTAACCTCTAAATCACGCTTACATCCTATTTGTAGGTACGGTTTTTACTTTATTCTTATTTACTCATAAAAACTGTCCCTGTTCGGGCGCCTTTGAGATATACTTACACTCTCAAAATTTATAAAAACACAAATTAAATTGACCTACCTGTACAACTTCTATCTGGGGCCAGGATTCTCGTACGAACGTAAGATGTTAGCGTGATTTATAGGTTACGGAAAAAAGTAACTTGACTCATTTTTTAATGAAGAGAAATGATATTTTAATTTGTTAAAAATTATTGAAAATTTCATCCAAAACTGTTATGCATGTTTATGCAGATTAATTTACATTTTTTTCTTTCTTTGTTCGCTTTATCTTCTACTACAGGTTAACTTATTCTAAACTCTTACCTTACTGATCACACTTCATTATAAATACAGACAGAGCCCAGCCTGCAATTTTTCACACTCATTCACACATACAATTTTAATCCCTTTATTTTTAAAACCCCATTTTTAACTTTGGTATAAAATTTTGATCTACATTGATACTATTGCTGGCCACGTGGCGTCATCCCGACTTCTTCTTTAAACACGCACAATTTTCCATTATGTCCCATTTATTATTCCATATTTAGGCGAACGGTACCTACTCACTCTCGGATTTTTTAACAAGTTCCACTTGTGTGGTACAGTTACTTTTTTAAACCCGGTTGCCGGGCAACCTGCTCGGGCTGAAATCGGTGATGGACTGCCAGCGTCTGTATGTTCCCTCTCTACTCGATGATTTTAGTTAAGACGACGGACACCAATGCCTTCTATTTAATCGTCACTGCTGTGGCACATTCAACGTACGTGGTTTTTTGTATGGTAACCGTGGACGATTTTTGTTAAGCACTGGTTGACGTCACAAAAGA
Source organism: Magicicada septendecula (assembly GCA_034769895.1). Classification (NCBI taxonomy): domain Eukaryota; kingdom Metazoa; phylum Arthropoda; class Insecta; order Hemiptera; family Cicadidae; genus Magicicada; species Magicicada septendecula. The sequence goes on along the minus strand of CM068367.1, from coordinate 28,396,534 downwards.
GGCTGGACTTAGACTTTATTTCCTGCAGATCGGCCAAGGAGATGATGAATAAATTTGTTCTCCAGACATCTTGGTTTTTTGGTACGACGGCGTCCCCCGAGCGCGGACTTGTATTGCGCGTGAGTGCGTGGTCACACTTATGCAGAGTTCTGAGAAATTCGGGGTGGTGCAAATTCCTTGCCGAGTTACACAATAGAAACTGCGTCTTGCCTTTGTTTCAAACTGTTCTACTTGCCACGTGTTTGTTATAATGGAATTGACGTTTGCTGGAAAATAAAACTTTCACAATATTTTCTATAAAATCCCACAAAATGAAATACAAAGACCCATTAACAGTAATAAATGAAATTACCCAAATTTGACACGTTACAATACCCCCTCAATGAGAATTCTGCTGTCCAAAACAGAAGAAATCTCATTGATAAACCCCTAAGAGGACCGGTGAGGAACTGGTGCCAACAACCCTCTTGTTCTTACTCTTCATGGGTACACGACCCCCCTGGCTTGGCGACTATGGACGCATCTGAACGAGATCACTGGACTGCTCCATAAGAGATCCCAACACCGAAAAATTGAACAGACAAGTACACAGCACACCTCACCTTCTAACATGCTACCCCCCAAAATCCTCAATCCCTGGCTTAGATTATTCCAGATCCTCAGCCGATATGTTTCCCCTTATATGCAAGCTGGGCTGCCTTTAGCAGATACTGGGCTCACACACACTCACATTATCTACTGACATTACATATTATAAAATTGAAAATTTTTCAAAATTTATTTAAATTACAACCCATTGGTTGTTTTCAGGTAAAATTGATTCATAAATTTCGTATAAAGTCTAAATTATTCTCTTCATTGGTTTCTGTTTTCATTTAAAATAAGTTAATTTAAACATTTCTTATAATTAAGAACATCCTTAACCTAACATGTGATCACTTAGCATCTAACAATACAAGTCAATACAATAAATCAATAAAAATAAACATGGTTAGCACACAAATAATAAAATAATCAATACTTAAAATATTCCTTAGCTGGCAGGCGAAAAATCAAGATTTTTTTTCAAAAAAAATATTTTCCAAAAAAAATTTTAACGTTCAAAAAAAAAATTTTAATTTATAAAATGTTTCCTTTACATACAGAAATTATGTCAAATTTGTTTAAATTGATCAAAAACAAAAGTTGAATTGACTCCCTTACTATTAATTTACATGACCTCACTCTCAGCTGATCAAAACTAGGTCAAGTCCACAACCTTGACCCACATACGTTATGTACAATTTCTATCTGAAAATACATTTAACATCTGTAACATCCTAACTTGAAACACAAAACATACTAAAATAAAATATTTAAAATAACAAAACATTATTATAAATGCTAAGCAAATTGAAATTAAATTATTCAAAATAAACAATTCTCAATTTTACATTATTTTCAAATTCTATCAAAAGTTTGTCACTGGTTTCTATAAAAAGTTTTATACATTCTTATTACAAATCTCTTTCTTTACTTGACAATCTCATTCTTCATTACTTTGGGTGATTTAAATATTTATTCTCATTGACTGTACTACTTGGTCTGTATACCTCTATAATCTTTCTCCCTCTGTCTCTAACCTCTAACAACTTCAACTCCCACGACACCCATCTCTATCAAAATATCTATCAAAACACGCTCTAAACCTCAACTTACTAATAAACTCAATTCGCCACCTTCTCTCTATATATAAAAAAAAAATACTCTCTAACCCTTTGTATTTAGGATACGTGTTTCCCCCCCCAAACTCATTTCCCTTATCTGGCCCCTGGATTCTACGTAAGGCGGCCCCTTTCCACTAAAATCGATCCCAATCCCTTCCCAGCTTATCATTATGTTGCTGACTCCCACATTACACTACCCCCTACTACAAAATTGCCATCCCCAAAATCTCAATCTCATTACCTTACTACAGCTACAACAAAATAACAACATCAATTATAAACAACAATATAGCACTCAAAATTCTACTATTATTCTCCACAACTACTGTGTCAACATTAATACTTCTCAAAACTCTATAATATACATTAACTCAAAACAACATTACATTACTTCAAAACAATATTTCGATCTTTACTACTTCAACTCTAACTTCAACTTGGACAGATCTATATGTCCCACAAAATATTTATCACCCAAAAACTATCTTTTATTTACTTTCACAAATTATTACTTTATTTCTCACGTTATCAAATTACTTTTATCATTACTTTAAAACATCTGTAATACATTAAAACATTACATTGAACATTAATTACTTGGAACATTTATAAACCATTTTACCAGTGACGTTTTATTGCTGATCAGCTGATCTCCTAACACAATGAATTAATTATCATTTTTTATATACTTACAGTTACAGCTGTAAACATTTTTATTATACATGATTCATACTGTAAAAGTTCTATACTTACATTCCATTTAACATGATATACACAAAACATCTACCCCCTACACCTCTGAAACATTTAACATAAATATTAGTTTAAATCAAACAATTGATCATTTATTACCAAATTCATCTAGAAAAAAAAATAATTTGAATTCATTACAATTTTAATTAATTAACATTTAAATAATCAATCAAAATATTTAAAACCTATCAAATTGTTTTAAATACATTAATTACTGAAAATATAAATTATATAGTCATCGAAACAATTACAATTAGTCAATTACTGTCTTTCAAAATTAATTCTGATGTTTATTTATTTAAATTGCAAAATATTATTCTTATTATTATTATCACTTACCTATACACATACATTGTTTAGCTCGCCTTCTACAATACACATAAATAAATGCACTACAATTATTTACAAACTTTAGTTATTAATTGTTCAGTTTTGCCGCACTTCATTGTCCAAATCTGCCATGTCAGAACCCATAAAACAAAATGTTTATCACTGTCTTTTATTGTTTTATAGTTTAGCCTCCATCGTCCCAGATTAACCTTGGTTTTATACCACACTGTTCATTTTTATTGACAAACAAATGGTTACTTTGTGTGTCATAACTAGAACAACCAAATTCACTCATTTTACCAAAATGCTCAGTAAACCAGTCAACGTTAGGTATTTTTGTTAAGTCTCCGTCAGTAAATTCATTCGTTATTGGGTTAATTACTTTTGTCAAATCATTATAGTCATTATTATTCGAATATACTTCTAAACTTTCTTTCCATTCGTCATACTTTCTATTCAAATCATACAATTCTGTTACTTTCTCCACATACAATTCTCTATTTACATCTCTCTCATCACAATACCAACTCACACTCTCAAAATTATTATAGACAGAGGGTACAAAATTACACAACAAAAATAAACACCTCAATTCATCTATCAATACGGGACTCTTGCCCTTCAACAGCAACACTTGTAAACTCATTAAATCATCGTAAACATTATCAACAATAAGGGGAAAATTTACCCGCTGTCCCCACTCTACCACAATATCATTCTTCCGCTCTCTCTCTAACTCATTAACACACATTAACATCTCATAATCACATTCTACAAACTCATCAGTACTCTCAGATATTACATTTTCAATTACATTATTATTCTCATTATTTTCAACAACATCATTATTATTTATTAATTCTTTATCTAATACAACATCGCCATTACCACTTTCATTTGTATTACTCGTACTCGGTTCTACTTTATTCAAATTCTTTCTTATTTTATTGGTACTTTCTAGACGTTCATTCTTATCTTGTATATTATTTATCAGCTCATCAAATTTTACGCTAATAGTCTGCTGCAACTGCATATTCTGTTGTTTGAATTTTATATTAAAATTGCTATCTTGAGCGTCAAAACGACGGTCTATTTTATCGAATTTTTCGTCACTAGAGTTAAAACGGATCACAAATTTTTTGTCAATTGCATCCAACTTGTCATTCTGTATATCAAATTTTTTGTAAATTGCATCAAACGTGTCATTCTGTATATCAAATTTTTTATTAAAATTACTGTTAATATCACTAGACATGGTTCTCATGAAATTAAATAGATCGTCCAGTGACAACTCTTTTGCTCTATTTGTTACAGGAGTAGATTCTGCTTGTGCTCCACTCATTATTACCGATTGTGTCAGATTATTCTCATCTATCAGGTTTGGAGTTGTCTCCAATCCTGAATCATTTATATTGTTTGATTCATTGGAAACGCTTTCTTTGACCACCTTAGGGTCTGAATTAATTTTGTCCCTCCCCCGTGATAGTTACATCACTCATACTAACTTTATCTCCGTCTTCCATTTTTCTTATTTATGAGATTTTGTTCTATATAAAATTTCAATTTTAAATATTTCTGTATTATTCAGTATAATATAATTTAAGTATCGCTTAACTACATCTTAACATCATTTACATATAATTGGTTCTCACTTCTACTTAACCTCTAAATCACGCTTACATCCTATTTGTAGGTACGGTTTTTACTTTATTCTTATTTACTCATAAAAACTGTCCCTGTTCGGGCGCCTTTGAGATATACTTACACTCTCAAAATTTATAAAAACACAAATTAAATTGACCTACCTGTACAACTTCTATCTGGGGCCAGGATTCTCGTACGAACGTAAGATGTTAGCGTGATTTATAGGTTACGGAAAAAAGTAACTTGACTCATTTTTTAATGAAGAGAAATGATATTTTAATTTGTTAAAAATTATTGAAAATTTCATCCAAAACTGTTATGCATGTTTATGCAGATTAATTTACATTTTTTTCTTTCTTTGTTCGCTTTATCTTCTACTACAGGTTAACTTATTCTAAACTCTTACCTTACTGATCACACTTCATTATAAATACAGACAGAGCCCAGCCTGCAATTTTTCACACTCATTCACACATACAATTTTAATCCCTTTATTTTTAAAACCCCATTTTTAACTTTGGTATAAAATTTTGATCTACATTGATACTATTGCTGGCCACGTGGCGTCATCCCGACTTCTTCTTTAAACACGCACAATTTTCCATTATGTCCCATTTATTATTCCATATTTAGGCGAACGGTACCTACTCACTCTCGGATTTTTTAACAAGTTCCACTTGTGTGGTACAGTTACTTTTTTAAACCCGGTTGCCGGGCAACCTGCCCGGGCTGAAATCGGTGATGGACTGCCTGCGTCTGTATGTTCCCTCTCTACTCGATGATTTTAGTTAAGACGACGGACACCAATGCCTTCTATTTAATCGTCACTGCTGTGGCACATTCAACGTACGTGGTTTTTTGTATGGTAACCGTGGACGATTTTTGTTAAGCACTGGTTGACGTCACAAAAGAGGCTGGACTTAGACTTTATTTCCTGCAGATCGGCCAAGGAGACGATGAATAAATTTGTTCTCCAGACATCTTGGTTTTTTGGTACGACGGCGTCCCCCGAGCGCGGACTTGTATTGCGCGTGAGTGCGTGGTCACACTTATGCAGAGTTCTGAGAAATTCGGGGTGGTGCAAATTCCTTGCCGAGTTACACAATAGAAACTGCGTCTTGCCTTTGTTTCAAACTGTTCTACTTGCCACGTGTTTGTTATAATGGAATTGACGTTTGCTGGAAAATAAAACTTTCACAATATATTCTATAAAATCCCACAAAATGAAATACAAAGACCCATTAACAGTAATAAATGAAATTACCCAAATTTGACACGTTACAATACCCCCTCAATGAGAATTCTGCTGTCCAAAACAGAAGAAATCTCATTGATAAACCCCTAAGAGGACCGGTGAGGAACTGGTGCCAACAACCCTCTTGTTCTTACTCTTCATGGGTACACGACCCCCCTGGCTTGGCGACTATGGACGCATCTGAACGAGATCACTGGACTGCTCCATAAGAGATCCCAACACCGAAAAATTGAACAGACAAGTACACAGCACACCTCACCTTCTAACATGCTACCCCCCAAAATCCTCAATCCCTGGCTTAGATTATTCCAGATCCTCAGCCGATATGTTTCCCCTTATATGCAAGCTGGGCTGCCTTTAGCAGATACTGGGCTCACACACACTCACATTATCTACTGACATTACATATTATAAAATTGAAAATTTTTCAAAATTTATTTAAATTACAACCCATTGGTTGTTTTCAGGTAAAATTGATTCATAAATTTCGTATAAAGTCTAAATTATTCTCTTCATTGGTTTCTGTTTTCATTTAAAATAAGTTAATTTAAACATTTCTTATAATTAAGAACATCCTTAACCTAACATGTGATCACTTAGCATCTAACAATACAAGTCAATACAATAAATCAATAAAAATAAACATGGTTAGCACACAAATAATAAAATAATCAATACTTAAAATATTCCTTAGCTGGCAGGCGAAAAATCAAGATTTTTTTTCAAAAAAAAATATTTTCCAAAAAAATTTTAACATTCAAAAAAAAAATTTAAATTTATAAAATGTTTCCTTTACATACAGAAATTATGTCAAATTTGTTTAAATTGATCAAAAACAAAAGTTGAATTGACTCCCTTACTATTAATTTACATGACCTCACTCTCAGCTGATCAAAACTAGGTCAAGTCCACAACCTTGACCCACATACGTTATGTACAATTTCTATCTGAAAATACATTTAACATCTGTAACATCCTAACTTGAAACACAAAACATACTAAAATAAAATATTTAAAATAACAAAACATTATTATAAATGCTAAGCAAATTGAAATTAAATTATTCAAAATAAACAATTCTCAATTTTACATTATTTTCAAATTCTATCAAAAGTTTGTCACTGGTTTCTATAAAAAGTTTTATACATTCTTATTACAAATCTCTTTCTTTACTTGACATTCTCATTGACTGTACTACTTGGTCTGTATACCTCTATAATCTTTCTCCCTCTGGCTCTAACCTCTAACAACTTCAACTCCCACGACACCCATCTCTATCAAAATATCTATCAAAACACGCTCTAAACCTCAACTTACTAATAAACTCAATTCAACTTTTAAAATCGAACTTTTAACTGCTCTGACTGATGTTCATGCACTGGTGACAATCTGCATACTGTGATTCACAAAGCCTGCTGCTGGGGCAGTTACGCAATACGTCTAGTCTAGTTGTCTAGACAGTTGTTTATGCTAACAGTGTGTTACTCTGAGGCACCTCACAGGTGAAAGCTAACAATTAAAAATTAAAACTGATTTGATATCAAATAAACTGAAACTGGGGTAGCACACAATTCGGTACCGTTATAATACCCCCCCCCCAATAAGGGATTGGATGCCGAAGCATACAAACTCTTATTGCCTAAAACCTAAGACGATCAGTGAGGATATGGCGCCGCAACCCCCTGAACTCTTTACTAAAATCATGCGTACTTACCCCCCTAGTCCGGCGACTATGGCAGCACCCATCCGATCTTACTGGACTTCTCTGTACGAGATCCCAACACCATAAGGTCGGACAGATACCCGCCCCAGTATCACCTGACTCTGTAACATTTAATTAAAAAAATCAACAAACGGCCTTCCATCACTCCATATCCCACAACTGATTTGTTTCCTCTTAGCCGTACTGGTTCATTATCCGCAAAGTACTGGTTCATTTTGTTTTTTATTATAAAATATAATATCCATTTGACTACATTGCAATATAGCTTCTAAATGGTCTAACAGTTACCTGGATCAATTAAAATTTAACTATCATGTCCATCGGCTCATCTTCAACAAGTTTCATGGTTCAACAATATATCTTAACCCTAGAAAATACAGTGTTAACAAAACAATATAAGTTTACAGTAGTACATATGCATTCCAGACAAATTAAATAATGTTCCCCGTACAATGTTACCCAGCCAAAATGACACATTAATTATACAAAATTGCATTAAATCTCAACAATTTATTACTTATCATTTTTCAAGAATATTTATACTTAGCTACTATATATATATTTTTTTTCTACTACCCCCCTAATAGTCCCTTAATTAATGTTACAGTAATTAGTTTATTATTAAGAATCATCTTTTCAATTAATTTAATTACCAATTTAATTTGATTTAATTCCACAAACTCTAAGTTACAGTAATTACCTCATTATTATTTTATCTGTAAAAAATTTAGCTTCAATTCTTTTATGTCACAATAAGATTTTACTACTGGCAATGATTCAGCTGAATACAACATTTTTGTTGTTGTCAACTACAGTATGACTGTACACATTGGCCACAACAGACATCACACCTGTTTACATCAACAGTTGTCTGCCAGACTTATTTTATAAACACTGTTATAAACACTCATTCAGTCTAAACATTCTGCTTACCACATACTGACACCTGTGCTTACTTCAATTTTCAATTTCTATAAATCTTTTAATGTTAACATATTTATCAATTACTATTTATTATAATTTATATCAAAATTAATTTTAATTCACCTTTTTAAATTACATTAATAACTTCTACTAAAAACAATTTGGTTTTAGTTAATTTAGTTAAAACACTTTTAATACAAACACAATTCAAAATAACTTCATTATTACCTCTTATTAATTATTATTGTTAATTAACAAAATAAAATATTATTATTATTGAAATCAATTTCTACTCCATACACACATGGTTACATAAAGCATTTTATAATACACACACAATTAGATTCACTATAATTTTATTTACAATCTTTTGTCATTAATTGTTTAATTTTACCACACTTCATTTTACTGAATCAGCAAGGTCATTACCATATACTAAAGTATTTAAAATGTCCATTCATTGAGTTTATACTCAACCTCCATCGTCAAAAAGTAGTCTTTTCTGCACGTAACATTTTTCAATTTTATTGATACGCAACATATGGCTATCTTGTGTGTTATAGCCATACAAATTGGTTTTTTTCTATTGTACCATAAGAATAATACATAGGGTTACCCCCACATTATTACATCATAAATCAAGTCTGCATTATTGTTTTTTGTCAAGTCTCCATCAGTGTTATTTGTTATTCCCAGGTAAATTACGTTATCACAATTATCTGCTGCTACCAGTACACTACTCCCAACAGGTAAATATTTATCATCAATATACACATTGTCTATCAAACAAGGTAAATCTCTACTGTTTTTAATATAATCATTTCTTTCAATATTTATTCCCACTACTAAACTTTCATAATCTCTACTTAATCTGAACAACTCTATCACTCTATCTCGCTCATAATTACTTTCAGTACCACAACATTTCATAATCTCACGCCACACAGAGGGCAACACAACATTATTACAACAACATCTGGCACTACCAGATGCACAAAAAATCAAGGGACAATTTGTAGACCGTACGTCTCCCAAATACACTCGTGAAGCATTTTCTTCACCCACAACAACACCACGGAAAAATTTTGCCCTCTGTACACTCTCTTCATACTCTCTCTCTAACTGATTAACATTTGTTTCTCCCCATTTACAACCCATTACTCTCTCACTCTCGCTCACTCTCTCACTAACTGTTTCTATATCATCACTGACTGATACCACATTTTCAACATCATTAGCCTCTTTACTTACAAAGCTTTCTAATTTGTCATTTACTGTAATTGTTTTACCATCTACCACACACACACACACACACACACACACACACACACACACAGTCTCTCCTAACTCATCTGTTTTTCTTTTTGTTTCCCTACATATTTCATTTATTTTGCTTAATTCGTATTTCAATTTATTCAATTCATTAAAGTTACTGTCACACTTAATTTTGACCTCATTGATATCCATCTTAAGTTCGTCGAATTTTATGTTGAAATCGCTACTTAATTCATTTAATTTTACACTCTGTTCACTGAAATTAGTACACAACATTGTATTTTTCTCCAAAAGCAATTGCATCATTTTTATCATATCATTATCCTCAGATTGTTTATTTTTATTCATTACGGGTGGGGTTATCTGAATCCCAAAATCATCTATGTCAGCTGACTTACTTAATTCTCTATTTTGAACTTGGATTGGGGTCGAATGGACCTCCAACCCACTCATGACCGTTGATTCGGTCAAACTATTATTTTCCATTTTTGTTTTATATTATTTTTTATATATACAACTATGCCTGGTTTTGCTTTACCCCTTTATCACCACAGTCTACAATTTACAACCTCGCCACCACTCCCAAATAACCTGTTCTGCAGCTTAATTAGGTCTGATCTGTGTGATTTATATTAAATCACGCAAATCGTCCCTGTTCGGGCACCACTGAAACACTATAAGTTACTGCAAATAATAAAATACTACTCGAGTCCCAGTTCGGGTCCACTGAACTACTATAAGTTACTTCAAATTCAGGATTTCAACATAGGTTGTTCAAATTAAATCAACTCTTACCTTTGGTTGCATTTTCCAGGGTCTTACAGACGAAAATCCACTGCATACAAGGCTATCTGGGTTTAAGTGCGAAATGATTACGCTAACGCATTTTATACTGTCTAAAATCACATGCTTATTTTTTATTTAAAAAAATAAACTCACATCCTTCTTTTACATTCTACGAAAGGTTATACAACTGTTTTATATCAATATAAAATCATGAATTTAATTCTTATCCCTATAAGTTTTTTAACTACAATTATAAATGATTTTACGGTATACCGATTTTACTGGCTGGATATGAATATATTAAATGCTGTAACGAACCAGTACATAACCTTTACACACACATACACACTCTTGCTTTTACATTAATGTTTGAATAAAATCCATTCCCTTAGAGATCTCGTAATAATAGTTATGAATTTTGCGACTGTTCAATTTTGTGATTAGCAGAAAATGATTTAATAAATACTCAGCCTGGTTGTAGACCTGGTCCAATTTGTGGACGCACTTTTTTTTGTCCCGCACTTCGAAAGTCACTTGAAGTTATTTAGAGTTACTTTGTCCTTCGTCTATCGTTAATTCCTTGTGTATTTTCAAACCAGTTTGTTTAAGTTCAATCACTCGAACATTTCACGTTTAACAATTCAGTCGGCCGACTTTACTTGTAATTAAGTACTTAGGTGGTTAATTTTTTCTGGCCGCGCGCTACACTGTTTATACTTTTTTATACAGGTTTTATGTCTGTAGTACTATTTAGTACATTAATACTTGAATGGATAGGCCGACTAATAATTACGGCCTATCTTACACACCCTAGGCCACTGTTTTCTTTTAACGAACTTTTAACTGCTCTGACTGATGTTCATGCACTGGTGACAATCTGCATACTGTGATTCACAAAGCCTGCTGCTGGGGCAGTTACGCAATACGTCTAGTCTAGTTGTCTAGACAGTTGTTTATGCTAACAGTGTGTTACTCTGAGGCACCTCACAGGTGAAAGCTAACAATTAAAAATTAAAACTGATTTGATATCAAATAAACTGAAACTGGGGTAGCACACAATTCGGTACCGTTATAATACCCCCCCCCAATAAGGGATTGGATGCCGAAGCATACAAACTCTTATTGCCTAAAACCTAAGACGATCAGTGAGGATATGGCGCCGCAACCCCCTGAACTCTTTACTAAAATCATGGGTACTTACCCCCCTAGTCCGGCGACTATGGCAGCACCCATCCGATCTTACTGGACTTCTCTGTACGAGATCCCAACACCATAAGGTCGGACAGATACCCGCCCCAGTATCACCTGACTCTGTAACATTTAATTAAAAAAATCAACAAACGGCCTTCCATCACTCCATATCCCACAACTGATTTGTTTCCTCTTAGCCGTACTGGTTCATTATCCGCAAAGTACTGGTTCATTTTGTTTTTTATTATAAAATATAATATCCATTTGACTACATTGCAATATAGCTTCTAAATGGTCTAACAGTTACCTGGATCAATTAAAATTTAACTATCATGTCCATCGGCTCATCTTCAACAAGTTTCATGGTTCAACAATATATCTTAACCCTAGAAAATACAGTGTTAACAAAACAATATAAGTTTACAGTAGTACATATGCATTCCAGACAAATTAAATAATGTTCCCCGTACAATGTTACCCAGCCAAAATGACACATTAATTATACAAAATTGCATTAAATCTCAACAATTTATTACTTATCATTTTTCAAGAATATTTATACTTAGCTACTATATATATATTTTTTTTCTACTACCCCCCTAATAGTCCCTTAATTAATGTTACAGTAATTAGTTTATTATTAAGAATCATCTTTTCAATTAATTTAATTACCAATTTAATTTGATTTAATTCCACAAACTCTAAGTTACAGTAATTACCTCATTATTATTTTATCTGTAAAAAATTTAGCTTCAATTCTTTTATGTCACAATAAGATTTTACTACTGGCAATGATTCAGCTGAATACAACATTTTTGTTGTTGTCAACTACAGTATGACTGTACACATTGGCCACAACAGACATCACACCTGTTTACATCAACAGTTGTCTGCCAGACTTATTTTATAAACACTGTTATAAACACTCATTCAGTCTAAACATTCTGCTTACCACATACTGACACCTGTGCTTACTTCAATTTTCAATTTCTATAAATCTTTTAATGTTAACATATTTATCAATTACTATTTATTATAATTTATATCAAAATTAATTTTAATTCACCTTTTTAAATTACATTAATAACTTCTACTAAAAACAATTTGGTTTTAGTTAATTTAGTTAAAACACTTTTAATACAAACACAATTCAAAATAACTTCATTATTACCTCTTATTAATTATTATTGTTAATTAACAAAATAAAATATTATTATTATTGAAATCAATTTCTACTCCATACACACATGGTTACATAAAGCATTTTATAATACACACACAATTAGATTCACTATAATTTTATTTACAATCTTTTGTCATTAATTGTTTAATTTTACCACACTTCATTTTACTGAATCAGCAAGGTCATTACCATATACTAAAGTATTTAAAATGTCCATTCATTGAGTTTATACTCAACCTCCATCGTCAAAAAGTAGTCTTTTCTGCACGTAACATTTTTCAATTTTATTGATACGCAACATATGGCTATCTTGTGTGTTATAGCCATACAAATTGGTTTTTTTCTATTGTACCATAAGAATAATACATAGGGTTACCCCCACATTATTACATCATAAATCAAGTCTGCATTATTGTTTTTTGTCAAGTCTCCATCAGTGTTATTTGTTATTCCCAGGTAAATTACGTTATCACAATTATCTGCTGCTACCAGTACACTACTCCCAACAGGTAAATATTTATCATCAATATACACATTGTCTATCAAACAAGGTAAATCTCTACTGTTTTTAATATAATCATTTCTTTCAATATTTATTCCCACTACTAAACTTTCATAATCTCTACTTAATCTGAACAACTCTATCACTCTATCTCGCTCATAATTACTTTCAGTACCACAACATTTCATAATCTCACGCCACACAGAGGGCAACACAACATTATTACAACAACATCTGGCACTACCAGATGCACAAAAAATCAAGGGACAATTTGTAGACCATACGTCTCCCAAATACACTCGTGAAGCATTTTCTTCACCCACAACAACACCACGGAAAAATTTTGCCCTCTGTACACTCTCTTCATACTCTCTCTCTAACTGATTAACATTTGTTTCTCCCCATTTACAACCCATTACTCTCTCACTCTCGCTCACTCTCTCACTAACTGTTTCTATATCATCACTGACTGATACCACATTTTCAACATCATTAGCCTCTTTACTTACAAAGCTTTCTAATTTGTCATTTACTGTAATTGTTTTACCATCTACCACACACACACACACACACACACACACAGTCTCTCCTAACTCATCTGTTTTTCTTTTTGTTTCCCTACATATTTCATTTATTTTGCTTAATTCGTATTTCAATTTATTCAATTCATTAAAGTTACTGTCACACTTAATTTTGACCTCATTGATATCCATCTTAAGTTCGTCGAATTTTATGTTGAAATCGCTACTTAATTCATTTAATTTTACACTCTGTTCACTGAAATTAGTACACAACATTGTATTTTTCTCCAAAAGCAATTGCATCATTTTTATCATATCATTATCCTCAGATTGTTTATTTTTATTCATTACGGGTGGGGTTATCTGAATCCCAAAATCATCTATGTCAGCTGACTTACTTAATTCTCTATTTTGAACTTGGATTGGGGTCGAATGGACCTCCAACCCACTCATGACCGTTGATTCGGTCAAACTATTATTTTCCATTTTTGTTTTATATTATTTTTTATATATACAACTATGCCTGGTTTTGCTTTACCCCTTTATCACCACAGTCTACAATTTACAACCTCGCCACCACTCCCAAATAACCTGTTCTGCAGCTTAATTAGGTCTGATCTGTGTGATTTATATTAAATCACGCAAATCGTCCCTGTTCGGGCACCACTGAAACACTATAAGTTACTGCAAATAATAAAATACTACTCGAGTCCCAGTTCGGGTCCACTGAACTACTATAAGTTACTTCAAATTCAGGATTTCAACATAGGTTGTTCAAATTAAATCAACTCTTACCTTTGGTTGCATTTTCCAGGGTCTTACAGACGAAAATCCACTGCATACAAGGCTATCTGGGTTTAAGTGCGAAATGATTACGCTAACGCATTTTATACTGTCTAAAATCACATGCTTATTTTTTATTTAAAAAAATAAACTCACATCCTTCTTTTACATTCTACGAAAGGTTATACAACTGTTTTATATCAATATAAAATCATGAATTTAATTCTTATCCCTATAAGTTTTTTAACTACAATTATAAATGATTTTACGGTATACCGATTTTACTGGCTGGATATGAATATATTAAATGCTGTAACGAACCAGTACATAACCTTTACACACACATACACACTCTTGCTTTTACATTAATGTTTGAATAAAATCCATTCCCTTAGAGATCTCGTAATAATAGTTATGAATTTTGCGACTGTTCAATTTTGTGATTAGCAGAAAATGATTTAATAAATACTCAGCCTGGTTGTAGACCTGGTCCAATTTGTGGACGCACTTTTTTTTGTCCCGTACTTCGAAAGTCACTTGAAGTTATTTAGAGTTACTTTGTCCTTCGTCTATCGTTAATTCCTTGCGTATTTTTAAACCAGTTTGTTTAAGTTCAATCACTCGAACATTTCACGTTTAACAATTCAGTCGGCCGACTTTACTTGTAATTAAGTACTTAGGTGGTTAATTTTTTCTGGCCGCGCGCTACACTGTTTATACTTTTTTATACAGGTTTTATGTCTGTAGTACTATTTAGTACATTAATACTTGAATGGATAGGCCGACTAATAATTACGGCCTATCTTACACACCCTAGGCCACTGTTTTCTTTTAACGAACTTTTAACTGCTCTGACTGATGTTCATGCACTGGTGACAATCTGCATACTGTGATTCACAAAGCCTGCTGCTGGGGCAGTTACGCAATACGTCTAGTCTAGTTGTCTAGACAGTTGTTTATGCTAACAGTGTGTTACTCTGAGGCACCTCACAGGTGAAAGCTAACAATTAAAAATTAAAACTGATTTGATATCAAATAAACTGAAACTGGGGTAGCACACAATTCGGTACCGTTATAATACCCCCCCCCCAATAAGGGATTGGATGCCGAAGCATACAAACTCTTATTGCCTAAAACCTAAGACGATCAGTGAGGATATGGCGCCGCAACCCCCTGAACTCTTTACTAAAATCATGGGTACTTACCCCCCTAGTCCGGCGACTATGGCAGCACCCATCCGATCTTACTGGACTTCTCTGTACGAGATCCCAACACCATAAGGTCGGACAGATACCCGCCCCAGTATCACCTGACTCTGTAACATTTAATTAAAAAAATCAACAAACGGCCTTCCATCACTCCATATCCCACAACTGATTTGTTTCCTCTTAGCCGTACTGGTTCATTATCCGCAAAGTACTGGTTCATTTTGTTTTTTATTATAAAATATAATATCCATTTGACTACATTGCAATATAGCTTCTAAATGGTCTAACAGTTACCTGGATCAATTAAAATTTAACTATCATGTCCATCGGCTCATCTTCAACAAGTTTCATGGTTCAACAATATATCTTAACCCTAGAAAATACAGTGTTAACAAAACAATATAAGTTTACAGTAGTACATATGCATTCCAGACAAATTAAATAATGTTCCCCGTACAATGTTACCCAGCCAAAATGACACATTAATTATACAAAATTGCATTAAATCTCAACAATTTATTACTTATCATTTTTCAAGAATATTTATACTTAGCTACTATATATATATTTTTTTTCTACTACCCCCCTAATAGTCCCTTAATTAATGTTACAGTAATTAGTTTATTATTAAGAATCATCTTTTCAATTAATTTAATTACCAATTTAATTTGATTTAATTCCACAAACTCTAAGTTACAGTAATTACCTCATTATTATTTTATCTGTAAAAAATTTAGCTTCAATTCTTTTATGTCACAATAAGATTTTACTACTGGCAATGATTCAGCTGAATACAACATTTTTGTTGTTGTCAACTACAGTATGACTGTACACATTGGCCACAACAGACATCACACCTGTTTACATCAACAGTTGTCTGCCAGACTTATTTTATAAACACTGTTATAAACACTCATTCAGTCTAAACATTCTGCTTACCACATACTGACACCTGTGCTTACTTCAATTTTCAATTTCTATAAATCTTTTAATGTTAACATATTTATCAATTACTATTTATTATAATTTATATCAAAATTAATTTTAATTCACCTTTTTAAATTACATTAATAACTTCTACTAAAAACAATTTGGTTTTAGTTAATTTAGTTAAAACACTTTTAATACAAACACAATTCAAAATAACTTCATTATTACCTCTTATTAATTATTATTGTTAATTAACAAAATAAAATATTATTATTATTGAAATCAATTTCTACTCCATACACACATGGTTACATAAAGCATTTTATAATACACACACAATTAGATTCACTATAATTTTATTTACAATCTTTTGTCATTAATTGTTTAATTTTACCACACTTCATTTTACTGAATCAGCAAGGTCATTACCATATACTAAAGTATTTAAAATGTCCATTCATTGAGTTTATACTCAACCTCCATCGTCAAAAAGTAGTCTTTTCTGCACGTAACATTTTTCAATTTTATTGATACGCAACATATGGCTATCTTGTGTGTTATAGCCATACAAATTGGTTTTTTTCTATTGTACCATAAGAATAATACATAGGGTTACCCCCACATTATTACATCATAAATCAAGTCTGCATTATTGTTTTTTGTCAAGTCTCCATCAGTGTTATTTGTTATTCCCAGGTAAATTACGTTATCACAATTATCTGCTGCTACCAGTACACTACTCCCAACAGGTAAATATTTATCATCAATATACACATTGTCTATCAAACAAGGTAAATCTCTACTGTTTTTAATATAATCATTTCTTTCAATATTTATTCCCACTACTAAACTTTCATAATCTCTACTTAATCTGAACAACTCTATCACTCTATCTCGCTCATAATTACTTTCAGTACCACAACATTTCATAATCTCACGCCACACAGAGGGCAACACAACATTATTACAACAACATCTGGCACTACCAGATGCACAAAAAATCAAGGGACAATTTGTAGACCATACGTCTCCCAAATACACTCGTGAAGCATTTTCTTCACCCACAACAACACCACGGAAAAATTTTGCCCTCTGTACACTCTCTTCATACTCTCTCTCTAACTGATTAACATTTGTTTCTCCCCATTTACAACCCATTACTCTCTCACTCTCGCTCACTCTCTCACTAACTGTTTCTATATCATCACTGACTGATACCACATTTTCAACATCATTAGCCTCTTTACTTACAAAGCTTTCTAATTTGTCATTTACTGTAATTGTTTTACCATCTACCACACACACACACACACACACACACACACACACACACACACACACACACACAGTCTCTCCTAACTCATCTGTTTTTCTTTTTGTTTCCCTACATATTTCATTTATTTTGCTTAATTCGTATTTCAATTTATTCAATTCATTAAAGTTACTGTCACACTTAATTTTGACCTCATTGATATCCATCTTAAGTTCGTCGAATTTTATGTTGAAATCGCTACTTAATTCATTTAATTTTACACTCTGTTCACTGAAATTAGTACACAACATTGTATTTTTCTCCAAAAGCAATTGCATCATTTTTATCATATCATTATCCTCAGATTGTTTATTTTTATTCATTACGGGTGGGGTTATCTGAATCCCAAAATCATCTATGTCAGCTGACTTACTTAATTCTCTATTTTGAACTTGGATTGGGGTCGAATGGACCTCCAACCCACTCATGACCGTTGATTCGGTCAAACTATTATTTTCCATTTTTGTTTTATATTATTTTTTATATATACAACTATGCCTGGTTTTGCTTTACCCCTTTATCACCACAGTCTACAATTTACAACCTCGCCACCACTCCCAAATAACCTGTTCTGCAGCTTAATTAGGTCTGATCTGTGTGATTTATATTAAATCACGCAAATCGTCCCTGTTCGGGCACCACTGAAACACTATAAGTTACTGCAAATAATAAAATACTACTCGAGTCCCAGTTCGGGTCCACTGAACTACTATAAGTTACTTCAAATTCAGGATTTCAACATAGGTTGTTCAAATTAAATCAACTCTTACCTTTGGTTGCATTTTCCAGGGTCTTACAGACGAAAATCCACTGCATACAAGGCTATCTGGGTTTAAGTGCGAAATGATTACGCTAACGCATTTTATACTGTCTAAAATCACATGCTTATTTTTTATTTAAAAAAATAAACTCACATCCTTCTTTTACATTCTACGAAACTGTTTTATATCAATATAAAATCATGAATTTAATTCTTATCCCTATAAGTTTTTTAACTACAATTATAAATGATTTTACGGTATACCGATTTTACTGGCTGGATATGAATATATTAAATGCTGTAACGAACCAGTACATAACCTTTACACACACATACACACTCTTGCTTTTACATTAATGTTTGAATAAAATCCATTCCCTTAGAGATCTCGTAATAATAGTTATGAATTTTGCGACTGTTCAATTTTGTGATTAGCAGAAAATGATTTAATAAATACTCAGCCTGGTTGTAGACCTGGTCCAATTTGTGGACGCACTTTTTTTTGTCCCGCACTTCGAAAGTCACTTGAAGTTATTTAGAGTTACTTTGTCCTTCGTCTATCGTTAATTCCTTGCGTATTTTCAAACCAGTTTGTTTAAGTTCAATCACTCGAACATTTCACGTTTAACAATTCAGTCGGCCGACTTTACTTGTAATTAAGTACTTAGGTGGTTAATTTTTTCTGGCCGCGCGCTACACTGTTTATACTTTTTTATACAGGTTTTATGTCTGTAGTACTATTTAGTACATTAATACTTGAATGGATAGGCCGACTAATAATTACGGCCTATCTTACACACCCTAGGCCACTGTTTTCTTTTAACGAACTTTTAACTGCTCTGACTGATGTTCATGCACTGGTGACAATCTGCATACTGTGATTCACAAAGCCTGCTGCTGGGGCAGTTACGCAATACGTCTAGTCTAGTTGTCTAGACAGTTGTTTATGCTAACAGTGTGTTACTCTGAGGCACCTCACAGGTGAAAGCTAACAATTAAAAATTAAAACTGATTTGATATAAAATAAACTGAAACTGGGGTAGCACACAATTCTGTACCGTTACAGCAGCTAGAGGTGCATACATGCCAAATTCATATTTCAAATCTATGTATTGTAAATGGGACAGTATTCCATCTTTTAGTAATTCTAATCATATATAATTTTCTTTAGGTGTTTCCTTACCATCACCTACACCTGCACTAATATGAATATAGGGCCTACTCATTACAGTATTCACTTCCACATCTTTTTGCTTGATTTGACAGTGTTACAGGATGTTTACACTACCTTGTAAGCACATATGTTTTCCCTTCTGTTTTGTCCAATATACAGTAGATGTGATAGAAATTTTAAATGAAGAAAACAAGTGATAGCTACCGTTTTTCTAATTCCATCAATAGGAAAGGAAACATATAATATGGTATAAAATGTGTGAGACCCTATTAATATCAAGTATTTATCTCTTCGCAAAACCTGGCCGTAAATCATTAGTTGATCGTGTCAGAGGAATGCAAAAAATTGTGAAAGAAACTACTGTGTAGTTCTTTTCTTAGCTCACAAGGGTGTGTACGATGAAATATAGAAAAGAAACTTGTAGATTGATGTATTTAAATAATGCCGTTTGGTTGCTAATTCCTGTCTTTATTGCTTTCTTATATACCTGCTTTTGTATAGTAAAGTCTTACAAAATAGAAAGAAATTAATAAGATAGAACGGAAAATTCCAGGTTGAGGAAGAATATTTAACGTTACGAATTATAAATCAAAGAAGATATCACAGCTACAATAAAGGGTAGGCAATGAAATAGATCAAGTGTTCAAGAGAGAAGAAATGCGACGGAAGGCTGATTGGAATTCCTAAACTTAAATGGGAAGGAGGTATTTTATAATATCAATACTACCCGTAACTCCCGCAGATCTTCCTTCAGCATAAATCGTCTCCTCACCATTTGCTGGTAGACCTCCTTCCAGAAACACCCCCGACGGAGAAATAGAAATAATTAAGCCCCTAAGTCATACTATACCTAGCTTCCTTCTTGATCACTTAACATCTTAAATTTTCCTATCTACCTACCCCGTCTTTATCCCTCTGCTTTGTGCCTCCCCGCCTTACCTTGACGCCTTCCTCCAGCTTTGGCGTCCTGCGTTTCTCGACCCCGACTTGGCTGTCCTTTGACTTATATTTTTATTATGGCAATTCCATTTGGATCTTCCATCACCCATTTGACTCTGCAGACTACGTAAACATACAAATACACATCCACACACTACACTCTCTCCTGAATGGCTCCCTCCCCCTTCTCCGCCACCGGTCCACGCTGGTGTGCGACTCCTCTAAATCTTCCATTCGGCTGAAGGGGGTTTGCACCAGATCAGCCTGAGTCTTAATCCTCTAGGACATGTCTCAAAGAACCGAAAAAAGGTGTAATATTATAGTCTACTGTCTACTATGACTGGGAGACGTGAATATGACAGCAGATATACAAGAATGTAGAATGCTACAGAAGGATAAAGTAACGGTCCAATTTCGGATATTATGGCTTAAGTAATCTTATTAAAAAGGATTATTACAATTAATTTTATATACCACACAATATATTGATAATTTTAATTTTTTATTTATCTATATTACATATCTCTCTTACCCCAGGTATCATATTCAAAAGAAAATCATTTCAGACAAAAACTTGTTAATGAACAATAATTACTTATACATTTAATTTTCTTATATACGAGTTTATCTACATTCCAAATAAAATAATAGGATCTTTAAAACTCCAATCAAATTTATTATTGACACAAACCAGCGCTTCACTCACCCACATATACTCTTTCATAACTTACATAATTTTTTAAAACCCCCTTAGTGAGCTCACCTTCTTTAAATTAAACATATATTTTAGGGTGCCATTTTCCTCTTTAATTTTGAATGTTTATAACTTCTTTTTTAATTTCTTCTTTTATTTTCTTTTCAAAATCTTTCTTATCTGCAATTGCGTCTCAAAAATCAGTCCAGCCTCCATACATTTTTTCTTTCGTCACTCCGCACATTTCGTTCCTTTACCATAATTCTTGCCAGGTAACTCGAAACTGTTAATTAAAACACAACTGTTACTTTGTTTTATTTATGTAACACCCATGTTGTGAATCCACGTATTTTTTGACATTTTTTATTATTACGGGTGCCCGGATATTTGTTCCGAAACTTTTGCGGCTGTACAGCACAACGGAAGATTGTAGACTGGGGCGAAATTTACTGCCTCAAATTCTGAAGTAGCGGGGGAGTCACGTGATTTCAGTCTTTTGATCTTTTGCGTTTTGAAGCCAGTTTTGACGGGATTATTAATTTGAATCGACATTCCAGCAGTGACGTATCGCTAGGTTCGGCTCTGACGTCATCTGGTGTGACTTTTATTTACATAGGTCAAAGTTCGTACTGCTAAATATAACTGCTTTCCTTGCG
Source organism: Magicicada septendecula (assembly GCA_034769895.1). Classification (NCBI taxonomy): domain Eukaryota; kingdom Metazoa; phylum Arthropoda; class Insecta; order Hemiptera; family Cicadidae; genus Magicicada; species Magicicada septendecula. The sequence goes on along the minus strand of CM068367.1, from coordinate 28,374,285 downwards.
TCCTGATGTTGACCTTGACACTAATTTGTTTACCCTGCATACTACATTTATTATTCAGAAATAAAATTTACAATTATTATGTCGTGACCTCTTTTCCCCAAAATATTCTTAGGTGGGCTTATTGTCCCATTACAAGTGAATAAGGTTTATCACACGCGCACGCATGCACAATTTCACACACAAAGTACATGACATAAAAGAACAAAATTTTATAAAGAATTTGGTATAACCTAAGTCCTTATCCATCACTAAATACAAAACTTGTAGCTAATTGACAAAAAATTGTATAAATCCATTTGTAACATGTTAATGTTTGTTATCCATGCTCAGATACTATTAATATAGCTCATCATCCTGTGTTTTGTTGCAATATATATTGTAACGTATTGATTCCTTACCTGTAATAATTGTACCTTGTTTATATCTTGGTTATTTCATGTATACCTTGTTAATAATTTAAAGGATGAGTATTTTATCAGGGTAATATTTGTTGAGCGCCAATTTGCAATCCAAGGTTGCAAATAAAATTTATTTGTAAAAATAGTAAGTATTATCTTTTTAAAATATTATAAAGGTTTCTATTTCAGCTATAATTCGATCACTTTTAATCTTTTATTTAATGACCAGTTGTGATAACTAAAACTCCACAAAGCAGATTTGAATAGACTGCCATATTTCCAAATGAAGAGTGTTGCCAACTTAATCTAGTTGATGAAGCAAATTTACAGTCCCTGATATAGTGTTTATAATATCATAGACATTTTTGTATTCATTAAATAAAGAAACAAAAAACCTTTTATCTGTATTTATTGAACTCAAATCCTTTTATTTTCTTTAAATTGTTTTTAAATAACAAATATAATCATTAACAAAATCTAACCGGCTGTTCTTTACATATGCTCAGTATGGCAGCAGTAGCAGTAATAATTCTTATATCTCAAGGCCCACATTTATATTTTTATATTTACTAAATAAAATACAAGTAGAAGAATATAAGTTAGGTCCTTTGACTACGATATAAATGACAGATATGTTAGGAAATGTACCAAAATACATGGGATTATAAATAATTACAAAGTGCCTTAACAAGATTATATTAATAGTTTTACAATGTTCAGTGTTTAGGTTGTGTTGAGTTAAATGTTTTTAAGACCTAGTTCACTTTAGATGAGAGTATTCCTCATTATTTTGTTTTAATAAGGTTTCATTATCTTTTTTAATTTCCTCATTGTTTTTATCATACTTTTCGTTTGTTTGTTTATTATTTTCTTCTATTCTTCCGAATTTCTCCATCATAATTCTCATCATTTCCTGTAAATTTGCATCCATTGGTTGGTTTAGTTTCTTTGGTTGGTCCCCTTGGGCATCCCTTACTATTATTTCCATTTCAGTTTCTTCCTCTTCAGCACTATTACTCCTTAATTCATATCGTTGTTCAGGTTTGTTAGCCATTTTACAATCTTTAACTTAATTTAATTACAAAAAAAAATGTTTTATGCTAATTAAATTTAACAAAATTTTTAATGGGGCGAATTAGGAGGTTTTTTATTTTATTAATTTTGGTTTGATTTGGTTAAAATTGCACAATTGACTTCATATATGTGGCCAGCCCCAGTTTGAATATAAAGCGTAGTTCTAACCAAGGAGCAGTACGCAATATCTGTTATGAAATATTTATAAAGGAATGTCATGTTGTCAACTGTCACGATTCTAAGAACTTTGCGTCTGTGTGACATCCACTCACAAATGCACAAGCACCAACATCTGTGGAGCACCTAATCCACGCTAAACGAAAGAAAAGGCAGTGAAATATCGTCGTCGTACAGCACACGTAAATCCTGTGTGCCACCTGTACAGCCACTAAAACTTCGACAATGAAGGCTGTGAACGGCGACGAAATTTGTTCACCTGAGTCAGCAATGCCCAGCAGCATGTAAGGCAGTCGGAAAGTAACATCATAACCTGCCGGACGCGAACTGTAGTGCGTCCGCCGGCCGGACACAAATTTCCATCTAAATCATATAGAAAAATGTGAATCAGTAGTGGTGTGGTGGTGAGGCGGCGGCGGCCGGTTGAACATAACGGGTTGGCGGGCCGAAAAAATTGATTAACCGGATAAATACAGTCTAACATGTGCATAGTGCGACGTAGCCAGGGAGACGCCGTGAGTGAATAGGTCATCAGACAAAAATGGTAACCAAGATATAATATTGCAGAACAGAATTAGTGAAGTGAGTGGGCCAAAAATAAAATGAATAATAAACTTTCGGACATTTAAAGAATACGAGCCACGTGGCAGCGAAAGCAGTGAGCCGTCGGGTAACCTGTAACCGTAATTTTAACAATTTTTTATGAAGGGTTTTTGTGCAAACGTGTCAATTAAATAATAGTAGTTGGTTTTGTAACGGTGTGAATGTGAGTGTAAATAGCAGAGTGGGCTGTCTAATTAAGGTAAGGTGTATTGTAATTCTGTAAGTGTAAATGTAATACCACTATGTAACTAACATCACAAGCTTTATACATTTTCCATGATTTTGGATCATTTGAGCCAAGAGGCCAAATAAATAACAATTTAATACTTAAAGAAAATTCTGAAGTATAAAATAAAATTTTAAATTATTTCTCTTTAAAAAATGCGTTGCGTAAGTTATTACGATAACCTATAATCATATTTGCATTTTAACGTTCATGTTGCGGACTCTGGCAGAAGGCGAAACAAGGTAGGTGGAAAATAAAGTAATTTTTTGTATTTGTATGTGAATAGAATATCACATTGGCGCCCGAACAGGGACTCGAATTTGAATAATTAAAATTCCACACCTACGATAAATGCAAGTTTGATTTGAGGGTTAAATAACTACGTAAAAATTACGCAGCACGTATAAATTAGTACATCAATGTTCAGAGGTTAAGAGTGAAGTGGTAGATGTTTTTATGTAAGTAAATCTAGATTAATAAATTTATAAAAATGGCAGGAAAGAATGAGAGCAATAAAAATGAAATGACTAGTGTCGAAAACTATAATGAATCAAATAGTATGAGTGATTTTGAAATCCACCCGACTCCAAACGTGAGCCAGGAAAATAAAACAAAAAATATTACAAATGAAACAAATAGGACAGATGATTCGGGGATTCAAATAACCCCAAAATTGAGTAGGGAGTGTACAACTAATAATGAAGAAGTCAGCTTCACTGACAGTAATGTAGAAATAACCGAATCAAAAATAATGGCAGATGTCGAACATCAGTCGACACCTATTTCAGTCAACCAAAATAAGAAGTCCGATGAGGACAATATGCTAACACGATTGTGCTGTACTGGGGCTCCTCACAGGTGAAGTCTGGCAATTTGGAAAGTGATTGAATTGATGATTTGAATTAATATAAAATTAAACTGGGGTAGCTCACAATTCTGTACCGTTACAATACCCCCCCCCCCAATAAGAGATTGAAGGCCGAGGCGTTCTGATGTATAGTAATTTTAGTGAACTAAGAGGGGATATTAATATTAAATTCAATGAACAGAATAGCAAATTTGATGGTATAAACAATCGGTTAGACAATAACGACATAACATTGAATGAAATGAAAAGTGACTTTAACTGTAAATTAGAAGTACAGAATAACAAATTGAATGAAATTAAGACCGAAATTAAAAGTGAATTTAATTGTAAATTTGATGTACTTAAATTTGACATTGATGAGGTAAAAATGAAATGCGAAAATAGTTGTAATGAACTGAAACGAGATATTGAGAAAATAGTAGAGTCAGTAGCAGAACAGATTAAAAGTAAAAATACAAATGATGACAATAATGTCGAAAATGAGAATATAATTATAAATGTGGTATTAGAGAGTAAGGTAACAAATGTTAACAATGATATTGAAAGTGGTAATGTGATTGAAAGGGTGGTATCAGAGAGTGATACGTTGAAAATAGATAGTGAAATAGTGAGTGAAAGAGAGAGCGTTATATGTTGTAACGAAGTAGTAATTAGTGTTGATGAGTTAGAAAGAGAATGGAAAGAAAGAGTAGCTGAATGTGTAGGGCAGAGGGTAAATTTTCCCCTTATTTGTGATGAACCAAGGTGTTCAAAAATGTTATTATTGGAGGGCAAGAGACCCTTATTAATGGAAGATTTGAGTTATATCCCTTTTTTGTATAAATTAGTACCCTCTGTGTGGAATGGGGTTGAAAGTGCGAGATGGTGTTGTTGATGAGAAAGATTTAGATGGAGAGTTGTGTGTTGATAAAGAGATAGAATTATATAAACCAAAGAGATTATAATGAGTTGAAAGAGATGTTAAATGATATGAAATACTTACCTGTTAAAATAGAGAGGGAAGATTATTTTGATGATACATGTTTAAATAATAATAATTTACTTTATGATGAAAAAATAACTGACTTGATAATGAATATAATTACTGATGGAGACTTAACCGATGTACTTAACGTTGACTTGTTGTATGATTATTTTGGTAAAATGAATGAATTTGGTTTTTATGGTGACGACACACAAGACAGTAATTTGTGTGTTAATGAAATTGAACAATGCTATATAAAACAAAGACTTATCTATGACGATGGAGGATAGGCTATAAAACGATAAAGGACAGTTATAAATATTTTGTTTTATGGTTTTGACCTGGCAGATTTGGACAATGAAGTGTGGAAAAACGGAACAGTGAATAACAAAAGTTTGTAAATAATTGTAGTAAATTTGTTTGTGTGCATTGTAGAATGTTAAACTAACAAGTGTGTGTAGAGGGTTGTAATAATAATATTAATATTTTGGCAATTTAAATACATAAACAGAATTACTTTTGTAAGACAGTAATTGGCGAATTGTAATTGTTTTGATAGCAACTTGTATGTTCAATAATTAATGTAATTAAAATAATTTGAAATGTTTCAATATTTTGATTGACTTAAATGTTATACGGTTGAATTTTTCTAATGGATTTAAATTGTTTTATGAGATTTGATATTAATGTTCAATGGTTTGTATGAAATAACATTGTTGTTAAATGTTTCAGAGGTTACGTGGAGATATTGGTGTGTGTGTGTGGTGTGTATTTTGTGTTCAGGTCAATAGGTGGATAATGTACTGTAAGTATAAAGTTCGTAATAACAATCAGATAGAATAAAATGCTTACAAGGGTGAAACGAGTTTGATTCAATAATATAAATGAATTGAGATAATGGTATTAAATAGAAACTGTAATTAAAAAGTAATAATAACTAAAAAGGTGACTTAGAATTATATTTGGTTGAACTGTAAGAAATAGACATTGATAAATATGTTATCTAAAAGATTTATAAAAAATTGAAAAGTGAAGTACAGGTGTTAGTATGATGTAACCATGAATGTTGAAGCTGAGAGTGTTTATAACACCAGTCTGGCAGACGGCTGTTTATGTTGAATGTTTTGACTAATGTGCATAGCCAGGTGTGGAAGCTGATAACTGCTGTAGCTTGATGAATCAGTATCTGGAGTAAAATCTTATTGTGACATAAAAGAATTGAAGTTAATTTTTTTCAGACAAAATAATAATGAGGTAATTACTGTAACTTAGAGTTTGAGAAATTAAGGAAAATTAAATTAACTTGGTACTTAAATTAATTGGAAAAATGATTTTAATAAGAAATTTAAATTTATTCTGACTTAACTTTCAAATGTAATTGTGAAATAAATGAAATATGTACTTTATTTAAATGGGAACTTGAAGGAAATTTTGTGTGAATGCTATCCAAAAAAAAAAAAAAAAAAAAATGTTTGGGAAACTTAGAGGTGTACATAACTGTTCAAGTAACTTTTATTAATGTCAATCTACATTTTATGTTTTAACTGTAGATTCCCCACCTAAGTGCGGCCATGACCTCACCGGATCATGACCGTGAAAGTAGTTAATTGTGGCAAATCATAAATTTCACTTGATATAACCGGCTTGTGGTTTGTTTTATTTTGTTAACCCGGTGGTCTGTTAAATTTAGTAGGGGGTTATTTTTTGGGGAATCTACCTAATTTTGGAACAGGGCTATTTTCACCCAGATAGGGGTGGTAGTCCATTAGGGGTGTATAAATAGAAAATAGTAGGTGTAATACCGAATTTTATTGTAACGCCGAAGCAAGGATGGGGTGGAATAAAAGAAAAAATGTCCACCCCTTCCGCATCAGTCCTTGTGAAAGCAACTAGACGCTACAGTCTAAGGGGGGTAATAGTGAGTGTGGATGGGCAGTGACCCAGTTACAGGTCACGAGGGAGATGTGGTTTATGGCTAGGATGAGGCTGTAAAGGGCCAAGATGCCTAGCGCAGAACACATTAATATGTAACGGGTATCAGGGGTTAAGGAATTAAAAGGGGGGTAGTAGAAAAATATATATATATATTTTTTGGTGCCTGCCATCAAATTGATGTTTTGTATTTTTGATCGTATTATTGTTTATATGTATCAATAGTGTTATTGAATTATATTGTATAGGATATATGTGGAATCAAATGTTAGAATAAGGAAGTTCATGTTTTAATTAAATGTTCCATTTATTTGTTTTCTAAGTAGTAACAGTAACAAAGAGAATCAATCAATTTAGGTAAAAGATGTGTTTTTTTGGTTTTGATGTAAATAACAATAATATGACAATCTGATTTTGAACTTAAAAGAATGGTGTATTTAAAGATAAATATTTTGTGACTTTTAAATGACGAGTTTGTTTATAAAATATTATGAGAGTGTGTACAAGCCCAGTAACTGCTAAAGGCAGCCCAGTTTGCATGTAAGGGGGAACATATCGGTTGAGGATCTGGCGTGGTATAAGACCTGGGATTTGAATGTTGGGGTGGCATGATAGAAGGTGAGGTGCGCTGTGGCGCGTGTCTGTTCGATTTTTCGGTGTTGGGATCTCGTATAGAGAAGTCCAGTGATCTCGTTCAGATGTGTCCATAGTCGCCGAGCCAGGGGGGTTGTTTACCCATGACGTGTAAGAGAAAAAGGGAGTTGTTGGCACCAGTTCCTCACCGGTCCTCTTAGGGGTTTAGCAATGAGATTTCTTCTGTTTCGACAGAAGATTTCTCATTGGGGGGTATTGTAATGGGGCGAATTAGGAGGTTTTTTTTATTTTATTAATTTTGGTTTGATTTGGTTAAAATTGCACAATTGACTTCATATATGTGGCCAGCCCCAGTTTGAATATAAAGCGTAGTTCTAACCAAGGAGCAGTACGCAATATCTGTTATGAAATATTTATAAAGGAATGTCATGTTGTCAACTGTCACGATTCTAAGAACTTTGCGTCTGTGTGACATCCACTCACAAATGCACAAGCACCAACATCTGTGGAGCGCCTAATCCACGCTAAACGAAAGAAAAGGCAGTGAAATATCATCGTCGTACAGCACACGTAAATCCTGTGTGCCACCTGTACAGCCACTAAAACTTCGACAACGAAGGCTGTGAACGGCGACGAAATTTGTTCACCTGAGTCAGCAATGCCCAGCAGCATGTAAGGCAGTCGGAAAGTAACATCATAACCTGCTGGACGCGAACTGTAGTGCGTCTGCCGACCGGACACAAATTTCCATCTAAATCATATAGAAAAATGTGAATCAGTAGTGGTGTGGTGGTGAGGCGGCGGCGGCCGGTTGAACATAACGGGTTGGCGGGCCGAAAAAATTGATTAACCGGATAAATACAGTCTAACATGTGCATAGTGCGACGTAGCCGGGGAGACGCCGTGAGTGAATAGGTCATCAGACAAAAATGGTAACCAAGATATAATATTGCAGAACAGAATTAGTGAAGTGAGCGGGCCAAAAATAAAATGAATAATAAACTTTCGGATATTTAAAGAATACGAGCCACGTGGCAGCGAAAGCAGTGAGCCGTCAGGTAACCTGTAACCGTAATTTCAACAATTTTTTATAAAGGGTTTTTGTGCAAACATGTCAATTAAATAATAGTAGTTGGTTTTGTAACGGTGTGAATGTGAGTGTAAATAGCAGAGTGGGCTGTCTAATTAAGGTAAGGTGTATTGTAATTCTGTAAGTGTAAATGTAATACCACTATGTAACTAACATCACAAGCTTTATACATTTTCCATGATTTTGGATCATTTGAGCCAAGAGGCCAAATAAATAACAATTTAATACTTAAAGAAAATTCTGAAGTATAAAATAAAATTTTAATTAATTTCTCTTTAAAAAATGCGTTGCGTAAGTTATTACGATAACCTATAATCATATTTGCATTTTAACGTTCGTGTTGGGGACTCTGGCAGAAGGCGAAACAAGGTAGGTGGAAAATAAAGTAATTTTTTGTATTTGTATGTGAATAGAATATCACAAATTGTGTTATTTGGTGCTGGTTTAAAGAAAATCTTTGCTTTCACGTATGGGCGCCATTATTTGTACTCTTATTTTTATTTTATTTTTTGTAGGTATATAATATAATATTTGCAGCACATTGGATGTGTCCTTTAGGTGTTGTAATTATTTATACCTATGGTAATGATTTAATAGTACAAGTAAAGAAACTCTTTCTCTCAGGGTTATTGATTATTAAGTTATTTTATCGTATTTACGATTGTATCTATTAATTTCTTTTCTTTAAACCAACCCAGATTCAGTTAATAGGTAGTACTTTGATAATTAACCATGTAAAAAATAACTAACGTACTAATGTAACTTAACCATCTCTGAATTCTTCTAGCTGCCACGGGTTCACTTCTAGTCGTTGTTTACCTTTCTTCAACAGCAATATTAAGCTTGGCAATCTGTTTCTTCACACTAATCTCTTATTGCTCTCACCGCTGAATGCCGCTCTCCAAGACTACTGCAACACCGATGTCTCCTTTGAACACTTAATTATTCTTTAGGGCCACTTAAACTCTTCTCCAGTCCAATATTTTCCTCTTCTGTCATCGTTCTATCCAGGATATTGTTATATTTTTTGTATTATTATTTATTTCTTAGATATTATAATCAAACTCTGGTATCACTATTCAAAATCCTTTACTTTATTTTCTTTTCCACGTTACATTAATTTTATGATGTACAACTGTTATTTAATATAATTTAAGATTCTTCATGTATTTACTGTTATATATTTTTTAGACTAATAACGTTTCTTTTATCAGATATAATTGAAGACTCATGTGACTTGTATTAAATATAATTTTAGACTAATACATTTTCCTTCATCACTATCCAAAACAATTTCTTAACAATTTAACAATTTGCCATTATGATAATTCCCTAATTTATTTACATCTGTTTATCATATAACTATTAAAACATATATCATTTTTCTATTTCTTATTCACATCTTTATTTTAACTCTAATATTTATAAGTCTATTGGTTATTTATTAAATTATAATTTTATTACTTTTCTTATAACATTCATTTCAATTTTATATATTACTTTCTGAACATATAACTAAATATGGTTTTACATCATATAGGAATCGACCTCTTTGTTGATTGAGTAAGTCGATATTCCCCATGTTTTCTGTTTACATTTTAAAACATATGTTCCCTTAATATTAATTTTGTATCTTTTTTCTTTTAAAATTGATTATTTACCTCGTATGTACTGTGTGCATTTTAACAGCAGTACTATATATATATTGCAACTGGACTTGGTTGGTGTGTTTTACTGGTATCGCCAATTTTGGGCAACAGCGAGTATTAATACAGTTCAGTTTACACACACAAAGACCAATGCAATTTTAATTAGACGTACCTTAACTGAATTTACTTTTACTTCTCTGCTATACTTATATTCTGTAGACCTGTGTGTGAGAATGTGATGGATGGGTGTTATTTTTGAAATAATTACTTCTAACTCTTTAGTTATTATAAGAATTGTGTTTAATGTTTTTTTTTATTTTACTTTAACTCTTTAAATGACTACTTCAATTTGCTCTATTATCTTACTTTACTAATTACATAAATTTGTTTTTTATAGTCTCTGAAATTGTTCTCTTTCTTATTTACTGTCTTTTTGAATTCAAACTTAAATGTTTAATACTCTACTTGTTACTGTAGCTCCGGCGTCTATCTCGTGGGCGTTTCTGGGTTTGAATGTTCCAATTGTTCCTCTTCTTGTTCATCCAGTCTCCATGGTGTGGATATGTGTACAGCTTCCCTGATGTGGAGTGTTCTCAGGTTCCCTGGATTCTGGTGTGAACAGCCTCCCTGATTTGGATGTGTCCTCAGCTCCCTGTTGTGGAATTGTACTGCCTCCCTGATGTGGAATTTTTACGTTCAGATACTATTTTTACGCTATTGTTGATTTATTTGAACGGAGTCGCTTTCACGTTAAGTTCGAGTGTTTTTAAGTTTAACTTGTCACGTGATTTTACTCACTATGTACTGCTCAGGCTAGTAATTCAAAACCGATGTTCCGTACTAGTGTTTTACTGCAAACTACTCGGACTGGTTGTTTAACATAGACTTTCCGAACTAGTGTTTTAAAGCGGACTACTCGAACCGGTGGTTTAATGCAGACTGAAGTGCTTTGAGGGCGTTAGCAACGTCGCCCTGTATTTTGCTGCTAGTTTAATGACACTCTACCCTTATTGGTTTATCAACTGTCACGTGTTGTTGTTCACGCTCTGATGGGTTCTTTTTAAACTGTTAATAAGCGGTTAGGGATTATTTTTATGCAATAATGTTAGCTATTTCACTTTTGTTATTCGCTCTATGTTTTGTATTGTATCCTTATGCACATACGCGTCGCATTTCCTATCGCACTCTAACACTTTCCATTCTTATTATTGTTTTTACATTTGAAATATTGATACACAGTTCTTATTATTATACTTTCTTAACTCTATTTACTTAATCCTATACATTGTTTCTTATTATACTAAGCAGAGCATTGCTTTATGCACTGTATTTTCTATTTTGCTATACGCATATGTGACGGTTGTCATATTGTGACTATTCGTCCTGTTATATATATATATTATAACAACACATATTGTAATTTATTTTACGAATTTAATGCAATGATATTTATGCATGTGTGAATTATATAACATAACAATGTTGTTAGGTGTAATCGAAATAACAAGAATGCGTAAGACGTTTTTCAAATATTTACATTATTTGTTTAACAACCTCTTTACTTATTTCAGAAATAACAAAAATATTCATTATTCATCACTTGTGCGATCTTATGCATGTGACTTCTGATGAACAAATTACATTTAAACAGGTTATACAAAAATCTTATTATCTACTCAAGTATCAATTATTTTTGCTCTCGGCTTACTCATTCAGTGTGGCCATCTTTGCAATTGCTTATTAATTTGTTTCAACAATGATTTTACTTTTATTTCAATTCCTTTAATTTTACTTGGCTTTAATACTTTTCTACTGCATATGCATTGCACTTTTATCGAATAAAGACTTTATTAATTACTTTAATTTACTTCGATTTCAATCAGATATTGCCCTTATAGCATTTACGTTATCTTCAAATCCTAATTTCTATACATGAGATAATATTCTAAATTAACAATCTGCCTTTACACTACTATGTACAGTTTAAATATTTTTATCAACAGTTCGAATGTCTTTCATTCTAGTTTTAATTATTGTCTTTCAATTGTCGGTAATTATTATATTTTTTATCACCTCGTTTGATGTGGTAAATTATCGGTGTGTTCTCCTCCGGTTCTCATCCGTGTCCTCAGGCCCTATTCCAGGATTCCACTGCATGTACTGCTTACTGGTTGTCTCCTCACATCATGGGCTGTAGGTGTGTCCATAGAACCTCTGCATATGTGCTCTGCTACTCTGCTTTGACTTCTAGTTCGTCCTGTGACTCTTACAGTAGATTCAAGACACTGTTGTTGACTGACATAGCCTCCAGTGGCAACGGTTGAATTAAGAAGAAGAAACTTTATTAGCATGACCTGGTATTTATAGCCACATTGTGCAAAACTCCTGTCTGAACAATATCGGTCTTGTCAGAGGTTGTCGAAAGCGTCCTTTCTCCCACTCTCGTTCGATTCACTAATTTTGCGAATTGCGAAGTTGTTTTACACTACACTCTGCTCAATCGATATCTAATTTTCATATGTCTATTATATGTAACTTACGCTTCTTTATTGTAATTATTCAGGGAGTTATTCACTTTTTTTTTTCATTGTAATTTCACTTTACGTCACTTTTAAACGGTTTTTTAACCCTTTGCGCATCTTTATAAAATACATACTTTGGTGCATTTAGTTTTACATTATTGTGCATAGTTTTCTTATAATTAAAATAATACTTAAATTCTAACATCATTTGAATAGGGGTGGTTACTGTCCACGAACAGACAGGTTTCATGCACACAAACAAAATACACATGTACACACAGCTAGCGCCAGGTGGCCAGATATGCGTGTACATGCCTGAACTGTGTGTTCCCTATATTTTAAACAATCCAGCTTACAATTGGAATCATGTCTATCAACTATAGATTTATTTATTTTTATGAATTCTTTTAATTATTTTGGCAATGCACAGTACCGTATATGGTTGTACTGTCGCATTATTTCCCCGCTTGGTGAAAAAAAATTTTAGGTTTATTACAACAATTTTTTTCTCTGCCTTTTTATTAGACAAATAATATGGATCGTTTTTATTTACAAACACATTTATTTATTTTATGTGCGAATAATAATGAATATGCAATTCTTCAATTTTTACCCTTATTTGGTGGGTTTGAGCAATATTCTCCCCCCTTATGTATGCGGAGTCGATGCTGTGTTGTGGTGTATCCAGTTCAGTTGTTGTCTAACTTTAATTGTTCTATTAATGCAGTTATTTATGAATGGAATTCCCTCAAAGAACTGGCGTGATATTTTCCTACTTCTCTGCCTCTCGTGTCGTCATACACAATGAACATCTGTGCGTATGGGTTGAATTCCAATTTCTTTTAATGTTTTATGCCAAACCTCACTCTGGAATTGTACCTTCTGATCACTAAGAATTCTCTTCATTTTACCCTGTGTTAGAATACACTTCCGTAACAGAATTTTTTCGACAGCTTAGTTGTGGGTCGCATGATCGGATACAGATGAACTGCCTTAGAAACACGTCTATACACAGACTATGTTTTTAACCCTCTCGACTTAATCGTAGTAATGGGTCCTAAGTAGTCTCTGCCCTTAACTTCCCCTTTCGCTTCTTTCTGTGTCCTTGCATTCTCACATAGGTATGAAGATTCGCTTGATCAGTAGTCTGTTTTGCTGTTTGACAATCATAACACCTTTTTTTTCTTAACTCATTTCTAACCTTCCTAAACATATTATTAATGGTGAAATCTTCCCATAGACATAAATAACATTTTATTAGATAAACCCACCTTCCAATCCTGCTTTACCAATTTGAAGAGAATGTTGTTGTGTACCTCATTTTGAACTGATAGTTGATCTTTTCAACAAAATGAAGTACGATAATATTTCGTATTAATCTTAACTACTATACATATTGTATTTTACCACACTTATTTGTAGAGTGTACATTTATCTAAAACAAATTTTAATAGCTAAATGGTCGTGTCTGGCGACAAAAATGTTCAGGGTGACAAATTTATATAACAACACACATATAATGTAACTTTACGAATTTAATGCAATGATATTTTATGCATGTGTGAATTATATAACATAACAATGTTGTTAGGTGTAATCGTAATAACAAGAATGCGTAATATGTTTTTCAAATATTTACATTATTTATTTAACAACCTCTTTACTTATTCGGAAATAAGTAAGTGACTTCTGATGAACAATTTACATTTAATGAAGAAAGTTGTGTCATTGGTTAAAGTCACAAGCAGAATTATCACTGTTGCACACCACTATATAAAAATTATTCCGATTAGGGCTTTCAAGCTTCACAGCTCATCGTCAGATCAGATATGAAACAAACAACCTGAAAACAAACCCTTCACCCCCACCCCACCCCAGACAGCTAGCGCCAGGTGGCCAGATATGCGTGTACATGCCTGAACTGTGCGTTCCCTATATTTTAAACAATCCAGCTTGCAATCCGAATCATGTCTATCAACTATAGATTTATTTATTTTTATTAATTCTTTTAATTATTTTGGCACTGCACATTACCATATATGGTTGTACTGTCGCAATATATATAGCAACAGAACACAGGATTTAAGTTTCATATAATTGGGATACTAATGCTATAACACATTCTCTGACGGCCATAGACATGTTATAAATTGATTTTGTTCTTTTCTTTGTAAAGTAGTCCATAAGTTTTGAATTAAGGTATGGATAAATACGTGTGTTATGTCAAAATATTCATAATGTTGCACACTTTTATTTCAAGTGAAATATTTGTGTGAAAGTGTGCAGGTGCATTTGTGTTTAACCATTTATTTACTAACTTCATTGATAATTGACATTTCTTGTTGAAACTTGGACAGGGTGTTCTCGGTATTGAAGGTTACATTTTTCATATACTCAGTTCTTCAAAACTGTAATTTTTATGTTTTTTTTTTTTTTTTTATGAAATCTGTTCTTTTTATTTCGTTATCTCCAAGAGGGTAATAAAATTTGTTGATTAAATGTAGACAGGCCTTTGCAGAATCGTACAGAGTTTCAACTTGTTGTCTGTCTATCACAGGGACCGTCTATGATGTTGCTAGATTTTCCACCAATCAGAAGGTCTAAAATTTATTTGAGTCTGTGCTCTGCCGAGAACGGTTCGTTCAGTTCACTCCAAAGACTTGCCATAGAAAGATGTACTGACTGTTGCGAGTTTTTCGTGTTAGGAGAAGTCTATTTCTATAAGACTTAGTAGTTTTGGTAGACGGTATGAGTTTATCGCAATCGTAACCATATCATAGAACTCAATAAAATTTAAATAGATCTTATTTTATTGCTTTTTCGTGTACAGTGGAAGATATCTGGTCTAGGGGCAGTAATACCAACCTTGGTATTCTAAATGTAATGCAAGAACACTTGAAGAATCAGGAATTGTGTAAGCCAAATACACATGCTCTATTTGTACCCAGTTAGGACCTCAAGATTAAATTTATAAACAACAATATTCCAGTAGCGCAGCGTGTGTGTGTGTGTGACGCAGTGAACGGCGTACTGGTCTTCGTGCGACGCGCGAAGGAGCAGCGAGAGTGGCATGCCGGATTTCTACATAACCATTGGAATTCTACAAACAAGTAACCGTATATGTAAAATGAACCAATAGACATTTAAATAATAAACGATTTAATGTTATTACACAATAAAACAATAATAATTATTAATGTGGTAATTAGTACATTTTTTCTACCTCCAGATATAGACTCTATTAATAATTTCAATTAACTTATGTATGCATTTATAAATTTGTGTCATTGCAATATATATATATGTGTATATATATCCTTTTAATTCACTAAGCTGTGTTTCAGTAATAGAGAACCATTCATTTATAACATTAGTTCGTTGTTCAGACTTCTCATTCATATTACTCAACATTGTACTCAGAAAGATATTAGAACTTTATTTATTTGCCATGGTTACTTATTTTTCATACAGCCATAACCATGTACAACATCAGTACCCACTAACACAATATAAAATACCTTGTAGTGGGACAGTTTATCCAAACATCATACAGAGACAGTTTCGTGTGTGAAACATGTCGGACTGCTTGGAATTTTTCTGCGTGACTTTGGACATGCGAAAGTGTGTTGTTCCTAACAAGCATATGTGCTCAAAACACATTTTCACAAGCTTAGGAGTCTTGTGTCAGACGAAAAGGAGTCACACCTGCTAAGTTTCCCACTGAAGAGCCAGAAAAAAACAGTTTAGCATGGTGTCCAGGTGAGGGACTCCAAGCCACACGTTCTGGCAGTCTAAAGGTGATGATGAAACAGCACAGACAGAGGCAGCGACTCAGGAAGCCCATGCCTCGGTACTAAAATGTAAACAGCGGAGTGAAATACTGTCCATAGTGTCTCAGTCGGTAAAATGTAACTACAAGTGTCAGAAGTATTATTAACAGTTGCAGTCCAACTACACAACAGAATAGAAACAAAATAATATAACTTGTAGGCTTACGTTATAAAATAATAAAACAGCGAACAACATGTAATTTTCGGACACCAGTACTTAAATAATGTCTTTTGGTCATAAATTTTTACAAAACAAAAGTTTTAAGCAAATACTGCAAAATTCAGAACGGTGATTACAAATGCAAAATAACAAAAACACTGCCGATCTGTATGTATAATGAACTGCAAAGAAACTGCAGACCATGTGTGGCATTAAATTGTAAGATGCACAAATGCTATGTAAATAATGCACATCTAAGTATATTAGAATTAAACACCAGTGGTAGCAGCAAATTGGTGACAAAAATATGAAACGAGTGATAATCGGGAGCATTAGAGAGTGTGTGAAAGAGCAAGAGAGTAAAAAGGGGGTGAGAGAGGAGAGAGAGAAAGCAATAAAAGTAGGTACTGATTGGCATTGTTTATTGAAGTAGTATTAATTCTAAACAAAGAGAATGTAGTAGAACTTTTCCAAATAAATTTGTATATTGATGTTTATAAGTTTTGTATTAAGTAATTGAATATAAGATGTAAGTACGGTATATAAGAATGAATTTAGGATGGTTGCACCACTGATGGTAACTTCTGTAAGTTGTAATGAAAGTCCTGGTTATTTGTGTATTTTAGTGCTAAAAGGTTTTTAAATTTCTGTAGTAAACAATGTTAATAAGTAATATAAAAAGATCAATAAAAGATTAATATGTAAAATTGTTAATTATTGGTAGTATATTTGACTGGGGTGGAAGTATTAAAATGTTTAGCAAATGCAGTTCAGATGATTGTTAATAAGTGAGCTTATTTATGTAACAATGCATATGAGTTAAGTTATTTCTAATGTCACCTCGCCTTAACCTAACCTGTGCTTAACGAGTTTGTCTAAACAAATTTCAGAAAATTCTTCTAAGTGGAAATTGTTATTTTTAAGTATTTAAATTGCTTTCCCAGAGACAGGTGGTGGTTTCCACTTTCTGCCTGTGAAAATGTAGTGGTGACTAGGAATTTTGGTTTTTTAGGATTTTATGGAATTGTAATACAAGTGAGTATTGTTTATAACCGTAAAACCAACAAAATCAAACTTTGATAAATGAGACAAGACCATTACAGTAACATTTACCATACAACACTATAACGTATTTCCTTGTTTAGGATAGACTTAATTTATTCAAGTATCCTGGCAGGGTCACCACCACATCTAAAAGTAAGGATTTGTAAGAAAGGCTCTCCCTCCCAAACCTACTGTACAAACACCCTGAAAAACAAATCCCCAGAATCACCATCTGTATGTGGAAACTAATGACGATCCCAGTTTTTCAAATTTTCACAAATTATCCCTTTGAAGTACCCCCCTACCCAGTTTTTCTTTAGGTGAACACAGAACAGAATATCAGAGGATGACGTCTGAAAAAACTTAACTGACAGTTATTCTCGCAGCACATTTTTTAAGTCTTCAAATTTTACCAATGAAAATATTTCAGTCATTTAAATATCTTACACAAGACAATACATTGTAATTCATTATCATACTGTTACACGATTACAGAACACTCTACATGTTTCTCGGCTATCCAGCAGAGCCCAGCTGTACTATGTGTGTGCGTACATATTGCTGCTACTTTGAGATGAAAGACAATTACGTGACATTTATCACGAGTCGACAACCGAGGTTGTTCCAGACCGCACTGGTCAGCACGCATTGTGTTCAAGGCCACAAGCAATTACGCTCTAGTGTTTTCTAGTCATGTTGACACGTGTTATGGATTATTCTGGAACACTTGTGCTGCTATCTATTTAAACGACAGCTGCTGTGTAGTGTCAGTGTAAGTGGCGATTTATTCCAGTGAAGTTCGAAGTATTGTGGCTACGTGTTGTGTTTTATAATTGTGTGGGACTCTATTAGGTGACATTATTATTGCGTGTGGACAAATATTGCTCGAATTATTGTACACTTTGATTATAAACTATATTTGTGATAATTAAACCTAGTGATTAGTGACTTCATTGGTGTCTGTATTCTGTTTTCCACTATACCATATGACAATCAGTTAGACCTTCATAACAGTGGGTCCAAAGTGCAACAGTTAATAGTGGAAACAATGGCCACTTTATACAAGACTAATGTAATTTGTAATTAATTAGTAAAGAATGGATGCCAGTCAGATGATGGAAAATTTTCAAGCGCAGCTGTTACAGACAGAGGAACGCGGACAGGAGGCAGAAGAAGCAGAGAAAAGATGCTGACAAGAGGTGGAAAAATGCCGCAGAAACTGTTGTGATGTTGAAAACAGCTTACAAGGATAGTGCTATGTGAAAAACTGAAGTGTACCAATGGTTTTCTCGTTTCAAAGAAGATGAAATGTGAATTGATGACAAACCTCGTTCTGGACGTCCGTCAACTTCCAGAATTGATGAAATGTTGAAAAAGTTCATGCAATCGTGCTTGAAGACCGACGACGGACCATTGAAGAGATTAGTAAGTTATCTGGAATAATTTGGAGCTCGGTTCAGCGAATTTTGTCAGAAGATTTGGGGATGAGAAGGGTCACTGCAAAATTTGTGCCTCGGTCCTGACTGAACAGCAAAAAGAGAATCGAGTTGAAACATGCCGTGCATTGAAAGACCAGCTCCGAACCGACCCAGATTTTTTTTTTCCAAGGTCACAATGACTGGTGACAAGTCATGGTGCTATGGTTACGACCCCGAAACTAAACAACAGTCAAGCCAGTGGAAAACTTCATTGTCACCTCGCCCAAAAAAAGCTCATCAAGTGAAATCAAACATCAAGACGATGCTCATTTGTTTTTCGATGTGAGAGGGTTAGTGCATTCGGAATTCGTCCCACCAGGTCAGACTGTTAATCAGGCTTTCTATTTGGAGGTTTTAAAAAGATTGTGTAATAATGTGCGACAAAAAAGGCCTGATTTGTGGCAGACGAGGGACTGGTTTTTCCACCATGACACTGCACCTGCTCACGCAGCAATTTCAGTGCACCAGTTTTTAGCAAAAAACAACATGACTCCCTTGCCCCACGCCCCTTACTCACCTGACCTCGCTCCATGTGATTTCTTCTTGTTTCCGCGAATGAAGAGGGACATGAAAGGACGTTTTTGCGATGTGGAAGCAGTAAAGAAAAAAATGAGGCAGGAGCTGTCGGCCATCACAACAGAAGAGTTTGAAAATTGTTTCCAGGAATGGGATTGCAGATTGGACAAATGTATTAAGTGTAATGGAGAGTACTTTGAAGGTGATAAGATTGTTTTGTAAAAAAAATTAAAAACATAGCTTAAAAAAAATTCCTGTTATTTTTGGGTACCCCCTCGTATACCGTAGGTAATACATGTTTCACTATATTATGTATGCAGTGCACATAACACAACTAGCATTACCTTGTATACAAAGTTAATTATACAAATATCTTATTACAAACCCAATACAAATTATAAATTACAAGTATTAATACAAAATTAAGCAAATCAGTAAATCAGTTGTTTTTCTATGTTAGCAATGTATCCCATATGTGAGCACTTTCCTGTTATGAATTTTTCGTTTTAACCTTTAGCACGGTAGTTTCTCCTTACTTTACCACATCACATATTCTTAATGGCCACACCAGTATAGAATGGTGCATGTCTTTACTGTGTACTAGCAGACAGGTAACTTGCTCACTTTTTGCATGGATTACGTGTCTATGCAGAACCTTGTTGCAACTGGCTCTAATTGGATTTCTTCCAGTTTACAGCAAGCATGCATACCATCATGCTTACTTAAGGTCTGTTTCTGTGGCAACCACATGTACACACATCACTGATGAAGCATAGCTCTAATAATATTTCATCCTTCATCTTCTTTGATATATAGTATACAATAAATAAATTGAAATCACAATTCTGTACTTACCATATACAAGTCTCATTAAAAAGAGTAAACTCAGTCTTTAACTCTGTAATTCTTCATAGCAATGTTCGCACATCTAACCAAAATTTCTCTACTGTAGCAATATAAATGATCAGTTTAAACAGTTCTACTAAATGTTTATAGTTTAGTAAAACAGCCCTAAAGACAGTATCTGATTTCCAAGAAATAAATAATAATATCTTATTGGGTAGTTATCTTATAATTTATAGATTAAAAGAAGCACAGTTTATTCACATATAAATCTGTATGTTATGCTACAGTTTCTGTATTCTTTATTTGAAATGAAAAGAAAGAAAGATTCACTAATTGTTGGTAATTTTAATTTTGTTTCAGCATTTTTTGCAAGACAGCAGGACTGTTATAAAGGAGGAAATTATTGTAGAAGAACTGGAAAAAGAAGAGAACACACAAGAGGTTTAGTTTTTTTTACATACAATCACTCTTTCCTCTGTAAGTAGGTTGGACAAATAAGGCTATGGAGGGGCAGACTCCATTAAAGGGTGTCACTTGATTAACAAAATATTTTTGAAATTGAATGTTTTATAGTTGAAGCTCAAATGCAGTCTTAAAATGTGGAGACTACTGAGATGTCTTGCATTGGTTCTGTTGCCCAAAAGTTGAGTGCTATTTGAAAGATGATGGTGAGTCAGATTCTATGGTAGTGCATACTGTATCACTGAATTTTCTGTTCCAATGAAAGCACTTTGTAGTCTTCTGCGTAATTTTTCCTTGTGAGCAAAGGTTGGGTTGATGAATTATCAATAATTGAACGAGCGAAGCGAGCTCTTGGTTTTTACTCAATGTTTGGCATTTGTTTTTTCTGTATGTTTTGGGATGTGTCTCACAAAAACTTCTGAATACATCAGCTAATTTTAAAATGTCAAATTTGGCAGTAGCGTCCAAACTTTTACCTTACAGAACCTTATTGCTTTTTTAGATTATTCACTGAAAAAAATATGGAGGCAAGAGAAAAAAGTTAGATGTTAAAAATTTTGAAAATATCACAAAAGTCCATGTAAGGTATCAAATTAAAGGGGATTTTAAACAGAATATTAATTTAGCTTCATTTTGAACAATGTTGCTATGCGAGGGGCCAAAAGTTGGTGAACATTTTCATAAAATCACAAAATGTAATAATCTCTTAATGTAATGGTAATTTATGGAAATTTCAAGACTTGGGATGGCACCGCTGAAAAAGTGGCACAATAATTTGATAAATTTGTGAAGGCGATTTAGGATATCAAATGAAATAGAATTGTAATCAAAATCTGTATATAGAATATAGTTGTGGAAATTTCAAAATCTTTTTGACCACAGCGGCCAAAAATGGGATCCATGATTTGAAAAATTGTAAAAAATTTACTAGTGGGTACTGCACCAGAGTAATAATTTGACACAGTACAGTTCAGTATGACCTTGACTATGATGCAAGGTAGTCTGTTGGCGTGAATCTTGTGAGCTACGATTTTGTAGTCCAACCCCCCCATGGATTTTCCTTAGATTAACATTGTCCTTCAGCATTCTCCAGCAGTGTGCAGTATTGCAATTTACGATATAAAAAGTGAATTTTTGTGGCTATATATTCTTTGGACTTAGCAGCATTGTTTTCTGTTCGATCCTTGCAAACTAATCCGCTTGCGTGAGTATAACCCACTCCCTGTGCAGAACTGCTATTTTGGTAGTCAGCCTCTTAGTTGAAGTAAGTTCTGCAACCTCATCATGCAGCAGTTTCCTCAGCTCAACTTTTCTTTATCCACCTACATTGTAGGTCTTGTGTTCCTAGTGCTGCTGTTGCCTCTGCCAAACTCCAAACTCCACCACAAAACTGGTGGGCACTACAATATAATTGTCAACGACACATCAGTGTATCCGTGAGGCCAAACTTCTGGATGTGAAGGAAATGTCACAGATGGTCCCTCTGTGTATGTCCTAGTCAATGAAATTTGGGTATCACTGATGTTGAAGTCAATAAGGTCTAGTCTGGATGCCATTTCCATAATGCTTCTGCTCAGAGAATCCTAATGAGAAACCTCCACTTCACATCCCGTATGTTGAAATCTCCAGCCACTGTAACTATACAAGCAGTGTTAAAGACTTCATCATCTAATCTAGGGCAACTGTTTTTCTGGAATTTTTATATGGAGCGTGTTTGGTGTGTGTTAGTAACTGAAATAAGTAACTACCCTGTACTTAACCCAGACAAAGCTACTACGTCCTCCATGTTTGTATCCCCACAATTATCACAATGCAGCTAACAGATGGTAAAGCTACCAAGAAGTACAACATTGTATGGTGACTGTATGGTCTTTAAACCATCAGGGGTCTTTCTCTCTTGGCATTGCTAACTAAGCAGGACCATACTACTCCTGCTCAGATTCCCTTTCAAGGTTCCAACCCTTTGACAAGCATCTTCACCTTCTCCATACATCCTGAACACTTTACAGGATCCATAGGAAAAACGTATCCTATTTCTCTGTGATAAAGGCCTGCCTTGATGCAGAGCATAAGGGCTTGGCTTAGAGCATGCTTCAGCAAGGTGGCTTTCTTGGCCACACTTTTAATAAATCTTACTTCTATCCGCTTAAATACAGGTTTTTGTTGCATGACCATAGCACAGATAAGTAAGTACTGCTGGACTATGTCTGGCCAATTTAACAATGGTAATTCTCTGCACTCTAATGTTTGGTCCTGTGAGGGTTACTTTACCGTCATCAGTGTCTCCAAAAATCCTGGGTGAGCATGTTTCTAATGTCAATTTTCTGATTTAACTGGTCTGGATCTCTCATTTCTAAAGTTGTGTTTGGTACCAGGCTCTTGTTGGTGCTAGAGTCCACTAGAGAAGGTATAACCACACTGCTAAGTTTTTCTGTTTCCTCTTTTTGCTGTCCAATTCAAGAATGTGATTCCTTCCCTGGTCTGTTTGATTATCTGTGTTAATTTTTTCAGGGCCTACCTTACTTTAACATTCCTTAAGGTTTAATAATAATTTTTATTATCACTGATGATAATAATAGTAATGTTTTTTATAGGCTTATTGTAATGTGCAAAGTTTCGTTTAACATTTTTACGAACCCCATAGTCCAAGAATCAATTTCTATAAGAGTAGAGTTATAAGACTATATAGTTTCTATAAGAGTAATAGTTTTAAGACTTTTGAGACGACGGGCGAGTTAACTCATCTGTCGAAAAAATGTGTTACTTGACAGAACGAGATAACATGTCTTCACGTTTCAATGCTTGAATCTCTTAAGCGATGAAATATAGTCGGCCGTGAACAGCTGTAATAAGACAATACACCTCTCTTAGTTCATAAAAAATTATTATTATAAATAAAGTAATAGATCTGTAGTAACATATAGTGTAACATCAATTTTTGCAGGTGACCTGACAGGAAGTCCATGTTTTTAAATTCAGTTTTTATTCTGTAGAAATACAAATAACCAATGATTTATTCTTTACAATTGCCCGCTCTTGTTTGTTCCAGTTACATTACTTGACAACAGTGAATAATGACATTCACGAAGAAGTGAATTATCCTGAGAAGCATGAAGAATATACAAATAATTTAGTTCAGAATCAGACTGTTCCCTCTCTTTCACCTGCTTTAAAAGAACACTACATACAAGCTCACAAAAATAAAAACACCAGTGTGATGTTTGTACAAAAACATTTACTCGTACAGCTTCTTTGTCACTACTTAAATTAATACATTCTGGTGATAAGAAGTACCAATGTAACATTTGTGCAAAATCATTTACTCAGGTAGAGGGTTTGCGAAAACAAATTAATACATTCTGGTTTTAAGAAGTACCAATATGACATTTGTGCAAAATCATTTGCTCTGTCAGGTTCTTTGTCAAAACATCAATTAATACATTCTGGTGTTAGGTAGTACCAATGTGACATTTGTGCAAAATCATGCACTCAGTCAGGGACTTTGGCAAAACAAATTAATACATTCTGGTGTTAGGAATACCAATGTGACATTTGTGCAAAATCATTCACTCAGTCAGGGACTTTGGTAAAACATAAATAATACATTCTGGTTATAAGAAGTACCAATGTGACATTGTGCAAAATCATTTACTCGTGCAGACCATTTGTCACGACATAAATTAATACATGCTGGTTTTAAGAAGTACCAATGTGACATTTGTACAAAATCCTTCACTCCTGCATGTTAATTGTCAAAAAAGAAATTAAGATATGCTGGTGATAAGAAGTACCAATGTGATATTTGTGCAAAATCATTTACCCAGGCAGGTTCTTTGTCACAACATAAATTAATACATTCTGGATGTCCAGTCTTTGTACAAAAACATTTACTAATACAATCACTTTAAAATGACATATTTGGGTGGCTGATGCAGTGAAAAGCTATGAAGAGACGTACCCTTATTAAATAGACAGACAGACAAATGCTAAATGTTCAAGTTAAAAGTGAGACTTTGTTGTTTGTTCAAAAATAAGAGGTATAATGAAATTATAATTTTGTAATACTTGTTAGTGTTTTAAATTTAGAGAATAAAATATTAGCATAAAAAATATGTATGTGCAATGTCTTCCAGTTGTTGGTACATAAGTTACAGAAGTTTTTAATTCCTAATTGCTTCATCCCCAAAGATGGTAAGTCTTGAAAGTAGCCTAAAATTGGAAAATGCTGATATATTTGGTAGCCATTTTCTTTAGCACTTTGGTAATTTCTTTTATTTCCTACATGTTAATGGGGACTTTAAACATTCTATTAAAGTTTTTAGTGAAGTTAGTTTTATTAGCAGTCATCTTAACACCAACTTTGTCACCACTCATTGCAAAACTGCTAGTTGCTTTGCTCTCAACGAGGCCTTTCAGTGTTTCCACAATCTTCAGTCTTAAACAAAAATTTACTAACCTTACAACCACCTATATATACCTGATAACCCCACATATACACTTACATTCATTCGGAATCAAATACCTTCGTACCGCCTGTTTCCTTATTGGCTCAGCTATTAGGCCATGCCCCCCTCCGAGCATCGTCACTAACTGCCGCAGATTTTGGATGGAAATAGCAAGCAATATCGCATGTTTTATATCACATATCAGTCTTTCGTGAAATAGTATAGGGGTAGGCTAAATTATTTTTTAAATATTAGCATAATTATTAAAATAATCCTGCAATTATTAAAAGCTCTGCAAGATTATGTTGATCATAAATCAAGTTTGTTACTTTAGGAAAGTTTCTATAGGCCGTCTTCAAAGCATCTTCCAGTGATGTACGGACACCTTATCACAGTCATCACATTGAGTGTTATACATGACTGATATTAATCAAATATTTATGTATATTGTGAATAATAAAAAAAAATCAAATAAAAATTCATTATTTTTTGTCTTAAAAAAATAATATCTGTAGAGCGTCTTTACAGCTTTCTAACCAAAAGCTTGTTTGCACTGTTATTAATTAACCACATAATAAAATACAAAACAAAACTGATTGAACTTCCACTTACCGTCAATCGGTATTCTCGGGTCCAGGGTTGCGTCATACGAACGTTAGGATACAGGCGTAATTTTTAAGGTTGTGTGAATGATTTACACAATACATTTTTTATGAAGAGAATTCATGATCTTTTAATGTTTTAAAGGTCTACTAAGTTTTAACAAATTTTGCTCATGCTTTCGCATATTAAACAACATTGAAATGGTTTCTTCTTCTCGTTATACTTTACAGTTATGCAATTTCTATTCTATCCTAGTCTACTAGCTTACCTTATTTTAAGTCATACTTATACAAAGACAGAGCCCAGCCTGCAATTTTTCACACTCACACATACATGAAATTTATTTTTAAAAACCCCAAATCATTTTTATTACCCCATCACTTTTAAACATTGGTTGTAACCTTCACCGTCGGCAACGTGGTTTCCACGCGCACTCGTTATTACTTTTTTAGAGTTATTTTTTTGTTGTCCAAAAGTTATAGAAATATGTTCTCTACTTTTTAGTCGACCGCGGTCATATAATTTTTCTCTTAATTCACTTTTTAGTGGTAAAACATGAAGTTTTGTAAAGAGCCTAACTTGGCTCGGTCCGGCGCCGGAGCGATCAGTTAACAAACTGGGAGGGAAAAATGTAGCAGGTGGAGCTAACGTGATCTCATACTTTTGGTGGAAATCACTGCCTTGGGCTTCGTCGCAGGAGTTTCGTCCCATGCAATGCATGTAGTTGTTGGGGTGACGACAGTATACGATCTCATTGAGGCACTGGCTAACGTCACGAGATGGGCGGTTCTTAAGTTTTCATATCCGCCGTTTCAGTCAAGTAGACGAAACAGAAAAGGTACTTTTCACCATCTTGGCGTTTCCTGACCGCGTGGGTCCGCGCATATAACCATCTCATGCATACGGGCGCATGGTCATACACAAGCAAAGTTCTTGGAAATCTGAGGTGGCTACATACCTCAACTGATTACACAATGCGATATTGCGTTGCTGCCTTGGTTATAAACTGTTCTATTTGCCACGTGTTCTGGTTTGTTGGAATAAAATTTACACAATACCTTTGTCAATCCCCGAAAATGAAATAAATTTAAAAATACAAATACCCACAAATTTGGACCGTTACAATACCCCCTCAATGAGAAGTCTTCTGTCCAAAACAGAAGAAATCTCATTGATAAACCCCCTAAGAGGACCGGTGAGGAACTGGTGCCAACTACCCTCTTTTGTTCTTACTCTGCATGGGTAAACGACCCCCCTGGCTCGGCGACTATGGACACATCTGAACGAGATCACTGGACTTCTCTGTAAGAGATCCCAACACCGAAAAATCGAACAGACACGCACCACGGCGCACCTCGCCTTCTATCATACTACACCAAAATCCTCAACCCCTGGCTTAGATTATGCCAGATCCTCAACCGATATGTTTCCCCTTATATGCAAGCTGGGCTGCCTTTAGCAGATACTGGGCTCACACACACAACTATTCTACATATTGTAAGGTTAACATATTCTTCAAAATTTAATATTTCATCTAAGTGAAAAATCCAAAATTCAAACTAAAATATTTTATCAAAAAATTCTCTTCCTTAGTTTTTTTCTGGTTATCAAAAAAAATTAGATCAACTGAACATTTCTTAAAATAAGTAATATCCTTAAACTAACATGGATTACACATAGAATCTAACAATACAATTCAATACAATAGTTCAATAGTAACAAACATGATTAATACACAAACAATAAAATAATCAAAGTTTGAAAATATCCATTATCTGGCAGGCGCAAAATAAAAAAAAAAATTTTTTTTTCAAAGAAAATTTTAAATTCCAAAATTTCCAAAAAAATCTTAAATTCCAAAAATTTTAACTTTCTTAAAATATTTTCCTTTTCCCATATAGAAATATACTCTGTTCAAATTAATTAAAACCAAAGTTGAATTAACTTCCATACTAAACATGCCTAGTATGTATATAACCTCACTATCAGCTGATCAAAACTAGGTCAAGTTAAAAACCTTGACCTACATATGTTATGTACAAATTACATCTGTGAACACATTAAGCTTCTGTAAAATTCTGTCTTGAAACACGAAACATAATAAAATAAAACCTTTAAAATAACAAAATAATATTATAAATAAAAATCAAATTGACATTTAAATTATTCAAAATAAACACTTTCTAACTTTAGATTTCCAAATTCTATCAAAAATTTGTCACTGGTTTTACCTAAAAATTTTATATATTCAACTATAACTTTCTTCATTTAACAATCTCATTCTACATCACTGTGGGTGATTTAGATACTTATTTAATTCACTACTTGACATTTATACATGTATTGTCTTTATCTCTCTCTGACCCTAACCACTAACAAATGTAACTACCATGACACCCATCTCTATCAAAACATCTCTCAAAACACTCTCTAACCCCAACTTACTAATAAACTCAATTCGCCACCTTCTCTCAATATATATAAAAAATACTCTCTAACCCTTTGTACTTAGGATAAGTGTGTTTCCCTCCCAAAAGCTCATTTCCCTTATCTGGTCCCTGGATTCTACCTGAGGCGACCCCTTCCCCCTAAATCGGTCCCATCCCGTCCCAACCATTATGTTGCGGACTCCCACATTACACTACCCCTATTACAAAATTACCATCCCCAATAATCTTAATCTTATTACCTTACTTCAACTACAACAAAAGAACATCATCAATTATAAACATCAATATATCCCTCAATGCTCTACATATATTACCCACAACTACTGTGTCAACATCAGTACTTCTCAAATTCTATTACATTATCTCACAACAACATTACATTACTTCAAGACAATATTTTTCTCCTTACTACCATTTCAAATCTTTTATTATTTCTGACAATTCATTTTAACGTCTCAACTTTATTAACTTACTCTTCTCATTATTTAAAACAATATCTTTAACACATTGTTTCTGTTAAAATACAAAATTTCCTTTCTCCCTCATACATTTTAACTTTAATGATATTCCAAAAGACGTATTCATAAAATAGATCATTTGTTTAAAATCGTCTGCAAAATAAGAAATAATATAACTACAAATTATTTGCTACAAATATCACCTATAACGAAAACCAGCGCTTTCACACACACACACGCACACATCTTCCCCTGTTTTTAAGAGCTCATATTTATTTTAATTATAAATTTATATAAATTTTGTTTTACGAAAATAATGAAATTTAACAATTTGGATATTTCCTCGTATGTACTTAACTGAATTCGAGTCCGATTGTTAGTCCAGAAGCCGTCACATTGTTTTACGTGCGCACTTTGATCTTAATTCATTATTTCCGAACTGTGTTAGTCTAAATCAACTGTTAATCACATTTTTGTATTAATTTCTATTGTTAAAACATTTTTAAATATATTATTCACATTTTTGAAGGTTTTGCGGGCGCGAAAATCACGCACAGCCGGCGAACGCACAGTCACATCGCGTCCGTATTTATTGGATGTTCATAGCCGACTGGGTAGAGCTACAGGCGCTAATTTGTGAAGCGGCTGTTGTAGGATGATCAATTTCCTTTGTTTTCCAGTTTGTATCATTGCGCCAGTAGACTACTTTCGTTTGCTGAGTGTCTGACGAAACTGGTGACACATCTCGTTATGTAATGCGCTGACGCAACACATCGCCTGATCCTCCGTTATATAATTTGTTGACAGATTTTGTTGTGTTCTTGAACTGACTTTGGCACAATTTGCTGTCTGTTACATCTGTCCGCAAAATATTATTGAATAATTGTGTATCGTAAAAGTCAACAGCAGTGCAGCCACCGTTGCGATCGCTCCAAACAGTAAATTTACCTAAGTTTTTCCCTATTACTCAAAAATGTTATTTATGATAATAAATACAAAAAATACAAATTGTGTTATTGCCCCAAAATAGGCCCGTTACAATACCCCCTCAATGAGATATTTTATGCCGAAGCATAAAAAGTCTCATTGACACACTCATACTTGCTAAAGGGATCAGCCAGGATATGTCGCCACAACCCCCTGTATGGTTTACAAAAAATATAATCAACTCACCCTTGGTCCGGTGACTGTGACCGCATCTGCATGACAATACTGGACTTCTCTCTCGAGATCCCAACACCGTAGAGTCAGACAGATACTCAACACCCCTGCTCTGACGCGCTGGCCAGCTCAGGTCCGCCGCCACAGCATCACCCAACACTGAAACAACAAATCAAATATCAAATAGTGGCCTTATACAACACCATATCCCCAACTGATCTGTTTCCCCCTAGTTGTGCTGGTTTGCGCTAAGAAGCACTGGTTTTGTTTTTACTCACTTATTACTAACATATAAGAATACCTAAGAACAACATAATACCCACTTTAAAATTCCATACTCCCAGGCTATCTACTTTTTCTTATTAACTTTATCCCAAAATTCAAAATCATTGCCCTGATTCCCATCAGAATTTAAATAAACATTTCCCATTACCATATTACATTTCTCTCATCCCCAAATTAAAATGCCTTTAAATCTTTAAATTCATAAAATTCTCTTAAGCTAACAAACACAAATTACTGATATCTCGCTACCGGTATCAATTAAAGTTTTATAATTCTTACCTTCAATGTTAATTGTCACCTCAGTCAATCCTGCTCTGCGTTCCATCACCTTGTTCTCCTCTTCTTCTAACAGTTCCTTCGCCATGTCCATCTTGATAACGTTGTTATGGTATGTGTCGGTTAATTGGACCCTCCTGTTTTCCGTAGACAATGGTTCGGCCCGCTTCTCCATTGTCCTACCTAGTTTTCCGTGGAGGGACCCGCCACAGCTGGATGATTTCCCCCTCTACCTCTATTATAATGTCCTCCTCCTCTCGTCTGTTGATTAGGTGGTGGGTTTGCTCGCTCGTTCCTGGCGCACTCCCGGTTTTGATGGCATCTGAAACAATTGGTTCTATTAGCATAATTGTCGGTTTCACAGGTTCTACACCGCCAACTCTCGCCCCTATTATCGAAACTTCCTCCCCGCGCTCCTCTATGAAAACTCTGTGTATCAAAACCCTGTTCTGATGGTAAGTATTATTATTATTATGGTGTGGTACTACTGGTGTGTTTGGACGTCGTCCTATGTCGCGTTCCCCTATATTCTGTAGCACGTCTAGCATGCTCTCTAACTCATTAATATTTGTAATCTCTCTAGTCATTAACGTGATTTGCACCTCTCTGGGCAGGTGTTTGCTAATATGTCTTACAAATGATCGGAATGGTAATGGTGGTTCTAGATACTTAGCTTCGTTATATATCATCATTACATATATGGTTAGGTGATTATTAATCCTACCAAAATTCCCAGTACCCATTATTTTACTTCTTAAGATTTCTTGGTCTTCTTCTGACCAATATTTGTTTCAAAAAGCTACCTCAAAATCCTCATAACTACCCCATTCGGTATGATGTACTTCCGACCATATCTCGGCACTACCTTTAAAACATTTGATAATCTTCAGCAATTTAACTTCCCAACTACTACTATTAAACCGATTAAACTCCCTAACCCTATTTAAAAATTGCATTGGGTGTACTCTACGATTGTCACAATTAAAAGTTTCTAATTCTATTTCATTATTTGTATCTCGTGTCATAAATACTCGTTCAGTAACATTTTTTACATTTTGATTTTTCACTAAACTTAATTCATCTCTCATACTACTAATGTTTTGTTCAAGTGAATACAATTTTTTGTCATTACTACATTCAGACTGTACATTGTTTTTTGATATTACTTCAATAGATTCATTTACTGCTTGTATTTCTGTCTTATAATTACTTTCGGTTTCATTTATTTTAGAGGCTATCTTATTTTGGTGTTCATCAATATTTTGACTAATTTTTTCAACTGTCATTACTACGCTACTCAGCTTACATTCCGTTTCAATATTACATTTATCAATTTTAGATTCTATGTCATTGTTATACTCATTCATTGAATTTATTAATATCTCATTATTTTCATTGATTTGCTTCTCAACTTTATCTATCTGGCTATCTATTTCATTAAATTTAACATCTATCTTCTGTATTGAATCCTCTAACTTGGTTTCTACTTGGTTAATTTTATTAGTAAATTCTACTTTGGTATTTTCACAACGTCTATTAATTTCTTTAATCTCACCTTTTAATTCATCAAATTTGTTGTTGATTATTGAATTTTGCATATTGAATTTAGCGTCAGAATCGCTCTTTATTTCATTAATTTGGTTTTTTAATTCTCTAAAATTACTATCTTGTTTTTCTACACTATTGTACATCATATCATACAATCTTGCTAACATAGTATCATTATCAGGTTTCTTATTTTGATTTCCTAAAATAGGTGTTGAATGAATCTCAACTGTCTGTATTATTTTTGACTCCTCAAGACTACTGTCAGTTGTTTGAATTCCGGAGTCGCTACTTATTTGATTTGCTATCTGACTATCAGATAAACTGATATCATTATCTGCCATTTTTCTTAAAATTTTTTATATATATTTCTTTATAAAATCTTATTATATGTAACACATACTTATTGAAAAATATTCTACTCACCCATATTAAACATAACCTTTTACGTCTATTTTACGTACATACGTAAATACGAATTCCAAACAACCATATCATTTCTTCAACAGGTCCACATTTGCATAATTAAATTTATGCAAACGGTCCCTGTTCGGGCGCCATTGTTATATTATTAATTATTTGCCTTTTTATTAATTTATTATTACACTTTGTAAATCTTTTATACTTTCGGCTAGTGAAGCAGCCATATTGTCAAGTACCAACTTATACTCACCATGTCCAGGATCTCGTTAGACATATTGAAAACCATATGGTTGTTTGAAATAACTATTAATTCACATTAAATGTTCTAATCAATATTACTTTATTAAATTCAAAAAGAAAAGAAAAACATCAAGTTATATTGTTTCTGTTAAAATACAAAATTTCCTTTCTCCCTCATACATTTTAACTTTAATGATATTCCAAAAGACGTATTCATAAAATAGATCATTTGTTTAAAATCGTCTGCAAAATAAGAAATAATATAACTACAAATTATTTGCTACAAATATCACCTATAACGAAAACCAGCGCTTTCACACACACACACGCACACATCTTCCCCTGTTTTTAAGAGCTCATATTTATTTTAATTATAAATTTATATAAATTTTGTTTTACGAAAATAATGAAATTTAACAATTTGGATATTTCCTCGTATGTACTTAACTGAATTCGAGTCCGATTGTTAGTCCAGAAGCCGTCACATTGTTTTACGTGCGCACTTTGATCTTAATTCATTATTTCCGAACTGTGTTAGTCTAAATCAACTGTTAATCACATTTTTGTATTAATTTCTATTGTTACAACATTTTTAAATATATTATTCACATTTTTGAAGGTTTTGCGGGCGCAAAAATCACGCACAGCCGGCGAACGCACAGTCACATCGTGTCCGTATTTATTGGATGTTCATAGCCGACTGGGTAGAGCTACAGGCGCTAATTTGTGAAGCGGCTGTTGTAGGATGATCAATTTCCTTTGTTTTCCAGTTTGTATCATTGCGCCAGTAGACTACTTTCGTTTGCTGAGTGTCTGACGAAACTGGTGACACATCTCGTTATGTAATGCGCTGACGCAACTCATCGCCTGATCCTCCGTTATATAATTTGTTGACAGATTTTGTTGTGTTCTTGAACTGACTTTGGCACAATTTGCTGTCTGTTACATCTGTCCGCAAAATATTATTGAATAATTGTGTATCGTAAAAGTCAACAGCAGTGCAGCCACCGTTGCGATCGCTCCAAACAGTAAATTTACCTAAGTTTTTCCCTATTACTCAAAAATGTTATTTATGATAATAAATACAAAAAATACAAATTGTGTTATTGCCCCAAAATAGGCCCGTTACAAACATATCCCTTTTATCAAGTCTTATATCTACCCTATTATAATAAAATACTACATTTAAAAAATATAGAATGAACACCTTATAGTGAATGTATGAGCATCTAGTTATTCAAACGGAACACAAGCATTTTTATTAGAACAAAATTAGAGTTAGCAATTTTTATGTTATAAATTTAAAT
Source organism: Magicicada septendecula (assembly GCA_034769895.1). Lineage (NCBI taxonomy): Eukaryota > Metazoa > Arthropoda > Insecta > Hemiptera > Cicadidae > Magicicada > Magicicada septendecula. Next base: position 28,340,659 of record CM068367.1, on the reverse strand, counting down.
TCGTGGCTCATCTGAGCCACCTCCCATCCACACACGCTATTGCAATTTGTGTAAGGCTGTAGCGCCTTTTCACTTCCACAAAGACTGCATATTTGGAGGAATTTGACATCTCCGTGTCTTTGTTTCGGCAGTTATATTTTAACGAACTGGATATCATCATATCCTTGGTTATAGTTAAACGCCCTTAAAACGGGTCTACCACCTGGCTATGCTGTTCCTACTCGAACAGAGTGGCAGCCGCTGTTCCATAGTTCCTGGATTTCCCGTAATTTCACCCCCCATTTAATTTCTAGTATATACCAATTTCAAGTCAGCTATGGTCAAGGGACTTGGTATGACCATAGCTGGCCGCTAGCCAAATCCACGATTAGTGCTGGTAAGGCAGTAATCGCCCGAAAAGTCGGGGAAATCTAACTTCATTTCACAACACGTGTTCTACATCGTTATTAATATGTGCGACACGAGCATCTATCAGGGTACCAATTGAATGTGTACCAAAAAAATGTGTCGCACATTGTCGCCATGTTGGCCTCCGATGGAGGTAACACTCTCTGTTACCCCCAACCCATTTCACTATCGACGAGGGCACAGGCCACCCCCGCGATAGCACCTTAATGCCTAAATAATTAAAATAATGAACTAAAACTTTCGACAATTGCAGTTCCACACTCCACTGTTCTATCACTTCTTTGAGCACCAATCTACCCCCCAAAATTATCCCCACATCTTGTATTGACAACAAGTTTTTATTTTATTTCACATCTTTTAAAACGTTCCCATGCTCACTGATACTAAAACTTTACAATTATTTTTGGTCACTTAATTCTAAAATTTATTTAAATTTAAAATTGAATCACAAATTGCAGAAATGACACATGTGACATTTTTGGCGGTATTGAGTTAAGAATGGAGTTTTATTCAGTATTTCTGGGCGCATCGTTTAGTGCAGAAATGACTCATGTGCTATACTTTTAAGGGATTAAAATCTACTTCGAAAAATTCGTCCAATGCAGAAACAACACAAGTGAAATCACATGTGTTCTTTCTGCACTGGACAAATTTTTCTTTGTTCCTAGATTTCATTGGTACGCCTGCTTCCTAACCTGTTTTGATAGCAACAGCTGTGATTTATATGCATTATTGCGCAGCTGTTTATTGGAGCGAAAAGTCATTGAGGTTAGTGTTTGTTTACCTTTCCAAACATCAAACATCTTGTTACAATGTCGAGTGAAAGTGACTGTGGTGAAATTAGTGATAAGCCCAAAAAGAGGAAAGGAGTGACTAATGAAGAAACTTACAAAAGGAACGTAATCAAAAAAGCCAGAGTAAAAGGTGAATCCTACACGTCTTATAAAGGTAAAAATGTTCATGCTAAAATTCAGGTACGTTTAATTGTAAGTGTGCTGAAAGATGCTACTCTAATTTATCAGAGGAAAGTAAAAGCGATTTGTGGGAATATTTTTACTCCCTATGCAGCAAGAATGAACAAGATACGTTCCTCCAAAGTTTAATTGAAAGAAGAGAACCAAAGAGAAGACGTAGGCCTAATGGCACTGAAAAACCGGAAGTTGACGAAAACGTTGAGGAAGACATGGAGCAAGAGGAAAGTAGGAATAAGGATAAGAGACAGTCTAAAGAAAAACACAACTTTTTTACTTATCATGTGAAAATTGATGGTCATATCCAAGAGGTATGTAAAAATACCTTTATGAAACTATATGGCATTACAATAAGTCGTGTTCGTCGTTTATGTAATCTTTTGATTGCTGGAAAAAATCCACGTGATCTTAGGGGCAAATCGAGAAGCGGAAACGCTATTAACGGCGAAATTTGCCAATTGATCTATAACCACATAGCGAAATACGAGGTAAAAGAAACTCACTATGGCGGAAGGCAAAAAAAGTATTTGGACGCTAGATTAAGCATTAAGGTTATGCACAACATGTTTATGAAGCCAATCCAGAATGTAAAAACAAAGAGAAGTATGACTTTTTTAGGGAGTTTTTCAACTAAAATTTTAATTACAGTTTTGGAAGACCACAGATAGACGTTTGTAGTACCTGTGAAGGTTTCTCTATGAAAAAGAAAGATAGAAACTTGAGTGACAATGCTAAACGGAATGTAGCAGCTGAGCAAATGTTACAAAAAAAGGCGTGCAAAAAAGTTTTATAGCGCTCTACAAGTTGCATCGGAAAACGTGGATGACGATACTGTTGCACTTGCCTTTGACTTTATGGCAACACAACCCCTGCCTCGCATTCCAGTACAAGAGGTTTACTACTTGAGGCAACTGTCTGTAAATATTTTTTGTATTCATAACTTAAAAACGGACGTAGCTGACTTGTATCTATATCATGAGGGACAAGCAAGTAAGTCACCAAACGAAGTATGTACTTTTTTGTGGCAATATATTCAAACTTTACCAAGTTCGGTGAAAAAACTCCACCTTTTCAGTGATGGCACAGGTGGACAGAACAAAAACCACACGGTGGTGCGGTTTCTTCAGAGCCTATGTGACACAGGAAGATTTGACTGCATCATTCATTTTTTCCCGGTTCGAGGACACTCATTCATGCCTTGTGACCGTGATTTTGGTTCTCTAAAACGTTTTTTAAATAAAACAGACAGAATCTACTTGGTAGAACAATGTGGTGAACTATTCTTACGTTCAGGTAAGGAAGGTAGATTCAAATTACTATATGTTGAAACAGAGACAATAATAAACTTCCATACATGATGGCCTAGGTTCTACAAAAAGACAGTTTGCTCAGAAAATACAGCATGTCGTGGAATTCCAAAAATGGCCAAAGTAACTTTCAAGGTTTCAACTTATAGACAATTTATCTATAAGAATCAAAACAAAGGAACAGTTACAGCTAAGGAGTTCATAGGTGGTCTGACATCAAACACATTTTCCCTTGACAAAACTGAAGCTGCACCTATTCTTCCGTCGTTAAAAGCTTATCCAATGGGCAAAATTCCAATCAATGCCAAAAAAAAATTGCTGATATAGGAAAGCTGAAAAATTACATTATTGGCTTTTGTACATTACATTACATTACATTTTTATGATGAAATTTTGAATTGGCCCTCAACAACAGCAGCTGACTGCAGTGATGACGATGGCACAGCCTACGACGACTAACCGGTCGGTCTTACTTCATCACAAGCTTGATGATTCACAAAACCTGAGACTCTGTAAATACTTTTTCACTTCTATGTAGTTTGTATTATATCAATAATACCTTGTAATTTGTAAATAAATATTGTAATTTTAATTTATCATGTTTTTCTTTATTTAAAACCATTCAAAGACATCTGGAAAATTTGTAGAGTGCATTAACGACACGTGCAAAATTTTCAAACATAACGTATAGGCTTCTATAATGACAGATTGACATTAAATTTAGTTTGCAGGGTGTCAGATAGTTAATTAAATACAAGGTAATTTTTCAAAAATTTTATTCCAAGCAATTTCGAAAAAAAAAGTTTTTTTTGTTTTTCTCACAACAATGAAAATGTCACATGTGTCGTTTCTGAAATTTGTGATTCAATTATAAACATCCCAAGTATTTTGGCTTTTTTTTTTTTTTTAATTTTTTATATTCTAGTGGTCAGTATCCCCGCCTGAAACGGGGGTGTTCTTGCTATGAGGCAAATTTGGACACAAGTAAGATCTACTTTGTGCAGTTACTTCCCCTTTATACCCAACTCTACTCCCTTATCGCCCTCATTTCTTCAGACCCGTCGTCTTACCCATTGCCAAATCTGCCTCTCCGCAAAACTCTTCATTTCGGTTTAAACAAAACTACTGTCAATGGTTCAACTTTAATTTTGCCATTGACACTGAAAATTTTTTAAATTTGCACGCACTGCCTTGTATTTAGGTGCAGCCTCCATTATGTACAAACACTCTGAGGCAGTGCAGGCACGTGACAGGTACACCAAGACCGCTACACCTGGAGTGTATTAATGATAATTTGTGTCACGTACCTTTTGGGGTCCCCACTCCCCGTTCAAATATGCAGTTAGTTTTCTAATTTTAACCAATTTTGGTGGAGCCGGACCATCGTTGTTTTCACCGCCCGAAGGAAGATCCGCCAACCATGGCCCGCCTCCAAGTTCCGAATACCACGGCCAGGACTGGTAAGATCTTGACCGCCCGAAATTGGGGAGGGTCCCTTCTGAAAACACATAGAAAACAATTAAATTTCATTCATACAATTAATCATTGATAAAATCCTTATGTTGACCAATATAATTTGAAATTTATAGCGTTGTGCGTTCCAACTATCTCCCTCGTTTCTCTATTCTGTAACACATATGAGTTCTTCATTTTTACCTCTATTACCTCATACGGCCCCTCGTAGAGTAAGAAAAATTTCTTGATCTCCTTATCCTGAGCACTTGATAAATCATGTCGTCGTACCAATACCAGCTGTCCAACCTCGTACTGCGTCCACTTACCTTTCATATCATGTCTCTGTTTTCTCTTCTCCCCCTTCGTCAATAAGCTTTCATTCGCTAGCCTAAGTTTTACATCACGACCAATAGTGTTGGTTTCTGGTGGATACTCAATTAATTGTTCCAAAATTCTCTGTGGACGCTTCCCTCTTATTAACTCATAAGGAGCGAACCCCGTCGACTCGTGGGTGGTGCAGTTAAGCCAATTTTCAATCCTCTGAACATATAGTGGCCACTCGCTGTGTTTGGCGTGGCAGTATGTCCGGAAAATTCTGCCCAACTCCCTCATGACGCGCTCCGCCTGATTGGACTGTGGGTGATACACTGCGGTGTGCTTTGGGATGATACCTTCCCATCCGAGCATCTGGCGCCATCTTCCACTGATGAACTGTGGTCCATGGTCGGATAATATCACCTTCGGCTTTCCCACGTTGATCATGTAGTCGCGTGTGATCTTCTCACTCAGCACCTTACTTGTTGCTCGCTTCACGCTATATAACCTTACATATTTGGAAAAAGTGTCAAGTACAACAAAAATATGCATCACTCCACCCCTACCCTTTGGCAATGGGCCGTACAAATCTACAGCTACTAAATCAAATGGTTTGTCTACCTTAATGTAATTTAATTCTCCTTCTAACCTATAATTTACAACTTTAGATTTCTGACATAGTTCACAAACTCTTAAGTATTTTTCGGACGCGTTTTTCCATATTTTTAAATAGACAAGATTCCCTTAATACATTCACACACTTCCGTGCCCCAAAATGCCCGTATCTAAGGTGACAGTCCCACACTATTTTCTCTACTAGCCCTTCAGGTATAACTAACCTCCATTCCCTTTCTCTCCCCCCTACTTTTTTAAATAAACTCCCCTGAAATACTTGAAAATATTGTTTATACCCAAATTCATCTACATCTGATTCTACACTAGTGATTATCTTATTTAATTTACTATCAGCTCTTTGCATTACATTTATATTCTTCAATTCTTCCCCAAAAAGTTTGTCTTCCCGGGACAGTCTGTAAATCTCTATTTCTTTAATATCTCTACCCGTTCTATTTCTATCTGTGTCTACTCGTGATAGTGTGTCTGGCACCCTGTTCTCGACACCCTTAATGTATTCCCAAGAAAAATTATACTCTTGGAGAGCTAACACCCACCTGGTTATCCGGCTGTGTGTGAGTTTACAAGTATTCAGGAACGACAGTGCTTTATGGTCCGTCCTGATGATAGTTTTATTACCCAGCAGATACGTACGGAACTTCTTCACAGCGAAAACTATACTAAGGAGCTCCTTCTCGGTGGTAGTATAGTTACGCTCTGCGGCTAGCAACGTCCGGCTGGCGAAGGCAATGGTTTTGTGTTCTTTCGCCTCGTCCTCTTGGTACAGTTCCGCTCCAAGTGCTATATTGCTGGCGTCTGTCTGTAAGTAGAAATTATCATTAAAATTTGGATGGTTCATTAAAATCATATCAGCTAACTTATTCTTGATTTCGTTGAACGCTGCTCTTTCGTTATCTCCCCACCTCCATTGTTTGTTCTTTTGCAGCACTGCGCTGAGTCGGGCCGTCGTCTGGGCGTAGTTTCGCTGGAACTTTCTGTAAAAATTACAGAGACCAAGAAAACTTTGTAACTGTTTTATATTCTTAGGCTCCGGGAACGACAGGATGGATTCTACTGTGTCCGGATTAGCCCGTATTCCTGTAGGTGTTATGATGAAACCTAAAAAATGTATCTCGGTCTGTAAAAATTTTGATTTGTCCCAATTCACCGTCAAACCTCCCTGGTATAATTTCTCCAATACATATTCTAAATGTTCTACATGCTCCTCGAATGTTTTAGCAGCTATTAGAATATCATCGACATATATGGTTAAAAAATCTAAGTTATGATGTTGCAAAATCTCATCAAGACACTTGATAAAGCTGGCTACACTGGTGTTCAAACCAAACAGTAAACGTTTGAATTGATAATTTTTTCCGTTGAACAAGAACGCGGTATACTTCCTACTACTTACTGCCAAAGGAACTTGCCAATACCCGGCGGTTAGGTCTTAAGAGGTCATATATTTCACCCCACTGAACTTCTGAAAGATTTCCTCAATGGCTTCGGGTGACTCCCGGTCTGGAATAATTATTTGATTAATTTTGCGGGCATCTAGACATAACCTAACTCTCCCATCTTTTTTGATCACTACTACTAAAGGGTTGGAATAAGTTGATACCGACCTTTCTATAATATCCCCCGCTAACATCCTATCCAATTCTAACTGTACGGCCCACCTTTTCGAATATGGTACTGGATAACTACGTTGGACATATGGCGCATGCTCCCTCACCTTTAATTCGCATTCATAACCTTTTGCCCTTCCTGGTTCCCCGGCAAACACTCCCCTATAATCCTCGACTACCCGCCACAGCGCTTTACGCTGAGAACTCCCTGTTACGCCATCCTCCCCACAAAATTTAACCGCTCTATCTGCCCATATTCTCTCCTCACTCACTCTCTCTCTACACATATTCATACTAAATTCCATATCCTGATTTATGGTCTTATCTGGTATAACCCTTATACCCGAAATCTTTACTGTCTCTAAAACCCATTCAAAATTAACCGTTATTCGTTTATTCTCATTGTTCAATTCTAAAATTCTTTTTCTAAAATTGATGACCGCATTATTCCTGATTAGAAAGTCATTACCCAAAATTACTTCTAAATTTAAACCTCTTACAACTAAAAATGTATTCTCATAACTTTCCCCATTTATTAACATATTCAACTGACTTGTGTGGTAACCCGTTAACTTCTAACACCCGTAATGCCTACAATTGTTACTCCCGCCACTGGCAAAGACGGAATATTTTTGTTAGTCTCTTTTAATTTATTTAGTACATGTTCCGCTATTACGGATATTTCACTACCTGTGTCTATAAGTGTCAAGACTGACTTACCTTCTATTTCCAGTTTTACCTCAGTCAACCACGCCTCTTGTCTCCTCGTCTCCGCCTCCTCTTCTTCCATCAATTCCGTAGCCAAGTCCGTGTGAATAGTGTTATTCCTGTATTTATTTTCGTGGACCCCGTGGTTATTCCTCGACAATGACCGGGCCTCCTCATCCATTGTCCTCCTTAGTTTCCCATCCTCTCGTCTGCATTTCGGGGCGTATACACTCTGCCCGTATGCTGATTTCCTCCTTCGTTTCTTGTATTCTCTGCTTGTCTGTCCCCGTTCCTCTGCTGTGGGTTGTTGAATCTCTGCTGTGTCCTCGGCTGCTGTCCGGGCCTCGCCCTTCTACATCTATAACAAAAATTACGGTCAGCATAATTTTCCACCAGACACCCGTCACATTTCCACATCGGATATCGTCTGTCCCGTTCTCGACCATTGTGTGTGGTTCCCCCGTTTGGTCCTCCTCTTGGTGTATAGTTCCCTCCATTGTGCATACTAGTTTGTTGTATGCGTCTGCTGTCTTCCTGGTCCTTAATATTCTGAAAAACATCCAATATTTTTTCTAATTCATTGATATCACTTACCTCTCTGGTCATTAAACCCTCGGAAGATCCTCTTCCGATGGTCGGTCCCTCGGTAGATGTTTGCTGATGTGGCGTACAAACGACTGGAATGGCAACGGTGGTTCTAAGTACTTAGCTTCATTGTATAGACGGTAATATTATGGTTGTTTCTCCCAAAGCTCCCGGTTCCCATTATTTGACTTCGTAGTATCTCCTGCTCCTCCTCCGACCAGTATTTATTCCGAAAGGCCTTTTCAAAATTTTCATATCTCCCATTCGTTTTGATGTGTCTCCGCCCATATCTCCGAATTACCCTTAAAACATTTCAAAATTTTTATAAGTTTAACTTCCCAACTACTACCAGTAAATCTGTCAAATTCCCGTACTCGATTCAAAAATTGCATTGGATCCACTCTATGATTTTCACTACAAAAGGTCTTGAGTTCAACCTCATTATTAGCGTCTCTTGTAATTAATATACGTTCAGTAACATTGTGTAAATTTTGGTTTCTTACTAAACTTAATTCGTTTCTCACACTATCTATGTTCTGTTCAAGTGAATATAATTTTTTGTCATTATTACACTCAGACTGTATGCTATTTTTTGGTATTACATTAATTGATTCATTTAATGCTTGTATTTCTGTCTTACAGGTATTTTCAATTTCAATGACCTTAAAGTCTACATTATTTTTGTGTTCATTAATATTCTGACTCATTTTCTCAATTGTCGTTACTACACTATTAAGCTTACATTCAGTTTCGGTATTACATTTATTTATTTTAAATTCTATTTCATTATTATATTCATTCATTGAATTTATTAACGTCTCATTCTTCTCATTTATTTGTTTATCAACTCTTTCTGATATCTGCCTATCTATTTCATTAATTTTAATGTCTAAGTTTGTTGTTGAACTATCTACTTTAGTATTCAACTCATTGAGTTTACTGGCAAATTCTTCATTATTGTTTTCAAAACGCTTATTGATCTCACTAATATGGTTTTTTAACTCACTGAAATTGCTTTCGCACTTTATTTTCTGTTCGTGTATTTCGCTTTTCAACTCATGGAATTTAACACTCAACATTGCATTCATGCCACACAAATATCTCATTACATCACTATTAGCAGATTGATTATTTTTGTTAGTCGATATTGGGGTTGTTTGAATCCCCAAATCATCTGTACTACCTACTTCATTCATACTACTTGTATCCAGAGTTTTGTCGTCTTGACCTACATTCGGCGTTGAATGTACTTCAAGACTGCTCATAACCGCTGATTCATCAAATTCAGTTACTTCGCTTGTAACCATTAAGTCGGACAGAACGACTTCATTCTCTGTATTTTCCATTTTTGTAATTTTACTTTATCTCTTTTTTTTATAACTTTATTATTGGTTGTTTTATACTTATTTATTATCTGAACCAAATCTCATGTCTTAACTCTTTGACTATGTTTTACATTACGTATTTTCACTTAACCTCTAAATTACGCTTGTATCTTATTTGTAGGTATGGAATTTCATTAATTTATTAAATTCGTCCCTGTTCAGGCGCCATTGCGCTGTTATTAATTAACCACATAATAAAATACAAAACAAAACTGATTGAACTTCCACTTACCGTCAATCGGTATTCTCGGGTCCAGGGTTGCGTCATACGAACGTTAGGATACAGGCGTAATTTTTAAGGTTGTGTGAATGATTTACACAATACATTTTTTATGAAGAGAATTCATGATCTTTTAATGTTTTAAAGGTCTACTAAGTTTTAACAAATTTTGCTCATGCTTTCGCATATTAAACAACATTGAAATGGTTTCTTCTTCTCGTTATATTTTACAGTTATGCATTTTCTATTCTATCCTAGTCTACTAGCTTACCTTATTTTAAGTCATACTTATACAAAGACAGAGCCCAGCCTGCAATTTTTCACACTCACACATACATGAAATTTATTTTTAAAAACCCCAAATCATTTTTATTACCCCATCACTTTTAAACATTGGTTGTAACCTTCACCGTCGGCAACGTGGTTTCCGCACGCACTCTTTATTAATTTTTTAGAGTTATTTTTTGTTGTCCGAAAGTTATAGAAATATGTTCTCCACTTTTTATTCGACCGCGGTCACATAATTTTTCTCTTAATTCACGTTTTACTGGTAAAACATGAAGTTTTGTAAAGAGCCTAACTTGGCTCGGTCCGGCGCCGGTGCGATCAGTTAACAAACTGGGAGGGAAAACGTAGCAGGTGGAGCTAACGTGATCTCATACTTTTGGTGGAAATCACTGCCTTGGGCTTCGTCGCAGGAGTTTCGTCCCATGCAATGCATGTAGTTGTTGGGGTGACGACAGTATACGATCTCATTGAGGCACTGGCTAACGTCACGAGATGGGCGGTTCTTAAGTTTTCATATCCGCCGTTTCAGTCAAGTAGACGAAACAGAAAAGGTACTTTTCACCATCTTGGCGTTTCCTGACCGCGTGGGTCCGCGCGTATACCCGTCTCGTGCATATGGGCGCATGGTCATACACAAGCAAAGTTCTTGGAAAACTGAGGTGGCTACATACCTCAACTGATTACACAATGCGATATTGCGTTGCTGCCTTGGTTATAAACTGTTCTATTTGCCACGTGTTCTGGTTTGTTGGAATAAAATTTACACAATACCTTTGTCAATCCCCGAAAATGAAATAAATTTAAAAATACAAATACCAACAAATTTGGACCGTTACATGTTGAATTGTCTTTGTTGTTACCATTTTATACTTCCAGACAGTTGCATAACTTGTGGGGGATGGGGATCAATCCGCGCGAGCTATTAAATTTTCAGCAAAATTCCATAATCACTTAATGCAGGTCTATTACTAAGCCAGTTTTGTGTGTTAAAATAAGGCTTATAAATAAATGTAGAAACAAAAGAAAGTATATTTGTAAAGTAATAAAATAAAGATTGTAACGGGTCAAATAAAGGGATTTTTTATTTTATTAAATTTGGTGATTTATTATATAAAATTTCATAATTCAATTTCTATCTGTGTGTACGAGCACGTGGTTAAATCTAACTCGTAGTTTCTAACAAAGGAACTGTACGCTGTAACTGTTGTGAAACATTTGCAAAGGAATGTGCCAGTCGTCAATTCTTAGAACTTTGCGTCTGTGTGAGACCCGCGCCCAAACGCACTACACCAGCATGTGCACAGACCCACACCAAGAAGCAAAAAAACAAACATGGCTTGAAGACTCTATTTGTTCACCTCATGGTCCTAGCTGACGGAAATAAAACAAAGTGCACAGACCCACACCAAGAAGCACAAAAACAAACATGGCTTGAAGACTCTATTTGTTCACCTCATGGTCCTAGCTGACGGAAATAAAACAAAGTCCCGCCTATTTGTGACGTCAACCAGTAAGCACCTAAATATCGTCGACATACAGCCCACGTAAATCCTATGTGTCGTGTGTACAACTGACAAAACTTTGACGACGAAGGCTGGGCGGCGACGAAATTTGCTCACAAGCATGGCATTGATGTCCGGCAGCATGTAAGTCAGTCGGCGCATCACACCTTAACATAGCGGACGCGATCCGTGGTGCATCTGCCGGCCGAACCCAAGTTCATCCAACCTATATCGTAAAAAAATGTGAATCAAGTAGTAGTGAGTTACGGGGCGGCGGCGACGTGCCTGGGAGCATAAGGGTTGTCGCGATAAAAGTTAATAGCACTATAATGACCGTAACAACGATGCAGGTAGAGCACCACGTGGCTAGATAGACGCCGCGAGTGAATCAATACATATTAACGATGGCTAAAGTAGTGAAAATATTAAAACACCTTTGGAACAGTTTCGACAGAAAGAAAATTGTGACACCAGTGAAACCGTAACTTTCGTTTACATCAAATGAGACAATGTTGGGTAAGACGCCACGACGCCAACAAGAGCGATGCGTAACTGTATCAAACAAACTATGTGATTATTTCCTTTTGTAAATAGGGGCCTAAATCAATAATAAGGGGAATTTTAAATATAGTGTGAATGTGAGAATGGGCAGGCTGGGCTGTCTGTCTTAAAATAAGGTAAGATGTTAGAGTAATATTATAAGTGTAATTGTCGTAATCATGGAGTGAATCACAGAAAAAATATGCATTTATTCATTTTCTAATTTTGGAGAAATAGTCTGACATGAAGTTTTAAAAGTTAAAAAATAAAATTTAATTAATTTCTCTTCACCAAAAAATGAGTTGCGTAAGTTATTCACATAACCTGTAAATCATGCTTGCATTCTAACGTTTGTATGCTGAGACCCTGGGTTAAGAGAAGGATTTTGGAGGTAAGTGAAGAATAATTTTATGTATTTATATTTGTAATTAATAAGACTATCACAATGGCGTGGCCGAAAGGGACAGTTTTTATAAATTAAAAAATTAAATATAAAGACCACACCTACATGTAAAATGCAAGTTTGATTTGAAGGTTAAATATTTACGTAAAAAATTACGCAGCACATATAAAATAGTACATCAATGTTTAGAGGTTAAGAGTTATGTGGTAGATGTTTTTATATAAGAAAATCTAGATTAATAAACTTATAGATATGGCAGGAAAGAATGAAAGTGAAATAAATGAAATGACTAATATAGAAAATTTTAATGAATCAAATAGTATGAGTGATTTTGAAATCCACTCGACTCCAAACGTGAGTCAGGAAAATAAAACAAAAAATAATTCAGAGGAAACAAATATTACGGAGGATTCAGGGGTTCAGTTAACTCCGACCTCAAAAAAATTTAGTAAGTCCGATAACGATATAATGAGTTTTTTACAACAACAATTTAATGTAATCAATTGTCGTTTTGATGAAAATGATGTTAACATGAGGGAACAGAATAATAAATTTCACGAATTAAATAATCGTTTAGACAATAACGATATAAAATTGAATGAAATTAAGACCAAAATTAAAAGTGAATTTAATTGTAAATTTGATATACTTAAATTTGACATTAATGAGGTAAAAATGAAATGCGAAAGTAGTTGTAACGAATTGAAACGATATATTGAGAAAATAGTCAGTAGAACAGATTAAAAGTAAAAATAATAATGATAATAAACAAATAACTAGTGACAAAAATAATGTTGAAAATGATAATACAATTAAGAATGTGGTATTAGAGAATAAGGTAACAAATGATAACAATGATATTGAAAATGGTAATGTAATTGAAAAGGTGGTATCAGAGAGTGATACGGTGAAAATAGATAGTGAAATAGTAAGCGAGAGAGAGAGAGTAATAGATTGTAATGGAGTAGTAATTAGTGTTGATGAATTAGAGAAAGAATGGAAAAAGAGAGTAGATGAATATGTAGGGCAGAGGGTAAATTTTCCCCTTATTTGTGATGAACCAAGGTGTTCAAAAATGTTATTGTTGGAGGGCAAGAGACCCTTATTAATGGAAGATTTGAGTTGTTTCCCTTTTTTGTATAAGTTTGTACCCTCTGTGTGGAATGGTGTTGAAAGTGTGAGATGGTGTTATGATGGGAGAGAGTTAGATGGAGAGTTATGTGTTGATAGAGAGATAGAATTATATAAATTAAAGAGAGATTATAGTGAGTTGAAAGAGATGTTAAATGATATGAAATACTTACCAGTTAAAATAGAGAGTGAAGATTATTTTGATGATACATGTTTAAATAAGAATAATTTACCTTATGATGAAAAAATAACTGACCCGATATTGAATATAATTACTAAGGGAGACTGGACAGAAATAAATAATGTTGACTTGGTATATGATTATTATGGTAAAATGAATGAACTAAAATTTTATGGTTATTACACACAAGATAGCCATATGTGGAATGTAAATAAAATTGAAAATTGTTACGTGAAACCCAGACTAATTTTTGATGATGGAGGCTGAACATAAACTTAATAGATGGACATTTTAAATATTTTGTTTTATGGTTCTGACCTGGCAGACTTGGACAATGAAGTGTGATATAACTGAATAATCAATGATGAAGAATTGTAAATAAATCGATAGTGAAATTAATTGTGTATATTGTAAAATGTTAGGTAAACAAGGTGTATGTAGGTAATTGTTGTGATAATAATAATAGTATTTTGCAGTCTAAGTAAATAACAAAAATAATTTGGAAGAAGATAATAAATGAGTTGTAATTATTGTAATTGGTGGAAGTAATTAAAATGTGTTTCAATAATTAATTTAATTAAAATAATTGAAGATGTTTGAATATTTTTGATTGGTTTAAATGTTGGATAATTGAGTTTTCTAATAAGTTGAAATATTTTATGAGATGTGAAGTTGATAGTAATGAATAGATAAATATTAAATTGTTTGATATGAAATAACAATGTTGTTAAATGTTTCAGAGGTTACGTGGCAGTAATAGTGTGTGTGGTTGGGGGTTGCTCAGGTGAGCAATGAATTCAAATTTTATAACTTAAAGATGATAACTCATTTTTGCACTAATTAAATGCTTGTATTATGATTTGATAAATAGGTGTTCATATGTTCATTATACTGTGTTTATTCTGTTTTATAAATGTATTATTTTATTGTGTTAGAGATAAGGATTGATAAAAATATGTATTTCATATAATTTGTACAATTTTGAAATGTGTTTATAGTAAGGTCATTCACCTTGCTAAAAAAAATCAGCTGATCCACTGTAGAACGTCACGTATAAATTGTCTGTAAATTTCCAAGGTAATCAATGTTTGAATAGTGATTTTAATGTGTTAAAGATTTTATTTTAAATGATGAAAATAATTTGATATATTTAAGAATTTTAAATGATTTGTGAAAGATAGTAAAAGGTAGATTTTGGGTGATTAATATTTTGTTGGGACATGTAGATCAGTCCATGTTAAGTTTAAAGAGGTAATAGAGAGAATAATATTGTTATGAATTAATGTAATGTAGAATTTGAGAAGTATTGATAGTGACACAGTAGATGTGGAGAATATATGTAGAGTAATGATTGATATATTGACGTAATAAGCAAATGATGATATTTTGTTGTAGTTGAAGTGAGGTAATGAGAATGGTAATTAGAGTTGATGGGAATTTTGTAAGAGGGGATAGTGTGGTAGGAGTCCGCAACAAAAGTGGTTGGGACGGGAAGGGACCATTTAGCGCCGGAAAGGGTTGCCTTAGGTAGAATCCAGGAACCAACATAAGGGAATGAGCTTTTGGGGGGGTACACATCCTGAGTACAAAGGGGTAGAGAGTATTTTTTTATGTAAGGGTAGAAGTGATGCGAATTGAGTTTAGTAGTAAGTTTGGTTTAGAGTATTTGATAGATGTTTTTGATAGAGATGGGTGTCATGTTAGTTAAAGCTGTTAATGAGTATTAGAGTCAAAGAGGTAAAGATTATAAGTATACATATATCAAGTTGTAAATCAAGTTAGTATAAATAATTAAATCACCCAAACTAATGGAGATTGAGAATAGTAAAGAAAAGAGAGTCATAGTAAACATATAGAATTTTAATTGAAACAAGTGACAATTTTAATAGAATTTGAGAGTAAAGTAAAGTTGTAGAATGTGTAATTTTGGATTAATTTAAATGTCGATTTTATTGTTAATTATAATAATACTTTGTTATTTTAAATGTCTTATTTTATTCTGTTTTTGTGTTTAAAGATAGAATTTTAAAGATGTTCAATGTATTTTCTGAGGTAACTTATGTATAACTTATGTAGGTCAAGGTTCTTGACTTGACCCAGTTTGATCAGCTGATGGGTGATGTTGTATACTAGACCAGTTTTGGCAATGAAGTGATGCCAATTTTGTTTCTTAATTAATTTAAATAAATTTAAATAATTTTAATATTGAGAAAATATATTTTAATAAATTTAAATTTTTTTTGGAAAAAAATTGATTTTGTGCCTGCCAGCTAATTGCTGTTTTGAATTTTGATTATATTATTGTTTGTGGGTATTAGTAGTGTTATTGAATTATATTGTTTAGGATATATGAATAACCAACTGTTAGGATAGGGAAGTTCATGTTTTAAGTAAAAGTTCAATTTATTTGTTTTTCTAATTATCAATAATAACGAAGAGAATTAATCAATTCAGATAAAAGATTTTATTTTTTGATTTTGAAGAAAATAGCTGTTTGATTTTAACTTAAATAAAATTTTGAAGGTAAGAATGAAATTTTGGCTAGGATGTAGTTATAAGTGTGTGTACGAGCCCAGTAACTGCTAAAGGCAACCCAGTGTGCATGATAAGGGGTAACATATCGGTTGAGGATCTGGCATGATATAAGACCAGGGATTTGGAGTTTGGGGCGGCATGTTAGAAGGTGAGGTGCACTGTGGTGCGTGCCTGTTCGATTTTATGGTGTTGGGATCTCGTATAGAGAAGTCCAGTGATCTCGTTCAGATGCGGCCATAGTCGCTGAGCCAGGGGGGTTGTTTACCCATGATGTATAAGAGCTAAAGGGGGTTTCTTGGCACCATATCCTCACCGGTCCTCTTAGGGGTTTTAACAATGAGATTTCTTCTGTTTTGACAGAAGACCTCTCATTGGGGGAGTATTGTAACGGGTCAAATAAAGGGATTTTTTTATTTTATTAAATTTGGTGACTTATTATATAAAATTTCATAATTCAATTTCCATCTGTGTGTACGGGCACGTGGTTAAATCTAACTCGTAGTTTCTAACAAAGGAACTGTACGCTGTAACTGTTGTGAAACATTTGCAAAGGAATGTGCCAGTCGTCAATTCTTAGAACTTTGCGGCTGTGTGAGACCCGCGCCCAAACGCACTACACCAGCATGTGCGCAGACCCACGCCAAGAAGCACAAAAACAAACATGACTTGAAGACTATTTGTTCGCCTCATGGTCCTTGCTGACGGAAATAAAACTAAGTCCCGCCTATTTGTGACGTCAACCAGTAAGCACCTAAATATCGTCGATGTACAGCCCACGTAAATCCTATCTGTCGTGTTTACAACTGACGAAACTTTGACGACGAAGGCTGGGCGGCGACGAAATTTGCTCACAAGCATGGCATTGATGTCTGGCAGCATGTAAGTCAGTCGGCGCATCACACCTTAACATAGCGGACGCGATCCGTGGTGCGTCTGCCGGCCGAACCCAAGTTCATCCAACCTATATCGTAAAAAAATGTGAATCAAGTAGTAGTGAGTTACGGGGTGGCGGCGACGTGCCTGGGAGCATAAGGGTTGTCGTGATAAAAGTTAATAGCACTATAATGACCGTAACAACGATGCAGGTAGAGCACCACGTGGCTAGATAGACGCCGCGAGTGAATCAATACTATTAACGATGACTAAAGTATTGAAAATATTAAAACACCTTTGGAACAGTTTCGACAGAAAGAAAATTGTGACACCAGTGAAACCGTAACTTTCGTTTACATCAAATGAGACAATGTTGGGTAAGATGCCACGACGCCGACAGGAGCGATGCGTAACTGTATCAAACAAACTATGTGATTATTTCCTTTTGTAAATAGGGGCCTAAATCAATAATAAGGGGAATTTTAAATATAGTGTGAATGTGAGAATGGGCAGGCTGGGCTGTCTGTCTTAAAATAAGGTAAGATGTTAGAGTAATATTATAAGTGTAATTGTCGTAATCATGGAGTGAATCACGGAAAAAATATGATGCATTTATTTCATTTTCTAATTTTGGAGAAATAGTCTGACATGAAGTTTTAAAAGTTAAAAAATAAAATTTAATTAATTTCTCTTCACCAAAAAATGAGTTGCGTAAGTTATTCACATAACCTGTAAATCATGCTTGCATTCTAACGTTCGTGTGCCGAGACCCTGGGTTAAGAGAAGGATTTTGGAGGTAAGTGAAGAATAATTTTATGTATTTATATTTGTAATTAATAAGAATATAACAAGATGAGTCCAACCTTAAAGCTAGTCTCACCCCCTGACCAGGAACATTTCCTAGTTTTGCCGCAGCTTCCACAAGTTGTCAGTTGTACATATGGTTGTGTGTGTGTGTGTGTGTGTGTGTGTGTGTGTGTGTGTGTGTGTGTGTGTGTGTGTGTGTGTGTGTGTGTGTGTGTGTGTGTGTGGCTATAGAAACTCTGAACACCTGAAACCAGTTACTTTATTACTGACATACCATTCAGTAAGTACTTGGGAGTTTATTGTCCATGATTTGGCTATTTATTAAATAATGTGTATTTCTATGTATTACACTATGTATTTTCAGCTACAGAGCAGTAAATTTCAAGTAAAATTTATTTTGTACATTTACCTGAGATGGCACTAACAATTTTTATCTAAAATTAGCTTTCGTAATCAGAAATAGTACATTATATATTACACATTCAATTTTCTGCCGTATGTGAGCATAAGCATGAACACACGCACATGTCCATTTGTGTTGTTTTGTGTGCGTTTAAACTTTCTTTCATACTGTATATAATATTTCAAAATTTTCAAGTAGCTACCGTTGCTAGAAGTGTGTATATACATATATATGTAGGGTACATATGTAAGGACATAATATATTTACTAGTGCTGTCGATTGATCAAAATATTTAATCGGTTAATCAAGAAGGTTTAATCGATTAATCGAGTTTGGGTACTACAAAATTATCATACTAATGGCTTACAAATTTAATTTTAATAGATGTATCTAATTGTTACTTTTTTTGTTTTTAAGAAACTTATAAAATCAGTATATTAGCATGGATTACATTGAAAAAGTAATAATATTATAATTATAATATGTATGAACAGATTTAATAATATGAACACAACTGTTATCAGGAGACTAAGTGACAAATATGAATTTGAAGGTAAGGATATGGTATAACATTAGATTCACCTAGTCAGTACTGCTTCAACCAGGATTTTAAGCATATGAGTGTGTTCACTTGGTCCGGATCAAGGGCTGCTCTACATTTAGTAACAATATTGCCTGCGTCACTAAACACTCGTTCGCACGGAACCGATGTAGCTGGAACGCAGAGCAATTTTTTCGCTACAGATGAAAGAAGTGAAAGCTGAATGGAATGTTTTCCACCACAGTAAGGGGTCTGCAAAGTCATCATCCAGTTCTGCCAAAGATTTGTAGACATCAACCTCTGTTGTGAGCGGTGTTAACGGAGCTGTTTCTTCCCTCTTGTCATCATCGTCTTCTGCAAATACAAGTTTTCTTTTCTTCACATTTTGTTTTATTTCTGTTTGTGCAGTGGTCGCAACTTTATTGGAAATTTTGTTCCACACTAATTCTCTTGCTTCTCTTGGAAGACATTTCAAATATTTAAATCTTGGATCAAGAGCCGTAGCTTCTTGATACATTTCTATTTTAGCCAGGCATTTACTCTTTCCGTTAAATCATCTAACAGAGCTGTTTTGCATCGAGTAACGTAACCAGGATCCGTGGCGGTAATTTTTAGACTTACTCTTAAATGAGTTATGGCGGGTAGTACAACACTTGTCGTCACGTATTTACTTCCTCCAAGAAAATCACATATTTCCAAACATGGTTTAAGACATTTATACATTTTTTGTGTCATTTCCCATTCCACTTCAGTTAATGGAATGATGTTGATGGATTGGTGGACATTATAGCTACAGTTGTCTTGATTATTCATCACTCCTTTCACAGCACTAACACTTATCTAAAAATGAAACTTTTTCTTGTGAACTTACTGTTTATTCTCTTCTCGTCGAACGCGTTTCGGCGTACGTATTCGCCTTCTTCAGCTTAGAGACAGACTGTCATCATGGCAGTCTAAATGATGGCAGTCTGTCTCTAAGCTGAAGAAGGCGAATACGTACGCCGAAACACGTTCGACGAGAAGAGAATAAACAGTAAGTTCACAAGAAAAAGTTTCATTTTTAGATAAGTATTATAGCTACAATTCCTTCCTTGGCTTCCAGAAGAGACTCGAACATAAGGCATGTACTATTCCATCGAGTGACTATACCTTGTTTCACTTTGCACTGCGGAATATTAAGTTCTTTCAGTTTTTGGCATAGCTGATTTTCTAAATAAGGACTGTGCTTGAAATTACCCACCATTTTTCTTCAATTGCTGTATTCAGACTTAATTGCAGGGTATGAGCAGTGCACCTAACATTATCGTATTTCGAATTTTCGACACCAAGAACAATATTTCTGGCATTGTCTGTACATATTGCAACTACTTTTACTTTGAAGATTCCAGTCAGACACAACTTGTTCGACTTCTTCCGTACAATTTGCTTCACTATGTTTCTCCACCACATGTTTCACTTCTAACGCAGCGCTGCAGAACGCCCAGTTAGAATCAATCCAATGAGCACTAACACCCAAATAACCTTGATTTGCTATCGATGTCTAGAAATCACCTGTTAGGCCAACAAATTCAGTTTCTTTTAGTTTGTCTAGCAGCTTGGATCGTTCGACATCATAAAGTTTCTCAATCCGTCTAGTTACAACGTCTCTAGATGGAAGATTATAAGAACTACTACCTACAGCTTCCCTTAAAACTTCTTTTAGCCCTTCATCCGAAATTATATTGATAGGGCGACTGTCTTTTAGTATCCATTTTACAAGTTTATTTGTTAGTTCAGCCTCCTTTAATGAAGAGATTGGTTTCACTATGAAATGATTCAAGTTCGCTGAGATGAACTTGCATTAAGAACAGATGATTCAGCAACACTTTGTAAGGGATGGATGTGTTTTAAATGGTATTGCAAACTGCTAGTGCTACTGCTGTAGCTAAATGATTTCCCACAAAGCTTACAGAAAATGGTTTTCCTGTCCGTCACTTTACCACTGTCATTCAATGTATATCCAAAACTTCCATCGAGTCTTTTTTCCACTGCTAAGTTTTTCTGTTTCCTCGGTTTGCTATCCAATTCAAGAATATGATTCCTTCCCTGGTCTGTTTGATTATCTGTGCTAATGTTTCAGGGACTACCTTACTTTAACATTCCATAAGGTTTAATAATCATTTTTATTACCACTGATGATAATAGTAATGTTTTATAGTCGTATTGTAATTTAAAAAATTTTGTTTAACATTTTACCAACCCTGTTATCCAATAATCAATTTTTATAAGAGTAGTAACAGTTTTAACACTTCTGAGATGACGGACGTGTTAACTCGTGTGTTGACAAAATGCCTTACTTGATGGAGGACGAGCTAACGTTCTTCACGTTTCAATGCTTGAATTTCTTAAGCGATGAAATATAGTCGGCCATTAACAGCTGTAACAGGACCACACACCTCTCTTAGTTCATAAAAAATTATTACCATAATTACAGAAATACTACTGTAGTAACATAGTGTAACATTAATTTTTCCAGGTAACCTGCCAGGAAGTCCATGTTTTTAAATTCAGTTTGTATTCCTTAGAAATGCAAATAACAATTGATTTATTCTTTACAATTGTACGCTTTTGTTTGTTCCAGTTTCATTACTTGACAACAGTGAATAACGACATCCATGAAGAAGTGAATTCTGCTGAGAAGAACGAAGAATATTCAAATAATTTAGTTCAGAAGCAGACTGTTTCCTCTCTTTCACCTGATTTAAAAAAACACATACAAGCCCACAAAAATAAAAACTACCAGTATGATGTTTGTACAAAAACTTTAACTCAGGCAGTCGGTTTGCGAAAACATAAATTAATACATGCTGGTGAAAAAAAGTACCAATGTGATATTTGTGCAAAATCATTCACTCGGGCAGGGCATTTGTCACGACACAAATTAATACATTCTGGCGATAAGAAGTACCATTGCGACATTTGTGCAAAATCTTTCACTCAGTCAGTCACTTTGTCACAACATAAATTAATACATTCTGGCGATAAGAAGTACCAATGTGATATTTGTGCAAAATCATTCACTCACTCATGGCATTTGTCACAACATAAATTAATACATTCTGGCGATAAGAAGTACCAATGTGACATTTGCACTAAATCATTCACTCAGTCGGGGAATTTGTCACGACACAAATTAATACATTCTGGCGATAAGAAGTACCATTGCGACATTTGTGCAAAATCTTTCACACACTCAGGCACTTTGTCACAACATAAATTAATACATTCTGGTGATAAGAAGTACCAATGTGACATTTGTGCAAAATCTTTCACTCAGTCAATCACTTTGTCACAACATAAATTAATACATTCTGGCGATAAGAAGTACCAATGTGATATTTGTGCAAAATCATTCACTCAGTCATGGCATTTGTCACAACATAAATTAATACATTCTGGCGATAAGAAGTACCAATGTGACATTTGCACTAAATCATTCACTCAGTCGGGGAATTTGTCACGACACAAATTAATACATTCTGGCGATAAGAAGTACCATTGCGACATTTGTGCAAAATCTTTCACACACTCAGGCACTTTGTCACAACATAAATTAATACATTCTAGTGACAAGAAATACCAATGTGATATTTGTGCAAAATCATTTACTCATGCAGGGCATTTTTCACAACATAAATTAATACATTCTAGTGACAAGAAGTACCAATGTGATATTTGTGCAAAATCATTTACTCAGGCAGCCGGTTTGCAAAACCATCAATTAATACATTCTGGTGATAAGAAGTACCAATGTGACATCTGTGCAAAATCTTTCACACACTCAGGCACTTTGTCACAACATAAATTAATACATTCTAGTGTCAAGAAGTACCACTGTGATATTTGTGCACAATCGTTTACTCAGGCACCCGGTTTGCAAAAACATAAATTAATACATGCTGGTGAAAAGAAGTACCAATGTGATATTTGTGCAAAATCATTCAGTCGGGCAGAGTATTTGTCACAACATAAATTAATACATTCTAAAGTCAAGAAGTACCAATGTGATATTTGTGCAAAATCGTTCACTCAGGCAGGGCATTTGTCACGACATAAATTAATACATGTTGGTGAAAAGAAGTACCAATGTGATATTTGTGCAAAATCGTTCACTCAGGCAGGGCATTTGTCACAACATAAATTAATACATTCTAGTGACAAGAAGTACCAATGTGATATTTGTGCAAAATCGTTTACTCAGGCAGCCGGTTTGCAAAAACATAAATTAATATATGCTGGTGAAAAGAAGTACCAATGTGATATTTGTGCAAAATCATTCACTCGGGCAGAGTATTTGTCACAACATAAATTAATACATTCTTGTGACAGGAAGTACAAACGTGATATTTGCACTAAGCCATTTCTCAGGCAGGGCATTTGTCACGACAAATTAATACATGCTGGTGAAAAGAAGTACCAATGTGGTATTTGTGCAAAATCATTCACTCAGGCAGGGCATTTGTCACAACATAAATTAATACATTCTAGTGACAAGAAGTACCAATGTGATATTTGTGCAAAATCTTTCACTCGCTCAGCCACTTTGTCACAACATAAATTAATACATTCTAGTGACAAGAAGTACCAATGTGATATTTGTGCAAAATCGTTCACTCAGTCAAGGACTTTCTCTCGACATAAATTAATACATTCTGGATGTTATGAAGTACCAATGTAACATTTGTGCTAAATCGTTTATTTAGGCAAGTAGTTTGTCACAAAATAAACAAATGCATGGTGGTGTGAACATCTGCCAGTCCAGTGTTTGTACAAAAACATTTACTAAAAAAGCAGTTTAAAACAACATATTTGGCTGGCTGATGCAGTCAGAAGTTATGAAGAGACATACCCATATAAGATAGACAGGCAGACAAATGTTAAAGTGAGACTTTGCTCAAAAATAAAATGTATATGACTATAGTGAAGTCATAATTTTGTAATACGTGTTGTATTGTTTTTAAATTTATAGAATAAAATATTAGCATAAAAAATATAAATATGTGTAATGTCTTCCAGTTGTTGTCACGTAAGTTACAGAAATTTTTAATTCCTAATTGCTTCATCCCTAAAGATGGCAAGTCTTGAAAGTAGCCTAAAATTGGAAAATGCAGATATATTTGGTAGCCATTTCAAGGTTCATACTGGCCTGGAACGTCAGGGAAATCAAAATAAGTCAGGGAAACATTTTAAGATATGCCAAAAGTCAGGGAAATTAAGTATATTTTTCAGAAAGTCAGGGAAATTTTTTTACTATAACCAGTCACACAAAATGTATGAAGATCCTCCAAGTTTCATGAAGAACTGCATGAATTCTTTGCTGCTCTGTAATGGACCTGAATATGTATGTACCTATACTTTATATTTTAAGCTGTAATTGTTTTGAAAGAATATAGTTTCACTATGACAAAAAATAATTGTTCACTCTTAAAAACTAAATAAATGTCTTTAAACTCGTGCAGATACAGGAGAAACATTGAAATTAATGTTTCTGAATAGTGCAGTATCTTCAAGTTTTAAAATGGGGCCGAGTAAATGTAAATACCTTATTAATCATGGCCTTGCTCCATATTTTTCAAATGAAATGAAAGACCAATTATGTTAGTGTGATAATTTCGTCGTTTCTTTCGATGAATCTTTGAATAAGATCATTCAAAAAGGACAGATGGACATATTTGTAAAGTTTTTTTATGTCAATAGAAGTAGGGTGCATACTGAATATTTTAATAGTGTTTTTTTTTGATAGAGCCACAGCATAAGACCTTCTAGACAACTTCATTGCAGGAATAACTCCATTACAGCCTAAGAACATTCTCCAAGTGTCAATGGACGGTCCCAATATAAATTTGAGTTTTATTAAAAAATTGGATGAAAAGATCAAAGAAGAAAATCCAGATGGAAAACATCTAATTAATATTGGTGTTTGTTGTCAATGGTGTGATAAAAACTGGGTTACAGATGGTAAAGTGGGAAGTGGATAGCTTTTTGCGAGATGTTTATTACATCTTTAATGATTCACTAGCCCGCCGTGCTGACTTCATTGAACTTACTGGAAAATCTATTTTTCCTTTAAAACACTGTACAACCAGATGGCTTGAAAATGTGCCTTCTATTGACAGAGTTTTAAGTATTTTTGATGATATAAAGAAATTTGTTAACAGCCAAAAATATCTCAATACAAAACCATTAAAAAATGTTTGTTCAAACCAAAGATATTTCTGAAATGCAAACTGCCTTTCTTTAAAATGCTTTCCTTGGAATGTGAACCATTTTTACAAAAGTTCCAAACCTCAGACCCACTTGGTCCATTCCTGTTCACAGATTTGCAAAGTCTCATACAAAATTTGATGGAGAGATTCTTAAATCCAATAAAATGCTTACTACAACAACTAAGCTTTTTTCATTAGATTTACATGACAAAGAAAATTTGCATGATGTAAAAAGTATTGATCTCGGATTTCATACAAAAAAACTTCTCAAAGAAGCTACTTCAAAAGAAAGTGATATCCTAAAATTCAAACTTGAATGCCAGACTGTGCTAGTCAAAATGACAGAAAAGATATTAGAAAGATGTCCTTTGAAGTACAAGCCTGTCCAAGGGCTCTCTTCTGTACAAGCTGTCCATTGGATCCTAGTATAATTTTTCATCAGCCAGAGCTAGGGAAACAAAGATTTGGTTTATTGCTAGAGGCATTGTACACCAATAACCGAATCACAGATTCTGTTGCTGAGCAAGCAAAAGCACAATACACTCAACTTTGCAGTGAAGCTCATTCTACCCTTCACTTACAATTCAAAGTATTTTTGAATGGTGATTGTTCTTCCAAGAGACTTGAGATTTTTTTCTTCTTTATTACTTGGGAATCAATGTTATTCAGAATTGTGGCAAATTATTAAATTAGGACTGATATTTTCGCATGGAAATGCAACAGTAGAAGGAGGGTTTTCTGTAAATAAATCATTATTAGTTTGAAAATTTGCAAGAACATAGTCTTTTTGCTCAAAGAACAGTGGAAAATGCTATAAGATATTATGAAAGTATTCTTAAAGTTCCTATCACTCAAACAATGTTGACAAATGTAAGAGCTGCCCATAGGAGATATGAAGAACATCTCAAAGAGTCAAAACAGAACCAAAAAGAAGAAGAGAAGAAAAAGGTTGAACAAAGAAAATTATCCATAGAGATCAAGAAACTTGAAGAGTAGAGAAAGATGTTAAAGCTGCAAGCTTTGAAAGAAGAAGACAGTATAAAATCAAAAATTCAGATTCTTGAGAAGAAAAAGTTAGGCTAAATATCCCCATTTAGAACTTTTATGATCACGGTCGACTTTATTTACCTAGGCTATGATAATTAAATTTGTATTCATGTATCTATTAAAATTAGGTATGGAATTTTAGGTTACCTGCATCAAAGAGTGTTTTAGTTTTAAAGAATAATACAATCTCTTTGTTGCTTTGTATGTTTCCTTTAGATTTTTTGTGCAGTTTTTTGTGATATTTTAACGTAATAATGTATATTTATTGTAATTTTTTAATTTAAGCTAATTAATTTTGATATTGTTTTTTGTATAAATACAACTGTTTACTTTTGGAAAAAATAAAAAGGAGTGCGTTGGATGGCTATGGGGAAGATGGAGGCCAATTACTAAAAAAAATAAATATTTAAATTCATCCTTGATGGTGGACGATTATAATGTTAAGCATACTAAAGTAAATTTTCAATAAGATAATGTATGAATGTTTCATGCTTACAAATAAAAATAAATTTCACTAAAACTAATATTTTAAACTGAGTAAATAGGCTACAATAATGTTTAATAGGTAATTTATATATTGACAAATTTTTATTGTACGCAAAAAATAACGCAATATAATCCTGCAATTATTGAAAAGCTCTGCAAAATTATGTTGATTATAAATCAAGTTTGTTCCTTTAGGAAAGTGTCTATAGGCCCGTCTTCAAAGCATCTTCCAGTGATGTGTGTACACCTTATCACAGTCACCACATTCAGTGTTATACATGACTGATATTCATAAAATATTTACGTCAATTGTGAATAATACAAAAATAAATAAAAATTATTTTTTGTCTTTGTAATGGGACAATTTGGAAGGGTCTATTTCTTATTTCATTTAATAATTATTTGAGGACAAGCTATTTGGGCACCCTTTATGGTCATTAAAATCTGAGTTGTGTAACACCCTATATTCACTTCGTACAAGGCAGAGGCTGGTATGCAAAAAACGATAACATTGGAATGTGAGTCCGCACGCACGAGCACATCACCTGCGTTGCACAAGCAAAAAGGACGCCGTAACAAAAAATGGCTAAGCCAAAGGATTTCTTGCCATGTGTTTGGGAAGACGACGGAAGTGGTGAGCCACGGCCTGTTGTATTACCATCGAACAACGTCGACGATCGAAAAGAACCAATGAGCTGTCTGAACGTCATTGTATTCCTGCCAACATCATGTAGGCGGTGCAAACAGAAATGCTCGCCAGCTTTTAGGTAGCGTGGGCAGACGTTGAAACATCATACGCCTGGCCAGGTGTGTATCAAGACTCGCGAGTCAAAAACCTTATCAAAATTTAAATAAAATGTGGGAAAAGTCCAGTTGAGAGTTAATTTGAAGTGAGACAAAACGGAAGGGAACATACGACATCAAATTTAATAACTAAAAGTGCGGGGTGACTAAAAATATGAACAGCAGAACTTTTCGGACATACACGCAGTACGACGCGGCAATGGTTAAGTAGCCTCCAACAATTACACAATATCAGTAATTTTATTTCAAAGCGCTATAAATACATTTAAATGGGGATTTAAATAAGAATGAATGAATGTGCGTAGCAAACTGGGTTGTCTCATTATTATTATGATTATGATTAGAATCTAAGATTGTTAGCTATAAGTATTACAAGTTTTTTTTATGTATAACAAACAAATGAAGAAAGAGAAATTGACAATGAATTAACGTAAAAGTAAATATTTAAATGAATGTGAAATAAATAGTAATTTTTTGAAGACAATGAGTAATACATAAATTAAAGTTATCATCCAGCAGTTATTATCAATTTAAAGTTTTGGGTACCAAGTTTTGATATCATTTGACGATAAAATAAGATAAAAATAAAATGTGTTAATTAGACATAAAAATGTGTTTGTCATTCCTGTTGTTTTTTCTCTGCCAAAGTACATCAGACGACACCTTGGTACATTACCTTTAAAGGTAAGTAATACGAATTTACAGATTTAATAACCTATTAACTTGTACTTCAAATGGCGCCCGTAAACAGCGACGTTGTGAATTAAAAATTAAAATAAATTAATTTACAACCTGATCGAAATGGCAGAGAAAGGCAGGAGTGCAAATTTATGTGAATGTATTGTGGAGGGGTCAATTTTAAATATTATGCAAGACGATATAATATCGACAAATATTAACGAGAGCGTAGACAATACAACAGACGAATTAACAATTGAGACGGTAGACGCTAAGAGTAGCAGAATCGACAATGTAGACGTATTTAGTCAATTAGCATTATTTATGGAAATGATGAGTAGTAAATTTGATCAACAAAATTAGAAATTTGACCAACAAAATGAGAAATTTGACCAACAAAACACGAATTTGAACGAATTTAGAACGGAAGTCAAATCAGAAATAAATGTCATAAATATGAGCTTAAATGAGTTGAAATCAGAAAGTAATAATCTAAACGCGAGTTTAAATGAATTTAAAATTGAAATCAAGTCAGAGATAAATGCTAGTAACATAGAACTGAAAACGGAAATAACCAAACAAGACAAAAAATTGAGAGAAATAGACAATAAATTAGAAGAGCAGAATAAAACTATTGCGGGAGTGAAAAATGAACTGACTATAGACATAAATAAAATACAAACCGAGATGAAGAATGGTATAAAAATAATTAACGAAAAACAAAATGAGAAAATGCTAGAGACAAGTAAAAAATTTGACGCGTTAACAAATAAATTTAATGATAAAATTAAAAAACAAAATGACAAAATTGACAGTAATGTTCAAAGTGTAATTGATGAGTGTGAACAAATTAAACAAGCAAATAAAATACAAGAGAATATAAATGACGAATTCAGAAGTAACTTTGAGCAAGTGATGCAATTAAAATTAATGTAACTAGTTTGAAAAATAAACAAACTGAACACGAAAAAGAAATAATTAAAGTCAGAGAAGACTTAAGTGTAGCAATTAACCAAAAATTAACTAATGTGAGTGAGAGAGTGAACGTGGAAGTTGAATTAGGTTATTTCAGTAATGAAAGTAGGGGGATGAACCCATACAATTTTTAAACTCAATTAAAAGTTTCAATAAATATAACCAAGAAAGTTGGGAAATTAAATTAGTACGAATTTTAAAATATTTTAAAGAGGGTGCAAAAATATGGACGGACGCTCATAGTGATAACTGGGTAGATTTTAATGAGTTTGAACAAGCGTTTAAAAATAAGTACTGGTCGGAAGAAAAACAAGAGGGTTTGCGCAGTACAATAATGGGATGGGGTAATTTTAATATTAAACACATGAGTATTACGTCGTACGTGACGAGACTATACAGTCAGGTTAAATATTTAGAACCACCAATGCCTCTTTCATCTTTTATAAGATACATTAGTAAGCATTTACCTAAGGACATACGGTCAACAATCAGAACCCGGGAGTTTGTTAATATTGCAGAATTAGAAAAAATACTAGAAGCATACCAGAGTATGAAAGAGGAAGAAGATAATAAATATCAGTTTAGAATCAATGAATCAAATCAAACAAATACCGATGTAAGACAACCAGACCATTTTGTTAGTAATATGAGTAGATCGGGGGAGGGAGCATGGTTTTGTCCAAACCCTAGTTGTAGAGCTAATAATTATAATGGTTCGCGGAATCAATGTTACAGGTGTCAGGGTCCGAGGGGTAGTGCCCAAGGGAGAGTAGAGAATTATAATAGAGGTTTTGATCATAATGAGTTTAGAGGGAGTCATAGGGGGAGAGGCTTCACCAGTAATCGGGGAATGTCGGGAAATTTTAACTACAGAGGTAGAGGGGGATATGTTGGTAAACCAAATGACACTAGGGATGTAGAAGCACCTTCTAATAACCAAAACAGTAGAGGGGATCAAAGGAGGGGTTTACAGCGAACCACCACCTCCAGTTCAGTTAAACTAATCAGGGCGGTTGAAAAGGAAAGCCCCCAGCCGTCTAGAAATCACATGACAATAGGGTCACTTATTACCAACACATAATGATTTATCCGATGAAGAAGTGGGGGAGAGTAGCAATACCTTTGGGATGGCAGAATTTGAAGCCGAAGTGTTTAATGCTAAATACACTTTTCTAGTAGATTCAGGGAGTGAACTGACCGCAATAGATGATAAAAATTTTTGAAAAAAAAAATCAAACTACAGAGACAATTCCACAACTACCAGTACTGGGAATTAGTGTTATAGGGGTAACGGGTGTTCGCAGTAAGAAGGTAACTAAACAAATAATGCTACAACTAAAGATAAATAAAAACACAATAAATGTGCCTTTTTGGTCATTCCAGGGTTAAATATGGGAGCTATAATGGGTAATGACTTTTTAAATAATTTCAAAGTGGAGTTAAACTATTACACACAGACTATGAAATTAAATAATGATAATAATATGATTGAAATACCATTCATACAAAAGAAAACTGTAGAAATGAAAGCATTAAAAATAATTAGTAAGGGAATTTAATTTCTGATAATGATATAAACGAATGTAGGCGCTTGATGATTAATTATTGTAACTTAAGGGTAAATAATAATGAATTATTTGAAACTGAAGATAGTTGGGATGAAAAAATGAATAAAATCCTATATCAAAATAGGGATATCAAGATAGAGAAAAAGTAGTACAAATAATAAATAAAAATAAGTTAGTTTTTCAAACAAACCAGGTTTAGTAAAAAATTTTAAAGGTAAATTAATCGTTAAAGAAAAAACTCCTTTTGCACCTAAAACCTATCCGGTACCATACTCCAAGAGGGGGTTAGTACAGGAGGAAATAAATAAGATGTTGCGAGAAGGCATAATAGAAAAATCCACTTCACCATATTCCAACCCTTTAGTAGTGGTTACCAAGAAAGATTTATCGATAAGACTGTGTTTAGACGCAAGACAAGTAAACAGAATAATTGTTCCAGACAGAGAATCACCAGAACCAGTGAGTGAAATTCTTCAATGTTTCAGTGGAACCAAGTACATAACAACGTTGGACTTAACAGCCGGGTACTGGCAGATAGAGCTGGAGGAAGAATCCCATCAATATGTGGCTTTTTTATACAACGGCAGGAACTACCAATTCCGTAGGTTACCTTTCGGACTGAACGTAAGTGTTGAAATTTTCATTAAATGTTTAGACTAGGTATTAGGGAGGGAGATTTTAGAATTCACAACCGTATATGTGGACGATATAGTTATTACATCACCAGACATTGATACACATTGCAAAAGGTTAGAGTGCTAAGTAGGCTGCGTGAATATGGTATAACAGTTAAGTTCAAGAAGTCAGAATTTTTGAAAGAACAAGTTAATTTTTTAGGCCATATAATTTCAGCCCAGGGTATCAGTACGGACCCTAAGAAAGTAGAAATAATATGGAATTTTCCAGTGCCAAAAATGTTAAACAGTTGCAAGGTTTCTTAGGTTTGTGAAATTATTATAGGCAGTTTGTAGACAAATATTCCTATTTAACAGTACAATTGAGGCATTTGTTAAATAAAGATAATCGATGGCAGTGGAATGCAAAAGAGCAAACTATATTTGAACTAATAAAATATAAATTTTTAAACACGGTAATATTAGCTTACCCTAATTTTCTAGAACCATTTTATATACACACAGACGCATCGGACATCGCTTTGGGAGTAGAATTGTTCCAGTTAGATGGGAATGGTAACCATAAAGTGATAGCTTTTGCTAGTAGGTCTTTATTAACTAGTGAAAAGAACTACACGACAACGGAAAAGGAAGCGTTATCAATAGTTTTCGCCTGTAGAAAGTTTAGAACATACCTATTAGGAAATAAAGTAATAATAAGATCAGACCATCAAGCCTTAACATTTTTAAAAAACTGTAAACTAATGCATGGTAGATTGGTGCGCTGGATGCTAATATTACAAGAATATAACTTAACCATTGAGTAGTGTAAGGGTAAAGAAAACGTAGTAGCTGACGTCGTGTCCAGAACTGATTTTGACAATAGTACCGAAGTAGACATAGCTAATACTTATAAGATATTTATAATAAAAGAAGTGGGGGGAGTAGATATGAAAAATTTAATAAATGACCTAGCAACAAACCAAGAAAAAGACGCCGAACTTGGCAAGATAATGTTAGCTTTAAATCAGATACCCAACATACCTCACAAGTGGGAAAAGCATTTTAGTTTGTATAATAAACATTTATTTCAATGGGCCAATGAACAGGGAGACGATTGGAAAGTGTGCATCCCTAAAATTATAATACCTGAAGTAGTGAGAGATTGCCATTTAAGGTATGGTCATATAGGCCCCAAGAAATGCAGTGACATATTGAAAGAGTCATGTAAATTTAATAACATGGAAAGAACGGTGCGTAAAATATTAAAAACATGCGAAATTTGTCAGAAAGCCAAAGTAAATAATCGTAAACAGGAGGGTTTAATGCAAAATGTAATACCAGACAGTCATTTAGCAATAGTTGCCGTCGATTTATATGGCCCCCTACCCAAAGGTCGAGGAGGGGTGACTTATTTAATTGTTGTACTAGATGTTTTTACCAAATTTGTAAAATTGTACCCGGTTAAAAAAGCTACCTCCTCGGTATTAGCTAGGAAAATAGTAAATGAGTATATTACTGAAGTAGGTAAACCCAAAATAATATTATCAGATCATGGTTCTCAGTTTACCAGCAACACCTGGCAGGAAACTTTAGGTTGGGAAAACATTTTAGTTAAACATACATCAGTGTATCATCCACAATCAAATCCTAGTGAGCGTGTTATGCAGGAGTTAGGGCGAATGTTTAGAACTTTCTGCCACAAAAAAACATTCATTGTGGGCTACGTTTGTGTGCAAGATAGAGGGATATATTAACAGTAGTTTACATGAATCCACTAGCTACAGCCCATATGAGTTGATGTTTCAGAGAAGGCCGTCACGCATATTGCAGGAACTGATAAAATTTCCAAACCGGATGGATACACCACATGGTAGGAAGTTGGTAATTGCAAAGGAGCGGCTGCTAAGTAAAGCTGAGCAGCGTAAACGAAGACATGACCGGAATTTAAAACCCATACAATACGAGGTAGGACATTTAGTATTGATAAAAAATCACGATCAATCATCAGCCTTAGACAAAGAAATTAAGAAATTCTTCTTATTGTACGACAGTCCATTTGAGGTTAGCGAAGTGAAAATGGAGAATGCTTACGTTTTAGTAGATTTGCAAACCCGAGAAATAAAAGGAACATATAATGTGACCCAATTAAAAAAGTATTCTCTAGCTGAGTGATGTTAGACTTTTTTTTATTATTAAAATTAAAATACATAAACACACAGGGTATATTTAAAGGAAAGGGTATCCTTCCCCATTTTCGGGCGGTCACGACCTTACCAATCCTGGCCGTGGGTTTTGGCATTTGGGGGCGGACCATGGTTGGCGGAACTTCCTTCGGGTGGTGAAACGACGATGGTCCGGCTCCACAAAATTGGTCTAAATTAGAAATTTCACTGTATTATTGAACGGGAAGGGGGACCCCTAAGGTACGTGGTAACAGTGTTTTTCACTCAAGGTGCATAAAAAAGGTGCACAACATCACGTACCAACATTGCCTAAGAGTGTATGTAAATAATTTTATTGAGGCAGTGTGTTCAAATAAAATTTTCTAATGTCGTCTGTGAAAATGATGAATAGAAGTTCATAATAAAATGTAACGGGATGAGAGGTTTATGGAATTTGAGACTAGACCTAAAATTGAAATGTTTGTAATTTTATTCAGATGCAAAGTAAATGTTTATTTTAATGGAGTGAGAGAGTGAATCCTTTTTATCAAATGGTCAATTATTTTATTAAATGTATTTAAAGATTCAATCATTAGTTGATGATGGCCTATGTAAGTAGGTATAGACTAATTCAGATGAGTAAGTAAATATTCTATTGTAACTCAATTGTATGTTAATGAAGGTCACAAGTAGGAAAGATAAAGCAAATGAGTGGTGCCCGAGCACGTAATCAATATTAAGAATTTCATGCAATGTAAATTGTAAATTTCAAAGGTAGCTATGTCATAAACAAACATATCTTTTACTTGTGATTCCCCAACTTTTCGGGCGGTCACGGCCTCACCGAACCCTGACCGTGGAATTGGTTTAGCTTTGACAGCTATGGTTGGGGCTCATTGCGTCACGTTCTGCCTTAACTGGCCATAGCTGTCATCGTTGTAAAGGTGAATTTAGAAATTGACAGGGGGTAATTCAGGGGAATCACCAAATTATGGAACAGCGGCTATCACTCTGTTCGCGTAGGAACAGTAAAAAAGGTGATAGACCCACATTAAGGTTTTAAATATGTTACTTCCAGATATGATATCTGATAATTTTTAACATGTAAGGCCGAAGCAAGGACAGGAGATGCCAAAATTCCTACTCAAATTCAGTCCTTGTGGAAGCAACTGAACGCAACAGTTCAGGGGGCAATAGTGTGTGTGGTAAGGGGATTACTCAGGGGAGTAACGAACTAAAATTTGAAACTTAATGATGCTGACTAGCTGATAAGCTAACTAAATGATTTTATTTTGATTCAAGAAATACTATTGTAATAGATAGGCCGTTTAGAAGTAAGTGATTTCAATGTGTTGTGCTCTGTGTAATGATTTCATAAAGGACTCTGATTCTGAAAAGACTATGTCAAGTATAGAAGATGTTTATCAGATTTTGTTTATTATGTTTTATTGTGTCATTATTGTTATTATGTTAGAGTGTAAGGATTATGAACAGATGTGTAATTTTCATGGTATAGTTTTGTATGGTGTATATAGGGCAAGGTCAGTCACCTGACCCAGAGAGATCAGCTGATAACTGATGTTAGAGCCAGGATAGGTTTATAGTGATTAAGTCATGAATTTTGTTTACTTCAAATAAATTAAATAATTTTATTTTTTTCTTGAAATTAATAAAAGAGATATTTTGGGAAAAAAATTTTGCTCTATTCTTTGTATCAAAGAACGTTATCATAAATGGTAATGTTCATTATAAGTAGGGAAGGTGTTAGCTGCTTTATGATATGCCTTTTATGTTCTTTTTTGTATACAAGTGCATTTATTTTGAATTTTGACTTTATAGTAGAAGTAAGTTGTGTATTTTTATTGGTTCATTATGGTTGTTAGTAGGTAATTAAGAAGAGTTATGAATCCAATTAAAAGATTTTTAAATTTTTGAAAGTAAATGTAATGAAATGATCAGATTAATGGATCTTTGATAGTGAACTTAGCTAAATTCCTCTAGGCAAATAAAAATTTACATGATTTCAATTTGATTTGTTTAGTTTATTTTGGATTTGAACTTGATTGGATTTAAGTAAATTGAGAAAAGAAATGAAATGTGAAAGATACCTTTTATGAATTTTAAATAAGGAGTTTGTTTTCAATACCATAATGAGTATGTGTACGCACCCAGTACTTGGTAAAGGTAACCCAGTATGCATGTAAGGGGGAACATATCGGTTAAGGATCTGGTATGGTATAAGGCCAGTTTTGATTTTTTTTTTGATGGAATGATAGAAGGTTGGGTGGTACTATGGTGAGTATCAGTCTGACATTATGGGGTTGGGACTTCTACAGAGAAGTCCAGTAATGTCGAGCGGGTGCAGCCATAGTCGCCAAGCTAGGGGGGTAGTTTACCCGTGAAGTGTTTCGAAATTAAAGGGGGGTTGTTGGCATCATATCCTCACCGATCCTCTTAGGGTTTAGCAATGAGAGTTTTCTGTTTCGACAGAAGACCTCTCATTGGGGGGCTATTGTAATGGGACAATTTGGAAGGGTCTATTTTTTATTTCATTTAATAATTATTTGAGGACAAGCTATTTGGGCACCCTTTATGGTCATTAAAATCTGAGTTGTGTAACACCCTATATTCACTTCATACAAGGCAGAGGCTGGTACGCAAAAAACGATAACATTGGAATGTGAGTCCGCACGCACGAGTGCACACCTGCGTCGCACAAAAAATTGCTAAGCCAAAGGATTTCTTGCCACGTGTTTGGGAAGACGACGGAAGTGGTGAATCACGGCCTGTTGTATTACCATAGAACAACGTCGACGATCGAAAAGAACCAATAACCTGTCTGAACATCATTGTATTCCCACCAACATCATGTAGGCGGTGCAAATGGAAATGCTCGCCAGCTTTTAGGTAGCGTGGGCAGACGTCGAAACATCATACGCCTGGCCAGGTGTGTATCAAGACTCGCGAGTCGAAAAAACCTTTTCAAAATTTAAATAAAATTGGGAAAAGTCCAGTTGAGAGTTAATTTGAAGTGAGACAAAACGGAAGGGAACATACGACATCAAATTTAATAACTAAAAGTGTGGGGTGACTAAAAATGTGAACAGCAGAACTTTTCGGACATACACGCAGTATGACACGGCAATGGTTAAGTAGCCACCAACAATTACACAATATCAGTAATTTTATTTCAAAGCGCTATAAATACATTTAAATGGGGATTTAAATAAGAATGAATGAATGTGCGTAGCAAACTGGGTTGTCTCATTATTATTATGATTATGATTAGAATCCTAGATTGTTAGCTATAAGTAATACAACAAGTTTTTTTTATGTATAACAAACAAATGAAGAAAGAGAAATTAACAATGAATTAACGTAAAAGTAAATATTTAAATGAATGTGAAATAAATAGTAATTTTTAAAGATAATGAGTAATACATAAATTAAAGTTATTATCCAGCAGTTATTATTGTTGTAACGTAAAAGAAATTGGTGTTGTGGGAGTTCTGATATCATTTGACGATAAAATAAGATAACAATAAAATGTGTTAATTAGACATAAAAATGTGTTTGTCATTGCACCGCCTGTTGTTTTCTCTCTGCCAAAGTACATCAGACGACACCTTGGTACATTACCTTTAAAGGTAAGTAATACGAATTTACAGATTTTAATCACCTAATTAACTTGTAGTACTTCATCTTAAACATGTCAACTCTGCAGTGTCTTTACAGCTTTCTGACCAAAGCTTGTTGAATTGTTTTTTGTTACCATTTTATACTTCCACATAGTGGCATAACTTGTGGAGGGTCGGGGATCAGGGCATCAATCCCCCCGAGCTATTAGAATTTTCAGCAAAATTTTATAATCACTTAATGCAAGTCTATTACTAAGCCAGTTTTGTGTGTTAAAATACGGCTTATAAATAATTTTAGAAACAAAAGAAGTATATTTATAAACTATATGTATATTTGTATAAGTATATATGTAAATTAAAAAAATAAAGGGGAGTCCAACCCTAAAGCTAGTCTCACCCCCTGACCAGGAACATCTAGTTATGCCGGTGCTTCCACAAGTCAATTGCACATATGGTTGTGTGTGTGTGGAAACTCTGAACACCTGAAACCAGGTACCTGATTATCTGACATAGCATTCAATAACTTCTTGGATTTTATTGTCCATGATGTGGCTGTATATTAAATAATGTGTATTTCTATGTATTACACTATGTATTTCCAGCTACGGAGCACTAAATTTTAAGTAAAATTTACTTTATACATTTACCTGAGATGGCACTAACAATTTTTATCTAAAATTAGCGTTTGTAGTCAGAAATAGTACATTATACATGTTATGCTTTTAATTTTTTCTACAAATTTATTAATAAATTCATTTTGTTTACTTTTACACTTGCAGCTATTGTAGCCGCCATGTTGGCTAGTACCAACTCAAACTTTTTACTCACCGTGTCCAGGGTCTCATTGGATGAGCTGAAAATAACAAGATGGTTGCTTTGAAATGATTTACTTCAAATCTACTTGTATTTACGCAAACTTATATTTCTTCATTATTTGGTTTGGCTTTTGTATATTAATGACAATGACAAAATTACTCCCTCCATCTCTTACACTTTTACTATTACAACATGAATACCATACATTATTTATTTTAACATCAACCTTTCTTCAAGATATTATTGCAAATTAACTTGTTAAACATTAAAACAGATGCTGAAAAATACTAAACTACCTTCTTTTAACGTAAACCAGTGCTTTTTTAGATATTAATTAGGTACCTCCACACACACACTCACGCAGTTTCACACAGTACATTCTTTTTATTTTTTGATTCCCCTTTTCGAGCTCATATTTTTCTTTTTTAAGTATATGTAATTTAGATGACCATTTTTATTATTTATAGAATTTGGATTTTATTGATATTTGTTTGTTACTTATCTGGCCATCCTCCAAACGACTCCCCTTATACCACGCACTAACTTATCGCCGAACTGTCATATTACTTAGATTTCCTCACTGCCTCTACTTGGTTGGTATAATACTGTTTTAGAGCAAAATATATCAAAAATTTTCACATTTCTAAGTTGCGGTGTGATGCGGGCGCCCGCGAGTTACGTTTCGGAACTTTTATGTGCTATTCGCACTAGATGTTATTGCAGACTGGGAAGCAATGTACTACGTTATTTCCTGAGGTGGTAGGGGGATCACGTGACCAAGTCTTATTGTCTTCTGAATATGATGAACCAGTTTTTAAGTATATGAAAAATATATTGTACTAACCGTCTGTGACTTCTCGTATATGATGTCCTTTCCTATTGCGACATGTTTCGAGACACTTGTCCCATTTTCAAAGCATACTTTAATAACTCAATCAATTCGTGTATACTCTTGATATCTAGTTTTTTGGTATTTGTGAGGTTCTTCTTCAGTATCTGTAGAGTTTCGGATATCGGTATATTTGTATATAAGTTAACGATATCGAGGGACGCCAGTTTATATGAAGGTTCGATTTTTAGTTTTTTAACCTTATCAACAAAGTCAATGCTATTAGTTAAGCTGTAGTTATTCTTCAATATTATATTGTTTGATTATGTTGTGTAGTTTTTTAGTAGTTTTATATCCCGGGGCAGTGGTAAAATTCACTAACGGTCTTATAGGGGTACTTTCTTTGTGTAACTTCGGTAATCCTGTTAATAAGGGCACTTTTGCGTTGATAGGTTTCAAATACCTCCTAGTCCGTTCATCAAATAGATGTATGCATTTATTTATACATTGATTTAGACTTTTAGTATATTGTTCTGTAGGGTCAGAAGTTAATCTAACTATGTTATTGTCTGCTATAAAATCTTGTATCTTTTCATTATAAGTATTCGTGTCCATGATAACAACAGTGTTGCCTTTGTCTGCTTTAGTAGCTAAAACATGATTATCAGTTAATTTCTTTTTGAGATTAACTAGAGTTTTTCATTCTTTGTTATAATTGGTTGAAAAAACAGAGTGAATGTTCTTATTGATGTTATGTCTTCCAATAATCTTATTAAACTTGTCATTTATTAAAAACTGCATCTTATTTTGTTCTTGTTGGTCAGATATCGCTTTGACAACAGTTTCGGCATTTAAAATTTCTGCAATAATGTGTTTGTGGCTAAAATTGGATGTATGTAATGGTAAATTATATTTCAAACCTTTATTTAGTAATTCAGTTTTGTCTGAGTTTAATTCGATGGAAGTTAAATTCTGTAGTCGTATATAGAATGTTTGTTTTTGTTTAATATCATCAAATGTATGTAATTGATCGTTCGTTAATTTTTGAAGTTTGTTTGCCTGTGTGATACGCATGCGATAAGTAATCTGTTGTATATCTCTGTTTATAAAATCAAGATAGCATTCTATTGCGACAGGGTGTGTGTTATCTAGTAACCTCAAATGTATTTTATATAATTTTGAGTTTAAATATGCTTTTTTGATGTGAAGAGATTTTAATTCCTCCTTAATTCTATATATTTCGGCATGTTTCTTAGTTTTTCTGTCAGCAATACTTGAGCATTTTATATGTATGGTAGCATAGTTTGGTGTAACACCATATTTCAAACAAGATTTATTAAATTTGATATGCAAAATAGTTTTGTGGAGTTGGGTTTTAACGTTTTGAAATTCTCGTACTAGATTTGTTCGACTAACTGTATTCATATTTAGTAGGAATAAACCTGTTTTAGTACCAAGCCACGTGTCCGTTAACTATATGAAAAATATATTGTACTAACCGTCTGTGACTTCTCGTATATGATGTCCTTTCCTATTGCGACATGTTTCGAGACACTTGTCCCATTTTCAAAGCATAAAATTTGTAGCACATAATTCACTGATATACTTGTCAAACGTTAAAATCCATGCATTATGATGACCACAAATAGCACATTTTAACACAACGAACTATATTATGTTACAACAAAAATAATATAGTTCGTTATGTTAAAATGTGCTATTTGTGGTCATCATAATGCATGGATTTTAACGTTTAACAAGTATATCAGTGAATGATATGTGCTACAAATTTTATGCTTTGAAAATGGGACAAGTGTCTCGAAACATGTCCCAATAGGAAAGGACATCATATACGAGAAGTCAAAGACGGTTAGTACAATATATTTTTC
Source organism: Magicicada septendecula (assembly GCA_034769895.1). Lineage (NCBI taxonomy): Eukaryota > Metazoa > Arthropoda > Insecta > Hemiptera > Cicadidae > Magicicada > Magicicada septendecula. The sequence goes on along the minus strand of CM068367.1, from coordinate 28,300,104 downwards.
ATATAGTTAACTGACACGTGGCTTGGTACTAAAACAGGTTTATTCCTACTAAATACAGTTTTAAAGGCGAGGCGAATTACGCACTGCATTCCAAGTGACGTCTTTACAGGCTTGGCTGTTATGTAACTGGTGACTTCATTGGTCAAAGTTCGTTTGGCTAAATATAATCGTTTTTGCGTCTACAATGTTGACCTTGATACAATTTCCTGCACGTGCCTGCGTTGTTACAAAACTCTACCATTATTATTTATACTTTTGAATTAACAATAAAATTTATATTTGTTCCCCCCCCCCCAAACCACTATGTGGACTGAAATGTCCCGTTACATACATTACACATTCAACTGTCTGCTGTATGTGAGCATAAGCATGAACACACAGACATGTGCATTTGTGTTGTTTTGTGTGTGTTTAAACTTTCATTCATACTGTCTATAATATTTCAAAATTTTCAAGTAGCAACTGGTGCTAGAAGTGTGTATGTGTGTGTGTGTCGGTGTGTGTGTATATATATATATGTATATTATAATGATACCAAGTATAACTGTAATAAGAATAGTAAATTTATGAGTAGTTAAAATTTCATGTTTATTGTTTAAAAAGCATTATAAATAATAAAACATTGTTAATAATCTCCGATCAAGATATCACTCATTATTAGGTGTTTATCTCTTAAGCTATACGGTATTACACACATTTAAAACACTCTTACATCTAGACATGTTAATAATCTTAATCTAGACATTTATTCAAATTGATTTAATAAAAGAAATAAAATTTAAATGTAATTAAGTTTTATTTTAATTGAATTCATTTAAATGAGATCTGCCCTCAGCTTGCTCAGTCTTTACCAATGTTTTTTAAAAATAAATTTAAAATTATATTAATTATTCTTAGACTGGCATTTGTTTCATATTCAAAATTTAAATTATTCTTTTCTACAAAATTCAAATATCAAATCATTTCAATTAGTTTTCTTTGATAAAAAAAAATACTATCTCAAAATTAAACTCTTTTTTTTCTTCGATATTTATCTATATGCGATCGCTCATTCTTACGACTAAAACATTTACATAAGACTCTATTACATTATATATATTAATTATAAACTTTTTTTGTTTATTTAATTATTGTCTCTTTATATAGTCTTTATGAGCTCTTTAAAAAAAATCATTTATAAATGCATTATGCATGTCACCTCGAGTTTTGATGACCTTACGACTTATTGACGTGGTCCAGCATTGTCCAGAGTTGGGTTGCCGTTACTCCTGGCTTGGCGTGGTCCTGGATATGTCCAAAGTCCAGCGTCATTCTCCAGCAGTGGGTGATCCGTCCCAGAGAATTAATATCAGCTGTGAGGTGGATCTCATTCGGCTGTTAGGCGTCTAAAAACCATCTCCTAACGTCCAGCATCTCGCGTCGCTCTTTGTAGCTTCTCTGTAGATACTCTTGCTGACTTAAATGGTCCCGGTACTCGACGCTTCCCGTAATAGTGTAAACATAATTACTGGAAACGTCTTTATTCGTTCGTAGATGAGACTTATAACAAAATAAAACTGTTCTGCCGACGGACAGCGTGTCCGACTGCCACTGTCTCTTGAAAAGAAGCGCAGGGCTTCCAGTCGAACCCTTAATTTATAACCCCTCGAGATTCCGCACCTGTTGGTTCCGAAATTGTCCTGTCGAGACCTGCAGATCACATGAGAGCCCCCACTCCCGAACCTTTTCATATATTTGCAATTTTCTGCAAATGGCAATGTTTTGTAAGGAATCGAGATAGCACAAATCATAGATAATTTGATTAAGCACTCGCTGTATTAATTTGAGCGGCTTAGTGTAATTTGCGTATTTTTGGCACACTTTATTTCGCACTGACTTCGCGTAGTGTGTCCTACTAACGTCATTTTCTTACTGTGGATAACTATAAAATTTACACACACTTTGGAGCCTTTTGTTTGTTTATACACTAATTAGTTTTCACACAGTGAATTAAAATAATTATTTTAGTAATTAATTGGGGAGGGTTACTGGGATTCCTGTCTGTACATGCATTACTAACACACACAAGAGACACGCGTAACACATACAATTGAGCAGGTGTTCCTTGCCTGTTGGAACAGGTTAATTTCTCCCCTAGTGTAACACTGAAACATTTTTACAATCCCAGACATGTCCATTTACCCCAAACTTATAATAATTTTACAAATTTTACATTTATTTAAATCAATGCACAATACAGTATATGGCTCATTATAATATATATATTATAATGAGAAAAGGTGTAATAGGTGTAATGTTTAAAATAACAATAACATGTCTTTAAATCATATCGACTTTGTAAAAATCATTCCAAATTTATTAAATAAAACTTCCAAAAATTACGAATTAAAATTTTGTCATTATTCGCATAATATTATTCCTTTGTGTGTGCTCATCATACACACAATTATTGGTACTATACAAATAACATTATACAAACATTCATAAATATAATACACAAGACATAAATTTACATGTATAAATAAAAAATTTTATAATATATAATGTTCTCTTGACTTGCTCAGATTGTCTATTTCTTTTTAAATTCCATATATTTTTTTTATTATATTATTACATATGAATATTGTGTTCTTGAAATATTAATTAATTTTGTAAATGTTAAATATCATTTTAAATTACTACAAATTAACCAATTAAATATTACAATTCTTATTTACACTATTAAAGTTATCATTGTTTCTTCACTTTTTAATGTTTTTTTTTATGAATCGTTGGTTGACGAGTAAAAATGGTTTTATGTCACCTTATTTCTGTGCAGTGATGCTCAGTGATTCCTTGTCATGATCCTGAGTCCTGTGTCCTGTGTCGATCCTCCGTTGTCATCTGATCCTCCTGGAGTCCATTCTCCGGTCCTACTGATCCACTCAGCCTTCAGATGACTTGTACGGTACTGGGATATCGGCCTTGGATGCTCCTCTGTAGGGCATAGCCTTTGGTTGCCGCTGTGTTACAACAAAAAAGAGATCGAGCCGGTGGTGCTCGCATGTTTATACTGTCGGGCACAAAAATTATGTTTCAACCATTCTGTGCACAATTTATATTGTTGTAGTTTGTCGAGCGTCCCTTTACAGTTTTGATTATATTTCATACTTATTTTAATTTTAATCGCAACATGCGAAGTCTTGTTTATTACTCAATGTTCATATGATCGGTAATTTTTTATGTGTAATTGTATGTTAACAGTTTTTCTATAATTTAATTGTTCTTGGTTCTATTCACTTTTATTTACACTGCATTAATATGTATTATTTGTTTTGCACTAGATTTTGCACATTTTCATGTCTTTATATTATTAATTACGTCTTTATATTATTAATGTTTGTTAATTTTGAACAAGCGCCATTTCCACACCCGACGTTTGGGTTTTGGGGGGTTTGGGTTTGGGGGGGGAGTTCTGTTGCAGTTATTCGGCACTGCTGCCAAATACAACAGATGTCTATACTAATTTAAATGTAGTAAACTTTCAAATATTCGCACGACCGCAAATTACTTGTTGATCGGTTAAAGTTTCTTTGACGTCATGCCACGTTTCGTGTACTATCGGAGCCATTGGCTCGTCAAGATCATGTTAGTAGAACAGCAGACCGCCCTGTGAGCAGAGCCACCCGTTCAGCTCCTTTTAAATTGGAAGCCTCGAATACCAAGTTCAAAGCTTGGTTCAATGAACAGGAGTAAGAGAATAAGAATATTGCATTTGGTGTAGCATTTTTTCACACGATCTCCCCGAATGGACACAGCAGCAGTCCATAGCATGCGTTGAGGGATACGCGCCCGTCGCGACCAGCAACAGCAGGCTATGAGCGAACCACTCCGGATTACCAAGTAACAGTTAATCTTTAACTACATTCAGCGGAACTTACAGTACAAATTACTAATAAAAGAAAAACAGACTAGATTTCCCACCTTATGTGATATGAACTAAATTTCTTTACAAGTATCTTGTGATGCATAACAGTGTTTAAAAATTTTATGAACAATTCATAGCGCTTGTATGTTGTACTTTACATTTTGTAAACTAGTGTTGATTTATGGCATCATTGTGTTCTCAGTAATCGAGTAATACAGTTTTAATTAATGCAATTATTAAATTTTAGTAAACAATTTGTTCACCATTTAATCATTTCTGTATTTAAATTATTCAAAGTTAAATTGACTCAGTAGTTGACCTTTTCGCAACTCACTCACGATTACTTAAAATTTTGAGGCTTATTTTATTGTAAAGTAAACGGGTCGAAGTCGACTCTGCTCACTAACTGGTTGTACTGATTTATTTTTTTACACACCTCCCCCTTTTTGGGTATTTGTGTTAGACATTAAGGCTGTTTTAGACGTATTTTGTAATATGTAAATTGACATAAGTAGTAGTAAGTATTTTGAATATTTTTGGTGTATTTTGTGTTACGTTTTATGGGGCTCAGCAGTGTAACGTGGCACAAAAGAATCAACGATGTTTATCGTATTCAACAGGAAGGGCAGTGAAAGTTCAAGGTCGTCCACCTAGATCGCCTGGCTAAGTATTACTTCAGAGATGGTTTGCCAGTTCGGGACAAACAGGCTTAAGGGTGGGGCAGTGTTACGACATCACAGAACAATCAACGTGTTTCTCGAACATTCGAGAGGGATCTGGAATGTAATGCGGTGGCATACGTGACTCTTTACGCATTTGCTAGACTGTGTCAGAAGCCAAGCGAACTGTGTCAAGGCCGCAATTAATTATGCCATACACACTGACGCTAATACGTAGTATGGAATAATCTAGTAATTTGGGGCGGTATAAATACCAGTACTCAACGACATTCAAGTCAGTATAGTTGCGATATATTTTACAGTGCGGTTCGAGTTATTATCCGGCGATATTACTGTGTGCGTTCAAGTGGTTATTAGTGAAGTGTTGCGTTTTATAATCGGGTGGTATAATTGTAATACAATTGTGTTTAATATTAGTTGACATTTTATTACTTGTGAACAATTTTTATTTGATTTGTTGTAAAAGACTGTGTTGTTAATTACGAACTGTTTAACCGTGAAAATTAAAGCTGGTGATTAGTGACTTAATTGGTGTCTTGTATTTTGTTTCCACTGTACCTATGACGATCATGTAGATCGTCATAACAATACTTTTTCATTACATTAATGTTCATACTGTAATTTTTTACTTTATCATTTTGTAAACAAAGTTTTTTTTTTTAACCATTGAGAATACAATCAAACCAAAAAAGTAAAACACAACATTTTCATTATTTTAATAATGTATATAATTTTATTTGTTTTCACATAATCCATTGCCCCTTCTTCTGCTTTTATATTGATACCAAATTCTGCAGTAGAATTCTTTGTCGATACCAATATGTTATAAAACAATTTTTGTAGTGTAAAAAGAGTTTGTGTGAACTCAGTTATATCTGTAGCTACTTAATAATTAAAAGCAACATTTTCTGTGTAGTTAATTTCTAACAGTTTATCAGAAAATACGTGCCATGTAAGTAAGAATATTACTGATTAAATTTATATTATTGTACTCAGCGTGGAGGTAAAAAAAGATACAATTATTTACAAATTTAAAAACTAGATGGTAACATTCATAACATTATCTTCAAACGCTTGATAATTATTCCACAGTACACAATCTAAAAGCCCATGACTTACATTTAAAAGAAAATGTGTTTATTGTTTAGACATTTAATTTTATATTAAAGTAGAAGGGTTTGGTAACAAATAGTAATAACAGGTCGACGTACCATACCAAATGTTACAAATGTTTATGTATGAATTCATATTGGATTTTGTTGTCTGTAACATGTCCGAGTACCAAAATTACATGTATATACTCTTTTACGATAATAAAACAATGTTTTAGAAAAATGTGTAAATATGTGTGTTTATGTATATTGTATTGCTGTAAAAATGGACAACAGTACATAATAATAAAATAGTTATTTAGGAAAACTCAGGGATAAATTTAGTAATATTTTTGGATAAACAGTAAAATTGTAAACAAAAAACTAGTTAGAGGTAATCTAAGGTATTGGAATTGTATGATACAGCACAGAGTGCAGAAAATATATGTTGTACTATTAATGACAATTATAAGAGATTATAATAAGATTAGTTAAACATTAAAATAAAACCAAATGTTAATAATGTTATAATATATAATAGAGACAAATTAAGATGAGTAATGTAAAAAGTCAGAGAAATGTAATAATAGTAATTTGTAACATTATATAGTTGTTTAAGAGGATTATTTTGAAAGTATGTGACAAATTTAATGATGTATCACCAAGGCCAAGGTGAATGGTTATAATTTGATTGTTTTAAATGTAAGAAAAAATTGATTTAGTCTATTTTTGAGTATTAATAGAATACACATCTTGGTGAGAGTTTATGTAACATATTGAAAATTTATTAAGAAGAATTAAATTTGTATAAATAATAAAAGAAGAAAGTCTAATTGTATCAGCCTGAGGAGAAATGTAACAAGTCAAAAGTGCCATTTTTTTTGTATTTTGTGAAAACTTCTGTAAGGGAAGGCAAATTGTACTGTGAAGAAAGGGACCATGTCATAACAGTGTTTAGGCTATAAATTGCAAGATGGAGCTAGCTGTACTACGGAGGAAGGGATCAAGTCACTGACATGATCCCTTACTCGTCAGTACCATAATTTTGGTTTGGAAGTTTGCAATGCCTAACATGGCTAACCTGTACATTGTTATACCTCATGCACTTGAAACCCACATTCACGCACGCGGAGTGGTTATTTGAGGTTAAAAAATTTATCTGTTGTAAAGTTTTTACTTGAAGTGTAAGTTCTGTTTTTTATTTGTGATTATATTGTGCTGAACTATGGGAAAGTTTAAAACATCAAAGAGAACAGAAACTAAAATAGCTATTTTGAAAGTGACTGAATACAAAAGTGCATATACTGGGAAGGTTGTTAGTGCAAAAAAGACTGGACCTGATTGTAAATGCTGCTTAAAATGTGTGTCTAGTATTAATGAAGAGCCTCAAAGCAAAATTTTAAGTGAGTTATTGCATATTGAAAACAAAGATGCTCAAGATATTCACCTACAGCGGTTAATTGAGGTTAGTACAATAAAACAAAAGCGTCCTAGAATAGATAAAGGGAAACACAGCTAGCCAAAAACTGCTACTTTCAATTATTTTGTACTTTATGAAAGTGAAAGAAAAAAAAGTTTGTCAAAAGGCTTTCATTAGCTTGCATGGTATCTCTAAGAAATGAGTTTATAGGTTAGCAAAGCTTCTCCACCTTTGGCAAAACCCCACAAGATAAAAGACGCAGTAATCCTAACCGTGCTAAAATTTCTGAGCACATTACAATTAATAAATGAGCATATAAGTAGTTTTCCTGTCAAGAAATCCCATTACAGCAACCGAGAAACAGAATATATTGACGCTCGTTTAAATATTAAAATTATATATGATCTTTTCATAAAGAAATATCCAGATAGTGATATTAAATATGACTTTTTTCGAAAATACTTTTCAGAAAACTCTAAACTTAGGTTTGGTAGACCTCAAGTGGATGTTTGCTCGAAGTGTGAAGAGCTTGGAGCAAAAATTAAGAATACATTTTTGTGTGACAGCGTTAAACATGCAGCAGAGGCTGCCCACAAAAGAAGAGCTGATACATTTTATAAATCAATGCAAGAAGCTAAAGAGAGATGTTCACACAATGAAAGTGTTGGAGCAATTGCATTTGACTTCATGCAAATCTCCCTCTGCCCTCAATCCCTGTACAAGAAATTTTTTACATGCGCCAGTTATGGATTAATGCCTTTAATATACATGACCTAAAAACTGGTACTTGTGTAATATATCTTTACCATGAGGGTCAGGCTAGAAAGGGTGCAAATGAAGTTGCCTCTTTTTTGTCTCATTATATTAAAAACTTTATGCCTAAAAATGTGACAGAGTTAAATTTGTTTTCTGACTCTTGTCCTGGACAGAATAGAAACCATACTGTCCTGAGACTGTGTTCTGGATTAGTAAGTACTGGGAGCCTACACAAAATAGTGTACAAATTTCCTGAAAGGGGGCACTCTTTCCTGGCATGTGACCGAGACTTCGGTGTATTTAAAAAGAAAATAGCAAGATCTGATCGGATACACACTCCAAGGGACTACTTGGAAATAATTTGTAACGCTAAATCAAATATGTTTGTGTGTATGGTGGACAGTAGTTAGATTTTTGATTTTGATAAATGGTGGCTGAAATACTTCAAGAAAACTGTTTTTTCTGTAGAGACAAATACAGCAGAAACGCCTAGAAATAAAAAGCAGTCTTTTATGCCTATTCGTTTCAAAGAATTTAGTTTTAGTTCTGATGAACCTGGAGTTGTTGTTGCTCAACCATATATTAATAGCTGTGTAGTTCATACATTCCGACTTGGGAAACCTAATCTGTCTGTCATTTCTTTGGAACCAACACGAGCATATCCCGACAATGGTGTGCCAATTAATAACAAAAAATAGAAGACATTAAAAAGTTGCAAAAGTACGTGGAATGCAACGTAGAATCTGTGAACGTTTATCAAGAAATAGCTGCATGAAGTGGTACTGATGCAGAAAATGAAGAAAATTAGTATCAAACAGTGTGTTATGGTTTTATATATTTCTGAATCATTGTTATTATTAACTTTTCAAAAACAATGTGCTATTTTTCTGATATGACCTGATGTAAAGACTCAAATTAGTAGTCATTGTTTTAGATTGTGATAAAGGTTGAATTTTGTGTATTTAAAGTTCACAATCATTGACATTTTTTACTTTACTTAAAAACACAACTCTTTCGGATGCAAGGAATAAATTTTAGTTTTAGTTAATGTTTTAGCATTATCTACAATAACGTTTTTTTACATTCAGATAAATGTTGTACTGTGTTTTTACTTGTTCCTGAATTTATTGATATTTTTTACTAACCTGATGAAAAAGGCTCTAGTTTAGTTTGATTAGTCTTTAGTTTTAACTTAAATCCTGTCATAAGATTGTCATTTTTCCAAATTTTTACAATATGGAATTTGTAATAAATGTAGCCAATTTTTGCTACACAAATATTTATTTCGATGGATAAATGATTGTACTAAACAAATATAATATTTTTAAGTATTAAGTAAAGTCTATTGCATTTATGATTTCGGTAACCAGTTTTCTTTAAACTCGATTCTGACACTGAGGAGGAAGGAAACATGTCAACAAAAATTAAAACCAAATTCTGGTCACATAAAAGACATTTAGTTCAAAATACATTAAAAAACAATTTAGTGCTATCATAGTGAATTCACACACAAAAATTGGACAGGATAATATAAAATGTGTGAGTTTAATTTAATTGTTTCTTCCTCCTGAAAAGTTGCAAAAAATGACTTGTTCCCTTTCTCCTCAGCCTGATTCAATTTCATATTTAATCTTATACACATCAGAGAGAGAGAGAGAGAGAGAGCTATGTCCCAATTATAAATTAATAAGCAGAATTGAGAACTGTAAAAGTACTTTAAAAGGAAAGGAATTAATCTTGTAAAGAATCTTGGGACAATAGGCCAAAGAAATCTAACCTATTCTGAATTTGTAACGGAGTTTGTAAAATATTATAATTAAAAGAAGTTTAATGAGGAATGCTATTAAAGGTTTAGTGTAAATTATTCACAGTACCATCTTCAAAAGGTAATCTACTACTGGTCGGTGTTGTAATCCCAAATTGGAATAAAAACAAACTTGCGTGAAGCCTAGTCATCCAATTCACACACACAAAGTGAAATAATTAACAATTAAGATACGTAACACACGAACTTCTACTAAAACACGAATAATAATACCAAGAATTAATTGACACTTAAATACACAAAGAAGAGGATAATATAATATATTTTACTAGCAAACAGTGGAACAAATTGTATGAACAAGGTTAATACTGTTCGGAGCGACCTCTATGCTGCTGACAAATTGTAAGTGAACTACAACAGTACGAGAATTGAAGTTGGCGCAGTTTGGAAGAGTGGGGATTCAAACGATTAGCATTCATACGGTATATTATCTCAATATTATTTATTAAAATTTTGTTAACTATAGTTATTTGGCACTGACTAAAGAAAATAATTAATTAATTACAATATTAAATAACCTAAATAGAAATATTAGTTGTCTACCCTGAGATAGAGTCTTCATGATCACATATTTAATACAAATAACACATTAAACATTATACACATACTAAAATAATTAGACAACGCGTAATTATCACTCAAACAGAGGGGCAATTACCAAACAGACAGATAATTACAGCACAATATATGTGTACTATGTATGTTCATATGTATGCATTTATATATTATGTATATAATATACATATCTATATTTCGTTTATGTATGTATATAACAAACTGCGTTTACATTTGAAGATTTGTGATCATTTGGAAGGAAATATAGGAATAATGGAGTGAAAGTGAAAACCAGGAAGAGGGAGAGTACCAGAATGGACCCAGAAAATAAGCGTGAGGAAAAGAGATTACAAAAGGAAGTAACGCAATGATTTTAGAAGTGACAGAAGTTCAACACAAGTAAAAAAAGATTTGAAACTTTTATAAACCAGTTTTGTTTCTCATTGCTGACTTTTGTGTATATTTGAACAAATAGAAAAACATTTATATTTTGAAAATGTTAATATAAAAGGATTTCAATATTCTATTAATTGTATTTTCTGAACACCTACATTTTATATGAATTCAAAATGCATGCGTGTGGGTGTGTGTAGTGCGTGTGCATGCGTTTTTATTCACGTGCGCATAATTTTGCACAGTACGTACATATATTACATTATACAATGAAAATATGAGCGTATTTTTTTTTATTTTACATTGTTGAACATTTAAAAACGATATATTTTTAACAAGTACGTACGGTCTATAAAGAAATTAAATTACGAAGATATTTAACACAACCTAATAAGAGTCTAACAAGTATACTTTACCCTGTTAAAAAAATAAAAGTAAGAAAACAAACATAATCATGAAAAAATGTACTACGTTTAGTTTTCTCAATTAAGTAGTTCAGATTTTAGCCGCTAGGTGGTATAGGTATTCACTTTCTGTCATACATATAAAAAGCGGGCGTATTTATAAATTTTAATAATTATAAAATTATTCTCTCTCTCTCTCTCTCTCTCTCTCTCTCACTCTCTCTCTCTCTCTCTCTCTCTCTCTCTCTGAGACCTCATTTATCCACCTTAGTTTGTTAGTTTGGGTCAGCTTCTTTCCTTCAGCCACCGGACCGATATAAGACAAAAGGCTTCATCCATCACCAGGAAAGATTTCTCCATCACCCTCCTGGTTCTTCCAGTAATCTCCAGATCATTAAGAAACCCCTATACTGACTTTCAGGCAGGAAGCAAAATTTAGAAGATTATATTCTCAATTACTTTAAATAAAAACTAACAAGTAGTCAAATATGATACATTTCCAAGCTTGTAAGTACAATACAGGATATATTTATCATCTTTAATAACTCTCCTGGACGTAAACACATTTTTCTTTTAAATATACAAACATTTAATGTATTAGAGTTTAATAGCTTTAAAGCTTTAAAAGATCGGATATACTTTTCCTTTCAAACTCTTCACTACTGTACAACACAATAATTTCGTTTTATAAACGCACACTGTCAAAGAATTTGCCAAATGTTTCCAAAAGGCTTTAAAAAGGATAATCTTCAAACCGTGTATACAAGTGATTGTCAATGTTATCAAAACGGTCACAATAAATTAGTTCACATTCCTTCTCTGTGATGGCTCCCCTCCTACAGATAGAGTTTGCTGAAAAACGCCTTCAAAGTCATCACGGAGAGATACTATACTTTGTCTAGTTTCTGCAATTTTCTTTCGGCAGTACAAAATGTCACTGGCTTGAGTCTGTCATCCTATATATGACAATATTTTATCGAAAGTATTTTGTCTCTAACACTGACAAAAATTCACTAATGGGAGCTAAAATATCAGACTCAATCTCTTCAAGGTGATCTAACGTGGCATTGAATATGTCACACAATTGACGGCTGTTCCTGTACATGGTATTTACAAGTCTAGAGGAATAATTCCACCTCAGTGGGCACAGATCGGGTCATAGCTGCACAAACTACAAAAATTAAGTCCGTTTCAGAGATCTCGAAAAATGGCTGCAATACCACTAAGTATGTTACAAAATATTTTGCACTCGGGTATTTGCCTAACACTTTGAGACACAACAAGGTTTAAAACATGAGCATATCAATGGACAAAGAGAGCTTGCAGATTAGTTCTTTTAATTATGGTCTCTACTCCAATTAAAATATCCCCATAGTTGCCGCCCCATCGTAGACTTGAACAACTAGTTTTTCACTGCATTCAAATTCAGTCAGGAAACTGACGAGTGAGCGTTGCAATAGCCTGGGCATGTCAATCACAACTTATGTCATTGGACCCTAAAAATCTCTCTTTTACTTCTCAATTATACGAATAATGCAAAACTATAGAGCACTATGGTTTATTTGAAATATCTCTGGTTTCATCAACTAGATTTAACCAGAGCGGATATCTTCGATTTAAGTTGGTTATCTAATGCAGTTTCTATTCTACTCTGACCGGAAGCAGCAATACACAATGATGAAGGAAGATGATTCACAGTAATTTTATGGCCAGCAATAAATTCAACTAGATTTCCTAAATGTTTGAATCCAGTCTTGGTCCAGCTAGTGTTCCTGTCCTTTCCAAGCAACAAACAATACCTGTAACGGGACATTTTGTGCCTAATTTTGGGGTAATAAAGAAATTTGTATTTTTTAATAAAGCAAATAACATTTTTCGATAATTGGGACAAAACGTAAACAAAGGTATATTTATTGGTAGCGACGGTAGCGACAGTGGTAGCACTGCTGGTGACATTATACATGAAAATTATTGAAACGACAAAATCAACAAACCGCAGAAACTGTGCCAAGGGCAGCTTCAAGGACATGCAAACAGTGTAAACAAGTTATGTAACTGAGCATCAGGCGATGTTACGTCAGAGCCTAGCCTAACGGTGGAATGCAGTTATGAAACAAGAACAGTATGCTGGCGTAGGAATACGAACCTCGGAACAATAAGAATTGGACATACAACCACGGCGACTTTATAAAATAGTGCCGTTTGCCTAGCCCAGTCTAACTTCACCACTCGCGCGAGTGACATACGTAAAAGTTCCGGAACATAAATCGCGGGCGCCCGAACCTTATAAAATGTGACTAATATATCAAAATTTTGTTTTAACAATAGCTATACCTATAAAAAAATGTGATTAACAGTATTAAAGTAAATACAGTTCGGAAATTATGCTTTAAATGAAAGTGCGCACGAAAGCAATGTGACGTCTTCTGGACTAGAATTCGGACTCAATGCCAGATAAGTTCTTACAAGGATATACTCAAAACTATCAAAATTTATTATTTTCAGAAACTAAAATCGATGGGGCAAATTAAATAACATATGAGTTTAAGGGGAATATCTGAAATGGGTTGCATGTGAGAGTGTGTGTGAGGGTCTTGCTTAATTATATATTAAACTATGAAGTGCTGGTTTACGTTTTAAAATTGATCTTATGTTTATAAAATGTATTTATGTCTATTCTAAAGAGAAAATCATGCATAATAAATGTTATTATTGTCTTTCTATAAGATCGTAACAAAGTAGGAGAAAGTAAGGGCAGTATTTGTCTATATAAAATTTGAAATTATGTTAAGGGCTATATTTTCATGTTTTCTTTTGTAGTGTGAAAATGAATTAAAATAGGTGGGATGGTAATTCAGTTGTACTTTCTTAAATAACCAGTTCTGCACTTCCCGTTCACTGATTCGAACCTTGGTGAGTAAAACCTTAGGTTGGTAATAGACAACATGGCAGCTGTAAGAGTCGCAAATTAGTAAAAAAATAAGATCAAAATCTATTTATGAATTTTATAACAGTAAGTAATAGCACAAATGGCGCCCGGAACTGAGGGACAATTTTATATAAAGAAATTTATATAAAATACGGCCTACTGGGAGAGCAGAATGGTTGTTTGAGGTACGTACAAAGATAAGGTTATGTTATGATTATGTGTAGTAGGGGTGAGTAGAATATTAATAAGTATGTGCTATATATAGTAAGATTTTACAAAGAAATATATCTAAAAGATTTTTAAAAAATGGCAGATAATAATGAGATTAGCCTCTCTGACAGTCAGACCGACTCTGGTATTCAAACAGAAGCAAGGTCATTAGACGAGCAGAATGTAGAAATATCTGTAATTAGTTCGCCGGGAGCGATTTCTACTCCCGTACCAAATAAAATAAATACAAGAGAAAAAGAGTTGTCATTAAATGATTTATTTAATCTCATTAACAATAGATTTGATATGAACAATAGCGATTTCAATATTAAATTCAATGAACAGAAAAACGAAATTCAAGAATTTAAAAATAAGGTAAATGAGAAATTAGATATACAGAATACTGAATTAAATAAACGTTTTGACAATAACGAAAAAATTTTCGAGAACAAATTTAATGTGATAAGTACCGATATGAATAGTCGTTTTGACATGAATGATGCTAAGTTTGATGTATTAACTAATTCACTATGTAGTCTGGAGAGTAAGTTGAATGAAATATATAGAGAAACAGAGGAGTCAAGAGAGTGTGTATGTATGGGAGATAGTAATACAAATGAAAGTTGTAATGACAATGTTGTATTAGATAAACAATTAATAAATAATAATGAGGTTGTTGAAAATAATGAGAATAATAATGTAATTGGAAATGTAATATCTGAGAGTACTGATGAGTTTGTGGAATGTGATTATGAGATGTTAATGTGTGTTAATGAGTTAGAAAAAGAATGGAAAGAAAGAGTAGATGAATGTGTAGGGCAGAGGGTAAATTTCCCCCTTATTTATGATGAACCAAGGTGTTCAAAAATGTTATTGTTGAAGGGCAAGAGTCCCTTGTTAATGGAAGATTTAAGTTGTTTCCCCTTTTTGTATGATTTAGTACCCTCTGCATGGAGTGAGAGAGAGAGTGTGTGATATGGTGTTGTGATGAGGGAGATTTAGAGAGAGAGTTGTGTATTGGGAGAGAGATAGAATTATATAAGTTGAAAAGAAATTATAATGAGTTGAGAGAAAGGTTAGGAGGGGTGAAGATAAACAATATAAAATGCTTACCTGTTGAAAGAGAGATAGAGGATTATTTTGATAATACCTTTATAAACAATAAACACTTACCTGATGTAATAGTAGAGGAATATAAAAATGATAAAATAGCTTACCTGACGTTGACCAATAATACTGATGGAGACTGGACAATAATGACTTATGTTGACAAGGCTTATGAAATATTAATAGGGAATAACCCTATAAATTATCATGGTATAATGAATGAAATAAAGTTAATGGATTATTATAATAATGATAATGATAACAAATTGTGTGTGGATAACAATGATGTATGTTATAAATATGTTCGTTATATATATGATGATGGAGGTTGAAATTAAAATGAGTGTATGGACATTGTTAAATATTGTAAATTTTGGTAATGACCTTGCAGACTTGGACATATGAAGTATGGAAAAAATTGAACAGTTAATGACGAATGATTTGTAAATAATTTCGTGAAAGTGATTGTGTGTATATTGATTATAACAAGGGTATAATGTAAACAATGTGTGTAGGTAATTGTTTTAATAATAATAAGATTATTTCAGTAGACTAAATAAATGATAAAAATAATTATGAAGACAATTAATGATTTATAAATTTTGATAATAATTGAAATATGTTGTGTTTTAATGATCAATTGAAGTAAATAATTTGAGATGTTTCAATATTGTGATTGAATGTTATATGTTTGAATTTTTATAATGAATTTAAATTATTTGATGAGATTTCAATTTGATAACAATTAATGAATAAATAAATGTTTGTGGAATGACATAATTGTTAAAATAAATAGATTAATAATAGATTTGAAAATTTTGAGTAATCTAATTTCAGACAAAGATAAATAATGAAATAATGATATATAAAAGAGTTAATGAAAAATTTTAAACAAGAATGTTTATAAGTTTTATATAAATTATTTAAAAGAGAATTGTTTGTTTGATGTGAATGTAACAATGCTAATAATCCAGGGTAATGTCTATTTGTTTATTATGTTATGTCAAGATGTGTGGGGGTCATAGTGTGTGTGGCAGGGAGGTTATCCAGGGGGGTAACGAATTAGAAATTTGTTGTATTTTAATAATGATGACTCGCTACTAAATAATTTTGTTTTGATTTAAAAAAATAGATGCACTACATACTTCCTATATTGTGTTTATTATGTCTTATTGTGTTAATTGCATGTAGTATGTTAGGAATAAGGATTATAAAATATAATAATATGTTTTCAATGTGTTTATAGATTTTAAATAAGAATGAAATAAATTTGTGATAGGTAAAATTTTCAGTGGGTTGCAAAGATAGAAGTTGGGTGATAGTAATTGTTTAAGTCAAACATTAAGTCAGTCCGAGTTGAATATAGATGGGGTATTAAAGAGAATAAGAGATGAAATACATGTAATAGAGAATTTGAGTATAAGTGGAGACACAGTAGTAATGGAGAATATATGTAGAGTTTTGATTGATATATTGATGTTTATAAATGATGATGTTATTTTGTTGTAGTTGAAGTGGGGTAATAAGATTGAGATTTTGGGGATGGCAATTTTGTAGTAGGGGGTAGTGTAATGTGGGAGTCCGCAACATGATGATAAGTTGGGACGGGATTGGGATCGATTTAGTGGGGACGGGGCCGCCTTAGGTAGAATCCAGGGGCCAGATAAGGGAAATGAGTTTTGGGGGGGGGAAACACGTATCCTATGTACAAAGGGTTAGAGAGTATTTTTTTATATATAGAGAGAAGGTGGCGAATTGAGTTAAAGTAGTAAGTAGTTAGAGGTAGAGAAGGGTTAGTAGATTTTTTGATAGAGAGGGGTGTCATACTAGTTAAAGATTTTGTAAGGGAGCGTTAGAGTCATAAAAGGGGTAAGATTATGAGTAAATGCCAAGTTGATAAAGTGAATTATAATGAATAACTGAGAATCACCCAAGTTAATGAAATGGGATAATAAAGGAAATGATGTGGAAAACGAAGATTGTAGTTGAAAAAAATATATATATATGTATCTATATATAATAATTTTTTGAGAACGAATTAATAGAAGTTAAATTGAGATTAAAATGCAATTTTATAGTTTTATATGCAAATTTAATGATGTAAAGTGTGTAAATTTTTAAAATAAAATTGTTTATTTTAAGATAATAATAATGATTTTTATGGGTAAAAACATAAAAGTTTTACCTTATAGCCTGAACTAGTTTTCACTTTTAAAAAGCTTCTTCAGAGGCTGCCGCTGGAAGTACTTTCCATCTTGTTCTTGGTGAGGGAATCGACTTTTGAAGGATCCTTGTTGTGTGTGTATGGGGTGTGATATGTTCGAATAATGTGTGTGATTTGAATTGTGTCTGTTCGTTTAGGATGTCGTTTTTATGTGTTTTCATGTATTTGTATACCTCTGTGGATATTTGTATTCATGTATTCATGCTGTGGATATCCTCTTCTATCCATAATAATCCATAACTTTTGATGGTCTACATTATCAAAAGCTTTTCTAGATTAACAAAAGCAATATGTGTTTCCTAGTTATACTCCTGCAGTTTCTCTATTATCCGTTGTAATTCAAATAATACATCCACAGTCGACCTACCCTTTCTAAAAACCATTTCCTCTTCAAGAAGTAATGCATCTGTAATGACTCTTAATCTCTGATTGAGAATTCTTGTTGTTGCAGTTATTCGGCACTATTGCCAAATGGCTGCAACGACTGCCTATAGAAGGAAGTTTAATATGGGAAGTTTAAATAGTCGCGCAACCAAAAACAATTATCTGTTGATTGGTCAGAGTTCCTCTGATGTCGCACCACATTGATTTCACTAACGCAGCCCTTGCTTCCATTGGATCATGTCAGTCACACGCCACGCTAGTCAGTGAGCAGAGCCACATGTTCGAATCCTTTAAACTGGAAGCCTCGATGACCAAGGTATTTATAATTATTGGGTTATCATAAATCAATACTGGCAAAGAATTATTTTCGTTTATTACCTTTTATAAAAAGAAAACTTGTATATTCTGTAAAAAAACTGTTGACCAACCAAAATGTATCTTGTTGTAATAATTAGCCTCGAGCAAAAGAAAAACTAAAAATTCAGATTAAAAGGAAAAAACAGAGATCGTAAGATTCGGTGTCAGTACTTATTACGTACGATTTGAAGTTGCCATTTTGTACGATTTTGTAATTTTGTAAATTTGTGAACTTGTAATTCATTGCATGAATGAATGTGTGCATGCTAGTTAAACTGTGTGACTACCTAAAGTGTACTAAAAGGTGTGGAACTTTCCGTTCATAGCTTGGTTCAACCTACGGGAGTAAGGAATCTGAACATCAACCCGTTTGCAGCATTTTCCTTTTAAGATCTTCCGGAATGGATACAACATCAGTCCATGACATGGACTGAAAAAAACACGGATGTCGCGACGAGCTGTGGCAGGCTATGAACAGAGCACTTCAAACTACCAATTAAAGTAACTATAATGATTAGTGACACTCTGAAAATCACATCAGATGCACTTTTACCGTAATGATTTTGGTATTTTTAATTTTTTAACGATCTCTAATGAGTGATTAAGATTTCTGAAGATGGCAATTCGTTGCCGAAACGCGTCATAAGACAAGAAAAACGAAGTCGCACGATGGATATCTGGTAAATATCTATTATATAAATCTTTTCTCTTTCAGAGCTGTTCAATGTTTTACTCACTTTATATGCCATAGTCTGTCTACCATATAAATCGTGTTCCATAGTGGCTATGAAGCATTCCCATGAGTCTTGATGGGCTTGTTTAATAATGCTCTTTGTTCATTTCTTATTCTCTGGTATGCTTCTCTTCACTTTCTTTTGGATATGATATATATCTTCTAAAGCTATCATTTTTCCTCTTTACCACAATATCTATTTCTTCTTTTCAAATTCTCAGGTCTCTCCTTCGTCTATACTTCTTTTTGCAGCCTACTACTTCCTTAGCTGCTTGTATTATTATTTTCTTGATATTACTCCATTCCACCTCTATGTCGTCACTAGTAGGTATTACTGCAATGCACTAATTTATTCTGTTCTGATAAAGATTTCTGGGACTTTCATCCTCCAATCCATGAACTTGAAAGACTGGTTTATTATTTTGTTGCTGTTGACCAAAATTTTTTTGTTTTTCCCATTGCTTATGTAACTGTATATTTGATGTCAAAAGAAAATGATCTGAAAAAATGTCATACCTCTTTCAGGCTCTTGTATCTTCAACTTGTGATACTAGCTTCTTATTAACCCTTATATAATCTATAATTGATCTAGAACCTCTCACTGGCCAGGTATATATTTAATTCTTGTATATCATTATTTTTAATTTAAATCTATGACTTTTCTGAGGCTTCTTCATTCTAAACATAAGGGAATTCGGTGGAATATGAGCAACTTAGTCTTTGAAGCTAATCAAAAACGTATTTAATCACAAATTTATAAAAGTAATATGTTGGGTTTGTCTGCTGATGTTTTTTATCAATCTACAAAATATTTTTAAGTTTCAGTAACAAATATGAAACAAAAATTAGGAAAGTATAAGTTTTGCAATATCTGCTAATATTCCCCCTGAATATGAGCAACTCAAAATAAATTAATGAAATGCAACAATGTGTTAAAGAACGCATGTTTTTTGTTGTAAAGTGCTCTAATAATTACCAAAAACATGAAAAATCATTATTATAATAAAAAATAAGCATAAAGCAAAAACGTCTGTACTACAAAAAAGGCGTAAATATTTAACTAGAGTTCGTAGAGCACTAAAACAATATTCAAAAAGTTACAATTAATTTGAAACGTTCAAATTTAAAATCAGTTAATAATTGTATTACAATAAAACTCAACATGATCTAATTTTTTTAATATCACTATTACTTTAACGACTCGGAACACTAGGTTTTTTATAAGTAAAACCAAAAAGTTTTACCTTACAGCCTTAACCGGTTTTCACCTTTAAAAGGCTTCTTCAGAGGCTGCCGCAGGTAGCGCTGTTCGTCTTGATGTGGGTGACAAAATCGAATTTCAAAAGATCGATTTTTAATTTTTTAAATTTTAATTGATGATAAATATAAAATTATGCACAATAATCACATACAAAACCACCACAAACATAATCATCTCACAGCTTGTTGAACCATTGTTGTTTCTCTGCACACTGTACCACTTCCCTACTTTTGTCTTAATTGGATATTGACCATTGAAAACGGGGCATGTGACATTCTTATCCACTTTAATTATTTTTTGGAAAGATACAAATCTGTTGGTGGAATTGTTTTAAAACTTTTCTTCTTCTTTTCTTTTTTTATTTTATGTTCTTTAATTGAACCAGCTGACATGAGTTTGATAGAAGTTCTTGCTTTCTTCCCTGTGCACTTACTCACTTAAATATTGGTAGTGGAGAAATTACACGAATGTCTTGTACAGACACTTTTTACACAGTTTTGGAAATTATCCCGCTCATTGGCCATATTAGGTAAGTGAAAACATAAGATGCTCATATTCCCCTGAGTGTAGCTGCTCATTCATATTCCCCCAAGTGTAGAGCCACAATAAAACTTAAAACATTAGCACATAACCTGCATTGCTCTTGGCCAAACATATGTTGATGTTGGCCACTTGCTTTAAATATTATTTATGGCAGAATATTAATTATTTTATATAGCAATAATATATTGTTAATCAAATCTTAATTATTTAGATGCTTGAATAACTATGGAGACAAATTTGTAATAAGTTTAAATGACCACTTAGCTTAAAATACGTTTGACAAAGCAGAGGTGCAATCTAGCGTGGCGCCACTTTCGGCATTGCACAATAACAATCCAAGTAGCGTCACCAACACAAAACTAGGAGAAAATAACTTTCCGTATTTGACAAATATGGTTAAGTATTAATTCTGCTCATATTACCCTGAATTCCCTTATATTTGGATTTGTAGTCAAGTGCAGAACACTTCCATATACTATCATCATCATCATATTTGCTCATTCCTGTTAGAATTTTAGCCACTCTTTCTAGTTCTTATAACTCAACAGAACCAAAAATGATGATGAGCTGATAGTGTATTCGCAAAAGTTTATTATAAGCATTCTTTAACAGAGGAGACAGATAAACTGTCTGATGAACACCAGTTTCTCCCACCATTGTACAGTTATGTGATTACAGCATGACGGGAGTTTTTGACTGCCGTCTCCTCTGTGAAGGTTGGTAACTGATCACAGCAATCCGGATTATAGATGCAGCTGCTGTAAATAATCAACTGTGATATGCTGGATCCATTCTCTTAAGTAATACAACCAGGAAATATGCTTCCTGCTCCAACTTCTTCTGTCTTGTATTCTGACTGACAAAGTTGCTATTTTTCTCCTCCCATAACATGCGCTAGACATTGGAGTTTCCATACTTTTAAAATATTCATTACCTCCAATTTATTTTTATTCCTCATTGTTCTTACTACCTCATTGTTTGTGATCTTATCCCTACCAACTGTCAAGATCCCTCTGTAGTCCACTTTTCAAACACCTCTTAGTTTCTTCTTGGTGGTTTTATTCAACTTACAGGCTTCCAAACTAAAAACACATTTTGAGAGCATGGTAACACCTTAAAACAATGTGATTCAGAATTGCGACTAAGGTCTCAGATGCAACTCGACTAAAGACTTGCTGGGCTGTCCTA
Organism: Magicicada septendecula; assembly: GCA_034769895.1. Classification (NCBI taxonomy): domain Eukaryota; kingdom Metazoa; phylum Arthropoda; class Insecta; order Hemiptera; family Cicadidae; genus Magicicada; species Magicicada septendecula. Next base: position 28,278,137 of record CM068367.1, on the reverse strand, counting down.
TTCTTGATTTTATCTCTTGTGTATTGTAATTTTTTTTTCACTAACTCAAATACCCACATACTTATATTTTTCTAGTCTTTATATATGCTCACCATTAACTACATTATGCTGTTGCTGTGTTTTGGATAATGTATTACCAATGTGTAGTGTTAATTGTTTTTTATGTTTAAACTATTTTCATTATTTTCACTGGCCTCCACAACACTACAAATTAATTGCTCTAGGTCTTCTAGGCAGTCAGCTATCAGCACTGTATCATCCTCATACCTCAGGTTATTTATCAATTTACCATTGATATTGACATCCGTTGTCTCTTAGCCAGAGCAGCCTGGATTAGATCTTCTGTGTATAAATTAAAGAGCATCAGTGATAACACACTTCCTTTTATAAAGCTGCGTCCACACCGGCCGCACTGCGCCAAACCAAACCAAACAAAGAGGCACGGCGCAACCTGTTCTGACGATAAACTGCGCCATACTGTGCAAATTCGAGCGCCAACAAACGCAATACAGATAGTGTCGGTACATCAAAGAAAACTGTTCGTTCGTGCGCGTTCTATCGGAAAACTGTTGGTATGCAAAATGGTTCTTGAGAGTTACAAAATGCGGTAAATCCACATGTTCAATTAATTTTTTTCAGTGAAGGGTTAGAGAGGATCAGTCAAAAATAACACAAATTTTTAACTTATTTGTGTCGATGTTTCAACAGTGTTTATTGTCATCATCAGGACCTGTGTATGAAATACAAAAGAAATGTCAAACACAACAGAACAATTATTTGGGTGAACGTGTTCGTGTATGTGAGTGTATGTGCATGCGTATGTATGTATCATTGTATAATATGTGAAGAGTTGAGATAGTTTGTTTACATCTTCAAATGTTATCTTTAAGAAAACGAGATAATTATAGTATCACAGAACTTAATTTATACACTATTACAATTTAAATTACTACATGTAATGATATTTTAATTAATTAAACAAACAGTAATCAACAATTGGATACTAGATTGGTACACAAAACATTTATACATACAGCAGTCAGCATATAGCATAGTAAAATATATTACCTATAACTAGAAACAGATTAGGGGATGTTCAACTATGTAATTATTAAAAGTTATTTTTCACACGTTTCACTCACTACTGGTATTAAATATCGGTATGGAGAACCATACATGACTTCCATGTTCTAAGATTTATATTTAAAATTATTTTTAAAATGAAATATTACCATAGAAACTACTTCTTTCTCCCTACTGCTTCAGCATTAACCACAGTACTGTGGTCACTAACGTATACCACATCACGTTACCACACTCGATTTTCACTGATGATGGAAGTCCATGTCATTGCCGAAACGTCTGGTTTTGTAGAAAACATTGGACTACGGCCAAACATCCTGGGAAGGAATTTTAACAAAAATTACTTCTTTGTTGCCGATAACGTTGTACACATTTATATAAAAAATATGCATAAAATTAATGGCTTGTATAAGTTAATGTTTGATCTCCATTAAGTAGTGATCAAGTTTCCAAAGTTTTAATATTATGATGTCCGTAATTAAAACATCAGAGCAGGTTTAGTGTGTATGAGGGTACACCGTGGACAAAAATTTTCAACATTTCCTATTGAGCGTTGCTTAGAGTAAAGCTGCGAATCTACACTGTACGTTTCACAGAACAAACACGCGGAAAAGAAGGAGCACTCCGAAGTCACTCATGGACCCTCAGCATCTTGCAGAGGGTTCATTCCCTAAAGACGAAAAGTCTGTCTATGAATCGTTCCTCTGTAAACACGTGCAGTTACACTGCCCAGCGATCCACAGGAAACAAATCGCTATCCATGCTGAACACTTTTTTGGCTTGCACGCGTTATGTTGGTATGGGTTTCGGCACTTTCCATTTAAAAAGCGTGCAAATGTAAGAAAATAAACATGAGTGAGGCCAGAAATAACGCGAATTTTGTGTGTGTGTGTGTGTGTGTGTGTGTGTGTGTGTGTGTGTGTGTTCCCTGCCTTTTTATTCCGTTAGTCATAATAATAAAATGGAAACGTAAACATTATGTAACTGAGATATGCTTGCCTGCCACGAACGATATATTTTCTATCATACATGAGTTACATTAAAATAAAAAAATTATAATTTTATCGCCTGGCAACAAAATTATTTTATTTTAACAATTACAATAGTTTGAAAAAGTTTAAATGAATTTTCAAGTACTTTACTGTTGTTAAAATGTAAAAGGTTGCAGGTAAACTACCCCTTCCCCTTAACCGATCTTCACCAAAATCAAAAGGCATTGAGATCTCTACAATTCAGGGATGTATGCAAAAAATTATTTGATTCTGTTTGCATTTGCGACTGTTATCGTTTGCCATAGAAAATTACCCTTGATAAAAAAACATTGCAGGTAAACTACCCCTTTCCCTTAACCGACCTTCACCAAAAACAATAGGTTGTGAGTACTCTACAAATCAGGGCTGTGTGCAAAAAATTATTTGATTCTGTTTGAATTTGCGGCTGTTATCGTTTGCCATAGAAAAAAAAATCTACAGACAGACACACAGACACACACACACACACAGTTTCTAAAAACGACTTTTTTCATGTTTTGAGTGTAGTACAATCAGAATCTGCAATAATCTCGAAATGATTTTTTTTGCCATCACCATACTTCCATTTCCTTAAGGAACATGGAAGTAAAAAACAATCATAATTTAGAAACATACAAATTACACAATAACTGTAGAACTTTACAACCTTACATCAGATAGTTGATATAAGGTTACATTACAAACAAAAGTTTATGGTAAATTTATCTAACAAGTAAACTTGGATAATAATTGTAATCATATTGTAAAGTATAGTCAAGAGTACTATAGAATATTGTAAATTTACGTATATGTCCACAATCACACCTTCTCTCTCACCCATTCTCCCCCTACCTCTCCCTCTCACAACCTCTCATTCTAACCTGAAATCACTCTCTCACTCACTATCCCTCCCACTCACTGTCTCTCTACAACCTCTCACTCACTGTCTCCCTTCTTCTCTCTCACTCTTCCAACTCTCTCTCTCTCTCTCTCTCTCTCTCTCTCTCTCTTTTTCTAGACTCATACAACACCTTCTCATCACTCACATTACCCACTCGGGCTCTCTCTCTCTCTCTCTCTCTCTCTCTCTCTCTCTCTCTCTCTCTCTCTCTCTCACTCCCAATCTAAACAGATATATACCCTCAATATCACCGCAGACGTGTACATACACACATGCTAGCACAACACACACACATATTCGAGCATCAATACTTAAGTATATGTTCAATTTTTTTTTATTCCGCAGTACAGCTTACACAGAAATATTCTTTTTATTTTAAACTTTGCAATTTTTTAAATAGAGTTATTTCATAAAATTAAAAATCTATAATAGTAATGTATTTAATTTAAACGCCTCAGAAGTTTTACTGAAAAAAGTATGTAATAATGTATTGTTCATAATTTGTTGCAGACAGATCATGTAGTTTTCAGTTTCACCACTAGATGGCATGATCTGTCTCTTTTTTAATCACCATGAATGTATAAATTTCATGAAGTAATGTAATTATGACTATTAAACTTTTAGCAAAATCCTTTGGTTTTTATTGATACTACTACTGCTGCTGCTGCTGCTGCTGCTACTACTACTACTACTACTACTACTACTACTACTACTACTACTGCTACTACTACTATTTATTCTGGCTGTACAATGATTACACATTTTCCGGAATCAAAGGTTACAGAATTGATTGGATTCTTATCTTCCACTGCTCCTTGTCTACCTATAGAGCTTCAATTTCTCTTTCCCTCAATATTGTCTGAATCTCATCTATCCAGGTGTTAGGGGGTCTCCTCTTTTCCTTCTTCCTGGTGAGCTCCATTCCATAACTCTCCTTGGCCACCTTTCCTGTGCCATTCTTTTTGTGTGGCCATACCATTGTAAATTTTTTGTTTGAATAAAATCAATATTTGAATTTTCACAGTAATTCTGTCCTTAATAACTTCATTTATAATTTTCTCATGTCTGGATACTCTTGTCGAACATCTCCATAAGTCCATCTCTGCTGTCATTAATTTTCTTCTTCTTGTGTGTTTATTGGTAGTTCAATCTTCTTAGCCGTAAGTCATGATACTTCTAACAATGGTTTTAAATATTTTGTTTTTAATCTATTCATGTTTTACGTACCGAGTCACTTTATGGTTAATATAATTAAATTACATTATTCGGTCCACCTTAGTGACACTTGCTGCTGTCGTTTAATGACGCGTTTCGGGATTAAAATCCCATCTTCAGATACACATAGTCAAACATAAAAGTATACCACAATTTGTGGTTTGTCATAATTTAAAATATGTAAAATCTTTTAAATAAAATATATACAAACAAAAACGTAACAATTGAATCGCTTGGAGCGCTCGCATGCATGCACGCTGTACTACGACTTCCTCACGACTCTTCCTCTTCTTTGATTGCACGTGAACATAATAAAAAGATCCGGTTTTCCATAATTTTTAACATAGGTCATTGCATCCTGTGTCTTCTCATGAAGATATCGCGGTCCACCAGTAAAGGATGATGGCAATATTACCACTTGACCGATTTCAGTACTATGTTCATTTGAGTGCAAAGCATCTTGTAGATGAACATAATTTTCTGTGCATAATTTTGTTTGATTATTCCGTATGAACGCTAACCATTCCGATTCTATTTTCGTGTACTGGTCAACTAAATATTGGTTAAGTAACATGCCGAATCTGAGTAATACGTTAAAATTGTGTTGTCTTTCCATGATGCGATAGCAGTAGTAACTCATACATAAAACAGTTTTTCTTTTTTTAGCTCCAGTATTCGGATCAATTTGAGGGATATCAATGGAATACCCATCTTCACCACGGGTATTGCAATCTGTTATAAGACCTATGTATTTCTGATATTCTTTGAAGATTATCATCGCGTCTTCGTAGTACAATATCTCTCCTGTCAAATTGTTGTCCAGCAATTACAACGGTTACTTCACTCGTAGTTGGAGCATTGTATCGTCCTGTGTTCGCCTACAGGTACCCTACTGGCGTGAATGACTACATTGTAATCCGGTACATCTGTAGGCACACTTTCAATGGCTGTTTTGAACGATTGTACGTATAGGTTATGCGAGTGCAACATATCTTGCAAAGATCTGACCAAAGCACCATCCAAGCATTCTCGAGAATTTATGTTACATCGAGATGTCACTTGCGTTTCAGGATCTGCAATGAAGTACAATTGCAGAAATTTGTGTTCGTCAGTTCGACATGGTAGTAGACTGCCAGCCAGATGGTAAACCTGTCCTTGCACTTTAAATGTTGGCATAAAACCATGTTCTACAACCTGACGACTTTTAAATGATGTCATTTAGAAAGCATTATTGCAATGACGTATATTGCGCATGAAATGTTTGTGTTTAGTATGTTCACCTTTAATTAGAGAATTCAGTGGTTCGGGAGGTGTAATAATTTCATTTAATTTAACTTTACCATTTAGACAGCACATTCCTTTAGATTCATCTTTCCATTTCAACGTTGAACAATATTGACAGACAATAGTCATAGCACCTATCGAAACCATCGGATAATTTTTGTAATCTATGGTAGAATCGTAATTCATTGCTGAACATTCTAACCATAAATTATTAGAATTAAGTGTTGTTACAATATTATATTGTTGTGCATGTCTGGTGCGATCTCTGAGCATACGCTGTTCTCTATCAACAGACGTTTCTCTATCTCTTCGGGACCTATCTCTTTCACGATTTTGAGATAATCTATCGTTTCGTTCCATGGAAGTTCCCTATCTCTCCGCAAAGACTGGTTTGCCCTTTGAGTCTCTAAACGGCCTTCTCTTTCATCCGAACTTTCATTATTGCGTAGTACGCGTAGTCTCTTAGCATTTGCCGTCTTGTATCCTATATTAGCATGTCGTCGAGGCATGATAAAATCGCAAAGTAAACAAAACCAACGACTTTATCACAGTCTATATTATTGCTCAGTGCGACCATTCACTACAAGATACAAAACTCATATGATGCAACATAACAAACCAAAAACTGAAAACTTGAATAAAATCCATTCATTACTTCCTGAGATTAGCGATTTCAAACAGAGAGAGAAAACGGACTGACTTTACTTTATACTATGTCACAATCTATATTATTGCTCAGCACGACCACTCACTGCAAGATACAAAACTCATATGATGCGACGTAACAAAGCAAAAACACAATAGCGCCAGCGGTCAAATTCTAAACTATACGATAAACTGTGACTTTTACTCTTCAGTAGCGCCTGCGGTAGGCAGCGTTCAAATTGTAAACTATACCACTTACTTGACATAAACCGTGATAGCTAAGCTAATGTACAACATATATGTATTAATTATACACATAAATGTTCCTCGATAGACACTCTATCTATTGGCGAAAACTTGAATAAAATCCGTTCAGTACTTCCTGAGATTAGCGAATTCAAACATAGAGAGAAAACGGACCGACTTTACTTTATACTATGTATAGATTCATAATTCTTAGAGATAAAAGGTATAACAATATAATGGAAGTACACCAAAAAAATAAAATAAAAGTATATTGCTGTTATTCTTGATTTATTATTATTAATTTGTTGTTAACTCCTTCATAATATCACCATCATTATTTTCATGCCATCAGCATCATCATTATCATCAACACCACCACCTTGTAATCCTCTAGTAAATAATCTTTGATCCATGTAAAGAAATAAAAATAATTGTTAGTTTCTTTAACAGATGGCTGTAGACATACGAATCAGCAGCTGTCTTCAGGATAATTCAGGGTGTGAACTTTTCTTATTATGGGATTATTTTGTTGACTCTCCATCATTCGTTGATAGAATAACATGTTTAACTCCTCCATGTATTAGTTTATAATTAACCTGAAGATAGCTGGTGATTGTTTGGGTGGGCAAAACGTGCAATTTATATTTTTTCTGTGATGGCAAAAGTCAGTTATTTAGTTTCAAAAATAATTGTGTCATAACAGTGGTAAAATGTTATTATGTTTAAATATTTTTTATCTGTTATATTTCTGTTTCTATGACTTATTGTAATTTCTGGATTATTGGACGGGGAATATTTTGTTGTAAAGTACAGACTTGTTTGTAACATTGTGGGCAGGCCTTACTATATAAATAGGAATGGACACAACTATTTCATTAATGACTTGGAACACAAAGTTTTTTTGAGTAAAAACATAAAGTTTTACCTTACAACCTGAACCGGTTTTTACTTTTAAAAAGCATCTTCAGAGGTTCACTTTTTAAAAGTGAAAACCGGTTCAGGTTGTAAGGTAAAACTTTGTTTTTACTCATAAAAAACTTTGTGTTCCGAGTCGTTAATGAAATAGTTGTATTTAGTTAAGTAACGGACATGTCATGGACAACAAAATCAAAGAAATAGGAATGGTTCAACACTTTTTGTCTGCCTCAGTTGAGCCTCTGAGGTTGTCTCATCATAGTATGGGAGAAACATTTGGTTTAAAGTATAATAAAATGACATGTGTTAGACTGGAAAAAAGTGTTGTTATCTGAAAAAGCTGTTGTTGTTTGGAAGGTGGTTGGAATATTGTCATATTAAAGAAAAAGTGAGTGACTTGATCTAAATTAGAAAAACTGAATATTTTCATGACACCTAATATAGAAGACTATGATAATTTATCATTTATCATTGTTCTGGTGAGACAGATGGAACAAAGGGTATTGTACTATTTATCTATTATTGTACTATTTCTTTAGTAATATAACAATTGTAGACCACACAATAAACACTAAAAATGCAAAACATTTGTATTTTGGTTATAATTCCTTTTAGTCTGACACCCTGCTGGATTTTCACAATTTTTTCAAACTTTTTATCTCTTTTTTGGGCCCTGGGATCCCAAAGTTTTAAAATTTCGTAAACTTAATACTACGGTGGATTTCGTTGTCCATGACGTGTCCGTTACGTAACTAAATATCACTATAGTATTGACGACTCGGAACACTAAGTTTTTTATAAGTAAAAACGTAAAGTTTTACCTTACAGCCTAAACCGGCTTTCACTTATAGAAGGCTTCATCAGAGGCTGTCGTCACGAGGCTGTAGTCAGGTAATAAAAAGGCTCTTTTTTTGCTAGTTACAGTGAAGATGAAAACTAAAGACCAAACACAATCTTGTTTGACTTATTTTGTTTATAAAATTTATTATGCTATTTATTTTTTGTCCAGAAACTGCTGTTTCTGTTAAACAGTTAATAAATGTGCCAGTGCTGGACCTAGATTTTGTATTAGTTTCTTTTCTTGACTTTGTGTGTGTGTGTGTTGGTATGGGATCTGAAAAATGGTTGATGGACTCAGGGAAGTCCTCATTACTAGGCTCTCACCCTCTTTTCCTCACTAAATATTACAAAAAATTCATGTAACTCCTACGTTTAAGGACCAATAGTCTGTCATATTATAAAAAATTCCAGATTATCCAAAAGGCACATACATAAGGATGGTTTAACAGAACACGTTTAATCAAATGATATAAAAACTGATTATATAGCTTAATAGTTTAATTTGGTGAATTAAAAATCTAAAATTAATACATCACAATACACTTAAACTGTTTAATTCTTAAGATTTAATTTTGATAATATAATGGGCAAAATAATATACATAAAGGGTTTTCAATTGGCATTTTTTCAAGATTTCACAAAATATTTATTTCTTGCCTCCAAAGAAGTGTGTTGCCTTTTATTTCTAGTTAAGACTCTAATTAATATACCTCATTACTTGCTGCTATTGTCTAAATGTTTTCCTTTGTTTAAAAAAATTTGCATGTATGTATGTAGTAAATTCCAAGTTTAAGCATTTTGGTATGTTTACCATATGGGGTTACGGGTCTTTCACTATAGCCTGCGGCCAAAGACAACTTCCGTCTCCGCGTTTGTATTTTTTTTTTGTGATCGATGTGTACTAGAACTGTTTTCTTCACAAGTAACTAATGCCAGGTTATGGAGGTTATGTATGACAATGTAACTTAAATAAATTTTACTTTGTTAGTGTACAATAAAAGGGTGTATTTACTGGAAGTACAGAAATTATTTTCCATTTATCGCACATAATTACGGTACGCAGACGATTTTTGGAGGTTGTGTCTATGTTTAACAATGCAACTTAACCTTTTAGATTTTTAAAATTAATTAGATTTAACAAAAATTTCCGGTAATTATGAATTTTATAGTCAATGCTGATATTGCGGTGAAATATTTCTTTTCCTATTCTTCTATGTTATATCCTACGTTTAACAATGTAACTTAACCTTTTAGATTTTTAAAATTAATTAGATTTAACAAAAATTTCCTTTGTTAGTGTACATTCAAAGGCTGTATTTATTGTATGGATAAAAGGCTGTATAATACATTAAAGGCTGTATTTATTCGAATTAAAACCTATCGGTACTTCCAATTTAGAACGTATAACCTAGTAGGCTACGTTATTCGTACATATTTTATTGGAGTTTATTGGTACATATTTTATTAAAAGGGTGTATTTATTGGAAGTACAGAAATTAGTTTCTATTTATCGCACATAATTACGGTACAGAGACGATTTTGGAAGGTTGTGTCTACGTTTAATTATCTAACTTAACCTTTTAGATTTTTAAAATTAATTAGACTTAACAAACATTTCCTTACTTAGTGTACATTCAAAGGCTGTATTTATTGTATGGATAAAAGGCTGTATTTATTCGAAGTACCGGAATTAAAACCTACTTCCAATTTAGAACACAGTACAATCTAACGTAGGCCTATAACCAAACAAGTACATTAAAATCCTTTTTTCAACATAATGCAATAAAAAGCAATGTGCAGTTTCTGTTAACACCCAAATGATTAAGTATTAATAATGGGTTAGAGTGGAATTCGATGTTACTATGGTCTAAATTTAAGACAAAAAATAAACATAATCTGTGTTTATCAACACGTAAGTGATACATAAGTCAGTTGTTACAAAGATAAACAAAAATATGTCTAAGAGTATAACCAATTATAAGTGAGAGACCTGTTTCTAAAATGGTTTAAGTAGTGCAAAGTATTTTTCTTGCTTTCATTTGAGCAAACTGGTCAATAACATCTGACTGATAAATTAATACTGTTAGCCAATTCATTTTTAATAGCTAAAATTGCCAAATTATTAAGCCTTTCTTGGTAGGTAGTGCTTCTCTGCCAAGTTTTTAGTGAATTCGCTAACCTGCTGAAAGATTTTTCAGGAGACGAAACTGTAACTGGAATAGTACAGAAAAGCCTATAGGCAAGACAGAAGTTCACAAATACAGCTTGAAGGTTTTTGGCGTAGGCTTAGTGGATTCTTTTCTGATTCAAACTCTGTTTTATAAATGTTCTTCAAGTGTAATATTTCTTCAAATAGATCCATTGCCAATTCCTTTTTAAACTTGCTAATGAGAACTTTTACTTTCAATTCTAATTCATCATTTTCCATGTCCGTAAAGTTCAATACTGGTGGAAACAAGTCACGAAATCAACTAATTGCAGTGAATCATGTTTTTATGTTGCCCATTACAAACTCTAATACTGGGTACATGACTGAGGTTTTAAATTTATTTTCTTGATCTTTGTTTACTGAAAAATCACTATTGGATTGATCTGTACTTTTTTTCCACCTTTTGGGAGATTCAGGAGGAACTTTTATTAGTTCTTTTGCAATTAAGTTTGGTTCTTCAATTATGCTGTCTGGATTATCACGCAACAATTTCAATTCTGTCAGCAAATCTTCCACTAGAGTTATTTCAACATTGAGTGTGATTCCTTTGCTTTGAATAACAACATTTTTTTAGTCAATATGTGAAAGCACTTTGAACCAAAAAGATGCCAACATTAAGCTCTTTGTGGAATTGCAATATTTCTTAAGCCCTAATATGATGTTGTAGGCAGAGGGAGTTAGACTAGAAGACATCTCTTCTAAAATATATCCAACAATTTAAGTACTCCTGGGTAGTGCTTAACTATCGGTTTGACAGCTTGGATCCTCTCACTTCATCTTGTTTCAGGGAAGCTCTGCAGTGATAAAGGAATGTGCTTTTTCAAAACTTCCCAACATTTTTCTCTAGGGCTGCTAGAGAAAAATGAGTAAAGACTTGCAACATGCCCGAAAAATGTCATCACATCTGCATTGAGTTTTGCAGCATTAACACCCACATGTTTCAAGGAATGCGCCCCACATGGTAAAAATATTATGGATTCGTTCTTTTCAAGAATTCTACTTCCAATTTAGAACCCAGTACAATCTAATGTATAACCAAACAAGTACATTAAAATCCTTTTTTCAACATAATGCAAAAAAAAGCAATGTGCAGTTTCTGTTAACACGCAAATGATTAAGTATTAATAATGGGTTAGAGTGGAATTTAATAATTACAAATTTTGTGGACTTGTGAAATTAGTAACACTATGTACTAATGTGTGATTATCAGTTGAATTTCTGAATTCCTTTGATTCATTAATAAATTTTACTAATTTGTTTCTTTATGTCTATTTAATGATTTCTTATTAGTTTTTAATCTTTGTGTTTTCATTATTCATTTGTAAATTCTTGGATTTTGTTGTCCATGACATGTCCATTGATTAACTAATTATCATTAAAACACACAGAGGACTTCTCTTCTTTTGCAAGATCACAAGTATGTTTCAAGACCATTTGCAGGTCAGGCATTGTTCTGTCTGTTCACTTTCTGAAAGTGGTTGAGGAGCAAGGGGGAAGATGTCTTCATTAAAACACATACACTAGCACGCACACAATTCCTTTTTTTCTTTATTTAATTTGAATTCTGTATTAGAACAAATGTTTTCAGAGTTTACAATTTTTTTTTTTTTAATTTCTTGGATCAAACAATGTACAATGTTTGATTTGTTCTTGTATTCCATACTTCCAGCAGTTTTACATGATACATTCCTAGCACGAATAAGAAAAGTTTAAATCTGCTGATGATCTAAAGGAGTGATAGTTATTTGCAGACTGACAGGGTTATAACATAATTCTGAAAGAATTGTTGCTTTTACAATACCATCCTTTATCAAGTGACTACTCAAATCTGCCAGTTTTTCACAGAAACTGAAGTTTGATGATTAGATCCATCATGATGACCTAGTGATGCTCCAAACATTTCAAGGATTCTCCTAGCCTTAAAAAACAGGACTGGCCTCATTGATTGACATGATTAATGTTAAATTTACTTTGGGATACTTCCAAACATAATACAGTTTATAATAAACAAAAAAAAATTGTATGCCTGTCTAATTTTTCCAGAACTGTATACACATAATTTTATCTGGATAGAACGTGTATTAAACAATAATACTATTTGATGCAAATAATGAAAATTATTTATTATTAAATTATTATTAAATTCCACTCTAACCCATTATTAATACTTAATCATTTGCGTGTTAACAGAAACTGCACATTGCTTTTTATTGCATTATGTTGAAAAAAGGATTTTAATGTACTTGTTTGGTTATAGGCCTACGTTAGATTGTACCGTGTTCTAAATTGGAAGTAGGTTTTAATTCCGGTACTGCGAATAAATACAGCCTTTTATCCATACAATAACTACAGCCTTTGAATGTACACTAAGTAAGGAAATGTTTGTTAAGTCTAATTAATTTTAAAAATCTAAAAGGTTAAGTTAGATAATTAAACATAGACACAACCTCCCAAAATCGTCTCTGTACCGTAGGCCTAATTATGTGCGATAAATGGAAACTAATTTCTGTACTTCCAATAAATACACCCTTTTAATAAAATATGTGCCAATACTCTGAAAACCTTTGTTCTAATATAGAATTCAAATTAAATAAAGAAAAAAAGGAATTGTGTGTGTGTGTGTGTGTGTATGTGTGTGTGTTTTCTGTGGTTGAGGCTGAAGATAGAAGTAGTTTCTGTAGAAATATTTCATTTCTAAAATGATTTTAAATATAAATCTTAAAACATGGAAGTCATGTATAGTTCTCCACACGGATATTTTCATTATTTTCATCAAATAGTATTATTGTTTAATACACATTCTATCCCGATCAAATTATGTGTATACAGTTCTGGAAAAATTAGACAGGCATAAAATTTTGTTGTTTATTTTAGACTGTATTATGTTTGGAAGTATCCCAAAGTAAATTTAACATTAATCATGTCAATCAATGAGGCCAGTCCTGTTTTTTAAGGCTAGGAGAATCCTTGAAATGTTTGGAGCATCACTAGGTCATCATGATGGATCTAATCATCAAACTTCAGTTTCTGTGAAAAACTGGCAGATTTGAGTAGTCACTTGATAAAGGATGGTATTGTAAAAGCAACAATTCTTTCAGAATTATGTTATAACCCTGTCAGTCTGCAAATAACTATCACTCCTTTAGATCATCAGCAGATTTAAACTTTTCTTATTCGTGCTAGGAATGTATCATGTAAAACTGCTGGAAGTATGGTATACAAAGTTTCTATTATCCTTTTAAAGGTTGATGACCAAAACAAAAAGTACTACTTATGATTCATCATTGTAGCAGTTACACAGCAGTATACTAAACATCTCTTGGTTAATACCTGTACTCTGGTCAGGTAGCACACAATGAATCATTCAAAACAAGTACAATTCAGTGTCAGTGTCTAGTGTTTGTGTCACTGCTACCCATAGTGAATCATTTGTATTGTACATAACAAATAGTATTCTGACTGTACACGTTTTTCATCTGACAAGAATTTTATACTTAGGCAAACTCATTTAATGGTGTAACCTTCTGTAATATGTGCCAAACAAGTATTCATAAAATTAATATTTGTGTCAAATTGTGTTTTATTTATTTCAAACAAAATCTGTTTTGTGGACATAACTTTATGTCCAATACAATTATTATGTTATTTCTTTTTAGTATCCCTTATAGATTTGCGTGATCAAAACTTTTAATACTAAAACTTTTTTCAGCTGATAACCATGCTTTGTTGAGATTATTAACGAAAAGTTTTGCTCATTCAGTGATGTGGCATCTTCAGTGATAAAGTTGAGTCTCATCGTGGTAAAACTACTGAAGACTTCATAGAATTGGAAAATTAATGAAAATAATATTCTTACAACCAGTGACAAGAATTATGAACTTAAAACAGTGGAATGAATTATTGAATACCAGATACTCTCAATTGCTAAAACAAACACACTTATATTACAAAAGTTCTCTTTATATAATTATCCAGGACACATTGTATAGCCTACAAACAGTAATAAAAAAAATCAACAATAGTTTACAACAAAAATAAACAATTGATCATTTGTCACTTTCATTAAAAACTGCTGTCTAATATCATCCTATATGAATGCACAACCTACTACACCAACTTTCTAAAACTCAGCTGGTGGCAACATCCTAATTATCAGGCTAATGTGAGAAAGTTCCAGATGAATGCCAAGAGTGTGGCTTTAGAATATTCTGCAGTGCTGCTGATTAACAGTATGTGATCAGGATCACATAGAGTACTACACATTTAAGCTATCTAATTGACTTGGTATTACAATATTAGTAAAATGTGCTTGTTAACCAAATAGTGTGTTGTTACTCCTGAAAATCTCATTTCACTAAGATTATTTTAGAAGTCTGGGTTATCTTTTATGTTTCACTCCACAAACATGCCTTTAGTTCAGCATTTGTTAACCTATTGGGCATGAGCCACTGCTGGGTTCCGAGAGGGCATTTGGAGGGTTGCAAAGTCAGGTTCGGAAATTTATTTACTGTGTCTTAAAAACCTACTACATGTAAATAACTAAGATATATCATTTTAACAATTTAAATTCAACCTGTTTTGTACATAGTCTAAACTGTACATTTTTGTTATTCATGCTCTACCATTGTTTTTACCAGCTCTGATGTTTAACTCTCTATAACCAGATTGAAAGTTGCTTCCCAGAGGGATACAGTGAATTCAATTGGATTCAAGACCCATTCTTGTATTTTGAAAGTTCTAACATGTTCTCAGTAAAACTAAATGAGCAATTGTGTGATATCATCTGTGATGCTGGGATTAAAACTAAATTTGTAGTAAATTATTTTGTATAGTTAGTGATAATATGAGACATGTCATGGACAACAAAATTCATAAACTTTTAGATTCTGACTTAACAAACTTCTGGATATCTTTAAGAGATGAATATCCTGAACTTTCGGAGTTGCTCATCCCATTCATCACCTCATTCTTGAGTGAAATGGGACTTTCATCTCAAGTGAAAAGAAGCACAGAAATAGACTTGACGCACACTCAGATTTATGACTTAATTTAACCACTCTTGAATCCAACATACCCCAGCTTTTGCAGAAAAAGCAGCCCCAACTGTCACATTAGTAACTAACGATTAGTTAGGCAAGTAAAAACTCTTTTATTTTTAACTTCAGCATGTGTTTGTTAGAGCAAATTAGTCTTTTGAATTACATATTTGCTTTTTGCTTTTCTATAATTAAGTGTATATATAATTTGTTTAAGCACAGAAGAAGGCTTAAAGTTCTCAGTGTTACCAAAAATATGAATATAAAGTGGGTGCATACCCCTACAAGTAGTTCTGCCATGCACACCCCTACAAGTCTAATTAATTTAAAAAATCTAAAAGGTTAAGTTAGATAATTAAACGTAGACACAACCTCCCCAAAATCGTCTCTGTACCGTAATTATGTGCGATAAATGGAAACTAATTTCTGTACTTCCAATAAATACACCCTTTTAATAAAATATGTGCCAATAAACGCCAATAAAATATGCACCAATAACGAAGCCTACTATCTAAGTTAGATAATTAAACGTAGACACAACCTCCCAAAATCGTCTCTGTACCGTAATTATGTGCGATAAATGGAAACTAATTTCTGTACTTCCAATAAATACACCCTTTTAATAAAATATGTACCAACAAACTCCAATAAAATATGTACGAATAACGTAGCCTACTAGGTTATACGTTCTAAATTGGAAGTACCGATAGGTTTTAATTCGAATAAATACAACCTTTAATGTATTATACAGCCTTTTATCCATACAATAAATACAGCCTTTGAATGCACACTAACAAAGGAAATTTTTGTTAAATCTAATTAATTTTAAAAATCTAAAAGGTAAAGGTTAAGTTACGTTGTTAAACGTAGACACAACCTCCAAAAATCGTCTGTGTACGGTAATTATGTGCGATAAATGGAAACTAATTTCTGTACTTCCAATAAATACACCCTTTTAATAAAATATGTGCAAATAAACCCCAATAAAATATGCAAATAGGTTATAAGTCTACGTTCTAAATTGGAACTGGGGGGTGAAGTTGATCGCCTGCACGTGGTGCCCCCTGCATAAACTAAACGATCAACAAAGGTTCGCCTAAAGCACGCTGACCAAAATGATACAAAAGAACCTTGCCAAAAACACCAACGGCCCTTTTCAGGGCCTTAAGTACACGTACACGTACTTAAGTACGGACACGGACCTAAGTATCCTGTATTGGAATGCCGGAGGTCTTAGCAACGATAAATTTTTACAATTTAAACGAAGCATCTGCCAAATTGATGTGGATCTATATGTTATAGTAGAAGCAGGCGCTGCGACTGAATTCTCTGAATTTTACCAAACTACCGGATACTGCAGCCATATTTTACCTCGATCACGACAAGTCGCCTCGGGGATAATTGTTGGAATTAAAAATAATCTCTGCTCTAAATTTGAGATAATCCATGAGATGCAAGACGATGACAAAGTGGAAATAATTCTAGCCCATATATGGAAAAATAACAAACATTTCACAGTCATAGGATTATACAACCCTCCTGGCAATATTCCATCCCTTGATGCAATTGAATCAATGATCCAAGCAAATAGCATAATCATAGGTGATTTTAACAGCCAATCACCGAGATGGGGATATGACAGGTTAACACCCGCAGGAAGACGCATAGAACTTTTCATCGACGAAAATTTTCTTGACCTGAAAGACACGCCACCAACCTTCCTGTCATTTGCTGGACAGACTTCCCGACCAGATCTCGTCCTTGCGCACCCTAACATCGCACAGAGGACAAAAGTTCACTTGATGGATGACGCAGGAGGCTGTGGACACCGCTCCATTCTCATCAAATGTGCGACAGGAAAAGCCACATACATTAACAAACGTGCCCCCCGGTGGAACTTTAGAAAAGCCGACTGGAGCGAATACGGCAGGATAACAAATGATATTATACCACACGAAATAAATTGGAAATCACCTGAAACAGCTATACAGTCCCTGAACGATGCTATACTGAAATCTGCTCTATTATGTGTACCAAGGGGTCAAGTAAAGGGTTTTCGACCGTTCTGGAATAAAAGACTTTCATCCCTCAAGAAAACAAGAGACTCTCTGAGAAGGAAAGCAGAGAAATCTAAAGAACTATCTGACTGTATCCAACTCCGAAAATCCCAGGCCATACTACGTAAAGAAATTAAACAATCTAAAAGATCGGCCTTCAAAACCTTCTTATCGGAGCTGGATTTCCGGCGCGATGGAGCAAAAGCACACCGTTTTGTCTCAAGGCTAAATAATGACACTGAAGCCAGAGGACAACAACCTTTCAAAAACGGACTCAATCTTATCACAGATCCCAAAAAAATAGCTAACACCTTTTGCAAGTACTACGCAAATATAAGCCGAACCCGAAAGACAAGAAACGAACACAGACACCTGAATAAAAAACCTCTAATGCAGTGCCTCAACAAAACCGAACAAAAAATTTGCCTAAGCGATTTTAGCCTCTCCGAACTTGAATTTGCACTATTAAACACAAAGGGCAAGAAGGCAGCAGGAGCCGACGCAATCTACCCAGAACTCCTAAAAAATCTTGGTAACACAGCGAAACTAGCCTTGCTCAATCTCATTAATCTAATGTGGAAAACACGCGTCCCCCAGCAATGGAGGAAAGGGGAGATTATACCTATTACCAAGAAAGAAAAGCCAAGTGATACACCTGAGGGCTACCGCCCCATCACATTAACAAGTGCTTGCTGCAAGGTTGCCGAAAGAATGGTTGTGCGGCGTCTGAACCAGTTCTTTGAAATGAATGCGGTTATTGATGAATGCCAAGCAGGTTTCAGAGCGCACCGATGCACCATGGACCAAGTCGTCTACTTTGCACAAAGTGTTAAGGATGGGTACCACAAGAAAATGTCCTCCCTGGCAGTAATGGTTGACCAAAAAAAACGCGTACGACACAGTCTGGAGACCCATGTTGCTTCACAAACTTGCTTTGAGTGGCGTCGCAGGTAACCTTTTTAACTGGATAGCGTCCTTCCTGAGTCAAAGACAAATTCGTGTCCGCTATAATGATTGCCTTTCAGAGTACCGAATCCAACGCCAAGGGCTACCCCAAGGTGCCATTATCAGCTGCAGCCTATTTAACCTTATGGTCAATGACATTCTGGTGGCTGTTCGGTGTGTGCCGGGAGTACAGGCGCTCCTGTATGCCGATGACCTTATCATCTGGGCAACTAGCAGCCATATCATGGGTCTTGAAGCAACTATTAATAGTGCACTTGTTAAACTAGAAGAGTGGGCCAAACTAAATGCCATGACGGTAAATACCACCAAGACGACATACCAACTTTTCTCTCTATCAACAAGGCGGTCTACGGTCAATCTGCGCTATTGTGGATCGGAACTCGAAGAGGTGAACATGTCTAAATACCTGGGTGTTAATATAGACACCAGAATGACGTGGAAGCACCATATAGAACAGTCCGCGAACAGTGCGTCCAGGCGCTGCCGGCTACTTAAACGACTCACTGCGACTACATGGGGAGCAAATCAAGATGTTCTGACAACTGCATATAAGAGCTACATTCGGCCGCTATTGGAATATGGCGCAGAAGCAACTATTACTGCCTCCAATGCAGCATGCCAGAAACTTCACTTGGTCCAAAATGCAGCCCTTAGAACGATAACTGGTGCGCCAAAATCAACTCCTATACTTGCCATGGAGTCACAACTGCAAGTCGAACCTATCCAAGTAAGACGGGAAAAGCTGTGCCTCATATCCTGGGAGAGATGTAAAAGAGCCTACCAACAACGGTGGAATAACTATAAAACAGCGACAGAAAGGCTGAAAACTCAGAAATGCCCGATTGCGATCTATGAAGAACTCCAACGCAAATATGACATATAACCAAATGAGGCAGCACCATTTATACATCACCGTGAATTCTTTAGCCAACTCCCAAATGCTAACTTGAAACTCTTCGACCATAATAAGACCAAAACTGAGTCGAATGAAGCCGAGCTTCGTCAAGCAGCCTTACACACTGTACAAAAACATTTTCCCGCTGATCAGTGGATACGAATCTACACAGACGGATCCTCTATACCATCTACAGGGGCAACAGGGGCTGGGTTCTACAGCTCTCTATTTGAAGGCCACCTCGCTGTAGGAGGCCGGCTAAGCAACTATGACGGAGAGGTAGCAGCCATAAAGGCAGCATCTATTGAGCTTGCCAAGATCTCACCACCTAACAAAGCCGTCTTCCTCATAGATTCGACTGCAGCGATTCAAAACGTGACCTCAAATGGTGATACAAACTGCTCCCTGACAATTAAGTGTAGGCGAGAACTGCAGAACCTTGTACAATTAGGCTGGCAGATTGAACTGCAATGGGTACCCAGCCATGTCAACATCATGGGAAATGAAAAAGCCGACATCCTCGCCAAAATGGGCGCAGCACTACCTCAGCCGGAGACCCCCAGCTCATATGCATCTGCGAAAGCACGAATAAATTCCTCAATAAGCCTATGGCTAAAAGAAAAACAATTAAGAGCCTGTGTGGGAAAAAGATGGGCAACATTGGTTACGGACGGCCCCATCAACAGAACTCTACCCCGAGCAACTAGTGTTGCTCTTTTTAGAACTACAACCGGTCATGACTACCTGGCCTCCCACCTGCACCGCATTGGCGTGTTGTCGTCTCCTGAATGTGTTCTCTGTGGATACGCTTCCATGAATGCGGATCACCTAATTGCATGTCCAGCCTTGATCTCAGACACGGAAGTCCAAGACGAAGATGGTACGGCAAGGCTCTCACGTCTCTACTGGTCAGCGCGCCGCCTAATGGCCCAACAGCCAAGGGTGGGCGTTGGCTAGTAAGTAAGTAAGTAAATTGGAACTAGGTTTTAATTCCGGTACTTCGAATAAATACAGCCTTTAATGTTATGTACTTCAGCCTTGTATCCATCCAATAATTTAATGTACACTAACAAAGGAAATTTTTGTTAAATCTAATTAATTTTAAAAATCTAAAAGGTTAAGTTGCATTGTTAAACGTAGACACAACCTCCAAAAATCGTCTGTGTACCGTAATTATGTGCGATAAATGGAAAATTATTTCTGTACTTCCAGTAAATACACCCTTTTATTGTACACTAACAAAGTAAATTTTATTTAAGTTACATTGTCATACATAACCTCCATAACCTAGCATTAGTTACTTGTGAAGAAAACAGTTCTAGTACACATCGAACACGGAAAAAAACAAACAAACACGGAGACGAAAGTTGTATTTGGCCGCAGGCTATAGTGAAAGACCCGCGGTTACAATTAAACAGTTGTAGACTGATTACAGTTCTGGTTGGGTTTAAAATACCAAACAATATGAAAACAAAAAAGGGTCTTTCACTAAATCTTGCGGCCAAAAACTTCCGTCTCCGCGTTTGTACTCATTTCCATGTCCGATGTGTACTAGAAGTGTTTTCTTCACAAGTAACTAATGCCAGGTTATGGAGGTTATGTATGACAATGTAACTTAAATAAAATTTACTTTGTTAGTGTACAATAAAAGGATGTATTTACTGGAAGTACAGAAATTAGTTTCCATTTATCGCACATAATTACGGTACACAGACGATTTTTGGAGGTTGTGTCTACGTTTAACAATGTAACTTAACCTTTTAGATTTTTAAAATTAATTAGATTTAACAAAAATTTCCTTTGTTAGTGTACATTAAATTATTGTATGGATAAATGGCTGTATATAACATTAAAGGCTGTATTTATTCGAAGTACCGGAATTAAAACCTACTTCCAATTTAGAACGTAGGCCTATAACCCAGTAGGCTTCGTTATTGGTGCATATTTTATTGGGGTTTATTGGTACATATTTTATTAAAAGGGTGTATTTATTGGAAGTACAGAAATTAGTTTCTATTTATCGCACATAATTACGGTACAGAGACGATTTTGGGAGGTTGTGTCTACGTTTAATTATCTAACTTAACCTTTTAGATTTTTAAAATTAATTAGACTTAACAAACATTTCCTTACTTAGTGTACATTCAAAGGCTGTATTTATTGTATGTATAAAAGGCTGTATTTATTCGAAGTACCGGAATTAAAACCTACTTCCAATTTAGAACACAGTACAATCTAACGTAGGCCTATAACCAAACAAGTACATTAAAATCCTTTTTTCAACATAATGCAATAAAAAGCAATGTGCAGTTTTAGTTAACACGCAAATGATTAAGTATTAAAAATGGGTTAGAGTGGAATTCAATATTACTATGGTCTAAATTTAAGACAAAAAATAAACATAATCTGTGTTTATCAACACATAAGTGATACATAAGTCAATTGTTACAAAGATAAACAAAAATATGTCTAAGATTATAACCAATTATAAGTGAGAGACCTGCTTCTAAAACGGCTTATGTAGTGCAAAGTTTTTCTTGCTTTCATTTGAGCAAACCGGTCAATAACATCTGACTGATAAATTAATACTGTTAGCCAATTCATTTTTAATAGCTAAAATTGCCAAATTATTAAGCCTTTCTTGGTAGGTAGTGCTTCTCTGCCAAGTTTTTAGTGAATTCGCTAACCTGCTGAAAGATTTTTCAGGAGACGAAACTGTAACTGGAATAGTACAGAAAAGCCTATAGGCAAGACAGAAGTTCACAAATACAGCTTGAAGGTTTTTGGCGTAGGCTTAGTGGATTCTTTTCTGATTCAAACTCTGTTTTATAAATGTTCTTCAAGTGTAATATTTCTTCAAATAGATCCATTGCCAATTCCTTTTTAAACTTGCTAATGAGAACTTTTACTTTCAATTCTAATTCTTGGATTTCGTTGTCCATGACGTGTCCGTTACTTAACTAAATATCACTATAATATTGACGACTCGGAACACAAAGTTTTTTATAAGTAAAAACGTAAAGTTTTACCTTACAGCCTAAACCGGCTTTCACCTATAGAAGGCTTCATCAGAGGCTGTCGTTAGTAGCGCTGCTCGTCTTGTTGTTGGCGACGAGAAAGTGTTTCGAAAGATTGAAGCTGTGTGTGTGTGGTGAGATGTGTTCGAATAATGCGTGCGATTTGAATTGTGTCTGTTCGTTTAGGATGTCGTTTTTATTTGTTTTTGTGTGTTTGTATATTTCTAATTGTTCTAGAGTGTCTAGTTTTCGGCCTTTTGTGTGTACGTGTAGTATGTTCATGTTATTGTCGATGTTTTTATATGTATGGTTTGCTTCAATGAGGTGGTTTGCGAAGGTAGATTCTGTAGTGGTGTGGAGTGCTTTTGTGTGTTCAATGGATCTCTGTTTGAAGCTACGTCCTGTCTGGCCTATGTAGAATTTACTGCAATTTGAACAATTTAGTTTATATACACCGGGTAGATCGAATTTGTTTTGTGCTTTGGGCATGCGTTTTGATAGTGTGTGTTCTGTTTTGTTAGTGGTTTTGTAAGCGATTCTGTATCCTGCTTTTTTGAATTTGTGGGCAATTTTTTCTGTTTGTTTGTTGATGTATGTTAGTGTTATGAATTTGTTGTTTTCTGTCTTTGTCTGTTGTTTGTTTTGTGTTTTGTGTAGGAGTTTACTGACTATTGTTCTGTCATAACCGTTAGATTCTGCTAGATATTTTATCGTGTTTAGTTCGTCTTTGTAGTCTATTTCATCTAAGGGGATGTTGTTGAGTCTATGTATCATGGTTCTAAAAGCAGCTAGTTTGTGTTGTATTGGGTGATTGGAGGTGTTGTGTATTAGTGTGTCAGTTGTAGTTGGTTTTCTGTATATACTGAATTTGTGCCTGTGTTCTAGTTTTGTGATGGAGAGGTCTAAGAAGTTTATGGTATTGTTGTGTTCGTATTCGGCAGTGAAGGTTATGTTTTTATGTATTTTGTTTATGTGCAAAATACATAAAAACATAACCTTCACTGCCGAATACGAACACAACAATACCATAAACTTCTTAGACCTCTCCATCACAAAACTAGAACACAGGCACAAATTCAGTATATACAGAAAACCAACTACAACTGACACACTAATACACAACACCTCCAATCACCCAATACAACACAAACTAGCTGCTTTTAGAACCATGATACATAGACTCAACAACATCCCCTTAGATGAAATAGACTACAAAGACGAACTAAACACGATAAAATATCTAGCAGAATCTAACGGTTATGACAGAACAATAGTCAGTAAACTCCTACACAAAACACAAAACAAACAACAGACAAAGACAGAAAACAACAAATTCATAACACTAACATACATCAACAAACAAACAGAAAAAATTGCCCACAAATTCAAAAAAGCAGGATACAGAATCGCTTACAAAACCACTAACAAAACAGAACACACACTATCAAAACGCATGCCCAAAGCACAAAACAAATTCGATCTACCCGGTGTATATAAACTAAATTGTTCAAATTGCAGTAAATTCTACATAGGCCAGACAGGACGTAGCTTCAAACAGAGATACATTGAACACACAAAAGCACTCCACACCACTACAGAATCTACCTTCGCAAACCACCTCATTGAAGCAAACCACACATATAAAAACATCGACAATAACATGAACATACTACACGTACACACAAAAGGCCGAAAACTAGACACTCTAGAACAATTAGAAATATACAAACACACAAAAACAAATAAAAACGACATCCTAAACGAACAGACACAATTCAAATCGCACGCATTATTCGAACACATCTCACCACACACACACAGCTTCAATCTTTCGAAACACTATCTCCTCGCCAACAACAAGACGAGCAGCGCTACTAACGACAGCCTCTGATGAAGCCTTCTATAGGTGAAAGCCGGTTTAGGCTGTAAGGTAAAACTTTATACGTTTTTACTTATAAAAAACTTTGTGTTCCGAGTCGTCAATATTATAGTGATATTTAGTTAAGTAACGGACACGTCATGGACAACGAAATCCAAGAATCTGTTTTTTTTTCATACCCTTAAAAAAAGGTCATTAACAACATACATTATGAGAAAACGTGATTACAAATAACCAGCCATTAGTTACTTGTGAAGAAAATAGATATAACATTTACAAACATCAAATCTTCAATTCTCTCCCTATTTGTTTTATAAAAACTGGAGTTTCTACTGCAGGTTTTAAGTCCAGTAACTACTCAATTAAATATACATAATTGTTCCTGTATCTTGTTGGGTAACATATTATATTAATACATCTGCTTCCTACTCATATGTGCAAACAATGTTTTTAATGTACGGTCCTACAATCTTTATCAACACTTTATATCTTTAAAATTTAGACAAAGTCGAATGAGCAACTTGGCCTAACCTGAATTTACATGACCTGGCTCAGAACAACTTTATTTTGGCAAATACAGAGATGAAGACTGATTGCAATTTAACAAAGGTCCGTACTGTAATAATTTTGTGTGTAATATACAAGCATTTTTTAATATGTTTACGAGATTCTCCCAATTTTATTTGCATTAATTCAGACCGTAGTAACATTAAATTCCACTGTAACCCATTATTAATACTTAACCATTTCCATGTTAACAGAAACTGCAGCGGTAGCCTTTAATGTTACATACAGCCTTTTATCCATACAATAACTACAGCCTTTGAATGTACACTAACTAAGGAAATGTCTCTTAAGTCTAATTAATTTTAAAAATCTAAAAGGTTAAGTCATATTGTTAAACGTAGCCACAACCTCCCAAAATCGTCTCTGTACCGTAATTATGTGCGATAAATGTAAACTAATTTCTGTACTTCCAATAAATACACCCTTTTAATGTACACTAACAAAGTAAATTTTATTTCAGTTACATTGTCGTACATAACCTCCATAAGCTGGCATTAGTTACTTGTGAAGAAAACAGTTGGTGTACACATCGGATACCGAAATATAGTACACGCGCGGAGACGGAAGTTACATTTTGCCGCTGGCTATTCCCTAAGACCCATTTATTTATTTAACTATGTTCTAGATTTTGCAGAAAGAGTTTTTATAATACCTATATTGTTTGTATTGAAGATTCGCACCGTGTGATTTGTATGGCACTGACGGTTAACAATCCTGTATTCTGTTCTCAGTTACATTGCTGTTCTGTAGTCAGGTACTGTTTAAAGTTGTAGTTACTTATCGTTATTAAAAGAATTTTTCTTATTATTTACATGGTTTTGAACAGTCTGTTGTAGCAGTGTACTGAATAGTTTATGTTAGTGAAACTACTTTATAGCAGCCATATACTCAGAAGGTGGAAGGTAATGTATTTACGTAAAGACGGTAATTATTTACGATACTACTTAAGCTCAAATTGCGGTGAAATATTTCTTTTCCTATTCTTCTATACTATATAAACACGAGAAAAATAATTTTAACCGGCGGTCGAACCTATTTACGGAGAAAAAAAATGAAATAATTACTCCCATAAGCGCGCATGTAAAGTGAATGGCCGCCATGTTAACTAAGCAACGGCGCACAGATGCACAGCCAATGACGAGTTATGACGTCATTGCGCGGAGTACACAGCGCTGTACTTCATAAGTCTACGCGGCAAATAACGTGGCGTTTTTCGGCGTCTTATGGCAGAAATTATTTAATTTTTTTTCTCCGTAAATAGGTTCGACCGCCGTTTAAAATTATATTTCTCGTGTTTATATAGTATAGAAGAATAGGAAAAGAAATATTTCACAGCAATTTGAATATTTCACACACACACACTCACACGGTGACATGGAATCCATGCATATAATTATGAAAAGATGAAAATCTTACCTTAATGTAGCAGGCCATTCTGTATTAAAATGTTACACAAACTAAAGCACTGAAAATCACATTATGCGGAGTACTAAAGTAATCGGCGAAATTAT
This sequence comes from Magicicada septendecula, assembly GCA_034769895.1. Lineage (NCBI taxonomy): Eukaryota > Metazoa > Arthropoda > Insecta > Hemiptera > Cicadidae > Magicicada > Magicicada septendecula. The sequence goes on along the minus strand of CM068367.1, from coordinate 28,251,861 downwards.
CGGCTCAATATTACAAATGTTAATAATAGTAAATAACCCTAAACAACAGAAATAATTAAACCATAATTAATAACACCACACAATTACACAAACACAAACTAAAGCACTGAAAATCACAAAAACATTCACGCACCAGACTACCTAACGCGGCGACAGTACAACTATGCAACTTATGGTGAAATTCGCACGTTTATTCTCAACGGTGAAACCGCTGTTTTTGTCTTAACCAATTACAAATGAGAGATCACAAAATTTTGAAGTAAGCCGTTGATTGTTTTCTAAGTACCAATCATAAGTCAGCATTACATCAGCCTTTGGTAATTTTTGGCGTTTGGCAAAATTTGTACGGATTTCAGCAATACAGTCCAATTTTTGCAAGAATTATCTTCGGGCCGCCCCTCCGAACCTAACTGGCAGGTATAGGCTCAACTCGCTTTTCATCCAACTCGCTTGTAAGTGTTTGAAAAATGGTTCGCCTTAATTTTTGCAAGAATTATCTGGAACAATGAACTACATCCGCGGCCCTTCGGGCCGCCCCTCCGAACCTAACCGGCAGGTATCGACTCAACTCGCTTTTCATCCAACTCACTTGTAAGTGTTTGAAAAATGGTTCGCCTTAATTTTTGCAAGAATTATCTGGAACAATGAACTATATCCGCGACCCTTGGGCCGCCCTTCCGAACCTAACCGGCAGGTATCGGCTCAACTCGCTTTTCATCCAACTCGCTTGTAAGTGTTTGGAAAATGGTTCGCCTTCATTTTTGCAAGAATTATATATATCCCAAAGTCCAATTTGTAGCGACAGCTGATGTACAAGCGGTGATGTCACGCGCCGTCCTGTACCGTTATACACATAGAGGTTTGCTAAACTGTTATTTTAAAATACTAGGTATGAAAATACCGTTCCAAAAAAATAACAGGTACAAATACCTCTTATTATATACTATATACACATAACCTATATTATCCTGTGTAAGTAACTCGTTTTGAGTTTGCTGCAGGTCTCCTATGTAATATCTTCAAATAAATACACTGCAAGTAGGTTTATTTTCACCTAGATAAACCTATTAATATATTAATAAACCTACTTGCTGTGTATTTATTTGAAGATATTATATAACCTATACTATATAATTTGTTATAAGAAATAAATTGAAACTAAAAGTATTAACAGTGTTACTTTACACTGTGACTTTATTAAACTATTACTGTTTAAATGAAAATAAGAAACAAGAGAATTTATAGGCCTATCTCCCTTTGGGAATACCAATTTAAGTTTTCACTAGTAGTAAACAAACTAACATTGGTTAGACAAATCAGTTGCGAAACTCGGGGCAATTAAATAATTTAGAGTAGGCCTACACGTAATACCACGAAAAATAATGTGAAAAAACATCAGAAACATATAATAAAAACATAACAGTAAGCCACAAGAGTGAATGAGAATAAACAAAATTTTACAAATAAAAATAAAAAAACAAATTGTAATAAAATAAATATAAATACATAAATAAAAACTTATAAATAATAAGCAACAACAAAAGTAAATTAAATGCATTACAGATATTTAAGGAACAGAACTAGATAAAGTGCATAAATGTCCATTACAACAATTTCATCATTTACGTGAGATGTGTAGTGAAGTTAAAATCACATTAATAAAAAGTATAATATAGCTTATCAACATCAGCCACTCTATAGGTTATAACTCAATATAATTAAATTCAACTATTTCACTAACGATCGAAACAAAGTTTTTTTTGTGTAAAAACAAAGTTTTACCAACCGATTTTAGTTACAAGTTGGTGACTAGTATAATATATAATTATTAGCATATAATCTGTATTATATATCTGCATATCACACGAGAATAAATGTAACAGCAGGATGAATTATTTCCTTTATTAAAAACAGCTCCGTCTCTTTGCGCAGAATGAAGTATACAGGACGAAAAAGTGGCTCATACTAGTTCCTACTCGAAATATGCTTGATACTACCTGTTCCTGAAATACTAGGTGTTCCTAAAATATTAGGTGTTACTAAAATACTACTGTTACTCTGGAATGCGTTGTTCCTTGTGTATCGGTGATACCACTAGTATTTGAAATACCTAGTATTTTAAATACGCATTACTGGCTGTTCCTTGCGTTCCAGCGATATTTTTGTACACCTAGTATTTGGCCTTGGTTTACGTGATCTTGCGTACTTTTTGTGTGTGTGTCTGTGTAGGTGCGTAGCGGGTGTGCCTCGACTCGGAACAGCGAGGGTGGCGTGTCTCGACTCAGAACAGCGTCGCCGCGAATAACAGGTATTTCAACTTTTCAGTCACTGTTACATCCGTTCCACAAAAATATCGTTCCAAAATACCTATTACAGGTATATCGGCCCACCTCTAATACACATTACACAAACTGAAAATGGCGTTCACTGGCTGATGCATGCGTTCTTATGTGAGTAATTATTTAATTTTTTTTCTCCGTACATAGGTTCGACCGCCATTTAAAATTATTTTTCTCGTGTTTATATAGTATAGAAGAATATGAAAAGAAATATTTCACCGCAATTTGAACTTACGTAGTATCGTAAACAATTACCGAAGAATTATTCGATTTTACGTGAAAATACCTTCAGTCCCAATAAAAATATTTCCAGAGTCTACTGTTCACGATGTATTCGTATGAATTAATAATTTAGTCTTTTGTACAGTTTCTTCCTTATAAAAATGCAAGACATTTGTTAGGGCTGGATGTGGTGTTAACACATCAGTCTAAGCCTTAATGTCTGGTAGCTCAAACTATACTATTTTAATTATGTGGATTCAACCAGTCTAAGGGTGAGTTAGAAATATACTGCAAGTAATTGCATAGTTAGGTACTGTTATACAGCGTATAAGACAAATTCAAGGATAATATAACATGATTGTAGCTCGTATGACCTATACCTGGACAAACAACCTCACCTTGGTGGCATATGACTGAAAACTAATATAAGGTGAAGGTGAACAAGTCCTCATCAGTTTCTACAAAACTGCATTAAAAATTACAAAATATAGAAAAGGTTGCTACAGTCTAGTGGTGTTCCAAGTAAAACTGTAAAACATGATTTATATGTAGAGAGTGAAATCAGATAACATGTTCACTGCACTTTGTGTGTGTGTGTGTGTGAGTGGTCAGCACTTCTAAGAATAATACATATGAGTAATACCTTTTCAAAAGGTGAATGTATTGAGTATTATTGTCACAACCAGTTTTTTAATCATATGAATATTAACTGAGATATAAATAATATAGTAACAACTAAATATACAAATATTCAAGAGAACACAGAGTATTAATGTTAGTGGTGTTTATTGATTGCAATCGTTGCACAGTATATGAATATATATTTAGGTATGTGAGTAAATAAGTAAATAGTGATGATTTCTAAAAATTATGAATTTGTGATAATGCCTTCACATTGATTCAGTACACATGAAAAATGATATTCTAGTTATTCAAGTTGACAACAAATTAGAGGTGATAGCTTTATTGTTTACAGTTATTGCAAATGAAAACAAGAAAACAGTGTCCATCCAGTATATTCTTGTTGAAACAATTTATTGGAATGAAGAATAAAACAAGTAAATTTTATGTAGACTTCCAAAACCAAAATATATTAGAAAACAAACTGAAAACCATTTAGAGAAATAAAAATTACAGATTCTGTAAATTTATTTTATAAATATATATATATATATACAGTGGAAATCGTTTAACGCGAAAACGGTTACCACAAAATATCGGTTAACACGAAATACCACTTGGGTACCGATCGCCGTTTGTTATGTACAGTGTATTATTTGTACGGTTAACACGAAAGGTTTACCTGAAAAATATCGGTTAACACGAAACATTTTTGTTAAAAATAGTTTTTTTTTGTATGGCTTTTAAGTAACTGCATACAAAATAAAGCCACACAAGTACGCCCAAAAGCTTGTTTTCGAAGTAACGGAATCCATTCTTCATCTCTAAAAGAGAAAGAGCAGGTAGTGACCATAGTTTGTTTTGTCTACCTATTTTGTTTTGTCTTCATACCAAGTTCTATTTACAGTACGTACTGTATCCAGTATACCGTTGTTTACGAGAAACCATAGCCTCTCCTTCAGCACCAAATGTGTTGTTCATTGACCGCAAATAAACCGTTATCGCTTACATTAACTACCTACTGTATAGGGTGTGGTGAGTTCAGTTCAGTTGTATTCTGTGTGTGTACAACGGTGGTAAAGTTTGCGGTACGGTACCGATAACATTTTATTGTAAAAAATTTACTCAGTTGTGAGGATTAACTGTTTACTTTTTTACTGTACAAACTTCTTAGTCTTTTACAGCCAGTTAAGTGACGTTAAGCGTGTGACGTGTACGTGTTAAGTGAAGTTACGCTTTCGTAAATTTCGTTTTTGCAGACCGGAAGTAAAATGGAGAAGAAAGTGCGTAAACAAAGTGCCCTCTCTTTAGAAAAAAAAGTTGAACTCCTCCAAGTTGTTAATGAGGGTATTCGAACTAAAACAGAAATCGGTAAAACATTCGGTATACCAAACTCGACGTTATCCACGATTATAAAAAATAGAGATAAAACTTTAGAACTGTATAAGTCGGGCAAGTTTGAACCAGGTAGAAAACGTTTCCGTAAGGCAAACCACGAAAACTTAGAGGCTGCTCTTCTTGTTTGGTTTAAGCAAGCAAGATCACAAGATGCTCCTATTTCTGGACCACTACTGATGGAGAAAGCAAACGTTTTTGCTGAACAGATGAACTTAAATTTCACTGCAAATCCTGGCTGGCTAGAAAGGTTTAAAAAACGAAATGGCATAACCTTCAAAAACATCTGTGGCGAATGAAGACAGGTCTCACAAGAAATGACATCATCGTGGTTGCAATCTACGCTACCTGCAATTTTAAAAGACTATCCACGTAAGGATATTTTCAACGCCGATGAAACAGGACTATTTTTCCGTTGTATGCCCGATAAAACACTTTCATTCAAAGGGGAGCAGTGCTCTGGTGGTAAAAAGTCCAAAGAGAGAGTGACAGTGATGGTAGGTTGCAATGCTGATGGGTCAGAAAAACTTCCGTTACTTTTTATAGGAAAAAGTTTAAAGCCGCGCTGTTTTAAAAATGTTAAAAAGTTGCCAGTAGAATATAGAGCTAACAAATGAGCGTGGATGACGTCTAAAATTTTTACCGAATGGCTGGTTTCGTTAGAAAAACATTTCACTTCTCAGAAGAGGAAAATTGTGTTAATTATTGACAACTGTCCTGCCCACCCATGTGACCTAAAATTGATGGGAATTAAACTTGTTTTTCTACCACCGAACATGACTAGTGTCCTACAACCTTGTGATCAAGGTATTAATCAAAATTTAAAATTTCAGTACAGAAAGTTACTTCTGCGGAAATACTTGGCCACTATTGAGGGGAAAAAAGATTTCTGTGTAAATGTTCTGGATGCTTGTAACTTGTTAAGAACAGCGTGGAACCTCGTGACGCCTACAACAATTCAATATTGTTTCGCTCATGCTTGATTCATTTTGAATTCAGAAACTGAACAACCCGAAGAAAATGAAATTGATCCTACACTATCTGAAATGTTTAATCATGTGTCATCTGTATTAAATGTTTCAATTTCTCTAAATGAGTACGTGACTGTCGACGAGAACGTAACTACGGCTCCCGTATTAACAGATACCGATATCGTGGAAACAGTGCAAGTTGACAACTGTGAAGGTGATGATAGTGACGACGAACTTGACACGGAAAGTGATAGTGAAAATGTTCCTACCGCTACCGATAGGCTTTCGTTGCTGAGCCGTGTTCGTCGATATTTTGAAGCCAACTCGGAAGGTGAAATGTTTGAACACGTTGATAAATTAGAACAATTTGTTGAAAATAAAATAGTGCAAAATTGTGTGCAAAAGAAAATAACGGATTATTTTAAATAAAGATAAACACGAAAACTATGGTAAAGTTGAAAGACATACAGTAGTCTATAAGAAAACCTAAATCATAGGACTAAATTTAGAACAGCTAATAATAATTTTAAGAAAAATTAACAATAATAAACCATGAGGATAAATAAAAGGTTGTATTTGTTGCATTTTACTAGACAGTACAATAAATAATCTACAGTACACTATTTGTTCACTTCCTCATTTTGTTTCACTTTTTGTTTGCTTAACGCGAAATTCGGTTTACACGAAAAAAATAACTGGTCCCCGTTGTTTCGTGTTAACCGATTTCCACTGTATATACAGTGGAACTTGGTTATTACGGCCTCGGCTGTTACGTCAACTCGGGTGTAGCGTTATTTTGTCATAAGTCCGGTCAAACTGATATCTTTAACATTATAAAAATTCCCGGTTTTAACGTCACTAAATATTGTACTACTCTGTTATAGCGTCAAAAATTTCTCAGATATTTTACTCTAAATTTCATATACACGTATATATGTGGGCGCACGCTACACCCATGGCTACAGACATACATTGTATCCAAGCGATAAGCACTATAACCACTGTTTATAGAATTTTATATGTAGGTCTACATTTTTATACAGTAATCATGGCAAGTTCTAGTACAAAAAGAAAGGTTCTGTCTATTTAAGAGAAAGTACGTGTAATTATATCATATGAAAGCGGACGTAAAATAGCTGATGTATGCCGCGAGTTTGGTTTAGTGACTTCTACTGTAGGTTCAATTTTAAAAAACAAGGACAAAATTTTAAAAAAATTTGAGGAAGATGGAGAAAAAATTAAAAAAATTAGGAAATGCGAACATGGTGATGTGGATGCAGCATTATTGAAATTGTTCAAACAGTGTCGATGTTCAGATATTCCTGTGAGTGGACCAATTCTGAAAGAGAAAGCTACAGAATTCAGAAAATTGTTTGGTATTGATTTTACGTGCTCCAATGGATGGCTAGATCGATTTAAGGCCCGACACTCGATTTCCTTTGCAAAAATTTGTGGTGAGGCAAAATGCGTAGATCTGAATGTTACAGGCACTTGGCCAGAAATTAGACGATCATATAAAGATGAAGACATCTTTAATGGAGATGAAGCCGGAATTTTTTATAAATTAACTCCAGATAAGACTTTCAAATTTAAAAATGAAAAGTGCGTTGGTGGGAAGTTCTCTAAACAAAGAGTTACAGTTTTTGTTTGTGCGAACATGACGGGAACCGAAAAAAGGAAACTTTTAGTTATCGGGAAAAGTTTGCATCCTAGATGTTTTAAAAACATCAAAAAACTTCCTGTAAGTTACACTGCCAACAAAAAAGCGTGGATGTCTTCTAGTATTTTTGAAGATGAACTAAGAAAGTGGGATAAAGAACTGTTATCGAAAAACAGAAAAATTCTACTTCTAGTTGACAACTGTGCAGCCCATCCAAAGTTAAATTTGACAAACATTAATCTGGTCTTCTTACTGGCCAACTGTACGAGTGTCCTGCAACCTATGGACCAAGGCGTCATTAGAAGCCTAATGTGTCACTACCGCAAGCAACTTAAAAAAAAAATTATTTTCTGTATGGACACGGTGCAACCTGCCACAATTTCACTCTTAGATGCAATACAATTCCTAGACGACTCTTGGAAGAGTGTAACACAGAAGACCATAGCAAAATGCTTTAGTAAAACACAACTCGTACATGAAAATTTACCCGATGATGACGAAGACGACGACTTGCCGCTCTCGGAGTGGATTAAGAAATTCGACTTAAATGAATTTGGAAATGAACTTGATTCCTATGCGTCAGTAGATGACCAAGTAGAAACATTCCAAGTGTTGAGTGACGCAGAAATTATCGTGGAAGTAAAAAACATAGAAGCAGAAGATAGTGTTGAAGAAGATGCTGAGCAAGAGGAGGATGCCGACATCGTTTGTCCGACAGTACAGGAAGCAATGAGAGCCGCCGAAACTCTTTCACGATTTTACTGCTTTAGAGAGACGTCTGACGACACGTTCAATGCAGCGCAGCATCTCCACAGCACAACAGAAAGAATTTATTTTTCAGAAAGGAGCGTTCAAAAGAAAATTACGGATTACTTTCGACCGTAAGCCTAAATGTAAGTTACATGTACTTTCTTTTTGATCTTTTAAAATATTCTTCATGCTGTTTGTATAAATGAAATGCAGTTTGTAAACTTTAGAATAAATATCACGAATAATGTTAATAATGCAAATATCTTTTTTTTTATTTCTCCTTCCTTACTAGTGATTAAAAAGGGTCTTTTATAACGACTCTTTTATAACGTCATTCGGACATAACGTCATTATTTTTTTGGTCCCTTAAATGACGTTATAACCAAGTTCCACTGTATATATATAATATTTATTATTTATAATAACTTTACCTCAAGATGTTTTTTCTTATTTGGAACATGTTTCGGGACACTTAGTGGTCCCATCCTCAGCCTTCTTAATTTTGAATCTTGTGGAGTACGGTGTGTTGGTTGGTTGTTGTCATGATTTCCTGTTGGTTTTTGATATTATTGTGTGTGATTGTTGTGTATATATTAGTGTTTTGTGTATTTTCAATATTGAGTGCATTGATAATTGTCATGTTTTGTTGTATTTGTTCAGGTATTAGTTTCTTTTATGTTTTTTGTTTGTTTATTTGTAAATTTTCCCAAATTTTCCTTATGATGCCTTTGTGTGGTATATATTGCTATTAATAACGAGAAGAGTGATAGTTATATCTTGTTCTCCTGTATTATTACCTCCTCATCTGTCCAAAGCTCTTTTTAGTATTTAATCCAGGAATTCTTGTCAGTTATGTGTAATCTTGTATCATATTTCTTTGTTAAGCTGTTTCAGAAGTTTATATGCTACTTCTAAAATTCCATGAACATCTGCTTCTATGATAGATATCAGTACGTTCCAGGAGTCTTGGTGTGCTTTCCTAATTAAACCCTTTGCATAGTTCATTTACTTGTTATATCTTGCCTTGTTTTGCTCTGTATTATTCTGGAGATATTCTACAAATGCTTTTTGTTTTTCTTTAATTACATTTACAATTTCGTCACTCCATATCCTCAGACCTTTCCAACTCATAACTTTCTTCTTTTTACCTATAAGTTCTGTAGCTGCACGTTTAACACATTCCTTAATCTTTTCTCACTCTGCGTCAATATCTTCTTCGTTTAATCATTTTTCTAGTTTATGATTAAGCATATTTTGGTATAAATTCCGAACACTTTCGTCTTGTAATAAATATACGTACCTTGATACTTCTTTGGGTGGTTTATACATTTTTAGATTAGAATTCTTTTACCACCTCGACAGTAAAGCTATTTTCCAATTGCTAAAAAGTGATCAGAACGTATGTCACCACCTCTAAACACTCTAACGTCATGCACATGTATGCTCAGTTTCTTATTGGCTATAATATATACTATTATTGATCTTAGCCCTCTCGCACGTCACATATACTTATATATATGTCCTTTTTCCTAAAAATGGATGATAAGTCAAGTGTGATGATTGGTAGAATGTAAAGTTAACTTAACAATTATGCTGCATTTGTAGTTAACAACATAGCAGTGAACAACATGTTTATGTAATATTTTTCAAAATTTTATAAAAGGCCCAGCGGCAGAATGTTTTTCATCTTTCTGAAACGGATTTTAAGAAAACCAAGTACTTTCTGCAAGCATTTCAGTAGTAACATAGTTAAAATATGTGATGCAATGGCTCTCTCCGTTCTATATAAGTATTAAAATAATAATCCTTAAAATTTCAGGAGACAAAAATTGAGATATTTTTATATTTAGGTTTTCGGAAATATAAGGTCTATCAGGATTTATTTGAATAAATTTGAAAAATTACATTCAAATATATTGATATTATAGGATATTGATTTTAGGTTGATATAAAAAATCAGTCCAGAAATACACAACTTTTTTTTTAATAGGTACTGAAAACATGTAAATACACTTACTTCATTTGAAGTTTTCTTATATTTTAAAACATGGCAAGTATTTATTTAAGTCCTCTTGGACCCTTCTTATAACTTTGGATGTTACCAATTCAGACATTAATTTGCTTTTTGAAACTGGCTTGAAATGGTTGTAGTACTGAGTCCCATACTTCTTGCAAAGAGCCAATTTTAAAAATTTCCTATTTCCTTTGTAACCAGCAGGAGGACCATTTATCATTATGAAAGCCAACATATCAGTAGTGCCAATTTGGTCATATGTGAGATCACTGGCTGCAGGGCGCCTAGTCATTATGTTGGTAATAACGGAACCCCAGCTTTCACATATGGCTTCTGAAACTGGAGTACTAAGCAAAAATTTCAACAACTTTATTCCCAAAGGATATTCTTGTTGAAGATCTGTTACTGTCATTTTGAACAAATACTTGAAATCAAGAATATTTTCAGTAACTCTTGCAGAATTCAATTTCTCAGTCATCCAGAGCAACACTTGTTTATATTCAAAAAAAGTTTCCTTTTATCAATGGAAAGAAGAAATGGATATGAGCAAACTGATCTTATCATAAAACTCTTGAAAAGAATTAAAAATTTTCTCTGCTTTCTCGTTACTTACATTATTTCTTGGAAATATCAGAAAGTCCAAGTTGAACAAAAAATCTGCTATCTTAATAACTTTGATACAGTGATTACTGTCTTCATCAACATTCAGGTAAGTCTGGCATTGTTCCTTGAGTGACCCTAAAAACTTTTAAAACTCTTTAGCACATTTTACAATTTCACTGACTACTTCATTGCCAACTGAAGCAGACAAAGATCTTAAAATTTTGCTGCTCACAGGAACATCGGGCAAAGGGACACCTTTAAAGGTGCTACTATCCATAATAAATTCACTAGAGAGTTTTGTGTGTTTAAAGAAGCCCTCAGGCAATTCGTTGATCATTTGACATAAACTGTCTCTGGAGAGTCTGGAATCAGTAGAAGCAATATTTTCTACATGCCGAATCATAACTTCTAAATGTACTTGGATATTTTCCATAAACTGAACATACTGCCATGGTAAATGGTAACTGGATTGAACTTCTTTTGATAAAGAAGACAAAATGGAGTAAGTGTCAGCAAGTAAACGAATAATAAACATATTTGTTTTTGATAGCAGCTTATCTCTTAGGGCAAAAGATTCTGGGCACTTTTCTATAGCACACACAAGACTTCTGTAATCTCCAAGAAAAGTATTAAACACAGATTCAGAATAGCTTGCGAATTTCATGGTTTTAAATTCTTTTGGTTTGTAAAAATAGTCTTCGAATTCTTTTGATGACTGTAAAAGTAATTCATAATCCTTTCATGTAGAAAACTCTTTCATAGCTCCATCAATGAGTGTGTGCCCCTTCTGAATTAGCTCGGGTACAGAAGAATGTTTTTCAGCTAGTTCAATTCTGTGCATCAAGTCCCAAGAAACAGATATATTTTCTAAAACAAGCTCATCTCTTATGTGTTTTTCAACACCTAGTCGAATATACTGTCCATCAAATGCCATACCAACTAAATTATTTCTTAAAAATGATAAATCAAAGCCAAATTTTTTACATGTATTTAAAATACTTTGTGTCAAACCTTTTCTAGTAAAATCGTGAACAAAGTTGTGCTCAAGATAAATACAGTTATACAAGTGTTCTGATGAAATGTCGAAAATCAGGACTCTCAAACCAACGATATGCCTAGATCTGTGGTTAATTGTTATTTTGTCAGCAAAAATACCAACAGGAAGATCATAATCTATGATGTAGGCTGCAATGTCCTTCATCAAAACAGAATGTACATGTGGTAGAAACAACGTGCAAAATTCTTTTGAATGATTGGAGACTCCTACAGAACTCCCACTGTTATGCAGTTCAGTAATTATAGATTCGTATGACTTGTACGATGTATTTAATTTGTAAGTTAGGTAAGCAGCACTTGCACAATTAAGTGCATTTTCTTTCCCTTCTCTGTATGATAATTCATCACTCAACTTTTTATTCTCAAGTACCCTAACACTTTCTTTGTGTTTATCAGAAATAAGATGGTGCTTTAGGTCATATTTTAAATGGCGAAAAGAATCAGGCATCGCAGTATCACTAAAGCAATCACCATCATTGTAATTGTACTGCAAAATTGTACCACATGCAGAACACAAAATTCCAAAGTCTGACCTGACAAAGTAGTGAGCCCATTTTAACAAACTTTCAATAGAGCGTGCAGACGTGATGAGATCCAGCTTCTCCTCTGGTGTCAGTTCCACAGGATGTTCAGGTGGGCTAGTGACCAGTGATGATAATCTCTTGCTCTTGCTGCCTTCAGTGCCCACGTCTTTTGTTATCTTCACTTTCTCAGCAGACTCCAGAGAATTAGTTAGGGCTGAAAGTTAAAAAACCCATCAGACTGACAAGACATTTCATAACATAATTAAAACACTTTGACTGCTGCTGCCAAATCTGTTTACTGATCGGCCTGGCTAAAAGCTTTTTCTCTATTATTTGGTCTCTTTTACATTGCTTAGTACATATTGTGACAGATTTTATCAAATGTTTAATTTTTTTAATGAAGAAAGTGAATGTCGACGCGTATTCGACAGCCGCCATGGGAAAGAACTCAGTTATGCTAACCCGCTTTACACGTTAGTATTATACGCGTCGACGTTCATTTTTCGTTAGTAATTACTAAATAATCTGAATATTGTTTTTCATATTTTGTTCTACTCTTATGAACGGGTGTTTTAGTTGTTAAAAGTCCAGATAAAATGTCGTTCAACTTTGTAATTTCGTCTGTCCCTTTTCAGGTCCCAAGGTACCTGTCAATGGGTCTCTGACCTTAGTTTTGGAATTATTATCTTCCAAATACAAAGGAAATTTCCCTGTTGTAAAATAATGAATAAGAAATGAATTCTAAAAGATTTTGAAATGATTATGAAATAGAAGACAATTTACAAATGAACAAAATTTATTTTAATGCAAAAATATTTGTCAATTTCTTGTGGCAATCGATAAAACAACGAAAATCAAAGGCGGATGACAATTTTCTATACTTTGAACATTCATCTATGCTATATAACAAGGAATGAATGGTTTACACAAGGCTACAAAATCCCCACTACATTTAAAAGTGAAAGGACGTTGTCGAAGGGTATTCGACGGCCGCCGCTGTGAACGGGTGGGGACTGTCGACGCATATTCGACAGCCACAGTCAAAGTGTTAAAAAGAAAATTACACATTATCTATGCATATCCAGCAGTCAGAGGAATTGGTTTTACACACCATTTACTTTCTCCAAAAGCTTCTGTATTTGGCCAGAATCAAACAAATCACACGATGCAGATGACGTATGTCCATCGCCTGTGTCGGCCGAAGTACTAGGCCTAGCCTTGTCTACAACATTTGTTTCATCACTTTCGTTTGTCTTCTTTTTTTTTTTGCCGTAGATCCGTCAATAGAGAAGAATGCACTGATATTTCCGCTGGTTGCTGACTTATATTTCACACTAACACCCGGATGTTGCCTCCCATAATGAGTTTTTAGGTTTTTAAGGATAATTTTCTCTGAGCAAACTGTGCAAACTACGCGCTCTCCGGAGGTAGCCATTTCCTACCAGTATGACCTAAAACAACAACGATGCACTGAGTTCGAAAGCGGTATTGCGTTTAGTGATTACTATACGTCAATTTCAAAGTCGTTAAGACAGAGAAATAATTAAGGTTATTACATGTCAGCTAATTGCAAAGCAAAGCAGGCGACTAGGCTGAGCGCATGTGCAGGTGTTTCGTAATGGCACAGGGAGAGGGAAACATCGAGTGGTTGGATCATTTGGAATGAGAGGAAGGAGGGGGAGGGGATTGTGAATTACTACGGCCGCATGACTCAGTCTGCCGGCTGCAGCCGGCGCTCTCACTTCAATAGATTACATGTAACCTTTACCACTCGGCCTCTCATCTGAAATTTATCAGTATATTATTGAGTCACAAACATAAATGTGACAATTTGGTATATTATTTAGTCACAAACATAGATGAGTCAATTTGTTATTCAATTGATTCATTTATTCGTATCTGTTTTTATGCAACAATTTATTTTTTTTAGAAATTTTATTGCAGCAAATTTTTTACACGTGTTTTCGTTAACGTGGTGGACGATCTTTCTGCAGGCCTCGTTTCCTTTCTGCGACAATGTCGCACTGTCGCCCGTTGTTCTGCTTTGGGGATAAAAGGTAGCTTTTGAAAAATTAAATTTTTAATTTTTTTTTCATTTGTTATAATATTATAATTTTTGCAAAGTTGTTTCATGTCAAATTAAAGCTGAGTTGATCAGCATTTAACTTGGCACCAATTTCATGTTTCATTTTTTATTAGATACTGAGTAATTCTAATGTTAGTGATTCAAAAACTATGTAAATTTAGAATTTTTTGGAATTTCAAAAGTGTATAACTTGGAAATTGCAGGATATTGCAAGATATTTCTGAAATTATGTAAAAAGTCATATTTAATACTGCTCATCAAATACACAGAGCTTCATAAAGGTATAGAAATGTGAGGCTGTGAGCTGTGTCGACTTGACATGGACTGACCCTAACATCCTATTAGCTGTCACATGAACATCACTGATGTCAGTCAGCCTTGATATTTGATGAAAAACTGTATAATAAAAAAAATTCCTTAACACGTTCTCAGCTATTGCATTTAGCCTATTCCGGGCCAAAATGTTTTCTTATAATTTTTCTTCTAAATTGCGGTTGGTTGGTTTTATTGTACCCACAATGCAAGAATTGTGATCTTAAGACCTTTCAGTCATTGTCACCGACATGGTCGTGTGTTTATTTGTGTCATCCCATGCCACGTCGGTCATGCTTTCGGTTATCATTATGCCACCATTAACCAACTCAGAAGGAAGAGCAGTGGATGTGAGGAAGCTCTATAAGGGATGTTACAGAAAAGCTGTACGAGAAGGAAAAAGCCTGGAGAAAGAAGAAATGTCAAAAAAGTTACTACGTTTTGTTCAGGATGTCTACCAGACTTCCCTCTACTTACCATGTTTTAATACTTTCTATAGAATTATTTAAACATTTGTAATTTTTTGAAAAGTTTTGTATTATAACTATAATTACTACTTTGCTTTATGTTTAACTAGTTTGCATTATTTTTGAAGTACATTTTTATACCCAACAAAACTAAAAAAAAAAATAGAAAAAATGAAAAAAATTTATAAGTAAATATAATAAAAAATTAAAAATTAAATATGGGCATTCAATCATACACACTTTGTCGGTCATGCATTATGAGTGTTAACGTTATATTAGTGTAACCAACAGTTTGCCGTTAGGCTGCTGGTAGTATTGCACGTATTCGCAGAACTATCAATTTAACAGTTATATTAAACAATATATAGAGGATAATTTCTGCAAACCTTTTAACTCAGAGGTTTCATAAAAATTTTAGCATTCAGTTGATATTAAATTTTTCTTTCCTTCACAGAGAGTCCTAAAATGATGTCAAAACTCGTATAATTTCTGGTACAGCTACCGACACCTAGCTGTACGCCTGATTTCCGGCTACTCTCACTGTACTTGTCATGCTTAAAACATCGCTTTGCCCATACGAATTGAATTAGTTTTATATAATTGTGTTTATGTTCACAATTAATTGGGCTTCCCAAGTGCATTCATTACACATTTTTATTCCTTTTTTTTAATTTTAAATATGGGACTTTTTTTGATAAATACTTTATTAATGTCATCAAATTAAATAAAATAACTTGAATTTAACTGATTAATCAAAATATATTTATCTGTCAAATCTTTTTTTTAATTTTCGCAGGAAAAACAGTGGAATATTCACCATCTATTAATGCCTTACACAGTTCTTTATTATGTTCGATTTATAAAAATCTTTGGTTTGACTAATTTTTCTCATTTTTAAAACTGGTAATAACAATTAAATATAATTATGACAGTAATAATAAAATAACAATAATCAGTAAGTTAAACACTTTTTAAATCAACCATCAATGGATTTTTATTATTTTTTGTCAAGCAAACAAGAAGGTTATACAAGATAACTAATAAAATTACCGAAAATTGATAAACCCATTAGGCCCTTAATAAACGCTGAGACAGCACTAAATTATAAAATATCTAAATTACTATAACAAATATTAAAACAAAGTAAAACTTCAACAACAAATATAATATAAAAAACAGTATCGAACTCACAGAACAACTAAAAAACATACGAGTAAGCAAAAACACAAAATTATATTCTTTCGACATTTCAAACATGTACACAAATATTCCCATTAACGATACCATTAATATTATAACAAATACACTGAAAACAAATAATGAAAAGACACGTACCTTAGACAATTAACTAACAGCTTGAAAATTATATTAAAACAAAAGTATTTTCAATATAATAAATTATACCATCAAAAAGATGGACTATCTATGGGAGCCCCAACCTCCGCTATCATCTCCGAAATCATGTTACAACAACTTGATGAAGAAATAAATAATAAATATAATAAAACTGAACGACCCATTAGGAAGTTACTTTAGATACGTTGATGACACTATATATATATATATATATATATATATATATATATTGTAACGTCTTGCGGGTTTTCTCTCGGAGTCTATAAAATATACGTTTCCTAAAAAGGTTTCTTATAGTCTCCCTTGCGATCGTCACTGTAATTGTTTATTGAAATAATGTTTTATTTGCCCCACGTTGTTAGCGGCCTCTTGTAACGTCTCGCGGGTATTCCTCTCAGTGTATTATAGAATTTTACGTCTATTTATGCCCTTCGAAAATCTCGCTTTAATGAGAGTCACAGAATTTGTTATAATTTATGTTCAATGTTTCCAAAAATCGAGTGTGTGATTATGCAGATATTTCCCTTAGATTTTATTTGGGTGAATTCAATACTGTTGTTTGACCGTAGTTAGAAGAGAGAGTGGAAAGAGAATTACTCTCTTGGCATACGATGAATTAATTTAAATTTCTCCGCTCATGATACCAGCTGATTGTGACATTTACAAACACATTTGAGGTTAAATTAACACCAAATGGTATGTAATATTTTCTGGTTGTCCGTTCTCTTCTCTGTCTCCAGACAATCTGTAACCAACTACCATCTACTGAAAATAATACACATTTTATTCAAATAACAAAGTATTCATTAGATTTATTTAGTAAATTTTTGTTTGATCTTCTCCCAAAACAGAAATGTATAATCGATTCTTACTGACAACACAACATTAGTTCGATCTTATTTTTTAAACATATAATGTATAACAAATATAACAAATGTATAACAAATGTATAAAAAAAAAAAAATAAAGAAATAATTTATTAATTTCCCAGGGTTATTGTAGAGTTCTTTGTACTATGAGAAGGTCAGAAATGAATATTTTAATACCAAGCTTTACAAAAATACAGTTTTATAATTTGTATTATTTATGTTATGTAGTTGACTGGTTTACCGCTAGATAGCAGATCACGTCTTCACTGAAAACTCGAAATTTATTTAATGGCGGCAAGAAATTCACAGGAATCCAGTCTGCTGGTTTTTTGGTTAACAAAAATAATAAAGTTTGTTTTCACCTCTTTTCCTGAAGTGTTTAAAGATATGGTGCTGTTTCTAGTGTTATGAAGTTATAGTTGAGATGTACTGTTAGTAACCAAGAATTTCTATGGTTTTTTATTGGTGAATCTATATACTTTTTAGTATATAGCCTATTATTAATTATTATAAATTTATTTCTTCTTTTTATAAAAATAATCCTTTTTAGATTTTATTTATAATCGAATTTAATTTATTTAAGGTTTTTCTTTATATTTTTCCTTAAACTTGTACCTCGGTATTTTATAAAATAATCCCTTTTAATTTGATTCATTTAGAATTTATTATTTACTTAATGTATCCTTACTCTAAACTATTTCTCCTATGCCATCTTGCTAACATAGTATTATTTTATATTATTATTATTTTATATCTAACCCTGGGTTATCCTATATTTAAACAAAATCATTATATTAAACACAAAGATTATTCCTAAGTGCAAGACCTTTGTGGCCTACACAACACAAAATTACACAAAATACAAGAAATACAAAATTTGTCAGCAGCAATATAGTCCACTGCTACAATTGATTGTTTTTTCATTTACAGTACCAATCTGTGAGATGCTCTTCTTAAAAGTTTACACTCTCACTAAATACACTATATTTCACTTTGTACACTATATTTTACTTTGTTATTGTTTACAGTGTTTTGTAGTACAAAGTTTTTTATAGCTTGGTACATAATACCCATTTCTGACTTTTAGAATGAGGTGATTACTGGTTTTAACGATGGTGATTGTGTTATCATATTTGGGCATGGTTTATGTAACGTTACATAAAGCCCCCCCACTAAAACAGATTTATTTTTATCTACTTGTTTTTTAAAATAAATTGTTGAACTCTTCAATCTTCGGATTCTTCCATTAATCTTCATAATATTCCTTCATTTCTGATTGGTTATACACCTGTTATTCGGTTAAATAGTAATAGGCTTGATTTCATACTCAACTCTCTCTCTCTCTTGGAGGCAAATTCATTAATGATTTAATTTCTCTGGGTATTGGTCCTTCACATATTACTTGATAAGGGCTGGTCACACTAATCATAAAAAACTTGTTTTAACACTCATATTTCTATTTGCTTCTATAAATTCGCTTTCTCAATTAATCTTCTGTCTGCTATCTTCCTTCTGTTTTCTTCATTCATACTTGTGGAATCTAATATCACTCTTTTCAGCTATTTTATCATCCCTTAAATATTCAATTTCCCTAACATTTTTTCCTATCCTGTGTGGTGGTTCAGTTCAGGTGGCCACGTTGGGTCCATTACTCCGCTGTCCATCCTTACACCTTCTGAGACCAGGGGAACATCATCCCTGCTCAGGAAAATGATTGCTGGAACATTTCTACATTCAATTCATTATAATAAAAAACTTACAAATAGTCGATTAGCGACTAATACTAAACACTTTTGGGATTCTTCACATTGTAGCTGTTTGCATTCAATTATATATTTCTTTTTCTTCTTGATTCCTTCTTCCTTTTCATTTACTAATAGCATATAACATTATTGATAGGCATTATTTTAAAATCCTTTTGACTTTCCTTCTTGTGACATATTTTCTCCGTATCATTTCTTCCTATATCATTTTCAATTCCGAGAAATTCTAGATTATAGTTGTATTAATTTGTAACAATATCAAATATATCGAAATACCTAAATAAATAAAAATATACTGCCAGAACTTACCTGCGATCTTTTTAACTTACCTGCTTTTTGAATTTTCATCAGAAGTCCAGAGTCGCCACCAATATCTTTTGAA
The DNA here is from genome assembly GCA_034769895.1 of Magicicada septendecula. NCBI lineage: Eukaryota > Metazoa > Arthropoda > Insecta > Hemiptera > Cicadidae > Magicicada > Magicicada septendecula. The sequence continues at coordinate 28,232,471 of CM068367.1, read as the reverse complement.
GGACAGATATGGAAACCTTTACACTCTACCTTAATAAAAACGAGACAATTTTGCAATCTGACTACCCCCCCAATAATAATTCAGAAGATATCCGGGAACGTTTAGACAAATCTTGCCGCACAGAAATGAGAAAGTGGTAATGACGAAATAACTTAGACTAACACATTATTTTGAAGAGAATTAATATTTTTAATCAGCAACTATTTCAAGGTTGTAATTAAATTAAAGTTGTTTATACCTTTGATAACACATATTATATGGTCGTATCTAAATGCTACTACTTACTACTATGAAAAACTGCCCAGCCTGCATTTTCTCTCTCTCTCTCATTCTTATTTACAAAATCCCCCATTTATTTTACAAATTTCATGTTTTAATTATTCACTGTCACTGTCGCGATTCCGGTCGAACACGTGCTTTAGTCGCCCGAGTTAACTCCCGTTATTTAACTGTTCTGTTGTCCGCCGTCCGTCACCAGTTATCAAGTTGGTACATACGTTAATTCCTTGGGTCCCGGTCGGTGTTAAATCGGTATTATATCTAACTGTTCACATTTATAAAGTTCAGCCGACCGGGCCCTTACAACACGATCAGCGTCTGTTAGTGAACTCCGTTTCTCGTGGACTGCTTTATTCCATGCAGCCGGACATCAATGCCGCGCCGGCGAACAAATTTCGTCGTCGCTCACAGCCTGAGTTGTCACAGTTTTGTGGTTATGCATGTGACACATAGCAGTTTTTTTATTGCTGTATGTTGGCGATATTTAGGCGCTTACTGGCCGACGTCACCAAAGTAGGATGGGCTTAAACTTTACATCCGTCTTCACGGTTAGCTAAGTGATCAGAATTTAAACATCTTGGCCATCTTTGCGGTTCACTCCGGCGTGGGTCCGCGCGCATGGTCGTGTGATGCATACGGGTGCGCTGCCACACATTTACAAAGTTCTTGGAAATGACGACTTGGTACATTCCTGGTTAGCGATTGCACAACTTTGGTCACGTATTTCGCTCCTTTGTTATAACACTGTTCTTACAATACATGTTCTGGTCCCATTTGAAAAGTAAATTTACAAATATTTTAATAAAACCCCAAAAATTCAATAAAATGAAATAAACCTCCCATTTGGCCCGTTACAATACCCCCCCAATGAGAGATCTTCTGCCAAAACAGAAGAAATCTCATTGCTAAAACCCCTAAGAGGACCGGTGAGGAACTGGTGCCAACAACCCCCTTTTGCTCTTACACCTCATGGGTAAACGACCCCCCTGGCTCGGCGACTATGGACGCATCTGAACGAGATCACTGGACTTCTCTGTGCGAGATCCCATCACCGAAAAATCGAACAGATACGCACCACAGCGCACCTCCCCTTCTAACATGTTTCCCCAAAAAATCCAACTCCCTGGCTCAGATCATGCCAGATCCTCAACCGATATGTTCCCCCTTATATGCAAACTGGGCTGCCTTTAGCAGTTACTGGGCTCACACACACACTTATACTACATACTGTAAACCTTGATATATTTTCAGCGGTACCCTTTCATTAAGTTAAAATCCAAAAAATCAAACTAAAATCTTTTATCTAAAAAATTCTCTTCATTAGTTTTTTGTTATTAGAAAATACACAAATTGAACATTTCTTAAAATAGGAACATCCTTAACCTAACATGTGATTATACATATGCCCTAACAATACAATTCAAATAAAACACTAATAATACACAAACAATAACATCATCAAAGTTCAAAAATATCAATTAGATGGCAGGCGGGAAGTCAAGAATTTTTTTTTTTTTTTTTAATTTTAAATTCAAAAAATTTAAATTTATTAAAATATATTCTTTTCCAATATTGACACCATTTAAAATTATCCAAATTAATTAAAAGCAAAATTGGCATCACTTCATTGCTAAATGTCTCTAGTATATGCCCTCACCTATCAGCTGATCACAACTGGGTCAAGTCAAGGACCTTGACCTACATACGTTGTACACAAGTTACATCTGAAAATACATTGTACCTCTGTAAAATTCTATCTTTAAACACAAAACAAAATAAAATAAAACATTTAAAAGAACAAAATATTATTATAATTAACAATCACATTGATATTTAAATTACTCAAAATAAACATTTGATAACTTTACATTGTCAAACTCTATCAAAAATTGTCACTGGCTTCAATCAAAATTTTCCATTTTTAACTATAACTTTCTTTATTTAATCATCTCATTCTCCATTACTTTGGGTGATTTAATTATTTATACTAGCTTGATCTGCCACTTGGGATGTATACCTTTATAATTAACATTGTGATTATTGCATTAAAATAACCAAATTACATTTAACTTTGGTCAAACTCTACACACCCTACATCTTTTACATTTGCGTATAACAATTATAAACATTTTACATTTTAATTTCAATTGAACTTTTATTAATTAACCATCAATTATTTATCATTTAATTCTTCACAAAAATTCAAAGTTATTATTACCCTTCATGTTACATTATATTTCATCTCTGATTACCTTTCTACTATGAATTTTCTACTTAACTCTTCACATTTTAATCATTGATTAGTCTGGGTGACACCTGTATTCTCTATGCTTTCAATTGAATAGACATTTTAATATTACTCCCTTTCTTACTAACAACCACTATTAACAACTTATGACACCAATCTCTCAATTATCAACACCTTCATTAATTCCACTTACCTCTGGCACCGCTCATCTTTGTACTAGGATGTGTGTTCCCAACCTGGCTATATACATACCTAACCCTTTGCCCCTCCAAAATATCGGCAAACACTCCCTTAAACTACTCTATCACCTGCCACAACCCGCACGCTGGTTGATCGCCACGCCGCACGCTGCTCACTCCTTACCACCTCACCCTTACTACAAAATATCATCAACAAATATATTTACCATTCACATTACTCATCTCTCTACATATACTCACTACTACTGTGTCCCTAAATATCTAACACTATCTCTGTGTGTTACCTGTATTTCAAAATTCTTATTCTCTCTGACTCCTATTACAATTAACTCTGCTTAACTCACCTGCCTTATTTCATCATCACCCAAAATCTATCTTTTATTATCTCTCACAAATCATTTGAACATCTTACTACATTAAATTACTTTTCTCATTATTTGAAACAGCATTATATTTAACATTAATTACCTTGAACGTCAATAAACAATTTAACAGTGACATTTTACTACTGATCAGCTGACATTCCTAACAAGGTGAATAACCTCACTGCAAACACACTTCAATATTTTACATATTATATGAAACATATTTTATTAATTCTTATATCTAACATACTACAATAAAATAACACATTGCTAAAATAGAATGAACACAGTATGCTGAATGTATGAACCCCTAATTATCAAGGCAGAATACAAGCGTTTAATTAGTGTAAAATTGATTTGTCATTTTTAATTTACAAAATTTAAATTCGTTGTTCATCTGAACAACCACCCAATCCACACACACTATTGTCTTTTATGTTGGACTGTAGCGCCCATTCGCTTTCACAAAGACTGCATAGATGGAGGAATTGAACATCTCCGTGTCTTTGCTTCGGCTTTACATTTTAAAGTGTTTAGGTATCGACATACCCTCGTTTTATATCGATAAGCCCTTAAAACGGGTCTACCACCTGGCTATGCTGTCCCCACGCGGACAGAGTGGCAGCTGCTGTTCCATAGTTCCTGGATTTCCCCTAGTTTCACCCCCCTATTAATTTCTACTATCAACCAATTTCAAGTCAGCTATGGTCAAGGGACTTGATATGGCCATAGCTGACCGCTAGCCAAAGCCACGATTAGTGCTGGTAAGGCAGTAATCGTAATCGCCCGAAAAGTCGGGGAAATCAAACTTCACTTTAATGCCTGTTCTATACATCATTATTATGTACGACACGAAAGTCTATCAGGGTACAAATTAAATTTGTACGAAAAAGGTGTGCCGCACATTTTCGCCATTCGGCCTCCGATGGAGGTAACACTCACTGTTACCCCCAACCCATTCCACTATCTACTGGGGCACAGGCCACCCCAGCAATAGCTCATTAATAACTAAATAATAACAATTAAATCTTTATATACAACCTTATAACATGACATTTTCATTAACCATTTTATCCATCAATATTTAAATCATTCATAACTTTCTATAATTAAATTTCTTCAAATTTTCAAATTTATTATCAACGTTTATTTTACATCATATTTCAGTTATTATTATTTATTAAATTATTATCAAGTTATTTTCATTATCAAAGTTAACATTCTTTCATTTGAATTAAACATCTGTAAACATTTTATTATGTCTGATTTGTATTATAAAATTTTTTGTACTTACAGTCCATTATTCACATACTGAAATACACAAAATATATACACCATACACCCCAATACTTTCACGTAACCTCTGAAACATTTAACAAAACTGTTATTTCAAATCAAACAATTTAACATTTAATTACCAAATTCATATCTCGTAAAATAATTTCAGTTCCGGAGAAAATTCAATTATATAACCTTCATATCAATCAAAAACATTTAAAACATCTCAGATTATTTTAATTAAATTCATTATTAAAATACAAATTTCATTGCTACCAAAACAATTACAATTCGCTAATCACTGTCTTCCAAATTTAATTTTGTTATTTATTTATATTGGAAATATTAATATTATTATTATAACAATTTCCTGCATACACATTGTTTACTTAACATTCTACAATACACACAAATAAATTTACTAAACATTTATTTACAAATCGTCATCATTATTTATTGAGTTATATCATATTTCAGTGTTAAAATAAGCTGGGTCATCACCATATATTAACATACTTAAACTGTTCCTTCCCCGATTTCTTAATTTAGCCTCCATCGTCATGTAATAGTCGTACCTTTTTATAACATTTCTCTTCCTTACTTATACTTGATTTGTTATTATTATTATTATAACACACCATTATTTCTATATCCTTCGTTATACCATTCAGTATGTCATACAACTTGTCACTATTAATTAATTTTGTCCAGTCTCCGTAAGTAATCTTTCCAAACACCAAGTCAATTATTTTATCGTCATAAATTAAATGGTTATTACTTAAACGTACTTCTAACCTTACTTTCCACTCATCATAATCTCTCCTTAAATTGTATACTTCTATCTCTATATCAACCCACAGCTCTCCATCCAAATTTCTTTCATCACAATGCCATATCACACTTTCTCTCTCATTCCATGCAGAGGGTACTAACTTAATTAAACATTTCCTAACAACAAAAAACTTCAAAAAACATTTATTCGTAGAACACTTGTCTACACAATATATACGTGAAGATCTTTCTTCACCCCCCATAACACCTCGTAAAAAATTTACCCTCTGTTTCATCCCCACAATATAACTCTCTTCCCACTCATTATCTAATTCACCAGTATTAATTACTACGCCTTTACAATCTATTACTCTCTCTCTCTCTCTCACTCACTATCTCTATCTCTATCCAATACTTTACTCTCAACTATATCATTATTATTATTCACCATTATTTCATTATTAGAATTAATTATATTAACATCACCGCTTACCTCAGAATTGTAATCACCATCATTATCTTCACTAGTTAACCCTACTTCTCCCACTATTTTGTCACGGTTATTTATAAATTCATTGTTAGAATTATCATTGGCACTCACTTGGTTAATTATTTCTTCACTATCATTAACAACATTATTATCACTTACCTGTTTTGATTCACCTGTATTCTCCTTTAATCGGTCTGTCTTTAGTTCCCACGACCATTCCCTCAATATTTTGTTATTTTCATCCAACCGTTTATTCATATTATCAAAGTGTCTGTTCATCATTTCAAAACCCTTAATCATCTCTGCTTTTATAAGGTTCAACATATACGTCTTATATTCAGATTCACTCATATTATCCCTACTTACCTCATTATCTGCCACCTGATCGACTTTATTCTTGTTAACTCAGTCTATCTCTCTACCTTTATTTACCACTAATACACTATCATCATTGTGAATAGGCCTATTTACTGTCTTACCTTCTACCACTGTTACTTCCACTATCTTACCTTTATCGTTCGTCATCTTACTACCAATACTAATATCATCACTATGCCTTTTAATTTAGGCAAATATTGCCTTCTTGTTCTTCCATCCGCATTAAATTGTTATCTAAATTACCCCACTCCTCGTCTGTCATCTCGCCTACCACCTCTCTAAATTCACTCTCCCACTCATCCCACGCAAAACCAATATCATTACCTTGTATTTTGGCCATGTTTAAAGTTCATTTATATAACACTTTTTATATATAACAACCACTATTTTTCTACAATCAAAACACCTAACACAACGGTAAATCACAATAACACAAACATAACCTACTCACACGTACGTAATTATGTACGATAAATATTTTTACAAATTCGTCATTACCACATCCTATTTTCTGTGCTTTAAAATAGGTCTACCTCGTATAAATAAAATTAAACCAGGATCCTGGCAGCGCGAGCCAATGTAACAATATCAAATATATCGAAATACCTAAATAAATAAAAATATACTGCCAGAACTTACCTGCGATCTTTTTAACTTACCTGCTTTTAGAATTTTCATCAGAAGTTCAGAGTCGCCACCAATATCTTTTGAAGGACAGATATGGAAACCTTTACACTCTACCTTAATAAAAACGAGGCAATTTTGCAATCTGACTACCCCCCAATAATAATTCAGAAGATATCCGGGAACGTTTAGACGAATCTTGCAATACAGAAATGAGAAAGTGGTAATGACGAAATAACTTAGACTAACGCATTATTTTGAAGAGAATTAATATTTTTAATCAGCAACTATTTCAAGGTTGTAATTAAATTAAAGTTGTTTATACCTTTGATAACACATATTATATGGTCGTATCTAAATGCTACTACTTACTACTATGAAAAACTGCCCAGCCTGCATTTTCTCTCTCTCTCTCTCATTCTTATTTACAAAACCCCCCGTTTATTTTACAAATTTCATGTTTTAATTATTCACTGTCACTGTCGCGATTCCGGTCGAACACGTGCTTTAGTCGCCCGAGTTAACTCCCGTTATTTAATTGTTCTGTTGTCCGCCGTCCGTCACCAGTTATCAAGTTGGTACATACGTTAATTCCTTGGGTCCCGGTCGGTGTTAAATCGGTATTATATCTAACTGTTCACATTTTATAAAGTTCAGCCGACCGGGCCCTTACAACACGATCAGCGTCTGTTAGTGAACCCCGTTTCTCGTGGACTGCTTTATTCCATGCAGCCGGACATCAATGCCGCGCCGGCGAACAAATTTCGTCGTCGCTCACAGCCTGAGTTGTCACATTTTTGTGGTTATGCACGTGACACATAGCAGTTTTTTAGTGCTGTACGTTGACGATATTTAGGCGCTTACTGGCCGATGTCACCAAAGTAGGATGGGCTTAAACTTTACATCCGTCTTCACGGTTAGCTAAGTGATCAGAATTTAAACATCTTGGCCATCTTTGCGGTTCACTCTGGCGTGGGTTCGCGCGCATGGTCGTGTGATGCATATGGGTGCTCTGCCACACATTTTCAAAGTTCTTGGAAATGACGACTTGGTACATTCCTGGTTAGCGATTGCACAACTTTGGTCACGTATTTCGCTCCTTTGTTATAACACTGTTCTTACAATACATGTTCTGGTCCCATTTGAAAAGTAAATTTACAAATATTTTAATAAAACCCCAAAAATTCAATAAGATGAAATAAACCTCCCATTTGGCCCGTTACAAATTATCATCATTCTTTAGTTTCATTGTAGTCATTAAATTATTCGTTATTCTTCTTATTTTAGCACACTACCATCAATTGTTTTTATTTATTTATTTATTCTTCTGTTTGTTACCATCAAAATATTATTTTTTTTTATCATTCCATTTTAAATCAGTTCTTTATAAATATTATTTAATAATCTGTCCTTACATAGTTTTACATAGTTACATAGTCTGTCCTTGGTGTTTTATCTTTTTATTTTATCAAATTGTTTCTAAATATTTTGTAAGTTGTCCTTACGTACTTTTTGTTAAATCAAATGGTTACAAAATATCTTAAATAAGTTGTCCTTACATAGTTTTTTGAATTTTGGGGTTTTATTAAATCATATTGTTTCGAAATATTTAGTAAGTTGTCCTTACGTACTTTTTGAATTTTGGGGTTTTTTCTTTCCAATGGGTTGCTTGGTCGGTATCAGAAAATCAGTCCCCTTTCTTCTGTTTGGTTATTGGTTAGTTTAACCATGGTCCATTAACTCAGGTACTCCCTTTCCTCGGATTACTGGGGTGTTCGGAATTAATTCTCTCCTTGATAATCTCCTTTCCATCTGGCTCTCCCACTTTGCTGCTATGAAACCTTCACTTAAGTACAGGTCTTCCGTCATTGTTCGTTCCTTTTTAACTAACAGGTATTGTACCTCCTGTGACATAACATATTCACTCATTTTTAGTATCATTCCATTCCCTTTTTCCTCTGGATTATTTATCAAATTTTTTAATGTTATATTCCGTCTTGATGATATGACTAATATCTTCTGATGCACTTCAATTGTTGACGTATTTAACCGAGATCTAAACTTAATTAACTCCCTCTGTTCATTAATTGGAAGGTTAAATACATTAATTAATCCACCTGTAATCATCTCCCATTCTTCCCTTGTATTTATTATTTTATTTCTACATATTTTCCTTATTTTCTTGGTCTTCTTTTCCACGGTTTGAATATCCTCTTTGTTGTGGTTATTTTTATTTTCAGAGAATATTACACCTTGGTATTCCCTAATTTCTATTTCCTTCCTGCTCTCTTCTATATTCGGACTTACTTTAAGACCTTCGGAAGTGCTGTCTTGTGTTTCATTCAAATTCTTGAAACCACTGTCCATTTGCTTATTATTTGTAACCCCTCTTTCAAACTTTTAGACTTTATAAAAAAACCCTTTTTTTTTTTTTTTTTTTTTTGAAATAGGGGCCACTAGTTATTTAAAACTAGGCAAGAGCCTAGAGAAGCTACCAAAAATGCGCTGGGGTCCAGTATGACGGGACTTGCAATTAAACTCGGTTGTTAAACAACAATAACAATTTTTATTTAGCCATTTCAAGTAACCTTGTAAGTATAACTCTCAGTACACAATATACTTTCATAGAATTGAAAAATTTCATTACAAACTTTTACTCCCCTCCCTGGTATTACAACCTTCTGAAAATATACACATGTAACATCATATAATTATAATATATGTAGACATCATCATAATAATTTCTCCTAAATATACATAAATAGAACATCAATCAATACAGTTACATAAATACACATAGCACACATATATCTATATACACACATGTTCACCTGGCAGGCAGCCTATATATATATTTCACCATGCCTCAGAAGAATATAACCCCCAGTATCCGTGACCAAGACCCCCATCCCAAACTACTGTAAACGGGTAAAGTGCCCAGCCTGCTTTAAAAACATTTCGTTAAAAAAAAACATCCATTAACACGTCCGAGTATGACTGAGTTACGACCAACGAAATTATTACAAGTATGCAAGATTTAGAAAGGTTCCCCCCAGATAGGAATGTGCCATTGCCAAGTCAACATGGCTGCACGCCTTATAAAATGTATAATAAAATTTATGATTGAAAGTTAGACTCGGTAGTGTGCTCATATTAACAACTCAACAATTAGTACACTGGCTATGGCCGTAAAAGAAAATGATGAAAATTCGCTTATTACTGAATTATTGCATGGTTAACATAAATTTTATAAAATATATAATAAGTTTTATTTTATAATTGAAAAGTAAGAACCAATAGTGTGCTCATATTAACAACTCAACAATTAATACACTGGCTATGCCAGTAAAAGAAAATGATGAAAATTCACTTATTACTGAATTATTCCATGGTTAACATCAATTTTATAAAATATCCAATAACCATTTTAATTAAAAAATTTTATAACATCAGACCCTAATACAACACATTTGAGGTGTTCATACAGAATTGGCTTGACCTCAGGTAAGGCCATGCGCCACACCAGATCCAGCAAACTATGACACGTTATGGACCTGTGGATAACGGCACTAACTGTCTCGCTGGACTTGTGCACCAACAACTTTAACTGGAGATGTTCCAGGAATAGAATCAGATGTTGTACATTGTAGAGGCCAAAAATATTTACAAAAGGGTTAAATGTCACCTGGTATAATCCAGCACAAAACCTGAGGTAATCGTGATGTGTTGTCCAGTTCTTCCTCCCGACGGCACAGACGGAGAATCACTCGTTTAATGCCATTGGTGGCAGATGCTTGGCCACCAGCTGAAGTGAATCGGGAAATCGGCTTAGATCAGGAACCCTGGACAATTATATATATGGACAATTATTCAAATGTTATATAATTCACAATCCCCCTAGACTCCAGCATAATTCACACACTACCACATGCTCAGATTAAAAGAAAATTTGAAAATTTAAGAATGCACAGAAATTACCTTCAGTAAAAAAATTTAGAATTAAATGACTAGTATTTATAGACTGTTCGTCAACTTAATAATCCCTTATTACAATTTCGAGATGAGTTGCAAACTTAAACAGGTTCATAATACATCTACATTTTCATATACATCTATATTTAGTTAATAATACATTTTCTTACGCCCCTCCTGATATAATTAGAAAAAATATACAGCCATAAATACTTTGTAAATACTTTAACTCAGCCAGTGTTAACTTTCAAGACATGAATAAACAGAATTTAACCCGCGCTTGCCACGTGGTGACTTCACGTATATATATTGCCTTGCATCGGCGTTGATTCAAGTTAAATTACAATTCTTTTTATTAAATAATAAGTAAGGTACCTTGAACACACTTACCGGAGAGTTGCTAGTTGTTTATCTAAGCATAGTAGATATCAGTATACAAAATTCAAACTGGTAGCCGCCGGGAGAGAATGGTTGATGAGTTGCGTTCGGCTGCCTGACGAATACTGCCCAGCGCAGTGACAGAAAAAACATTACGTATCGCTCCCCACAGAGCGTGCACGGATCGGCAAACAAGCATGCAGATAACAGAGTAGACACCGCTCAGATAATTAATTAACATACCCCGCAATGACAGTCACATAATTAACTAGGAAATAGCCGAGTTATTCCAAAACTCGGCACAGTATCCTCGTCGTATTCATCTACTCTTTGGCTAAGTGTGTTAACATTTTCAAACTTCCCCCCGAAAGTTTCCCTTATCTCCTTAATGAAATTCTATATTTTACCCTCAAATTGTTTTAAATTTTCTTCATTTATTTTCTCAATGTGTTTTAAACTGTCCCTCAAGGTTTCATTTTGATTCCTTGAGTTCTCCTCCTGCTTCCTAAAGTTTTCATCTATTTTGTCAAATTTTTCGCTCAATGTTTCATTTTGCTTCCATGTGTTTTCATCTATTTTATCAAATTTTTCCTCCTGTCTCCTAAAATTTTCCTTATTTTCCTCATTGGTTTGCTTTAAGTTTTCCTCCTGTTTCCTAAAATTTTCATCTATTTTATCATTGGTTTGTTTGTTTTGTTCCTTCAAAGTTTCGTTTTGTTTCTTTGAAGTTTCCTCCTGTTTCCTAAAGTTTTCATTATTGCTTTCCTTAATGCTATCAATTTTCTCCATCATTAGCCTCATCATTTCTTGCCAATCTGGTTCTCTTCTGGTTTCCGTTTTATCGGGTTGGTCCCCTTGGGCATCCTCTTCAACTATTTCCTTTTCCGTGTCCATAATTGCTTCAGTTTCTTCTTTATCGCCTGTCTGTTGTTCCATTTCACTGTCCGTGACTACTTCTATCTCTCGTTCCTGTCCACCTTCTTCCTTCTCCTTGTCTTCTGCCCTCTTCTTCGATCTGCCTCTGGTATTATGCATTTCTTGTTTTCTCATAGTTGCCGACAAAAATTAGTTTTTTCGTTATATTATTTTTCGTATATCTCGAAATTTCTTTACTAATTAAAGCCCTTTTAAGTTGAGCGCCATCTTGTAACGTCTCGCGGGTTTTCTCTCGGAGTCTTATAAAATATACGTTTCCTAAAAAGGTTTCTTATCGTCTCCCTTGCGATCGTCACTGTAATTGTTTATTGAAATAATGTTTTATTTGTCCCACGTTGTTAGCGGCCTCTTGTAACGTCTCGCGGGTATTCCTCTCGGTGTATTATAGAAATTTTACGTCTATTTATGCCCCTCGAAAATCTCGCTTTAATGAGAGTCACAGAATTTGTTATAATTTATGTTCAATGTTTCCAAAAATCGAGTGTGTGTGATTATGCAGATATTTCCCTTAGATTTTATTTGGGTGAATTCAATACTGTTGTTTGACTGTAGTTAGAAGAGAGAGTGGAAAGAGAATTACTCTCTTGGCATACGATGAATTAATTTAAATTTCTCCGCTCATGAGACCAGCTGATTGTGACATTTACAAACAAATTTCAGGTTAAATTAACACCAAATGGTATGTAATATTTTCTGGTTGTCCGTTCTCTTCTCTGTCTCCAGACAATCTGTAACCAACTACCATCTACTGAAAATAATACACATTTTATTCAAATAACAAAGTATTCATTAGATTTATTTAGTAAATTTTTGTTTGATCTTCTCCCAAAACAGAAATGTATAATCGATTTTTACTGACAACACAACATTAGTTCGATCTTATTTTTTAAACATATAATGTATAACAAATATTTTTATTTTTTTATTTCAAAAAAAAAATAAAGAAATAATTTATTAATTTCCCAGGGTTATTGTAGAGTTCTTTGTACTATGAGAAGGTCAGAAATGAATATTTTAATACCAAGCTTTACAAAAATACAGTTTTATAATTTGTATTATTTATGTTATGTAGTTGCCTGGTTTACCGCTAGATAGCAGATCACGTCTTCACTGAAAACTCGAAATTTATTTAATGGCGGCAAGAAATTCACAGGAATCCGGTCTGCTGGTTTTTTGGTTAACAAAAATAATAAAGTTTGTTTTCACCTCTTTTCCTGAAGTGTTTAAAGATATGGTGCTGTTTCTAGTGTTATGAAGTTATAATTGAGATGTAATTTAGTTAAATTTACTTGGTAACGATCTCACCCAAATATCGACGTTCTTTAGACTAGGCCTGGATCTCGTAGTTTGATTTTTCAAAGTTTCATCAAATTAAGGGCGTGAATGGTTCTACTCGAAGGAGTTCTAATATGCAGTGGACATCACTCGTCAATTTTATTGATTTAGCACTACTTATTCCAAATGGTATTCGTTAATTTTTTACAAATTTTTATAGGCATTACACTTTTTCAAACGTTCACTTCCAAATTGTTTTAACAATTAAATTCCAATCTTGTTAGTTGGTTACTGTTAGTAACCAAGAATTTCTATGGTTTTTTATTGGTGAATCTATATACTTTTTAGTATATAGCCTATTATTAATTATTATAAATTTATTTCTTCTTTTTATAAAAATAATCCTTTTTAGATTTTATTTATAATCGAATTTAATTTATTTAAGGTTTTTCTTTATATTTTTCCTTAAACTTGTACCTCGGTATTTTATAAAATAATCCCTTTTAATTTGATTCATTTAGAATTTATTATTTACTTAATGTATCCTTACTCTAAACTATTTTTCCTATGCCATCTTGCTAACATAGTATTATTTTATATTATTATTATTTTATATCTAACCCTGGGTTATCCTATATTTAAACAAAATCATTATATTAAACACAAAGATTATTCCTAAGTACAAGACCTTTGTGGCCTACACAATACAAAATTACACAAAATACAAGAAATACAAAATTTGTCAGCAGCAATATAGTCCACTGCTACAATTGATTGTTTTTTCATTTACAGTACCAATCTGTGAGATGCTCTTTTTAAAAGTTTACACTCTCACTAAATACACTATATTTCACTTTGTACACTATATTTCACTTTGTTATTGTTTACAGTGTTTTGTAGTACAAAGTTTTTTATAGCTTGGTACATAATACCCATTTCTGACTTTTAGAATGAGGTGATTACTGGTTTTAACGATGGTGATTGCGTTATCATATTTGGGCATGGTTTATATAACGTTACAATATATATATATATATATATATATCCATCCCAAAATAAAGGCATTAACATTTCTAATATATTAAATACAATTAATTTACATAAGAATATAAAATTCACAACAGGAGAAGAATCGAATAATAAACTGAATTACTTAGACCTAACCATAAATAGAACTGAAAATAATTGTAAGTACTCAATATACAGAAAACCATCTCAAACTAATTTAATAATTCCATATAAGCCTAATCATCCTTCCCAACATAAAATGGCAGCATTCAATTCATTAATGTACCATATGTATAGAATCCCATTAAATAAATAAGAAAGGACCAAAGAAAGAAATATTAGCAAGGAAATAGCAATAGACAATGGATACAAAATAAAAACTATAAATAAATTAGAAAATAAATAAAACGTAAACTTACTTTTGTCCTGTGTAAAAGATTACACTAATTCAGCAATTCCTTCCCTGTCACAGTCGCTATCAGAGCTGTTGCTGTCCGTGTCTGAGCTGTCTGAAGTGCTTGTTATCAAGGTTGATGATAAAGGAATCCACAAAATTGTCTAAGTTTGGTTCCAGTGAAGCATAATACTCTTCCACTTCTTGAACATGTTTTATTTTATGTTTCCACTCTTCAGGTCCCATTACACTAAACTTCTCCTCACACAATCTTCTCACTTTGTTTATACTGAATGAAATGTTCTGTCTCATGACAAATCCTTTCACCTCAGCCCAAATTAGTTCAATAGGGTTGAGGTCAGGATGATAGGGCGGGAGATGTAACACCTCATGTCCTTTACTTTCCAAAATATCGTTTAAAACACAGTTTTTGAATTACCCCTTATGCAATTTAATACGTTTATAAATCTGCTGTTTCAGCATAGTGTCTGAATAAGGTATCCCCTTTCTAGTCAACTACTGCTTCACCTCATCTTTCTTGCTATTTGATGTGGGTACTTTTTCTACTTTAATGTTATGATAAGGGGCGTGATCAATCACAAGAACTGATCGAGGTTCTAGTTTTGAAAGTAGCTTTTCACGTATCCACTTCGTATAGGTCTCCTTATTCATATTTTTGTGATAGTCTCCTGAAGAAGATGACACTTTCCACATAGTTAGTGGACCAAGAATGAAACGTTTTTCCCCTCCAGCATCAATAATAATCATACGATTCCGTTAGAAATCGGAGAATAATGCCTTGGCTGGAATCGTCGCCTTACTTTTCCATTTACATGAGAAGAATTAATGTATGTTTCATCCATATAAATTATAGGACAGCTTTCATCTCTATATTTCTTGACAGCTTGGAGATAATTAATCATCTGTTCTCTGATATCAGATTGTTCAATAAGAGATTTTCTATTATTCCTATTTTTTTCCAATGAAACCCCAGTTTTTTCAGGATTACACACACACTTTTTTCACTTCTGGTAAACCTTATTCTTTTTTGACGTTTTTCTCTCATTTTTGTTATTGTATAAAATTCATGCACTAATCGCCGCACAACACCTTGATCAAACTCATCTAGATCAAACTCATCTAGTCGCGTTCGTTTGCTTCTTGTTCGGAGTAACAAATGAAGTAGGCGTATCACCCTCTTTGCAGTTTTCAAGTTCTCGTAATTCCTTGTTTATTTTGGTCACCACATATTCAGAAACGCCATTAGTAGCAGTAGTTCGCTCCCTAGCTCTAACAACTGGAATCATCACCTCTTTGTTATCAGCCTCTTTCTTCATAAATTTAAACACATTGCTAATTATTTCCCTGATTTGACCATTTAGAACTTTCCCGCCTAGCCTACTGTTCACACCAGCCATTATGAACCATTTTAATAGTTTCACTTTATTAGTTCACACACACACACACACACACACACACACACACACACACACACACACACACACACACACACACACACACACACACACACACACACACACACACACACACACACACACACACACACACAGAGCACTAGCACATATTCGCAAGACAACACCGACTACTGAAAAAATATCAAGACTATTACAAAACAGATAATTCACAGAAGTCAACAATCAGGACGACCGAAACACACTGAGACATTACAGAACAAAAGCCTGTTCGCTGTATCGTGAGTCAATGTTTACAGGAATGTTAATGGTTTACCCCGTGCACCTCACCCTTACCACTCCCGGATTCAAGAGCTCGGCTATTATGCACTGGTAGCTATATATGGGGTTTAAAAACAAAGTTTGTATCAAAATATATAGTTCAGATAACAATTAATAAAAAAGAAAGTGATGATCACATGTTCTGTGGTTTCCAAGAAAAGCGTCCTCATGGGGAAAAACATTGTTTTCAAGAAACATTATATATATTTAGCACTGTTGTTTAAATACATCTATTCTATACAATAGTTCACCCAGTGAAATGTATACAGAATTAATGTGGGTTCTCCTCTACATAAGTGGTCTTGAATCTCCTTTCAGCCAGGAGCACTTTATTGCATTAACATGAAACACTTCAGTGGTTAACTGAAGACATTGTATATTAATAAAGATATACCCATTAAATCCGGAAAAGTGATCTTAATGAGACTAACTAGTGATTCTTGTGCTAACTAGTGTGTGATGAAGATTTAGTCTTACAACTGCAAACTTGTTTTCATCTGTTTCAGGTGTCAACAAGGGCAACAAAACTTCATAAGACAAATGGAAGAAGTCAGATTTGAGAACAAGGTACGTGGTTTAAAAGTAAAAAATGTAGTTTTTTCTCTTAATGTAGATACCAACTTAATACACTTGCACATACATGTACTTTATTGACACATATTTTGTACATATATATTTTATTTTAATAAGAGCTTATTCACCATCATTTTTATTATATTAATTGCTGTACAGAGTATGGTGTGTGTGTGTGTGTGTGAAAGAGAGAGAGAGAGAGAGAGAGAGAGAGAGAGAGAGAGAGAGAGAGAGAGAGAGAGAATATTATATATTGACCATAATAATTACGGCTTCTAATTGATATTGAGTTTCGGTCTGATAAAAATGCAGTTTTTATGCGATATTTCGAGATTTATTTTATCTTATATTCATGCTTATAACATAAAAAATATAGTAGTATAATTGTAATGATAATTCTAATTCTAGTACAGTCAGCTCCCGATTATCCAGGATAATCACCGGCAGGGTGATCACGGATAAGTCAAAATCCCAGTTAAAGCAAAAATTGTTACCTAGTGCTTAAATGAAGGTCTTAGTTAAAAATAAAATATGTGTGTACAATTAAGTAGTACATACCTTTTATTACACAATAAAAATTAATCAAATCACGTTTTTGTCAATTAAAATTGTATATTTATAAGCCGAACAATATGTACAAAGTCAGTGTTTATACACGCTGAAAATAATTTGGTAATAATTTTTGCTTCTTAGCACTTGCTGTATTCCTTAAAATAGAAAACCTAATTTTGCGTAAAACCAACTTGTTACACAACAAAGCGTCTTCTTGACCTTCTAAATAGTCAAGAAGCCCCTCCACGTAATTGAGCGCTGTCCCGTGTGTGACTTTGGGCTCGGAAACACATTCATCACTCCCCTCCCCCTCATCTTCACTACCACTCTCACTTTCTGCTACGCCCTGCGCACGCATCAATATTTCGTCGTCTGTCAAAACGTCAAACGCAGGCATGTTAGTGTCGACTTCAAACCACTCGTTTATGTTATCTTGGTCAACGTTTTCACCACCTGGGACAGTGTTTGCTAACTGGGCCAAGTCAGCTGAGGTTGCAATATCATCCTCAAACCCAGCAAAATCCTTATCTTCTGATATGTCGGGAAATATTTTTTCCAAGAGTTTGTCATCATAGTGGGTTTAACTTTGTCCCACACAGCCGCAGTCTCGTAGATCGCGTCCAGAACACTTAGTCCCTTACAAAAGGTGTTCAAATCGTTCCCTTCTTCTTTAAACTTTCTCAAATTACTTGACCGATAGTTACGTTTACAGTAACTATTACCCGTTGATCCATTGGCTGGATCAAAGCTGTAACCTTGGGTGGCAGGTATTTAACAACGATCTGTCCATCGTTGGATCTGAGGAACATTTCACTTGGATGTGATTTAGCATTGTCTAATGCTAACAGTGCTTTTGGGGGAAGTCCTTGTGATTTTAAAAACTCTCGAATTTGTGGACAAAACTTATTGTGGAACCAATCATAAAAAATGTCTTTATTCATCCAACCTTTCTTTTTATTGTAGTAAATCACAGGCATATTAACTGCTCGTGTTCCTTTAAATGATCGTGTGTTTTTTTTCCCATCACTAGGAGCTTAAGTTTGTGTCCCAGTCGTGTTAGAAAACACATTACCGTTATTCGTTCCTTACTAACTGTGTGTCCCGGCACACTTTTTTCATTTTCAGATGCTAAAGTTTTCATCGGTAAGCACTTCCAAAATAATCCCGACTCGTCGGAATTGTAAATTTGTGCTGGTTGTAAATTTTCATCCAAAATAAACTGATTAAAGTCTTTGCAAACTGTTCTGCTGCCATTTGATTGTCACTCAATTTTTTTCCACGAATTTCCAACTCTCTTATGCTGTGATGTTGTTTGAATCATGTCAGCCAGCCAGATGATGCGTCGAAATTTCCTGCTAGACCTAAAGCTTCAAAAAAACTTAGCTTTTTCAGCGCATATTCGTCCACTTACAGAATTCCCTTGTGCTCGTTGATTATTGAACCACTCGAGTAAAGCTCGGTCCAAGTCTTCGTACGTTAACTTCATCATAGTTTTCCGTTTCTTCATGCCAGATGATGAGTTAGAAGAACGCGTAAATTTTAAAAGTTCCACCTTTTTCTTAACCAAATCATGAACTGTTTGATCACCAATTCCATATTCGTCCTTTAACAATTTAACAGTGTGGCCCTTCTCATATTTTTCTATAATCTCTAGTTTTTTCTGAATCTATAAAACAATCCTTTTACAGTTTTTATCCATTTCGAAACTCAAATCACAAACAAAACATGCAAACACAATAAAATAACATGTGAGGGTAAACAATCCAGTTAAGCATGAGTCACAATGCAACGAATGACTGACTGGACTGTGAAGGTCAAACTTGGCACACCCCGCTACACTCTCTGTGCCTAAAGCCAGTTCGCGCTAAGATGAGCCGTGCGATTTGATGCAGTATGTTGCGTCTTCTAATCTCGCACATGCGCAGTATTAAGAGGCCGTCAAATTGTATCGTAACACATTAAACAGACTATCATTTGCTTATAATACAGTAGAACTCTATTTATCTGAACTAATGATTGCCAGACGTAATTCGGATGTGCAGAAATTCGGATAATTGGGACAAACATAAGAAAAAGGTTATGTTATGAAAGAAAACGCGAAAATTGCTCAAAAATCACTTTTGTTTATTTTTATTACGCGAGTACATTATCTTAATAAAAACCAGATCACATGTGTTTTGCAAAAAGTTCACTTTTACTACAAAATAATTAAAAATAATACTCACACATAATTATAATTTTTCAACTGAACATGTCAAACAAAGTTAATTGTTTTGACGTAAAAACTCGTTTGCATGCAGCCAGGTCCCGAAAACGCTTGATGGCAAGAAACTGCATATGATCGCATTCAGACTGGCGTTCCATCCACTTTAAAGCAATGTCAAAACAAGCGAATGCCTCACTCGCCGTAAGTTCCTTTTCTGGTTCAACTGAAGCAACGTTGTCATCTTCTTCGTCCACCTGGTGAGATTCATCATTTACACTTTGGATAATTTCATCATCGTCAAAATTTGATATCCAGGGTCTGGTGAATTGCACTGCAACCACTCGTTTGTTGTCCACGTCACACTCAGAACAGCCAGGAATTTGTACAATGATTTTCTGGATGTCTTCAGTTGATACAGCTTCATTTTCTTCGACACTTTCTTTTGCTATTTTTTCCTCTTCCTTCTTGTTCATTGTCTCTTCTTTTTCTTCCTAGATTTGTTGTTTTGTCGGAATTCCATTAATTTTATTCCATTCCCTCTTTAATGTTACGGTTTTTATCAAATTCCATGAATCGGCTATAATGTAACAACATTCCTTTAAATCAATTTTCTTATGGTATGCTACTGTACCTTCTTCATCTTCATCTGCTAACAGCAGCTTACGTAAAAATTGCCTTCTGAAAGCCCTAGGATTTTTCAATTTTCCTATTAAAAGCAATGGGAGTCGATGACTGCCCATTGAATTGGCACAAGTAAGCAATGTCACACGTTCTTTACTAATTTTGTGACCAGGAGCACTAGCGTCTCTCTTTTAAGCCAAAGTTTTACGGGGCAATGCTTTCCAATTAAGTCCCGTTTCATCGGCATTGTACACGAATTCAGGATCATAGTTTTTAGTTATGATTTTAAATTCAATAATGAACTTATCAGCTGCATTGTTATCTGCAGAAAGTTTTTCTCCACTCAGATCTAACTCCCGAATACCATGCCTAGCCTTAAAATTATGTAGTCAACCGTTAGTAGCTTTAAATTCGGATAAACCACCTATCTTTTCAGCAAACATTTTTGCTTTTTCACAAACACAGGGGCCAGAGTGGGGATTTCCAAGCGACCGTTGCTGTAAAAACCATTTCCATTTAAAAACTGCATCTTCTAGGTGTTTATTTTCAACCGTTATCATCACTTTTCTGGACGACATTCTATCCTCACTTTCCAAATTAGAAACAAAGTTCAAAATTGAAGAACTATTTCTTTTTATATCAGAAATTGTGGCTGCTCCTACATTATAAGTTTTGGCTAATTTTTTGCCAGACATTCCTTTTTTTAATTGTTCAATTATTTTCACTTTGTCCGTCATCGACAATACGACACGCTTCCTTTTAGAAAACATTTTATTTACACACTACACGAACACAAAATGTAAACAACTTGGCAAAATACTGTGCTGTAAAAACAGAACGCATGACATACACCACACGATAGACAGCAAGACACTGGTTAACTGTAAATGTGAGAGAGGTGAGTGACCTGGCGGAGGATGGGTGCGTCCTTGATATTCTATTTTAAGAACGAGAACAGTATTCGGCAAAACATTGTACTGATCAGTACATAAACTATGACGCATGGCTAATGCAGATTTATACGAATTTCATTTACTTACACTGTTTTTTGTTAGTACGCAACTGGAGTTTGAATAAACTTTTTTTTTAGAAATTGCATTTGTCTTAATTTCCTAATATTGATTCTAATAATTGGCGATTCAGATAACTGGAGTTCGGATAAATGGAGTTCTACTGTAATTACAACTAGTGATTTATTTGCTACAGTACAACACTGAAAATAATAGTGTTGCAAATACTATAATAAAGTCATTGTAAGCATAGTATGTATCAATATTTTTGCTAAAACTACAATTTTTTGAAATCATATATTTTTCCCGGTTGATCCGCAACCCATTGACCTGATCCCGGAAAATCGGGAGTTGACTGTATATAAGTTGTATGATATTTATTAACAGTGGTGTTGTGTTGTATAGAGTAACTAATAGTACTTACATATATTGCTGTGAGTCACATATACCACATTACATAACACTATACACTACGATACAAATACATTATAATACATATTAATTATATTTTTCCACTTTGTATACTGCATAGTGACAGTGTGTGAATCTATTACATGACTGGAAAAGTAGCGGATGCACAAAGTAATGAATTGTGAGGTACCAGTGGAGGAGGGGGTTGATGGGGTTGTTGACTTGTCAGATTTCTATTTTGTGTTTGTTTTCTGGGAATGTATAAGGTTTGTTGAATAACGCTTACTGAGGCTCTGTACACTGTTTTTTGTTTGTTTGTTTACAGAATGTTGCTTATTTTTTTCCGATAGTTATCATATCAAGGAACTGCCGTTTGAAATGATTAGTTTCTGTATGTATTATTTTTACTTTGTCAAACTAGAATGTGGCCATGTAGTCGAGCGTGTTGTGTTAAAGACTGTTGGATTGTGTTTATTAGTTTCTATTTTATCACAACTGTATTTGTGTTGATATACTCTTTTTTTTGTAATATTGTTCTGAGCATCTGTAATATTTTTGACTGCAGTTTTCTTGGTATGGAATTTCATAAACAATATTAGATTTTACTTCTATTTAATCTTTGTCTTTGGTGTTCGTGAAGTGTTTATTTATTGTATTGACATTTCTGTACACTATTTTGGTGTTTTTGTTAGTTCTTGTAAGTATATTAGAGATTTTATCTGATAGTGTTTTTATATATAGCAAGGAAAAATATTTGGTAGTTGTGATAGTTTGGTCTTGGCTATTGTGCACTGTAAGATGTTCTGTCAATTCTTTGGGTAGGGCTATACATTTATTTGTTTGGTCACCAGTCACATCAGTGGTATTTGAGCATATTTCATTACTCTTTTCAGTATTATTGCTTATTTTTTGTTACTTTGTTTTAACAATGTGCAAATTAGTTTATATCAGATTTTTTGCGACATTGATTTTGTAATGGAATGGGCAGTGACTTGAGTAATGAATATATCTCCCTTTTTGTGGTTTTTGGCACCGCTTTGTGTTGATTTTACCATTAGGCTGATGGAGTAATGAAACGTCTAAGTATGGAATTGAAAAGTCCGATTTTTCTAGTTCAACAGTAAACGTTAAATGTGGATGAAAATCATTAAATATTTCTGTTATTATGTTGTGTTTATTTGTTGATAAAGCGGTGATGATGTCATCTACATATTTGTGAAGAAACTGGATGGAAAATGGTACGGTTTGGAGTTTTTTGTCTAGAATATGTTCGAGATATATATCAGCAAGAAAGGAGGCAATTGGGGATCCCATTGGACATCCGAATAACTGTAAGTAAAAATCCTTATTGAACTGAATATATCCTCTTTCTAAACACAATTTTAAAGCTTCAAGAAACTGTATATTAGGAATTTTTGTGTAAAGCCCAAGTTCATGATATCTATTAGCTATTATTTCAGTAACAATTGGTATCAATATATTGGTGAAGAGCGATGATATATCCAGTGAGGCAAGTTGATAATTAGGTGGTAATTGAAAATTCAATATTTTCTCATGAAAATCAAAGGAATCTTTAACGTTATACTTCTTGGTGGAAAATTGCGATAGAATTACAGCAAGATATCTGGCTAATTCGTATCTAGGAGATTTTATGAACTACACTACTGGTCTAACTGGATTATCTTGCTTATGATTTTTCACTAGGGAATATAACTTCAGAGGGGTGGGAGCATTATTTATAAGTTTTTAAAAAGTAAATTTGTCTGTGTATTTGTGTATAATATAATAAAGCAGTTCCTTGAAATGATAACTAAAAAAAAAAAAAAAAAAAAAAAAAAAAACCAGCATACAGAGCCTCTGTAAGTGTTATTCAAACCTTATACATTCCCAGGAAACAAACATAAAATAGAAATCTGACAAGTCAACAACCCCATCAACCCCCTCCTCCACTGGTACCTGACAATTCTTTACTTTGTGCATCCGGTAATTCTTCAGTCATGTTAATAGAGTCACAGACTGTCACTAAGCAGTACAGTATACAAATGGAATAAAATATAATTAATATGTATCATGATGTATTTGTATCATAGTGTAGTGTATAGTGTTATGTAATGTGGTATCTGTGATTCACACCAATATATATATATATATATATATTGTAACTTTACTTATCTGCGTGTCATTGTGTTGTGTGAATGTATGAGCACCTACCTGCTGTCCGATCTTGCGGTTTTCTTCCGACTAGGGTGTGTGGATTTTGGATTTGATTTCGCAAGTATGTAAACTCAGGTGTATCACAACAGCACACTAAGTAAGTTATTTTAAAAGTGAAGAGTTTTGTGAGGTTGGTAGGCTCCGTAGTACAGCAATAAAAATACAATGTGGGGTAATAAAACGGTGTTTATTACTCCAATGTCACACAAGAATGAAATGCTTATATGATCAAGTATTCTTACAAACTAAACAATAAATAAATCTTGAATAATGTTTTCTGCATGATTAATAATTTTCAGAAGTTGAGCTCGTTATTTTTAAAGAGTTTATTTTAACTGAGAATTTAATTAATCAATTTACTTTAATTCAATTTAATTTCAATGTCTTTAAAATTTTGATTCTAATGAAATAAAAACTCTAAAGTTACTTGAAAATATTCAAAATAAACTAGGCGTGACAATCTAGTTCACGTCCCTTTATTTACTAGTGATCTGACTCACGTATACTGCAGTATGAGCAAATTATTTAATTCTTTGTTAAGATTTGTATAGCGCTTTTTGTTTTATCTACTGTTAATTCTTAACTAATGCTTATTAATTACTTATACTGGCTATACAGATTATTACACGTGAATAATTCTTATTTAACTAGAGTCTTTGATTTCTGGCATCTGAATGATTTATATTACATTGATTTTAATTAAAAAAGAAAGAAAAGTTGAACTGTTGAAAAATAAATTACTTGATTTTGACTTTCCTGATTCTGAAGTGGATCGTAGAGGTGCTCCGGATGTCCCTCACTGTCCTTGTCCTATCGGCTAGAGATAGTGATCTACTTGAGCGTCCTGGGTTTTGGCGATGAGCTCGGAAATCAGCAACACTCTGCTCTCCTGCTATTTGATGAAGTTTTTACGTCTGTAGCTTTCTGCGAGAACTGCTTCACGTCCCTCGTCGATTCACGTTCCACGTCAGCGTGTGTGTGTGTCATTTCGAGTTGTAGCTCTGCTTGTCAGCTGATTCGCAAATGGTTTAGACGGCGTCTCTGTTGTATTCTTGAAGTAATGTCTTGTAGTCTTGTAGATCTCTTGCGTGCGTACGCCCACAGTTAATTGTAGTGCACAATACGCTTGTTTGTTGAAGTGGAAGAGTATCTTGACTGGACGCTGTAATTACGAGTCGTTACAGTTGATCTGTTTTATGATGATCGTAATTAGGCGTGTTGACCACATAGAGTCTTCAGATGAGTCTTCACAAAACTATGGTTTTGAGACGATCGAAGATATACGTCTGTTCTTCTTGAATACTGGCAGTAGAGTGTTTAAGCAGCCCCAAAACTCCGCGTTGGTTCCAATTTCTTCGAATGATTTGATTGGCTGACACTCCCTACTACTCAAAATTTGAATCACCTCAGCCCGTGAGAACGAAACTACTTTCCCACAGATGGAGAATTTATATTATTATTAATATTCTTAACACAACGGAACTGAATTGTCGTTCCGGATTTCCTGTGGCACTTTTATATTGCAATTATCTTGGCTGCAAGCCAATTTGTGCTAATTCTAAAATATACAATTTGTTGTAAATTCTTATAGCTATAACATATCAAAATCTCTTTTATGTAGCTCAATTATTACGGAAGTTATTAACATAAAATTAATTAACTCTGTTATTATTTAATTATCTTGCATAAAATTCGCACACCCTATTATTAATATTTCGGCAAACATTTTGGCTATAATGGATTTTGCCTGAATTTACTGGTTTCCGAAATATTAATAATTGAAAGTTTGGGTGTGGTCGTATTCGTTACACAGTGAGTTGATTATGTAACAGCCGCGTGTGCGCCTTGTACAATGCATTATTATGATCGCTATAACATATGAGTGGAGTTTCAACTATTAAAATTTATTTAACATCAATATAGTATACCCTTAACATATAACTCCAAATTAATGATATTTGGTCCTGTTATAATATATATATATAAGTACTATTAGTTACTCTATACAACACAACACCAACTAGTTAATATCATACAACTTATACACGAGAATTAGAACTATCGTTACAATTATACTACTTTATATTTTATGTTGTAGGCATGAATATGAGATAAAATAAATCTCGAAAGGTCGCATAAAAACTGACCTAATAATAACATAAAGGTTATTAGACCGAAACTCAATACCAACTAGAAACCATGTGTGTGTGTGTGTGTGTGTGTGTGTGTGTGTGTGTGTGTGTGTGTGTGTGTGTGTGTGTGTGTGTGTGTGTGTGTGTTAAGTAGAATTAAATTAGTCAAATAAGGCAGATTTTGCAACCCATTGTACTTCAAGTCTGCAATTGGTGCCATAGAAATAATGCATGTGTGAGGTCTTGCATTATCCCGCTGCAAAATGATCGATTGCTATACTAAGCACAGTATTTTTTTCATTTAATTGGTCTAAAAGGTTAGCATAGTACTTTATTGCTTCACCCTTTCATGATAATCTATTAAAAGTATTTCTTTGGCACCTCAAAAGCAAAGCAATACCTTCCTGCAGACAAAATTGACTTTGCCTTTTTCAGATATAGAAAGGCACTATGCATCTATTGTTTTGCTTTTGGAGTGAAATGATGGGCCCATATTTCATTAGTCATTACAAATCTACCTTTCAGATATTTGTTGAAATGATCCAAACATTCGTGAGTAACTTGCATTCCAATGTATTTTTGATCAGGTAACAAACACAGCACACATCTTGTGTACAGCTTTCTCATATCTAATTCCTGTATAGGAATGTGATATAACATTTTATCTTAGATGTCCACAGTCTTAACAATTTCAGACATCTTCAAACAGCGATCTTCCAAAACAGCATCGTGCACTTTATTTCTGGTGTAGTGGCACTTTTCGGCCACCCACTGCGGGGTCGTCTTCCAAACTTCCACAACCATGTTTAAATTCAGCTATCCATATTTTTCACTGCCCTCCTCCTCTCTTTTCCTATGGCACTACAGCCTGAAGTCGAGCCTTCGCCTCCTCTATCCTGACCCACCATGTCTCTATGTCAGTAGCAAAGGACTTCCATCCATGCACTTCCAACATCTCTCATGCATCCACAGCACCAGTAGCTTCCCATCTTTCATTTCATTAAAATTTTCTGTTGTGTTGAACATTTCTTAACAGAAGGTTAATGACTGCATGATGTGTAATGAATAAAAATATACTATATTTTCAACAGTGAACTGGGAAATAATGTTGAGAGATGACTTTGTTTACACAACTGTTTGTATTTGCAGCAGACCAACTTGATGGTTTACAACTGTTCATGAGGCATGCATACGGTGTCATGATCAGGTGAAAAACAGAAAAGCAACGCATACCTTTATATGGTAGGCCATGGACTTATCAAATTGCCCTTGTACCTTGTATTAAGCATACCACTTGCAGGAAAAGGCAGTAGTGAATGTTTCAAGATTACACCATTCACTTATTTCTCTTTTATCATCAATACCTGATTGGTTTGATGTGGTACTCAGGTTCTTCCTATCATGAGCCAGCCTCTTTATCTCTGTCTGCCTACAACATCACACAACCTCAACAATCAACTTAGATATTCCAGTCTCTGCGTTCCTCTCCAATACTTACCATTCATTGGGCTCCCTTCACCAAAGTCGTTAATCCTCGTTGTCTCAACCAGCATCTTCGCAAATGTCTCTTTTTCTCCCATTGTTTCAAGAACATGTCCATATTTATTCAATTACTTTGTCCATCCAGTTTATTTTTAATATTCTTCTTTAGCAGCACATTTAGCAGCAAATGCTTCTGTGGTCGTGTCTTTCAGCTTTCTGTATTTTCCAAGTTTTGTATCCATTTTACACAATGCAGTGGTGCCAATATATAACGTGAGGACCTTCTGCTTCCCAATTGCAAATCCAGTATTTGACTTTAACAAATTTGGTTCTCTGCTGTGATCTGCATCCTCTGTAGTTGAAGTCCTCTCAGTTATTCTTACCAGTTTTAATGTTTACAGAATCCAACTTTTGTTTTTACCTTGTGTTCTTCTTTCAATAATTTTTCTATAATGTTCAATGTGTTTTCTAAATTATTATTGTTGTATGCAATTACAGACCATCAAAGAATCTTTTAACATTTTTATTGTTTCCTTTACAGTAAAATACTCTCCTGTAATTGTAATAAATTTGTATAAAAGTAAATTTAATTCCTTATTATGTGTAGAATGTTTTAACGGTTGAAGTAAAGAAAGAAGCAGACATAGAAGATGCAGAGACTGAACAGGTAATGTACACAATCCTGATTACTTGTTAATCTATATGTATTTAATCTAGTTAGATTGTACAGTGTCATGTACCACTTAAGATTAGGACCACTTTCATCTGTAGGTATTTACGTTAAACATCGCCAGAATACACAAAATACAAGTATGATAGTATTGCATGCGTTTAAATTTGCTCCAGTGCACATGTAAGTGCAGAGTGTGGATATTTGTTACAAAAATTGATGAATGATTCTATGTATTTTACGTTATTTTTTAATTGTCTCTTTTTGTACACAGAATAACTGAGAAGGGAAAATATTTTTTACAATTTTTCTATTTGCAGGATGCATTGCCAGTTGTAAATTCTGTCATAAAAGGAGAAGCATATGTAAAAGAAGAATTCATCAAAGGAGAGAATGAACAGTTTGTTGATCAGGTATGGTGCATTTGTTACATTTGTATATTATAATGAACATTTATTGTTACAATGAACAGTATTGTTGTTATTTGTAAACCT
Source organism: Magicicada septendecula (assembly GCA_034769895.1). NCBI lineage: Eukaryota > Metazoa > Arthropoda > Insecta > Hemiptera > Cicadidae > Magicicada > Magicicada septendecula. The sequence continues at coordinate 28,203,756 of CM068367.1, read as the reverse complement.
ATCAGTTAAAACAGTTGGAGCCAGTATCCAATGGGAGTCATTGTTACGTGTGCTTTCCTTAGTCTACATGGTTTAGCCAAAACATTTTGTATCTGTTACTTTGTTGTGATTTACAAATGCGACCTTATTGGCTTCAGTTGTTATTGGGTCCTTTAAACGTAATAAAACGTGTTTGCGTCTTGCTAAACTGGTGCATCACTATGTGCATCTCTTCCTATCATGTCTGCCCTTTAGTTGATTTTCCTTTGGACTGACTCTATGGTTGTATTCTGGATAAATACTTCACTGTACAAACTTAAGACTTTTGTAAGCGACTGGGTGGGTGTGATTAGTGAATGGATGGCCGTCCCATCTTGATAACACATTCCTTCTCATTTGAATGCTGCCAACTGTACTCCCCGAGCTCTTTTGGCTGAACCTGTTATTGATCACCATTTGTGGTGGACTGGTCCTCCATTCCATCTTGAAGACCTCTACTTGGCCATCATCTTCTTTTCTGTAAGGGAAATTTTAGTTATGACCTACAACTCTGACCTTACCATCAGACCTTGTTAACTCAAGGTTAGTTATCCAATTCTTATTGCATTTGATCTGTTCATAAGGCCATTAGGAGATGTCTTAATCGAACTGACCTGTGTGTTTCAGTGCCTCATAAAATTTTTCAGGGTCTACGGGATTATTGTTTTTCCTACCTTCCTTCTTTGGAAGCGGAACTCCGAAAAAAGTTAAGTTTTGTACTGCTTTCAGGGCCACAGAATAATGGAGTCCTGGTGCTGACTTTCTGCTTTCAAATAAAGAAGCTGTAATTTTCAGTTTTTTGTTGGCAAAACCCAGACCAACATTGCAAGTCTGCAAAAAGAAATGAACGATAGTATTTAAGATAAAGATTATTGCTGATGTTTGATTTTGACAAATGCTTAGTTTTGTACTGGGGCTGATGAGGGGCACAATTTAAAAAGTAGTAGTAAATGTTTGTAATAATTTGCTTTTTCTTTTCATATTTTTTTTCAGTAATTTATTTTTGGACCCAAGAAGTTTTGGAACGCAGTTCCGGCGCTTTCCCACTGAAATCAAGTTATATATTATAACGGTAGAACCTCTCTTACTGTTCTAATGTTATATTTTAATGAGCGTGTAATCATAATAAATAACACTAGAATGTTTTATTATAATTCATGTAATTTTTTATTAACAATTTTGTTATTTGGTTTTCGGTTTTAAACTCATTATTATTTTTACTTGATATTACGTGCAATTTGCACTTTTATATTACAAATAATTCTCTTATCTATCTTACGATTCCAAATTATCATAATTTGTATGTGCTTATTACGCATAATTCTTAATACTACCTTAGACACAAACATATTATATAATGTTCTAATGTAATACATTATTATCTTTATAACTACTAAATGCTCTTCATAACTGCATCTGCGTTATTTATTGTTACTTCCTCTAACGAGGTTGACATTTATTATTAATAATTATAGATTTTGAATTTACAGTTACTGCTAACTTTTTATCGTTTAACAGTCTTCTCCTATTATGGTACTTAATGTACAAACACAACACATTTACAATTATACAGTTATTTGAATCATCTTAGAATCTAATTGTCTATTCTTTTTCTCTTTTCTTTGATATTTAAAGTCTTTTGATTTGGTCTCGGTTTCTTATGAATACATGGTTATTTGTCACCTTGTTATTTGTGTGGTGCATCTGAATCATGTCCTCTTCGTCCTGGATACGAATGACCCTATGGTCAGGAAGTCCTGGAGTCGGGTAGTCTTGGAGTCTTGTAGTCCCTCGTCACTGGATTCTCGTATTCTGCTTCATTGGATGCTCGTACTCTGCTGCATTGGCCGCTCGTACTCTGCTGCATTAGCTGCTCTTACTCCGCTGCATTAGCTGCTCTGGCTGTCGATCAACTCTAGACGCTCTAGGCGTTGGACATAGCCTCCGGCAGTCCTGATGATTGAACCAAAAAAGTTGTAGTCCTTGGACAGCGCCTCCGGCTGCTATGATGGTCTGACGAGTAAGAGAGTGTTGATTGCGCGGCCTCATATTTATACCCAAGGCGCCGAAATCATGTCTCGACAATATTCTGCCTGTTCGCAATTGTCGAGCGCGTCACTTTTAATCCCGCTTTCTAATTACACTTCATTTGCTCGTCTTCGCGAATTGCGAAGTCTTTGACATATTATACGATATTCCTTCGATCGGTAATTTTTAGGCGTTCATCATGCACAAAACCGCTTTTCTTAATCTCAATTACTCTAATAACTACTAATTTTTAACTTCTTATTATTTCACTTTTTGTTTGTTTCGCACTATTTTTTATCTATGTGTTTGTGTTATTTTAACACACATTTTGGTGTCTTCAGTTTTTCGCTACTATGCACATAAGCCTAGTAAATTAATTAAATACAATTAATTTATATCGTTATCGAAAGGGTGGCGCCTTTCATGAATGAACCGGTCACACACACACACACACACACACTTGTGTACACACCACATGCAGAGGAGCAGCTGCTTTGCTCCCTGTCCTAACACGCAAGTCAGGTGTTTCCATTACAATTTATATTGCAGTCTATATTATTATTATTATTCAAATGCGTTACTTATATCTTCTAATTGCTTATTTAAAATACTCAGTGCAATGCACAGTACTCAACATAATTGTACTGTTGCAATATATATTGTGACAAAACATTTGAATTAATTTTTGCGCATAGGATTTATATGTGTGTGTTTTATAAATCAATAAGTCTATATTGGAGGTATTAATTATAATTTATTGCACACCAAATTAATACTGGTTCATACAATATATTTTAGATATACACAAATTAAATGAATTCTGAATACTGTTTGAAAAATGTTTATATAAAGTTCAGACCTGTAAATTTTCCTTGAATGATGATGATCCAATATGATGCGGTGCAATGGCTGATGGCGATGCGTAGATCACGCGTGTCCTCCCCTCGTAGACTCTGCTGGGCTGGTGTCGTGCTGAAACACGCTGAACCTGCTCATTGAACTGCGACACTGCCTCGCTGCGACAACACTGAATATTGATTGTTAAAAGTTTAAGAATGTTTTTATAGTGTTTTAAACCATTTACGACTCTTGAGGTGTAATGTGGGTGTTAATTAAAAGTGGTGTATAAGCTCACACCTTCCGGCTTGTCTTCAAGTGTCCTCGCGTCAACCAGTTCTGTCGCGGTCGATAGAACTCCCTATGAGGAAGTCTTGAACTAACACGGATACAACAACAACAAAAATTCACAATTATATTATGACAACTGAATTACTTGGATCTGTAGACAAACTCACACAGAGGTCCAAGTTTCCGTACACCTTTCGCACAGTTTACAGGTTCACGCAAGAGAAACTTTTTGAACGTGAACCGCACGTTTTCTAAACGAAGGCTCTAGATGAACTGACTTTGATCTGCACATGGCAACAGACAATTTTCAATGAATTTGCTGCGTTCTAATAGGCCAATTACCAGTCACATGATAAATGCACATGGCCCGCATATTTGTTCATGCAACATTTTGCATGGAATAGGCATAAGCCTGCCTAGATAATTATCAGGGATTTTATTATACCACACTTGAGTGAGTTTCATAAACAGGAGAATGTCCGTCATCCATGCATAATACATAGTTCATTGCTTATCATGATCCTGTGTTCTATCGCAATATATATACGTATCGCTATGAACGAAAGGGTGGACATTGTGTATAAAATTTGCTCGTTGTGGAGGACGCGTCACTATGAGGTGTCCAAGGCTACGCTTAGCCGTCCAGTCCGTGTTGGCGCTAACGTTTTACATAGTTATATTGTATCCTAAACACTGATCCGAGTGCTACCTATGTCTGGTTTTGGTTCTGCACTGACGTCATTCAGTAACGTATGAGCGACATACACATTGGGTCATCTGTTTATTCAGTTGTTTTTCTTGGCTTGAAGTGGGTTTTCCTTGTTTTTGTTTACGTATTATTTTTCGTTCATTAAATATAAGTGTATTTATTATTTAGTGACATTCATAATTTCTATGTAAATACGTATAAATGTATTCTGACAAATACAGAGTTATGTGTATTACTAAAATTTTCACTTAAGCAATGCTCCTATATAATACTGAGAATTCGTCCAGTACGTATACTAAGTACATGAAGAAACAAACGTGAATTCACACACTGAAATTAATGCACTAAATATAATTAACAAAGAGTTGAAAAATTGTGGAATACGACAAAATTAATTAATTTTGTATATCTAAAATCATATTCTTTAAGATATTTGCTTGACAAATACTGAAATACATGTGTCGTGCCGTTCGTGTTTAACCTCGGTAATTCTGTTTAACACTTTCAGGTCTGGCGTTTTGTACATATTTATCCCGCTCTGGACTGGGGTTGTTTTGTATATTTCATATTTTTTGTGTGAATCCGCCTTTACATATTTAACAAAGACTCAAATGTTTTCTTAAAGTACCTTCTTTTCTCTATCAAAAAATATGTGTTAATTTAAGATGTGTTAAACAAATTTTTTTATTAAATAATTTATACTTACTGTTTCTGAGTTAAAAAAAAATTTCTACGCTGCAGCCATCCTCTTGAAGTGGATTATGTAATATGTTTGAACGTTGTTTTAATATTTTTTTTAATTATTATGATTGACAAAAGAGTAGAGAAAGCTTAAATACTATTTCTGAAACTCAAACACATTTTTTGTTATGATGTTAGCATAATAAAATGCATTGTCACAAATATTTACTTTTCACATACTAAGTTACTTTACAGATATATTACTATAACCATTTACAGTTGTTTTCATTACAGTATAGCCACTTTCTTATAAAACAAAATAATCTAATAAAGTTACAAAATAAAAATTTACAATTAAAAACTGTTTACTAAATCTAATTACACATCATACTTGGCTTTTGTATGAAATAAGCGAAAACAATTCGGGACACATAGAGCTACACCACAATCTTTGCAGTAGTATCTACTTTCTTTTCTGATCCTTTTACCAGCTTGTGTTTTTCCTCTATCAGAACACACCTTGCAGTATCTGGTAGGATTTGCTTTTTTTGCTGTCGGAGGAATTTTAACTGGAAAATGCCTGGCTGATAATCGGGCTGCAGATGACGGTGGCACTTCATTGTTTGCTTCCATATCTCCTTTATTTGCCAATGCCTTTGCTAGAGCTATAATAAATGAACTGATTTGGCAGTTTTTGTCTGGATGTGTTTGTTTGTACAATATAAAACTATTTACTATGGCTCTTGAAAATAAATGAAAAAATAATTTTTTCCACCACTTCATTGTCTTTCTGTGAAAGGGATAATAAGCAACCAGCTGATCTCCATGATCAACCCCTGTTTTATACATATTGTAATCTATTACTACATCAGGCTTTGATTTTTGTATGTTTCCACCTTTACTTTTCACAGTGACAAAAGAAGAAGTTGATTTATGTTTACTTGATAACATAAACACATCTCGTGTATCACGCCACTTCACTGCAAGTAGATGGTTTTTGCGCTGAAACACAGCTTCACCTTTCTTCAAGTTACTTGTTTTAAACACTTCAGGTAATCCTTTTCTTCTTTGCATTACAGTCCCAACAGCTAATGTTTTATTGTGCCACAGATAGTCAAAAACTAGGGGGCTGGTATAGAATCTGTCCATATAAATTGTATGTCCTTTACCAAGGTATTTATTACAAAGCCTTTCTACAAGATCCTGTATTGCATTTTTCTTATTTCCAGCACTGCCTGAATAAACTTCACAGTTAAGAAGATACCCAGCACTAGCATCAGAAACTATATACAGCTTTATTCCATACTTTTCTGGTTTACTTGGTATGTACACTTTAAAGTGAATTCGACCACGAAAAGGACAAATACCTTCATCAATAGTAAGATTCTGGCCAGGGTAAAACGAGCTACTACATGCTGCTACAAAACTGTCAAAAAAAGGTTAATTTTATGTAAAGGATCATGATTGATGTGAGTTATTGGTACATAAGAACTATTGTCATTCAGATGTAGCATGGACAAAATGGATTTGAATCTATCCCTAGAAAGGAGAGACTTTGCAAAAACTGACTGCAAAACTATGTCAGTAGACCAGTAGTCGTTTATGGCTGGGGTTTTTGTACTACACACATATGTAGAACTATAGCAAAGAAGTGGTATATTTCAGTAACCGTGACAGCACTCCATTTACCCCACAATGAATTTGGCCTAATGTTGTTTTGTCGTTTCATTCTTTCAATACATGAACCAGCGTAACGGTTAGTCTCACTTTTGATTTTCTTTATGCTGTCTGTACTGAAAAATGTTAGAAAACAGTCTAACTCGCTACTCTCTGAATTTATCGGAACTTTTACAGGAGTTTGTTCGTCAAAAATTGGAAGAGTAGGTTGATTGTCATCACTTGACCAACCATCATTAAGACATAATGTGTCTCTACGTCTACGGTTTCTAACTGGAGCTGTTGACGGACCAGGCTCTAAACAGCAAAGAAATCACCAAGCTAGTACTAGGAATCTATTAAGAAAAAGTAATATTTCTAACTGTTTGAATATATAAAGCATACGAAAGTGACTGCTAACCTGAGACGTCAACATCCTGAGTGTTCTGATTAGGGGGATTTTCAACAGCCTCAGCATCATTATAATCGCTGTCATTACCATTTTCTGTAATAATATATTTATTTTAATATATTTAAAAGAAAATGTAGCTGTTAAAATAAAATAATGAATGGAATTCAACGTATTTTACAAACATAAACAAAACAAAAGGTCATGTTTTGTTACGAAAGTTTCAACCGTATTTCCACAAAAGAAAAAAACACTAATTACCTGAAACACTGTCTTCTGGTTCATAACTCGGGTCATTGTCTTCATTGTCACTCACTTCTGAACCACTATCGTTCACAAAATACTCAATAATTTGTGATTCTGTTAGATATTCCGGCACGCGACGAGCAGCCATTTTCACGTATAACATCAACCACGAAGGTTATGACAAGGCTTCACAAATTTCGTTGCCGCAAACATTCACTTTGGTGCTGCACATAGTGAATTTTTTTGGAACTAAAACAAGAATCGATCTTTCAAATGGTGAAAACGGCAATCGAATACAGCTGGAGGGAAAGCAGTTATAACCTTGTAAACTTACGCTCGAGTGACAGCCGAGCGTCGTCTGCTGCCAATAAACTGCCCGCTCGATCTGAACTCGGGCATCGACCAGAATGTGTTAATATGGTTAATTTTAGTTTTAAAAAGATTATAATAATTAAACATTTGTTACATTAAACTATTCTGAATCCAAAATTTCTTATTTGTGTATACAAAAGACATTTATATCATGCCTTGGAGATGAATCATAGAAGTCGATCATGATTAAAAAACATTTGTTGTTATTATAACTTTCCACGACTGATTATTAACCCACAACTCCAAAAAATTGGCCCGTGCAAATTCAGAGTCCTAACTTGAATTTGAAGACATTCTTGTTTTTAAGGAGTTGATTACCAGTAAACTGGCAATGCTACGTTGAATTGTCTATAGTAGGTTGTAAGCATTAACTCAAGTAACTGAATTAAGCTAATTAAATAAGAAAAATAATACTAATTTACTAACTTTTTGCATGCGTTATTTAGGTGTAACATTTTTTACCATATTATTAACTGGTGTCATTACAATTTGTCTTCCAAAACGTTTCATAAGTCATGATATTTTATAAAATCAATGCACAAATAGTTCAATTTATCGTAGCCTGTTCGTTTTATTGTAGCCTGTTTTTGTTTATTTAGTTTTGCCCATTTTCTCTTTAAATTATAAATTCTGTACATTAATGCTACATTGCAACTATTAAAGTGTACAATTGAGAATTATGGACTTTACATTCAATTAAGAAGTAATTTCCTTTTTAATTTATAATTGTTGTGAATTGAATGCCAAAGCTTAAAGCAGATTAAACTAATAAACACTAAACTAAGAGACCATTCATTTTGTTCTTATAAAATTTACATGAACACTGAAATATTTCTGGAGTATATGTGTAAATATTGAGACAACGGAAATTACTAAACTATTGGCGCATAGGATATGGTAGTATGTGTATCTTAAAGCAAAAGTCTATATTGGAGGGTTTAAGATTATTTATTGCACAAGACATATGTAATTGTTTATATGGTATATTTGATAAGTATAATAATGGTAGTGTTTGATATAGAGTCTTTTAAAATGTTAATTACTGTTCATACACGTGATGTGATCCGTTACGTTACATATGTGAAGATTCCCACGACGATGTTGCTGAAAAGAAAGGGGGGGTTTGCTGTGTCGTTGAGTTGTCCGGCGTTGCCTATTGATGAGACGGTTCACCCTGGAAACGCTTTCAGCTGGGCTGGTGTCCTGTAGTTCCAACGATGACACTGACGCTTTGCACACCACAACGGTTCTATGGATATTATTGGTTAAATTTCATATAGAGTTTATAACTTACAAGTATCTCAGGTAACAGTGAGTTTTATATAACAACGGTATATTAAGATTATACCACTCCGGACTCTTCAAGTGTCCACGCGTACCACTGTTAACAACACACCTGAAACACACATACATGAAATCATCACACTTACCAAACTAATAACTGAACAAAATTACTTTACATACAATAACAAGATATACACACAAACAGAAGGTCTCCCGATAGGATCCCCCATATCAGGAATACTAGCAGAAATATATATACACAACATAGAACAGAACCACATAATAAACAACAACAAATACACTAACAAAATTATATACTGGCACAGGTATGTAGATGATATATTACTTTTATTCAAAGGCAACACAAGACAAGTTGAAAACTTCCACAAATACATAAACACTATACACCACAAATTAAAATTTACACTGGAAATTGAACAAAACAATAGTATAAATTTTCTAGACCTAACAATTAAGAAAACTAACAATACACACACGTACAAAATATACAGGAAACCAACCACAACTGACATGGTTATACACAATACATCAAACCACCCAACACAACATAAACATGCGGCCTTCAACCATATGCTCCATAGACTAACTAAAATACCCTTAAATAAACAAGATTACACCGACGAACTCAACACAATGAAATACATAGCAATCAAAAACGGTTACAACCCTAATTTAATAAACACACTACACAAACGCACCAAAAACAAAAACAACAAAACATAAAATACCATCAACACACAACACAATAAATACATCACACTCACATACCACAACTCCTACTCACACAAAATCGCCAACACATTCAGAAAACACAAATACAAAATAGCATACACAACAACCAATACCATTAAAAAACACATCAATAATACAAACACAGACATAGACAAATATAACAAAACAGGTGTTTACAAATTAAATTGTAATGACTGCAATAGTTTCTACATCGGCCAGACAGGAAGATCTTTTTCATCCCGTTATTCTGAACACTTAAAAGCTCTAACCAACAACAATATATACTCCGCATTTGCCACACACGTACACACAGAAAACCACAGTTACACCAACATAGACACTAATCTCGAAATTTTACATTACTTACCTAAAGGTCGAAAACTCAACGCAACTGAACAATATGAAATATATAAACACCACACAACACAACCAAACAACATACTCAACGATCAATTACAATGTAAATCACATACACTTTTTGACACAATTTTACAAAAAACAAACATCAAGTTGAATCCCTGCGCCAATCCCCTTCCTCCACACACCACCCCCACTACACCTTCCGCACAAAAACTGTTACGAAATGATGGCAGTCTGACTAAAAGCTGAAGAAGGCGGATACGTACGCCGAAACGCGTCCGACGACATAACTTATTGTTTCCTGCCTCATCGTTTTTTACAAATTGTAAAATTTGTTATTTATTATAATTGTCTGTAACACCGTTCCCAGGTTTTAAAATTCTAACTTGAATGTGCCCATAAATTTTTTAAATTTCGAAAATATTAACGCTAAAGGTTAACCAAATTATCGTAATTATTAACATTTTATAATTGTCAAGTAGATAAAAAATGCTGACTTATTCATTCAAACTGCAGTTTAACATTGAATTAGCTACTACCGTTATTTTGAACTTCTGAAGACTTCATTTTATTAGAATTTTGAATTTCTCAAAATTTTCATCTAAAAATCTTTTTAATCACAAATATCATTGATTACTTTCTCAAAATAAGTACTTTTGTTTAAAATTGATATAATTATGGACTCTGCTTGTAATGTTTTAAATTGAAATGTTCTCGCTACAGTTTAATTAGTTTTCTTATAATTCATCACATCAAGGACAACATTTCAGTAACTATTTAAATTTATTAATATAACTCATTTAGCACTCCATAAATTAGAGGTAAAGCAAATAAATGAAAACGTCAAAAGTCATCGTCATCATCAGCAAGGCTTATACAAAAGTGGTTTGTTCCGGGTCCAAGCTAATAGACTACAACAGGTCACTCCAACGCTTTGTCTGACACCACACACTTCTTCGTCCTTTTGGCTTTATAATTCAATAGTTGTTTGAGACTGCGGCAATCTTCATTTCGATAATGGGCAATCCTATCAAGTGTACACATAATATTCAGTTTCTGCCGTGCATCGGCATTTCCTCTGCGTCGGTATTTGTGAAGAGTAGGCATATATCATTTCATGTGCCTGAGACCGCTTGAAAACGACTGATCTGGAATTTCGTTCTCAGATGTCCAGTTCTAAAACTCATAGACAAGGAATAACTTCAATCGTGTTTCTGTACTCATTGATTAAAAAAAATGGGTTGGGTACTCGTTGTTCCGGGTTAACTAGGCATTGGTCCTCAAATTCTCAGGGTTGGATGAAGTAATGTTAACTCTCAAAGAACCCCTCAGCTTCTCTCCAGCCAAGACCGTTTCGCTTACATTTTGTATAATTTTGGCTCATTGTATTCGCAAACCGTAATTCGTATTTTTAAAAATATCAATTAGCCTATAATGGCATTGCACGTTTAGTTGACGTACTAAACCAGTGTTAGTCTGCGGTTAACAAGTTGGAGCCACTGCCACCCCATTTTTGCAGAATAAACAAACATACACGTAAGATAATATGTTCATGACGTTCCCCTAGTGGTTGCTATTGCAATCAAGTAGACTACATCTTAATTATCGCTTGGTGGACTCTTTGACCTTCCCAAACAATTAAAGATTCTATGAGCCCCCCAGAGAAAGAGTTTCACAGTAATCAGTTTCTTTCAGCTAAAGTAAAACTAAAGTTGGAAAGGCCTACATCATAAGAAAGTCATATGAATATGATGGTGTTTAAAAATAGACATATCATATAAGCACAATGTTGATATCAGTTTAACTCTTGTGCTGTGGCTTGTTTTATTTATAAGATTTCTATGAATCGTACCACAAATATTTTTCCTTAATATTTATCTTATCTCATATATTCAGATTATATAAGAGTGAAGAGGAAAATTATCAGTTGGGAATGAACCTATGAAGCATGCAGAGAGCGCCTCGCTAAAAGCAAAGAGTATATTATAAGAAGAAACCTCTAGAGCAACCACAAACCCCTAATTTCAGTAAAAGAGTGTAAAAATAGATTAATGAAGATACCTTTAACAAAAACGCGACTACACAATTAAGAGACAAGTATCCTTAAATAAGCAAAGCCAGAATACAGCAATGTAGGTACAATACGAATGAATACATAAAAAAAAATATCAAAAAATTAGAAACAGAAACAAAATAAAAATTGTAATGTGTTCAAAATTAAAACATCACAATAAAATTTGTAACAAATGCAAGAATTGACAATGCCAATATTAAAGAATAGCAGAGAAGCTACTGCATAAATCCTATTCAAAGATAAACACGTAGGGAGAGAATACAGGCAACTTTGCATTTGACCTGGAAATCAACATTACCATGCAATATTAATAACTACATTAGAAAAAAATAAAACAAAAGAAAGATGCTGGGAAAAACTACATAGTAATAGAGAGATAATGATTCTCGCTGAAATGTAAATGTAAGTGTTTTTAAAAATTTTGATGGAAGCAGGGAAAACCTGAAACTAGCTACATGATTAAAGAAGTTCAGTAGACTATATTATGTCCCTATACATAAAAGTACTTAAAGGTCACTGTGGCAGAATAATGTTATTTTTCACCTGCTAGTAAAATTGTGTTACAAGAATTCTATAACAATTACACGTAAAGTAGGCCTATACCTACTACTCCAAATATAATGTGAAGAAGCGAACTTTTTGCCATATTATTGAATACATGCAAGATTTAAAAAAATGTAGATAATCCCACATTATTTCTCGAATTACAGTGGACCGTAGATTACTTTAGAAGCCAGAAAATGTGGATAATTCTAGCCGACATTAGGACTTTGCAACACAAAATCACATTAAGTAAACATGGAAGGGTAACAGGATATCAATATCACAATCATGACAACAGGAAAGGTAAATTCAGGGTTAACTTCCTGCTCACGGAATGTTTCATCATAAAGAAGGGGTATGACAAGGATGTATTCTCAATCTTATACGATTTAAATTCTATAGTTTAAATAGACAGGAGCCACGGATGGATGGAAAGGAGGAATCGCAATATGAAGTAAGAAGGTTTTCAATCTATAGCCTAATATGCTAATGAGATAGTTCTTCTAGATACAAGCGAATAAGAATTTTATTTATCCGCAGAATGAAAAAGCCAACAACGATGTAGAGTTACAAAATAAAGAAATAGAAGACAATATAATATTATCTCCAGACAGATCACATAATAAACTGCTAATTTACTCCGGACATGTACAACAAATGGGCAGAGATTCCAAAAACACATGTTAGATTGGAAACAAGGGAAGAAGAATACCAGGCAGGCCAAGAAGTAGCTGCAGAGAGAGTATAAACTCGCAACTTAAAGGGGTCTTGAGACCACTGCGATAGGTGATTGATCATTGGATATCAGAGAATAATGTAGTCTAATATGTAATTTTGTGGTATTTGTGTGTATGTTTGTGGGCGCACGGGTGTACGTATGTCTTAGGTGGGAGGGGGAGAAGGGAACGTTAGAAAAAACTGTTTATGTTTATAACATCTTAACTTGTGTTATAACATAGGGAACCCGTATTAATTGGTTCTGCCAATTAAACAGGCTGCCTTCGTTGTAACAAGCTGAAAATTAATCAAATCACTAAAACAATTAATATACAAGGAACTTGGGGGGGGGGTAGTCTGCTGATTTATGCACTCAATTTAGTATTGTACTAAAGATGACATCTCTTTATTTATGTCTATTTGATTACACATAACATATCAACTTTTAACTTACAGTGAAACTTGTAATGGGTTTTCTACATTAAGATTTATAATACAGTTAGCGCATTTTACCTCGGATCCGAGTTTATATGTATTACTTAGGAATTTAAAGTATACTCTACTCCATTAATGAATTACTTTATACTCTTTACTCTTTGCACCATTTGAGGAATGGTTTCATTTCGTAGTGCAATGTTCCAACGCTACATCACACGTGTTACTTTACAATTTATAGTTACTGAAAATTACTTGTTACAACATTTATTCTTAAACTTTAGAGATTGTCATTTTAAAGTCTTTTAGTTTACAATTACTTCTATTTCAAAAGATACATATCCACGGAAGACAAGCCTCCGCGTCACCTCTTAGTTAATGGTTTTAGTCCTAGTCCTCCACGCGTGATTCTTCGGTCCTCTCTCTGTAGTGGGTTGTCATCCTGGTAGTCTCTCTGGTGAAGGTCCTCGGACTCAACTAATGTTGATTCGGATGTTACGGTGTCATGAAGTCGTCCATTTTCTCGGTGGTATTGTAAATACTGTTGAAGTCTTCGTCTTCACATTTTACAGTAATGCACATCACATTTGGTAATAGTACGGTTGTATCTGAATTTACATATACATACATACATACATACATACATACATCCTCGGCGCTACAGCCCAGTCCGGGCCCTGGCCTCCAAAAGAAATCTTCCCCACTGGTCTACTCCCGGCCAATGTCCACCAGTTTGCTGCACCCAGCCTCACTGCCTCCTTACCAACCTGGTCCAGCCATCTTGTACGCGGTCTTCCCTTCCTTCTCCTTCCCATCGGCAAATAATTCATCACTCTTTTTGGGATTCTATCCTCCGCGAATTTACATATACAACTCTAAAATAACTTTAACTATATTTCTTACTGGGAGGTGTCACCTTACGCACTTAATTTTCTACATTACTTTTTCCTGTTACACACTACATTCTCGTTGTATAACTCTTCACACGGTTATTTGAAACTAATAACCACATTTAACAAAAAAGTACATATTTTGTACAGCGCTCTGCTTTGAGCTGCTTACTGGTTGAACGACGCATCATCTCTGCTCTGTAACTATGTAGGAAGGGTCGGTTAATCGCGCGGATGTTACGCGTAGCAGCGAAATAGTTCCATATTTCTCCTTTATTTAAATGGTTAAAGTTTGGCTTTTTAATTATTCAGAGGTATTCTTAATTACAGTCGTTATTAGAGTACAGTACTGTGGTCTTGTTTAATTATTTAAATAATGTCAAATTTACAAGTGTTATTAGTTTGTTTAGGGGTTGGAATTCAAGTTAATTCCGGTTAGCGCATGTCTATGCAGGGTTAATTAACAAGGTTTACCCTATCTGTACACTAGTATTCCTTTTTATTTTATTATTAAAACTCTTTATTAAATATTATTATAATTTTATGATAGCGATAAAATTTAGTTTAAATGTGTGATTTTATTAAAATTTAAAATTTCTCAGCCATTACATTACCTATTTATTAATTACTATATTTTTTATTAATGAAATCATCACATGTTATGAATGCTTAAGGCTACAAGTCATTATTATTATTATTATTTTGTTTTTCTTATAAAATATACATATTATTTTAATATGGTTTCCTTAAGGAGTAGTACGAACACATCAGCTTATCTACACGTTTGGTGGAAACTTAAAAACAGACAGCTGATGTACAGATAAATAAGAGGTTGGATGAGTTCAGAAGTTCGATTTGTATATGTGTCTCAGCCAAAACAGTAGTACGTTTTGTAAACATACACTACTGTGACACTAAAACATTATGTCTCTTATGTGACCTTGAATACTCTTTTTGGCGGGATTTGGTGAATGAGAAATCTTATCTCTGTGCTGGAGACGTTATGCTAAATACTGCTAGACGCAACATGTTCTATAAACAAGTCATTAATGTGGATGCCTTTTTCAAATTACATATCCTCTTGTGTTTGCATGGAGTTGTCCTACAATTATCTTCTCTCTCTCTCTCTCTCTCTCTCTCTCTCTCTCTCTCTCTCTCTCTCTCTCTCTCTCTCTCTCTCTCTCTCTCTCTCTCTCTCTCTCTCTCTCTCTCACACACACACACATTGCTTTTCTTTCATAGTGACTATTCCAGTCTTAAATATAGATGCTCCCTGCCTCCCTTTATCTGCATGTCAGCCTGTCAATTTCGTTTCAACCTCCCCTGACACTTTTTTTTTACTCTTTCTTGCTATCTACTAATTAGCAAATCTTAAGCTAGGTCTGGAATTACATGAAAAATAGGCATACCATTTATAGTTACTTAATCTTATTACATAAAGCAGTAAAATTATGTGCAATTTTAGAGAATAAAGAATTTAAATGTTTTTGGTGTAAAACAGTTTGTTTCTCCCTAAATAAAACGAAAACTGGTGTTTAGGGATTATGCTCTTTACGGCCAGCAGTGAAACACTATAAGTTACTGCAAATAATAAAATACTATTCGAGTCCCAGTTCGGGTCCACTGAACTACTATAAGTTACTTCAAATTCAGGATTTCAACATAGGTTGTTCAAATTAAATCAACTCTTACCTTTGGTTGCATTTTCCAGGGTCTTACAGACGAAAATCCACTGCAGACAAGGTTATCTGGGTTTAAGTGCGAAATGATTACGCTAACGCATTTTATACTGTCTAAAATCACATGCTTATTTTTTATTTAAAAAAAATAAACTCGCATCCTTCTTTTACATTCTACGAAAGGTTATAGAACTGTTTTATATCAATATAAAATCATGAATTTAATTCTTATCCCTATAAGTTTTTAACTACAATTATAAATGATTTTACGGTATACCGATTTTACTGGCTGGATATGAATATATTAAATGCTGTAACGAACCAGTACATAACCTTTACACACACATACACACTCTTGCTTTTACATTAATGTTTGAATAAAATCCATTCCCTTAGAGATCTTATAATAATAGTTATGAATTTTGCGACAGTTCAATTTTGTGATTAGCAGAAAATGATTTAATAAATACTCAGCCTGGTTGTAGACCTCGTCCAATTTGTGGACGCACTTTTTTTTGTCCCGCACTTCGAAAGTCACTTGAAGTTATTTAGAGTTACTTTGTCCTTCATCTATCGTTAATTGCTTGCGTATTTTCAAACCAGTTTGTTTAAGTTCAATCACTCGAACATTTCACGTTTAACAATTCAGTCGGCCGACTTTACTTGTAATTAAGTACTTAGGTGGTTAATTTTTTCTGGCCGCGCTACACTTTTTATACTTCTTTATACAGGTTTTATGTCTGTAGTACTATTTAGTACATTAATACTTGAATGGATAGGCCGACTAATAATTACGGCCTATCTTACACACCCGAGGCCACTGTTTTCTTTTAACAAACTTTTAACTGCTCTGTCTGATGTTCATGCACTGGTGACAATCTGCATACTGTGATTCACAAAGCCTGCTGCTGGGGCAGTTACGCAATACGTCTAGTCTAGTTGTCTAGACAGTTGTTTATGCTAACAGTGTGTTACTCTGAGGCACCTCACAGGTGAAAGCTAACAATTAAAAATTAAAACTGATTTGATATAACATAAACTGAAACTGGGGTAGCACACAATTCTGTACCGTTACAATACCCCCCCCCAATAAGGGATTGGATGCCGAAGCATACAAACTCTTATTGCCTAAAACCTAAGAGGATCAGCGAGGATATGGCGCCGCAACCCCCCTGAACTCTACTAAAATCATGGGTACTTACCCCCCTAGTCTGGCGACTATGGCAGCACCCATCCGATCTTACTGGACTTCTCTGTAGAAATCCCAACACCATAAGCTCGGACAGATACCTGCCCCAGTATCACCTGACTCTGTAACATTTAATTAAAAAAATCAACAAACGGCCTTCCATCACTCCATATCCCACAACTGATTTGTTTCCTCTTAGCCGTACTGGTTCATTATCAGCAAAGTACTGGTTCATTTTGTTTTTTATTATAAAATATAATATGCATTTGACTACATTGCAATATAGCTTCTAAATTGTCCAACAGTTACCTGGATCAATTAAAATTTAACTATCATGTCCATCGGCTCATCTTCAACAAGTTTCATGGTTCAACAATATATCTTAACCCTAGAAAACACAGTGTTAACAAAACAATATAAGTTTACAGTAGTACATATGCGTTCCAAACAAATTAAATAATGTTCCCCGTACAATGTTGCCCAGCCAAAATGGCACATTAATTATACAAAATTGCATTAAATCTCAACAATTTATTACTTATCATTATTCAAGAATATTTATACTTAGCTACTATATATATATATATTTTTTCTACTACCCCCCTAATAGTCCCTTAATTAATGTTACAGTAATTAGTTTATTATTAAGAATCATCTTTTCAATTAATTTAATTACCAATTTAATTTGATTTAATTCCACAAACTCTAAGTTACAGTAATTACCTCATTATTATTTTATCTGTAAAAAATTTAGCTTCAATTCTTTTATGTCACAATAAGATTTTACTACTGGCAATGATTCAGCTGAATACAACATTTTTGTTGTTGTCAACTACAGTATGACTGTACACATTGGTCACAACAGACATCACACCTGTTTACATCAACAGTTGTCTGCCAGACTTATTTTATAAACACTGTTATAAACACTCATTCAGTCTAAACATTCTGCTTACCACATACTGACACCTGTGCTTACTTCAATTTTCAATTTCTATAAATCTTTTAATGTTAACGTTTTTAACAGTTACTATTTATTATAATTTATATCAAAATTAATTTTAATTCACCTTTTTGAATTACATTAATAACTTCTACTAAAAACAATTTGGTTTTAGTTACTTTAGTTAAAACACTTTTAATACAAACACAATTCAAAATAACTTCATTATTACCTCTTATTAATTATTATTGTTAATTAACAAAATAAAATATTATTATTATTGAAATTAATTTCTACTCCATACACACATGGTTACATAAAGCATTTTATAATACACACACAATTAGATTCACTGTAATTTTATTTACAATCTTTTGTCATTAATTGTTTAATTTTACCACACTTCATTTTACTGAATCAGCAAGGTCATTACCATATACTAAAGTATTTAAAATGTCCATTCATTGAGTTTATACTCAACCTCCATCGTCAAAAAGTAGTCTTTTCTGCACGTAACATTTTTCAATTTTATTGATACGCAACATATGGCTATCTTGTGTGTTATAGCCATACAAATTGGTTTTTTTCTATTGTACCATAAGAATAATACATAGGGTTACCCCACATTATTACATCATAAATCAAGTCTGCATTATTGTTTTTTGTCAAGTCTCCATCAGTGTTATTTGTTATTCCCAGGTAAATTACGTTATCACAATTATCTGCTGCTACCAGTACACTACTTCTCCCAACAGGTAAATATTTATCATCAATATACAAATTGTCTATCAAACAAGGTAAATCTCTACTGTTTTTAATATATTCATTTCTTTCAATATGTATTCCCACTACTAAACTTTCATAATCTCTACTTAATCTGAACAACTCTATCACTCTATCTCGCTCATAATTACTTTCAGTACCACAACATTTCATAATCTCACGCCACACAGAGGGCAACACAACATTATTACAACAACATCTGGCACTACCAGATGCACAAAAAATCAAGGGACAATTTGTAGACCATACGTCTCCCAAATACACTCGTGAAGCATTTTCTTCACCCACAACAACACCACGGAAAAATTTTGCCCTCTGTACACTCTCTTCATACTCTGTCTCTAACTGATTAACATTTGTTTCTCCCCATTTACAACCCATTACTCTCTCACTCTCGCTCACTCTCTCACTAACTGTTTCTATATCATCACTGACTGATACCACATTTTCAACATCATTAGCCTCTTTACTTACAAAGCTTTCTAATTTGTCATTTACTATAATTGTTTTACCGTCTACCACACACACACACAGTCTCTCCTAACTCATCTGTTTTTCTTTTTGTTTCCCTACATATTTCATTTATTTTGCTTAATTCGTATTTCAATTCATTCAATTCATTAAAGTTACTGTCACACTTAAGTTTGACCTCATTGATATCCATCTTAAGTTCGTCGAATTTTATGTTAAAATCGCTACTTAATTCATTTCATTTTACACTCTGTTCACTGAAATTAGTACACAACATTGTATTTTTCTCCAAAAGCATTGCATCATTTTTATCATATCATTATCCTCAGATTGTTTATTTTTATTCATTACGGGTGGGGTTATCTGAATCCCAAAATCATCTATGTCAGCTGACTTACTTAATTCTCTATTTTGAACTGGGATTGGGGTCAAATGGACCTCCAACCCACTCATGACTGTTGATTCGGTCAAACTGTTATTTTCCATTTTTGTTTTATATTATTTTTTATATATACAACTATGCCTGGTTTTGCTTTACCCCTTTATCATCACACAGTCTACAATTTACAACCTCGCCACCACTCCCAAATAACCTGTTCTGCAGCTTAATTAGGTCTGATCTGTGTGATTTATATTAAATCACGCAAATCGTCCCTGTTCGGGCACCACTGAAACACTATAAGTTACTGCAAATAATAAAATACTACTCGAGTCCCAGTTCGGGTCCACTGAACTACTATAAGTTACTTCAAATTCAGGATTTCAACATAGGTTGTTCAAATTAAATCAACTCTTACCTTTGGTTGCATTTTCCAGGGTCTTACAGACGAAAATCCACTGCAGACAAGGTTATCTGGGTTTAAGTGCGAAATGATTATGCTAACGCATTTTATACTGTCTAAAATCACATGCTTATTTTTTATTTAAAAAAATAAACTCACATCCTTCTTTTACATTCTACGAATGTTTATACAACTGTTTTATATCAATATAAAATCATGAATTTAATTCTTATCCCTATAAGTTTTTTAACTACAATTATAAATGATTTTACGGTATACCGATTTTACTGGCTGGATATGAATATATTAAATGCTGTAATGAACCAGTACATAATCTTTACACACACATACACACTCTTGCTTTTACATTAATGTTTGAATAAAATCCATTCCCTTAGAGATCTCGTAATAATAGTTATGAATTTTGCGACTGTTCAATTTTGTGATTAGCAGAAAATGATTTAATAAATACTCAGCCTGATTGTAGACCTGGTCCAATTTGTGGACGCACTTTTTTTTGTCCCGCACTTCGAAAGTCACTTGAAGTTATTTAGAGTTACTTTGTCCTATAATTAGTAAAATAGTTTACCTTTTTCTTGTCCGTCTGGTGGCCTTTTCTCTATATTTCATTCAACGCGTTTCAGGACGTATGCCCCATCATCAGGATATCCCTTGTTGAAGTTCGTCGATCGTTAAAATATTAAAAACACTGTATATACAATTCTACACATAACAATAAATATAATATAAACATAAAAACACATAAAATACCCAGATTTTAGACACACACGATATCGGTGGTGCGCACCACGACATGCTATAGTCGACTCAAGGACTTACTTTGTCCTTCGTCTATCGTTAATTCCTTGCGTATTTTCAAACCAGTTTGTTTAAGTTCAATCACTCGAACATTTCACGTTTAACAATTCAGTCAGCCGACTTTACTAGTAATTAAGTACTTAGGTGGTTAATTTTTTCTGGCCGCGCGCTACACTGTTTATACTTTTTTATACAGGTTTTATTTCTGTAGTACTATTTAGTACATTAATACTTGAATGGATAGGCCGACTAATAATTATGGCCTAGCTTACACACCCGAGGCCACTGTTTTCTTTTAACGAACTTTTAACTGCTCTGACTGATGTTCATGCACTGGTGACAATCTGCATACTGTGATTCACAAAGCCTGCTGCTGGGGCAGTTACGCAATACGTCTAGTCTAGTTGTCTAGACAGTTGTTTATGCTAACAGTGTGTTACTCTGAGGCACCTCACAGGTGAAAGCTAACAATTAAAAATTAAAACTGATTTGATATAAAATAAACTGAAACTGGGGTAGCACACAATTATGTACCATTACAATACCCCCACCCCAATAAGAGATATGGATGCCGAAGCATACAAACTCTTATTGCCTAAAACCTAAGAGGATCAGTGAGGATATGGCGCTGCAACCCCCTGAACTCTTTACTAAAATCATGGGTACTTACATGTATGTAATAAATGAAGAAAACAAGTGATAGCTACCGTTTTTCTAATTCCATCAATAGGAAAGGAAACATAATATGGTATAAAATGTGTGAGACCCTATTAATATCAAGTATTTATCTCTTCGCAAAACCTGGCCGTAAATCATTAGTTGATCGTGTCAGAGGAATGCTAAAAATTGTGAAAGAAACTACTGTGTAGTTCTTTTCTTAGCTCGCAAGGGTGTGTACGATGAAATATAGAAAAGAAACTTGTAGATTGATGTATTTAAATAATGCCGTTTGGTTGCTAACTCCCGTCTTTATTGCTTTCTTATATACTTGCTTTTGTATAGTAAAGTCTTACAAAATAGAAAGAAATTAATAAGATAGAATGGAAAATTCCAGGTTGAGGAAGAATATTTAACGTTACGAATTATAAATCAAAGAAGATATCACAGCTACAATAAAGGGTAGGCAATGAAATAGATCAAGTGCTCAAGAGAGAAGAAATGCGACGGAAGGCTGATGGGAATTCCTAAACTTAAATGGGAAGGAGGTATTGTATAATATCAATACTACCCGTAACTCCCGCAGATCTTCCTTCAGCATAAATCGTCTCCTCACCATTTGCTGGTAGACCTCCTTCCAGAAACACCCCCGATGGAGAAATAGAAATAATTAAGCCCCTAAGTCATACTATACCTAGCTTTCTTCTTGATCACTTAACATCTTAAATTTTCCTATCTACCTACCCTGTCTTTATCCCTCTCTTTTTGTGCCTTCCCGCCTTACCTTGACGCCTTCCTCCAGCTTTGCCGTCCTGCGTTTCTCGACCCTGACTTGGCTGTCCTTTGACTTATATTTTTATTATGGCAATTCCATTTGGCTCTTCCATCACCCATTTGACTCTGCAGACTACATAAACATACAAATACACATTCACACACTACACTCAATCCTGAATGCCTCCCTCCCCCATCTCCGCCACCGGTCCACGCTGGCGTGCGACCCCTCTAAATCTTCCATTCGGCTGAAGGGGGTTTGCACCAGATCAGCCTGAGTCTTAATCCTCTAGGACATGTCTCAAAGAACCGAAAAAAGGTGTAATATTATAGTCTACTGTCTACTATGACTGGGAGACGTGAATATGACAGCAGATATACAAGAATGTAGAATGCTACAGAAGGATAAAGTAACGGTCCAATTTCGGATATTATGGCTTAAGTAATCTTATTAAAAAGGATTATTACAATTAATTTTATATACCACACAATATACTGATAATTTTAATTTTTGATTTATCTATATTACATATCTCTCTTACCCCAGGTATCATATTCAAAAGAAAATCATTTCAGACAAAAACTTGTTAATGAACAATAATTACTTATACATTTAATTTTCTTATATACGAGTTTATCTACATTCCAAATAAAATAATAAGATCTTTAAAACTCCAATCAAATTTATTATTGACACAAACCAGCGCTTCACTCACCCACATATACTCTTTCATAACGTACATAATTTTTTAAAACCCCCTTAGTGAGCTCACTATCTTTAAATTAAACATATATCTTAGGGTGCCATTTTTCCCCTTTAATTTTGAATGGTTATAACTTCTTTTTTAATTTCTTCTTTTATTTTATTTTCAAAATCTTTCTTATCTGCAATTGTGTCTCAAAAATCAGTCCAGCCTCCGTACATTTTTTCTTTCGTCACTCCGCACATTTCGTTCCTTTACCGTAATTCTTGCCAGGTAACTCGAAACGGTTAATTAAAACACAACTGTTACTTCGTGTTATTTATGTAACACCCATGTTGTGAATGCACGTATTTTTTGACATTTTTTATTATTACGGGTGCCCGGATATTTGTTCCGAAACTTTTGCGGCTGTACAGCACAACGGAAGATTGTTGACTGGTGCGAAATTTACTGCCTCAAATTCTGAAGTAGCGGGGGAGTCACATGATTTCAATCTTTTGATCTTTTGCGTTTTGAAGCCAGTTTTGACGGGATTATTAATTTGAATCGACATTCCAGCAGTGACGTATCGCTAGGTTCGGCTCTGACGTCATCTGGTGTGACTTTTATTTACATAGGTCAAAGTTCGTACTGCTAAATATAACTGCTTTCCTTGCGTCCTGATGTTGACCTTGACACTAATTTGTTCACCCTGCATACTACATTTATTATTCAGAAATAAAATTTACAATTATTATGTCGTGACCTCTTTTCCCCAAAATATTCTTAGGTGGGCTTATTGTCCCATTACAAGTGAATAAGGTTTATCACACGCGCACACATGCACAATTTCACACACAAAGTACATGACATAAAAGAACAAAATTTTATAAAGAATTTGGTATAACCTAAGTCCTTATCCATCACTAAATACAAAACTTGTAGCTAATTGACAAAAAATTGTATAAATCCATTTGTAACATGTTAATGTTTGTCATCCATGCTCAGATACTATTAATATAGCTCATCATCCTGTGTTTTGTTGCAATATATATTGTAACGTATTGATTCCTTACCTGTAATAATTGCACCTTGTTTATATCTTGGTTATTTAATGTATACCTTGTTAATAATTTAAAGGAGTATTTTATCAGGGTAATATTTGTTGAGCGCCAATTTGCAATCCAAGGCTGCAAATAAAATTTATTTGTAAAAATAGTAAGTATTATCTTTTTAAAATATTATAAAGGTTTCTATTTCAGCTATAATTCGATCACTTTTAATCTTTTATTTAATGACCAGTTGTGATAACTAAAACTCCGCAAAGCAGATTTGAATAGACTGCCATATTTCCAAATGAAGAGTGTTGCCAACTTAATCTAGTTGATGAAGCAAATTTACAGTCCCTGATAGTGTTTATAATATCATAGACATTTTTGTATTCATTAAATAAAAAAACAAAAAAACCTTTTATCTGTATTTATTGAACTCAAATCCTTTTATTTTCTTTAAATTGTTTTTAAATAACAAATATAATCATTAACAAAATCTAACCAGCTGTTCTTTACATATGCTCAGTATGGCAGCAGTAGCAGTAATAATTCTTATATCTCAAGGCCCACATTTATATTTTTATATTTACTAAATAAAATACAAATAGAATGTGTTAAGTTAGGTCCTTTTGACTACGATATAAATGACAGATATGTTAGGATATGTACCAAAATACATGGGATTATAAATAATTACAAAGTGCCTTAACAAGATTATATTAATAGTTTTACAATGTTCAGTGTTTAGGTTGTGTTGAGTTAAATGTTTTTAAGACCTAGTTCACTTTAGATGAGAGTATTCCTCATTATTTTGTTTTAATAAGGTTTCATTATCTTTTTTAATTTCCTCATTGTTTTTATCATACTTTTCGTTTGTTTGTTTATTATTTTCTTCTATTCTTCCGAATTGCTCCATCATAATCCTCATCATTTCCTGTAAATTTGCATCCATTGGTTGGTTTAGTTTCTTTGGTTGGTCCCCTTGGGCATCCTTTACTATTATTTCCATTTCAGTTTCTTCCTCTTCAGCACTATTACTCCTTAATTCAAATCGTTGTTCAGGTTTGTTAGCCATTTTACAATCTTTAACTTAATTTAATTACAAGAAAAACATTTTTATGCTAATTAAATTTAACAAAATTGTGTTATTTAGTGCTGGTTTAAAGAAAATCTTTGCTTTCACGTATGGGCGCCATTATTTGTACTGTTATTTTTATTTATTTTTTTTTTTTGTAGGTATATAATATAATATTTGCAGCACATTGGATGCGTCCTTTAGGTGTTGTAATTATTTATACCTATGGTAATGATTTAATAGTACAAGTAAAGAAACTCTTTCTCTCAGGGTTAATGATTATTAAGTTATTTTATCGTATTTATGATTGTATCTATTAATTTCTTTTCTTTAAACCAACCCAGATTCAGTTAATAGGTAGTACTTTGATAATTAACCATGTAAAAAATAACTAACGTACTAATGTAACTTAACCATCTCTGAATTCTTCTAGCTGCCACGGGTTCACTTGTAGTTGTTGTTTACCTTTCTTCAACAGCAATATTAAGCTTGGCAATCTGTTTCTTCACACTAATCTCTTATTGCTCTCACCGCTGAATGCCGCTCTCCAAGACTACTGCAACACCGATGTCTCCTTTGAACACTTAATTATTCTTTAGGGCCACTTAAACTCTTCTCCAGTCCAATATTTTCCTCTTCTGTCATCGTTCTATCCAGGATATTGTTATATTTTTTGTATTATTATTTATTTCTTAGATATTATAATCAAACTCTGGTATCACTATTCAAAATCCTTTACTTTATTTTCTTTTCCACGTTACATTAATTTTATGATGTACAACTGTTATTTAATATAATTTAAGATTCTTCATGTATTTACTATTATATATTTTTTTAGACTAATAACGTTTCTTTTATCAGATATAATTGATGATTCATGTGACTTGTATTAAATATAATTTTAGACTAATACATTTTCCTTCATCACTATCCAAAACAATTTCTTAACAATTTAACAATTTGCCATTATGATAATTCCCTAATTTATTTACATCTGTTTATCATATAACTATTAAAACATATATCATTTTTCTATTTCTTATTCACATCTTTATTTTAACTCTAATATTTGTAAGTCTATTGGTTATTTATTAAATTATAATTTTATTACTTTTCTTATAACATTCATTTCAATTTTATATATTATTTTCTGAACATATAACAAAATATGGTTTTACATCATATAGGAATCGACCTCTTTGTTGATTGAGTAAGTCGATATTCCCCATGTTTTCTGTTTACATTTTAAAACATATGTTCCCTTAATATTAATTTTGTATCTTTTTTCTTTTAAAATTGATTATTTACCTCTTATGTACTGTGTGCATTTTAACATATGATGTGTGCAATATATATATATTGCAACTGGACTTGGTTGGTGTGTTTTACTGGTATCGCCAATTTTGGGCAACAGCGAGTATTAATACAGTTCAGTTTACACACACAAAGACCAGTGCAATTTTAATTAGACTTACCTTAACTGAATTTACTTTTACTTCTCTGCTATACTTATATTCTGTAGACCTGTGTGTGAGAATGTGATGGATGGGTGTTATTTTTGAAATAATTACTTCTAACTCTTTAGTTATTATAAGAATTGTGTTTAATGTTTTTTTTTTTTATTTTACTTTAACTCTTTAAATGAGTCTACTTCAATTTGCTCTGTTATCTTACTTTACTAATTACATAAATTTGTTTTTTATAGTCTCTGAAATTGTTCTCTTTCTTATTTACTGTCTTTTTGAATTCAAACTTAAATGTTTAATACTCTACTTGTTACTGTAGCTCCGGCGTCTATCTCATGGGCGTTTCTGGGTTTGAATGTTCCAATTGTTCCTCTTCTTGTTCATCCAGTCTCCATGGTGTACAGCTTCCCTGATGTGGAGTGTTCTCAGCTTCCCTGGATTCTGGTGTGAACAGCCTCCCTGATTTGGATGTGTCCTCAGCTCCCTGTTATGGAATTGTACTGCCTCCCTGATGTGGAATTTTTACGTTCAGATGCTATTTTTACGCTATTTTTGATTTATTTGAACGGAGTCGTTTTCACGTTAAGTTTGAGTGTTTTTAAGTTTAACTTGTCATGTGATTTTACTCACTATGCACTGCTCGGGCTAGTAATTCAAAACCAATGTTCCCTACTAGTGTTTTACTGCAAACTACTCGGACTGGTTGTTTAACATAGACTTTCCGAACTAGTGTTTTAAAGCGGACTACTCGAACCAGTGGTTTAATGCAGACTGAAGTGCTTTGAGGGCGTTAGCGACGTCGCCCTGTATTTTGCTGCTAGTTTAATGACACTCTACCCTTATTGGTTTGTCAACTGTCACGTGTTGTTGTTCACGCTCTGATGGGTTCTTTTTAAACTGTTAGTAAGCGGTTAGGGATTATTTTTGTGCAATAATGTTAGCTATTTCACTTTTGTTATTCGCTCTATGTTTTGTATTGTATCCTTATGCACCTACGCGTCGCACTTCCTATCGCACTCCAACACTTTTCATTCTTATTATTGTTTTTACATTTGAAATATTGATACACAATTCTTATTATTATACTTTCTTAACTCTATTTACTTAATCTTATACATTGTTTCTTATTATACTAAGCAGAGCATTGCTTTATGCACTGTATTTTCTATTTTGCTATACGCATATGTGACGGTTGTCATATTGTGACTATTCGTCCTGTGACAATATATATATATATATATATATATATTATAACAACACACTTATATTGTAATTTATTTTACGAATTTAATGCAATGATATTTATGCATGTGTGAATTATATAACATAACAATGTTGTTAGGTGTAATCGAAATAACAAGAATGCGTAATACGTTTTTCAAATATTTACATTATTTGTTTAACAACCTCTTTACTTATTTCGGAAATAACAAAAATATTCATTATTCATCGCTTGTGCGATCTTATGCATGTGAGTTCTGATGAACAAATTACATTTAAACAGGTTATACAAAAATCTTATTATCTACTCAACTATCAATTATTTTTGCTCTCGGCTTACTCATTCAGTGTGGCCATCTTTGCAATTGCTTATTAATTTATTTCAACAATGATTTTACTTTTATTTCAATTCCTTTAATCTTACTTGGCTTTAATACTTTTCTACTGCATATGCATTGCACTTTTATCAAATAAAGACTTTATTAATTACTTTAATTTACTTCGATTTCAATCAGATATTGCCCTTATAGCATTTACGTTATCTTCAAATCCTAATTTCTATACATGAGATAATATTCTAAATTAACAATCTGCCTTTACACTACTATGTACAATTTAAATATTTTTATCAACAGTTCGAATGTCTTTCATTCTAGTTTTAATTATTGTTTTTCAATTGTCGGTAATTATTATGGTTTTTTATCACCTCGTTTGATGTGGTAAATTATCGGTGTGTTCTCCTCCGGTTCTCATCCGTGTCCTCCGTGTCCTCAGGTCCTCTTCCAGGATTCCACTGCATGTACTGCTTACTGGTTGTCTCCTCACATCATGGGCTGTAGGTGTGTCCATAGAACCTCTGCATATGTGCTCTGCTACTCTGCTTTGACTTCTAGTTCGTCCTGTGACTCTTACAGTAGATTCAAGACACCGTTGTTGACTGACATAGCCTCCAGTGGCAACGGTTGAATTAAGAAGAAGAAACTTTATTAGCATGACCTGGTATTTATAGCCACATCGTGCAAAACTCCTGTCTGAACAATATCGGTCTTGTCAGAGGTTATCGAAAGCGTCCTTTCTCCCACTCTCGTTCGATTCACTAATTTTGCGAATTGCGAAGTTGTTTTACACTACACTCTGCTCAATCGATATCTAATTTTCATATGTCTATTATATGTAACTTACACTTCTTTATTGTAATTATTCAGGGAGTTATTCACTTTTTTTTTCATTGTAATTTCACTTTACGTCACTTTTAAACGGTTTTTTAACCCTTTGCGCATCTTTATAAAATACATACTTTGGTGTATTTAGTTTTACATTAGTGTGCATAGTTTTCTTATAATTAAAATAATACTTAAATTCTAACATCATTTGAATAGGGGTGGTTACTGTCCACGAACAGACAGGTTTCATGCACACAAACAAAATACACATGTACACACAGCTAGCGCCAGGTGGCCAGATATGCGTGTACATGCCTGAACTGTGTGTTCCCTATATTTTAAACAATCCAGCTTACAATCGGAATCATGTCTATCAACTATAGATTTATTTATTTTTATGAATTCTTTTAATTATTTTGGCAATGCACAGTACCGTATATGGTTGTACTGTCACATTATTTCCCCGCTTGGTGAAAAAAATTTTAGGTTTATTACAACAGTTTTTTTCTCTGCCTTTTTATTAGACAAATAATATGGATCGTTTTTATTTACAAACACATTTATTTATTTTATGTCCGAATAATAATGAATATGCGATTCTTCAATTTTTACCCTTATTTGGTGGGTTTGAGCAATATTCTCCCCCCTTATGTATGCGGAGTCGATGCTGGGTTGTGGTATATCCGGTTCAGTTGTTGTCTAACTTTAATTGTTCTATTAACGCAGTTATTTATGAATGGAATTTCCTCAAAGAACTGGCGTGATATTTGCCTACTTCTCTCCCTCTTGTGTCGTCATACACAATGAACATCTGTGCGTATGGGTTGAATTCCAATTTCTTTTAATGTTTTATGCCAAACCTCACTCTGGAATTGTACCTTCTGATCACTAAGAATTCTCTTCATTTTACCCTGTGTTAGAATACACTTCCGTAACAGAATTTTTTTAGCAGCTTAGTTGTGGGTCGCATGATCGGATACAGATGAACTGCCTTAGAAACACGTCTATACACAGACTATGTTTTTAACCCTCTCGACTTAATCGTAGTAATGGGTCCTAAGTAGTCTCTGCCCTTAACTTCCCCTTTCGATCCTTTCTGTGTCCTTGCATTCTCACATAGGTATGAAGATTCGCTTGATCAGTAGTCTGTTTTGCTGTTTGACAATCATAACACCTTTTTTTTTCGTAACTCATTTCTAACCTTCCTAAACATATTATTAATGGTGAAATCTTCCCATAGACATAAATAACATTTTATTAGATAAACCCACCTTCCAATCCTGCTTTACCAATTTGAAAAGAATGTTGTTGTGTACCTCATTTTGAACTGATAGTTGATCTTTTCTTCATTATTGTAGATTTTCTTCCTTATGCTCTTTTGGCTAAAATTTCTTTTTATTATACAAGACTTTATTACCTCATATCTCCGTAGAAATGGCGTTTCTTGTCATATTTCTATCTTATTATTAACATATTATTTATATATTATTCCTTATCTTATTATTCCTTATCTAGTTCAAACCGTAATATATATATTTTTTAAGTAACTATTATTTACATTAGGGCATCGAGTGTCTCTAATTCACCCCCTCTAAGTTAACAATGCATTGTCCGTGTACCAGACGTTGGGTAGGCCTACTGTTCCTTTGTAACACAGTTGCCGACTTATAAAAATTTCCTCTCCACACCCTCATTGTGTCAACGTTTGTTTTGACTGTGTAACTCACCTGTTTATACGGTGAGAATTTCATTCAATGAGCTGACCAGACGAATTCTCTCTTCTCCCCCTTACTGCTGCTCTCTTGAAAACAGTATTCCGTTTTAGCAGCTTGCGTAAGGCCTATACACAGTTGACCACTTTTTCATGCATGGCTTATAATACTCACTGTATGGTTTGCAATTATAATTATAATTATTGTTATAATTACTATTCAGTTGATAATTGTTGTGTGTATCCTCTTTGCAAGTGCTGTGTTTTACTCGTGTTACATGTATTGTTTTCTTAACTGTTTTAATACTATGAGTGTAACCAGCCAATTGGATATTCTTGCCACCAAGGTACGATTGTCGAATTTTTATTTTACATTCTTCCATACTGTTAATTATTTCATTAGAATTATTATTATTAATTATCACTGTTTCTTCTCTCTTAATTTCAATTTCAATTGTTTGGTCATATAGTTTATCATTTAAGCTTTCTATTTTTTATTCAGATTTTCTTTTACTGCTTCTTTTATACTTTCTGCCTGTTTTCTAAAATATTTTTCTAACATGGGTCGCATCATATTTGCGATCGCCTCGTCCATACTAATACTTCCTGGTGCTGCCATGTTGAATATTATATTTATTTATTATTTATTATGTTTTAAAATATTATAATGGAACCGTTTAATAATTTTATCGATTTATTTTATTTTTTTATTCATTATTATTCTTCCTATTATTATATTAGTATACGATGACACCTTTAAATGATATACATTTGTTGAGCACCAGTTGTGTCGTAATACACAACAAAATGAAGTACGATAATATTTCGTATTAATCTTAACTACTATACATATTATATTTTACCACACTTATTTGTAGAGCGTACATTTATCTAAAACAGGGCGACAAATTTATACCTTTTTTTGACAGTTTTATAGCAGCATGTAGTAGCTTGTTTTACCCTGGTCAGAATCTTACTATTGATGAAGGTATTTGTCCTTTTCGTGGTCGAATTCACTTTAAAGTGTACATACCAAGTAAACCAGAAAAGTATGGAATAAAGCTGTATATAGTTTCTGATGCTAGTACTGGGTATCTTCTTAACTGTGAAGTTTATTCAGGCAGTGCTGGAAATAAGAAAAATGCAATACAGGATCTTGTAGAAAGGCTTTGTAATAAATACCTTGGTAAAGGACATACAATTTATATGGACAGATTCTATACCAGCCCCCTAGTTTTTGACTATCTGTGGCACAATAAAACATTAGCTGTTGGGACTGTAATGCAAAGAAGAAAAGGATTACCTGAAGTGTTTAAAACAAGAAACTTGAAGAAAGGTGAAGCTGTATTTCAGCGCAAAAACCATCTACTTGCAGTGAAGTGGCGTGATACACGAGATGTGTTTGTTATCAATTAAACATAAATCAACTTCTTCTTTTGTCACTGTGAAAAGTAAAGGTGGAAACATACAAAAATCAAAGCCTGATGTAGTAATAGATTACAATATGTATAAAACAGGGGTTGATCATGGAGATCAGCTGGTTGCTTATTATCCCTTTCACAGAAAGACAATGAAGTGGTGGAAAAAATTATTTTTTCATTTATTTTCAAGAGCCATAGTAAATAGTTTTATATTGTACAAACAAACACATCCTGACAAAAACTGCCAACTCAGTTCATTTATTATAACTCTAGCAAAGGCATTGGCAAATAAAGGAGGTATGGAAGCAAACACTGAAGTGCCACCGTCATCTGCAGCCCGATTATCAGCCAGGCATTTTCCAGTTAAAATTCCTCCGACAGCAAAAAAGCAAATCCTACCAGATACTGCAAGGTGTGTTCTGATAGAGGAAAAACACAGGCTGGTAAAAGGATCAGAAAAGAAAGTAGATACTACTGCAAAGATTGTGGTGTAGCTCTATGTGTCCCGAATTGTTTTCGCTTATTTCATACAAAAGCCAAGTATGATGTGTAATTAGATTTTAATTACTTTAATAACAGTTTTTAATTGTAAATTTTTATTTTGTAACTTTATTAGATTATTTTGTTTTATAAGAAAGTGACTATACTGTAATGAAAACAACTGTAAATGGTTATAGTAATATATCTGTAAAGTAACTTAGTATGTGAAAAGTAAATATTTGTGACAATGCATTTTACTATGCTAACATCATAACAAGAAATGTGTTTGAGTTTCAGAAATAGTATTTAAGCTTTCTCTACTCTTTTGTCAATCATAATAATTAAAAAAAATATTAAAACAACGTTAAAACATATTACATAATCCACTTCAAGAGGATGGCTGCAGCGTAGAAATTTTTTTTTTAACTCTGAAACAGTAAGTATAAATTATTTAATAAAAAAATTTTTTTTAACATATCTTAAATTAACACATATTTTTTGATAGAGAAAAGAACGTACTTTAAGAAAACATTTGATTCTTTGTTAAATATGTAAAGGCGGATTCACACAAAAAATATGAAATATACAAAACAACCCCAGTCCAGAGCGGGATAAATATGTACAAAACGCCAGACCTGAAAGTGTTAATGCAATGATATTTTATGCATGTGTGAATTATATAACATAACAATGTTGTTAGGTGTAATCATAATAACAAGAATGCGTAATATGTTTTTCAAATATTTACATAATTTATTTAACAACCTCTTTACTTATTCGTAAATAACAAAAATAGTCATTATTCATCGCTTGTGCGATCTTATGCATGTGACTTCTGATGAACAATTTACATTTAATGAAGAAAGTTGTGTCATTGGTTAAAGTCACAAGCAGAATTATCACTGTTGCACACCACTATATAAAAATTATTCCGATTAGGGCTTTCAAGCTTCACAGCTCATCGTCAGATCGGATATGAAACAAATAACCTGAAAACAAACCCTTCACCCCCACCCACCCCAGACAGCTAGCACCAGGTGGCCAGATATTGCGTGTACATGCCTGAACTGTGCGTTCCCTATATTTTAAACAATCCAGCTTGCAATCCGAATCATGTCTATCAACTATAGATTTATTTATTTTTATTAATTCTTTTAATTATTTTGGCAATGCACATTACCATATATGGGTGTACTGTCGCGATATATATAGCAACAGAACACAGGATTTAAGTTTCATATAATTCGGATACTAATGCTATAACACATTCTCTGACGGCCATAGACATGTTATAAATTGATTTTGTTCTTTTCTTTGTAAAGTAGTCCATAAGTTTTGAATTAAGGTAGTAAGGTAGTTTTGGTAGACGGTATGAGTTTATCGCATCGTAACCATATCATAGAACTCAATAAAATTTAAATAGATCTTATTTTATTGCTTTTTCGTGTACAGTGGAAGATTTCTGGTCTAGGGCAGTAATACCAACCTTGGTATTCTGAATGTAATGCAAGAACACTTGAAGAATCAGGAATTGTGTAAGCCAAATACACATGCTCTATTTGTACCCAGTTAGGACCTCAAGATTAAATTTATAAACAAAAATATTCCAATAGCGCAGCGTGTATGTGTGTGTGACGCAGTGAACGGCGTACTGGTCTTCATGCGACGCGCGAAGGAGCAGCGAGAGTGGCATGCCGGATTTCTACATAACCATTGGAATTCTATGAACAAGTAACTGTATATGTAAAACGAACCAATAGACAATTAAATAATAAACGATTTAATGTTATTACACAATAAAACAATGATAATTATTAATGTGGTAATTAATAAATTTTTTCTACCTCCAGATATAGACTCTGTATTAATAATTTCAATTAACCTATGTATGCATTTATAAATTTGTGTCATTGCAACATATATATATATATGTGTGTGTATATATATCCTTTTAATTCACTAAGCTGTGTTTCAGTAATAGAGAACCATTCATTTATAACATTAGTTCGTTGTTCAGACTTCTCATTCATATTACTCAACATTGTACTCAGAAAGATATTAGAACTTTATTTGCCATGGTTACTTATTTTTCATACAGCCATAACCATGTACAACATCAGTACCCACTAACACAATATAAAATACCTTGTAGTGGGACAGTTTATCCAAACATCATACAGAGACAGTTTCGTGTGTGAAACATGTCGGACTGCTTGGAATTTTTCTGCGTGACTTTGGACATGGGAAAGTGTGTTGTTCCTAACAAGCATATGTGCTCAAAATACATTTTCACAAGCTTAGGAGTCTTGTGTCAGACGAAAAGGAGTCACACCTGCTAAGTTTCCCACTGAAGAGCCAGAAAAAACAGTTTAGCATGGTGTCCAGGTGAGGGACTCCAAGCCACATGTTCTGGCAGTCTAAAGGTGGTAGTGAAACAGCACAGACAGAGGCAGCGACTCAGGAAGCCCATGCCTCGGTACTAAAATGTAAACAGCGGAGTGAAATACTGTCCATAGTGTCTCAGTCGGTAAAATGTAACTACAAGTGTCAGAAGTATTATTAACAGTTGCAGTCCAACTACACAACAGAATAGAAACAAAATAATATAACTTGTAGGCCTACGTTATAAAATAATAAAACAGCGAACAACATGTAATTTTCGGACACCAGTACTTAAATAATGTCTTTTGGTCATACATTTTTACAAAACAAAAGTTTTTAGCAAATACTGCAAAATTCAGAACGGTGATTACAAATGCAAAATAACAAAAACACTGCCGATCTGTATGTATAATGAACTGCAAAGAAACTGCAGACCATGTGTGGCATTAAATTGTAAGATGCACAAATGCTATGTAAATAATGCACATCTAAGTATATTAGAATTAAACACCAGTGGTAGCAGCAAATTGGTGACAAAAATATGAAACGAGTGATAATCGGGAGCATTAGAGAGTGTGTGAAAGAGCAAGAGAGTAAAAAGGGGGTGAGAGAGGAGAGAGAGAAAGCAATAAAAGTAGGTACTGATTGGCATTGTTTATTGAAGTAGTATTAATTCTAAAAAAAGAGAATGTAGTAGAACTTTTCCAAATAAATTTGTATATTGATGTTTATAAATTTTGTACTATGTAATTGAATATAAGATGTAAGTACGGTATATAAGAATGAATTTAGGATGGTTGCACCACTGATGGTAACTTCTGTAAGTTGAATATAAAGTCCTGGTTATTTGTTTATTTTTGTGCTAAAAGGTTTTTCAATTTCTGTAGTAAACAATGTTAATAAGTAATATAAAAAGATCAATATGTAAAATTGTTAATTATTGGTAGTAAATTTGACTGGGGTGCAGGTATTAAAATGTATAGCAAATGCAGTTCAGATGATTGTTAATAAGTGAGCTTATTTATGTAACAATGCATATGAGTTAAGTTATTTCTAATGTCACCTCGCCTTAACCTAACCTGTGCTTAACGAGTTTGTCTAAACAAATTTCAGAAAATTCTTCTAAGTAGAAATTATTTTTAAGTATTTAAATTGCTTTCCCAGAGACAGGTGGCAGTTTCCACTTTCTGCCTGTGAAAATGTAGTGGTGACTATGACTTTTGGTTTTTTAGGATTTTATGGAATTGTAATACAAATGAGTATTGGGGCCGTATTGTTTATAACCGTACAACCAACAAAATCAAACTTTGATAAATGAGAAGACCATTACAGTAACATTTACCGTACAACACCATAACATATTTCTTTGTTTAGGATAGACTTAAGTTATTCAAATACCCTGGCAGGGTCACCACCACATCTAAAAGTAAGGATTTGTAAGAAAGTCTCTCCCTCCCAAAGCTACTGTACAAAGCCCCTGAAAAACAAATGCCCAGAATCACCATCTGTATGTGGAAACTAATGACTCCCAGTTTTTCAAAATTTCACAAATTATCCCTTTGAAGTACCCCCCTACCCAGTTTTTCTTTAGGTGAACACAACAGAATATCAGAGGTTGACGTCTGAAAAAACTTAACTGACAGTTATTCTCGCAGCACATATGACAATCAGTTAGACCTTCATAACAGTGGGTCCAAAGTGCACAACAGTTAACAGTGGAAACAATGGCCACTTTATACAAGACTAATGTAATTTGTAATTAATTAGTAAATAATGGATGCCAGTCAGATGATGGAACATTTTCAAGCGCAGCTGTTACAGACAGAGGAACGCGGACAGGAGGCAGAAGAAGCAGAGAAAAGATGCTGACAAGAGGTGGAAGAAGCAGAAAAACGACAAGATGAGAAAGTTGAATAGAGACAGAAAACTCCTGGTTGAAACACAAGAACGCCAGAAAACATTACTGCTCAATTCAGAGGAATAACAGAAAGGACTAATGCTGTGAACAGAAGAAAGACAAAAAGTACTGTTGCTTGAATTGGAAGAACGACAGGCAGGGGAATGGAAGCACGAAACAGAAGACATCGAAGTGTTAATACTGTAGCAAAAGCAGATGCAAGAACAAACTACTGCACAGTTGGGTCTATTACGAGGTGAGCTTAATCACATTATTAGAATTTCAGACATAGAAGAATCCATGTCAATAAAATAGTTGAAGTAGAAAAATATGTCACGAGTGTGGGAAAACCTATGTCAACAAAAATAGAAGACTCAGTTGCAAGTATGAATGAGCAGATTAAGAGCAATTACACTCTAGTGTTTTCTAGTAGTGTTGACGCATATTATGGATTATTCTGGAACACGTGTACTATATATTTAAACAAGGACAGCCGCTGCTTAGTTTCAGTTTAGGTGCCGATTTATTCAAGTGAGGTTTGAAGTATTGTGGTGAAGGTGTTATTCTGTTATAATTGTGCGGGACTCTAATAATTGATATTATCATTACATGTGGACAAATTTTGCTCAGATTATTGTACAACTTGATTATAAACTGTATTTGTGATTAATTAAAGCTGGTGATTAGTAACTTGAGTGGTGTATTATATTTTGTTTTCCACTGTACCATTCGACGATCAGTGAGACCTTAACAATATTAAACCTAAACATTATTTAATATGTAAGTTGATACATGATTAGCACTAGTTATGTTCATAAATCCATAAACTATTTCCAAATCACATATTTTAACTAGAAATGTATGGTTTCTTTCAATAAAACAAATTTTCTGTCCCTTAGATATTAATAACCTCAGCAGTTTTATATAGATTTGACCATACAATGATTATCACTACTTACTACCAGTTAAACATAGAAATATGCTGATGTTTTTTTCTGTATCATTGTAATACATAATAATTATATTAGTTACTATTGACTCATATACATTATACATAGTTACCGTTTTAGCGGAGATTTATATGAATCATTATGAGAACAAGTATATACTATCTGATCAAAACAAGTTATACAATAAAATCATCTCATACACACGGTACGTAGACGACACATTTTTAATTTTTGGTGGTACTCTTAGACAGATAGACGGATTGCTTACTTTTTTGAACGGCATAAACAGTAATATTAAATTCACTATGGAAGTAGAACATAACAATATGTTGAATTTCCTGGACGTAACCACATATAAACGTAATAACCTCCTTAGCTTTAAAATATATAGAAAGCCAACAACAACTGATATAGCCATACATGCTAGTTCCAATCATCCTTATACACATAAAATGGCAACTTTTAACGCACTGGCACATAGATTGACAAATATACCGATGGACATAGAAGACTATAACGATGAAATTAATATAATAAAACATATAGCGATAGTGAATGGTTACAATAGTAAAATCATTGATAAAATAATATATAAACACGCTAATAAATTAAAACGATTGGACAAAGTTAAAGATAAAACCCAATATGTTTCTGCTAGATATACAAACATACTACCTAATACACTACATAATGAATTAAAAAAGCTAGGGATTATTGTCTCATTCAGGACCACGAACAAATTAACAAA
The DNA here is from genome assembly GCA_034769895.1 of Magicicada septendecula. Taxonomy (NCBI): domain Eukaryota; kingdom Metazoa; phylum Arthropoda; class Insecta; order Hemiptera; family Cicadidae; genus Magicicada; species Magicicada septendecula. The sequence continues at coordinate 28,165,107 of CM068367.1, read as the reverse complement.
TATACTTAAGCCTAATACCAAAGCATTACTAGAGGATTGTTCTGGCGTTTATAGAATCCGGTGTAATGAATGCGATAAAATCTATATAGGCCAGACGGGGAGAAAATTTTCCGAGAGATTTAAAGAACATTTACCTAAGAAGTTCCCCAATAATAATGTATCGCATTACGCACAACATCTAATAAACGAAAATCATACATACACTGGATTTAAAGAGAATTTGGAACCTTTACATATAGGTAAAAAGGGTCAACTACTTGATGCTTTAGAGGAATTTGAAATATACAAGGCCTTAAGGAGAAATAAAAATCAGGTACTTAATGAACAGTTATCATTCAAATCAAATAAACTATATGACACAGCTATGAAAACAAACCGTGAATAGCGTGTACGGATCAGTTGAAAGTCGGACTTCGGCCAGTGCACTGGTTCGTTTGTAGCGTGTTCCGATACAGATTTAATGTTCAATGTTAATTTATTTAAGTGTGTTATGTGTTTGTGTCGTTGTGAATTTTTAACGAAACCCTAATAATAGGGTAGATTTGCTTTTACCTGAAGATGGGGATATAAGCCCTGAAACATGTAGTAATTAAAAAGAAAACGAAGATCACTTAGTGGATAAAATAAGGTAATTATTTATTTAATCATATACATTACCTTAGGTAATACATGTTTCACTATATGTATATAATGTATGCAGTGCATATAACCCAACTAGCATTAGCTTTCTGTTCAAAGTTAATTATACAAATATCTTATTACAAACCCAATACAAATTATAAATTACAAGTATTAATACAAAATCAAGCAACTCAGTAAATCAGTTGTTTTTATCTATCCCATTTGTGAGCACTTTCCTGTTATGAAATTATTTTCGTTTTAACCTTTAGCACTGTAGTTTCTCCTTACTTCACCACATTACATATCCTTAATACCGGTATAGAATTGTGCACGTTTAAAATGCTTCTGGTTGATATTGAGTTTTGGTTGAATAAAAATGCAGTTTTTATGCAACGTTTCGAGATTTATTTTATCTCGTATTCATGCCTACAACATAAAATATAAAGTAGTATTGTAAAGATAATTCTAATTCCAGCATATAAGTTGTGTGATGTTACCAGTGGTGTTGTGTTGTATAGATTAGCTAATAGTACTTACATATAATGGTGTGAATCACAGATACCACATTACATAACACTATACACTACACTACGATGCAGATGCATCATGATACATACTAATTATAATTTATTCTATTTGTATACTGCATAGTGACTGTGAATCTATTACGTGACTGGAGAATTAGCGGGTGCACAAAGTAAAGAATTGTCAGGTACCAGTGGAGGAGGGGGTTGATGGGGTTGTTGACTTGTCAGATTCCTATTTTGTTTGTTTTCTAGGAATTTTGTGGTCGTGTCTTTCAGCTTTCTGTATTGTCCAAGTTTTGCATCCAATTTACACAATGCAATGGTGCCAATATACAGGGTGGCACATAAGTCAGTTGGCAAAATTGCAAATAGCACTTTTATTGTAGAGGTGCAGAAGGGATACAGATAACGCATACAGATAGTTAATAGCATAGCTCTCATGACCTACAAGAAATGCTCAAAGTGGCCTCCATCCTTTTCTATGCAAATTTGACATCTTCGAAGCACTGAAGCACAAATTATGTCCGAAATATTCAGGGACTGTAGGTGTTCAAATTCAGATTGAATGCCTTCCTTCAGTTGTTCCACATCACGAATCTTCACGGAGTACACTGCATTTTTTAGTATACCCCAGACCGAGAAGTCCATCGGGGTAAGATCAGGAGAACGTGGAGGCCATTCAACACGACCCCGTCTGCCAATCCATTCATCGAACGTTGCATTCAAAAGTGTCTCACAATCAGTCCATAGTGAGGGGGTGCCCCATCTTGTTGCCATATTAACTTTTCTCGAATTGGCTACAGATGTTCAAAAAGTGGACTGTTTTCTAGTTCCATTAACACTTTGTGAAGCATTTGTAGGTAACTTTCAGCATTCACTGTACCATTAAAAAAGTCGGGTCCGATGATCCCACTGGCAAAGATCCCTGCCCAAACAGTAACCCCCGGAGCGTTTAACTGTGTCTCTATCACCACATGTGGATTCGCAGTATCCCAGTAAACACAGTTGTGCCTATTCACTGTACCATTCAGCTTAAAAGTAGCCTCGTCACTCCAAAGAATGGTTTTGTAAAATTGTGGATCGGCTTCTTGTCATATTGCGTACCATTTGCTGAATTCTGTACACCTATCAGGATCAGCTTCATTTAGGCCTTGGAGTAAAGTGGGCTTATATGGTCTCAACTTCAACTTTTTCTGCATCCTTTGCGGGCTTGTTCGAGGTATTCCATACTCATTGGACGCTTTTCGTGTTGATTTCTTTGGTGACTGCACAAAACATTGCGCAACAATATTTAAATTCTCTTCTGTTGTAACTGTTTTTAGCCTACCTGATCGAGGAAGTTCCGCTACCATTCCAGTCTGTTCAAATCTCTTATTCAGTTTACGAATACCTTCTCTAGATGGAGGTGCGATGTTTGGAAAACGTTCCGCAAATAACTCAACAACATCACTGTAATTATGGTCCTGTTACCACCACATTTGCAGTAAAAAACACGCTGCTCTGTAGGTAATTTTCTATTCATTGTCTCGCAAACAACAAACAAGCGCTAACAACAGCATACATATCAACATCAACCTAACCTCGTAACCTCAAATCTCAACTGAATTATGGGAACTACTGCTCTAGTCAAGTCAAGTAACTACTATGCTAGTCAATCGAGCGTCTACATACTGCTAGTGCCAATTGACTTATGGGCCACCCGGTATAACTTGAGGACCGTCTGCTTTCTAATTCCTAATCCAGTATTTGACATTAGCAAATTTGTTTCTCTGCTGTGATACTGCTTCCTGTATAGCTGAATTCCTATGAGTTATCCTTACCAGTTTTAATGTTATGTTAAAATGTTAAAAACAGAATCCACCTTTTGTTTTTGTTCTTCTAATAATTTTTCTATGATATTCAATATGTTTTCTAAATCATTATTGTTGTATGCAAGTACAGACCATGAAAGAATCTTTTAACATTTTTATTGTTTCCTTTACAGTAAAATACTCTCCTACAATTGTAATAAATTTGTATATAAGTAAATTTAATTCCTTATTATTTGTAGGATGTTTTAACGGTTGAAGTAAAGAAAGAAGCAGACATAGAAGATGCAGAGACTGAACAGGTAATGTACACAAACCTGATTACTTGTTAATGTATATGTATTTAATCTAGTTAGATTGTGCAATGTCATGTACCACTTAAGATTAGGACCACTTTCATGTGTAGGTATTTATGTTAAACATCACCAGAATACACAAAATACGAGTATGATAATATTACATGGATTTAAATTTGCTCCATGGGATTTGGTAAGTAAAATTACACACACAACACAATGTTGTAAGTGCAGAGTGTGGATATTTGTTACAAACATTTTGAACAATTCTATGTATTTTATGTTATTTTTAATTGTCTCTTTTTGTACACCATGAATCACTGAGAAGGGAAAATATTTTTTACAATTTTTTAATTCGCAGGATGCATTGCCAGTTGTAAATTCTGTCATAAAAGAAGAACCACATGTAAAAGAAGAATTCATCAGAGGAGAGAATGAACAGTTTGTTGATCAGGTATAGTGCACACTATATCCTTTTGTATATTATAATGAACATTATTGTTACAATGCAGAGTATTGTTGTTATTTGTAAACTTATCAGTTAAAACAGTTGGAGCCAGTATCCAATGGGAGTCATTGTTACATACGTGTGCTTTCCTTAGTCTACATGGTTTAGCCAAAACATTTTGTATCTGTTACTGTTGGGTATTAGGCCCAAGTGGGCTAAAAAATGTTTCTTGAAGTGAATAATCCTGTCGGCTGGTCTTCCATGCTTGTTAAGAATAGTATGTAATACATGAATAGATTCAGCGGGATGAAAATGATAAGATGTGGACTGTATTGAATTGATTTTAATGCCTTTCTTAAGTTACATTACAAATGCTTAATTTATTGAAATCAGGTCGGCTAATAATGCGTGTTGCCAAGTATTATAAATTTTGAATTACATTGAAGCAGGCCTAGTCGGCCATAAGTAAGAATGTGTGGCCTAAAGCCTACATTAAATGTCGTAAAGAATACGATGTGCGCGAATATGCGGCACTAGAATACTTGAGTTCAAGTATTTTAAATGACAGCGAAAAGGATCGGCAAACGACCGCCGAAAGCGCTTGACACACACTGTACAAAGTTCTAACACGCAAAAATTGAAGCAAGGCAGTAAGCAGATTAGCCAACCTAGAAAGCGAAATTATCGCGCTACCGTACATAAGCTGCCCGTCAAAATCAAATGATTTTTTAACATTTTTTAATAAATTATGATACATTTTACAATTTAATTTAAAAGGATACAGTTTTCTTAATAATAAGAGTTGATTCAAGGCTAAGTTGAACCTTGAGTTATGAGATTAGATAACGGCAGTCCGTTACTAGTTTAGAGATAAGCATGCATAAGATAAGCCTAGAGATAGGCGTTTGTAAGCCAAGGTTGGCGAACAGCTGTTTCAGATATGAATAAAGTCTGGTTTTACCAATATTACCATCACATAGTGTATGTGCACAGTATATAACATTACAAAACATAAAAAAAAATACATAGTTATGCAATGTTTAATGCATGATCGGAAGCTCATCACATGATGGACCGATAGCTGGTAACCCTATGCATGTCATAGATGGTTACTGTAAAATTAGTTGAGGCCCATGGACCTGTACAGAGAGTTCATTACATGAACAAAATTGTTATTGAACATGTTGCAGTTACATGTTCAATCGTATATTCAGCAGGGCGGCATGTATTGACCTAGTCATGCTGTTCCTGAAGTTTCAGGAACTTACAATATGTAATAATGTATGAACAAGCTAGATGCTGATTGAATGCAAGCCCAAATATGACATGTATGTCATAATTTAAGTAAAAGTAATTGTGCATGCTTACTTGCAAAATGAATACAATATAAAATACAATATAAATAAATCTAGACGTGGCAGTTACATACGGCAGACGCAAAGCAATAGTTTTTACATAAATGCAATTTATGTGAATACAATAACAATAATTTAGATAATTACAATATGAATAATTGCAATGTCAAATAACAAATACAATACTGAAATTACAGACACAATTTAACAATTTAAAGACATTCACAGAATAATACACATTTATTAGCAACAGTATAAAGAAATGAATGCATGATTGCTCAGCTGCAAGACATGCGAATATTATGTAACAACATTTTATAAAATGAGACCACCAAAAACATGAAATATACATATACCATAACATCAAATGAAAATGTGTAAGACATAGTATGCCACACAAATTAACATACAATACAAATACCACCAAAACTGTGATAATTATAGAAGCGTGCAATGGCGCAAAATTGATAAGAATATTGTGATAATTCATCACAATTAGGTTGACCAAATGGTCATAATAAGTAATAAGCCAGTGGCTAAATAAAAATAGCATTGTGCTAAGTAATCATAATGTCAAATCTCGTCTCGCGCTGGCAACAGACATAATTTATGTATTGGTCTCCGCAAAACACCCGTAGGCGTGCGAATGTCCACGACACGAACCAAGTTATCTGGGCCGGGAAATGTGGCGATAATTACGCCAAATTTCCAGGCTAATGGAGGTAAATTATCCTCAATAAGCAAAACTAAATCACCAATGGAAACATTATCCTTGGCAAACTTCCACTTGTGACGCTGCTGCAACTGGTGCAAATAATCGCGAGACCATGCCTTCCAAATGCCTTGGACAAACCTCTGAAGAAGTTGCCAACGCCCAAGACGAGAAACAGGAACGTGAGAAAGGTCTGGGTCCGGAATCGCCGTTAAGGGTGCGCAAATCAAAAAATGGCCAGGTGTAAGTGGCACCGGGTCGTTAACATCTGAAGAGATAGCAAATAAAGGTCGAGAGTTCAGACATGCCTCTATCTGAGACAAAACGGTCGTGAACTCTTCGAAGTTGAGTATAGATTTGCCTACCACGCGGCGCAGATGAAATTTCAAACTCTTTATGCCGCTCTCCCAAAGGCCACCGAAATGAGGTGAGGAGGGCGGAATAAATGACCATGATATCCCCTGAGAGGACGTGAATGACTTGATCGAAGAGATGGCATCTTTATTGTGCCAAAAGTTGTAAATATCATGTAAGATAGTGCGGGCCTTCCTGAAGTTTGTGCCATTGTCGGAGTACAGTTGAGTGGGTATACCCCTACGGGCCATGAAACGACGTAATGCAGCTATAAAAGCGCTGGCCGTAAGGTCGGAAACCAATTCCAAGTGAATAGCCCTAGTCGCTAAGCAAACAAACAAAGATACGTATGCCTTAGAAAGAGTTCTAGACTTCTGCCCGCCATGACGAATCATGAAGGGACCACCATAATCAACCGCCCAAAATAGAAACGGCCTAGAAGGAGTGACTCTAGGGGATGGTAAAATGCCAAGTCTCTGAACCTGCTGTGTGGCACTAAACCTGATACACCTCACACACTTTCGAATAATGGAACGGATGACTAGCCGGGCATTAACAATCCACCAACGTTGACGCAGTGAATGATGCACGAGTTGAGCACCAGCGTGAAGTAAACGAATGTGTTCACGTTCAATGATAAGGCGTGTAATATGCGCCGATGGGGGTAATACAATAGGATGTTTAGAATCGTAGGGTAATTGGGAATGCTGCAATCGTCCGCCCACGCGTATCACTCCAGAGTCGTCAAGAAACGGGTCGAGAGATGCCAACTTACTCCTAATGGAAACAGAAGATCCGTTACGAAGACAATTAATTTCGGTTGTGAAGTGGATCGACTGAGACTGTTTTATGAAGAAGTTGAGAGACTGATGAATTTCTACAGGGGTCAGATCCCCTGCAAGCTTGTCCGCAGTTGAGTGCCTAATATTTCTGATGAACCAAAAACAGTATGCGTATACACGCGTTAACCGGTGCAACGAGGAAAAGTCCAAAGATAGGTCGACGCCAGGGTAGACATTAGAGAAAGATTATGTGTATTTTTCTCTTCCGCGGTGACTTCAGAAGATGACGGAGTGGCCGGTACGAAGGATGGGAAGGGATCAGACTCTGACGATTGAGACAGACAGCTAGGACCGTGCCACCAAAGCGAGCAATCGCGCAAAACGTCAGGGAGACACCCCCTAGATATAATATCAGCAGGATTGTGTCGCGAATCAATGTGATGCCAAGTATAAGTTTGCGTACGACGCTGAATTTCAGCAACCCGATTAGCGACGTATGTTTTCCAACGCGTAGACTGCGCATGAATCCAGTAAAGAGCCACCATAGAGTCAGAATACAAATGTACATTATCAATAAACGAATAAAGAGCAGGAATAACCTTAGATACGAGCCGCGATAATAACAAGCAAGTGCAGAGTTCGATGCGAGGTAATGACACCTGTCGTAGGGGAGCCACGCGAGATTTGGAACACAAGAGGTGACAGGAGGCAGTAGAATCTTGATAAATGACTCTGACATATATACAACAGCCAAACCCTCTTTCAGAAGCATCCTAAAAACCATGCAATTGAACTGTAGCTGCCTCACGCTTGCAACGAATAGATCGCGGGACTACAATTTTGCCAATCAGAACCAATTTGTCACACAAAGAATGCCAATCCGAACGTGACTGACCGGAAATCGGTTCATCCCAACCAATCTTGCAAAGACAAAGTAAGTATATGAGTATATATAAGTATACATATAAGTATATATAGTAAGTATTTGACGCTACTGAGTTGATAGCGCCATCATCGATGAGTGTCATGTGCCCAAGATCCATATATTCTTTGATAAAGTCCGCGTAGTCTCGAGCGAGCTTGGCATCTCGCCTAAATCGACGCTCTAAGCTTAAGAATCTTGATTCGGCACTCGTGTAAGATTCCCCCAAGTGGGGATTATCAGACTTAAATGGAAGTGACACTATAAATCTACCCTCGTGGTTGCGCTGAGTAGAGCGCACAAAATGCTCTTCACAGGCCGACTCGCTATCAGGGGTATTGTCAGGGATAGTTTCTGCTTCCCAAAATCTCTCGAGAGATTGCAGAATTTGACTGTCGTTGTTCCTTGCTAGGAACGAAACAGCAGGACCCTCGTTGCGGCAGTTCTTGGGCAGGTTGCCAGCCAAAATGTAGCCCAGTTTTGTTTCCTGAATGATGGGAAAATTGAGGCCGCGTGTGTATTTATTGGCTAATATCAAATCCAGATAAAATTGTGCCCCTAATAGTATGTCGATTTGCGAAGATATATTAAAATCGGGGTCAGCCAGGAAAATTTTGTTTGGAATGCGGAACTGGCTGATATCAAACGAGTTTGAAGGCAGATTGTGAGTTAAGGTAGATAAGACGGCACATTTCGCCTCGAAACTATATCTCTGATAGCGAGAAATAATACGTATAGAAGCAATATCAGTTGCGCAACACGCTGTGTTGTTTATTCCTGTGATTGGAATATTAGATTTGGCTAATTTGAGCTGTAACCTTTTTGCAAATGATTTTGTACAGAAATTTATCTGTGAACCGGCGTCCAGGAGCACCCGAGCCCTATGCCTGTTGCCAGCCTGGTCAACGACAGATACAACCGCTGTGGATAAAAGAACATTATTCTTGCACTGTAATTTAAGCGAGCAATAATTGCTGCTGGCAGCTGTTGATTTCGGCACGTAATTTGCGTGCAACAATGTGTGGTGTCGTTTTGAACAGATTTTACACACCTGTTTACTCTTACAATTAGCTATCAGATGACCTGATCTAAGGCAGTTGCTACAACATTTATGATTTGCAACAAATTGCCCCCGCTCAGCGGTGCTTAATATACGAAAATTATTACATATATAAAGCGGGTGGTTGGATTTACAACACACGCATGAATAATGATTTGCCGCTGTGTGATAGCTCTTAAATGTAGTGCTGCCAGCAGTATTTCTTGAGCTACACTTCTCATATTTATTGTTAGGTCTTACATTAAGTTTGTTGAATTGCTGTCTGGGTTCAATAGGCATTGTATTTTCTAACAGCTGTCTGCATAAGTTTAAAAAATGCGTGAAGTCTTGAAAGCTAGGCAAATTGTCAGGGTCTATTGACTCCTTCCAAAGTTTGAAAGTAATAGGGTCAAGTTTGGTGGATAGTAACTGTATAGTGATAAATTCAAATGAATTCACTGACAGCTTCATTGCTGCCAGTGAATTAACGGAAGACGTTATTGTGTTAGTGAACTCCGCCAAACTTTGGACCGAGTCCTTTATTGTGGACTTGACCTGAAGTAGGTTTTGCACATAGTATTTAGCTAATATGAATGGGTTGTTATACCTTTCGGACAGCAAATTCAACGCTATTGTATAATTTTCTTTACAGATAGGTAATGACTTGATTAAATCTAACGGTTCACACTTCACAGAGGAATGTAAATAATGTAATTTTTGCACTGGTGTTAAATCAGTTCTTGAATGCACTAAATCGGTAAAAATTGAATAAAAATGTTGCCATTCCAATATGTTGCCTGAGAAGCAGGGCAAACTTATCGGTTTTAATTGCATGGGCGTCGATAATACAGGAGGTACTGCAGGAGGTAATTGCAAAATGTTGCTTCAGTTGAATATATCATTTCTTCGACCTCAACTCGGTCTGCTTGAGCAACGCTCGTGTCCTTACTAATGAGCTCTATTTCTGACTGTACCTCGTCGTACTTCGAGGCCAAGCTTTTGAGACTGTCCAGTCTTACAGTTAGAAAATGTTTTGTACTTAAAGTTATATCAAATGAATTTACAGCAGATTGTATCCGCACTATTGCGGACTTTAAGCCGCCTCTCTTTCTGGTCAGCACCTTGAGGCCTTCCTCAGACATTTTACGCACCTTGTTTCACTGTTGTTGATGATACCTTGTTGGCGATGTCCTGCAGCGTCGGCTCCTTGGTGAAGATGGCAAACAGCTGGCAGAGATGACCACCTTGTGTAAAGCACTGTAGCTGGCAGGCACTTGCTAATATGTTGTCAGAAGGCTGCAAGATGACGAGCGAAATGCCGATGCAAATCACGCCACGGTCGTATTAGCTGACGTGCTAATTCGCCCGTGATGGCCAGAAATAGTGGTAGAAAATATTGGATGGAAAATCCAGGTCCGGAGTGACCAAAAAATGTTGGGTATTAGGCCCAAGTGGGCTAAAAAATGTTTCTTGAAGTGAATAATCCTGTCGGCTGGTCTTCCATGCTTGTTAAGAATAGTATGTAATACATGAATAGATTCAGCGGGATGAAAATGATAAGATGTGGACTGTATTGAATTGGTTTTAATGCCTTTCTTAAGTTACATTACAAATGTTTAATTTATTGAAATCAGGTCGGCTAATAATGCGTGTTGCCAAGTATTATAAATTTTGAATTACATTGAAGCAGGCCTAGTCGGCCATAAGTAAGAATGTGTGGCCTAAAGCCTACATTAAATGTCGTAAAGAATACGATGTGCGCGAATATGCGGCACTAGAATACTTGAGTTCAAGTATTTTAAATGACAGCGAAAAGGATCGGCGAACCGACCGCCGAAAGCGCTTGATACACACTGTACAAAGTTCTAACACGCAAAAATTGAAGCAAGGCAGTAAGCAGATTAGCCAACCTAGAAAGCGAAATTATCGTGCTACCGTACAGTTACCATGTGATTTACAAATGCCACCTTATTGCCTTCAGTTATTAGGTGCTTTTCTTCTTGCTAAACTGGTGCATTGCTATGTGCATCTCTTCCTATCATGTCTGTCCTTTAGTCGAATTTTCCTTTGGACTGAGTCTATGGTTGTAGTACAGGAAAAACCGATATTATTTGGGAAAAATATTGCCCTGATACTTTCTTGAGCGAAAAACATTTTGGCTTATATTTTATGAATCTAGAGAGTCCAGAGCAAAATCGTACCTAGAGGTAGTTTTATAAGGGTTGGGAGGGGTTAAAATACAGTTTTTGGGGATTAACTTTTTAGTGGTTAATTTTATTTAAAAAAAGTTTCAAACAAAATATTATTTTATTTATTTTCTTTGTCCCTTAAAAATCATAAGTAATGTAATACCTTTATCTGAAATTGAAGATGATTTCCTTTTTTGTCTCCAATGCCAGACATATCACCCTATAAGAAAAGATAAATTCCTCGGTATGATTTATAAAAACTACACTAGGGAAACAACAAACTATAATGAAGAGAAACGTTTGACAGTTGTTGTCTATGATGTAATAACTGAAATTATACATACTTCACTACTAAGAGAACACATTGTTTTGCACAACGAAGCGAACGCGATAACATCGAAAGCGTATACTGAAAGGAAACATGAAAGAGGAAATGGCTGTGTTAATTGTTTTTAACCTCAATGTGAACAAGTTTGTTGTCAATAGAGTTGCAAGTTACTGATATTGAGTAACGATATCAGGTGACATCTGCCGCTGATCGTTTATCAAAGGGCTATTTATTATCAAAATACCCTTATACCATATTGGTGTCGGGTTACATCAATATATACTAAGTACATCAACTACACTCTATATACAAATTTTTTCTATCTTACTCTATCCATTGACAATGTCTTCGCTTCCCTCCAGGCCAAGCCTCTTTCTCTCAAAATGTTTTCCATTATTCCATCCAAGTCAGTCGCAGTCTTCCTCTCTTCTTTCTCCCCCCTGATTTTGCCTCCCAAACCTGTTTTACCATTCTATCACTATCCATTCTCTGCATGTGTCCCCACCAGCATAGTTGTCTCTGTTCAATAAAATCCAGAATCGATATCACTTCCAGATCCTCTCTTATTTGTGTATTCCTAACTCTGTTCTTCCTTGTTACTCCCACTGCTCTCTTAAGATATTTCATTTCTGCTGCCTGGAATCGAAGGGCTATACGTGAGGCAAACGTCAAACACACACGCAAAGAGGAAACTGTGCGTAATAAAATATTTTTCTTAATATTATTCATTGCATATTCCTTCAGTAGGTTCTCACGATTGGGTAGGATTGGAGCCATTAGACGTCACAGAGCCATTCGACACAAACGAAGCTGTCTTATACGCCCACCGCAGTTCATACACAGCAAAAACTATATCTACCCGCTATGTGAAACCAGCAGGCGTATACGACCGCTATACTTTTTCTTATATTATTAGACTCCCAAAGGAAAATGCGTGACTATATACTATTTTATCCTTGATTACAAGGCTGTTCCTGTTAAAAAATATACTTTGTCCCCAGAGAAGAAAAATAAAATTTACCGTGGTCGTAAAAGTGATAATTACCACAGAAGATATGACCTTTTTTATAAATAAATGATGCATTTCAAAATGTGTTCTTTATTTGCAAACCCCAGAAAGCAAACTATCAAAAAGAGCGAGGTGTGTCATGTGGGTTGGAAATAAGTGGCAATGGTTATTGTTATTTCCATAAATGGATTATGGTTATTTCTGTAGTTTTATAATTTCAGTGATAACAATTAATGTTTTTATAAAGATGAAGGTATAGAAAGAGTAAAACAGGAATTAAACTGTATTTGTGATTAATTAAAGCTGGTGATTAGTAACTTGATTGGTGTCTTATATTTTGTTTTCCATTGTACCGTATGACGATCAGTGAGACCGTCGTAACAATATTAAACCTCAACAGTATTTAATATGTAAGTTGATACATGATTAGCACTAGTTATGTTCATAAATCCATAAACTATTACCAAATCACCTATTTTAACTAGAAATTTATGTTTTTTTTTCAATAAAACAAATTTCCTGTCCCTTCACATATTAATAACCTCAGCGGTTTTACATAGAATTAACAATACAGTGATTATCACTACTTACTACCAGTTAAACATGAAAATATGCTCTGATATTTTTGTGTGTGTATCTCATTGTAATACATAATAATCATATTAGTTACTATTTACTCATACGAAGGGGTACCCAAAAATAACCGGAATAGCGCTGCGATTGGCGGAGCTTACGTAGTAGGCATTTCTCCCGCTAGGCGAGCGTAGCGCAACTCGTTCCGAGTTCAGTGCCGTCATTGTTGTCGCCTGGGAAGGTTGTGTCCGGTCACAGTAATTCGTTTTGTAAAAGCAGTTTTGCTTGCTCCTCGTTTTTTGTCATTGCTGGAATTAAGTGAACTGCTGTGAAATTTTGATTCCTGCTTGGGAAAAATGCTGCAGAAACTGTTGTGATGTTGAAAACAGCTTACAAGGATAGTGCTATGGGAAAAACTAAAGTGTACCAATGGTTTTCTCGTTTCAAAGAAGATGAAATGTGAATTGATGACAAACCTCGTTCTGGACGTCCGTCAACTTCCAGAATTGATGAAAATGTTGAAAAAGTTCATGCAATCGTGCTTGAAGACCGACGACGGACCATTGAAGAGATTAGTAAGTTATCTGGAATAATTTGGAGCTCGGTTCAGCGAATTTTGTCAGAAGATTTGGGGATGAGAAGGGTCACTGCAAAATTTGTGCCTCGGTCCTGACTGAACAGCAAAAAGAGAATCAAGTTGAAACATGCCGTGCATTGAAAGACCAGCTCCGAACCGACCCAGATTTTTTTTCCAAGGTCACAATGACTGGTGACGAGTCATGGTGCTATGGTTACGACCCCGAAACTAAACAACAGTCAAGCCAGTGGAAAACTTCATTGTCGCCTCGCCCAAAAAAAGCTCGTCAAGTGAAATCAAACATCAAGACGATGCTCATTTGTTTTTCGATGTGAGAGGGTTAGTGCATTCGGAATTCGTCCCACCAGGTCAGACTGTTAATCAGGCTTTCTATTTGGAGGTTTTAAAAAGATTGTGTAATAATGTGCGACAAAAAAGGCCTGATTTGTGGCAGACGAGGGACTGGTTTTTCCACCATGACACTGCACCTGCTCACGCAGCAATTTCAGTGCACCAGTTTTTAGCAAAAAACAACATGACTCCCTTGCCCCACGCCCCTTACTCACCTGACCTCGCTCCGTGTGATTTCTTCTTGTTTCCGCGAATGAAGAGGGACATGAAAGGACGTTTTTGCGATATGGAAGCAGTAAAGAAAAAAATGAGGCAGGAGCTGTCGGCCATCACAACAGAAGAGTTTGAAAATTGTTTCCAGGAATGGGATCGCAGATTGGGCAAATGTATTAAGTGTAATGGAGAGTACTTTGAAGGTGATAAGATTGTTTTGTAAAAAAAATTAAATACATAGCTTTAAAAAAAAATTCCTGTTATTTTTGGGTACCCCCTCGTATACCTTAGGTAATACATGTTTCACTATATAATGTATGCAGTGCACATAACACAACTAGCATTACCTTGTATACAAAGTTAATTATACAAATATCTTATTACAAACCCAATACAAATTATAAATTACAAGTATTAATACAAAATTAAGCAAATCAGTAAATCAGTTGTTTTTCTATGTTAGCAATGTATCCCATATGTGAGCACTTTCCTGTTATGAATTTTTCGTTTTAACCTTTAGCACGGTAGTTTCTCCTTACTTTACCACATCACATATTCTTAATGGCCACACCAGTATAGAATGGTGCATGTCTTTACTGTGTACTAGCAGACAGGTAACTTGCTCACTTTTTGCATTGATTACGTGTCTATGCAGAACCTTGTTGCAACTGGCTCTAATTGGATTTCTTCCAGTTTACAGCAAGCATGCATACCATCATGCTTACTTAAGGTCTGTTTCTGTGGCAACCACATGTACACACATCACTGATGAAGCATAGCTCTAATAATATTTCATCCTTCATCTTCTTTGATATATAGTATACAATAAATAAATTGAAATCACAATTCTGTACTTACCATATACAAGTCTCATTAAAAAGAGTAAACTCACAGTCTTTAACTCTGTAATTCTTCATAGCAATGTTCGCACATCTAACCAAAATTTCTCTACTGTAGCAATATAAATGATCAGTTTAAACAGTTCTACTAAATGTTTATAGTTTAGTAAAACAGCCCTAAAGACAGTATCTGATTTCCAAGAAATAAATAATAATATCTTATTGGGTAGGTATCTTATAATTTATAGATTAAAAGAAGCACAGTCTTATTCACATATAAATCTGTATGTTATGCTACAGTTTCTGTATACTTTATTTGAAATGAAAAGAAAGAAAGATTCACTAATTGTTGGTAATTTTAATTTTGTTTCAGCATTTTTTGCAAGACAGCAGGACTGTTATAAAGGAGGAAATTATTGTAGAAGAATTGGAAAAAGAAGAGAACACAGAAGAGGTTTAGTTTTTTTTACATACAATCACTCTTTCCTCTGTAAGTAGGTTGGACAAATAAGGCTATGGAGGGGCAGACTCCATTAAAGGGTGTCACTTGATTAACAAAATTGTTTTGAAATTGAATGTTTATAGTTGAAGCTCAAATGCAGTCTTAAAATGAGATGTCTTGCATTGGTTCTGTCGCCCAAAAGTTGAGTGCTATTTGAAACATGATGGTGATTCAGATTCTATGGTAGTGCATACTGTATCACTGAATTTTCTGTTCCAATGAAAGCACTTTGTAATCTTCTACATAATTTTTCCTTGTGAGCAAAGGTTGGGTTGATGAATTATCAATAATTGAACGAGCGAAGCGAGCTCTTGGTTTTTACTCAAGTGTTTGGCATTTGTTTTTTCTGTATGTTTTGGGATGTGTCTCACAAGAACTTCTGAATACATCAGCTAATTTTAAAATGTCAAATTTGGCAGTAGCGTCCAAACTTTTACCTTACAGAACCTTATTGCTTTTTTAGATTATTCACTGGAAAAATAATATGGGGGCAAGAGAAAAATGTTAGATGTTAAAAATTTTGAAAATATCACTAAAGTCTGTGTAAGGTATCAAATTAAAGGGGATTTTAAACAGAATATTAATTTAGCTTCATTTTGAACAATGTTGCTATGCGAGGGGTCAAAAGTTGGTGAACGTTTTCATAAAATCACAAAATGTAATAATCTCTTAATGTAATGGTAATTTATGGAAATTTCAAGACTTGTGATGGCACCGCTGAAAAAGTGGCACAATAATTTGATAAATTTGTGAAGGCGATTTAGGATATCAAATGAAATAGAATTCTAATCAAAATCTGTATATAGAATATAGTTGTGGAAATTTCAAAATCTTTTTGACCACAGCGGCCAAAAATGGGATCTATGATTTGAAAAATTGTAAAAAATTTACTAGTGGGTACTGCACCAGAGTAATAATTTGACACAGTACAGTTCAGTATGACCTTGACTATGATGCAAGGTAGTCTGTTGGCGTGAATCTTGTGAGCTACGATTTTGTAGTCCAACCCCCCCATGGATTCTCCTTAGATTGACATTGTCCTTCAGCATTCTCCAGCAGTGTGCAGTATTGCAATTTACGATATAAAAAGTGAATTTTTGTGGCTATATATTCTTTGGACGTAGCAGCATTGTTTTCTGTTCGATCCTTGCAAACTAATCCGCTTGTGTGAGTATAACCCACTCCCTGTGCAGAACTGCTATTTTGGTAGTCAGCCTCTTAGTTGAAGTAAGTTCTGCAACCTCATCATGCAGCAGTTTCCTCAGCTCAGCTTTTCTTTATCCACCTACATTGTAGGTCTTGTGTTCCTAGTGCTGCTGTTGCCTCTGCCAAACTCCAAACACCACCACAAAACTGGTGGGCACTACAGTATAATTGTCAATGACACATCAGTGTATCCTTGAGGCCAAACTTCTGGATGCGAAGGAAATGTCACAGATGGTCCCTCTGTGTATGTCCTAGTCAATGAAATTTGGGTATCACTGATGTTGAAGTCAATAAGGTCTAGTCTGGATGCCATTTCCATAATGCTTCTGCTCAGAGAATCCTAATGAGAAACCTCCACTGCACATCCCGTGTGTTGAAATCTCCAGCCACTGTAACTATACAAGCAGTGTTAAAGACTTCACCATCTAATCTAGGGCAACTGTTTTTCTGGAATTTTTATATGGAGCGTGTTTGGTGTGTGTTAGTAACTGAAATAAGTAACTACCCTGTACTTAACCCAGACAAAGCTACTACGTCCTCCATGTTTGTATCCCCACAATTATCACAATGCAGCTAACAGATGGTAAAGCTACCAAGAAGTACAACATTGTATGGTGACTGTATGGTCTTTAAACCATCAGGGGTCTTTCTCTCTTGGCACATACTACTCCTGCTCAGATTCCCTTTCAAGATTCCAACCCTTTGACAAGCATCTTCACCTTCTCCATACATCCCGAACACTTTACAGGATCCATAGGAAAGACGTATCCTATTTCTTTGTGATAAAGGCCTGCCTTGATGCAGAGCATAAGGGCTTGACTTAGAGCATGCTTCAGCAAGGTGGCTTTCTTGGCCACACTTTTAATAAATCTTACTTCTATCCGCTTAAATACAGGTTTTTGTTGCATGACCATAGCACAGATAAGTAAGTACTGCTGGACTATGTCTGGCCAATTTAACAATGGTAATTCTCTGCACTCTAATGTTTGGTCCTGTGAGGGTTATTTTACCGTCATCAGTGTCTCCAAAAATCCTGGGTGAGCATGTTTCTAATGTCAATTTTCTGATTTAACTGGTCTGGATCTCTCATTTCTAAAGTTGTGTTTGGTACCAGGCTCTTGTTGGTGCTAGAGTCCACTAGAGAAGGTATAACCACACTGCTAAGTTTTTCTGTTTCCTCTTTTTGCTGTCCAATTCAAGAATGTGATTCCTTCCCTGGTCTGTTTGATTATCTGTGTTAATTTTGTCAGGGCCTACCTTACTTTAACATTCCTTAAGGTTTAATAATAATTTTTATTATCACTGATGATAATAATAGTAATGTTTTTTATAGGCTTAATGTAATGTGCAAAGTTTCGTTTAACATTTTTACGAACCCCATAGTCCAAGAATCAATTTCTATAAGAGTAGAGTTATAAGACTATATAGTTTCTATAAGAGTAATAGTTTTAAGACTTTTGAGACGACGGGCGAGTTAACTCATCTGTCGAAAAAATGTGTTACTTGACAGAACGAGATAACATGTCTTCACGTTTCAATGCTTGAATCTCTTAAGCGATGAAATATAGTCGGCCGTGAACAGCTGTAATAAGACCATACACCTCTCTTAGTTCATAAAAAATTATTATTATAAATAAAGTAATAGATCTGTAGTAACACATAGTGTAACATTAATTTTTGCAGGTGACCTGACAGGAAGTCCATGTTTTTAAATTCAGTTTTTATTCTGTAGAAATACAAATAACCAATGATTTATTCTTTACAATTGCCCGCTCTTGTTTGTTCCAGTTACATTACTTGACAACAGTGAATAATGACATTCACGAAGAAGTGAATTATCCTGAGAAGCATGAAGAATATACAAATAATTTAGTTCAGAATCAGACTGTTCCCTCTTTCACCTGCTTTAAAAGAACACTACATACAAGCTCACAAAAATAAAAACACCAGTGTGATGTTTGTACAAAAACATTTACTCGTACAGCTTCTTTGTCACTACATAAATTAATACATTCTGGTGATAAGAAGTACCAATGTAACATTTGTGCAAAATCATTTACTCAGGCAGACGGTTTGCGAAAACAAATTAATACATTCTGGTTTTAAGAAGTACCAATGTGACATTTGTGCAAAATCATTTGCTCTGTCAGGTTCTTTGTCAAAACATCAATTAATACATTCTGGTGTTAGGTAGTACCAATGTGATATTTGTGCAAAATCATGCACTCAGTCAGGGACTTTGGCAAAACAAATTAATACATTCTGGTGTTAGGAATACCAATGTGACATTTGTGCAAAATCATTCACTCAGTCAGGGACTTTGGTAAAACATAAATAATACATTCTGGTTATAAGAAGTACCAATGTGACATTTGTGCAAAATCATTTACTCGTGCAGACCATTTGTCACGACATAAATTAATACATTCTGGTTATAAGAAGTACCAATGTGACATTTGTACAAAATCCTTCACTCATGCATGTTAATTGTCAAAAAAGAAATTAAGATATGCTGGTGATAAGAAGTACCAATGTGATATTTGTGCAAAATCATTTACCCAGGCAGGTTCTTTGTCACAACATAAATTAATACATTCTGGATGTCCAGTCTTTGTACAAAAACATTTACTAATACAATCACTTTAAAATGACATATTTGGGTGGCTGATGCAGTGAAAAGCTATGAACAGACGTACCCTTATTCAATAGACAGACAGACAAATGCTAAATGTTCAAGTTAAAAGTGAGACTTTGTTGTTTGTTCAAAAATAAGAGGTATAATGAAATTATAATTTTGTAATACTTGTTAGTGTTTTAAATTTAGAGAATAAAATATTAGCATAAAAAATATGTATGTGCAATGTCTTCCAGTTGTTGGTACTTGTTACAGAAATTTTTAATTCCTAATTGCTTCATCCCCAAAGATGGTAAGTCTTGAAAGTAGCCTAAAATTGGAAAATGCAGATATATTTGGTAGCCATTTTCTTTAGCACTTTGGTAATTTCTTTTATTTCCTGCATGTTAATGGGGACTTTAAACATTCTATTACAGTTTTTAGTGAAGTTAGTTTTATTAGCAGTCATCTTAACACCAACTTTGTCACCACTTATTGCAAAACTGCTAGTTGCTTTGCTCTCAACGAGGCCTTTCAGTGTTTCCACTATCTTCAGTCTTAAACAAAAATTTACTAACCTTACAACAACCTATATATACCTTATAACCCCACATATACACTTACATTTATTCGGAATCAAATACCTTTGTACCGCCTGTTTCCTTATTGGCTCAGCTATTAGGCCATGCCCCCCTCCGAGCATCGTCACTAACTGCCGCAGATTTTGGATGGAAATAGCAAGCAATATCGCATGTTTTATATCACATATCAGTCTTTCGTGAAATAGTATAGGGGTAGGCTAAATTATTTTTTAAATATTAGCATAATTATTAAAATAATCCTGCAATTATTAAAAGCTCTGCAAGATTATGTTGATCATAAATCAAGTTTGTTACTTTAGGAAAGTTTCTATAGGCCGTCTTCAAAGCATCTTCCACTGATGTATGGACACCTTATCACAGTCATCACATTGAGTGTTATACATGACTGATATTCACAAAATATTTATGTATATTGTGAATAATAAAAAAAAACAAATTAAAATTCATTATTTTTTGTCTTAAAAGAATAATATCTGTAGAGCGTCTTTACAGCTTTCTAACCAAAAGCTTGTTTGCGCTGTTATTAATTAACCACATAATAAAATACAAAACAAAACTGATTGAACTTCCACTTACCGTCAATCTGTATTCTCGGGTCCAGGGTTGCGTCATACGAACATTGGATACAGGCGTAATTTTTAAGGTTGTGTGAATGATTTACACAATACATTTTTTATGAAGAGAATTCATGATCTTTTAATGTTTTAAATGTCTACTAAGTTTTAACAAATTTTGCTCATGCTTTCGCATATTAAACAACATTGAAATGGTTTCTTCTTCTCGTTATACTTTACAGTTATGCAATTTCTATTCTATCCTAGTCTACTAGCTTACCTTATTTTAAGTCATACTTATACAAAGACAGAGCCCAGCCTGCAATTTTTCACACTCACACATACATGAAATTCATTTTTAAAAACCCCAAATCATTTTTATTACCCCATCACTTTTAAACATTGGTCGTAACCTTCACCGTCGGCAACGTGGTTTCCGCGCGCACTCGTTATTACTTTTTTAGAGTTATTTTTTGTTGTCCGAAAGTTATAGAAATATGTTCTCCACTTTTTAGTCGACCGCGGTCACATAATTTTTCTCTTAATTCACTTTTTACTGGTAAAACATGAAGTTTTGTAAAGAGCCTAACTTGGCTCGGTCCGGCGCCGGAGCGATCAGTTAACAAACTGGGAGGGAAAACATAGCAGGTGGTGGAGCTAACGTGATCTCATACTTTTGGTGGAAATCACTGCCTTGGGCTTCGTCGCAGGAGTTTCGTCCCATGCAGTGCATGTAGTTGTTGGGGTGACGACAGTATACGATCTCATTGAGGCACTGGCTAACGTCACGAGATGGGCGGTTCTTAAGTTTTCATATCCGCCGTTTCAGTCAAGTAGACGAAACAGAAAAGGTACTTTTCACCATCTTGGCATTTCCTGACCGCGTGGGTACGCGCATATACCCGTCTCGTGCATACGGGCGCATGGTCATACACAAGCAAAGTTCTTGGAAAACAGGTGGCTACATACCTCAACTGATTACACAATGCGATATTGCGTTGCTGCCTTGGTTATAAACTGTTCTATTTGCCACGTGTTCTGGTTTGTTGGAATAAAATTTACACAATACCTTTGTCAATCCCCGAAAATAAAATAAATTTAAAAATACAAATACCCACAAATTTGGACCGTTACAATACCTCCTCAATGAGAAGTCTTCTGTCCAAATAGAAGAAATCTCATTGATAAACCCCCTAAGAGGACCGGTGAGGAACTGGTGCCAACAACCCTCTTTTGTTCTTACTCTGCATGGGTAAACGACCCCCCTGGCTCGGCGACTATGGACGCATCTGAACGAGATCACTGGACTTCTCCGTAAGAGATCCCAACACTGAAAAATCGAACAGACACGCACCACGGCGCACCTCGCCTTCTATCATACTACACCAAAATCCTCAACCCCTGGCTTAGATTATGCCAGATCCTCAACCGATATGTTTCCCCTTATATGCAAGCTGGGCTGCCTTTAGCAGATACTGGGCTCACACACACACAACTATTCTACATATTGTAAGGACAACATATTCTTCAAAATTTAATATTTCATCTAAGTGAAAAATCCAAAATTCAAACTAACATATTTTATCAAAAAATTCTCTTCCTTAGTTTTTTTTCTGGTTATAAAAAAAAATTAGATCAACTGAACATTTCTTAAAATAAGTAATATCCTTAAACTAACATGGATTACACCTAGAATCTAACAATACAATTCAATACAATAGTTCAATAGTAACAAACACGATTAATACACAAACAATAAAATAATCAAAGTTTGAAAATATCCATTATCTGGCAGGCGCAAAATAAAAAAAAATTTTTTTTTTCAAAGAATTTTAAATTCCAAAATTTCCAAAAAAATCTTAAATTCCAAAAATTTTAACTTTCTTAAAATATTTTCCTTTTCCCATATAGAAATATACTCTGTTCAAATTAATTAAAACCAAAGTTGAATTAACTTCCATACTAAACATGCCTAGTATGTATATGACCTCACTATCAGCTCATCAAAACTAGGTCAAGTCAAAAACCTTGACCTACATACGTTATGTACAAATTACATCTGTGAACACATTAAGCTTCTGTAAAATTCTGTCTTGAAACACGAAACATAATAAAATAAAACCTTTAAAATAACAAAATATTATTATAAATAAAAATCAAATTGACATTTAAATTATTCAAAATAAACACTTTCTAACTTTACATTTCCAAATTCTATCAAAAATTTGTCACTGGTTTTACCTAAAAATTTTATATATTCAACTATAACTTTCTTCATTTAACAATCTCATTCTACATCACTGTGGGTGATTTAGATACTTATTTAATTCACTACTTGACATTTGTACATGTATCGTCTTTATCTCTCTCTGACTCTAACCACTAACAAATGTAACTACCATGACACCCATCTCTATCAAAACATCTCTCAAAACACTCTCTAACCCCAACTTATAATAAACTCAATTCGCCACCTTCTCTCAATATATATAAAAAAATACTCTCTAACCCTTTGTACTTAGGATAAGTGTGTTTCCCTCCCAAAAGCTCATTTCCCTTATCTGGTCCCTGGATTCTACCTGAGGCGACCCCTTCCCCCTAAATCGGTCCCATCCCGTCCCAACCATTATGTTGCGGACTCCCACATTACACTACCACCTATTACAAAATTACCATCACCAATAATCTCAATCTTATTACCTTACTTCAACTACAACAAAAGAACATCATCAATTATAAACATCAATATATCCCTCAATGCTCTACATATATTACCCACAACTACTGTGTCAACATCAATACTTCTCAAATTCTATTACATTATCTCACAACAACATTACATTACTTCAAGACAATATTTTTCTCCTTACTACCATTTCAACTTTAACTTGGACTGATCTACATGTCCCACAAAATATTCATCACCCAACATCTATCTTTTATTATTTCTGACAATTCATTTTAACGTCTCAACTTTATTAACTTACTCTTCTCATTATTTAAAACAATATCTTTAACACATTGAAACATTACATATGACATTAATTATCTTGAACATCTATAAACAATTTTACAGTGGCATGTTATTACTGATCAGCTGATATCCTTAATAAAGTGAAGACACCTTTCAAAACTTGTGCAGATTACATTAAATACATATGCTTCTCAATACTTACATCTACCATCAATGTTTCCCTTTTCTCTGATTCTGGTCATATTATGTTAACCGCCTGCCAGTCGGTTTAATTATTTGCTTGGTTTCAAAAATACACAAATTATATAAAACATATCCCTTTTATCAAGTCTTATATCTACACTATTATAATAAAATATTACATTTAAAAAATATAGAATGAACACCTTATAGTGAATGTATGAGCATCTAATTATTCAAACGGAACACAAGCATTTTTATTAGATCAAAATTAGAGTTAGCAATTTTTATGTTATAAATTTAAATTCGTGGCTCATCTGAGCCACCTCCCATCCACACACGCTATTGCAATTTGTGTAAGGCTGTAGCGCCTTTTCGCTTCCACAAAGACTGCATATTTGGAGGAATTTGACATCTCCGTGTCTTTGTTTCGGCAGTTATATTTTAACGAACTGGATATCATATCCTTGGTTATAGTTAAACGCCCTTAAAACGGGTCTACCACCTGGCTATGCTGTTCCTACTCGAACAGAGTGGCAGCCGCTGTTCCATAGTTCCTGGATTTCCCATAATTTCACCCCCTATTTAATTTCTACTATATACCAATTTCAAGTCAGCTATGGTCAAGGGACTTGGTATGACCATAGCTGGCCGCTAGCCAAATCCACGATTAGTGCTGGTAAGGCAGTAATCGCCCGAAAAGTCGGGGAAATCTAACTTCATTTCAACGTCTGTTCTACATCGTTATTAATATGTGCGACACGAGCATCTATCAGGGTACCAATTGAATGTGTACCAAAAAAATGTGTCGCCATGTTGGCCTCCGATGGAGGTAACACTCTCTGTTACCCCCAACCCATTTCACTATCGACGAGGGCACAGGCCAACCCCGCGATAGCACCTTAATGCCTAAATAATTAAAATAATGAACTAAAACTTTCGACAATTGCAATTCCACACTCCACTGTTCTATCACTTCTTTGAGCACCAATCTACCCCCCAAAATTATCCCCACATCTTGTATTAACAACAAGTTTTTATTTTATTTCACATCTTTTAAAACGTTCCCATGCTCACTGATACTAAAACTTGACAATTATTTTTGGTCACTTAATTCTAAAATTTATTTAAATTTAAAATTATAAACATCCCAAGTATTTTTTTTTTTTTTTTTTTATTCTAGTGGTCAGTATCCCCGCCTGAAATGGGGGTGTTCTTGCTATGAGGCAAATTTGGACACAAGTAAGATCTACTTTGTGCAGTTACTTCCCCTTTATACCCAACTCTACTCCCTTATCGCCCTCATTTCTTCAGACCCGTCGTCTTACCCATCGCCAAATCTGCCTCTCCGCAAAACTCTTCATTTCGGTTTAAACAAAACTACTGTCAATGGCTCAACTTTAGTTTTGCCATTGACACTGAAAATTTTTTAAATTTGCACGCACTGCCTTGTATTTAGGTGCAGCCTCCATTATGTACAAACACTGAGGCAGTGCAGGCACGTGACAGGTACACCAAGACCGCTGCACCTGGAGTGTATTAATGATAATTTG
Source organism: Magicicada septendecula (assembly GCA_034769895.1). Classification (NCBI taxonomy): domain Eukaryota; kingdom Metazoa; phylum Arthropoda; class Insecta; order Hemiptera; family Cicadidae; genus Magicicada; species Magicicada septendecula. The sequence goes on along the minus strand of CM068367.1, from coordinate 28,139,979 downwards.
TGTCACATACCTTTAGGGGTCCCCCCTCCCCGTTCAAATATGCAGTTAGTCTTCTAATTTTAACCAATTTTGGTGGAGCCGGACCATCGTTGTTTTCACTGCCTGAAGGAAGATCCGCCAACCATGGCCCGCCTCCAAGTTCCGAATACCACGGCCAGGACTGGTAAGATCGTGACCGCCTGAAAATGGGGGAGGACCCCTTCTGAAAACACAGAAAACAATTAAATTTCATTCATACAATTAATCATTGATAAAATCCTTATGTTGACCAATATAATTTGAAATTTGTAGCGTTGTGTGTTCCAACTATCTCCCTCGTTTCTCTATTCTGTAACACATATGAATTCTTCATTTTTACCTCTATTACCTTGTACAGCCCCTCGTAGAGTAAGAAAAATTTCTTGATCTCCTTATCCTGAGCACTTGATAAATCATGTTAGTCGTACCAATACCAGCTGTCCAACCTCGTACTGCGTCCACTTACCTTTCATATCATGTCTCTGTTTTCTCTTCTCCCCCTTCGTCAATAAGCTTTTATTCGCTAGCCTAAGTTTTACATTACGACCAATAGTGTTGGTTTCTGGTGGATACTCAATTAATTGTTCCAAAATTCTCTGTGGATGCTTCCCTCTTATTAACTCATAAGGAGTGAACCCCGTCGACTCGTGGGTGGTGCAGTTAAGCCAATTTTCAATCCTCTGAACATATAGTGGCCACTCGCTGTGTTTGGCGTGGCAGTATGTCCGGAAAATTCTGCCCAACTCCCTCATGACGCGCTCCGCCTGATTGGACTGCGGGTGATACACTGCGGTGTGCTTTGGGATGATACCTTCCCATCCGAGCGTCTGGCGCCATCTTCCACTGATGAACTGTGGTCCATGGTCGGATAATATAACCTTCGGCTTTCCCACGTTGATCATGTAATCGCGTGTGATCTTCTCACTCAGCACCTTACTTGTTGCTCGCTTCACGCTATATAACCTTACATATTTGGAAAAAGTGTCAAGTACAACAAAAATATGCATCACTCCACCCCTACCCTTTGGCAATGGGCCGTACAAATCTACAGCTACTAAATCAAATGGTTTGTCTACCTTAATGTAATTTAATTCTCCTTCTAACCTGTAATTTACAACTTTAGATTTCTGACATAGTTCGCAAACTTTAAGTATTTTTCAGACGCGTTTTTCCATATTTTTAAATAGACAAGATTCCCTTAATACATTCACACACTTCCGTGCCACAAAATGCCCGTATCTAAGGTGACAGTCCCACACTATTTTCTCTACTAGCCCTTCAGGTATAACTAACCTCCATTCCCTTTCTCTCCCCCCTACTTTTTTAAATAAACTCCCCTGAAATACTTGAAAATATTGTTTATACCCAAATTCATCTACATCTGATTCTACACTAGTGATTATCTTATTTAATTTACTATCAGCTCTTTGCATTACATTTATATTCTTCAATTCTTCCCCAAAAAGTTTATCTTCCCGGGACAGTCTGTAAATCTCTATTTCTTTAATATCTCTACCCGTTCTATTTCTATCTGTGTCTACTCGTGATAGTGTGTCTGGCACCCTGTTCTCTACACCCTTAATGTATTCCCAAGAAAAATTATACTCTTGGAGAGCTAACACCCACCTGGTTATCCGGCTGTGTGTGAGTTTACAAGTATTCAGGAACGACAGTGCTTTATGGTCCGTCCTGATGATAGTTTTATTACCCAGCAGATACGTACGGAACTTCTTCACAGCAAAAACTATACTAAGGAGCTTCTTCTCGGTGGTAGTATAGTTACGCTCTGCAGCTAGCAACGTCCGGCTGTCGAAGCCAATGGTTTTGTGTTCTTTCGCCTCGTCCTCTTGGTACAGTTCCGCTCCAAGTGCTATATTGCTGGCGTCTGTCTGTAAGTAGAAATTATCATTAAAATTTGGATGGTTCATTAAAATCATATCAGCGAACTTATTCTTGATTTCGTTGAACGCTGCTCTTTCGTTATCTCCCCACCGCCATTGTTTGTTCTTTTGCAGCACTGCGCTGAGTCGGGCCGTCGTCTGGGCGTAGTTTCGCTGGAACTTTCTGTAAAAATTACAGAGACCAAGAAAACTTTGTAACTGTTTTATATTCTTAGGCTCCGGGAACGACAGGATGGATTCTACTTTGTCCGGATTAGCCCGTATTCCTGTAGGTGTTATGATGAAACCTAAAAAATGTATCTCGGTCTGTAAAAATTTTGATTTGTCCCAATTCACCGTCAAACCTCCCTGGTATAATTTCTCCAATACATATTCTAAATGTTCTACATGCTCCTCGAATGTTCTAGCAGCTATTAGAATATCACCGACATATATGGTTAAAAAATCTAAGTTATGATGTTGCAAAATCTCATCAAGACACTTGATAAAGCTGGCTACACTGGTGTTCAAACCAAACGGTAAACGTTTGAATTGATAATTTTTTCCGTTGAACAAGAAAACGGTATACTTCCTACTATTTACTGCCAAAGGAACTTGCCAATACCCGGCGGTTAGGTCTAAAGAGGTCATATATTTCACCCCACTGAACTTCTGAAAGATTTCCTCAATGGCTTCGGGTGACTCCCGGTCTGGAATAATTATTTGATTAATTTTGCGGGCATCTAGACATAACCTAACTCTCCCATCTTTTTTGATCACTACTACTAAAGGGTTGGAAGAAGTTGATACCGACCTTTCTATAATATCCCCCGCTAACATCCTATCCAATTCTAACTGTATGGCCCGCCTTTTCGAATATGGTACTGGATAACTACGTTGTACATATGGCGCATGCTCCCTCACCTTTAATTCGCATTCATAACCTTTTGCCCTTCCTGGTTCCCCGGCAAACACTCCCCTATAATCCTCGACTACCCGCCACAGCGCTTTACGCTGAGAACTCCCTATTACGCCATCCTCCCCACAAAATTTAACCGCTCTATCTGCCCATATCCTCTCCTCACTCTCCTCACTCACCCTCTCTCTACACATATTCATACTAAATTCCATATCCCGATTTATGGTCTTATCTGGTATAACCCTTATACCCGAAATCTTTACTGTCTCTAAAACCCGTTCAAAATTAACCGTTATTCGTTTATTCTCATTGTTCAATTCTAAAATTCTTTTTCTAAAATTGATGACCGCATTATTCCTGATTAGAAAGTCATTACCCAAAATTACTTCTAAATTTAAACCTCTTACAACTAAAAATGTATTCTCATAACTTTCCCCATTTATTAACATATTCAACTGGACTTGTGTGGTAACCCGTTTACTTCTAACACCCGTAATGGCTACAATTGTTACTCCCGCCACTGGCAAAGACGGAATATTTTTGTTAGTCTCTTTTAATTTATTTGGTACATGTTCCGCTATTACGGATATTTCACTACCTGTGTCTATAAGTGTCAAGACTGACTTACCTTCTATTTCCAGTTTTACCTCAGTCAACCACGCCTCTTGTCTCCTCGTCTCCGCCTCCTCTTTTTCCATCAATTCCGTAGCCAAGTCCGTGTGAATAGTGTTATTCCTGTATTTATTTTCTTGGACCCCGCGGTTATTCCTCGACAATGGCCGGGCCTCCTCATCCATTGTCCTCCTTAGTTTCCTGTCCTCTTGTCTGTATTTCGGGGCGTATACACTCTGCCTGTATGCTGATTTCCTCCTTCGTTTCTTGTATTCTCTGCTTGTCTGTCCCCGTTCCTCTGCTGTGTCCTCGGCTGCTGTCCGGGCCTCGCCCTTCTACATCTATAACAAAAATTACGGTCAGCATAATTTTCCACCAGACACCCGTCACATTTCCACATCGGATATCGTCTGTCCTGTTCTCGACCATTGTGTGTGGTTCCCCCGTTTGGTCCTCCTCTTGGTGTATAGTTCCCTCCATTGTGCATACTAGTTTGTTGTATGCGTCTGCTGTCTTCCTGGTCCTTAATATTCTGAAAAACATCCAATATTTTTTCTAATTCATTGATATCACTTACCTCTATGGTCATTAACCCCTCGGAAGATCCTCTTCCGATGGTCGGTCCCTCGGTAGATGTTTGCTGATGTGGCGTACAAACGACTGGAATGGCAACGGTGGTTCTAAGTACTTAGCTTCATTGTATAGACGGTAATATTACGGTTGTTTCTCCCAAAGCTCCCGGTTCCCATTATTTGACTTCATAGTATCTCCTGCTCCTCCTCCGACCAGTATTTATTCCGAAAGGCCTTTTCAAAATTTTCATATCTCCTATTCGTTTCGATGTGTCTCCGCCCATATCTCCGAATTACCCTTAAAACATTTCAAAATTTTTATAAGTTTAACTTCCCAACTACTACCAGTAAATCTGTCAAATTCCTGTACTCGATTCAAAAATTGCATTGGATCCACTCTACGATTTTCACTACAAAAGGTCTCGAGTTCAACCTCATTATTACCATCTCTTGTAATTAATATACGTACAGTAACATAGTGTAAATTTTGGTTTCTTACTAAACTTAATTCGTCTCTCACACTATCTATGTTCTGTTCAAGTGAATATAATTTTTTGTCATTATTACACTCAGACTGTATGCTATTTTTTGATATTACATTAATTGATTCATTTAATGCTTGTATTTCTGTCTTACAGGTATTTTCAATTTCAATGACCTTAAAGTCTACATTATTTTTGTGTTCATTAATATTCTGACTCATTTTCTCAATTGTCGTTACTACACTATTAACCTTACATTCAGTTTCGGTATTACATTTATTTATTTTAAATTCTATTTCATTATTATATTCATTCATTGAATTTATTAACGTCTCATTCTTCTCATTTATTTATTTATCAACTCTTTCTGATATCTGCCTATCTATCTCATTAATTTTAATGTCTAAGTTTGTTATTGAACTATCTACTTTAGTATTCAACTCATTGAGTTTACTGGCAAATTCTTCATTATTGTTTTCAAAACGCTTATTGATCTCACTAATATGGTTTTTTAACTCACTGAAATTGCTTTCGCACTTTATTTTCTGTTCGTGTATTTCGCTTTTCAACTCATGGAATTTAACACTCAACAACATTACACACTTACACACACTTTTATGAGTGTTTTAACACTCATGGAATTCATGCCACACAAATATCTCATTACATCACTGTTATCAGATTGATTATTTTTGTTAGTCGATATTGGGGTTATTTGAATCCCCAAATCATCTGTACTACCTACTTCATTCATACTACTTGTATCCAGAGTTTTGTCGTCTTGACCTACATTCGGCGTTGAATGTACTTCAAGACTGCTCACAACCGCTGATTCATCAAATTCAGTTACTTCGCTTGTAACCGTTAAGTCGGACAGAACGACTTCATTCTCTGTATTTTCCATTTTTGTAATTTTACTTTATCTCTTTTTTTATAACTTTATTATTGGTTGTTTTATACTTATTTATTATCTGAACCAAATCTCATGTCTTAACTCTTTGACTATGTTTTACATTACGTATTTTCACTTAACCTCTAAATTACGCTTGTATCTTATTTGTAGGTATGGAATTTCATTAATTTATTAAATTCGTCCCTGTTCGGGCGCCATTGCGTTGTTATTAATTAACCACATAATAAAATACAAAACAAAACTGATTGAACTTCCACTTACCGTCAATCGGTATTCTCGGGTCCAGGGTTGCGTCATACGAACGTTAGGATACAGGCGTAATTTTTAAGGTTGTGTGAATGATTTACACAATACATTTTTTATGAAGAGAATTCATGATCTTTTAATGTTTTAAAGGTCTACTAAGTTTTAACAAATTTTGCTCATGCTTTCGCATATTAAACAACATTGAAATGGTTTCTTCTTCTCGTTATACTTTACAGTTATGCAATTTCTATTCTATCCTAGTCTACTAGCTTACCTTATTTTAAGTCATACTTATACAAAGACAGAGCCCAGCCTGCAATTTTTCACACTCACACATACATGAAATTTATTTTTAAAAACCCCAAATCATTTTTATTACCCCATCCCTTTTAAACATTGGTCGTAACCTTCACCGTCGGCAACGTGGTTTCCGCGCGCACTCATTATTACTTTTTTAGAGTTATTTTTTGTTGTCCGAAAGTTATAGAAATATGTTCTCCACTTTTTAGTCTACCGCGGTCACATAATTTTTCTCTTAATTCACTTTTTACTGGTAAAACATGAAGTTTTGTAAAGAGCCTAACTTGGCTCGGTCCGGCGCCGGAGCGATCAGTTAACAAACTGGGAGGGAAAACGTAGCAGGTGGAGCTAACATGATCTCATACTTTTGGTGGAAATCACTGCCTTGGGCTTCGTCACAGGAGTTTCGTCCCATGCAATGCATGTAGTTGTTGGGGTGACGACAGTATACGATCTCATTGAGGCACTGGCTAATGTCACGAGATGGGCGGTTCTTAAGTTTTCATATCCGCCGTTTCAGTCAAGTAGACGAAACAGAAAAGGTACTTTTCACCATCTTGGCGTTTCCTGGCCGCGTGGGTCCGCGCGTATACCCGTCTCGTGCATACGGGCGCATGGTCATACACAAGCAAAGTTCTTGGAAAACTGAGGTGGCTACATACCTCAACTGATTACACAATGCGATATTGCGTTGCTGCCTTGGTTATAAACTGTTCTATTTGCCACGTGTTCTGGTTTGTTGGAATAAAATGTACACAATACCTTTGTCAATCCCCGAAAATGAAATAAATTTAAAAATACAAATACCCACAAATTTGGACCGTTACATGTTGAATTGTCTTTGTTGTTACCATTTTATACTTCCAGACAGTTGCATAACTTGTGGGGGATGGGGATCAATCCGCGCGAGCTATTAAATTTTCAGCAAAATTCCATAATCACTTAATGCAGGTCTATTACTAAGCCAGTTTTGTGTGTTAAAATAAGGCTTATAAATAAATGTAGAAACAAAAGAAAGTATATTTGTAAAGTAATAAAATAAAGATTGTAACGGGTCAAATAAAGGGATTTTTTATTTTATTAAATTTGGTGATTTATTATATAAAATTTCATAATTCAATTTACATCTGTGTGTACGGGCACGTGGTTAAATCTAACTCATAGTTTCTAACAAAGGAACTGTACGCTGTAACTGTTGTGAAACATTTGCAAAGGAATGTGCCAGTCGTCAATTCTTAGAACTTTGCGGCTGTGTGAGACCCGCGCCTAAACGCACTACACCAGCATGTGCACAGACCCACACCAAGAAGCACAAAAACAAACATGGCTTGAAGACTCTATTTGTTCGCCTCATGGTCCTAGCTGACGGAAATAAAACTAAGTCCCGCCTATTTGTGACGTCAACCAGTAAGCACCTAAATATCGTCGACATACAGCCCACGTAAATCCTATGTGTCGTGTGTACAACTGACGAAACTTTGACGACGAAGGCTGGGCGGCGACGAAATTTGCTCACAAGCATGGCATTGATGTCTGGCAGCATGTAAGTCAGTCGGCGCATCACACCTTAACATAGCGGACGCGATCCGTGGTGCGTCTGCCGGCCGAACCCAAGTTCATCCAATCTATATCGTAAAAAAATGTGAATCAAGTAGTAGTGAGTTACGGGGCGGCGGCGACGTGCCTGGGAGCATAATGGTTGTCGCGATAAAAGTTAATAGCACTATAACGACCGTAACAACGATGCAGGTAGAGCACCACGTGGCTAGATAGACGCCGCGAGTGAATCAATACATATTAACGATGACTAAAGTATTGAAAATATTAAAACACCTTTGGAACAGTTTCGACAGAAAGAAAATTGTGACACCAGTGAAACCGTAACTTTCGTTTACATCAAATGAGACAATGTTGTGTAAGATGCCACGACGCCGACAAGAGTGATGCGTAACTGTATCAAACAAACTATGTGATTATTTCCTTTTGTAAATAGGGGCCTAAATCAACAATAAGGGGAATTTTAAATATAGTGTGAATGTGAGAATGGGCAGGCTGGGCTGTCTGTCTTAAAATAAGGTAAGATGTTAGAGTAATATTATAAGTGTAATTGTCGTAATCATGGAGTGAATCACAGAAAAAATATTATGCATTTATTCATTTTCTAATTTTGGAGAAATAGTCTGACATGAAGTTTTAAAAGTTAAAAAATAAAATTTAATTAATTTCTCTTCACCAAAAAATGAGTTGCGAGTTATTCACCAAGTTATTCACATAACCTGTAAATCATGCTTGCATTCTAACGTTCGTATGCTGAGACCCTGGGTTAAGAGAAGGATTTTGGAGGTAAGTGAAGAATAATTTTATGTATTTATATTTGTAATTAATAAGACTATCACAATGGCGTGGCCGAAAGGGACAGTTTTTATAAATTAAAAAATTAATTATAAAGACCACACCTACATGTAAAATGCAAGTTTGATTTGAAGGTTAAATATTTACGTAAAAAATTACGCAGCACATAAAATAGTACATCAATGTTTAGAGGTTAAGAGTTAAGTGGTAGATGTTTTTATATAAGAAAATCTAGATTAATAAACTTATAGATATGGCAGGAAAGAATGAAAGTGAAATAAATGAAATGACTAATATAGAAAATTTTAATGAATCAAATAGTATGAGTGATTTTGAAATCCACTCGACTCCAAACGTGAGTCAGGAAAATAAAACAAAAAATAATTCAGAGGAAACAAATATTACGGAGGATTCAGGGGTTCAGTTAACTCTGACCTCAACAAAATGTAGTAAGTCCGATAACGATATAATGAGTTTTTTACAACAATTTAATGTAATCAATTGTCGTTTTGATGAAAATGATGTTAACATGAGGGAACAGAATAATAAATTTAACGAATTAAATAATCGTTTAGACAATAACGATATAAAATTGAATGAAATTAAGACCGAAATTAAAAGTGAATTTAATTGTAAATTTGATATACTTAAATTTGACATTAATGAGGTAAAACTGAAATGCGAAAGTAGTTGTAACGAATTGAAACGATATATTGAGAAAATATAGAGTCAGTAGGAGAACAGATTAAAAGTAAAAATAATAATGATAATAAACAAATAACTAGTGACCAAAATAATGTTGAAAATGATAATACAATTAAGAATGTGGTATTAGAGAATAAGGTAACAAATGATAACAATGATATTGAAAATGGTAATGTAATTGAAAAGGTGGTATCAGAGAGTGATACGGTGAAAATAGATAGTGAAATAGTAAGCGAGAGAGAGAGAGTAATAGATTGTAATGGAGTAGTAATTAGTGTTGATGAATTAGAGAAAGAATGGAAAAAGAGAGTAGATGAATATGTAGGGCAGAGGGTAAATTTTCCCCTTATTTGTGATGAACCAAGGTGTTCAAAAATGTTATTGTTGGAGGGCAAGAGACCCTTATTAATGGAAGATTTGAGTTGTTTCCCTTTTTTGTATAAGTTTGTACCCTCTGTGTGGAATGGTGTTGAAAGTGTGAGATGGTGTTATGATGGGAGAGAGTTAGATGGAGAGTTATGTGTTGATAGAGAGATAGAATTATATAAATTAAAGAGAGATTATAATGAGTTGAAAGAGATGTTAAATGATATGAAATACTTACCAGTTAAAATAGAGAGTGAAGATTATTTTGATGATACATGTTTAAATAAGAATAATTTACCTTATGATGAAAAAATAACACCTGATATTGAATATAATTACTAAGGGAGACTGGACAGAAATAAATAATGTTGACTTGGTATATGATTATTATGGTAAAATGAATGAACTAAAATTTTATGGTTATTACACACAAGATAGCCATATGTGGAATGTAAATAAAATTGAAAATTGTTACGTGAAACCCAGACTAATTTTTGACGATGGAGGCTGAACATAAACTTAATAGATGGACATTTTAAATATTTTGTTTTATGGTTCTGACCTGGCAGACTTGGACAATGAGTGTGATATAACTGAATAATCAATGATGAAGAATTGTAAATAAATCGATAGTGAAATTAATTGTGTATATTGTAAAATGTTAGGTAAACAAGGTGTATGTAGGTAATTGTTGTGATGATACTATTTTGCAGTCTAAGTAAATAACAAAAATAATTTGGAAGAAGATAATAAATGAGTTGTAATTATTGTAATTGGTGGAAGTAATTAAAATGTGTTTCAATAATTAATTTAATTAAAATAATTTGAAGATGTTTGAATATTTTTGATTGGTTTAAATGTTGGATAATTGAGTTTTCTAATAAGTTGAAATATTTTATGAGATGTGAAGTTGATAGTAATGAATAGATAAATATTAAATTGTTTGATATGAAATAACAATGTTGTTAAATGTTTCAGAGGTTACGTGGCAGTAACAGTGTGTGTGGTTGGGGGTTGCTCAGGTGAGCAACGAATTCAAATTTTATAACTTAAAGATGATAACTCATTTGTGCACTAATTAAATGCTTGTATTATGATTTGATAAATAGGTGTTCATATGTTCATTATACTGTGTTTATTCTGTTTTATAAATGTATTATTTTATTGTGTTAGAGATAAGGATTGATAAAAATATGTATTTCATATAATTTGTATAATTTTGAAATGTGTTTATAGTAAGGTCATTCACCTTGCTAAGAAAATCAGCTGATCCACTGTAGAACGTCACATATAAATTGTCTGTAAATTTCCAAGGTAATCAATGTTTGAATAGTGATTTTAATGTGTTAAAGATTTTATTTTAAATGATGAAAATAATTTGATATATTTAAGAATTTTAAATGATTTGTGAAAGATAGTAAAAGTTAGATTTTGGGTGATAAATATTTTGTTGGGACATGTAGATCAGTCCATGTTAAGTTTAAAGAGGTAATAGAGAGAATAATATTGTTATGAATTAATGTAATGTAGAATTTGAGAAGTATTGATAGTGACACAGTAGATGTGGAGAATATATGTAGAGTAATGATTGATATATTGACGTAATAAGCAAATGATGATAATTTGTTGTAGTTGAAGTGAGGTAATGAGAATGGTAATTAGAGTTGGTGGGAATTTTGTAAGAGGGGATAGTGTGGTAGGAGTCCGCAACAAAAGTGGTTGGGACGGGAAGGGACCGTTTAGCGCCGGAAAGGGTTGCCTTAGGTAGAATCCAGGAACCAACATAAGGGAATGAGCTTTTTGGGGGGGGAACACACATCCTGAGTACAAAGGGTTAGAGAGTATTTTTTTATGTAAGGGTAGAAGTGATGCGAATTGAGTTTAGTAGTAAGTTGGGTTTAGAGTATTTGATAGATGTTTTTGATAGAGATGGGTGTCATGTTAGTTAAAGCTGTTAATGAGTATTAGAGTCAAAGAGGTAAAGATTATAAGTATACATATATCAAGTTGTAAATCAAGTTAGTATAAATAATTAAATCACCCAAACTAATGGAGATTGAGAATAGTAAAGAAAAGAGAGTCACAGTAAACATATAGAATTTTAATTGAAACAAGTGACAATTTTAATAGAATTTGAGAGTAAAGAAAAGTTGTAAAATGTGTAATTTTTGATTAATTTAAATGTCAATTTTATTGTTAATTATAATAATACTTTGTTATTTTAAATGTCTTATTTTATTCTGTTTTTGTGTTTAAAGATAGAATTTTAGAGATGTTCAATGTATTTTCTGAGGTAACTTATGTATAACTTATGTAGGTCAAGGTTCTTGACTTGACCCAGTTTGATCAGCTGATGGGTGATGTTGTATACTAGACCAGTTTTGGCAATGAAGTGATGCCAATTTTGTTTCTTAATTAATTTAAATAAATTTAAATAATTTTAATATTGAGAAAATATATTTTAATAAATTTAAATTTTTTTTGGAAAAAAAAATTGATTTTGTGCCTGCCAGCTAATTGCTGTTTTGAATTTTGATTATATTATTGTTTGTGGGTATTAGTAGTGTTATTGAATTATATTGTTTAGGATATATGAATAAGCAACTGTTAGGATAAGGAAGTTCATGTTTTAAGTAAAAGTTCAATTTATTTGTTTTTCTAATTATCAATAATAACGAAGAGAATTAATCAATTCAGATAAAAGATTTTATTTTTGATTTTGAAGAAAATAGCTGTTTGATTTTAACTTAAATAAAATTTTGAAGGTAAGAATGAAATTTTGGCTAGGATGTAGTTATAAGTGTGTGTATGAGCCCAGTAACTGCTAAAGGCAACCCAGTGTGCATGATAAGGGGGAACATATCGGTTGAGGATCTGGCATGATATAAGACCAGGGATTTGGAGTTTGGGGCGGCATGTTAGAAGGTGAGGTGCACTGTGGTGCGTGTCTGTTCGATTTTATGGTGTTGGGATTTCGTATAGAGAAGTCCAGTGATCTCGTTCAGATGCGGCCATAGTCGCTGAGCCAGGGGGGTTGTTTACCCATGATGTATAAGAGCTAAAGGGGGTTTGTTGGCACCATATCCTCACCGGTCCTCTTAGGGGTTTTAACAATGAGATTTCTTCTGTTTCGACAGAAGACCTCTCATTGGGGGAGTATTGTAACGGGTCAAATAAAGGGATTTTTTATTTTATTAAATTTGGTGACTTATTATATAAAATTTCATAATTCAATTTCCATCTGTGTGTACGGGAACGTGGTTAAATCTAACTTGTAGTTTCTAACAGGAACTGTACGCTGTAACTGTTGTGAAACATTTGCAAAGGAATGTGCCAGTCGTCAATTCTTAGAACTTTGCGGCTGTGTGAGACCCGCGCCCAAACGCACTACACTAGCATGTGCGCAGACGCACGCCAAGAAGCACAAAAACAAACATGGCTTGAAGACTATTTGTTCGTCTCATGGTCCTAGCTGACGGAAATAAAACTAAGACCCGCCTATTTGTGACGTCAACCAGTAAGCACCTAAATATCGTCGACATACAGCCCACGTAAATCCTATCTGTCGTGTGTACAACTGACGAAACTTTGACAATGAAGGCTGGGTGGTGACAAAATTTGCTCACAAGCATGGCATTGATGTCTGGCAGCATGTAAGTCAGTAGGCGCATCACACCTTAACATAGCGGACGCGATCCGTGGTGCGTCTGCCGGCCGAACCCAAGTTCATCCAACCTATATCGTAAAAAAATGTGAATCAAGTAGTAGTGAGTTACGGGGCGGCGGCGACGTGCCTGGGAGCATAACGGGTTGTCGCGGTAAAAGTTAATAGCACTATAACGACCGTAACAACGATGCAGGTAGAGCACCACGTGGCTAGATAGACGCCGCGAGTGAATCAATACTATTAACAATGACTAAAGTATTGAAAATATTAAAACACCTTTGGAACAGTTTCGACAGAAAGAAAATTGTGACACCAGTGAAACCGTAACTTTCGTTTACATCAAATGAGACAATGTTGGGTAAGATGCCACGACGCCGACAAGAGCGATGCGTAACTGTATCAAACAAACTATGTGATTATTTCCTTTTGTAAATAGGGGCCTAAATCAATAATAAGGGGAATTTTAAATATAGTGAGAATGGGCAGGCTGGGCTGTCTGTCTTAAAATAAGGTAAGATGTTAGAGTAATATTATAAGTGTAATTGTCGTAATCATGGAGTGAATCACGGAAAAAATATTATGCTTTTATTTCATTTTCTAATTTTGCAGAAATAGTCTGACATGAAGTTTTAAAAGTTAAAAAATAAAATTTAATTAATTTCTGTTCACCAAAAAATGAGTTGCGTAAGTTATTCACATAACCTGTAAATCATGCTTCCATTCTAACGTTCGTGTGCCGAGACCCTGGGTTAAGAGAAGGATTTTGGAGGTAAGTGAAGAATAATTTTATGTATTTATATTTGTAATTAATAAGGATATAACAGGATGAGTCCAACCTTAAAGCTAGTCTCACCCCCTGACCAGGAACATCTTGGTTTTGCCGCAGCTTCCACAAGTTGTCAGTTGTACATATGGTTGTGTGTGTGTGTGTGTGTGTGTGTGTGTGTGTGTGTGTGTGTGTGTGTGTGTGTGTGTGTGTGTGTGTGTGTGTGTGTGTGTGTGTGTGTGTGTGTGTGTGTGTGTGTGTGGCTATGGAAACTCTGAACACCTGAAACCAGTTACTTTATTACTGACATACCATTCAGTAAGTACTTGGGAGTTTATTGTCCATGATTTGCCTATTTATTAAATAATGTGTATTTCTATGTATTACACTATGTATTTTCAGCTACAGAGCAGTAAATTTCAAGTAAAATTTATTTTGTACATTTACCTGAGATGGCACTAACAGTTTTTATCTAAAATTAGCTTTCGTAGTCAGAAATAGTACATTATATATTACACATTCAATTTTCTGCCGTATGTGAGCATAAGCATGAACACACGCACATGTCCATTTGTGTTGTTTTGTGTGCGTTTAAACTTTCTTTCATACTGTATATAATATTTCAAAATTTTCAAGTAGCTACCATTGCTAGAAGTGTGTATATATATATATATATATATATGTAGGGTACATATGTAAGGACATAATATATTTACTAGTGCTGTCGATTGATCAAAATATTTAATCGGTTAATCAAGAAGGTTTAATCGATTAATCGAGTTTGGGTACTAAAAAATTATCATACTAATGGCTTACAAATTTAATTTTAATAGATGTATCTAATTGTTACTTTTTTGTTTTTTTTTTGTTTTTAAGAAACTTATAAAATCAGTATATTAGCGTGGATTACATTGAAAAAGTAATAATATTATAATTATAATATGTATGAACAGATTTAATAATATGAACACAACTGTTATCAGGAGACTAAGTGACAAATATGAATTTGAAGGTAAGGATATGGTATAACATTAGACTCACCTAGTCAGTACTGCTTCAACCAGGATTTTAAGCATGTGAGTGTGTTCACATGGTCCGGATCAAGGGCTGCTCTACGTTTAGTAACAATATTGCCTGCGTCACTAAACACTCGTTCGCACAGAACCGATGTAGCTGGAACGCAGAGCAATTTTTTCGCTACAGATGAAAGAAGTGAAAGCTGAATGGAATGTGTTTTCCACCACAGTAAGGGGTCTGCAAAGTCATCATCCAGTTCTGCCAAAGATCTGTAGACATCAACCTCTGTTGTGAGCGGTGTTAACGGAGCTGTTTCTTCCCTCTTGTCATCATCGTCTTCTTCAAATACAAGTTTTCTTTTCTTCACATTTTGTTTTATTTCTATTTGTACAGTGGTCGCAACTTTATTGGAAATTTTGTTCCACACTAATTCTCTTGCTTCTGTTGGAAGACATTTCAAATATTTAAATCTTGGATCAAGAGCCGTAGCTTCTTGATACATTTCTATTTTAGCCAGGCATTTACTCTTTCCGTTAAATCATCTAACAGAGCTGTTTTGAATCGAGTAACGTAACCAGGATCCGTGGCGGTAATTTTTAGTTACTCTTAAATGAGTTATGGCGGGTAGTACAACACTTGTCGTCACGTATTTACTTCCTCCAAGAAAATCACATTTCCAAACATGGTTTAAGACATTTATACATTTTTTGTGTCATTTCCCATTCCACTTCAGTTAATGGAATGATGTTGATGGATTGGTGGACATTATAGCTACAGTTGTCTTGATTATTCATCACTTCTTTCACAGCACTAACACTTATCTAAAAATGAAACTTTTTCTTGTGAACTTACTGTTTATTCTCTTCTCGTCGAACGCGTTTCGGCATACGTATTCGCCTTCTTCAGCTTAGAGACAGACTGTCATCATGGCAGTCTAAATGATGGCAGTCTGTCTCTAAGCTGAAGAAGGCGAATACGTTCGACGAGAAGAGAATAAACAGTAAGTTCACAAGAAAAAGTTTCATTTTTAGATAAGTATTATAGCTACAATTCCTTCCTTGGCTTCCAGAAGAGACTCGAACATAAGGCATGTACTATTCCATCGAGTGACTATACCTTGTTTCAGTTTGCACTGCGGAATATTAAGTTCTTTCAGTTTTTGGCATAGCTGATTTTCTAAATAAGGACTGTGCTTGAAATGACCCACCATTTTTCTTTAATTGCTGTATTCAGACTTAATTGCAGGGTATGAGCAGTGCACCTAACATTATCGTATTTCGAATTTTCGACACCAAGAACAATATTTCTGGCATTGTCTGTACATATTGCAACTACTTTTACTTTGAAGATTCCAGTCAGACACAACTTGTTTGAATTCTTCCATACAATTTGCTGCACTATGTTTCTCCACCACATGTTTCACTTCTAACGCAGCGCTGCAGAACGCCCAGTTAGAATCAATCCAATGAGCACTAACACCCAAATAACCTTGATTTGCTATCGATGTCCAGAAATCACCTGTTAGGCCAACAAATTCAGTTTCTTTTAGTTTGTCTAGCAGCTTGGATCGTTCGACATCATAAAGTTTCTCAATCCGTCTAGTTACAACGTCTCTAGATGGAAGATTATAAGAACTACTACCTACAGCTTCCCTTAAAACTTCTTTTAGCCTTTCATCCGAAATTATATTGATAGGGCGACTGTCTTTTAGTATCCATTTTACAATTTTATTTGTTAGTTCAGCCTTCTTTAATGAAGAGATTGGTTTCACTATGAAATGATTCAAGTTCGCTGAGATGAACTTGCATTAACAACAGATGATTCAGCACCACTTTGTAAGGGATGGATGTGTTTTAAATGGTATTGCAAACTGCTAGTGCTACCGCTGTAGCTAAATGATTTCCCACAAAGCTTACAGAAAATGGTTTTCCTGTCCGTCACTTTACCACTGTCATTCAATGTATATCCAAAACTTCCATCGAGTCTTTTTTCCACTGCTAAGTTTTTCTGTTTCCTCGGTTTGCTATCCAATTCAAGAATGTGATTCCTTCCCTGGTCTGTTTGATTATCTGTGCTAATGTTTCAGGGACTACCTTACTTTAACATTCCGTAAGGTTTAATAATCATTTTTATTACCACTGATGATAATAGTAATGTTTTACAGTCGTATTGTAATTTAAAAAGTTTTGTTTAAGATTTTACCAACCCTGTTATCCAATAATCAATTTTTATAAGAGTAGTAACAGTTTTAAGACTTCTGAGACGACGGACGTGTTAACTCGTGTGTTGATAAAATGCCTTACTTGATGGAGGACGAGCTAACGTTCTTCACGTTTCAATGCTTGAATTTCTTAAGTGATGAAATATAGTCGGCCATTAACAGCTGTAATAGGACCACACACCTCTCTTAGTTCATAAAAAATTATTATCATAATTAGAGAAATACTACTGTAGTAACATAGTGTAACACTAATTTTTCCAGGTAACCTGCCAGGAAGTCCATGTTTTTAAATTCAGTTTGTATTCCTTAGAAATGCAAATAACGATTTATTCTTTACAATTATACGCTTTTGTTTGTTCCAGTTTCATTACTTGACAACAGTGAATAACGACATCCATGAAGAAGTGAATTCTGCTGAGAAGAATGAAGAATATTCAAATAATTTAGTTCAGAATCAGACTGTTTCCTCTCTTTCACCTGATTTTAAAAAACACATACAAGCCCACAAAAATAAAAACTACCAGTATGATGTTTGTACAAAAACTTTTACTCAGGCAGTCGGTTTGCGAAAACATAAATTAATACATGCTGGTGAAAAAAAGTACCAATGTGATATTTGTGCAAAATCATTCACTCGGGCAGGGCATTTGTCACAACATAAATTAATACATTCTAGTGACAAGAAGTACCAATGTGATATTTGTGCAAAATCGTTCACTCAGGCAGGGCATTTGTCACGACATAAATGAATACATGTTGGTGAAAAGAAGTACCAATGTGATATTTGTGCAAAATCGTTCACTCAGTCAGTGTATTTGTCACGACATAAATTGATACATTCTAGTATTAGGAAGTACCAATGTAACATTTGTGCAAAATTTTTTACTCAGGCAGGGCATTTGTCACAACATAAATTAACACATTCTAGTGACAAGAAATACCAATGTGATATTTGTGGAAAATCATTTACTCAGTCAGGCAGTTTGCGAATACATAAATTAATACATTCTGGTGATAAGAAGCACCAATGTGACATTTGTGCAAAATCTTTCACTCAGTCAGTCACTTTGTCACAACATAAATTAATACATTCTAGTGTCAAGAAGTACCAATGTGATATTTGTGCAAAACCATTCACTCAGTCATGTCATTGGTTACAACATAAATTAATACATTCTGGCGATAAGAAGTACCAATGTGACATTTGCACTAAATCATTCACTCAGTCAGGGAATTTGTCACGACACAAATTAATACATTCTGGCGATAAGAAGTACCAATGTGATATTTGTGCAAAATCATTTACTCAGGCAGCCGGTTTGCAAAACCATCAATTAATACATTCTGGTGATAAGAAGTACCAATGTGACATTTGTGCAAAATCTTTCACACGCTCAGGCACTTTGTCACAACATAAATTAATACATTCTAGTGACAAGAAGTACCAATGTGATATTTGTGCAAAATCATTCACTCATGCAGGGCATTTTTCACAACATAAATTAATACATTCTAGTGACAAGAAGTACCAATGTGATATTTGTGCAAAATCATTTACTCAGGCAGCCGGTTTGCGAAACCATCAATTAATACATTCTGGTGATAAGAAGTACCAATGTGACATTTGTGCAAAATCTTTCACACACTCAGGCAATTTGTCACAACATAAATTAATACATTCTAGTGACAAGAAGTACCAGTGTGATATTTGTGCAAAATCGTTTATTCAGGCAGCCGGTTTGCAAAAACATAAATTAATACATTCTGGTGATAAGAAGTACCAATGTGACATTTGTGCAAAATCTTTCACACACTCATGCACTTTGTCACAACATAAATTAATACATTCTAGTGTCAAGAAGTACCAATGTGATATTTGTGCAAAATCGTTCACTCTGGCAGGGCATTTGTCACGACATAAATTAATACATGTTGGTGAAAAGAAGTACCAATGTGATATTTGTGCAAAATCGTTCACTCAGGCAGGGCATTTGTCACAACATAAATTAATACATTCTAGTGACAAGAAGTACCAATGTGATATTTGTGCAAAATCGTTTACTCAGGCAGCCGGTTTGCAACAACATAAATTAATACATGCTGGTGAAAAGAAGTACCAATGTGATATTTGTGCAAAATCATTCACTCGGGCAGAGTATTTGTCACAACATAAATTAATACATTCTAGTGACAAGAAGTACAAATGTGATATTTGCACTAAGTCATTTACTCGGGCAGGGCATTTGTCACGACATAAATTAATACATGCTGGTGAAAAGAAGTACCAATGTGATATTTGTGCAAAATCGTTCACTCAGTCAAGGACTTTCGACATAAATTTATACATGCTGGATGTTATGAAGTACCAATGTAACATTTGTGCTAAATCGTTTATTTAGGCAAGTAGTTTGTCACAAAATAAACAAATGCATGGTGGTGTGAACATCTGCCAGTCCAGTGTTTGTACAAAAACATTTACTAAAAAAGCAGTTTAAAACAACATATTTGGCTGGCTGATGCAGTCAGAAGTTATGAAGAGACATACCCATATAAGATAGACAAATGTTAAATGTTAAAGTGAGACTTTGTTCAAAAATAAAATGTATATGACTATAGTGAAGTCATAATTTTGCAATACATGTTGTATTGTTTTTAAATTTATAGAATAAAATATTAGCATAAAAAATATAAATATGTGTAATGTCTTCCAGTTGTTGTCACATAAGTTACAGAAATTTTTAATTCCTAATTGCTTCATCCCTAAAGATGGCAAGTCTTGAAAGTAGCCTAAAATTGGAAAATGCAGATATATTTGGTAGCCATTTCAGGGTTCATACTGGCCTGGAAATTCAGGGAAATCAAAATAAGTCAGGGAAACATTTTAAGATATGCCAAAAGTCAGGGAAACTAAGTATATTTTTCAGAAAGTCAGGGAAATTTTTTTACTATAACCAGTCACACAAAATGTATGAAGATCCTCCAAGTTTCATGAAGAACTGCATGAATTCTTTGCTGCTCTGTAATGGACCTGAATATGTATGTACCTATACTTTATATTTTAAGCTGTATCTTCAAGTTTTAAAATGGGGCCAAGTAAATGTAAATACCTTATTAATCATGGCCTTGCTCCATATTTTTCTAATGAAATGAAAGACCAATTATGTTAGTGTGATAATTTCGTCGTTCCATTCGATGAATCTTTGAATAAGATCATTCAAAAAGGACAGATGGACATATTTGTAAAGTTTTTTTATGTCAATAGAAGTAGGGTGCATATTGAATATTTTAATAGTGTTTTTTTTGGATAGAGCCACAGCACAAGACCTTCTAGACAACTTCATTGCAGGAATAACTCCATTACAGCCTAAGAACATTCTCCAAGTGTCAATGGACGGTCCCAATATAAATTTGAGTTTTATTAAAAAATTGGATGAAAAGATCAAAGAAGAAAATCCAGATGGAAAACATCTAATTAATATTGGTGTTTGTTGTCAATGGTGTGATAAAAACTGGGTTACAGACGGTAAAGTGGGAAGTGGATAGCTTTTTGCGAGATGTTTATTACATCTTTAATGATTCACCAGCCCGCCGTGCTGACTTCATTGAACTTACTGGAAAATTATATTTCCTTTAAAACACTGTACAACCAGATGGCTTGAAAATGTGCCTTCTATTGACAGAGTTTCAAGTATTTTTGATGATATAAAGAAATTTGTTAACAGCCAAAAATATCTCAATACAAAACCATTAAAAAATGTTTGTTCAAACCAAAGATATTTCTGAAATGCAAACTGCCTTTCTTTAAAATGCTTTCCTTGGAATGTGAACCATTTTTACAAAAGTTCCAAACCTCAGACCCACTTGGTCCATTCCTGTTCACAGATTTGCAAAGTCTCATACAAAATTTGATGGAGAGATTCTTAAATCCAATAAAATGCCTACTACAACAACTAAGCTTTTTTCATTAGATTTACATGACAAAGAAAATTTGCGTGATGTAAAAAGTATTGATCTCGGATTTCATACAAAAAAACCTCTCAAAGAAGCTACTTCAAAAGAAAGTGATATCCTAAAATTCAAACTTGAATGCCAGACTGTGCTAGTCAAAATGACAGAAAAGATATTAGAAAGATGTCCTTTGAAGTACAAGCCTGTCCAAGGGCTCTCTTCTGTACAAGCTGTCCATTGGATCCTAGATAATTTTTCATCAGCCAGAGCTAGGGAAACAAAGATTTGGTTTATTGCTAGAGGCATTGTACACCAATAACCGAATCACAGATTCTGTTGCTGAGCAAGCAAAAGCACAATACACTCAACTTTGCACTGAAGCTCATTCTACCCTTCAGTTACAATTCAAAGTATTTTTGAATGGTGATTGTTCTTCCAAGAGACTTGAGATTTTTTCTTCTTCTTTATTACTTGGGAATCAATGTTATTCAGAATTGTGGCAAATTATTAAATTAGGACTGATATTTTCGCATGGAAATGCAACAGTAGAAGGAGGGTTTTCTGTAAATAAATCATTATTAGTTTGAGAATTTGCAAGAACATAGTCTTTTTGCTCAAAGAACAGTGGAAAATGCTATAAGATATTATGAAAGTATTCTTAAAGTTCCTATCACTCAAACAATGTTGACAAATGTAAGAGCTGTCCATAGGAGATATGAAGAACATCTCAAAGAGTCAAAACAGAACCAAAAAGAGAAAGAGAAGAAAAAGGTTGAACAAAGAAAATTATCCATAGAGATCAAGAAACTTGAAGAGTAGAGAAAGATGTTAAAGCTGCAAGCTTTGAAAGAAGAAGACAGTATAAAATCAAAAATTCAGATTCTTGAGAAGAAAAAGTTAGGCTAAATATCCCCATTTAGAACTTTTATGATCACGGTCGACTTTATTTACCTAGGCTATGATAATTAAATTTGTATTCATGTATCTATTAAAATTAGGTATGGAATTTTAGGTTACCTGTATCAAAGAGTGTTTTAGTTTTAAAGAATATACAATCTCTTTGTTGCTTTGTATGTTTCCTTTAGATTTTTTATGCAGTTTTTTGTGATATTTTAACCTAATAATGTATATTTATTGTAATTTAAGCTAATTAATTTTGATATTGTTTTTTGTATAAATACAACTGTTTACTTTTTGGAAAAAATAAAAAGGAGTGCGTTGGACGGCTATGGGGAAGGTAGAGGCCAATTACTAAAAAAAAATAAATATTTAAATTCATCCTTGATGGTGGACGATTATAATGTTAAGCATACTAAAGTAAATTTTCAATAAGATAATGTATGAATGTTTCATGCTTACAAATAAAAATAAATTTCACTAAAACTAATATTTTAAACTGAGTAAATAGGCTACAATAATGTTTAATAGGTAATTTATATATTGACAAATTTTTATTGTACGCAAAAAATAACGCATACACTGGTCAGGGAAAATTTCCGGATTTGGTCATGGAGAATCAGGGAAATCAAACTCAAAATTTCAGTGTGAACCCTGCATTTTATTCAGCATTTTCTTCTTTTCTTTCCTGCATGTTAAGGGGCTCTTTAAACATTCTATTAAAGTTTCTAGTCAAGTTAGTTTTATTAGCAGTCATCTTAACACCAACTTTGTCACCACTTATTGCAAAACTGCTAGTTGCTTTGCCCCCGATGAGGCCTTTTGATGTTTCCACCATCTTCAGGTCTTGAACAAAAATTGACTAACCTTACAACCACCTATATATGCCTTATAATCGCAACTATACATTTACATTCACTTGGAATCAACTACCTTCATACTGCTTGTTTCCTTATTAGGCCATGCCCCCCTCCAAGCACTAACTGCCACCGATTTTGGATAGACCTAGCAAGCAACATAGCACGTTATATATTTTACATCTCTGCCTTTCTCACAGTAGTATAGGGACACCTAAATTAGTTTTAAAGATTAGCATTGTTAAGATTATATTGTAAATTCAATTGTATGCGCGTGTAAGATGTGACACTGTATGCTGCTTAGTTCTGATTGGCCAGCACGTGTGATGTTCATTCACCCCACTATTTTTAGTTTCAGTAATGTAAGGGCTTTCGGGCGTCACACATATCAATCTCGTCCAGCGAAATTCTACATTATTCAAGATATTCGTTAAGATCTACAAGGTTGTTATTCAAGGTTCGGTGATGTATTAAATCAACAAACATCTACACGTTATATGTGCAGTGTAAAATCGGTGTACATTCAAGTAAGGAATAAACATTTACTCATACAATCCACAATTCTTTTATTTTAAGTAAAACTCCAGCGAGCTACTACTATTATGAATAGTTGTCACACTTAATTTATAACAGGGACAACAAGTTCACTTAACAGGCGTAATTATTAATATAATCCTGCAATTATTGAAAAGCTCTGCAAAATTATGTTGATTATAAATCAAGTTTGTTCCTTTAGGAAAGTGTCTATAGGCCCGTCTTCAAAGCATCTTCCAGTGATGTGTGTACACCTTATCACAGTCACCACATTCAGTGTTATGCATGACTGATATTCATAAAATATTTACGTCAATTGTGAATAATACAAAAATAAATAAAAATTAATTATTTTTTGTCTTTGTAATGGGACAATTTGGAAGGGTCTATTTTTTATTTCATTTAATAATTATTTGAGGACAAGCTATTTGGGCACCCTTTATGGTCATTAAAATCTGAGTTGTGTAACACCCTATATTCACTTCGTACAAGGCAGAGGCTGGTATGCAAAAAACGATAACATTGGAATGTGAGTCCGCACGCACGAGCACGTCACCTGCGTCGCACAAGCAAAAAGGACGCCGTAACAAAAAATGGTTAAGCCAAAGGATTTCTTGCCATGTGTTTGGGAAGACGACGGAAGTGGTGAGCCACGGCCTGTTGTATTACCATAGAACAACGTCGACGATCGAAAAGAACCAATGATCTGTCTGAACGTCATTGTATTCCTGCCAACATCATGTAGGCGGTGCAAACAGGAATGCTCGAAAGCTTTTAGGTAGCGTGGGCAGACGTTGAAACATCATACGCCTGGCCAGGTGTGTATCAAGACTCGCGAGTCAAAAACCTTTTCAAAATTTAAATAAAATGTGGGAAAAGTCCAGTTGAGAGTTAATTTGAAGTGAGACAAAACGGAAGGGAACATACGACATCAAATTTAATAACTAAAAGTGCGGGGTGACTAAAAATGTGAACAGCAGAACTTTTCGGACATACACGCAGTACGACGCGGCAATGGTTAAGTAGCCTCCAACAATTACACAATATCAGTAATTTTATTTCAAAGCGCTATAAATACATTTAAATGGGGATTTAAATAAGAATGAATGAATGTGTGTAGCAAACTGGGTTGTCTCATTATTATTATGATTATGATTAGAATCTAAGATTGTTAGCTATAAGTAATACAACAAGTTTTTTTATGTATAACAAACAAATGAAGAAAGAGAAATTAACAATGAATTAACGTAAAAGTAAATATTTAAATGAATGTGAAATAAATAGTAATTTTTTGAAGACAATGAGTAATGCATAAATTAAAGTTATCATCCAGCAGTTATTATCAATTTAAAGTTTTGGGTACCAAGTTTTGATATCATTTGACGATAAAATAAGATAAAAATAAACTGTGTTAATTAGACATAAAAATGTGTTTGTCATTGCACCACCTGTTGTTTTTTCTCTGCCAAAGTACATCAGACGACACCTTGGTACATTACCTTTAAAGGTAAGTAATACGAATTTACAGATTTAATAACCTATTAACTTGTACTTCAAATGGCGCCCGTAAACAGCGACGTTGTGAATTAAAATAAATTAATTTACAACCTGATCGAAATGGCAGAGAAAGGCAGGAGTGCAAATTTATGTGAAAGTATTGTGGAGGGATCAATTTTAAATATTATGCAAGACGATATAATATCGACAAATATTAACGAGAGCGTAGACAATACAACAGACGAATTAACGATTGAGACGGTAGACGCTAAGAGTAGCAGAATCGACAATGTAGACGTAGTTAGTCAATTAGCATTATTTATGGAAATGATGAGTAGTAAATTTGATCAACAAAATGAGAAATTTGACCAACAAAACACGAATTTGAACGAATTTAGAACGGAAGTCAAATCAGAAATAAATGTCATAAATATGAGCTTAAATGAGTTGAAATCAGAAAGTAATAATCTAAACGCGAGTTTAAATGAATTTAAAATTGAAATCAAGTCAGAGATAAATGCTAGTAACATAGAACTGAAAACGGAAATAACCAAACAAGACAAAAAATTGAGAGAAATAGACAATAAATTAGAAGAGCAGAATAAAACTATTGCGGGAGTGAAAAATGAACTGACTATAGACATAAATAAAATACAAACCGAGATGAAGAGTGATATAAAAATAATTAACGAAAAACAAAATGAGAAAATGCTAGAGACAAGTAAAAAATTTGACGCGTTAACAAATAAATTTAATGATAAAATTAAAAAACGAAATGACAAAATTGACAGTAATGCTCAAAGTGTAATTGATGAGTGTGAACAAATTAAACAAGCAAATAAAATACAAGAGAATATAAATGACGAATTCAGAAGTAACTTTGAGCAAGTGATGCAATTAAAATTAATGTAACTAGTTTGAAAAATAAACAAACTGAACACGAAAAAGAAATAATTAAAGTCAGAGAAGACTTAAGTGTAGCAATTAACCAAAAATTAACTAATGTGAGAGAGAGTGAACGTGGAAGTTGAATTAGGTTATTTCAGTAATGAAAGTAGGGGGATGAACCCATACAATTTTTAAACTCAATTAAAAGTTTCAATAAATATAACCAAGAAAGTTGGGAAATTAAATTAGTACGAATTTTAAAATATTTTAAAGGGGGTGCAAAAACATGGGCGGACGCTCATAGTGATAACTGGGTAGATTTTAATGAGTTTGAACAAGCGTTTAAAAATAAGTACTGGTCGGAAGAAAAACAAGAGGGTTTGCGCAGTACAATAATGGGATGGGGTAATTTTAATATTAAACACATGAGTATTACGTCGTACGTGACGAGACTATACAGTCAGGTTAAATATTTAGAACCACCAATGCCTCTTTCATCTTTTATAAGTTACATTAGTAAGCATTTACCTAAGGACATACGGTCCACAATCAGGACCCGGGAGTTTGTTAATATTGCAGAATTAGAAAAAATACTAGAAGCATACCAGAGTATGAAAGAGGAAGAAGATAATAAATATCAGTTTAAAATCAATGAATCAAATCAAACAAATACCGATGTAAGACAACCAGACCATTTTGTTAGTAATATGAGTAGATCGGGGGAGGCAGCATGGTTATGTCCAAACCCTAGTTGTAGAGCTAATAATTATAATGGTTCGCGGAATCAATGTTACAGGTGTCAGGGTCCGAGGGGTAGTGCCCAAGGGAGAGTAGAGAATTATAATAGAGGTTTCGATCATAATGAGTTTAGAGGGAGTCATAGGGTGAGAGGCTTCACCAGTAATCGGGGAATGTCGGGAAATTTTAACCAAAACAGTAGAGGGGATCAAAGGAGGGGTTTACAGCGAACCACCACCTCCAGTTCAGTTAAACTAATCAGGGCGGTTGAAAAGGAACGCCCCCAGCCATCTAGAAATCACATGACAATAGGGTCACTTATTACCAACATACATAATGATTTATCCGATGAAGAAGTGGGGGAGAGTAGCAATACCTTTGGGATGGCAGAATTTGAAGCCGAACTGTTTAATGCTAAATACACTTTTCTAGTAGATTCAGGGAGTGAACTGACCGCAATAGATGATAAAAATTTTTGAAAAAATAAAAAATCAAACTACAGAGACAATTCCACAACTACCAGTACTGGGAATTAGTGTTATAGGGGTAACGGATGTTCGCAGTAAGAAGGTAACTAAACAAATAATGCTACAACTAAAGATAAATAAAAACACAATAAATGTGCCTTTTTGGTCATTCCAGGGTTAAATATGGGAGCTATAATGGGTAATGACTTTTTAAATAATTTCAAAGTGGAGTTAAACTATTGCACACAGACTATGAAATTAAATAATGATAATAATATGATTGAAATACCATTCATACAAAAGAAAACGGTAGAAATGAAAGCATTAAAAATAATTAGTAAGGGAATTTAATTTCTGATAATGATATAAACGAATGTAGGCGCTTGATGATTAATTATTGTAACTTAAGGGTAAATAATAATGAATTATTTGAAACTGAAGATAGTTGGGATGAAAAAATGAATAAAATCCTATATCAAAATAGGGAATTCAGCTATCAAGATAGAGAAAAAGTGTACAGTATGCTATTTATTGATATTTAATTAAACCTAAGGGATTTTACTTTTCTTATACTTAAGTGTTTACCTTCTAAATAAATTCTTCGGCCGCCATCTTGTTACCAACTGTAAAGAAAATTACCAAGGTTCGAGTCAGCGAACCAGGAAGTGCAGAACTGGTTATTTAAGAAAATACAACTGAATTACCATCACAACTATTTTAATTCAGTTTCATATTAAAATATGGTTTTATAAAAGAAAACATGAAAATATAGCCCGTAACCTAATTTCAAATGTTATATAGAAAAATGTTCCCCTTCCCTTCTCCTACTTTTTGCGATCTTATAGAAAAACAATAACAACATTTATTATGCATGATTCTCTCTTTAGATTAGAAATAAACACATATTATAAACTTAGAATTAGTTTTGAAAACGGAAACCAGCACTTCAAATTTTATTATATAATTAAACAAAACACCCACACTCGCTCACATTTTAAAATTTTTCCCTTAATTTTCCATTTTATTTAATTTATGAAAAAGCCAGCATTTTTAATTATTTTTTTAAATGTCTACTTTCCTGTTGATGAGTAGAAGTTCGACTCCTGGGGTGTCTCCTCATGGCGTACACTGTTTGCTGTTTTATAGTTCCCACTTTCACATTTTACGGCCGAACTGTCAATTTACTGCAATTACGTCAATTATGGATGAATATTGGCCAAAAAACTGTTTGTATTTTGTATATATATAAAAAGATTCATATTTTTTGTTGTATGCGGGCCCGCACGTACGTTCCGGAACTGTTACATGTAACTCGCGCGAGTTATTTCA
Organism: Magicicada septendecula; assembly: GCA_034769895.1. Taxonomy (NCBI): domain Eukaryota; kingdom Metazoa; phylum Arthropoda; class Insecta; order Hemiptera; family Cicadidae; genus Magicicada; species Magicicada septendecula. Next base: position 28,111,788 of record CM068367.1, on the reverse strand, counting down.
GACTGGGAACAGGCTACCGGCGCTAATTTGTGAAGCGGCCGTGGTTGGATGATCAATTTCCTTTGTTTTAAAGTTTGTATCAGTCCGCCAGCAGACTGCTTTCGTTACATAACTGAATTCCACAACAAGGAGCGTCTCTGACGTATATACTGACGTCAGATGGTCTGATGTGGTTATATAACTGTTTACGCTGTTACATAATGTGTTTACCGTTGTGTATGTCCTTGAAACTGCCCTTGGCACAGTTTGTCGGTTGTTTTCACTGGTTTACAAAATATTATTGAATAATATTATATTTAACGTCTCAAGCAGTGCTGCCACCGTCGCGATCGCTCCAAACAGTAAATTTACCTAAGTTTTGTCCCTATCATTGAAAAATGTTATTTGTTTTCAAAAAAAATATACAAATTGCTTTATTACCCCAAAATAGGCCCGTTACAATACCCCCTCAATGGGATATTTTATGCCGAAGCATAAAAAATCTCATTGACACATTCATACTTGCTAGAGGGATCAGCCAGGATATGTCGCCACAACCCCCTGTATGGTTTACAAAAATATAATCAACTCACCCTTGGTCCGGTGACTGTGACCGCACCTGAATGACAATACTGGACTTCTCTCTCGAGATCCCAACACCGTAGAGTCAGACAGATACTTAACGCCCCTGCTCTGACGCGCAGGCCAGCTCAGGTCCGTTGCCACAGCATCACCAAACACTGAAACAACAGATCAAAATATCAAATAGTGGCCTTATACAACACCATATCCCCAACTGATCTGTTTCCCCCTAGCGGTGCTGGTTTGCGCTAAGAAGCACTGGTTTTTTTTTTTTTTTACTTATTTCTAACATATATATCAACATATCTAATGACAACATGATACTCACTTTAAAATTCCATACTCCCATTCTATCTACTTTCTCTTATTAACTTTTATCCCAAAATTCAAAATTACTGCCCTGATTCCCATCAGAATTTAAATAAACATTTCCCATTACCATATTACATTTCTCTCATCCCCAAATTAAAATGCATTTAAAATATTTAAATTCATAAAATTCTCTTACACTAACAAACACAATATAACATAAGAAAACATAGTACACTTCTAATTCACATTGTTATCCTTATCTAATAAATAAACAACTTGTATTTAAAATTTACACATTTTACATCATTAAGTTTGCATATAAAATCAGAAAATTACATTTTAATCTCAATTTAACTTTTATTAATTCGTTTCTCAATTTTTTTTTTTCAATCTTCGTTTTACACATCATTTCATTTATTATTCCCTTTCATTAATTTGGGTGACTCTACGTTATTCATTATAATTCACTTCATCAACTTGGCATTTACCCATAATCTTACCCCTTTTATTACTCTAACGCTCCCTTACAAAATCTTTAACTAGCATGACACCCCACTATCAAAAATTCCACTAACCCTTCTCTACCTCTAACTACTTACTATTTTAACTCAAATCGCCACCTTCTCTCTATATATAAAAAAAAAATACTCTCTAACCCTTTGTACATAGGATACGTGTTCCCCCCCCCAAAAAGCTCAATTCCCGTTCTCTGGTTCCTGGATTCTACCTAAGGCAACCCCGTCTCCACTAAAATCTATCCCTAATCCCGTCCCAACTCATCATTTTGTTGCGGACTCCCACACTACACTACCCCCTACTACAAAATTGCCATCCCAAAATCTCAATCTCATTACCTCACTACAACTACAACAAAATAACATCATCAAAATAAACAACAATATATCGCTCAAAACTCTACAATTATTCTCCATTACTACTATGTCTCCACTTATACTTCTCAAAATTCTATAACATACATTAATTCAAAACAACATTACAATATTTTCATCTCTCATTCTCTTTAATACCTCAATATTTTTCAACTTGGACTGACTCAAACGTTTTACTCAAACAATTACTATCACCCACTTCTATCTTTTGCAACCCATTGAAAATTTTAACTATCACGAATTTATTTAATTTTTATTTAAAATCTATAAACACATTGAAAACATATTATTATATTTTTATAATCCTTATTCCTAACATACTAAATGCAATTAACACAATAAGACATAATAAACACATTATAGGAAGTATTTAGTGCATCTATTTTCAAATCAAAACAAAATTATTTAGTAGCGAGTCATCATTATTAAAATATAACAAATTTCTAATACGTTATCCCCTGGATAACCTCCCAACCACACACACTATGACCCCCCTGGACTGTGGCGTCCAGTTGCGTCCACAAGGACTGAGGTTTGGAGGAATGTGACATCTCCGTGTCCTTGCTTCTGCGTTACATTTTAAAAGTTACAGATATCAACATATCTTTGTCAATAGTTATGCGCCCTTAATGCGGGTCTACCACCTGTCTTTGCTACCCCCAAGCGGGCAGAGTGGCAGCCGCTGTTCCATAGTTTCCGGGATTTCCCCTAGTTTCACCCCCATTAATTTCTAATATAGACCAATTTCAAGTCAGCTATGGTCAAGGTACTTGATATGACCATAGCTAACCGCTAGCCAAAACCACGATTAGTGCTGGCAAGGCAGTAATCGCCCGAAAAGTCGGGGAAATCATCTCTTCCTTCAGGCATGTACACTTCATCATTAATATGCACGACACGGCAATTTATCAAGGTACAATATAAAATTATACAAAAGGTGTGCCGTGCATTTTCGCCATGTTGGCCTCCGATGGAGGCAACACTCACTGTTACCCCCAACACTTTCCGCTATCTACTGGGGCACATGCCACCCCAGCAACAGCAACTTACTAACTAATTAATTAAAATGATAACTAAACTTTCTACCGTTGCAGTTCCACACTCCACTGTTCTATCACTTCATTGAGCACCAATCTACCCCCCAAAATTATCCCCACATCTTGTATTGGTAACAAGTTTTTATTTTATTACACATCTTTTCAAAGCGTTCCTATACTCACTGATACTAAAACTTGACAATTATATTTGGTCACTTAATTCTAACATTTATTTAAATTTAAAATTATACACATCCAAAGTTGTTTTGGTATATATATATTTTTTTTTTTTCAAAATTCTATTTACATTGAAGGCTAACTCTATCTTAACTTTCAACACGTCTAGGAAGGTCGCAGTCGCCTGAAATGCCGGGTCTTGCTGCAAAAAGGATCGGCACCCGGTAGATCCACTACGTGAATTCACGTTCCCCCTCTGAAACACACTACTCCCCCTCCCCTACCATTTTTTCTACCCCGCTTTCTACCGTGCGCCAACCCCTCTTGCCCCAAAACTCGTCGTTTCGGGCTAAACAGAACTATAACCAATGGCTAATTTCAATTTTACCATTGGTTCTAAAATATTTAAATTTGTACGCACTGCCTTATATTTAGGTGCAGCCTCCATTATATACAACACTCTAAGGCAGTGCAGGCACGTGACAGGTACACCGAGACCGCTGCACCGGGAGTGTATAAAAAAAAATAATTTGTGTCACGTACCTGTTGGGGTCCCCCTCCCCGTTCAAATATGTAGTTAAGTTTTCTACTTTATACCAATTTTGGTGGAGCCGGACCATCGTTGTTTCCACCGCCCGAAGGAAGATCTGCCAACCATGGCCCGCCTCCGAGTTCCGAATTCCACGGCCAGGACTGGTAAGATCGTGACCGCCCGAAAATGGGGGAGGATCCCTTCTGTAAACATACAACAATATTTAAAACTTATTTATAAACATAACATAATTAAAGTGACCGATACAATTTTAAATTCGTCGCATTTTGAGTACCTACTATTTCCTGCGTCGCTGGGTTCCTCAGCACATACGCATTCTGCATTTTTATTTCTACAACTTCATAAGGTCCTTCATACAACAAGAAGAACTTCTTTATTTCTCTATCTTGAGCACTGGACAAATCATGCCTTTTTACTAACACTAACTGACCTACCTCATACTTGGTCCATTTACCCTTGGCATCATGTTTCTGTTTTCTTCGCTCTCCTCTCGTGAGTAAATTCTCGTTGGCCAATCTAATTTTCATATTCCTGTCCAAAATCTGACCTTCTGGTGGGTATTCGAAAAGTTGTTCCAATATCCTGGGCGGCCTTGTTCCCCTAATCAACTCATGCGGCGTAAATCCCGTGGACTCATGGGTGGTACAATTCAGCCACTCCTCTACTTTCTTTACGTAGGATGGCCATTCTGTGTGTTTGGCGTGACAGTACGCCCGAAATATCCTACCAATCTCTCTCATCACCCGTTCTGCTTGGTTCGACTGAGGATGGTATACTGCCGTATGCTTGGGTATGATGCCTTCCCATCCAAGCGTCTGCCACCACTTGCCGCTGATAAATTGTGGACCGTGGTCAGATAATATAATTTTCGGTTTTCCAACATTAAGCATGTAGTCTTTTACTATTTTCTCACTGAGTACTTTACTGGTCGCTCTCTTAATGCTATATAACTTTACAAATTTTGAAAAGGTGTCTAGAACTACAAATACATATAACACACCCCCTCTACCTCTGGGTAATGGTCCATATAAATCAACCGCAACTAGATCAAAAGGTTTATCTACTTTTATATAATTCATCTCCCCTTCCACTCTATAATTCACTACTTTCGATTTTTGACATAAATCACACACTCTCAACACTTTTCTAACTCTCCGCTCCATATTCTTAAATATACATGACTCTTTCAAAACATTAGCACACTTTCTCGCACCAAAATGACCATACCTTATATGACAATCCCAAACAATTTTATCTATCAATCCCTCGGGTATAACTAACCTCCAATCACGCTCCCCACCATCTACCTTTTTAAACAAAATATCTTGATATACTTGAAATCGCTCATTATATTCAGATCCCTCTACATCTGTTTCTAAACTAACAATTATTTTACCCAGTTTGCTATCAGATCTTTGCATGTTTTTAATACCACTTAATTCCTCACCAAAAATTCTATCTTCTCTAGTTAGTCTAAAAATTTCTATTTCTTTAAGGTCCCTACCAGTTTTATTGTCTATAACATCTACTCTAGAAAGTGTATCTGGTACCTTATTATCTGACCCCTTTATGTACTCCCATGAAACGTTATACTCTTGTAAGGCTAATACCCACCTGGTTAATCTGCTATGTGTCAGCTTACATGAATTAAGAAAAGACAATGCCTTGTGGTCCGTCCGGATTATCGTGGTATTGCCTAGGATGTAGGTTCGGAATTTACCCACGGCGAACACAATACTTAGAAGTTCTTTTTCAGTTGTAGTATAATTCTTCTCAGCCGACAACAGCGATCTACTGGCGAAGGCGACCGTCAGGTGTTCCTTGTCGCAACCCTCCTGGTAGAGCTCTGCCCCTAGCGCTACATTGCTGGCGTCGGTCTGCAAATAAAAAGTCTTATTAAAATCGGGATGATTCATCATGATCATGTGACTAAACTTTCTCTTAATTTCATTAAACGCAGCTCGTTCCGTATCGCCCCATCTCCACTGTTTATTCTTCTGCAGTACAGCACTCAGTTTGGATGTTGTGTGTGCGTAGTTCTCCTGAAATTTCCTGTAAAAATTACATAGGCCTAGAAAACTTTGTAATTGCTTAATGTTTTTAGGTTCGGGGAATCGCATTATGGCTTCTACTTTGTCAGGGTTGGCTAGTATCCCCTCCTGAGTAATAATAAATCCTAAAAAATGTATTTCTGTCTGCAGAAACTTAGACTTGTCCCAATTCACTGTTAAACCCCCTCTTTGTAGCTTATCTAATACATATTCTATGTGTTCTAAATGTTCAGTGAATGTTCTAGAAGCTATCAAGATATCATCGACATATACAGTTAAAAAGTCTAAATCCTTAGGTTGTAAAATATTACCTAAACATTTAATAAAACTGGCAACACTGGTGTTTAATGCAAAAGGTAAGCGTTTAAACTGGTAATTCTTACCGTTAAAAAGAAAAGCTGTGTATTTCCTGCTCTCTGTTGCTAATGGTACCTGCCAGTATCCAGCGGTCAGGTCTAAGGACGTCATGTATCTGACTCCGCTAAACTTCTGTAAAATCTCATTTATGGGTTCCGGAGATTCCCTGTCAGGTATAATAATTTGATTAATTTTCCGAGCATCTAAACATAACCTTACCTTGCCATCCTTTTTTATCACTACTACCAAAGGGTTTGAGTAAGGTGATACTGAGCGTTCAATTATGCCTCCTTGCATCATCCGGTCCAGTTCCTCCTGTACAGCCCTCCTCTTTGAAAACGGCACCGGGTAGCTCCTCTGCATGTATGGTGCGTGGTCCCGAACTTTCAGCTCGCAGATGTAGTCCTTCGCTTTCCCTGGTGATTCATCAAACACCTCTCTGTACCGCTCCACAACTGCCCACAGCTCCTCTCGCTGAGTATTTCCTACAACTGTATCTTCATTAAAAAATTTATCGGCTCTATTTGTCCACACACTCTCATTACGCTCATGCATCTCTCCCTCCTCATTCTCTAGGCTATCACTCTCTAGACATATATTTATTTTAGTCTCTATCTCTCTATCGCCTATCTGCTTATGTAACATTTTTATTCCCGTGACTTTACTCTCATTTACTACTTTCTTAAACTCTATTCTGACTGGTTTATTCCCCTTTTCAAATTTTACTATTTGTTTATTAAAATCTATCACTGCTCCGTTTCTTTCCAAAAAATCATTTCCCAATATTACATCTAGACTCAACCCTTTAACTACTAGGAAAGTGTTTTCAAATTCAACTTCATTTATTAAAATATTTAATTGTACTTGTCTGGTTATTCTCTTACTTCTCACCCCAGTTACCCCCACTACTGTAACCCCGGCAACTGGCAATGACGGTATATTCTTGTTTAACTCCTTCAATTCACCCATAACATTTTCAGAAATTACTGAGATCTCGCTCCCGGTATCAAAGTTTTATAATTCTTACCTTCAATGTTAATTGTCACCTCAGTCAATCCTGTTCTGCGTTCCATCACCTTGTTCTCCTCTTCTTCCAACAGTTCCTTCGCCATGTCCATCTTGATAACGTTGTTATGGTATGTGTCGGTTATTTGGACCCTCCTGTTTTCCGTAGACAATGGTTGGGCCCGCTTCTCCATTGTCCTCCCTAGTTTTCCGTGGATGGACCTGCCACAGCTGGAGGGTTTCCCCCTCTCCCTCTATTATAATGTCCTCCTCCTCTCGACGCTCCTCTATGAAATTCTCCTCCTCTCGACTGTTGATTGGGTGGTGGGTTCGCTCGCTCGTTCCTGGCGCACTCCCTGTTTCGATGACATCTGAAACAATTTGTCCTATTAGCATAATTGTCGGTTTCACAGGCTCTACACCTCCAACTCTCGCCCCTATTATCAAAACTTCCTCCCCGCGCTCCTCTATGAAAACTCTGTGTACCCCTGTTCTGATGGTAATTATTATTATTATTATGGTGTGGTACTACTGGTGTGTTTGGACGTCGCCCTATGTCGCGTTCCCCTATATTCTGTAGCACGTCTAACATGCTCTCTAACTCATTAATATTTGTAATCTCTCTAGTTATTAACGTGATTTGCACCTCTCTGGGAAGGTGTTTGCTAATATGTCTTACAAATGACCGGAATGGTAACGGTGGTTCTAGATACTTGGCCTCGTTATATATCGTCATCACATATATGGTTAGGTGGTTATTAATCCTACCAAAATTCCCAGTACCCATGATTTTGCTTCTTAAGATTTCTTGGTCTTCTTCTGACCAATATTTGTTTCGAAAAGCTACCTCAAAATTCTCGTAACTACCCCATTTGGTATGGTGTACTTCCGCCCATATCTCGGCACTACCTTTAAAACATTTTATAATCTTCAGCAATTTAACCTCCCAACTACTACTATTAAATCGATTAAACTCCCTTACCCTGTTTAAAAATTGCATTGGGTGTACTCTACGATTATCACAATTAAACGGTTCTAATTCTATCTCATCTTTTGCTTCGCGAGTATATATCACTCGCTCCACAACATCATTTAAATTTTTGCTTACGGCCACATGTAATTCATCTTTCATTTCTATGATATTCTGCTCTATCATGCTAAATTTGTTATCACATTTATTTGCATATTGAAGGTTATGTTTATTAATAACCCCCACACTCTCTTGTATAGATTCTTTACATGCACTTTCTACTTCCATTATTTTAAATTCTATATCATTACTACTTTCATTAATTTTAGTTACACATTTATTTTCTACTTCTACAAACTGCTCTTCAATTTGAGTTTTAATTTGGTCAGCCATCTGCTCATTTATATTACTGATTTTACTTTCGATATTTAGTGTAATTTCACAAATTTGTTTGTCAATTTTCTCATCTCTTTCGTTAAATGTAACGTCTAAACTCTTTACTGCATTATCTAATTTGGTATCTAAATCATTATATTTACTTGCAAATTTTTCATTGGTATTCTCAAAACGCTCATTAATTTCTTTAATTTGGTTTTTTAATTCATCGAATTTAACATTTTGTCCATCTAATTTACTGTCAAAACTATTCTTTTGAACATCGAATTTATCATTTATCTCGTTTTTCTGTTCATTAAATTTAATATTGAAATCACTAGTGTTCATATCAAATTTATTCAACAATAACTGCATCATACTCATCATATCACTATTACTTTCTCTCCTAATTAAGGCCGGCGTTGACTGACTCGTCACACCTTCCATTATTTTCGATTCGGTCAACTGACTCTCTAAATTACTGTCATTCGTTTGAACTCCCGAATCGCTACTTAACTGACTTTCAGATAAGCTGATGTCATTATTATCTGCCATTTTTCATAAATCTTTCAAATATATTTCTTTGCAAAATAGTTTTATATTTGACAACTAATTATTATTAAAAAAAATATTCTACTCACCCATACTAAACATAACCTTTTATGTCTATTTTACGTAATTTTATCTTCAACTCAAACAACCGTTCTACTCTCCCAGTAGGCTGTATTTATATAATTGTATTTATATAAATTGTCCCTGTTCACAAGCCAATTGTACAGTATGCTATTTATTGATATTTAATTAAACCTAAGGGATTTTACTTTTCTTATACTTAAGTGTTTACCTTCTAAATAATTTCTTCGGCCGCCATCTTGTTACCAACTGTAAAGAAAATTACCAAGGTTCGAGTTAGCGAACCGGGAAGTGCAGAACTGGTTATTTAAGAAAATACAACTGAATTACCATCACAACTATTTTAATTCATTTTCATATTAAAATATGGTTTTATAAAAGAAAACATGAAAATATAGCCCGTAACCTAATTTCAAATGTTATATAGAAAAATGTTCCCCTTCCCTTCTCCTACTTTTTGCGATCTTATAGAAAAACAATAACAACATTTATTATGCATGATTCTCTCTTTAGATTAGAAATAAACACATATTATAAACTTAGAATTAGTTTTGAAAACGGAAACCAGCACTTCAAATTTTATTATATAATTAAACAAAACACCCACACTCGCTCACATTTTAAAATTTTTCCCTTAATTTCCCATTTTATTTAATTTATGAAAAAGCCAGCATTTTTAATTATTTTTTTAAATGTCTACTTTCCTGTTGATGAGTAGAAGTTCGACTCCTGGGGTGTCTCCTCATGGCGTACACTGTTTGCTGTTTTATAGTTCCCACTTTCACATTTTACGGCCGAACTGTCAATTTACTGCAATTACGTCAATTATGGATGAATATTGGCCAAAAAACTGTTTGTATTTTGTATATATATAAAAAGATTCACATTTTTTGTTGTATGCGGGCCCGCACGTACGTTCCGGAACTGTTACATGTAACTCGCGCGAGTTGTTATTTCAGACTGGGAACAGGCTACCGGCACTAATTTGTGAAGCGGCCGTGGTTGGATGATCAATTTCCTTTGTTTTAAAGTTTGTATCACTCCGCCAGCAGACTGCTTTCGTTACATAACTGAATTCCACAACAAGGAGCGTCTCTGACGTATATACTGACGTCAGATGGTCTGATGTGGTTATATAACTGTTTACGCTGTTACATAATGTGTTTACCGTTGTGTATGTCCTTGAAACTGCCCTTGGCACAGTTTGTCGGTTGTTTTCACTGGTTTACAAAATATTATTGAATAATATTATATTTAACGTCTCAAGCAGTGCTGCCACCGTCGCGATCGCTCCAAACAGTAAATTTACCTAAGTTTTGTCCCTATCATTGAAAAATGTTATTTGTTTTCAAAAAAAATATACAAATTGCTTTATTACCCCAAAATAGGCCCGTTACAATAGTAGTACAAATAATAAATAAAAATAAGTTAGTTTTTCAAACAAACCAGGTTTAGTAAAAAATTTGAAAGGTAAATCAATCGTTAAAGAAAAAACTCCTTTTGCACCTAAAACCTATCCGGTACCATACTCCAAGAGGGGGTTAAAACAGGAGGAAATAAATAAGATTTTGCGAGAAGGCTTAATAGAAAAATCCACTTCACCATATTCCAACCCTTTAGTAGTGGTTACCAAGAAAGATTTATCGATAAGACTGTGTTTAGACGCAAGACAAGTAAACAGAATAATTGTTCCAGACAGAGAATCACCAGAACCAGTGAGTGAAATTCTTCAATGTTTCAGTGGAACCAAGTACATAACAACGTTGGACTTAACAGCCGGGTACTGGCAGATAGAGCTGGAGGAAGAATCCCGTCAATATGTGGCTTTTTTATACAACGGCAGGAACTACCAATTCCGTAGGTTACCTTTCGGACTGAACGTAAGTGTTGAAATTTTCATTAAATGTTTAGACTAGGTATTAGGGAGGGAGATTTTATAATTCACAACCGTATATGTGGACGATATAGTTATTACATCACCAGACATTGATACACATTGCAAAAGGTTAGATAGAGTGCTAAGTAGGCTGCATGAATATGGTATAACAGTTAAGTTTAAGAAGTCAGAATTTTTGAAAGAACAAGTTAATTTTTTAGGCCATATAATTTCAGCCCAGGGTATCAGTACGGACCCTAAGAAAGTAGAAATAATATGGAATTTTCCAGTACCAAAAAATGTTAAACAGTTGCAGAGTTTCTTAGGTTTGTGAAATTATTATAGGCAGTTTGTAGACAAATATTCCTATTTAACAGTACAATTGAGGCATTTGTTAAATAAAGATAATCGATGGCAGTGGAATGCAAAAGAGCAAACTATATTTGAACTAATAAAATATAAATTTTTAAACACGGTAATATTAGCTCACCCTAATTTTCTAGAACCATTTTATATACACACAGACGCATCGGACATCGCTTTGGGAGTAGAATTGTTCCAGTTAGATGGGAATGGTAACCATAAAGTGATAGCTTTTGCTAGTAGGTCTTTATTAACTAGTGAAAAGAACTACACGACAACGGAAAAGGAAGCGTTATCAATAGTTTTCGCCTGTAGAAAGTTTAGAACATACCTATTAGGAAATAAAGTAATAATAAGATCAGACCATCAAGCCTTAACATTTTTAAAAAACTGTAAACTAATGCATGGTAGATTGGTGCGCTGGATGCTAATATTACAAGAATATGACTTAACCATTGAGTAGTGTAAGGGTAAAGAAAACGTAGTAGCTGACGTCGTGTCCAGAACTGATTTTGACAATAGTACCGAAGTAGACATAGCCAATACTTATAAGATATTTATAATAAAAGAAGTGGGGGGAGTAGATATGAAAAATTTAATAAATGACCTAGCAACAAACCAAGAAAAAGACGCCGAACTAGGCAAGATAATATTAGCTTTAAATCAGATACCCAACATACCTCACAAGTGGGAAAAGCATTTTAGTTTGTATAATAAACATTTATTTCAATGGGCCAATGAACAGGGAGACGATTGGAAAGTGCGCATCCCTAAAATTATAATACCTGAAGTAGTGAGAGATTGCCATTTAAGGTGTGGTCATATAGGCCCCAAGAAATGCAGTGGCATATTGAAAGAGTCATGTAAATTTAATAACATGGAAAGAACGGTGCGTAAAATATTAAAAACATGCGAAATTTGTCAGAAAGCCAAAGTAAATAATCGTAAACAGGAGGGTTTAATGCAACATGTAATACCAGACAGTCCTTTAGCAATAGTTGCTGTCGATTTATATGGCCCCCTACCCAAAGGTCGAGGAGGGGTGACTTATTTATTTGTTGTACTAGATGTTTTTACCAAATTTGTAAAATTGTACCCGGTTAAAAAAGCTACCTCCTCGGTATTAGCTAGGAAAATAGTAAATGAGTATATTACTGAAGTAGGTATACCCAAAATAATATTATCAGATCATGGTTCTCAGTTTACCAGCAACACCTGGCAGGAAACTTTAGGTTGGGAAAACATTTTAGTTAAACATACATCAGTGTATCATCCACAATCAAATCCTAGTGAGCGTGTTATGCGGGAGTTAGGGCGAATGTTTAGAACTTTCTGCCACAAAAAAACATTCATTGTGGGCTACGTTTGTGTGCAAGATAGAGGGATATATTAACAGTAGTTTACATGAATCCACTAGCTACAGCCCATATGAGTTGATGTTTCAGAGAAGGCCGTCACGCATATTGCAGGAACTGATAAAATTTCCAAACCGGATGGATACACCACATGGTAGGAAGTTGGTAATTGCAAAGGAGCAGCTGCTAAGTAAAGCTGAGCAGCGTAAACGAAGACATGACCGGAATTTAAAACCCATACAATACGAGGTAGGACATTTAGTATTGATAAAAAATCACGATCAATCATCAGCCTTAGACAAAGAAATTAAGAAATTCTTCTTATTGTACGACGGTCCATTTGAGGTTAGCGAAGTGAAAATGGAGAATGCTTACGTTTTAGTAGATTTGCAAACGCGAGAAATAAAAGGAACATATAATGTGACCCAATTAAAAAAGTATTATCTAGCTGAGTGATGTTAGACATTTTTTTTTATTATTAAAATTAAAATACATAAACACTCAGGGTATATTTAAAGGAAAAGGTATCCTCCCCCATTTTCGGGCGGTCACGACCTTACCAATCCTGGCCATGGGTTTTGGCATTTGGGGGCGGACCATGGTTGGCGGAACTTCCTTCGGGTGGTGAAACGACGATGGTCCGGCTCCACAAAATTGGTCTAAATTAGAAATTTCACTGTATTATTGAACGGGAAGGGGGACCCCTAAGGTACGTGGTAACAGTGTTTTTCACTCAAGGTGCATAAAAAAGGTGCACAACATCACGTACCAACATTGCCTAAGAGTGTATGTAAATAATTTTATTGAGGCAGTGTGTTCAAATAAAATTTTCTAATGTCGTCTGTGAAAATGATGAATAGAAGTTCATAATAAAATGTAACGGGATGAGAGGTTTATGGAATTTGAGACTAGACCTAAAATTGAAATGTTTGTAATTTTATTCAGATGCAAAGTAAATGTTTATTTTAATGGAGTGAGAGAGTGAATCCTTTTTATCAAATGGTCAATTATTTTATTAAATGTATTTAAAGATTCAATCATTAGTTGATGATGGTCTATGTAAGTAGGTATAGACTAATTCAGATGAGTAAGTAAATATTCTATTGTAACTCACTATTGTATGTTAATGAAGGTCACAAGTAGGAAAGATAAAGCAAATGAGTGGTGCCCGAGCACGTAATCAAATGATATGACATGTTACAACAAAAATAATATAGTTCGTTATGTTAAAATGTGCTATTTGTGGTCATCATAATGCATGGATTTTAACGTTTAACAAGTATATCAGTGAATGATATGTGCTACAAATTTTATGCTTTGAAAATGGGACAAGTGTCTCGAAACATGTCCCAATAGGAAAGGACATCATATACGAGAAGTCAAAGACGGTTAGTACAATATATTTTTCATATAGTTAACTGACACGTGGCTTGGTACTAAAACAGGTTTATTCCTACTAAATACAGTTTTAAAGGCGAGGCGAATTACGCACTGCATTCCAAGTGACGTCTTTACAGGCTTGGCTGTTATGTAACTGGTGACTTCATTGGTCAAAGTTCGTTTGGCTAAATATAATCGTTTTTGCGTCTACAATGTTGACCTTGATACAATTTCCTGCACATGCCTGCGTTGTTACAAAACTCTACCATTATTATTTATACTTTTGAATTAACAATAAAATTTATATTTGTTTCCCCCCCTCCAAACCACTATGTGGACTGAAATGTCCCGTTGCATACATTACACATTCAATTGTCTGCTGTATGTGAGCATAAGCATGAACACACAGACATGTGCATTTGTGTTGTTTTGTGTGTGTTTAAACTTTCATTCATACTGTCTATAATATTTCAAAATTTTCAAGTAGCAACTGGTGCTAGAAGTGTGTCTGTGTGTGTGTATATATATGTATATTACAATGATACCAAGTATAACTGTAATAAGAATAGTAAATTTGAGTAGGTAAAATTTCATGTTTATTGTTTAAAAAGCATTATAAATAATAAAACATTGTTAATAATCTCCGATCAAGATATCACTCATTATTAGGTGTTTATGTCTTAAGGTATTACACACATTTAAAACACTCTTACATCTAGACATGTTAATAATCTTAATCTAGACATTTATTCAAATTGATTTAATAAAAGAAATAAAATTTAAATGTAATTAAGTTTTATTTTAATTGAATTCATTTAAAATGAGATCTGCCCTCAGCTTGCTCAGTCTTTACCAATGTTTTTTAAAAATAAATTTAAAATTATATTAATTATTCTTAGACTGGCATTTGTTTTGTATTCAAAATTTAAATTATTCTTTTCTACAAAATGCAAATATCAAATCATTTCAATTAGTTTTCTTTGATAAAAAAAAATACTATCTCAAAATTAAACTCTTTTTTTTCTTTGATATTTATCTATATGCGATCGCTCATTCTTATGACTAAAACATTTACATAAGACTCTATTACATTATATATATTAATTATAAACTTTTTTGTTTATTTAATTATTGTCTCTTTATATAGTCTTTATGAGCTCTTTAAAAAAAAATCATTTATAAATGCATTATGCATGTCACCTCGAGTTTTGATGACCTTACGACTTATTGACGTGGTCCAGCATTGTCCAGAGTTGGGTTGCCATTACTCCTGGCTTGCCTGTCATCGAGACCTGCAGATCACATGATAGCCCCCACTCCCGAACCTTTTCATATATTTGCAATTTTCTGCAAATGGCAATGTTTTGTTAGGAATCGAGATAGCACAAATCATAGATAATTTGATTAAGCACTCGCTGTATTAATTTGAGCGGCTTAGTGTAATTTGCGTATTTTTGGCACACTTTATTTCGCACTGACTTCGCGTAGTGTGTCCTACTAACGTCATTTCCTTACTGTGGATAACTATAAAATGTACACACACTTTGGAGCCTTTTGTTTGTTTATACACTAATTAGTTTTCACACAGTGAAATAAAATAATTATTTTAGTAATTAATTGGGGAGGGTTGCTGGGATTCCTGTCTGTACATGCATTACTAACACACACAAGATACACGCGTAACACATACAATTGAGCAGGTGTTCCTTGCCTGTTGGAACAGGTTAATTTCTCCCCTAGTGTAACAATGAAACATTTTGCAATCCCAGACATGTCCATTTACCCCAAACTTATAATAATTTTACAAATTTTACATTTATTTAAATCAATGCACAATACAGTATATGGCTCATTATAATATATATATTATAATGAGAAAAGGTGTAATAGGTGTAATGTTTAAAATAACAATAACACGTCTTTAAATCATATCGACTTTGTAAAAATCATTCCAAATTTATTAAATAAAACTTCCAAAAATTACGAATTAAAATTTTGTCATTATTCGCATAATATTATTCCTTTGTGTGTGCTCATCATACACACAATTATTGGTACTATACAAATAACATTATACAAACATTCATAAATATAATACACAAGACATAAATTTACACGTATAAATAAAAAATTTTATAATATATAATGTTCTCTCGACTTGCTCAGATTGTCTATTTCTTTTTAAATTCCATATATTTTTTTTTTATTATATTATTACATATGAATATTGTGTTCTTGAAATATTAATTAATTTTGTAAATGTTAAATATCATTTTAAATTACTACAAATTAACCAATTAAATATTACAATTCTTATTTACACTATTAAAGTTATCATTGTTTCTTCTCTTTTTAATGTTTTTTTTTATGAATCGTTGGTTGACGAGTAAAATGGTTTTATGTCACCTTATTTCTGTGCAGTGATGCTCAGTGATTCCTCGTCATGATCATGAGTCCTGTGTCCTGTGTCGATCCTCCGTTGTCGTCTGATCCTCCTGGAGTCCATTGTCCGGTCCTACTGATCCACTCAGCCTTCAGATGACTTGTACGGTACTGGGATATCGGCCTTGGATGCTCCTCCATAGGGCATAGCCTTTGGTTGCCGCTGTTTTACAACAAAAAAGAGATCGAGCCGGTGGTGCTCGCGTGTTTATACTGTCGGGCACAAAAATTATGTTTCAACCATTCTGTGCACAATTTATATTGTTGTAGTTTGTCGAGCGTCCCTTTACAGTTTTGATTATATTTCATACTTATTTTAATTTTAATCGCAACATGCGAAGTCTTGTTTATTACTCAATGTTCATATGATCGGTAATTTTTTATGTGTAATTGTATGTTAACAGTTTTTCTATAATTTAATTGTTCTTGGTTCTATTCACTTTTATTTACACTGCATTAATATGTATTATTTGTTTTGCACTAGATTTTGCACATTTTCATGTCTTTATGTTATTAATTACGTCTTTATATTATTAATGTTTGTTAATTTTGAACAAGCGCTATTTCCACACCCGATGTTTGGGTTTTGGGGGGTTTGGGTTTGGGGGGGGAGTTCTGTTGCAGTTATTCGGCACTGCTGCCAAATACAACAGATGTCTATACTAATTTAAATGTAGTAAAATTTCAAATATTCGCACGACCGAAAATTACTTGTTGATCGGTTAAAGTTTCTTTGACGTCATGCCACGTTTCGTGTACTATCGGAGCCGTTGGCTCGTCAAGATCATGTTAGTAGAACAGTAGACCGCCCTGTGAGCAGAGCCACCCGTTCAGCTCCTTTTAAATTGGAAGCCTCGAATACCAAGTTCAAAGCTTGGTTCAATGAACAGGAGTAAGAGAATAAGAATATTGCATTTGGTGTAGCATTTGTTCACACGATCTCCCTGAATGGACACAGCAGCAGTCCATAGCATGCGTTGAGGGATACGCGCCCGTCGTGACCAGCAACAGCAGGCTATGAGCAAACCACTCCGGATTACCAAGTAACAGTTAATCTTTAACTACATTCAGCGGAACTTACAGTACAAATTACTAATCAAAGAAAAACAGACTAGATTTCCCACCTTATGTGATATGAACTAAATTTCTTTACAAGTATCTCGTGATGCATAACAGTGTTTAAAAATTTTATGAACAATTCATAGCGCTTGTATGTTGTACTTTACATTTTGTAAACTAGTGTTGATTTATGGCATCATTGAGTTCTCAGTAATCGAGTAATACAGCTTTAATTAATGCAATTATTAAATTTTAGTAAACAATTTGTTCACCATTTAATCATTTCTGTATTTAAATTATTCAAAGTTAAATTGACTCAGTAGTTGACCTTTTTGCAACTCACTCACGATTACTTAAAATTTTGAGGCTTATTTTATTGTAAAGTAAACGGGTCGAAGTCGACTCTGCTCACTAACTGGTTGTACTGATTTATTTTTTTACACACCTCCCCCTTTTTGGGTATTTGTGTTAGACATTAAGGCTGTTTTAGACGTATTTTGTAATATGTAAATTGACATAAGTAGTAGTAAGTATTTTGAATATTTTTGGTGTATTTTGTGTTACGTTTTATGGGGCTCAGCAGTGTAACGTGGCACAAAAGAATCAACGATGTTTATCGTATTCAACAGGAAGGGCAGTGAAAGTTCAAGGTCGTCCACCTAGATCGCCTGGCTAAGTATTACTTCAGAGATGGTTTGCCAGTTCGGGACAAACAGGCTTAAGGGTGGGGCAGTGTTACGACATCACAGAACAATCAACGTGTTTCTCGAACATTCGAGAGGGATCTGGAATGTAATGCGGTGGCATACGTGACTCTTTACGCATTTGCTAGACTGTGTCAGAAGCCAAGCGAACTGTGTCAAGGCCGCAATTAATTATGCTATACACACTGACGCTAATATGTAGTATGGAATAATCTAGTAATTTGGGGCGGTATAAATACCAGTACTCAATGACATTCAAGTCAGTATAGTTGCGATATATTTTACAGTGTGGTTCGAGTTATTATCCGGCGATATTACTGTGTGCGTTCAAGTGGTTATTAGTGAAGTGTTGCGTTTTATAATCGGGTGGTATAATTGTAATACAATTGTGTTTAATATTAGTTGACATTTTATTACTTGTGAACAATTTTTATTTGATTTGTTGTAAAAGACTGTGTTGTTAATTACGAACTGTTTAACCGTGAAAATTAAAGCTGGTGATTAGTGACTTAATTGGTGTCTTGTATTTTGTTTCCACTGTACCTATGACGATCATGTAGATCGTCATAACAATACTTTTTCATTACATTAATGTTCATACTATAATTTTTTACTTTATCATTTTGTAAACAAAGTTTTTTTTTTTTAACCATTGAGAATACAATCAAACCAAAAAAGTAAAACACAACATTTTCATTATTTTAATAATGTATATAATTTTATTTGTTTTTACATAATCCATTGCCCCTTCTTCTGCTTTTATATTGATACCAAATTCTGCAGTAGAATTCTTTGTCGATACCAATATGTTATAAAACATTTTTTGTAGTGTAAAAAGAGTTTGTGTGAACTCAGTTATATCTGTAGCTACTGAATAATTAAAAGCAACATTTTCTGTGTAGTTAATTTCTAACGGTTTATCAGAAAATACGTGCCATGTAAGTAAGAATATTACTGATTAAATTTATATTATTGTACTCAGCGTGGAGGTAAAAAAAGATACAATTATTTACAAATTTAAAAACTAGATGGTAACATTCATAACATTATCTTCTAACGCTTGATAATTATTCCACAGTACACAATCTAAAAGCCCATGACTTACATTTAAAAGAAAATATGTGTATTGTTTAGACATTTAATTTTATATTAAAGTAGAAGGGTTTGGTAACAAATAGTAATAATAGGTCGATGTACCATACCAAATGTTACAAATGTTTATGTATGAATTCATATTGGATTTTGTTGTCTGTAACATGTCCGAGTACCAAAATTACATGTATATACTCTTTTACGATAATAAAACAATGTTTGTATTGTTTAAATTAGCAGCCATCCTTACTATTTCTTTTATGAATTTGCTAACTGCTATAATTTTTTTATTGTTCGACTAAGCTTTTCGTCATTACTGACATCTTCAGGTCTTAAACAACGTTGTTTAAGACCTGAAGATGTCAGTAATGACGAAAAGCTTAGTCGAACAATAAAAAATTATAGCAGTTAGCAAATTCATAAAAGAAATAATAAAACAATGTTTTAGAAAAATGTGTAAATATGTGTGTTTATGTATATTGTATTGCTGTAAAAATGGACAACAGTACATAAAAATAAAATAGTTATTTAGGAAAACTCAGGGATAAATTTAGTAATATTTTTGGATAAACAGTAAAATTGTAAACAAAAAACTAGTTAGAGGTAATCTAAGGTATTGGAATTGTATGATACAGCACAGAGTGAAGAAAATATATGTTGAACTATTAATGACAATTATAAGAGATTATAATAAGATTAGTTAAACATTAAAATAAAACCAAATGTTAATAATATTATAATATATAATAGAGACAAATTAAGATGAGTAATGTAAAAAGTCAGAGAAATGTAATAATAGTAATTTGTAACATTATATAGTTGTTTAAGAGGAGTATTTTGAAAGTATGTGACAAATTTAATGATGTATCACCAAGGCCAAGGTGAATGGTTATAAATTGATTGTTTTAAATGTAAGAAAAAATTGATTTAGTCTATTTTTAAGTATTAATAGAATACACATCTTGGTGAGAGTTTATGTAACATATTGAAAATTTATTAAGAAGAATTAAATTTCTATAAATAATAAAAGAAGAAAGTCTAATTGTATCAGCCTGAGGAGAAATGTAACAAGTCAAAAGTGCCATTTTTTTTGTATTTTGTGAAAACTTCTGTAAGGGAAGGCAAATTGTACTGTGAAGAAAGGGACCATGTCATAACAGTGTTTAGGCTATAAATTGCAAGATGGAGCTAGCTGTACTACGGAGGAAGGGATCAAGTCACTGACATGATCCCTTACTCGTCAGTACCATAATTTTGGTTTGGAAAGTTTGCAATGCCTAACATGGCTAACCTGTACATTGTTATACCTCATGCACTTGAAACCCACATTCACGCACGCGGAGTGGTTATTTGAGGTTAAAAAATTTATCTGTTGTAAAGTTTTTACTTGAAGTGTAAGTTCTGTTTTTTATTTGTGATTATATTGTGCTGAACTATGGGAAAGTTTAAAACATCAAAGAGAACAGAAATTAAAATAGCTATTTTGAAAGTGACTGAATACAAAAGTGCATATACTGGGAAGGTTGTTAGTGCAAAAAAGACTGGACCTGATTGTAAATGCTGCTTAAAATGTGTGTCTAGTATTAATGAAGAGTCTCGAAGCAAAATTTTAAGTGAGTTATTGCATATTGAAAACAAAGATGCTCAAGATATTCACCTACAGTGGTTAATTGAGGTTAGTACAATAAAACAAAAGCGTCCTAGAATAGATAAAGGGAAACACAGCTAGCCAAAAACTGCTACTTTCAATTATTTTGTACTTTATGAAAGTGAAAGAAAAAAAAGTTTGTCAAAAGGCTTTCATTAGCTTGCATGGTATCTCTAAGAAACGAGTTTATAGGTTAGCAAAGCTTCTCCAGCTTGGCAAAACCCCACAAGATAAAAGAGGCAGTAATCCTAACCCTGCTAAAATTTCTGAGCACATTACAATTAATAAATGAGCATATAAGTAGTTTTCCTGTCAAGAAATCCCATTACAGCAACCGAGAAACAGAATATATTGACGCTCGTTTAAATATTAAAATTATATATGATCTTTTCATAAAGAAATATCCAGATAGTGATATTAAATATGACTTTTTTCGAAAATACTTTTCAGAAAACTGTAAACTTAGGTTTGGTAGACCTCAAGTGGATGTTTGCTCGAAGTGTGAAGAGCTTGGAGCAAAAATTAAGAATACATTTTTGTGTGACAGCGTTAAACATGCAGCAGAGGCTGCCCACAAAAGAAGAGCTGATACATTTTATAAATCAATGCAAGAAGCTAAAGAGAGATGTTCACACAATGAAAGTGTTGGAGCAATTGCATTTGACTTCATGCAAATCTCCCTCTGCCCTCAATCCCTGTACAAGAAATTTTTTACATGTGCCAGTTATGGATTATACATGACCTAAAAACTGATACTTGTGTAATATATCTTTACCATGAGGGTCAGGCTAGAAAGGGTGCAAATGAAGTTGCCTCTTTTTTGTCTCATTATATTAAAAACTTTATGCCTAGAAATGTGACAGAGTTAAATTTGTTTTCTGACTCTTGTCCTGGACAGAATAGAAACCATACTGTCCTGAGACTGTGTTCTGGATTAGTAAGTACTGGGAGCCTACACAAAATAGTGTACAAATTTCCTGAAAGGGGGCACTCTTTCCTGGCATGTGACCGAGACTTCGGTGTATTTAAAAAGAAAATAGCAAGATCTGATCGGATACACACTCCAAGGGACTACTTGGAAATAATTTGCAACGCTAAATCAAATATGTTTGTGTGTATGGTGGACAGTAGTTAGATTTTTGATTTTGATAAATGGTGGCTGAAATACTTCAAGAAAACTGTTTTTTCTGTAGAGACAAATACAGCAGAAACGCCTAGAAATAAAAAGCAGTCTTTTATGCCTATTCGTTTCAAAGAATTTAGTTTTAGTTCTGATGATCCTGGAGTTGTTGCTCGACCATATATTAATATTTCTTTTATGAATTTGCTAACTGCTATAATTTTTTATTGTTCGACTAAGCTTTTCGTCATTACTGACATCTTCAGGTCTTAAACAACCTTAAGTTGTTTAAGATCTGAAGATGTCAGTAATGACAACTTAAGGTTGTTTAAGACCTGAAGATGTCAGTAACGACGAAAAGCTTAGTCGAACAATAAAAAATTATAGCAGTTAGCAAATTCATAAAAGAAATAGTAAGGATGGCTGCTAATTTAAACAATACGAAACATATATTAATAGCTGTGTAGTTCATACATTCCGACTTGGGAAACCTAATCTGTCTGTCATTTCTTTGGAACCAACACGAGCATATCCCGACAATGGTGTGCCAATTAATAACAAAAAATAGAAGACATTAAAAAGTTGCAAAAATACGTGGAATGCAACGTAGAATCTGTGAACGTTTATCAAGAAATAGCTGCATGGAGTGGTACTGATGCAGAAAATGAAGAAAATTAGTATCAAACAGTGTGTTATGGTTTTATATATTTCTGAATCATTGTTATTATTAACTTTTCAAAAACACTGTGCTATTTTTCTGATATGACCTGATGTAAAGACTCAAATTAGTAGTCATTGTTTTAGATTGTGATAAAGGTTGAATTTTGTGTATTTAAAGTTTACAATCATTGACATTTTTTACTTTACTTAAAAACACAACTCTTTCGGACGCAAGGAATAAATTTTAGTTTTAGTTAATGTTTTAGCATTATCTACAATAACGTTTTTTTTACATTCAGATAAATGTTGTACTGTGTTTTTACTTGTTCCTGAATTTATTGATATTTTTTACTAACCTGATGAAAAAGGCTCTAGTTTAGTTTGATTAGTCTTTAGTTTTAACTTAAATCCTATCATAAGATTGTCATTTTTCCAAATTTTTACAATATGGAATTTGTAATAAATGTAGCCAATTTTTGCTACACAAATATTTATTTCGATGGATAAATGATTGTACTAAACAAATATAATATTTGTAAGTATTAAGTAAAGTCTATTGCATTTATGATTTCGGTAACCAGTTTTCTTTAAACTCGATTCTGACACTGAGGAGGAAGGAAACATGTCAACAAAAATTAAAACCAAATTCTGGTCACATAAAAGACATTTAGTTCAAAATACATTAAAAAACAATTTAGTGCTATCATAGTGAATTCACACACAAAAATTGGACAGGATAATATAAAATGTGTGAGTTTAATTTAATTTTTTCTTCCTCCTGAAAAGTTGCAAAAAATGACTTGTTCCCTTTCTCCTCAGCCTGATTCAATTTCATATTTAATCTTATACACATCAGAGAGAGAGAGAGAGAGCTATGTCCCAATTATAAATTAATAAGCAGAATTGAGAACTGTAAAAGTACTTTAAAAGGAAAGGAATTAATCTTGTAAAGAATCTTGGGACAATAGGCCAAAGAAATCTAACCTATTCTGAATTTGTAACGGAGTTTGTAAAATATTATAATTAAAAGAAGTTTAATGAGGAATGCTATTAAAGGTTTAGTGTAAATTATTCACAGTACCATCTTCAAAAGGTAATCTACTACTGGTCGGTGTTGTAATCCCAAATTGGAATAAAAACAAACTTGCGTGAAGCCTAGTCATCCAATTCACACACACAAAGTGAAATAATTAACAATTAAGATACGTAACACACGAACTTCTACTAAAACATAAATAATAATACCAAGAATTAATTAACACTTAAATACACAAAGAAGAGGATAATATAATATATTTTACTAGCAAACAGTGGAACAAATTGTATGAACAAGGCTAATACTGTTCGGAGCGACCTCTATGCTGCTGACAAATTGTAAGTGAACTACAACAGTACGAGAATTGAAGCCGGCGCAGTTTGGAAGAGTGGGGATTCAAACGATTAGCATTCATACGGTATATTATCTCAATATTATTTATTAAAATTTTGTTAACTATAGTTATTTGGAACTGACTAAAGAAAATAATTAATTAATTACAATATTGAATAACCTAAATAGAAATATTAGTTGTCTACCCTGAGATAGAGTCGTCATGATCACATATTTAATACAAATAACACATTAAACATTATACACATACTAAAATAATTAGACAACGCGTAATTATCACTCAAACAGAGGGGCAATTACCAAACAGACAGATAATTACAGCACAATATATGTGTACTATGTATGTTCATATGTATGCATTTATATATTATGTATATAATATACATATCTATATTTCGTTTATGTATGTATATAACAAACTGCGTTTACATTTGAAGATTTGTGATCATTTGGAAGGAAATATAGGAATAATGGAGTGAAAGTGAAAACCAGGAAGAGGGAGAGTACCAGAATGGACCCAGAAAATAAGCGTGAGGAAAAGAGATTACAAAAGGAAGTAACGCAATGATTTTAGAAGTGACATAAGTTCAACACAAGTGAAAAAAGATTTGAAACTTTTATAAACCAGTTATGTTTCTCATTGCTGACTTTTGTGTATATTTGAACAAATAGAAAAACATTTATATTTTGAAAATGTTAATATAAAAGGATTTCAATATTCTATTAATTGTATTTTCTGAACACCTACATTTTATATGAATTCAAAATGCATGCGTGTGGGTGTGTGTAGTGCGTGTGCATGCGTTTTTATTCACGTGCGCATAATTTTGTACAGTACATACATATATTACATTATACAATGAAAATATGAGCGTATTTTTTTTTATTTTACATTGTTGAACATTTAAAAACGATATATTTTTAACAAGTACGTACGGTTTATAAAGAAATTAAATTACGAAGATATTTAACAAAACCTAATAAGAGTCTAACAAGTATACTTTACCCTGTTAAAAAAATATAAGTAAGAAAACGAATATAATCATGAAAAAATGTACTACGTTTAGTTTTCTCAATTAAGTAGTTCAGATTTTAGCCGCTAGGTGGTATAGGTATTCACTTTCTGTCATACATATAAAAAGCGGGCGTATTTATAAATTTTAATAATTATAAAATTATTCTCTCTCTCTCTCTCTCTCTCTCTCTCTCTCTCTCTCTCTCTCTCTCTCTCTCTCTCTCTCTCTCTCTGATCATCTCCGAGACCTCATTTATCCACCTTAGTTTGTTAGTTTGGGTCAGCTTCTTTCCTTCAGCCACCGGACCGATATAAGACAAAAGGCTTCATCCATCACCAGGAAAGATTTCTCCATCACGCTCCTGGTTCTTCCAGTAATCTCCAGATCATTAAGAAACCCCTATACTGACTTTCAGGCAGGAAGCAAAATTTAGAAAATTATATTCTCAATTACTTTAAATAAAAACTAACAAGTAGTCAAATATGATACATTTCCAAGCTTGTAAGTACAATACAGGATATATTTATCATCTTTAATAACTCTCCTGGACGTAAACACATTTTTCTTTTAAATATACAAACATTTAATGTATTAGAGTTTAATAGCTTTAAAGCTTTAAAAGATCGGATATACTTTTCCTTTCAAACTCTTCACTACTGTACAACAATAATTTCGTTTTTTAAACGCACACTGTCAAAGAATTTGCCAAATGTTTCCAAAAGGCTTTAAAAAGGATAATCTTCAAACCGTGTATACAAGTGATTGTCAATGTTATCAAAACGGTCACAATAAATTAGTTCACATTCCTTCTCTGTGATGGCTCCCCTCCTACAGATAGAGTTTGCTGAAAAACGCCTTCAAAGTCATCACGGAGAGATACTATACTTTGTCTAGTTTCTGCAATTTTCTTTCGGCAGTACAAAATGTCACTGGCTTGAGTCTGTCATCCTATATATGACAATATTTTATCGAAAGTATTTTGTCTCTAACACTGACAAAAATTCACTAATGGGAGCTAAAATATCAGACTCGATCTCTTCAAGGTGATCTAACGTGGCATTGAATATGTCACACAATTGACGGCTGTTCCTGTACATGGTATTTACAAGTCTAGAGGAATAATTCCACCTCAGTGGGCACAGATCGGGTCATAGCTGCACAAACTCATACAAAAATTAAGTCCGTTTCAGAGATCTCGAAAAATGGCTGCAATACCACTAAGTATGTTACAAAATATTTTGCACTCGGGTATTTGCCTAACACTTTGAGACACAACAAGGTTTAAAACATGAGCA
This sequence comes from Magicicada septendecula, assembly GCA_034769895.1. NCBI lineage: Eukaryota > Metazoa > Arthropoda > Insecta > Hemiptera > Cicadidae > Magicicada > Magicicada septendecula. The sequence continues at coordinate 28,085,467 of CM068367.1, read as the reverse complement.
TATCAATGGACAAAGAGAGCTTGCAGATTAGTTCTTTTAATTATGGTCTCTACTCCAATTAAAATATCCCCATAGTTGCCGCCCCATCGTAGACTTGAACAACTAGTTTTTCACTGCATTCAAATTCAGTCAGGAAACTGACGAGTGAGCGTTGCAATAGCCTGGGCATGTCAATCACAACTTATGTCATTGGACCCTAAAAATCTCTCTTTTACTTCTCAATTATACGAATAATGCAAAACTATAGAGCACTATGGTTTATTTGAAATATCTCTGGTTTCATCAACTAGATTTAACCAGAGCGGATATCTTCGATTTAAGTTGGTTATCTAATGCAGTTTCTATTCTACTCTGACCGGAAGCAGCAATACACAATGATGAAGGAAGATGATTCACAGTAATTTTATGGCCAGCAATAAATTCAACTAGATTTCCTAAATGTTTGAATCCAGTCTTGGTCCAGCTAGTGTTCCTGTCCTTTCCAAGCAACAAACAATATCAGCAAAATAGTGCATTTAGTTCACCACTACCAGCCAACCACTCACATTTGCTGTACATACTATACTGGAAATGCTCAGTAAACTTTCCAGATAGCTGGGTTAAGTTTAAAAGAATCGGGGCCACCTTACCAATTTTTATCATTTCAGTTTTTTCGTTGAATGACCGGGAAGTAAAAGGTTTTGCTAAAATATTTTTTATTATACAAACCGACACTGTAGAAAATATATTAAACCAACATTGAAACTATTCTAAAATATATAACTATAATTTCAAATATAATGTGTATCGTTTAAATACAATGTAAATAAAATGTAAGACACTATTTAAAAAGGTATAATTAAACTTCAAATGTTAAAAATGGAAACGCATATGGTTTAAATGCGGTAGGTACTTGTACGGTAGCGCGGTAATTTCGCTTTCTAGGTTGGCTAATCTGCTTACTGCCTTGCTTCAATTTTTGCGTGTTAGAACTTTGTACAGTGTGTATCAAGCGCTTTCGGCGGTCGGTTCGCCGACCCTTTTCGCTGTCATTTATTGTCGACATTTAATGTAGGCTTTAGGCCGCACATTCTTACTTATGGCCGACTAGGCTCGCTTCAATGTAATTCAAAATTTATAATACTTTGGCAACACGCATTATTAGCCGACCTGATTTCAATAAACAAAACACTTGTAATGTAACTTAAGAAAGGCATTAAAATCAATTCAATACAGTCCACATCTTATCATTTTCATCCCGCTGAATCTATTCATGCATTACATACTATTCTTAACAAACATGGTTGACCAGCCGACAGGATTATTCACTTCAAGAAACATTTTTTAGCCCACTTGGGCCTAACACCCAACATTTTTTGGTCACTCCGGACCTGGATTTTCCATCCAATATTTTCTACCACTATTTCTGGCCATCACGGGCGAATTAGCACGTCAGCTAATACGACCGTGGCGTGATTTGCATCGGCATTTCGCTCGTCATCTTGCAGCCTTCTGACAACATAATAGCAAGTGCCTGCCAGCTACAGTGCTTTACACAAGGTGGTCATCTCTGCCAGCTGTTTGCCATCTTCACCAAGGAGCCGACGCTGCAGGACATCGCCAACAAGGTATCATCAACAACAGTGAAACAAGGTGCGTAAAATGTCTGAAGAAGGCCTCAAGGTGCTGACCAGAAAGAGAGGCGGCTTAAAGTCCGCAATAGTGCGGATACAATCTGCTGTAAATTCATTTGATATAACTTTAAGTACAAAACATTTTCTAACTGTAAGACTGGACAGTCTCAAAAGCTTGGCCTCGAAGTACGACGAGGTACAGTCTGAAATAGAGCTCATTAGTAAGGACACGAGCGTTGCTCAAGCAGACCGAGTTGAGGTCGAAGAAATGATATATTCAACTGAAGCAAACATTTTGCAATTACTTGACACATTTAATACTCAGGCTGTACCTCCCGTATTATCGACGCCCATGCAATTAAAACCGATAAGTTTGCCCTGCTTCTCAGGCAACATATTGGAATGGCAACATTTTTATTCAATTTTTACCGATTTAGTGCATTCAAGGTCTGATTTAACACCAGTGCAAAAATTACATTATTTACATTCCTCTGTGAAGTGTGAACCGTTAGATTTAATCAAGTCATTACCTATCTGTAAAGAAAATTATACAACAGCGTTGAATTTGCTGTCCGAAAGGTATAACAACCCATTCATATTAGCTAAATACTATGTGCAAAACCTACTTCAGGTCAAGTCCACAATAAAGGACTCGGTCCAAAGTTTGGCGGAGTTCACTAACACAATAACGTCTTCCGTTAATTCACTGGCAGCAATGAAGCTGTCAGTGAATTCATTTGAATTTATCACTATACAGTTACTATCCACCAAACTTGACCCTATTACTTTCAAACTTTGGAAGGAGTCAATAGACCCTGACAATTTGTCTAGCTTTCAAGACTTCACGCATTTTTTAAACTTACGCAGACAGCTGTTAGAAAATACAATGCCTATTGAACCCGGACAGCAATTCAACAAACTTAATGTAAGACCTAACAATAAATATGAGAAGTGTAGCTCAAGAAATACTGCTGGCAGCACTACATTTAAGAGCTATCACACAGCGGCAAATCATTATTCATGCGTGTGTTGTAAATCCAACCACCCGCTTTACATATGTAATAATTTTCGTATATTAAGCACAGCTGAGCGGGGGCAATTTGTTGCAAATCATAAATGTTGTAGCAACTGCCTTAGATCAGGTCATCTGATAGCTAACTGTAAGAGTAAACAGGTGTGTAAAATCTCTTCAAAACGACACCACACATTGTTGCACGCAAATTACGTGCCGAAATCAACAGCTGCCAGCAGCAATTATTGCTCGCTTAAATTACAGTGCAAGAATAATGTTCTTTTATCCACAGCGGTTGTATCTGTCGTTGACCAGGCTGGAAACAGGCATATGGCTAGGGTGCTCCTGGACGCCGGTTCACAGATAAATTTCTGTACAAAATCATTTTCAAAAAGGTTACAGCTCAAATTAGCCAAATCTAATATTCCAATCACAGGAATAAACAACACAGCGTGTTGCGCAACTGATATTGCTTCTATACGTATTATTTCTCGCTATCAGAGATATAGTTTCGAGGCGAAATGTGCCGTCTTATCTACCTTAACTCACAATCTGCCTTCAACCTCGTTTGATATCAACCAGTTCCGCATTCCAAACAAAATTGTCCTGGCTGACCCCGATTTTAATATATCTTCGCAAATCGACATACTATTAGGGGCACAATTTTATCTGGATTTGATATTAGCCAATAAATACACACGCGGCCCCAATTTTCCCATCATTCAGGAAACAAAACTGGGCTACATTTTGGCTGGCAACCTGCCCAAGCACTGCCGCAACGAGGGTCCTGCTGTTTCGTTCCTAGCAAGGAACAACGACAGTCAAATTCTGCAATCTCTCGAGAGATTTTGGGAAGCAGAAACTATCCCTGATAATACCCCTGATAGCGAGTCGGCCTGTGAAGAGCATTTTGTGCGCTCTACTCAGCGCAACCACGAGGGTAGATTTATAGTGTCACTTCCATTTAAGTCTGATAATCCCCACTTGGGGGAATCTTACACGAGTGCCGAATCAAGATTCTTAAGCTTAGAGCGTCGATTTAGGCGAGATGCCAAGCTCGCTCGCGACTACGCGGACTTTATCAAAGAATATATGGATCTTGGGCACATGACACTCATCGCTGATGGCGCTATCAATTTAGTAGCGTCAAATACTTACTATATATACTTATATGTATACTTATATATACTCATATACTTACTTTGGCTTTGTAAGCTTGGTTGGGATGAACCGATTTCCGGTCAGTCACGTTCGGATTGGCATTCTTTGTGTGACAAATTGGTTCTGATTGGCAAAATTGTGGTCCCGCGATCTATTCGTTGCAAGCGTGAGGCAGCTACAGTTCAATTGCATGGTTTTTCGGATGCTTCTGAAAGAGGGTTTGGCTGTTGTATATATGTCAGAGTCATTTATCAAGATTCTACTGCCTCCTGTCACCTCTTGTGTTCCAAATCTCGCGTGGCTCCCCTACGACAGGTGTCATTACCTCGCATCGAACTCTGCGCTTGCTTGTTATTATCGCGGCTCGTATCTAAGGTTATTCCTGCTCTTTATTCGTTTATTGATAATGTACATTTGTATTCTGACTCTATGGTGGCTCTTTACTGGATTCATGCGCAGTCTACGCGTTGGAAAACATACGTCGCTAATCGGGTTGCTGAAATTCAGCGTCGTACGCAAACTTATACTTGGCATCACATTGATTCGCGACACAATCCTGCTGATATTATATCTAGGGGGTGTCTCCCTGACGTTTTGCGCGATTGCTCGCTTTGGTGGCACGGTCCTAGCTGTCTGTCTCAATCGTCAGAGTCTGATCCCTTCCCATCCTTCGTACCGGCCACTCCGTCGTCTTCTGAAGTCACCGCGGAAGAGAAAAATACACATAATCTTTCTCTAATGTCTACCCTGGCTGTCGACCTATCTTTGGACTTTTCCTCGTTGCACCGGCTGACGCGTGTATACGCTTACTGTTTTCGGTTTATCAGAAATATTAGGCACTCAAGTGCGGACAAACTTGCGGGCGATCTGACCCCTGTAGAAATTCACCAGTCTCTCAACTTCTTCATAAAACAGTCTCAGTCGATCCACTTCACAACCGAAATTAATTGTCTTCGTAACGGATCTTCTGTTTCCATTAGGAGTAAGTTGGCATCTCTCGACCCGTTTCTTGACGACTCTGGAGTGATACGCGTGGGCGGACGATTGCAGCATTCCCAATTACCTTACGATTCTAAACATCCTATTTTATTACCCCCATCGGCGCATATTACACGCCTTATCATTGAACGTGAACACATTCGTTTACTTCACGCTGGTGCTCAACTCGTGCATCATTCACTGCGTCAACGTTGGTGGATTGTTAATGCCCGGCTAGTCATCCTTTCCATTATTCGAAGGTGTGTGAGGTGTATCAGGTTTAGTGCCACACAGCAGGTTCAGAGACTTGGCATTTTACCATCCCCTAGAGTCACTCCTTCTAGGCCGTTTCTATTTTGCGCGGTTGATTATGGTGGTCCCTTCATGATTCGTCATGGCGGGCAGAAGTCTAGAACTCTTTCTAAGGCATACGTATCTTTGTTTGTTTGCTTAGCGACTAGGGCTATTCACTTGGAATTGGTTTCCGACCTTACGGCCAACGCTTTTATAGCCGCATTACGTCGTTTCATGGCCCGTAGGGGTATACTCACTCAACTGTACTCCGACAATGGCACAAACTTCAGGAAGGCCCGCACTATCTTACATGATATTTACAACTTTTGGCACAATAAGGATGCCATCTCTTCAATCAAGTCATTCACGTCCTCTCAGGGGATATAATGGTCATTTATTCCGCCCTCCTCACCTCATTTCGGTGGCCTTTGGGAGAGCGGCATAAAGAGTTTGAAATTTCATCTGCGCCGCGTGGTAGGCAAATCTATACTCAACTTCGAAGAGTTCACGACAGTTTTGTCTCAGATAGAGGCATGTCTGAACTCTCGACCTTTATTTGCTATCTCTTCAGATGTTAACGAACGGTGCCACTTACACCTGGCCATTTTTTGATTTGCGCACCCTTAACGGCGATTCCGGACCCAGACCTTTCTCACGTTCCTGTTTCTCGTCTTGGGCGTTGGCAACTTCTTCAGAGGTTTGTCCAAGGCATTTGGAAGGCATGGTCTAGCGATTATTTGCACCAGTTGAGCAGCGTCACAAGTGGAAGTTTGCCAAGGATAATGTTTCCATTGGTGACTTAGTTTTGCTTATTGAGGATAATTTACCTCCATTAGCCTGGAAATTTGGCGTAATTATCGCCACATTTCCCGGCCCAGATAACTTGGTTCGTGTCGTGGACATTCGCACGCCTACGGGTGTTTTGCGGAGACCAATACATAAATTATGTCTGTTGCCAGCGCGAGACGAGATTTGACATTATGATTACTTAGCACAATGCTATTTTTATTTAGCCACTGGCTTATTACTTATTACGACCATTTGGTCAACCTAATTGTGATGAATTATCACAATATTTTCTTATCAATTTTGCGCCATTGCACGCTTCTATAATTATCACAGTTTTGGTGGTATCTTAATATTTGTATTGTATGTTAATTTGTGTGGCATACTATGTCTTACACATTTTCATTTGATGTTATGGGGTATATTTCATGTTTTTGGTGGTCTCATTTTATAAAATGTGGTTACATAATATTCGCATGTCTTGCAGCTGAGCAATCATGCATTCATTTCTTTATACTGTTGCTAATAAATGTGTATTATTCTGTGAATGTCTTTAAATTGTTAAATTGTTTCTGTAATTTCAGTATTGTATTTGTTATTTGACATTGCAATTATTCATCTTGTAATTATCTAAATTATTGTTATTGTATTCGCATAAATTGCGTCTATGTAAAAACTATTGCTTGCGTCTGCCGTATGTAACTGCCACGTCTAGATTTATTTTATATTGTATTTTATATTGTATTCATTTTGCAAGTAAGCATGCACAATTATTTTTACTTAAATTATGACATACATGTCATATTTGGGCTTGCATTCAGTCAGCATCTAGCTTGTTCATACATTATTACATATTGTAAGTTCCTGAAACTTCAGGAACAGCATGACTAGGTCAATACATGCCGCCCTGCTGAATATACGATTGAACATGTAACTGCAACATGTTCAATAACAATTTTGTTCATGTAATGAACTCTCTGTACAGGCCCATGGGCCTCAACTAATTTGACAGTAACCATCTATGATATGCATAGGGTTACCAGCTATCGGTCCATCATGCGATGAGCTTCCGATCATGCATTAAACATTGCATAACTATGTATTTTTTTTTTATGTTTTGTAATGTTATATACTGTGCACATACACTATGTGATGGTAATATTGGTCAAACCAGACTTTATTCATATCTGAAACAGCTGTTCGCCAACCTTGGCTTACAAACGCCTATCTCTAGGCTTATCTTATGCATGCTTATCTCTAAACTAGTAACGGACTGCCGTTATCTAATCTCATAACTCAAGGTTCAACTTAGCCTTGAATGTAACTCTTATTATTAAGAAAACTGTATCCTTTTAAATTAAATTGTAAAATGTATCATAATTTATTAAAAAATGTTAAAAAATCATTTGATTTTGACGGGCAGCTTATGTACGGTAGCGCGATAATTTCGCTTTCTAGGTTGGCTAATCTGCTTACTGCCTTGCTTCAATTTTTGCGTGTTAGAACTTTGTACAGTGTGTATCAAGCGCTTTCGGCGGTCGGTTCGCCGACCCTTTTCGCTGTCATTTATTGTCGACATTTAATGTAGGCTTTAGGCCGCACATTCTTACTTATGGCCGACTAGGCTCGCTTCAATGTAATTCAAAATTTATAATACTTTGGCAACACGCATTATTAGCCGACCTGATTTCAATAAACAAAACACTTGTAATGTAACTTAAGAAAGGCATTAAAATCAATTCAATACAGTCCACATCTTATCATTTTCATCCCGCTGAATCTATTCATGCATTACATACTATTCTTAACAAACATGGTTGACCAGCCGACAGGATTATTCACTTCAAGAAACATTTTTTAGCCCACTTGGGCCTAACACCCAACAGTACTAAATAATGTACACTCACAGCGATACCAATAAACGTAACACCATGCAGTCCAACTCAACCCAAGCTAGCTTCAGTTATACCGACCACTGCAGAGGCGTTTTTCTATCTCGCTCTACGTGCGCGCGCATCTCTTTACACCAGGCTAACCCAAGCTGTGACAAACCTGCTTCACCTACCACTGCAAAGCCAGCGTGTGAAATCAGTCTACTTAAACAATTTTTGAAACAAGTCAAGTAGAAAATTGCAGTGAATTTTTAGTTTAGTTACTTAAAATTAGATTCAATTAAATTATAACATTTACTTTAAATAACTGCAGTTAGTGTGTCGCCAATCATTACTGAAGCAATGCTTCACTTGCTTCCCTTCACCGCACGCCACTGATTATATGTAATATATAGATTTGTGTCAGTAAAACAGAATGAAAACATTAAACATTCAAAGTCTATATTTTGAATATAAAATACTTAATATATAGGCTAATAGTGATAATTCAGAAGATAAGTCAAATTCAGAAGATCAAGTTAATTAGTGTACAAATATCTGAATACCTGTGCAGTTATCTTCATAAGACAAAACTGTGACGACTTGCACAAAAAAATGGTAAACTAGAACACCACTTCAGGTAATATTTAATTATAAATTCAAACACTTTCGCTACAGTCTGTTTTTTAATGTATATAATATATATTTTATAATGACTTTACCTCAAGATGTTTTCTCCTTATTTGGAACATTTTTCGGGAAGCCTTGTGTTCCCATCTTCAGTCTTCCTGATTTTGACCCTTGTGAGGTATTTGTGTGTTGGCTGGTTGTTGCTGTGGTTTCCTATTGGTCTCTGGTGCTTTAAATTTGTATTATTGTGTGTGATTGTGGTGTATATTATTAGTTTTTGGATTTCGTTGTCCATAACGTGTCCGTTATTTACTCAACCTTGTAAGGTAAAACTTTGTTTTTGCTCATAAAAAACTTTGTGTTCCGAGTCATTAATGTAATAGTTGTATTTATATTATTAGTATTTTGTGTATTTTATATGTTGAGTGTTTTGAAAATTGTGTCATGTTTTGTATTGATTTGTATTTGTTCAGGTATTAGTTTGTTTTATGTTTGTATATTTGTAAATTTTCCCAAATGTTCATTATGGTGCCTTTGTGTGGTATGTGTTTTATTAGTGTCATATTGGTTATGTTTGGGAATTCATGTCCAGTGTTTATGGCATGTGTGGCCAAATTAGATTTATATATTTCTGGTTTTTAGGTGTTCAAAATAACATTTTTCAGCTGTTTTTTTGTGTCCTATGTAACATTTATTGCAATCTTGGCATTCAGTTTTGTATATACCATTGGTTGTTGTATTATCTTTGTTGTGTGGGTTATTTAGTTTTTGTAAATTATTTTTATTAGTTTTGTATGCTATTTTAATATCTGTGTATTTAAATAGTTTTGTTAGCTTTGTCATTTTATTATTTATGTATGTGAATGTGGCCCATTTTTTATTGTTGTTATTTATGTGTTGTTCATTTTGATTAATTCTTAATTGTTTAGTTTTTATTTTATATTTGATTTTATTTTCTATTTTGTTTAAAGTATTTTGATTATATCCATTTTCATAAGCAATTTGGTATATTATATTTCTTTCTTTGTGTGTTTCTTGTTTGTTTAGGGGAATTTTGTACATTCTGTTAAATAGTGAATAGAATGCTGCCATTTTATGTTGTGGTGCAGTTATGTTGCAATACAGATAGTTGAAATGACTATTTTCAGCAACTTTTTTTCAGCAGTCAAGGAGAATTGAATTGTAGAAGTTACTTTTTGTGGGGGGGGGGCGCTAACAATAGTGGCTAGGGGCGGCAGGACACCTAAATCCGGGCCTGACGGAGTGAGTACATTTATAAAACCAATCTACATCACTTACCTTCTTTTTCATATCTCCAGGACTTCCCAGCATTTCCTTAAAAGAACGGGATTGAAATGCAGAAGCTTGTCATTTGATAACCCGCAAAAAACGCATTTTTCAGACATGAGAACAAAAAGTTTATTAATCTGTTTCAACTGTTGTCACATGCACTACTGATGATTTTACAATATGAAAAAGAAGGGGAAAGTATTCAGGGGTGTGGGATTCTGAGAAAATTGGAAGTCCATCGGCACACCTGCAGCTGCATTCTACGAAGAATTGTAGCTACGCAGAAAAGCGCGGAGTTCTCAGTATCGAGTTCCTAGAATAATAATCCAATGCAGGGAATTTTCGGCTTCTTCAAAGAAGTGTTAACGTAAATTTTGAATACTTACCTGGAATTCATTAGGCAAACTAAAAGTAACATTTTGAAAGAAATTCATACCTTTGGCCTTCCAGTTAATGAGTGCACAGATTAATGAGGTAGATTTCAAATAAAGTTGAGTTTTTGTGAAAATAAAAAGTTAGATTTTACATTATAAACCCATCAGTTCTGAAATCGCAACAACCATCACTAACTCCTTGACCAAAATGTGACAAATTGCTGGAATTTCCAGCCCTTTAATGCACAATTAAATTTCCTTTGACCTAAATTCAAATTGTCGTCAGTTTTGAAATTGCAACTGTTTACACCATCAGTCGTCCTAGAATAACGTTTAGGGCAGTGTGCTGAACATTTTTATATAAATTCCAACCATTTATGTCTCAGTTAAATTAGATGCATAATTTAACCAAATTTGAACCCGTCAGTTTCGAAATAGCAACGTGATTTGAACGTCAGTTGGTGATATTCTAACTCCTTGACCGAAATGTGAAAAATTGTCGAAATTTCCAGGCGTTTATCGCTCAGTTAAATTTCCTTCAACTGAAATTTAAATTGTCGTCAGTTGAGAATTTGCAACTGCTTACACCGTCAGTCATCCTAGAATAGCGTTTGGGGAAATCCGATAAATTCGGATAGAAATCAGAACAATATTACTAGGGAAACTTGAAGAAAAGGGTAGCATTGCTTTCGAACTGCTGGGCACTTGCTCTGTCTTGTGTTGCTGGCTCAGACATCGGCAATGTTTTACTGCCAATGTTTTACTGCGTACGGCCATTGACCTCGTAGTAGTTGTCACTGTACAAACTGTGGAGGGGGGAACACATTCGTCCACCCAATGTGTTGGTTGCCAGTGTATAAACCGGCAAAACGCTCAGTTAGCAGCTATGTTCATTTTCGGAACTGTCGTACAGCAGATACTATGTACCTATTATTTGTGTTTTGTTCGTTTAGTCATGTGTTTGTCTGTTTGTCTTTATTATTTTTAATTTGATTATGTGTGTTCTGATTTATTCTGTGTAAGTATAATGAGAGTCAGATCCCATTGAACCGAGACCCTTGTCTGTCCCAGCGAATGATAGAAAATGCTCTAAAAAGAACACTTGGTACAAGAAAAAATTCGAATTAATTTTTATGTTAAGTTTTAGGTGTATCACAACCGGCAACAGGTGTTATGTACCACTAACTGCTCACAGTTATATACATCACGCCACTGCTCACATGTTACAGCCTGCCTAAACATACTGACAAACTTCCAGAATGAATTAACCTTATTCTTCTTAGAATGCTGTAAGATACTGTTGTATATCAAATTGCTGATAAAAGAATCGTGTCTGTCTGATGGTCCCTTCCCTCACCACAAGGTAGTGAGTGGGTTCCCTCTTCTGCCAGGTTCGCAGAATTCCATTGCTCTAAATTTATTTGCAGTTTTATAAACCAAGCAAAGGTACTCTTTATCCTTCTTCTACTTACTACAATTTTGTTACCACATCCATGCTATTGTCATTCCCACTGATGGATATTTGCACTTGTTTACATTAATCTTCAAAACTAGATTTTCTCTTTCAGGATTTAGAACGTATTCAGATTTCTGTACAAACATCAAAATCTTAGTTCTCAGAAACTAGCAGGAATGATATTCGTTCGGATAAATTATGGTGTTGTATATATTTGGAACAAAACATGAATTGTGAGGTCTACATCACGAGAATGTGATACAGAAGGCTTATTAACTACATTAAGTACCTGCGCAGTTTGAATAATGTCAGATGGCAGTATACAGCAGACATAGAACTAGGAAATCATAAATTAAGGAAGTATTTTTCTAAGAATACAAGAGAATTATCCAGAAGTGTTTCTCTGAAAATAAGAAAATTTACGCAGTGTCAGTTGGAGAATAAATACTTCTGCTGGCAGAAAAAGCTCGAGCCTTCTAGATGTGGTATCAGGGAAGCGTTATTGAAGATACCACGAATAAAGTAAATATTGAATAATAAACTTCTCACAAAACTGGGCGAAAAGAGGACGCTACCGTAAATAATTGTTGAAAAGATAAGTAATATGGTTGGTTGGTCAGTATTAGGTTGGTTGTGGACAAGATCAAGGAAGAAAGAAAATGTAAGGAAGTAAAGAAATTAACGTGGCATGTTGAGGTATAGGACATATGAGAGTGGCTTTATGCAATAATAATATGTACACAAACGTATTTTAAAAAAATATTCTTTATTAACAATTAATTTATTAACGGATAGTATACATATTTTATTTCACTATATAATTAAGTGTGTGTGTGTTTTGTTTCATTCAAGTGACAGAATCGTTAAAACTAATACATAACAATAAAGCTTCAACAACACAACAGGAGAGTTATGTGGTGCCGTAATCAGCTGTGAACTGGACTCCGGACAGCGGACTGCAGAGTTGCACTCTGGCTGTGGTCTGTCTGCCAGCGACCACTGACTAGAGGTGGGCTAAACTGTTATTTTTAAATAATAGGTATGAAAATACCATTCCAAAAAATAACAGGTACAAATACCTGTTATTACATACTAATTATACATAACCTATATTATCCTTTGTAAGTAACTCGTTTTGAGTTGCCTGCAGGCCTCCTATGTAATATCTTCAAATAAATACGCTGCAAGTAGGTTTATTTTCATCTAGGTAAACCTATTAATATATTAATAAACCTACTTCCTTTGTATTTATTTGAAGATATTATATAACCTGTACTATATATTTTGTTATGAGAAATAAATTGAAACTAAAAGTATTAACAGTGTTACTTTACACTGTGACTTTATTAAACTATTACAGTTTAAAAGAAAATATGAAACAAGAGAATTTATAGGCCTATCTCCCTTTGGGAATACCAATTTAAGTTTTCAGTATGAGTAAACAAACTAACATTGGTTAGACAAATCAGTTGCGAAACTCGGGGCAATTAAATAATTTAGAGTAGGCCTACACGTAATACCACAACAAATAATGTGAAAAAACATAACAATAAGCCACAAGAGTGAATGAGAATAAACAAAATTTTACAAATAAAAATTAAAAAAAACTGTAATAAAATAAATATAAATAAATAAATGAAAACTTATAAGCAACAACAAAAGTAAATTAAATGCATTACATACCTGGATAATCTTCAGATTCATTCACTAATGTACACAGAATATACAAGTCATGAAATGTCACACCTATTTACATTACAATCTGCTTCACTTAACACATTATAAATAAAATTAAACAATTGAATTGTTTTTAAAATACTGGGATTTCAGTTATTCAAACACTATTTTAAATTTGCATTCAAAAATATCAGCTGTTGCACTTTCCTTGATGTCAATCGTGTTTTTCGTTCAGATATTTAAGGAACAGGACTAGATAAAGTGCATAAATGTCCATTTGCAACAATCTCATCATTTATGTGAGATGTGTAGTGAAGTTAAAATCACATTAATAAAAAGTATAATATAGCTTATCAACATCAGCCACTCTATAGGTTATAACTCAATATAATTAAATACAACTATTTCACTAACAACTCGGAACGCAAATTTTTTGTGTGTAAAAACATAAAGTTTTACCAACCGATTTTAGTTACAAGTTGGTTACTAGTATAATATATAATTTATTAGCATATAATCTGTATTATATATCTGCATATCACACGAGAATAAATGTAACATCAGGATGAATTTTTTCCTTTATTAAAAACAGCTTCGTCTCTTTGCGAAGAGTGACGTATTCTGGACGACAAAGTTGGGTTCATACTAGTTCTACTTGAAATACGCTTGATACTACTTGTTCCTAAAATACTACTGTTCCTCTGATACACTTAGTATTTGTAATACGTGTTTACTTGTTGTTCCTTGTGTATCGGTGATACCACTAGTATTTGAAATACTCGTGTACTGGTTGTTCCTTGCGTACCAGAGCAATATTTTTGTACGCCTAGTATTTGGCCTTGGCGTATTCATTTACTTGTTACTTGTGTACTTTGTGTGTGTATGTGTGTGTGTGTGTGTGTATGTGTGTCTGTATAGTAGCGTAGGGGGGGTGCCTCAACTCGGAACAGCAAGGGGGCGTGTTTCGACTCGGAACAGCGTCGCCGCGAATAACAGGTATTTCAACTTTTCAGTCACTGTTACATCCGTTCCACAAAAATATCGTTCCAAAATACCTGTTACAGGTATATCGGCCCACCTCTACCACTGACGGCGCTGACTGTTGGGGATTTCCTCAGCGACTGCGGCTGCCTTGCCGTTGTGTCAGAACACTAGGAACATGTAGCGGTGCAGACCTGTGTTTATCGGCGGAGTTGGTGGTACGTAATCTGTGCAACAACAACAATATATTGTAGTCTAACAATAGTAACGACAACAATGGTTTAACAATAGTAATGGCGTAATCAGTGTTAACTATAATAAATAATTGTTCTACGTTTGTTGAAAAGTAATTAATTTCTTATGACAGTATAGCGCAATCCCGCTTCGGATTTAGTCGAAAATCGGGGGAAAATAACAGTCCATTTTTATCCGATTAGCAAACAGGACTGTACTGTGTTTGCCCATCAGTTTGTTATATAGTAACTCTAAAACGGCTGAACCAGTATTAACAAATGACATGTCAAATCACTGATCTTGAATGCGGAACTGTGTCAGCAAGAATGTGTAATTTCCGTAAACAAACAGACAAACTGGCACTAGATTGTGTAAAATGTGGGGAAACTTAATACGTTTGATATCATCTTCATTAACAAACAATGTACAAAAATACGTTATAATAAGTAGTAACATCCCTGAGGTGCAGAACTCGCCCAGACTTTTACAATGTTTTCAAAAGTTTGACTGCCATTTTTGGCTTGTGGTACCTCGAAAAATAAGATTATTCAAAGCTAACATACATTTGGATTTTGGTTAATACATTTGGTGCTACAAAAATTATAGTAATCGTGTTCTTTTTTTTTGCATTTCGAAGGGCCTAGACAAGACATACTGCAAAATATCTGAATGTGCTGAAAAAAATCTGCATTGACACAAAGTAAAATAGTGTTATACAAAAACTACTTTATGAAATCATTCAGTTATTAGTTCATATGATAAATAATAATGTCTTGTCAGGAGTGAGTCCAGCGCTATGCCTCCTGTCTTTGATGTAGGACACCAACAGCACCAATACTTTACACAGTTGAAGTATTGACAATAAGTGTTTCTATCTTCTCTCTTGGAGTGGTGTTGTAAGTTCTTCTGCTAATGGGTTCTATATAAACATTCCGTATCTGCTCCACCATATAAACATTTCTTCAATTATGCGATTCTAGCCATGTGTCTTTTCTTTTCTTTGTAAGATTGGCATTATTGGGATTTTTGTCTTTTATTTTTAGGACATGCCTGTACCATACGAATTGCCTTTTGTCAATTACGATTTGATCTGCTCTCATAATTTGTCTAATCCATTCATTTCTCACTCTTTCTGTCTGGATATTCCCACTGCCCTTCTTAAGAAATCCATTTACATTACTTCCGTTTACTTTTCTGCCATGTTGAAAGTTGCCACATTTTACATTCACACACACATAGATACACTGTCCAGATCACTAAAAAAATTCTTACTTTTAAATTTGTTGTCCTTTTGTTCCAAATGATAATGTTGAGGGCAGCAATCAGCTTCTCCCTTTACTTTACCCATTTAACAACTTAAAGTGTCATATAATACTTGGACTCCTATTTTTACTCCTAAATATTTAATTCATTTTTTCTTCTTTACGTCTTCCACTTCCGTGATCAAGGCGTTGTTTTTACTTCCTGAAATCTAGAGCATTGTCTTGTCTAAATGTAATCCCCAATTTTTGTGTTTCTGTTTTGAACTTTCATCATGAATCATCATCATGAACTTTCTGTTTTGAACTTTTGATCTTCATATGTCTGTGCTATCAAAACTCGTTCGTCGGCTAAATGTAATGTAAAAAGTGTTTGTTACATGATTCAGTGATATCCCCATTCCCCTACAACTTCTCTTCCAAGTTTTTAGAATTTCATTTCCATATATCTTGAAGTGAGTTGGTGATACACAACATTCCAGTTTCTTGGATTTTGTTGTCCATGACACGTCCGTTGATTAACTAATTGTAAGTACAATACTACTGACTTGGAACACTAAGTTTTTTATTGGTAAAAATGTAAAATTTTTATCTTATAGCTTGAACCAGTTTTTGCTTATTATAAGCTTCATCAGAGGCTACAACTAGGAGCTCTGTCCGTCTTGTTCTTCATTACAGTGGCGTCGTTTGAAAGATCAATGTTGCGTGTGTGCGGTGTGATATTTTCGAATAATACGTGTGATTTGAATTGTGTCTGTTCGTTTATGATGTCGTTTTTATGTGTGTGTATATTTTAGTTGTTAAAGAGTGTCTAGGTTTTGGCTTTTTGTGTGTACATGTAGAATATACACGTTGGTGTTTGTATGTTTATGTGTGGTTTGCTTCAATGAAGTGGTTTGCAAAGGCGTATTCGGTGGTGGAGTGTAGTGTCTTTTTGTGTTCAATGTGTCTCTGTTTTAAGCAACGTCCTGCCTGCCTTATAGAATTTGTTAAATTCCTGTTTCAAACTAATTGTTTTATTGAACTTTAGTCATAAAAAGTTAAACTGAAATATTGTTTATTTTCTATGATAAATTTCACAACTTGTATTCAGTGATATAAGATTAAAATTTAAATATATAAAATATAATTTGTCCCAGCAGAGAATTATGCAAACAACTCTGTCAACGTGAAGCAATTTGAAAAGTTATGCTACAACCAAGTGCTAGAAGTAGTGCCTGGCTTACGGCTTACTATATTAAGAAGTATTAGCTTATAAGCCAGTTTGATAACTTATTAAATACACAAATGAACAAAGAAGATTAGATAATTAGATAATTTATGCTGATCATAAACTTAGTATTTTCATTCTTCTTCTTCCAACCAAGCATGCAACCTGATCATTCCACCAGTTTTTTTTTTTTTTTTTAGTCTCCCAAGGGATCTATGTCCCTGCAATCGAACTTTATACATAATCTTTGTCATCGTCTCAGTGCTCATTCTTTGTAAATGTTGTTCCCATTTATTTCTATACTCTTTAGTTTGGTCACTTTAGCTGGCAACTTATAACTGTTCTCTTATTTCTGTATTCCTCATTCTATCTTGTCTTGTGCAACCTGCAATCCTTACTAGCATTTCAGTCTCTGCTGTTTGGATTCTTTTTTCATTTGTTTCTGTGAGTGTCCAAGTTTCACCGCGAGTAAACTCGGGATAGCCATAGTTTTATAAAATTTTACTAGCGTATCTTTCCTTACCTTATTCTTTAGGTTTCTATATATTGTACCATTTATGTAGTTGACTCGTTCTATCTTTTTGCCTATATATGTTTCATCCTTGTATGATACATAGTTACGTACAAAATTTAATACATTTACTTGCTCTGTCTTAATATTGTTAACAATTATTGGTTTTCATTATTAAACAAAATTAAATTAGAAAATAATACAGTACTATTAAAAAATAATACTTTTTAGCAGTTTAACATCCATCATATTTTATTTTTATTAAAATTGAATGTTTTGTTGACAATATTTTACCATGAGGCATGTCACTGATCTCAGTTAAGTCACTGAGGATATCTGATGAGTAGGGAAAATGTTTGGAGTTTACAAAAATAAAATGGGTTATATACAAAACAGTGTCATTTTTAATAGTAATTACTTAAGTTATTGTGATGTTGTAGCTAAACATTAACTGATGTCTTCGGTCCCCTGTCTAATATAATGAAACAACTTTTTTATAAAAGTAAAATTTCCTGTATTTATATGTGAAGTTTTTTTAAAAATTTAGTTCATGTTTAATTAAAAAGGGCTTTTAATAGACCAGTGTATATGACAGTTACATGAAAGTTCTGAATTGAAATCCAGGATGTTATTGTAAATTAAAGGTATACGTTTCATCCCCTCTCCTCAGTTTGACTCAGCCAGTGACAGTGTGTATCTAGGGTAATAATAGATAATTGATTAATACTACTATCATATTATTTGATTGGCTGGCTTAAGTGCTACTTCCCTCGGTGCTGTACCACTCAACTTGAGGAGTCACCCAGCCTCTCCTAAGGCATTTTAGTTTTATGGTAAAAGGAGTCTATAATTATTATATTTGTATTATTATGAACTCGAGCAAAACAAGTTCTCAGTTTTAACATGACCTTTTGAAATTTGTCTGTCTGATTATCTGTTTGGCATATTTCTCATGATAATTTTTAACAAAAATCTATATACATATATCATTCAGTTTTGGAAATTTTATAAAATTATAAAAATCCAGCTGGCTGTCAAACTGAAGGGAATATTATCCCAAATCGGCCAAATGTTTACTGTGAAAATTTTTTAACTTTGAGGACACTATGGGCCAAAAATGAATCTCAATATTTTAAGAACATTGAAACCAAGAATATGGGGAATCAAGTAAAGAGGATTTTTTTTCAAAACACAAATGTGATATCTTAATAATTTGGTAGAATTAATATCTCTGAACAGTATCTCTCAACTATGTTTGCAGGTAAACTGTACATAGTGTTATCAGTTACACATACATTTGTGAAAATTCTTGGATTTCGTTGTCCATGACGTGTCCGTTACTTAACTAAATATCACTATAATATTGACGACTCGGAACACAATGTTTTTTATAAGTAAAAACGTAAAGTTTTACCTTACAGCCTAAACCGGCTTTCACCTATAGAAGGCTTCATCAGAGGATGATTGATGATGAAGCCTCTGATGAAGCCTTCTATAGGTGAAAGCCGGTTTAGGCTGTAAGGTAAAACTTTACGTTTTTACTTATAAAAAACATTGTGTTCCGAGTCGTCAATATTATAGTGATATTTTGTGAAAATTGTGTATTTCTACGGTAGGCCTATAGATCTGGAAATATACATAAACTTAAAAGCTAGGTATAAATTATATGTCTTTTGGCATTACGGTTATAAATTTAACTAAAAAAAAGAAACAATGAATTGTTTGAGATTTTTAGTGTTTATTGTGTTTATAATAATAAGAAAAAAAAGTATTGTTAGCTTCACCTGTAATGTTTAACTGCCTCTTGCCATACCGTTTTTTTCATTGATCAAGCCAAGCGATGCTTGCTGTAAATTCCTCTTCTCCATCTTTGAAGCACAAGAATTGCAATGTCTTGGATTGTAAAATTGGACCAGACAAGGGACTTCCCTTCTCTCTCATCTGTTGCAACCACAAAAACACCTTCGATGTCTGTGTATATTCACTATTTTTCTTTGTTTTTCTCTTCTTTGAGACAGTTTGTATTACTTTGTTCCCAGTCATTTGTGCACATTGAGACACACACACTCTTCAATTAGCACCCTTTTTCTTCTCCAGTCTCTGACAGTCACTTCACCAACGCCTAAATCACGTGCCACTTTTTTTAATGGTTTCACTGCAATCTACTCATTTGATAGCATTGAGCTTATCTTGTAGTGATAAAACCATACGTTTTCTTTTTTCACTCATTGCCAAATGAAACTGTAAAACCAAATCACAATAAACCTTAATACAAAGCACAGCTACTCACACTGCACAGTCGATTACATTTTAACAGCGATGATTGACAGCAAATTAACTCAGGTCAGGGAGTTTGAGCAGGGGAAGGTAGGGAGTGTGAGTCACGCACTCAAGGTCACTGTGTCCAGTCTGGTGTCAATTAAAATGTCACGTAGTGTTTGGTGCCAATGTAAGAACGACAGTTACAGTAATAAAGATTTCATTACTTTTGTTGGTTAGGGTTGGATAACATGGAAGCTCAGTTAATCGAGACTTGGTTAATTGAGACTCGGTTAATCGCGATTCAGTTAAAAGCTAGATACAAATTATATGTCATTTCGGTATTACAGTTACAAAATTTAACTAAGAAAAACCCCAATGAATTGTTCAAGATTTTTAGTGTTTATAATAATAAGAAAAAAGTAATAACTGTTGTA
The DNA here is from genome assembly GCA_034769895.1 of Magicicada septendecula. Taxonomy (NCBI): domain Eukaryota; kingdom Metazoa; phylum Arthropoda; class Insecta; order Hemiptera; family Cicadidae; genus Magicicada; species Magicicada septendecula. The sequence continues at coordinate 28,065,434 of CM068367.1, read as the reverse complement.
AAAATGAGTAGTTTGGGTTTTCTAACTTTCGTTTACAAGGTACAGGAAAATGTGCATTAACTGTGCCAACAACATACGTCATCTCCTCATCGTGTTTCGTGGCTAACATTAAGAACCATTTATATGAAAACCTGTACTCACATCTTAAAAAACAAAATTTATTAATTTGAATGTATGTAATAATAAATAATGTATTTTGTTCAAAACAATGAGTGAGTTTTGTAACTCTTCTTAACTGGGAGTTTACTAATTGATACCAATTAGAACATTATATTATATATAAAGCGTGTAATGGCTTATGTATAATTCAATGGGTATCATATTTATGTTCACCTGACTTGGTGATGTCATGAAGGATACTACTGCACCCATTGATGTAGTCCTGTTGTAGCCAGATTTTGGGAAAGAAAACAAAAATTACTTATTCTCTTCTAATCATCACCTATTTTTTTTTTTTTTTTTTTTAATAATACTTCTCAGATTTTTTTGCTGTACGTTCATCACCCATTCTCTGAACATGTCCTGCCCATCTTAATCTATTAATTTTGGCAAATCAGACAACTGTAATGTCATTGTACTTAGCATATAATTCATTATTATTTCTCTTTCCCAGACTCCGTCCTGTTGAATTGGCCCATAAATCCTTCTCAGTATCTTCCTTTCAAACACAGTTCCTTTCAAAGACTTTTAACTGAGTCGCGATTAACCGAGTCTCAATTAACCAAGTCTCGATTAACTGAGCTTCCATGTTATCCAAGCCTAAACCAAAAAAAATAATGAAATCTTTATTATCTTCCTTTGCTCATCGATTTTCTTGAGTACCCAGCAGTCAGAGGCATATGCCAATACAGGCCTTATCAATGTCTTATGAAGTGTGGCTTTAGTTTCTGTGGTTAATAGTCTTTATTTAAAATGTGTATTCAGCCTGTAATAGCTTCTATTAGCAGCCAGAATTTTTCTTTCAATTTCTTTTGCGCAGTTATTCTCAGCAGCGACATATGTCCCCAGATACACGAAGCCTTTTACACTTTAAAAATTGTAGCCTTCTGTTAGTATATTTGAAATATTATCATTATTGGTTCCCACAGCCATAAAATTTGTTTTGTTTTCATTTATGGCAAGCCCCATATTCTTAGCTGATGATTCAAGTGCTCAAAGGCATTCTTCAGATTATTTTCATTCCTGCTGATAATATCTATATCATATGCATATGCTAGGAGCTGGACTACTCTATTAAAAATATGTCGTCCTGTTTGTATTCCAGAGTCTTGTATTACCTTTTCAAGTGCAGTGCTGAACAGAAGGCAGGCTAGGGCATCTCCCTGTTTAAGTCCATTCATGGTATCAACAGAGCGGGAGAGATGTGATTGAATTCTAATCTGGCATTTGGAGCTGGATGGTATAGCTCTAACCATTCTAATTAATTTTGGAGGAATATGAAGCTCATGCATGGCTTGGTAGAGCCTGTCTCTACTAACCTTGTCATATGCGGCTTGGACTATGAACAGGTGATATGTCTCCACTCCGTATTCGAGGGTCTTTTCAAGTATTTGTTTGAGAGTGAATATTTGGTCCATAGTAGATTTTCCTGATATTATTTTCCACATACGATAACAATCTGTCAAAAATTATGTTGGACAAAACCTTATAGGCAGTATTTAGTAGGGATGTGCCCTTATAATTATTACAGCTTAAGGGATCAACTTTTTTGTGCACAAGACATATAATTCCCTTATTCCATTCATCAGGCATTTTCTCTTCATCCGATATTCATCCAATTAAATGGGTAAATTCTTTAACAAAGTCTTGTCTAGCATTTTTAAATAGTTCACCAGGTAGTCCATCCGATCCTGCGGCTTTGTTATTCTTTAACTTCTTAATGGAATCAAGAATTCATCATAGGATGGGACCAAACTTTCTTCATCATCTTCTTCAGGTATAACACTCTCTTCTCTTCCTCCATATGACAATTCTTCATCATGAGCACCCAGAAGGTCACCAAAGTGTTCAGTCCATCTACGGAGGATATCAGTAATGTCATTAACTATGTCACCATTTTTGTTTTTACACGCACTAGTCCTGGGTTGGAATTCTCTTCTGGTATCCATTAACCTTCTTATACATTATCTCTGGTCAGTCTTTTACTCTGGTAGTCCTCGATCATTTTAATTTGTTCTCCCATATATTTCCTTTTCTTTTTCATATGAATTCTCTTTTCATTTCTTCTAGCTTGTTGGTATTCTTCTCTGGCAGCTCTAGTAGATTTCCTTTGTAACTTTTCCTTATAGGCTTTATTCTTTTTAACTGTCACTTCTTCACACTCCTCATCAAACCAATGATTTCTCTTGACTTTCTGAGTAAAGCCAAGAGTCTCTTTGGCTGCTAACATAACAGTCCCCTTAAGTTCATTCCAGTGGCTTTCTATATAATCATGTTCCTTCCCAATTCTCCTCCGGTCACTGTATTCACTATCTCATTCAACCTACACCCAAAAACTGTTTTAACATTCTCAGCCTTAAATTCTTGGGTATGATACCATAGGATCCGTGTCCCTTTTTTATTTCTTGTGCTAGAGATTCTAGCTCTGAGACATCCTGCAAGAAGAAAATGATCACTGTCTATATTTGCGCTCCAATACACTTTAGTATCTAATAGGTTTGATCTATGGCATTTGTCTATCAAGATGTCATCAATTTGATTGATCGTTAGTCCATCAGGAAAAGTCCAGGTACCTTTATGAACATTTTATGGTTGAAGAGTGTTCCACCAATTATTAGATTATGACATGTGGAAAGATTCAATAATCTTAGTCCATTATCTGAGTATTCCATGTGTAAACTAAATTTTCCAACTTTGTCACACAAGTGATCTTTACCTATTTTTGGGTTCGTGTCGCCTAGGATAATTTTTATGTCATGTCTAGGGGATTCAGCGTAAGCATTCTCTAGACAGTAGTATATCATCAGTTGGCGCATGAGCATTTATGACTATATAGTTGAAGAAGGTTCCTCTAATTCTAATTTTACACAGTCTGGGATTATAATGTTTAAAATCATTCACATTTGGTTTCAGTTTATGGCCCACTAAGAATCTAGTAACAAGGGTGTGGTTTTTGTCGTGACAGCTGTACAGTACCAAATAGTGTCTCCTATCCATTATACCATGTCCAGTCCACCACATTTCCTAAATCGCTAGTAAATCAATATTATATTAGAGAGCCTCACAAGAAAGAATCTTCATAGCTCCAGGTCTGCATAGTGAACAAACGTTCCATGTCCCAATCTTCAAATCATTTTGCATTTTAGAATTTCCAGTCTTTCTACCATTGATCCGTCCAGCTTTTCCTATATCTTTCAGTTTCATAACAGTGATTCTTTTCTGGGGTGGGTTGTTAGTCTTATGCCCAACCCCCAACCTGGAGGACCAAAACATTTGTCTCAGGTTGTTCATCCCCTAGAGAGTTGCCTTCGCTCCGGCTGATGAGCTCTCTCTGCCCAGTCGCAGTAGGCCATCTGACTTAGCCTGTGTATGCAGCAGTTGACCTTGGAGGTTCTTCCGCCTCTGTTCTAAGCACACATCCTACTGCCAATGCACACCATCCTGCCAGGCCGGGACCCAGGCTCCCCTAACAGGACCTCCTTTACTCTCGTCTGCTTGCCGACCCATTTTGCCGAAGGAATTCGTTACCATAACCTTAGAATAGGTTGCTCGGCGTAACAGTGCCCGCCAGCGAGTAGGTGAGAGTGGGGTTGAGCTGGAGAGGCTATGTGCTTTCTCTTCATCGAAAGCATGTAATCACATCACACCCCCTTATGCACCATACAGCAACTCACACAAGGCCAAAATCGATTCTTACATCTATCTAATCTGTATCCAAATTGATCATCTGCATCATACTGTTATTTTTTTACTTTTTGTATGTTTGTTAAGTACAGTAGAACATCAATTATCCAAACATCCATTAACTGAACGATCTATTAGCCAAACTCAATAAAAGTACAATTATGTACTGTACTGTACAGTAATGTATTGGACATTTGTAGGTGTATTGGATACTTATTGGACATATAAAATTGTAAACTATAAATTATTACGGTACTGTACAGTAATAAATAAATGCTGTAGCTATACAGCCTTATAATCGATGAACACAATTACATCAACAAACTTCAATAAACATATTTACAGTTGATAAACAAACTGTCAACAGAAGTCTGTGTCACCAAATGTCCAAGTTCGGTTCTGTTGGTTTGTAGCAGACAGTGATAGAACAATTCTTCAAAAAACTGTAAATCCATGGGACTGTATGTTTTTTCTTTTAATTTTTAATTAATTTTGTAGTACACTGTTTGTTATTAAACTCTAATTTTGTTTAAATTAACTTTTGGTTTATATTAATTACACTCAGTTTTAATTCAGTGATTGTTAGCCTTAGTAATACATTACAGTACAGATACAGGTTGCTGTAATTATATAACAGTATGTTAGAAATGATTTTGTAATAAAAACCTTTGTTTTTGTAAAGAGAAATAATGTTTTCAATTTACAATCTATTATCTGATATATCCATAATTTATGATCTATTTTTGATTATCTTAACGGGCCCTCGTCCCAAGAGGTTCAGATAATCGATGCTCTACTGTATGTATAAGTATTTTAATAACATAACATACAGTACTTATCCATACAGGCTGCAGCTAGCCTACAGCCTTTCCTGGTTTCCTTTCCTTGAAGTGAGCTGGAATATTCAATTTTTCATACAAGTTATTTATGATTATAATGACTTGTTCTTTTATATTGTCATCTACATTTCTCCAGAAATTCTGCAGAATGTCATCTACTCCCATTGCCTATTTAAAATTTTGAGGCATGTTCAAATCAAGAAGTATGATTACAAATTCCCCACTTTTCAGCTGAACCCTTTAGAAGATAAATGAATTTGATTTTTTTATTTCTTCATTCCAAATCCTCTTCCATGTACTTCTCCAATGTTCACGCATCTCACCATTATTTATCATTATATTACTTTCTTTGCTGTTGCAGAATTCATTCTTAAATTGTCACTAAAGAGCTCTGATTTTAAAATAGGGTCAGTCCTTATCTCTTCAGAAATGTCTTTCACGCTCACTTTCCTTGCTCTTATTTGTATCTGTTTGTAAATTGTTCTTAATCCTGCAGTATTCCACCCCATTATTCCTTTTCCTTAGTTTATTTCTTTTCTGTATTAAATGCAATAGTTTATTATCCAAGATGTTCTAAATTTTATTTTTTGTTTTCCTGAGATTTCATTACTAAATTCCCTCAATTATTTCTCTACTTCTTAACAGCCAGAAGAGTCTACTTCTAGTAGCTAGTTCATTATATTTGTTTAAATGAAAACCCTATTTGTATGATAGTTTCCATGAACTATTACCATCATTAGAATATTAATTACACAACATTTCAACCACTAGTAATCTCTGGTCATTTTTAGGTATATTATAAATTTACTCTATTAATTTAAGACTAATTACCTGATTCTTGGATTTCGTTGTCAATGACATGTCCATTATTTAACTAAATATAATTGAATCACTACCAACTCGGAACACAAAGTTTTTTATGGGTAAAAACATAAAAGTTTTACCTTATAGCCCGAACTAGTTTTCACTTTTAAAAAGCTTCTTCAGAGGCTGCCGCTGGAAGCACTTTCCGTCTTGTTCTTGGTGAGGGAATCGACTTTTGAAGGATCCTTGTTGTGTGTGTATGGGGTGTGATATGTTCGAATAATGTGTGTGATTTGAATTGTGTCTGTTCGTTTAGGATGTCGTTTTTTTATGTGTTTTCATGTATTTTTATACCTCTGTGGATATTTGTATTCATGTATTCATGCTGTGGATATCCTCTTCTATCCATAATAATCCATAACTTTTGATGGTCTACATTATCAAAAGCTTTTCTAGATTAACAAAAGCAATATGTGTTTCCAGGTTATACTCCTGCACTTTCTCTATTATCCGTTGTAATTCAAATAATACATCCACAGTCGACCTACCCTTTCTAAAACCCATTTCCTCTTCAAGAAGTAATGCATCTGTAATGACTCTTAATCTCTGACTGAGAATTCTTGTTGTTGCAGTTATTCGGAACTATTGCCAAATGGCTGCAACAACTGCCTATATAAGGAAGTTTAATATGGGAAGTTAAAATAGTCGCGCAACCAAAAACAATTATCTGTTGATTGGTTCCTCTGATGTCGCGCCACATTGATTTCACTAACGCAGCCCTTGCTTCCATTGGATCATGTCAGTCACATGCCACGCTAGTCAGTGAGCAGAGCCACACGTTTGAATCCTTTAAACTGGAAGCCTCGATGACCAAGGTATTTATAATTATTGGGTTATCATAAATCAATACTGGCAAAGAATTATTTTCTTTTATTACCTTTTATAAAAAGAAAACTTGTATATTCTGTAAAAAAACTGTTGACCAACCAAAATGTATCTTGTTGTAATAATTAGCCTCGAGCAAAAGAAAAACTATAAATTCAGATTAAAAGGAAACAACAGAGACACGTAAGATTCGGTGTCAGTACTTATTACGTACGATTTGAAGTTGCCATTTTGTACGATTTTGTAATTTTGTAAATTTGTAAACTGTAATTCATTGCATGAATGAATGTGTGCATGCTAGTTAAACTGTGTGATTACCTAAAGTGTACTAAAATGTGTGGAACTTTCAGTTCATAGCTTGGTTCGACCTACGGGAGTAAGGAATCTGAACATCAACCCGTTTGCAGCATTTTCCTTTTAAGATCTTCCGGAATGGATACAACATCAGTCCATGACATGGACTGAAAAAAACACGGATGTCGCGACGAGCTGCGGCAGGCTACGAACAGAGCACTTCAAACTACCAAGTAAAGTAACTATAATGATTAGTGACACTCTGCAGAAGATACTGTGCGAATAACAAAAAAAAAAGAAAATGTAAATCAAATTTCTCACCTTAGGTGACGTGAACTAATATCTTTTTAATTCAAGTACTTTGTGGTGTAAGATAATACAAAAACTTTCATGAACGCTTCATAGCTTGCATGTTGTATGTTGCTTGTTGTAAACTGGGATTGATTTATGATACTATTTAGTTCTTGTTAGTTGATTAACTCTGCTTTTAACTTACGCAACTGTTAAATTTCAATAAACTATTTGATCAGTATATAATCTTTTGGTATTTAAATTGATCAAGTTATAATTAATTCACTTATTAGTCTTTCACTGACTGATTAATGATTGCAAACATTTCGAGGCTCATTTTAGATTCAAATAAACAGGCTATGGCCCACTCTGCTCACTGATTGGTGATATTAAGATTTATTTAATGTACTCACACCCTTCTCTTTGATATTTATGTAGATATTATGGCTGTTTTAGGTACATTAGTAATAAGTAAGGATATATTAGTAGTAGTAGTATTTTAATTATTTCTAGTGTATTTTGTGTGTCACGTTTTTGGGGCTCAGCAGTAAAACGTGGCTCATTGTATATATTTTGTACGTTGAGTCCGGCAAGCTTATTCCTCTGTAATTATTTGCATCTGTTCTGTCTCCTTTTTAATATAATGAAACACTTTTGTCCACCTTCGTTCTTTCAGAATTTTGTTTTCCATCCAAATGTTCTTTAGAAAATGGAGAATTTGTAAATGCAATAATGTGCCACCATATTTTATTAACTCACCATTTACTCCTTTAACTCCTGGTGCCTTTATACTTTTCATTTCGTTCATTGCTTGTTGGAGTTTTTCTTTTGTTAACTTACCTAAGCCATTTCCACTGTGCTTACTTATATATTCCTTATCATTTTCTATTGCGCTGTCAAAATTAACTATTTATAATGGTTTCTCCACTCATTTTCCTCAATCATATTAACACAAATCTTTTCTCTTTCAGAGCTGTTCAATGTTTTAATCAATTTATATCCCATAGTCTGTCTACCATATAAATCGTGTTCCATAGTGGCTATGAAGCATTCCCATGAGTCTTGATGGGCTCTTTGAGTCCATGTTTGACTCATGGGTTATGAGTCTTGTTTAATAATGCTCTTTGTTCATTTCTTATTCTCTGGTATGCTTCTCTTCACTTTCTTTTGGATATGATATATATCTTCTAAAGCTATCATTTTTCCTCTTTACCACAATATCTATTTATTCTGTTCAAATTCTCAGGTCTCTCCTTCGTCTATACTTCTTTTTGCAGCCTACTACTTCCTTAGCTGCTTGTATTATTATTTTATTGATATTACTCCATTCCACCTCTATGTCGTCACTAGTAGGTATTACTGCAATGCACTAATTTATTCTGTTCTGGTAAAGATTTCTGGTACTTTCATCCTCCAATCCATGAACTTGAAAGACTGGTTTATTATTTTGTTGCTGTTGACCAAAATTTTTTTGTTTTTCCCATTGCTTATGTAACTGTATATTTGATGTCAAAAGAAAATGATCTGAAAAAATGTCATACCTCTTTCAGGCTCTTGTATCTTCAACTTGTGATACTAGCTTCTTATTAACCCTTATATAATCTATAATTGATCTAGAACCTCTCACTGGCCAGGTATATATTTAATTCTTGTATAACATTATTTTTAATTTAAATCTATGACTTTTCTGAGGCTTCTTCATTCTAAACATAAGGGAATTCGGTGGAATATGAGCAACTTAGTCTTTGAAGCTAATCAAAAACGTATTTAATCACACATTTATAAAAGTAATATGTTGGGTTTGTCTGCTGATGTTTTTTATCAATCTACAAAATATTTTTAAGTTTCAGTAACAAATATGAAACAAAAATTAGGAAAGTATAAGTTTTACAATATCTGCTAATATTCCCCCTGAATATGAGCAACTCAAAATAAATTAATGAAATGCAACAATGTGTTAAAGAACGCATGTTTTTTGTTGTAAAGTACTCTAATAATTACCAAAAACATGAAAAAAATCATTATTATAATAAAAAATAAGCATAAAGCAAAAACGTCTGTACTACAAAAAAGGCGTAAATATTTAACTAGAGTTCGTAGTGCACTAAAACAATATTCAAAAAGTTACAATTAATTTGAAACGTTCAAATTTAAAAATCAGTTAATAATTGTATTACAATAAAACTCAACATGATCAAATTTTTTTAATATCACTATTACTTTAACGACTCGGAACACTAGGTTTTTTATAAGTAAAAGCAATAAGTTTTACCTTACAGCCTTAACCGGTTTTCACCTTTAAAAGGCTTCTTCAGAGGCTGCCGCAGGTAGCGCTGTCCGTCTTGTTGTGGGTGACAAAATCGAATTTTGAAAGATTGATTTTTAATTTTTTAAATTTTAATTGATGATAAATATAAAATTATGCACAATAATCACATACAAAACCACCACAAACATAATCATCTCACAGCTTGTTGAACCAGTGTTTTTTCTCTGCACACTGTACCACTTCCCTACTTTTGTCTTAATTGGATATTGACCATTGAAAACGGGGCATGTGACATTCTTATCCACTTTAATTATTTTTTGGAAAGATACAAATCTGTTGGTGGAATTGTTTTAAAACTTTTCTTCTTCTTTTCTTTTTTTATTTTATGTTCTTTAATTGAACCAGCTGACATGAGTTTGATAGAAGTTCTTGCTTTCTTCCCTGTGCACTTACTCACTTAAATATTGGTAGTGGAGAAATTACACGAATGTCTTGTACAGACACTTTTTACACAGTTTTGGAAATTATCCCGCTCATTGGCCATATTAGGTAAGCGAAAACATAAGATGCTCATATTCCCCTGAGTGTAGCTGCTCATTCATATTCCCCCAAGTGTAGAGCCACAATAAAACTTAAAACATTAGCACATAACCTGCATTGCTCTTGGCCAAACATATGTTGATGTTGGCCACTTGCTTTAAATATTATTTATGGCAGAATATTAATTATTTTATATAGCAATAATATATTGTTAATCAAATCTTAATTATTTAGATGCTTGAATAACTATGGAGACAAATTTGTAATAAGTTTAAATGACCACTTAGCTTAAAATACGTTTGACAAAGCAGAGGTGCAATCTAGCGTGGCGCCACTTTCAGCATTGCACAATAACAATCCAAGTAGCGTCACCAACACAAAACTAGGAGAAAATAACTTTCCGTATTTGACAAATATGGTTAAGTATTAATTCTGCTCATATTACCCTGAATTCCCTTATATTTGGATTTGTAGTCAAGTGCAGAACACTTCCATATACTATCATCATCATCATATTTGCTCATTCCTGTTAGAATTTTAGCCACTCTTTCTAGTTCTTATAACTCAACAGAACCAAAAATGATGATGAGCTGATAGTGTATTCGCAAAAGTTTATTATAAGCATTCTTTAACAGAGGAGACAGATAAACTGTCTGATGAACACCAGTTTCTCCCACCATTGTACAGTTATGTGATTACAGCATGACGGGAGTTTTTGACTGCTGTCTCCTCTGTGAAGGTTGGTAACTGATCACAGCAATCCGGATTATAGATGCAGCTGCTCTAAATAATCAACTGTGATATGCTGGATCCATTCTCTTAAGTAATACAACCAGGAAATATGCTTCCTGCTCCAACTTCTTCTGTCTTGTATTCTGACTGACAAAGTTGCTATTTTTCTCCTCCCATAACATGCGCTAGACATTGGAGTTTCCATACTTTTAAAATATTCATTACCTCCAATTTATTTTTATTCCTCATTGTTCTTACTACCTCATTGTTTGTGATCTTATCCCTACCAACTGTCAAGATCCCTCTGTAGTCCACTTTTCAAACACCTCTTAGTTTCTTCTTGGTGGTTTTATTCAACTTACAGGCTTCCAAACTAAAAACACATTTTGAGAGCATGGTAACACCTTAAACAATGTGATTCAGAATTGCGACTAAGGTCTCAGATGCAACTCGACTAAAGACTTGCTGGGCTGTCCTATTCTTGATTTTATCTCTTGTGTATTGTAATTTTTTTTTCACTAACTCAAATACCCACATACTTATATTTTTCTAGTCTTTATATATGCTCACCATTAACTACATTATGCTGTTGCTGTGTTTTGGATAATGTATTACCAATGTGTAGTGTTAATTGTTTTTATATTTAAACTATTTTCATTATTTTCACTGGCCTCCACAACACTACAAATTAATTGCTCTAGGTCTTCTAGGCAGTCAGCTATCAGCACTGTATCATCCTCATACCTCAGGTTATTTATCAATTTCCCATTGATATTGACATCCGTTGTCTCTTAGCCAGAGCAGCCTGGATTAGATCTTCTGTGTATAAATTAAAGAGCATCAGTGATAACACACTTCCTTTTATAAAGCTGCGTCCACACCGGCCGCACTGCGCCAAACCAAACCAAACAAAGAGGCGCGGCGCAACCTGTTCTGACGATAAACTGCGCCATACTGTGCAAATTCGAGCGCCAACAAACGCGATACAGATAGTGTCGGTACATCAAAGAAAACTGTTCGTTCGTGCGCGTTCTATCGGAAAACTGTTGGTATGCAAAATGGTTCTTGAGAGTTACAAAATGCGGTAAATCCACATGTTCAATTAATTTTTTTCAGTGAAGGGTTAGAGAGGATCGGTCAAAAATAACACAAATTTTTAACTTATTTGTGTCGACGTTTCAACAATGTTTATTGTCATCATCAGGACCTGTGTATGAAATACAAAAGAAATGTCAAACACAACAGAACAATTATTTGGGTGAACGTGTTCGTGTATGTGCATGCGTATGTATGTATCATTGTATAATATGTGAAGAGTTGAGATAGTTTGTTTACATCTTCAAATGTTATCTTTAAGAAAACGAGATAATTATAGTATCACAGAACTTAATTTATACACTATTACAATTTAAATTACTACATGTAATGATATTTTAATTAATTAAACAAACAGTAATCAACAATTGGATACTAGATTGGTACACAAAACATTTATACATACAGCAGTCAGCATATAGCATAGTAAAATATATTACCTATAACTAAAAACAGATTAGGGGATGTTCAACTATGTAATTATTAAAAGTTATTTTTCACACGTTTCACTCACTACTGGTATTAAATATCGGTATGGAGAACCATACATGACTTCCATGTTCTAAGATTTATATTTAAAATCATTTTTAAAATGAAATATTACCATAGAAGCTACTTCTTTCCCCCTACTGCTTCAGCCTTAACCACAGTACTGTGGTCACTAACGTATACCACATCACGTTACCGCACTCGATTTTCACTGATGATGGAAGTCCATGTCATTGCCGAAACGTCTGGTTTTGTAGAAAACATTGGACTACGGCCAAACATCCCAGGAAGGAATTTTAACAAAAATTACTTCTTTGTTGCCGATAACGTTGTACACATATATATAAAAAATATGCATAAAATTAATGGCTTGTATAAGTTAATGTTTGATCTCCATTAAGTAGTGATCAAGTTTCCAAAATTTTAATATTATGATGTCCGTAATTAAAACATCAGAGCAGGTTTAGTGTGTATGAGGGTACACCGTGGACAAAAATTTTCAACATTTCCTATTGAGCGTTGCTTAGAGTAAAGCTGCGAATCTACACTGTACGTTTCACAGAATAAACACGCGGAAAAGAAGGAGCGCTCCGAAGTCACTCATGGACCCTCAGCATCTTGCAGAGGGTTCGTTCCCTAAAGACGAAAAGTCTGTCTATGAATCGTTCCTCTGTAAACACGTGCAGTTACACTGTCCAGCGATCCACAGGAAACAAATCGCTATCCATGCTGGACACTTTTTCGGCTTGCACGCGTTATGTTGGTATGGGTTTCGGCACTTTCCATTTAAAAAGCGTGCAAATGTAAGAAAATAAACATGAGTGAGGCCAGAAATAATGCGAATTTTGTGTGTATGTGTGTGTGCCTTCCCTGCCTTTTTATTGCGTTAGTCATAATAATAAAATGGAAACGTAAACATTACGTAACTGAGATATGCTTGCCTGCCATGAACGATAAATTTTCTCTCATACATGATTTACATTAAAATAAAAAAATTATAATTTTATCGCCTGGCAACAAAATTATTTTATTTTAACAATTACAATTGTTTGAAAAAGTTTAAATGAATTTTCAAGTACTTTACTGTTGTTAAAATGTAAAAGGTTGCAGGTAAACTACCCCTTCCCCTTAACCGATCTTCACCAAAATCAAAAAGCATTGAGATCTCTACAATTCAGGGGTGTATGCAAAAAATTATTTGATTCTGTTTGCATTTGCGACTGTTATCGTTTGCCATAGAAAATTACCCTTGATAAAAAAACATTGCAGGTAAACTACCCCTTTCCCTTAACCGACCTTCACCAAAAACAATAGGTCGTGAGTACTCTACAAATCAGGGCTGTGTGCAAAAAATTATTTGATTCTGTTTGAATTTGCGGCTGTTATCGTTTGCCATAGAAAAAAATCTACAGACAGACACACAGACACACATACACACACACACACACACACACACACACACACACACACACAGTTTTCGAAAAACGACTTTTTTGATGTTTTGAGTGTAGTACAATCAGAATCTGCAATAATCTCGAACATGATTTTTTTTGCCATCACCATACTTCCATTTCCTTAAGGAACATGGAAGTAAAAAACAATCATAATTTAGAAACATACAAATTACACAATAACTGTAGAACTTTACAACCTTACATCAGATAGTTGACATAAGGTTACATTACAAACAAAAGTTTATGGTAAATTTATCTAACAAGTAAACTTGGATAATAATGTAATCATATTGTAAAGTATAGTCAAGAGTACTATAGAATATTGTAAATTTACGTATATGTCCACAATCACACCTTCTCTCTCACCCATTCTCCCCCTACCTCTCCCTCTCACAACCTCTCATTCTAACCTGAAATCACTCTCTCACTCACTATCCCTCCCACTCACTCTCTCTCTCTACTACCTCTCACTCACTGTCTCCCTTCTTCTCTCTCACTCTTCCAACCTTCTCTCTCTCTCTCTCTCTCTCTCGCTCTCTCTCTTTTTCTAGACTCATACAACACCTTCTCATCACTCACATTACCCACTCGGGCTCTCTCTCTCTCTCTCTCTCACTCCCAATCTAAACAGATATATACCCTCAATATCACCGCAGACGTGTACATACACACACGCTAGCACAACACACACATACACACATTCGAGCATCAATACTTAAGTATATGTTCAATTTTTTTTTTATTCCGCAGTACAGCTTACACAGAAATATTCTTTTTATTTTAAACTTTGCAATTTTTTAAATAGAGTTATTTCATAAAATTAAAAATCTATAATAGTAATGTATTTAATTTAAACGCCTCAGAAGTTTTACTGAAAAAAGTATGTAATAATGTATTGTTCATAATTTGTTGCAGACAGATCATGTAGTTTTCAGTTTCACCACTAGATGGCATGATCTGTCTCTTTTTTAATCACCATGAATGTATAAATTTCATGAAGTAATGTAATTATGACTATTAAACTTTTAGCAAAATCCTTTGGTTTTTATTGATACTACTACTGCTGCTGCTGCTGCTGCTGCTACTACTACTACTACTACTACTACTACTACTACTACTACTACTACTACTACTACTACTACTACTACTACTACTGCTACTACTACTATTTATTCTGGGTGTACAATGATTACACATTTTCCGGAATCAAAGGTTACAGAATTGATTGGATTCTTATCTTCCACTGCTCCTTGTCTACCTATAGAGCTTCAATTTCTCTTTCCCTCAATATTGTCTGAATCTCATCTATCCAGGTGTTAGGGGGTCTCCTCTTTTCCTTCTTCCTGGTGAGCTCCATTCCATAACTCTCCTTGGCCACCTTTCCTGTGCCATTCTTTTTGTGTGGCCATACCATTGTAAATTTTTTGTTTGAATAAAATCAATATTTGAATTTTCACAGTAATTCTGTCCTTAATAACTTCATTTATAATTTTCTCATGTCTGGATACTCTTGTCGAACATCTCCATAAGTCCATCTCTGCTGTCATTAATTTTCTTCTTCTTGTGTGTTTATTGGTAGTTCAATCTTCTTAGCCGTAAGTCATGATACTTCTAACAATGGTTTTAAATATTTTGGTTTTAATCTATTCATGTTTTACGTACCGAGTCACTTTATGGTTAATATAATTAAATTACATTATTCGGTCCACCTTAGTGACACTTGCTGCTGTCGTTTAATGACGCGTTTCGGGATTAAAATCCCATCTTCAGATACACATAGTCAAACATAAAAGTATACCACAATTTGTGGTTTGTCATAATTTAAAATATGTAAAATCTTTTAAATAAAATATATACAAACAAAAACGTAACAATTGAATCGCTTGGAGCGCTCGCATGCATGCACGCTGTACTACGACTTCCTCACGACTCTTCCTCTTCTTTGATTGCACGTGAACATAATAAAAAGATCCGGTTTTCCATAATTTTTAACATAGGTCATTGCATCCTGTGTCTTCTCATGAAGATATCACGGTCCACCAGTAAAGGATGATGGCAATATTACCACTTGACCGATTTCAGTACTATGTTCATTTGAGTGCAAAGCATCTTGTAGATGAACATAATTTTCTGTGCATAATTTTGTTTGATTATTCCGTATGAACGCTAACCATTCCGATTCTATTTTCGTGTACTGGTCAACTAAATATTGGTTAAGTAACATGCCGAATCTGAGTAATACGTTAAAATTGTGTTGTCTTTCCATGATGCGATAGCAGTAGTAACTCATACATAAAACAGTTTTTCTTTTTTTAGCTCCAGTATTCGGATCAATTTGAGGGATATCAATGGAATACCCATCTTCACCACGGGTATTGCAATCTGTTATAAGACCTATGTATTTCTGATATTCTTTGAAGATTATCATCGCGTCTTCGTAGTACAATATCTCTCCTGTCAAATTGTTGTCCAGCAATTACAACGGTTACTTCACTCGTAGTTGGAGCATTGTATCGTCCTGTGTTCGCCTACAGGTACCCTACTGGCGTGAATGACTACATTGTAATCCGGTACATCTGTAGGCACACTTTCAATGGCTGTTTTGAATGATTGTACGTATAGGTTATGCGAGTGCAACATATCTTGCAAAGATCTGACCAAAGCACCATCCAAGCATTCTCGAGAATTTATGTTACATCGAGATGTCACTTGCGTTTCAGGATCTGCAATGAAGTACAATTGCAGAAATTTGTGTTCGTCAGTTCGACATGGTAGTAGACTGCCAGCCAGATGGTAAACCTGTCCTTGCACTTTAAATGTTGGCATAAAACCACGTTCTACAACCTGACGACTTTTAAATGATGTCATTTAGAAAGCATTATTGCAATGACGTATATTGCGCATGAAATGTTTGTGTTTAGTATGTTCACCTTTAATTAGAGAATTCAGTGGTTCGGGAGGTGTAATAATTTCATTTAATTTAACTTTACCATTTAGACAGCACATTCCTTTAGATTCATCTTTCCATTTCAACGTTGAACAATATTGACAGACAATAGTCATAGCACCTATCGAAACCATCGGATAATTTTTGTAATCTATGGTAGAATCGTAATTCATTGCTGAACATTCTAACCATAAATTATTAGAATTATGTGTTGTAACAATATTATATTGTTGTGCATGTCTGGTGCGATCTCTGAGCATACGCTGTTCTCTATCAACAGACATTTCTCTATCTCTTCTGGACCTATCTCTTTCACGATTTTGAGATAATCTATCGTTTCGTTCCATGGAAGTTTTCCTATCTCTCCGCAAAGACTGGTTTGCCCTTTGAGTCTCTAAATGGCCTTCTCTTTCATCCGAACTTTCATTATTGCGTAGTACGCATAGTCTCTTAGCATTTGCCGTCTTGTATCCTATATTAGCACGTCGTCGAGGCATGATAAAATCGCAAAGTAAACAAAACCAACGACTTTATCACAGTCTATATTATTGCTCAGCGCGACCATTCACTGCAAGATACAAAACTCATATGATGCGACGTAACAAACCAAAAACTGAAAACTTGAATAAAATCCATTCAGTACTTCCTGAGATTAGCGATTTCAAACAGAGAGAGAAAACGGGCTGACTTTACTTTATACTATGTCACAATCTATATTATTGCTCAGCGCGACCACTCACTGCAAGATACAAAACTCATATGATGCGACGTAACAAAGCAAAAACACAGTAGCGCCAGCGGTCAAATTCTAAACTATACGATAAACTGTAACTTTCACTCTTCAGTAGCGCCTGCGGTAGGCAGCGTTCAAATTGTAAACTATACCACTTACTTGACATAAACCGTGATAGCTAAGCTAATGTACAACATATATGTATTAATTATACACATAAATGTTCCTCGATAGACACTCTATCTATTGGCGAAAACTTGAATAAAATCCTTTCAGTACTTACTGAGATTAGCGATTTCAAACATAGAGAGAAAACGGACCGACTTTACTTTATACTATGTATAGATTCATAATTCTTAGAGATAAAAGGTATAACAATATAATGGAAGTACACCAAAAAAATAAAATAAAAGTATATTGCTGTTATTCTTGATTTATTATTATTAATTTGTTGTTAACTCCTTCATAATATCGCCATCATTATTTTCATGCCATCAGCATCATCATTATCATCAACACCACCACCTTGTAATCCTCATAGTAAATAATCTTTGATCCATGTAAAGAAATAAAAATAATTGTTAGTTTCTTTAACAGATGGCTATAGACATACGAATCAGCAGCTGTCTTCAGGATAATTCAGGGTGTGAACTTTTCTTATTATGGGATTATTTTGTTGACTCTCCATCATTCATTGATAGAATAACATGTTTAACTCCTCCATGTATTAGTTTATAATTAACCTGAAGATAGCTGGTGATTGTTTGGGTGGGAAAAACGTGCAATTTATATTTTTACTGTGATGGCAAAAGTCAGTTATTTAGTTTCAAAAATAATTGTGTCATAACAGTGGTAAAATGTTATTATGTTTAAATATTTTTTATCTGTTATATTTCTGTTTCTATGACTTATTGTAATTTCTGGATTATTGGACGGGGAATATTTTGTTGTAAAGTACAGACTTGTTTGTAACATTGTGGGCAGGCCTTACTATATAAATAGGAATGAACACAACTATTTCATTAATGACTTGGAACACAAAGTTTTTTTTTTATGAGTAAAGACATAAAGTTTTACCTTACAACCTGAACCGGTTTTCACTTTTAAAAAGCTTCTTCAGAGGTTCACTTTTTAAAAGTGAAAACCGGTTCAGGTTGTAAGGTAAAACTTTATGTTTTTACTCATAAAAAACTTTGTGTTCCGAGTCGTTAATGAAATAGTTGTATTTAGTTAAGTAACGGACATGTCATGGACAACAAAATCAAAGAAATAGGAATGGTTCAACACTTTTTGTCTGGCCCAGTTGAGCCTCTGAGGTTGTCTCATCATAGTATGGGAGAAACATTTGGTTTAAAGTATAATAAAATGACATGTGTTAGACTGGAAAAAAGTGTTGTTATCTGAAAAAGCTGTTGTTGTTTGGAAGGTGGTTGGAATATTGTCATATTAAAGAAAAAGTGAGTGGCTTGATCTAAATTAGAAAAACTGAATATTTTCATGACACCTAATATAGAAGACTATGATAATTTATCATTTATCATTGTTCTGGTGAGACAGATGGAACAAAGGGTATTGTACTATTTATCTATTATTGTACTATTTCTTTAGTAATATAACAATTGTAGACCACACAATAAACACTAAAAATGCAAAACATTTGTATTTTGGTTATAATTCCTTTTAGTCTGACACCCTGCTGGATTTTCACAATTTTTTCAAAAAACTTTTTATCTCTTTTTTGGGCTCTGGGATCCCAAAGTTTTAAAATTTCGTAAACTTAATACTACATTCAGATGAAAGTTGAAAATTCCCTTTAATTTGATAGGGAAGATTAGTCAGGTAATAAAAAGGCTCTTTTTTTGCTAGTTACAGTGAAGATGAAAACTAAAGACCAAACACAATCTTGTTTGACTTTTTTGTTTATAAAATTTATTATGCTATTTATTTTTTGTCCAGAAACTGCTGTTTCTGTTAAACAGTTAATAAATGTGCCAGTGCTGGACCTAGATTTTGTATTAGTTTCTTTTCTTGACTTTGTGTGTGTGTGTGTGTGTGTGTGTGTGTTGGTATGGGATCTGGAAAATGGTTGATGCACTCAGGGAAGTCCTCATTACTAGGCTCTCACCCTCTTTTCCTCACTAAATATTACAAAAAATTCATGTAACTCCTACGTTTAAGGACCAATAGTCTGTCATATTATAAAAAATTCCAGATTATCCAAAAGGCACATACATAAGGATGGTTTAACAGAACAAGTTTAATCAAATGATATAAAAACTGATTATATAGCTTAATAGTTTAATTTGGTGAATTACAAATCTAAAATTCACTTAATTACATCACAATACACTTAAACTGTTTAATTCTTAAGATTTAATTTTGATAATATAATGGGCAAAATAATATACATAAAGGGTTTTCAATCGGCATTTTTTCAAGATTTCACAAAATGTTTATTTCTTGCCTCCAAAGAAGTGTGTTGCCTTTTATTTCTAGTTAAGACTCTAATTAATATACCTCATTACTTGCTGCTATTGTCTAAATGTTTACCTTTGTTTAAAAAAATTTGCTCGTATGTATGTAGTAAATTCCAAGTTTAAGCATTTTGGTATGTTTACCATATGGGGTTACAATTAAACAGTTGTAGACTGATTACAGTTCTGGTTGGGTCTAAAATACCAAACAATATGAAAACAGAAAAGGGTCTTTCACTAAATCCTGTGGCCAAATAACTTCCGTCTCCACGTTTGTACGTTTTTCTGTGTCCGATGTGTACTAGAACTGTTTTCTTCACAAGTAACTAATGCCAGGTTATGGAGGTTATGTACGACAATGTAACTTAAATAAAATTTACTTTGTTAGTGTACAATAAAAGGATGTATTTACTGGAAGTACAGAAATTAGTTTCCATTTATCGCAGATAATTACAGTACACAGACGATTTTTGGAGGTTGTGTCTATGTTTAACAATGTAACTTAACCTTTTAGATTTTTAAAATTAATTAGATTTAACAAAAATTTCCTTTGTTAGTGTACATTAAATTATTGTATGAATAAATGGCTGTATATAACATTAAAGGCTGTATTTATTCGAAGTACCGGAATTAAAATCTACTTCCAATTTAGAACGTAGGCCTATAACCTAGTCGGCTTCGTTATTGGTGCATATTTTATTGGGGTTTATTGGTACATATTTTATTAAAAGGGTGTATTTATTGGAAGTACAGAAATTAGTTTCTATTTATCGCACATAATTACGGTACAGAGACAATTTTGGGAGGTTGTGTCTACGTTTAATTATCTAACTGAACCTTTTAGATTTTTAAAATTAATTAGACTTAACAAACATTTCCTTACTTAGTGTACATTCAAAGGCTGTATTTATTGTATGGATAAAAGGCTGTATTTATTCGAAGTACCGGAATTAAAACCTACTTCCAATTTAGAACACAGTACAATCTAACGTAGGCCTATAACCAAACAAGTACATTAAAATCCTTTTTTCAACATAATGCAATAAAAAGCAATGTGCAGTTTCTGTTAACACGCAAATGATTAAGTATTAATAATGGGTTAGAGTGGAATTCAATGTTACTATGGTCTAAATTTAAGACAAAAAATAAACAATCTGTGTTTATCAACACATAAGTGATACATAAGTCAATTGTCACAAAGATAAACAAAAATATGTCTAAGATTATAATCAATTATAAGTGAGAGACCTGCTTCTAAAACGGCTTAAGTAGTGCAAAGTTTTTTTCTTGCTTTCATTTGAGCAAACTGGTCAATAACATCTGACTGATAAATTAATACTGTTAGCCAATTCATTTTTAATAGCTAAAATTGCCAAATTATTAAGCCTTTCTTGGTAGGTAGTGCTTCTCTGCCAAGTTTTCAGTGAATTCACTAACCTGCTGAAAGATTTTCAGGAGTCGAAACTGTAACTGGAATAGTACAGAAAAGCCTATAGGCAAGACAGAAGTTCACAAATACAGCTTGAAGGTTTTTGGAGTAGGCTTAGTGGATTTTTTCTGATTCAAACTCTGTTTTATAAATGTTCTTCAAGTGTAATATTTCTTCAAATAGATCCATTGCCAATTCCTTTTTAAACTTGCTAATAAGAACTTTTACTTTCAATTCTAATTCATCATTTTCCATGTCCGTAAAGTCAATACTGTGTTACGTTCTACTCTTTTTACTTACCTTCCTCACGCTACTCTGACTTACCGCTCTCAGAAGATCCCCAATTATTAATCGGTCACCACGATTTTTTATGGTTCAAAAATCGAAACCTTTAAATCAAATTTTTTGCCAGGTTCATTAGGCGAAATCTTCCATACAGGATAGGTGATGGTAATGTGGCGTAATAATTAGCCTAACACATCGTTACGCTATTAATTCATTTTATTAACATTAATTTTGATCTTACGTTCTCCTTCAATTATAATTCTCATTAAACTCTTTATCTCAAGTTATAATTTAAAAAACATTCTTGTGAAAAAACCTTGATTTTAATTCTTTAAATATAGTGGTTTGATAGCGTTACTTTTTCTCATTTTAAACATATACCTACACAACAACAAAAATAAATGGTTCAACTAACTTATTCTATATTCTTATTTTAGTTTATTAAGGCGGCCCAGCAATGCCCATACACGACTCGCATACCAATTTATAAAAACCCCATTTGTATTTATTTAATAGATCTCATTCATTTAAAGTTGATGTTATAAAGAATACTGTTACTTGTGGCAGTCATCTCACCCGACCGCGTGTCGCGTCGTATGCAAAGTCCTTTTTAGTTGTCCATAAGTCTATGATGTTATATTTTTTTCTTTTAATCACACACTACTTGCACTGTTCATTCTTAAAATCGTTTCATCACTACACGATTTGTTAATTTACATTTGAATACCGAAAAAATTTACTGGTGCGTCACGGTTGATATTCTGCCAGGCCCGGCTCAGAGTGAGTCAAGACTGATTTCTTTTCATGCGGGCGGAAATCACGGCCCTCCTTGCTGCTCAATTTCGTCGCTGTTCATAGCCTTTGCTGCTAAAGGCTTAGTAGTTGTTCAGGTAACATGTGTTATTTGTGGGTGTTGGCAGTGGACGAAATCTAGTGTTCACCAGTTTCGTCACAAAGGTAGGCAAGACTTCCGTCTTGCCGAAAGCACATGGTATAAAGAATTCACCATCAGGCCATGTTGGTTTTTCGCTTCTTGGCATCGTCTGCGCGCATGCTGGTGTTAGTGCGTTGCTCAACTCTACAATTCTGGGAATTTTAATGTGCGGTTGCACCTTTACACATTCCATCACACAGCTACAGCATACCGTTTCTTTGTTTGAACAAAACTTCTACTCAACACGTGGCTGGCCACACAGATGAAAATGAATAGTTAAAAATTTTTAATAAAATAAAACCCCTCCCTTTTGCCCCGTTACAATACCCCCCCAATGAGAGATCTTCTGGCGAAACAGAAGAAATCTCATTGCTAAACCCCTAAGAGGATCGGTGAGGAACTGGTGCCAACAACCCCCATTAGTTCTTACACATCATGGGTAAACTACCCCCCTGGCTCGGCGACTATGGCCGCATCTGAACGAGATTACTGGACTTCTCTATACGAGATCCCAACACCATAAAATCGAACAGACATGTACCACAGCGCACCTGACCTTCTAACATGCAACCCCAAACTCCAAATCCCTGGCCTTACTCCATGCCAGATCCTCAACCGATATGTTCCCCCTGACATGCACACTGGGTCGCCTTTGGCAAATACTGGGCACGTACAT
Source organism: Magicicada septendecula (assembly GCA_034769895.1). Taxonomy (NCBI): domain Eukaryota; kingdom Metazoa; phylum Arthropoda; class Insecta; order Hemiptera; family Cicadidae; genus Magicicada; species Magicicada septendecula. Next base: position 28,042,421 of record CM068367.1, on the reverse strand, counting down.
ATATACTTAATATCTTACAAACAAACTCCTTAACTTTTTAAAATTATTTTTCAATTTACGATACAGTAAACAAGTTAACTTCTAACCATTACATTTGAATAACATGTCTGAATGTTTTTCAACCATAACCATAACCAAATGTTTGAATAACATTACATTTGGTTAAAAATTCATATAAGCTCCACATCAATCTGTTCTATTACCATTTCCTTCTTCAGAACCAACAAACTAAAAATCTTTTATCTGAATCTATCAATTTCCTTCATTACTATTAATAATCAGAAAAACAAATAAATTGAACATCTAATTAAAACATAAACTCATTTATCCTAACATTTGATTATACATACATACTAAACAATACAATTCAATAAAACCCTCACAATACACATAAACAATAATACACTTAAAACTCAAAAAATCAATTAGATGGCAGGCACAAAAAAAAATCAAAAATTTTTTTTTTCCAAAAAAATTTAAATTTATTAAAATATACTTTTCTCAATACTCAGAAAATTTAAAATTATTTAAATCAATTAAACAACAAAATTTGCATAACTTCATTGCCAAAACTGGTCTAGTTTATAACATCAACCAACAGCTGATCTCTCTGGGTCAAGTCAACAACCTTGACATACCTATGTTCATAAAATACATAAGACATCTTTAAAATTTTTTATCTTTAAACACAATAACATAATAAAATATGACATTTAAAATTGACATAGTATTATTACAATTAACAATAAAACTGACATTTAAATTAATCAAAATTACACATTTTATAGCTTTACATTATTCTCAAATTCTATTAAAATTTGTCACTTGTTTCCATCAATTTTTTCCTTTCAACTATGATTTACTTTCTTTAACATTCTCAATAAATTTGGGTGACTTAATTATTCATAATAACTCGATTGTATCAACTTGGCATTTATATTTTCTCTTAATCTGGAATTTAAACTTTTCTTATGTGTGCTAGGAATGTATCATGTAAAACTGCTGGAAGTATGGTATACAAAGTTTCTATTATCCTTTTCAAGGTTGATGACCAACACAAAAAGTACTACTTATAATTCATCATTGTAGCAGTTACACAGCAGTATACTAAACACCTCTTGGTTAATACCTGTACTCTGGTCAGGTAGCACACAATGAATCATTCAAAACAAGTACAATTCAGTGTCAATGTCTAGTGTTTATGTGTCACTGCTACCCATAGTGAATCATTTGTATTGTACATAACAAATAGTATTCTGACTGTACACGTTTTTCATCTGACAAGAATTTTATACTTAGGCAAACTCATTTAATGGTGTAACCTTCTGTAATATGTGCCAAACAAGTATTCATAAAATTAATATTTGTGTCAAATTGTGTTTTATTTATTTCAAACAAAATCTGTTTTGTGGACATAACTTTATGTCCAATACAATTATTATGTTATTTCTTTTTAGTATCACTTATAGATTTGCGTGATCAAAACTTTTAATACTAAAACTTTTTTTCAGCTGATAACCATGCTTTGTTGAGATTATTAACGAAAAGTTTTGCTCATTCAGTGATGTGGCATCTTCAGTGATAAAGTTGAGTCTCATCGTGGTAAAACTACTGAAGACTTCATAGAATTGGAAAATTAATGAAAATAATATTCTTACAACCAGTGACAAGAATTATGAACTTAAAACAGTGGAATGAATTATTGCATACCAGATACTCTCAATTGCTAAAACAAACACACTTATATTACAACAGTTCTCTTTATATAATTATCCAGGACACATTGTATAGCCTACAAACAGTAATAAAAAAATCACAATAGTTTACAACACAAATAAACAATTGATCATTTGTCACTTTCATTAAAAACTGCTGTCTAATATCATCCTATATGAATGCACAACCTACTACACCAACTTTCTAAAACTCAGCTGGTGGCAACATCCTAATTATCAGGCTAATGTGAGAAAGTTCCAGATGAATGCCAAGAGTGTGGCTCTAGAATATTCTGCAGTGCTGCTGATTAACAGTATGTGATCAGCATCACATAGAGTTACACATTTAAGCTATCTAATTGACTTGGTATTACAATATTAGTAAAATGTGCTTGTTAACCAAATAGTGTGTTGTTACTCCTGAAAATCCCATTTCACTAAGAGCATTTTAGAAGTCTGGGTTATCTTTTATGTTTCACTCCACAAACATGCCTTTAGTTCAGCATTTCTTAACCTATTGGGCATGAGCCACTGCTGGGTCCCGAGAGGGCATTTGGAGGGTTGCAAAGTCAGGTTCGGAAATTTATTTACCGTGTCTTAAAAACCTACTACATGTAAATAACTAAGGTATATCATTTTAACAATTTAAATTCAACCTGTTTTGTACATAGTCTAAACTGTACATTTTTGTTATTCATGCTCTACCATTGCTTTTTACCAGCTCTGATGTTTAACTCTCTATAACCAGATTGAAAGTTGCTTCCCAGAGGGATACAGTGAATTCAATTGGATTCAAGACCCATTCTTGTATTTTGAAAGTTCTAACATGTTCTCAGTAAAACTAAATGAGCAATTGTGTGATATCATCTGTGATGCTGGGATTAAAACTAAATTTTTAGTAAATTATTTTGTATAGTTAGTGATAACATGAGACATGTCATGGACAACAAAATCCATAAACTTTTAGATTCTGACTTAACAAAGTTCTGGATACCTTTAAGAGATGAATATCCTGAACTTTCGGAGTTGCTCATCCCATTCATCACCTCATTCTTGAGTGAAATGGGATTTTCATCTCAAGTGAAAAGCAAGCACAGAAATAGACTTGACACACACTCAGATTTATGACTTAATTTAACCACTCTTGAATCCAACATACCCCAGCTTTTACAGAAAAAGCAGCCCCAACTGTCACATTAGTAACTAATGATTAGTTAGGCAAGTAAAAACTCTTTTGTTTTTAACTTCAGCATGTGTTTATTAGAGCAAATTAGTCTTTTGAATTACATATTTGCTTTTTGCTTTTCTATAATTAAGTGTATATATAATTTGTTTAAGCATAAAAGACGGCTTAAAGTTCTCAGTGTTACCAAAAATATGATTATAAAGTGGGTCCACACCCCTACAAGCAGTTCTGCCATGCACACTCCTACAAGTCTAATTAATTTTAAAAATCTAAAAGGTTAAGTTAGATAGTTAAACGTAGACACAACCTCCCAAAATCGTCTCTGTACCGTAATTATGTGCGATAAATGGAAACTAATTTCTGTACTTCCAATAAATACACCCTTTTAAGAAAATATGTACCAATAAACTCCAATAAAATATGTACGAATAACGTAGCCTACTAGGTTATACGTTCTAAATTGGAAGTACCGATAGGTTTTAATTCGAATAAATACAGCCTTTAATGTATATACAGCCTTTTATCCATACAATAAATACAGCCTTTGAATGTACACTAACAAAGGAAATTTTTGTTAAATCTAATTAATTTTAAAATCTAAAAGGTTAAGTTAGATTGTTAAACGTAGACACAACCTCCAAAAATCGTCTGTGTACCGTAATTATGTGCGATAAATGGAAACTAATTTCTGTACTTCCAATAAATACACCCTTCTAATAAAATATGTACCAATAAACCCCAATAAAATATGCACCAATAACGAAGCCTACTAGGTTATAGGCCTACGTTCTAAATTGGAAGTAGATTTTAATTCCGGTACTTCGAATAAATACAGCCTTTAATGTTATATACAGCCATTTATTCATACAATAATTTAATGTACACTAACAAAGGAAATTTTTGTTAAATCTAATTAATTTTAAAAATCTAAAAGGTTAAGTTACATTGTTAAACGTAGACACAACCTCCAAAAATCGTCTGTGTACTGTAATTATCTGCGATAAATGGAAACTAATTTCTGTACTTCCAGTAAATACATCCTTTTATTGTACACTAACAAAGTAAATTTTATTTAAGTTACATTGTCGTACATAACCTCCATAACCTGGCATTACTTACTTGTGAAGAAAACAGTTCTAGTACACATCGAACACGGAAAAAAAATACAAACGCGGAGACGGAAGTCGTCTTTGGCCGCAGGCTATAGTGAAAGACCCATTTATTTAACTATGTTCTAGATTTTGCAGAAAGAGTTTTTATAATACCTATATTGTTTGTATTGAAGTTTCGCACCGTGTGATTTGTATGGCACTGACCGTTAACAATTCTGTATTCTGTTCTGTAGTCAGTAGAGGTGGGCTAAACTGTTATTTTAAAATACTAGGTATGAAAATACCGTTCCAAAAAAATAACAGGTACAAATACCTGTTATTATATACTATATATATACATAACCTATATTATCCTTTGTAAGTAACTCGTTTTGAGTTTCCTGCAGGTCTCCTATGTAATATCTTCAAATAAATACACTGCAAGTATGTTTCTTTCGGTAAATTTTCACCTAGATAAACCTATTAATATATTAATAAACCTACTTGCTGTGTATTTATTTGAAGATATTATATAACCTATACTATATAATTTATAGTTGTCTTGATTATTCATCTCTTCTTTCACAGCACTAACACTTAACTAAAAATGAACTTTTTTCATGTGAAAAACTTACTATTTTATCGGACGCGTTTCGGCTTAGTATCCGCCTTCTTCAGCTTTGGTAACAGACTGCCAGCATTTTGTAACGGTTGTGTGGAAGGTGAAGTGGGGGTGGTGTGTGGCGGAAGGGGATTGGCGCGGGGATTCAATTTACTGTTTGTTTTCTGTATAATTGTGTCAAAAAGTGTATGTGATTTATATTGTAATTGATCGTTGAGTATGTTGTTTGGTTGTGTTGTGTGGTGTTTATATATTTCGTATTGTTCAGTTGTGTTGAGTTTTTGACCTTTGGGTATGTAATGTAGAATTTCAAGATTAGTGTCTATGTTGGTGTAACTGTGGTTTTCTGTGTGTATGTGTGTGGCAAATGCAGAGTGTATATTGTTGTTGGTTAAAGCTTTTAAGTGTTCAGAATAACGGGATGAAAAAGACAATAAATCGCCAATACATTCAGAAAACACAAATACAAAATAGGATTCAGAACAACCAATACCATCAAAAAACACATCAGTAATACAAACACAGACATAGACAAATATAACAAAACAGGTGTATACAAATTAAATTGTAATGACTGCAATAGTTTCTACATAGGCCAGACGGGAAGATCTTTTTCATCCCGTTATTCTGAACACTTAAAAGCTTTAACCAACAACAATATACACTCTGCATTTGCCACACACATACACACAGAAAACCACAGTTACACCAACATAGACACTAATCTTGAAATTCTACATTACATACCCAAAGGTCAAAAACTCAACACAACTGAACAATACGAAATATATAAACACCACACAACACAACCAAACAACATACTCAACGATCAATTACAATATAAATCACATACACTTTTTGACACAATTATACAGAAAACAAACAGTAAATTGAATCCCCGCGCCAATCCCCTTCCGCCACACACCACCCCCACTTCACCTTCCACACAACCGTTACAAAATGCTGGCAGTCTGTTACCAAAGCTGAAGAAGGCGGATACTAAGCCGAAACGCGTCCGATAAAATAGTAAGTTTTTCACATGAAAAAAGTTCATTTTTAGTTAAGTGCTATATAATTTGTTATAAGAAATAAATTGAAACTAAAAGTATTAACAGTGTTACTTTACACTGTGACTTTATTAAACTATTACTGTTTAAATGGAAATAAGAAACAAGAGAATTTATAGGCCTATCTCCCTTTGGGAATACCAATTTAAGTTTTCACTAGTAGTAAACAAACTAACATTGGTTAGACAAATCAGTTGCGAAACTCGGGGCAATTAAATAATTTAGAGTAGGCCTACACGTAATACCACAAAAAATAATGTGAAAAAACATCAGAAACGTATAATAAAAACATAACGGTAAGCCACAAGAGTGAATGAGAATAAACAAAATTTTACAAATAAAAATAAAAAACAAATTGTAATAAATTAAATATAAATACATAAATAAAAACTTATAAATAATAAGCAACAACAAAAGTAAATTAAATGCATTACAGTTATTTAAGAAACAGGACTAGATAAAGTGCATAAATGTCCATTACAACAATCTCATCATTTACATGAGATGTGTAGTGAAGTTAAAATCACATTAATAAAAAGTATAATATAGCTTATCAACATCAACCACTCTATAGGTTATAACTCAATATAATTAAATACGATTTCACTAACTACTCGGAACATAAAGTTTTTTTGAGTAAAAACAAAGTTTTACCAACCGATTTTAGTTACAAGTTGGTGACTAGTATAATATATAATTTATTAGCATATAATCTGTATTCTATATCTGCATATCACACGAGAATAAATGTAACAGCAGGATGAATTATTTCCTTTATTAAAAACAGCTTCGTCTCTTTGCGCAGAATGAAGTATACAGAACGAAAAAGTGGCTCGTACTACAGTATATACTTATATTTCCTACTCGAAATATGCTTGATGCTACCTGTTCCTAAAATACTAGGTGTTCCTAAAATATTAGGTGTTACTAAAATATTACTGTTACTCTGGAACGCGTTGTTCCTTGTGTATCGGTGATACCACTAGTATTTGAAATACCTAGTATTTTAAATAACGCGTTACTGGCTGTTCCTTGCGTTCCAGCGATATTTTTGTACGCCTAGTATTTGGCCTTGGTTACGTGATCTTGCGTACTTTTTGTGTGTGTGTGTCTGTGTAGGGTCGTAGGGGGTGTGTCTCGACTCGGAACAGCGAGGGCGGCGTGTCTCGACTCGGAACAGCGTCGCCGCGAATAACAGGTATTTCAACTTTTCAGTCACTGTTACATCCGTTCCACAAGAATATCGTTCCAAAATACCTATTACAGGTATATCGGCCCACCTCTAGTAGTCAGGTACCGTTTAAAGTTGTACTTACCTATTGTTATTAAATGAATTATTCTTATTATTTACATGGTTTTGAACAGTTTGTTGTAGCAGTGTACTGAATAGTTTATGTTAGTGAAAGTAATTTATAGCAGCCATATACTTCAGAAGGTGGAAGGTAATGTATTTACGTAAAGACAATTGAATGTTTGGTTAAGGTAGAAATAACAATAATAGTCATTGATAGGTTTGAGCTATAATTAGGGTTAAAATCATTAGTAAGATAATCCAGACTTTTACGAAAAGTTAAAGTAAATTTAAATCTAGATATGTGGTTGTGTGTTGATGAAATTATCCCGCCAGATTAGAAGAATTATTCGATTTTACGTGAAAATACCCTCAGTCCCAATAAAAATATTTCCAGAGTCTACTGTTCACGATGTATTCGTATGAATTAATAATTTATTCTTTTGTACAGTTTCTTCCTTATAAAAATGCAAGACATTTGTTAGGGCTGGATGTGGTGTTAACACATCAGTCTAAGCCTTAATGTCTGGTAGCTCAAACTATACTATTTTAATTATGTGGATTCAACCAGTCTAAGAGTAAGTTAGAAATATACTGCAAGTAATTGCATAGTTAGGTACTGTTATACAGCGTATAGGACAAATTCAAGGATAATATAACATGATTGTAGCTCGTATAACCTATACCTGGACAAACAACCTCACCTTGGTGGCATATGACTGAAAACTAATATAAGGTGAAGGTGAACAAGTCCTCATCAGTTTCTACAAAACTGCATTAAAAATTACAAAATATAGAAAAGGTTGCTACAGTCTAGTGGTGTTCCAAGTAAAACTGTAAAACATGATTTATATGTAGAGCGTGAAATCAGATGACATGTTCACTGCACTTTGTGTGTGTGTGAGTGGTCAGCACTTCTAAGAATAATACATATGAGTAATACCTTTTCAAAAGGTGAATGTATTGAGTATTCTTGTCACAACCAGTTTTTTAATCATATGAATATTAATTGAGATATAAATAATATAGTAACAACTAAATATACAAATATTCAAGAGAATACAGAGTATTAATGTTAGTGGTGTTTATTGATTGCAATCGTTGCACAGTATATGAATATATATTTAGGTATGTGAGTAAATAAGTAAATAGTGATGATTTCTAAAAATTATGAATTTGTGATAATGCCTTCACATTGATTCAGTACACATGAAAAATGATATTCTAGTTATTCAAGTTGACAACAAATTAGAGGTGATAGATTTATTGTTTACAGTTATTGCAAATGAAAACAAGAAAACAGTGTCCATCTTCAGTATATTCTTGTTGAAACAATTTATTGGAATGAAGAATAAAACAAGTAAATTTTATGTAGACTTCCAAAACCAAAATATATTAGAAAACAAACTGAAAACCATTTAGAGAAATAAAAATTACAGATTCTGTAAATTTATTTTATAAATATATATATATATATAATATTTATTATTTATAATAACTTTACCTCAAGATGTTTTTTCTTATTTGGAACATGTTTCGGGACACTTAGTGGTCCCATCCTCAGCCTTCTTAATTTTGAATCTTGTGGAGTATGGTGTGTTGGTTGGTTGTTGTTATGATTTCCTGTTGGTTTTTGGTATTATTGTGTGTGATTGTTGTGTATATATTAGTATTTTGTGTATTTTCAATATTGAGTGCATTGATAATTATTGTGTCATGTTTTGTTGTATTTGTTCAGGTATTAGTTTCTTTTGTGTTTTTTGTTTATTTATTTGTAAATTTTCCCAAATTTTCCTTATGATGCCTTTGTGTGGTATATATTGCTATTAATAACGAGAAGAGTGATAGTTATATCTTGTTCTCCTGTATTATTACCTCCTCATCTGTCCAAAGCTCTTTTTAGTGTTTAATCCAGGAATTCTTGTCAGTTATGTGTAATCGTGTATCATATTTCTTTGTTATGCTGTTTCAGAAGTTTATATGCTACTTCTAAAATTCCATGAACGTCTGCTTCTATGATAGATATCAGTACGTTCCAGGAGTCTTGGTGTGCTTTCCTAATTAAACCCTTTGCATAGTTCTTTTACTTGTTATATCTTGCCTTGTTTTGCTCTGTATTATTCTGGAGATATTCTACAAATGCTTTTTGTTTTTCTTTAATTACATTTACAATTTCGTCACTCCATATCCTCAGACCTTTCTAACTCATAACTTTCTTCTTTTTACCTATAAGTTCTGTAGCTGCACGTTTAACACATTCCTTAATCTTTTCTCACTCTGCGTCAATATCTTCTTCCTTTAATCAATTTTCTAGTTTATGATTAAGCATATTTTGGTATAAATTCTGAACACTTTCGTCTTGTAATAAATATACCTTGAATACTTCTTTGGGTGGTTTATAAATTTTTAGATTAGAACTCTTTTACCACCTCGACAGTAAAGCTATCTTTCCAATTACTAAAAAGTGATCAGAACGTATGTCACCACCTCTAAAGACTCTAACGTCATGTACATGTGTGCTCAGTTTCTTATTGGCTATAATATATACTATTATTGATCTTAGCCCTCTCGCACGTCACATATACTTATATATATGTCCTTTTTCCTAAAAATGGATGATGAGTCAAGTGTGATGATTGTAAAGTTAACTTAACAATTATGCTGCATTTGTAGTTAACAACATAGCAGTGAACAACATGTTTATGTAATATTTTTCAAAATTTTATAAAAGGTAGCTTTTTGAAAAATTAAATTTTTAATTTTTTTTTCATTTGTTATAATATTATAATTTTTGCAAAGTTGTTTCATGTCAAATTAAAGCTGAGTTGATCAGCATTAACTTGGCACCAATTTCATGTTTCATTTTTTATTAGATACTGAGTAATTCTAATGTTAGTGATTCAAAAACTATGTAAATTTAGAATTTTTTGGAATTTCAAAAGTGTATAACTTGGAAATTGCAGGATATTGCAAGATATTTCTGAAATTATGTAAAAAGTCATATTTAATACTGCTCATCAAATACACAGGGCTTCATAAAGGTATAGAAATGTGAAGCTGTGAGCTGTGTCGACTTGACATGGACTGACCCTAACATCCTATTAGCTGTCACATGAACATCACTGATGTCAGTCAGCCTTGATGTTTGATGAAAAACTGTATAATAAAAAAAATTCCTTAACACGTTCTCATCTATTGTATTTAGCCTATTCCAGGCCAAAATGTTTTCTTATAATTTTTCTTCTAAATTGCGGTTGGTTGGTTTTATTGTACCCACAATGCAAGAATTGTGATCTTAAGACCTTTCAGTCATTGTCACCGACATGGTGTCGTGTGTTTATTTGTCATCCCATGCCACGTCAGTCATGCTTTCGGTTATCATTATGCCACCATTAACCAACTCAGAAGGAAGAGCAGTGGATGTGAGGAAGCTCTATAAGGGATGTTACAGAAAAGCTGTACGAGAAGGAAAAAGCCTGGAGAAAGAAGAAATGTCAAAAAAGTTACTACATTTTGTTCAGGATGTCTACCAGACTTCCCTCTACTTACCATGTTTTAATACTTTCTATAGAATTATTTAAACATTTGTAATTTTTTTAAAAGTTTTGTATTATAACTGTAATTACTACTTTGCTTTATGTTTAACTAGTTTGTATTATTTTTGAAGTAAATTTTTATACCCAACAAAACTAAAAAAAAATAGGAAAAATGAAAAAAATTTAAAAGTAAATATAATAAAAAATAAAAAATTAAATATGGGCATTCAATCATACACACTTTGTCGGTCATGCATTATGAGTGTTAACGTTATATTAGTGTAACCAACAGTTTGCCGTTAGGCTGCTGGTAGTATTGCACGTATTCGCAGAACTATCAATTTAACAGTTATATTAAACAATATATAGAGGATAATTTCTGCAAACCTTTTAACTCAGAGGTTTCATAAAAATTTTAGCATTCAGTTGATCTTAAATTTTTTTTTCCTTCACGGAGAGTCCTAAAATGATGTCAAAAGTCGTATAATTTCTGGTACAGCTACCGACACCTAGCTGTACGCCTGATTTCAGGCTACTCTCACTGTACTAGTCATGCTTAAAACATCGCTTTGCCCATACGAATTGAATTAGTTTTATATAATTGTGTTTATGTTCACAATTAATTGGGCTTCCCAAGTGCATTCATTACACATTTTTATTCCTTTTTTTTTTAATTTTAAATATGGGACTTTTGTGACGATTTAATTGATAGTAAAATATTTAATAATAAAAAAAAATTAAAAAGCAATTAAGTATTTTTAAATTGCACTATTAAACCTAATGCCCCTGTACTAACTCAGAATAAGTATGAGATGTAAATGGAAAAATCTAACTAAACAATTAATAAAAAAAATCGAATTGTAAAAAAGCTATTAATATCAAAGTTAACCCTTTTGTAAGTCATCATGCGTTGACCTGTTTAATTCCGGACTCAACGTGCTTAGCGAACCGTCTGTAACTTAGAAATGTATAAAAATCGTAATGTTTGTAATTAGTAATTTGAAGGCACGAGTAGTAGTTAAAATAATTATCGTAAATTAAATAAGTATAAATAATTTGTTTCTTCTTGTTATAATAATGTCAATTTAAATAAAAATAGGAACTATATTATCACGGAGTACTCGCTCCATTTCGTTGTAATGTGCCAGTCGAATCGAGTTAAGAGTTACTATGCAGCCGTCAGACAGTGCACACCTACGAGCAAGAGCTCTTCAGAAATGTGTTGATTAAAGTAAAATGTAACTGTTAGCTACCACTACAAAACGTGGGTAGCAAGTTTTTGATATATAAAATGCAGAAAGGTTTTGTTAAGAAATGTAATAAGTTAAGAAAAATTAACAACATGTAAGCAAGATGACGTCTCTACTCAAGATGTAAACTCCAGTACAACTCTACATGTGAATATGTGACCTGCATAAACTGTACATATGGATATCTACGTCCCCTACGACGCTGACCAGGACCTGTGTGGATCTACCCCAACTTTAACCAGCTTTACTTCAATCTCCTCAGTGAACCAGCTATAAAATATTCGCCGAAGACACGACCCAGATGACGACGCCGACTACCAGAATTCCCAAGTGTGACACCCCAGGACGAGGACAGCACAACTTATTGTAAAGGTGACTCGATAGCTTGACTATCGAGAGTTAATTACATTTGAGACATAACTTATAGATGAAAGAGACTTTTCAAAGACTATAATTTTCTTTAAACAATAAATGAAACCAAATAGATGTATACTGTAATATTGAAAATCATACGTTGTAACGTTAATATGTAAATGTTAATTATAATCCTGTTAGTAAATAATACCATTCTTCAAAGGTAAATGTAATTTTGCAAGCTCCTAGATGAGCATAGTAATACTCAGACGTCTTTACAATATTTAAAGTAAACTCGGATCCGAGGTAAAAGTACATGATCAATATGATCCCTAGTTTTCCAGAAAACCCTTTTGAATATTTTAGTATAAATAATTATGTTATGGGATCCTTTCATATCATTTGTTAATAAAGAGAAGTCATTTTATTACACATTGAAGTGAGTGCATAAATCAGTGAAATACCTTCCCTTGTGTCCTAATAATTAGCTTAATTATTATTGTTAATTGTGTTGAGTTTAATTTCAGTTCGTTACAACGTAGGCAGCCCGTATAATTGGCTAGAGTCAGTTATGATGGGTTCCCTGGATTTGTAACGTGGGCAAAACGTTACAAAAATGCGCCACTCTGCTTTCGTTATTAAAGAAATGATCATGTACAGAGTGTTATAAAAATGACCACACTCTGCTTTGAGTTAAAAAGGTTGTAAGCATCGTGACGCTAACAAAGATACGTCACTCTGATAATTAAAATAATTGTTACGTAGTAAAATAGATAACTCTCTGCACTCGTTATATGATCTATGCACTCAGTTACTGCATTTCATGTAACATTAATTTTCATAAAATTAATTTATTTTAAGATACGTAATTTAATACAATGATAGTCTGTATAACTTGAAATATCATTGTATGACGCCAAACGCAAGTATGCACATGAATTTTTGTGCTTGTTAATCTGTTCAGTCTTAACAGGTTTATATTGTGACAATTCAAGAGCTGTAGTTTCATGAATATGCCTGCATAGAATGTAAGTGTATGTCTGTCGTCACGGTAAAAACAAAAACAAACTGCGTAAAGTAGACCCGGTTAATTACGTGTAAAGAAATTCGTAACTTAATTTTGTTACCAAAAATTAAAAATAATAAAAAAAAAAATTAATGGTGGAAAGCAAGAGAATTAATTACTAAACTCAGACTGTTATAACCGTAATACACCTGTAACTTGTAAAGCGTGTTTTGTTGAATTAGATTCACCCCTTACTCCGACTGGCCTGTCCAGTTAAAACCGGTCGAGAAAGATAGGCTGAGGCATTGTGTAGAGAACAATACGTGTGCGTAATCCTCGCGTTCCCATGCGTACAACTACCTCGTCATTGTTTACTAAATAAACGAGGGTGACCTACATTCCAGCAAACAGCTGATCGTTGATTTAACATTGAAGTATGTGTGTGTGGAATTTCTGTCTCTCCCTTAGAAGAGAAATTATTCTCTTGAGAACTATGCAAATGATTTACCCAAGAAAGAACTTGTCTATGTAGTAAGTGTATAGTGTAGTAAAATCAATTTTAAGTACGTTTTAATGTGTTAGAAATAAGATAAAAAAAAATGGCACAATTTAATCCGGATTTACTATTAAAGGACGAGCTGTCTTATGAAGCTCTTTTGCGTGGTCTACTCCATGTGAATGTAACAGTCGCGGAATTGTGTAAGTCAATACGCGAAAGTGGATTTGATACACCCGCGCAATTAAGCAACCTAAGCGGACTCGATTATGAGAGCGAGAGAAATTTGTAATGCCAAGTATAGCGAGCTAACCTTATTGTCTCAAACCCTCCAAGACAAGAAATCTCCGGCGATAATATTGCGGACTACTCAAAGAATAGAGCATTTAACCCGGCGAATGAAAAATTTATTGATCTGGCCTAATCTTACGGAAATACCTCCTGAAGTCCAAAATTTTGCTGACGAAGCTTTACGTCGATTACCCACTATTATCAATGAGTTAAGAAGAAAATCCGACTCGTTCCGAATGGATGAAATTGAGAAGTTCTTGAAGAAACTACACATCTCCCCAGTTCAATCCCCTACTACAGATCTACCTCCACCTAACACTGATCGCGACTCACCCGCCGTATCGCAAATACAAGCTACTCACGAGCAATACCCTGATAGAGATTTAAATGCCCCGACTATATTTGAAGCCCCTCCTCCCAATCGTTTCCAGATTCGCCCCGAAACGCACGAATTGACCACCCCGAATGCATCATATCGTCCTCCAAAAGCGATGCCAAACTTGAACTATAACGCAGACCTATATGGAAAAACCACTCATCCTGTGGAGAAACTTTTAACTGAAATCCCTTACACTGATGGATTAAATGTCACCAAACTACTAAATTTCATCAAATATCTCCTGCAGATAAAAGATCTACAGCAGCTGAATGACTGGCAAATTTTGCAAGTTCTCCTACAGAAATGTAAACCCCCGTTAAAGAATCGTGTGATAGAAGCATTAAGCTCTACCCTTCCAGTAGAAGACCTGCATACCTCAATAATAAAGTACTTTATTCCCACCGGAATTTATGAAGAACTTAAAAGAAACACCGTACTACGAGTACAAGGAAATCACGAGAGATTAGCCCATTACATCTCAGACATCAGGGAGTCATCTAGACTACTACAAGTAGATTGGAATGAGACACAGATGGTTGACACCATTTTAGTAGGATTGTCACCAGAGGAAAGATCTCGTTTAGCTTTGATAAATCGACCTAACACCTTTGCGGATCTAGAACAATGCAGTATCCATTCTTCGAATGTATGGTACTCAGATCAGAATAGACATACGATGAAATCAGCAGAAGCAAATAGAAATGAATCGCGAGGGCTAGTGCCCGATATAACAACCCTGCATGAAAGGCAAGTATTCAATAGACCTCACAATGTGCGCAGCCCTGGTAAGTCAAATGTAACACCATCTAAAATGGAAACTAGGTACCCTCCTCGCAATAAGCACATCTGTTATAATTGCGGCAAATATGGACACATAAGTAAAAACTGTAACAGCAAACAATTCGAACGTAAACACCCTGATCCAAGAAACATGTAAGGCAGGGAGACCCGAAATCCTGTGTCTTCTGCAGCAACTTGAAATCCGGTGAACCTAAAGAAATGTATTAAAAAAAAAGGGGGGGAAGGAAAAGAAGCTCTAAAGAAATAGATCCCTACGTAAGAAAGTTTCTTGAAAAATGTAACGCGATAAATAAATGTAACTGGACTAATAGTGTGTTACCCTTAATACAAGTTGACCTAGGTGTTACCTCCACAATCACATTAATTGATTCGGGATCTACCAGAACCTTAATCAGTCAAGAGTTAGCAGATAAATTATTGGAACACCACCTAGTAAAATGGAGTCAAGCGGTGAATATAAAATGTGCTACCGCCAATTAACGAAATATAATAATAAAACTGAGCATTACCATTAAAGTTAAAATTAAGAACCTAACCTGGGTTTTTACTATGTTAGTATGTAATGAATTAGGACCCGACTTAATATTGGGAGCAGACTTTATCAGTAAAACGGGAATGATTCTTGACATCTATGAGCAGAAATATTATTTTCGATTCGACCATACACGGAAGTATAATTTTGATTGTAATAATGACAAACAAGAAAGAACTAGATCACCTACTGCACACGTAGTACACCAAGAGTCTGAATTATCTCATCTAGAAAGTAGAGATAGAATGAGAATGCAGAAATTAATAAAAGAATTTTCCTCAGTTCTTACACCGAAGCTAGGACTTACGAAACTAATAGAATATAAGATCAATCTGAGCGATCAGAAAGTAATACGCCTACCACCATACAAGTTGTCGCCTCCCAAGATGGAAGTGATGAGAAACCATATCAACAAGTTGTTAGAACAAGGAGTCATTGAACCCTCTACGTCTCTATATTCATCACCCTCCTTCTTAGTACCAAAAGGTCACGATAAACACAGACTAGTTGTGGACTACCGGCAATTAAACAAACGAATAGAATTTGAATCTATCCCTCTTCCAGACATCCATAGTGCTTTTCATGACTTCACAAAAGTGAAAGTCTTTACGGAAATGGATCTGAATCAAGCTTTTCACCAAATACCCCTGTCGGAAGAGTCAAAACGTCTAACCGCGTTTGCCGTTACTTTTAACCTGTACCAATTTACTAGAGTACCCTTTGGAATATCTCAAGGCAGTTCCGTATGTAGTAGATTATTAGAAAGGATATTTCATGACATTAAATTTAAATATGTGTATCACTACTTGGACGACATCGTTATCTATAGCAAATCAATGGAACAACATCTTAAACACCTACGTGAAGTGTTATCTCGGTTACAAAAAGCAGGATTAACTGTTAACCCCAAAAAAGTGAATTTTGCCATCCCACAATTTTCATTCTTAGATCACATCGTGAAAGCAAATGGAAAAGTAAACATTGACCCCGAACGAACCCGCGCCATCAGAGAAATTTCACCCCCGCGAGATGCAAAAGGTATAGCCCGATTTTTGGGAATGGTAAATTATTTCCACAAGTATATTCCCCATCTTGCCGAAATAGCAGCACCGCTGAATTCCTTAAGAAAGAAGGGAGCGAAGTTTGAATGGAGCACACAACCAAAATGCGTTTGAACAACTCAAAGAAAGCATCATATCTCCCCCAGTTTTGCAACTAGCCGATTTCACGAAACCTTTCGTAGTGCAGACCGACAGTTCTAGTGTAGCGTTAGGTGCAGTCATCTATCAAGAGATAGAAAACAGTAGACTACCTATTAGTTATGCATCGCGAACCTTGAGCGACCAAGAAAGAAAATATTCCGCATATGAATTGGAATGTTTAGCCATTGTTTTTGCATTTGAGAAGTTTAAACCCTTTCTAGAACATAAAGAATTCCTTTTGGAAACTGATAATCAAGCATTATCTTGGTTACTGAATCACCCTAAACAGTTAGGACGTATTGGAAGATGGGTATTGAGGTTAAACTGCTACAAATTCAAAGTGCAGCATATTAAAGGTACACAAAACGTAGTCGCTGATACCCTGTCCTGTATGTTCCAGTCGCCCACAAATACTCCCAGAAACAAGGAGAATCCGGAAACAGCCCTTGCTAACGCCGTAATTACTGAATTCCCCCTTGCCTTTACAAACATTGCCCTATTTCAACAACAAGACCCTCTGCTGAAACCGATTATACAACAACTTGTGCAAGGTATTAAATCCGAGAAATACGTATTAAGTAAAAGTGTACTATGCCACAAAATAAGAAATGGAAAGGAATTAAGAATAATCGCCCCTGATATGATTAAGCCCATGCTGATGGAGTACTTCCATTCATCTACCATTGGAGCCCATATGGGAATCAATAAAACTATACATCGTGTTCGAAAGGAATATCATTGGAACAATATGAACAGCGAAATAGCTAGTTTCGTAAAAAAATGTAATTTATGTGCTCTCAGTAAACCGGCAAGAAATAATCAGGTAAGCCAATTAATTTCAGAAATCCCTAAGACCCCTTTCTCTAAACTTTATTTAGACTTTTCAGGTCCTTACCCACGATCGAAATCAGGTAATACTATGTTACTCATCTGTGTAGATTCGTTCACCAAATTTGTTTGGATGTATCCCATGCGGCGAGCATTAGCGTCGACTACTGTAAAAATATTACAGGAAAGATTATTTAAAGACTACGGTACACCTGTACGTATAGTGTCAGATAACGGACCACAATTTAAAGCGAAAGAATTTAAGAATATGTGTTTCAAGTTAGGAATAGACCATATTACCACTACGGAGTATCGACCGCAAGGCAATATTGCTGAAAGGTATCTACGAAACCTCAAATCTGCTTTAATCGCCTACCATGCGAACGATCATACTTCGTGGGACCAAAACCTATCCTGGATACAATACGCCTTTAATTCAGCTTATCACGAAGGACACAAGTCGACCCCGTTTGAGTTACTGTATAAATACAAACCAAACCACCCCTTGTCCACTAAATGGAAAATACACGACCTGCTACCTCCGCAAATAAAGGATAAGCAGATTAAGCAAATATGGAATAAAGCTCGCGCTAATTTAAGAACAAACTTAGAGAAATCCCGAAAATACCACGAGAGAAATATTCATAACAATGCAGCTAGGTACCAAGTCGGTGACTTAGTAATGTACAAGACTCACCCGACTAGTAGTGCAATTGATAAGACCACCTCTAAACTATCATACCGATGGTGTGGTCCTTACCAAATCCAGAAGTACTTAACTCCAGTTACAGTAGCCCTGTACGAACCTGCGACTCGAGAATATGTGCGGAGAACACATATTTCGCAGATAAAATTGTATAAGAAGAAAAGAGGAAATAGCATAACCAAAAATAGAAAAGGTAATACTAGGTAGTGAAGTTATCTTATACCTCAGTAACCGTGCTAAGTGTTAATCGTAGAATTTGGAAATGAGGCCTGATCAACCTGAGATCCAGTTCAGCAAAAGATAAGTAAATGAGTACTCAATGACCACTAAACTGAGCTCTAAATAACAATATGTTTAGAAAATTACTCTATGAAGAGAGTAACTAACCCAAAGAAAAAACCGGTAGTAGATTTAAGTAGTAGACATAAGAAAGAGTTTTGTGTTTTAAAATGTAGATATTAAGTGTGAATTTTATGTAATAAAAAAAGGTAGTTTATAAGAAAATATATACGTATATTGTATGGTAAAGAAAAAAGAAATGGGTATAACACTTGTCAATAACAATGTGAGAGAAATTACACACATTGACACCAAGCATATTCCAAGTCCCCAATTTTGCGTTCTGCTCACTAAAATTCTTAATGTGGATTTTAAGCGGCGGAGTATGTGACGATTTAATTGATAGTAAAATATTTAATAATAAAAAAAAAATTAAAAACCAATTAAGTATTTTTAAATCGCGCTATTAAACCTAATGCCCCTGTACTAACTCAGAATAAGTATGAGATGTAAATGGAAAAATCTAACTAAACAATTAATAAAAAAAATTGAATTGTAAAAAAGCTATTAATATCAAAGTTAACCCTTTTGTAAGTCATCATGCGTTGACCTGTTTAATTCTGGACTCAACGTGCTTAGCGAACCGTCTGTAACTTAGAAATGTATAAAAATCGTAATGTTTGTAATTAGTAATTTGAAGGGATGAGTAGTAGTTAAAATAATTCCCGTAAATTAAATAAGTATAAATAATTTGTTTCTTCTTGTTATAATAATGTCAATTTAAATAAAAATAGGAACTATATTATCGCGGAGTACTCGCTACGTTTCGTTGTAATGTGCCAGTCGAATCGAGTTAAGAGTTACTATGCAGCCGTCAGACAGTGCACACCTACGAGCGAGAGCTCTTCAGAAATGTGTTGATTAAAGTAAAATGTAACTGTTAGCTACCACTACAAAACGTGGGGAGCAAGTTTTTGATATATAAAATGTAGAAAGGTTTTGTTAAGAAATGTAATAAGTTAAGAAAAATTAACAACACGTAAGCAAGATGACGTCTCTACTCAAGATGTAAACTCCAGTACAACTCTACATGTGAATATGTGACCTGCATAAACTGTACATATGTACGTCTACGACGCTGACCAGGACCTGTGTGGATCTACCCCAACTTTAACCAGCTTTACTTCAATCTCCTCAGTGAACCAGCTATAAAATATTCGCCGAAGACACGACCCAGATGATGATGCCGACTACCAGAATTCCCAAGTGTGACACCCCAGGACGAGGACAGCACAACTTATTGTAAAGGTGACTCGATAGCTTGACTATCGAGAGTTAATTACATTTGAGACATAACTTATAGATGAAAGAGACTTTTCAAAGACTATAATTTTCTTTAAACAATAAATGAAACCAAATAGATGTATACTGTAATATTGAAAATAATACGTTGTAACGTTAATATGTAAATGTTAATTATAATCCCGTTAGTAAATAATACCATTCTTCAAATGGTAAATGTAATTTTGCAAGCTCCTAGATGAGCATAGTAATACTCAGACGTCTTTACGATATTTAAAGTAAACTCGGATCCGAGGTAAAAGTACATGATCAATATGATCCCTAGTTTCCCAGAAAACCCTTTTGAATATTTTAGTATAAATAATTATGTTATGGGATCCTTTCATATCATTTGTTAATAAAGAGAAGTCATTTTATTACACATTGAAGTGAGTGCATAAATCAGTGAAATACCTTCCCTTGTGTCCTAATAATTAGCTTAATTATTATTGTTAATTGTGTTGAGTTTAATTTCAGTTCATTACAACGTAGGCAGCCCGTATAATTGGCTAGAGTCAGTTATGATGGGTTCCCTGGATTTGTAACGTGGGCAAAACGTTACACTTTTTTTGATAAATACTTTATTAATGTCATCAAATTAAATAAAATAACTTGAACTTAACTGATTATTCAAAATATATTTATCTGTCAAATCTTTTTTTTTTTATTTTCGCAGGAAAAACAGTGGAATATTCACCATCTATTAATGCCTTACACAGTTCTTTATTATGTTCGATTTATAAAAATCTTTGGTTTGACTAATTTTTCTCATTTTTAAAACTGGTAATAACAATTAAATATAATTATGACAGTAATAATAAAATAACAATAATCAGCAAGTTAAACACTTTTTAAATCACCCATCAATGGATTTTTATTATTTTTTGTCAGGCAAACAAGAAGGTTATACAAGATAACTAATAAAATTACCGAAAATTGATAAACCCATTAGGCCCTTAATAAACGCCGAGACAGCACTAAATTATAAAATATGTAAATTACTATAACAAATATTAAAACAAAGTAAAACTTCAACAACAAATATAATATAAAAAACAGTATCGAACTCACAGAACAACTAAAAAACACGAGTAAGCAAAAACACAAAATTATATTCTTTTGACATTTCAAACATGTACACAAATATTCCCATTAACGATACCATTAATATTATAACAAATACACTGAAAACAAATAATGAAAAGACACGTACCTTAGACAATTAACTAACAGCTTGAAAATTATATTAAAACAAAAGTATTTTCAATATAATAAATTATACCATCAAAAAGATGGACTATCTATGGGAGCCCCAAACTCCGCTATCATCTCCGAAATCATGTTACAAAAACTTGATGAAGAAATAAATAATAAATATAATAAAACTGAACGACCCATTAGGAAGTTACTTTAGATACGTTGATGACACTATATATATTGTTACAACACAAATAAGCCACCCCAGTACCAGGGATAAAATAGATGATAATAAATATAAATATACTTCATATTAAATAAAATGATTAAATATAAATAAAATATAAAGACGGTGACACGACAAACGACGACATGACCTAACCCAAGTGATTGACCAAACAAACAGGAAAATGACAAAGGAGGGAAAAAACCAAAACCAAAGAAGAATAAAGACAATTGAAGGAAGTGAACGAATTCATACTACCAAATAAAATAAAACTAAACGAGAAGGGGAGAACCAAATTAAAATAAAGCCAATTGAAAATGAAGGATAAGAAGAAGAAAAATGAAGAGGAAACGAAGTGAAACCAAGGGATAAGAAACACCACAAATATAAAAGGGAGAAATGGTACACTCAAGTATAATATTGGGAATAAAACCAATGATTATCCAATACCAGTAATAAATATTATTCTCAATGAAATAATTCATATAACTGTTTTAACCAAAACAGTAAAGTAATATTATAAAAAGAAAAAGTACATTAACCCAAAAAATTAGAGTTAGATATAGTAAAAATCTATAGAAAAATAACATTAATAATACTGTGTATAATTTATAATGAAAGAAATAGTGAGAAAGTGACAAAGAGAAATAATTATAGGGATTACCCACTAAGAAACACTTAATGTAAACAGTTAAAAAGTGCAATAGTGAAAGTGTGAAACCCCAAAATGGTTAGAAACCATAATAATAATAATAAAACGCTCAATAATCAATAAAAAACAATAATTGATTAATAGTGAATCTAATAAAAAGTAAGAGTAACGTTTTTAGGATGACATTAGATGTAAGCATTTCATAATGTGGAATAAACACTGAGGAGCGATAAGAAAACACTGTGTGAGTAAAAGTGATACAAATTAGTAATTTGAAATATAAAGTTTTAATAATAATAGTAAATGGAAACATTTAGTGATATGAAACGAACACTGGAAAGTGATAATAACATTGTTAATTAAGAGATTTAAGATTAGTTGTAAACGATTGTATTTAAAAGGGGAGTATCCCATGTAAAGATAAACAGCTAGTATTAACATGGGTTGAGAGTAGAGTTTAATTATGAAATAAGCAAGTAATAATAAATAAATAAACATCCTAGATTGTAAGGGAAAACCAATTGTTCAAAAGGTGATGTTAGTTAACACCCAAAAAATAGTAATTAATGAATTGAGTTGTAAACAAACTTTACTTAATAATGGTAAAATAATTGTATAGTTATGTTTATGAATAGGGTATGACTGAAGAATTTGTACAGATCATACGCCTAGATGTTATATTTTTAATTGAGGAAGAATAGGGAATTGTAGCCATATTATTAACAAAGGCAAAATAGATGATTAAGAAGTTAAGAAAATACAAATCTAATTACAATAGAAATTCAATAAATGTAGAAAACAGATTAAGAAGTTAAGACAATACAAATCTAATTACAATAGAAATTCAATAAATGAAGAAAATAACAGAACCATTAATCAAACAAAATACATTGGAATAAAATGAAACATCATTTATATAAATTCAGTAGATATAGTTAATGGATACTAGTGCATCTGAAATGCCTAACTGTCAAAACCAATAATTACAAATTGTATAGAATCCACAAGGAAACTAACAAATCTAAGGCAAGTAACTAGCCAAAAATAATGTATAAATCATTTTAAAAGAAAAATGTTACAATAAGAGCTTAAATTAAAAGAAATATGTTATTATCAAATGTCAACATAATTAGACAAAAGTTAATATCTAATAGAACATGACCTTATGAGGTATTATTTTAATCTTTGAAAGGAAATAAATACAATAGTGATAATATTTAATACCCAGGAAGGAAGACAGAAGAATAAAATCAATCAGAAAATATATAGTAATTTTGAATAAATTTCAAATATAATAACAATGGATATAATCTAGGCCTTAGCCAATCAAAGGATTTTGGTTTCCATAGAAACGGACCGTTGGTTACTAATTTTCCATTAAATTTGTTTACTCGTAAAATGACGCTTGGGTAGTAGGGATGCAAGATTTTGTATGACTGAAATTTTACTTTAAAAAGTTAAAAAAATATTCAAAAGTCAAAAACATGTACCAGTGAGAAGGAGAAGAAGAGGATTAACGTTTAACTGATGTCCAGGAACTAAATAAACGGAAATTAAAAGCAGAAATTCCCAAGACAAATTAGAAAAAGATGCCAGCCGCCTAAATCACTCCAAATTTGATGAATTTTCCATTACCAAAGAACAACGATCTATCACAACCTTCTGAACTGATAAGTATCATTTAAATACCCTAATCCCAGGAATAAAAGCACTTTAAATATTTCTCACATTTATACAAACTCTCACTATGAATTAAAAATAATTTTCTTTCAAGGATTAAATAAAATAAACTTACTTAGAAAAACTTGTTAACTAAAAAATAACCTCGCACTAATTTGCAAACTTTTGTAACAACTATTACTACACTGCAGAACAATTTGTAGACACACTGTTAATTATCTAAGTACGGATAAGGTACGGTAGTGTACTTTTTTATTGTAACCATATTTTATGTTTTCTTTATAATCTAAAGAACTCCAGATTTTGGGCGAGTTGATATATAGTGTACAAACAGTAGCCATGTTGGCATCAGAATAACTCGTTTCAAAACTAATTTTGTCAGCTTGAAATATTGTGTTTCATGTTTTATGCCGGAGCAATTTTATTGAATACTAAATTATAATATTATTGTCACATTGATGAATTACCAATCTATAATTAAAGAAACAGTACAGAGTGTAACCATTGTTTTATTTCATAGGAAATTGTATTATATATGTGTGTGGTAGCGAATTCACTGAACAGACAACTAGCGCTCTTGCTATCTGTGCAATACAGTAAGCTGTACAGAGGCGGGAACCGATTCGAACGCTCCAGCTGTCACCGCTGAAAACACCAAACTAACATATTAATTCACAAATTTGTTTTCAAAAAACAATTTGGCGCCACCCGGGATTCACAAACACCTATGAAATTACAGGTAAGGTTTCCACTAGATTGTACTGATAATTGTGACAACACTACGGACTTCGTTAGCAGCAACCATTGATGTAACGACAGGTGTGAGACGAACGCACCACACTAACACATAAAAATCTGGTGTACATTTTACAGATACGCACCAGACGACAATGTTACAGATTGACAAATCCAACGTGTGGCATTATAACACAGGAGATACTCTATTCTACAACGTTACAGATTCCATCGCGGTGCTTAAACGAAGACGAGGACATCGTAGTTCACAACGTTACAGGTTGGCCACCAATGTAGTGAGGCTAGAAAAGAACGACTAGCGGCGATTATGAAAAGACATCATATGGTTACCAGATTCGACATTAAGAAAGGAACCAACCAAGAAGAAATGGAAGAAATTGAGGAAATGATTGGAGGATTGTTCGAAGAGGATCTCCAGCAGGACCAACCGGAAAATCCAACAATACCAACACCGGAAGTAGAAGTAATAGTAGACAACCAACCGGAGAAACCAATTCAAGATAGTGAGAAGGAACAACAGTCGGGAGATCATGAACCAGCAAAAGGAGGTCCGAGCCTGCAAGACCTGATGAATTTCAGAGCAGAAAATTCAAAGAAAATGAAGGAAGAAATAAACGAAAACTTCGATGAAATAACAAACCAAATGGAGAAAAAACTTAATGAAAATTCAAGGAGACAAAATGAGATTTTAAGTGAAAACTTAAAAAAACAACTCAAAAAAGACACGGAACTTCTGAATAAGAAATTGGAAAGCAACCATGAGGCTTTGAAGAGAAGCCAGGAGATGCTAGAAAGGAAGAGCGAAGAGCTGAAGAAACAGATCAAGAAAGATCTGGAAATAGTGAATAAGAAGATTGAAAATAGTAATGATACGCTCCAACGAAAATTGAAGGAAGACAGCGAAAAAACCAAGGGGGAATTGAAACAACAACTGGTAGAATGTCGGCAGGAGATCAAACAGACAGTAACCGAAACAAATGAAACTGTGATACAAGTCCGGGAAGAACTAAACAATAAAATCAGCAATGTCGAGGAGGAAGGTAGAATGAGAGTGACAGAACTTTATCAAGTCACCACCGAAGAATGCCAGAGAAATAAACAGGAGGTGCTTAAGAAGCTGGAGGAGAGGCATCAGGAAACACAAATAGATGTCAATGATCGTGTAGAAAAGGTATACACCACCATCAACGAAGTAGACGGACAGACCAAAGAGAACAAGGAGAAGATCCAGGGAATCAGCCAAAGGGAGAGGCAAATACAGGAAGAACTGGACGCACTGAGGGAGAAACCTTGTCACAATACCCACATTATAACCAGCGAGAACAGAGATGTAATCAACTTTCGCAGTTACCGGCGGAATCCGATGGAATTCCTCAAAAGAGTAGAGGAATTAATAGAAAAGAATAGGGAAACCAGGTGGACAATCGTGAGAAGCCTCATAGATGAAATGGTCAGAGACACCCACGACAACTGGTGGACGGCAACTCGACCAGAGATAAATTGTACGCAGGAATTTAAAAAACAATTCCGAGAAAAATACTGGTCTGAGTCCACCCAAAATGTAGTCAGGAATGACATTAGCAATGGGAGGTACGAACCGCAAGCAGGACACACCCTAACGTCTTACTTTTTAGGGAAGGTATGCTTGGCAAGGAACCTAGAACCCAAGATACCTGAGGAATCTCTGGTGATACAGCTTGGGTACCACTACGAGGAAGCTGTACAAAAAGCCAGGAGACAAGGGCAGATTAAGACAATCCAGGGAATGGCAAGCTTGTTAGAGGATCACGAGAACGATGGACAATATAAGAAAAATCGATTAGTGAACCAACGATATAGTAAATGGAACGATAATAATAATACACCCAATTACAACCTACTCTACAATCACACACAAAATGGCAACCGGAACAATGGGAACCGGAATAATAACTATCAAAATGATCAGCCATTCAACAGAAATATACCGAATCATCCTCAAAATAACCAGCCATTTAACAGAGGCCCACCAAATAATCATCCGGGAAACCAGCCAAACAACAGGAACATCACAAACAATAATCCACCAAACAATAGCTACAGGGGAGCAGAACCGGACCAATGCCCAAACGGTCACCCCAACAATAATAACTATTATGGCAACCGGTACAACCCTAATTATCAGTACAACCGGGGGAAACCAAAATAGAGGCGACGGCAGACGCCAAGTAAATTTCATTCATGGGCGTAGACAAAATAACCACAGGAGGTATAGTCCGAACTGGCAGACAAACCCATGGCACCACGAATCCAATACTAACAACAATCAGTTCTCAGAGAGTAGAACTACAGAACCACCAAGGAATGAAATTAACCATCAACAAGGACCGAGCAACGAGACGGATGACCAGTCGAATAGTCCGGCCACAAATTAACAACAACCTTTAAACTAAAGAGGTCAGTGGAAAAACCTACGTACCCTTCACATGACCAATCATTTGGGTTAATACGTCGTATAACGTCACATGATAAACACAAAGTCATTACAATAATATCTAACAACTATCTCAAAAATATCCGAGAAGAACTTCTCGAAGAAGAGGCTAACCAGTTACAACAAACTAACAGCGAAATTGTCCATATAAAGGCTACCATAAACGGAACTATAACAATAATCATGGTGGACACGGGATCTAACATCTCTCTAATAAACCAACCCGAATTAGAGCGAATTCAAGCCAACTCTCGAACACCAATCCCCACACTGCCAATAAACAATATTATAATCATTGGTGCCACAGGCAAACAAAATATGACGGTAAGAAAGCAAGTTTCATTAGAATTAGACAATCAAAACTCAACCATCCCTATTGTATTTCTTGTGGCCAATGGGCTGCCATTTAGCATGCTCATAGGATGTGACGTGTTAAGAAGATATTCGGCAGTTATCAACCTGCAAAGGGGAGTCGTATTGCTAACTTCTGAACAGGGAATCTGGTCTGCAAATATCATAAATTGTAATCCAACTCCAACCGGTCTGAATCAAGACCCAGGATTGAAAAGTTACTACTGTCAAACGCATGAACCGTCCATCATTATGGCCGATGAAGAGGAAAGTAGAGGATTGTGGGAACAGAAAATAGAAGAAATAAGAAATTTCCAAAGAGAACGGCCTCAACAAGAAATCAGTAAACAACAGTCTGAAAACCTCATAGCCATTTATAAAAATACCAGCATGTTTTCTCGAATACTCCTGGAAAAGTTAAGGGGTACCAGTGCAAAATTAACTTCAGGGAACCTGTAGACTTCCACAGGAAATCATATCCCATAGCGTACTCCCTGAAAAATGAAGTCAGGACAGAGATTAACAGAATGATTGCGGAGGACATTATTGAGTATAGCCAATCTCAATACACAAGCCCAATAGTAGCTATACCAAAAAAGAATGGCAAAGTACGGATTTGCTTGGACGCCCGAGAAATCAATAAAATGATTGTCAATGACCGGACCTCACCGGGAGAAATTGAGGAAATTTTAAAAAGATTTCATGGTATAAAATACATTAGTACCTGGGATACTGTATGTGGGTATTGGCAGGTGGAACTGCACCCACACAGCAGGCAATACATGGCCTTTATATTTGATGGTAGAAATTACCAATTTAAAAGATTATTTTTTGGACTCATCAATTCCGTAGCAGTGTTCATCAAGTGCATGGACCAAGTCTTAGGTCAAGAGGCACTGGAATTCACCACAGTGTACGTTGACGACCTGCTCATAACATCTTTAGACTGGGATGAACACTGCGAACGAGTCGAACATGTATTAAAAAAGTTGTCCAATAATAATATTACACTTAAATTGGATAAGTCAAAATTTATTGCCAATGAAGTGAAGTTTCTAGGGTTCAACTTGACCGAAAAGGGAATCTCTCCATCCCAAGAGAAAGTTGAAGCCATCCAAAAATTCCCCTCACCAAAAAACAAGAAGCAATTGCAGTCATTCTTGGGGATATGCAATTACTATAGAAAGTTTCAAACGAACTATTCCCATCTCACAGCAAAATTTTCTAAACAACTTTCATCAAAGGAAAAATGGACTTGGGGAACTGAACAAGAGGAAGTACTAACTTTAATCAAACAAAACTTTTTCGAAACTCATGTTACATCACCCCAATTTCGAACAACCTTTCTACCTAAATTGCGACGCTAGTGATGTCAGTCTAGGCGCAGAATTGTACCAGGAAGACAAAGAAGGAAACCACCTGGTCGTTAGCTTTGCCAGCTGAATACTAAACAGTTGTGAGCATAACTACAATGTTACAGAAAAAGAGCTGCTCAGCATAGTATTCGCGTGTGGCAAGTTTAGAACCTACATATTAGGGTATGCAATCACAGTCAGAAGCGATCATAAGTCTATTTCGTTTCTCAAACAATGTAAATTGAGCCATGGTCGACTTACCTGTTGGATACTTGCTCTGCAAGAGTACCATATTACGTGGGAATATATTCCAGGCCGAAAGAACATAGTGGCCGACGTCTTATCCAGAATAAATGTAGAAGATCAAACATTTGGAGGAGAAAAGGGGAAGATCGCAAAAGTGTATTATATATTGAAAGATAGGAAGGACCTGGAAAAAATCGTAAATGAAATAGTGTTACAAGAGCAAGATACCAAAATATTAAACATACGAAAAAGACTGATGGAATCTGAAGCAATTATAAATAAATTTTACTGTATATACAAAGACATATTATTCATAAAAACAAAAAAGAACCAAGACACATGGAAACTAGTAATTCCTCATTCTTTAGAAAACCAGATAATCAAAGATTACCATGTAAGATACGGGCACATGGGAACGCTCAAAATAGTAAAAGCATTAGAGGAAGATTTGTTTATTAAAAATATCACAAGAAAGGTAAATAAAAATATAAAAACCTGCACGTTATGTCAGATGGTCAAAACAAATAACGAAAGGAAGAATGGAATGATGATACCATCACGTCAAATGCCAAACTAGAGAAGGTTTTCCTCGACATATGTGGACCATTCCCACGTAGCGGAAGAAGGCATGGATACAAGTTCATCGTAATTATACTAGACCATTACACCAAGTACACCAAACTATACGCTATAAACAGAGCCACAACAAATAAAATATTAGATATTATAAAAAATAAATACATTTCAGAAATTGGAAAGCCGTACATGATTATAACAGACCACGGGACACAATTTAAAGGGAAAGGTGGAGAGACGAATTAATGAAACTGGACATCAAAACATATAAAACTTCCGTATACCACCCTAGTAGTAATCCAGCAGAAAGGATGTTGAGAGAGGTGGGACGCATTTTAAGAACTTATTGTCATGATAACCAAAAGGAATGGCAGAAATATTTAACTTCAACCGAAGTATTTTTAAATATCAGCTATCACCAGTTTACTGAGAATACACCATACTTAATGATGTTCGAGAAGAAACCAAATAGAGAGATACAAGAGGTAATAGAATTCCCAAAAAACCCAGATGACCCGTATGATAAAAACAAATGGTACAGCCTAATTATGGAGAAGATTGAGAAACAAAAAGCCAAATATGCTAAAAACCAGCCCAAAATAATCAAATATATAGAGGGAGGAAAGATATTAATAAAAAAAACGTGAACTGCCAAGTACACTGGAAGGCATAGCAAAGAAATTGTTATTGCTCTATACAGGTCCCTATGTCATCACAAAAGATAATGGTAACAATACTTACCAATAAGTAATATAAACACAAGAAAAATGAAAGGAGTTTATAATCAAGCTTCAATAAAAAAGTTTTATGAAGAAAAATAAATTACTAGAAATGAAGTAAACAAATTTCAAAATTCAAAAAGTTTGTAAGAGCAACTTACTACCTTATTTAGATGACATATGAGGAATGAAAAAAAATAAATAAAATAAATGAATAAAAATATAAAAAACAAAGGAATAAGTTACCAAAATTCCTACCAAGTAAGATCAACTTACAGTCAAACAAAGTTGATATATGAAGTAAAAACAAAAGATAATAATAAGGAAATAAGTTACAAAAATTCCTATAAAAAAGTAAGAACCACAAACTTACGATAATGTTTAAACAAAAAATACCAAGAAAGGAATAAGTTACAAAAATTCCTATAAAGTAAGAAAAACTAACTTACAAAAATTATGAAGTATAATGTTTAAAACAAATTAAAATAAACAAAAATAAAATCAAGCAAAAATTGCTAAAATAAATACCTGAAAGTATAATGAATTTAAAGTATTCAAAAGAAAAAAAAAAAATTGAACTGGTACAAGGAAGAAAAGGAAGTTATGTATAAAACAAAGATACAAAAAAATGGCTAAAGCAGAATATTGGTAAAGATGTCTAAGAATAAAGAATAAAGATGTATAAGATAATTAAAATGATCACAATAAGAATAGAAAAACAAACTAACGAAGGGTTAGATATGATGAAATTAACAAATAAATAAATAAAAAACAATCAACTGTATGATCAGATGACAGTATATAGCAAAGGTACAGCGGAATGAAGAATGAGTAAAAGGCCAAGGTGATCTAAAAACAAACCACAAGGTGGGCAATCCCAAAATATATTATTATTATTAATTTAAGTCACAAGTTGACAAAAAAGGTATTTAAGATTGACTGTTGAAAAAGTCCAGCAATCAAAATAAACTGAGCAGAGATGATGTTCCTCTGGTCTCAGAAAAAATGAGTAGTAATGGAAGAAACCAGCTACTAAAAAGTTAGGGAAAAAGTTGTATAAAAGGGAGAACACACTAATGGAAATAAAGAAAAACAGATCCAAATAAAATGGAATGAATCAAGTAAGAAGAGAAATAAAGAATGGAGAAACAAACAAGAGAGAAAAGGAAAACATAATATATAACTGATAATTTCATAAAAAACTATACTAGTGTTTTATTAAAATGATCAATTTTGAAGGAGAGGCATTATGTTACAACACAAATAAGCCACCCCAGTACCAGGGATAAAATAGATGATAATAAATATAAATATACTTCATATTAAATAAAATGATTAAATATAAATAAAATATAAAGACGGTGACACGACAAACGACGACATGACCTAACCCAAGTGATTGACCAAACAAACAGGAAAACGACAAAGAAGGAAAAAACCAAAACCAAAGAAAAATAAAGACAATTGAAGGAAGTGAACGAATTCATACTACCAAATAAAATAAAACCAAACGAGAAGACGAGAAGGGGAGAACCAAATTAAAATAAAGCCAATTGAAAATGAAGGAGAAGAAGAAGAAAAATGAAGAGGAAACGAAGTGAAACCAAGGGATAAGAAACACCACAAATATAAAAGGGAGAAATGGTACACTCAAGTATAATATTGGGAATAAAACCAATGATTATCCAATACCAGAAATAAATATTATTCTCAATGAAATAATTCATATAACTGTTTTAACCAAAACAGTAAAGTAATATTATAAAAAGAAAAAGTACATTAACCCAAAAAATTAGAGTTAGATATAGTAAAAATCTATAGAAAAATAACATTAATAATACTGTGTATAATTTATAATGAAAGAAATAGTGAGAAAGTGACAAAGAGAAATAATTATAGGGATTAGCTACTAAGAAACACTTAATGTAAACAGTTAAAAAGTGCAATAGTGGAAGTGTGAAACCCCAAAATGGTTAGAAACCATAATAATGATAATAAAACGCTCAATAATCAATAAGAAACAATAATTGATTAATAGTGAATCTAATAAAAAGTAAGAGTAAGGTTTTTAGGATGACATTAGATGTAAGCATTTCATAATGTGGAATAAACACTGAGGAGCGATAAGAAAACACTGTGTGAGTTAAAGTGATACAAATTAGTAATTAGAAATATAAAGTTTTAATAATAATAGTAAATGGAAACATTTAGTGATATGAAACGAACACTGGAAAGTGATAATAACATTGTTAATTAAGAGATTTAAGATTAGTTGTAAACGATTGTATTTAAAAGGGGAGTATCCCATGTAAAGATAAACAGCTAGTATTAACATGGGTTGAGAGTAGAGTTTAATTAGGAAATAAGCAAGTAATAATAAATAAATAAACACCCTAGATTGTAAGGGAAAACCAATTGTTCAAAAGGTGATGTTAGTTAACACCCAAAAAATAGTAATTAATGAATTGAGTTGTAAACAAACTTTACTTAATAATGGTAAAATAATTGTATAGTTATATTTATGAATAGGGTATGACTGAAGAATTTGTACAGAGCATACGCCTAGGTGTTATATTTTTAATTGAGGAAGAATAGGGAGTGGTAGCCATATTATTAACAAAGGCAAAATAGATGATTAAGAAGTTAAGACAATACAAATCTAATTACAATAGAAATTCAATAAATGAAGAAAATAACAGAACCATTAATCAAACAAAATACATTGGAATAAAATGAAACATCATTTATATAAATTCAGTAGATATAGTTAATGGATACTAGTGCATCTGAAATGCCTAACTGTCAAAACCAATAATTACAAATTGTATAGAATCCACAAGGAAACTAACAAATCTAAGGCAAGTAACTAGCCAAAAATAATGTATAAATCATTTTAAAAGGAAAATGTTACAATAAGAGCTTAAATTAAAAGAAATATGTAATTATCAAATGTCAACATAATTAGACAAAAGTTAATATCTAATAGAACATGACCTTATGAGGTATTATTTTAATCTTTGAAAGGAAATAAATACAATAGTGATAATATTTAATACCCAGGAAGGAAGACAGAAGAATAAAATCAATCAGAAAATATATAGTAATTTTGAATAAATTTCAAATATAATAACAATGGATATAATGTAGGCCTTAGCCAATCAAAGGATTTTGGTTTCCATAGAAACGGACCGTTGGTTACTAATTTTCCATTAAATTTGTTTACTCGTAAAATGATGCTTGGGTAGTAGGGATGCAAGATTTTGTATGACTGAAATTTTACTTTAAAAAGTTAAAAAAATATTCAAAAGTCAAAAACATGTACCAGTGAGAAGGAGAAGAAGAGGATTAACGTTTAACTGATGTCCAGGAACTAAATAAACGGAAATTAAAAGCAGAAATTCCCAAGACAAATTAGAAAAAGATGCCAGCCGCCTAAATCACTCCAAATTTGATGAATTTTCCATTACCAAAGAACAACGATCTATCACAACCTTCTGAACTGATAAGTATCATTTAAATACCCTAATCCCAGGAATAAAAGCACTTTAAATATTTCTCACATTTATACAAACTCTCACTATGAATTAAAAATAATTTTTTTTCAAGGATTAAATAAAATAAACTTACTTAGAAAAACTTGTTAACTAAAAAATAACCTCGCACTAATTTGCGAATTTTTGTAACAACTATTACTACACTGTACAACAATTTGTAGACACACTGTATATTATCTAAGTACGGATAAGGTACGGTAGTGTACTTTTTTATTGTAACCATATTTTATGTTTTCTTTACAATCTAAAGAACTCCAGATTTTGGGCGAGTTGATATATAGTGTACAAACAGTAGCCATGTTGGCATCAGAATAACTCGTTTCAAAACTAATTTCGTCAGCTTGAGATATTGTGTTTCATGTTTTATGCCGGAGCAATTTTATTGAATACTAAATTATAATATTATTGTCACATTGATGAATTACCAATCTATAATTAAAGAAACAGTACAGAGTGTAACCATTGTTTTATTTCATAGGAAATTGTATTATATATGTGTGTGTTAGCGAATTCACTGAACAGACAACTAGCGCTCTTGCTATCTGTGCAATACAGTAAGCTGTACAGAGGCGGGAACCGATTCAAACGCTCCAGCCGTCACCGCTGAAAACACCAAACTAACATATTAATTCACAAATTTAATTGTTTTCAATAAACAATTTGGCGCCACCCGGGATTCACAAACCCCTATGAAATTACAGGTAAGGTTTCCACTAGATTGTACTGATAATTGTGACAACACTACGGACTTCGTTAGCAGCAACCATTGATGTAACGACAGGTGTGAGACGAACGCATCACACTAACACATAAAAATCTGGTGTACATTTTACAGATACGAACCAGACGACAACGTTACGTATTGACGAATCCAATGTGTGGCATTATAACACAGGAGATACACTATTCTACTTCGTTACAATATATATATATATATATATATATATATACTGTTAATGATTTCGAGGTTCGGTCATTAATCATGAAAACTCAGTTTTGCGACGTTTCGAGATTTATTCTTCTCATAATCATGCCTACAACATTAAAATTGTCTTACTACAATTATATTATTTGTAAGTGTGTATAGGTGTGTGTAAAGTCATACATTACTATAACTATTTACTTACATTAACTGTGAGATGAGCTACAGCAACCACACTACACTAAACACTTATCACTGTTCCATACTTATACACATATAACACATTACATTTGTATAGTGTTAGCGTTATGTAGTTATCTGACAGACTGCCAGCGATATAAAATTTTAATAGTACCTTAACTAGTAAGTTGTTCAGTATTCCTATAACCTGTAAACTATTGTCCATTTTAAAAAGAGTGAATAAGATTAGAATAACACTTGCTAAGACTTTGTACGTCCGTTTTCTTGTTAACTGAAAGGTGTTTATTCTTCTCTATTTATATTCTTGTAAAAACCCATATTTCATGTTGTAGTAGATATCATAGCTCTCAGCAATATTATAGGAATGTTAATTATCGACCGTATTATTATACTGTTAATGATTTCGAGGTTTGAATAATATTGCTGAGAGCTATGATATCTACTACAACATGAAATATGGGTTTTTACAAGAATATAAATAGAGAAGAATAAACACCTTTCAGTTAACAAGAAAACGGACGTACAAAGTCTTAGCAAGGTGTTATTCTAATCTTATTCATTCTTTTTAAAATGGACAATAGTTTACAGGTTATAGGAATACTGAACAACTTACTAGTTAAGGTACTATTAAAATTTTATATCGTTGGCAGTCTGTCAGATAACTACATAACGCTAACACTATACAAATGTAATGCGTTATATGTGTATAAGTATGGAACAGTGATAAGTGTTTAGTGTAATGTGGTTGCTGTAGCTCATCTCACAGTTAATGTAAGTAAATAGTTATAGTAATGTATGACTTTACAGACACCTATACACACTTACAAATAATATAATTGTAGTAAGACTATATTTTAATGTTGTAGGCATGATTATGAGAAGAATAAATCTCGAAACATCGCAAAACAGTTTTCATGATTAATGACCGAACCTCGAAATCATTAACAGTATAATAATACGGTCGATAATTAACATTCCTATGTATATATATATATATATATATATGTATATCCATCCCAAAATAAAGGCATTAACATTTCTAATATATTAAATACAATTAATTTACATAAGAATATAAAATTCACAACAGGAGAAGAATCGAATAATAAACTGAATTACTTAGACCTAACCATAAATAGAACTGAAAAGAATTGTAAGTACTCAATATACAGAAAACCATCTCAAACTAATTTAGTAATTCCGTATAAGCCTAATCATCCTTCCCAACATAAAATGGCAGCATTCAATTCATTAATGTACCATATGTATAGAAACCCATTAAATAAATAAGAAATGACCAAAGAAAGAAATATTATCAAGGAAATAGCAATAGACAATGGATACAAAATAAAAACTATCAATAAATTAGAAAATAAATAAAACGTAAACTTACTTGTGTCCTGTGTAAAAGATTACACTAATTCAGCAATTCCTTCCCTGTCACAGTCACTATCAGAGCTGTTGCTGTCCGTGTCCGAGCTGTCTGAAGTGCTTGTTATCAAGGTTGATGATAAAGGAATCCACAAAATTGTCTACGTTTGGTTCCAGTGAAGCATAATACTCTTCCACTTCTTGAACATGTTTTATTTTATGTTTCCACTCTTCAGGTCCCATTACACTAAACTTCTCACACAATCTTCTCACTTTGTTTATACTGAATGAAATGTTCTGTCTCATGATAAATCCTTTCACCTCAGCCCAAATTAGTTCAATAGGGTTGAGGTCAGGATGATAGGGCGGGAGATGTAACACCTCATGTCCTTTACTTTCCAAAATATCGTTTAAAAGACAGTTTTTGAATTACCCCTTATACAATTTAATACGTTTATAAATCTGCGGTTTTAGCATAGTGTCTGAATAAGGTATCCCCTTTCTAGTCAACTACTGCTTCACCTCATCTTTCTTGCTATTTGATGTGGGTACTTTTTCTACTTTAATGTTATGATAAGGGGCGTGATCAATCACAAGAACTGATCGAGGTTCTAGTTTTGGAAGTAGCTTTTCACGTGTCCACTTCGTATAGTTTTCCTTATTCATATTTTTGTGATAGTCTCCTGAAGAAGATGACACTTTCCACATAGTTAGTGGACCAAGAATGAAACGTTTTTCCCCTCCAGCATCAATAATAATCATACGATTCCGTTAGAAATCGGAGAATAATGCCTTGGCTGGAATCGTCTCCTTACTTTCCCATTTACATGAGAAGAATTAATGTATGTTTCATCCATATAAATTATAGGACGGCTTTCATCTCTATATTTCTTGACAGCTTGGAGATAATTAATCATCTGTTCTCTGATATCAGATTGTTCAATAAGAGATTTTCTATTATTCCTATTTTTTTCCAACGAAACCCCAGTTTATTCAGGATTACACACACACGTTTTTCACTTCTGGTAAACCTTATTCTTTTTTGAAGTTCTTCTCTCTCTCTTTTTTTTTTTTATTGTATAAAATTCATGCACTAATCGCTGCACAACACCTTGATCAAACTCATCTGGTCCAGTTACAGGTTTCGCGTTCGTTTGCTTCTTGTTCGGAGTAACAAATGAAGTAGGCTTATCACCCTCTTTGCAGTTTTCAAGTTGTCGTAATTCCTTGTTTATTTTGGTCACCACATATTCAGAAACGCCATTAGTAGCAGTAGTTCGCTCCCTAGCTCTTACAACTGGAATCATCACCTCTTTGTTATCAGCCTCTTTCTTCATAAATTTTAACACATTGCTAATTTAGAACTTTCCCGCCTAGCCTACTGTTCACACCAGCCATTATGAACCATTTTAATAGTCACACACACACACACACACACACACACACACACACACACACACACACACACACACACACACACACACACACACACACACACACACAGAACACTAGCACATATTCGCAAGACAACACCGACTACTGAAAAAATATCAAGACTATTACAAAACAGATAATTCACAGAAGTCAACAATCAGGACGAGTGAAACACACTGAGACATTACAGAACAAAAGCCTGTTCGCTGTATCGTGAGTCAATGTTTACAGGAATGTTAATGGTTTACCCCGTGCACCTCACCCTTACCACTCCCGGACTCAAGAGCTCGGCTATTATACACCGGTAGCTATATATAGGTTTTAAAAACAAAGTTTGTATCAAAATATATAGTTCAGATAACAATTAATAAAAAAAAAAGTGATGATCACATGTTCTATGCTTTCCAAGAAAAGCGTCCTCATGGGGAAAAACATTGTTTTCAAGAAACATTATATATATTTAGCACTGTCGTTTAAATACATCTATTCTATACAATAGTTCACCCAGTGAAATGTATACAGAATTAATGTGGGTTCTCCTCTACATAAGTGGTCTTGAATCTCCTTTCAGCCAGGAGCACTTTATTGTATTAACATGAAACACTTCAGTGGTTAACTGAAGACATTGTATATTAATAAAGAAGATATACCCATTAAATCCGGAAAAGTGATCTTAATGAGACTAACTAGTGATTCTTGTGCTAACTAGTGTGTGATGAAGATTTAGTCTTACAACTGCAAACTTGTTTTCATCTGTTTCAGGTGTCAACAAGGACAACAAAGCTTCATAAGACAAATGGAAGAAATCAGGTTTGAGAACAAGGTACGTGGTTTAAAAGTAAAAAATGTAGTTTTTTCTCTTAATGTAGATACCAACTTAATACACTTGCACATACATGTACTTTATTGACACATATTTTGTACGTATATATTTTATTTTAATAAGAGCTTATTCACCATCATTTTTATTATATTAATTGCTGTACAGAGTATGGCGTGTGTGCGTGTGTGTGTGTGTGTGTGTGTGCGTGCGTATGTGTGTGTGTGTGTGTGTGTGTGTGTGTGAGAGAGAGAGAGAGAGAGAGAGAGAGAGAGAGAGAGAGAGAGAGAATATTATATATTGACCATAATAATTACGGCTTCTAATTGATATTGAGTTTTGGTCTGATAAAAATGCAGTTTTTATGCGATATTTCGAGATTTATTTTATCTTATATTCATGCTTATAACATAAAATATATAGTAGTATAATTGTAATGATAATTCTAATTCTAGTACAGTCAGCTCCCGATTATCCGGGATAATCACCGGCAGGGTGATCACAGATAAGTCAAAATCCCAGTTAAAGCAAACATTGTTACCTAGTGCTTAAATGAAGGTCTTAGTTAAAAATAAAATATGTGCATACAATTAAGTAGTACATACCTTTTATTACACAATAAAAATTAATCAAATCACGTTTTTGTCAATTAAAATTGTATAGTTACAAGCCGAACAATATGTACAAAGTCAGTGTTTATACACGCTGAAAACAATTTGGTAATAATTTTTGTTTCTTAGCACTAGCTGTATTGCTTAAAATAGAAAACCTAATTTTGCGTAAAACCAACTTGTTGCACAACAAAGTGTCTTCTTGACCTTCTAAATAGTCAAGAAGCCCCTCCATGTAATTGAGCGCTGTCCCGTGTGTGACTTTGGGCTCGGAAACACATTCATCACTCCCCTCCCCCTCATCTTCACTACCACTTTCACTTTCTGCTACGCCCTGCGCGCGCATCAACATTTCGTCGTCTGTCAAAACCTCAAACGCAGGCATGTTAGTATCGGACTTCAAACCACTCGTTTATGTTATCTTGGTCAACGTTTTCACCACCTGGGACAGTGTTTGCTAACTGGGCCAAGTCAGCTGAGGTTGCAACATCATCCTCAAACCCAGCAAAATCCTTATCTTCTGATATGTCGGGAAATATTTTTTTCCAAGACTTTGTCATCATAGTGGGTTTAACTTTGTCCCACACAGCCGCAGTCTCGTAGATCGCGTCCAGAACACTTAGTCCCTTACAAAAGGTCTTCAAATCGTTCCCTTCTTCTATAAACTTTCTCAAATTACTTGACCGTTAGTTACGTTTTACAGTAACTATTACCCGTTGATCCAT
The DNA here is from genome assembly GCA_034769895.1 of Magicicada septendecula. Lineage (NCBI taxonomy): Eukaryota > Metazoa > Arthropoda > Insecta > Hemiptera > Cicadidae > Magicicada > Magicicada septendecula. The sequence continues at coordinate 28,002,579 of CM068367.1, read as the reverse complement.
TGGCTGGACCAAAGCTGTAACATTGGGTGGCAAGTATTTAACAACGATCTGTCCATCGTTGGATCTGAGCAACATTTCACTTGGATGTGATTTAGCATTGTCTAATGCTAACAGTGCTTTTGGGGGAAGTCCTTGTGATTTTAAAAACTCTCTAATTTGTGGACAAAACTTATTGTGGAACCAATCATAAAAAATGTCTTTATTCATCCAACCTTTCTTTTTATTGTAGTAAATCACAGGCATATTAATGGCTCGTGTTCCTTTAAATGATCGTGTTTTTTTTTCCTATCACTAGGAGCTTAAGTTTGTGTCCCAGTCATGTTAGAAAACACATTACCGTTATTCGTTCCTTACTAACTGTGTGTCCCGGGACACTTTTTTCATTTTCAGATGCTAAAGTTTTCATCGGGAAGCACTTCCAAAATAATCCCGACTTGTTGGAATTGTAAATTTGTGCTGGTTGTAAATTTTCATCCAAAACAAACCGATTAAAGTCTTTGCAAACTGTTCTGCTGCCGTTTGATTGCCACTCAACTTTTTTCCGCGAATTTCCAACTCTCTTATGCTGTGATGTTGTTTGAATCATGTCAGCCAGCCAGATGATGCGTCGAAATTTCCTTCTAGACCTAAAGCTTCGAAAAAACTTAGCTTTTTCGGCGCATATTCGTCCACTTACAGAATTCCCTTGTGCTTGTTGATTATTGAACCACTCGAGTAAAGTTCGGTCCAAGTCTTCGTACGTTAACTTCTTCATAGTTTTCCGTTTCTTCATGCCAGATGATGAGTCAGAAGAACGCGGAAATTTTAAAAGTTCCACCTTTTTCTTAACCAAATCATGAACCGTTTGATCACCAATTCCATATTCATCCTTTAACGATTTAACAGTGTGGCCCTTCTCATATTTTTCTATAATCTCTAGTTTTTTCTGAATCGATAAAACAATCCTTTTACAGTTTTTATCCATTTCGAAACTCAAATCACAAACAAAACATGCAAACACAATAAAATAACATGTGAGGGTAAACAATCCGGTTAAGCATGAGTCACAATGCAACGAATGACTGACTGGACTGTGAAGGTCAAACTTGGCACCCCCGCTACACTCTCTGTGCCTAAAGCCAGTTCGCGCTAAGATGAGCCGTGCGATTTGATGCAGTATGTTGCGTCTTCTAATCTCGCACACGCGCAGTATTAAGAGGCCGTCAAATTGTATCGTAACACATTAAACAGACTATCATTTGCTTATAATACAGTAGAACTCCATTTATCTGAACTAATGATTGCCAGACATAATTCGGATGTGCAGAAATTCGGATAATTGGGACAAACATAAGAAAAAGGTTATGTTATGAAAGAAAACGCGAAAATTGCTCTAAAATCACTTTTGTTTATTTTTATTACGCGAGTACATTATCTTAATAAAAACCAGATCACACGTGTTTTGCAAAAAGTTCACTTTTACTACAAAATAATTAAAAATAATACTCACACATAATTATAATTTTTCAACTGAACATGTCAAACAAAGTTAATTGTTTTGACGTAAAAACTCGTTTGCGTGCAGCCAGGTCCCGAAAACGCTTGATGGCAAGAAACTGCATATGATCGCATTCAGACTGGCGTTCCATCCACTTTAAAGCAATGTCAAAACAAGCGAATGCCTCACTCGCCGTAAGTTCCTTTTCCGGTTCAACTGAAGCAACGTTGTCATCTTCTTCGTCCACCTGGTGAGATTCATCATTTACACTTTGGATAATTTCATCATCGTCAAAATTTGATATCCAGGGTCTGGTGAATTGCACTGCAACCACTCGTTTGTTGTCCACATCACACTCAGAACAGCCAGGAATTTGTACAATGATTTTCTGGATGTCTTCAGTTGATACAGCTTCATTTTCTTCGACACTTTCTATTGCTATTTTTTCCTCTTCCTTCTTGTTCATTGTCTCTTCTTTTTCTTCCTAGATTTGTTGTTTTGTCGGAATTCCATTAATTTTATTCCATTCCCTCTTTAATGTTACGGGTTTTATCAAATTCCATGAATCGGCTATAATGTAACAACAGTCCTTTAAATCAATTTTCTTATGGTATGCTACTGTACCTTCTTCATCTTCATCTGCTAACAGCAGCTTACGTAAAAGTTGCCTTCTGAAAGCCCTACGATTTTTCAATTTTCCTATTAAAAGCAATGGGAGTCAATGACTGCCCATTGAATTGGCACACACAAGCAATGTCACACGTTCTTTACTAATTTTGTGACCAGGAGCACTAGCTTCTCTCTTTTAAGCCAAAGTTTTACGGGGCAATGCTTTCTAATTAAGTCCCGTTTCATCGGCATTGTACACGAATTCAGGATTATAGTTTTTAGTTATGATTTTAAATTCAATAATGAACTTATCAGCTGCATTGTTATCTGCAGAAAGTTTTTCTCCACTCAAATCTAACTCCCGAATACCATGCCTAGCCTTAAAATTACGTAGTCAACCGTTAGTAGCCTTAAATTCGGATAAACCACCTATCTTTTCAGCAAACATTTTTGCTTTTTCACAAACACAGGGGCCAGAGTGGGGATTTCCAAGTGACCGTTGCTGTAAAAACCATTTCCATTTAAAAACTGCATCTTCTAGGTGTTTATTTTCAACCGTTATCATCACTTTTCTGGACGACATTCCATCCTCACTTTCCAAATTAGAAACAAAGTTCAAAATTGAAGAACTATTTCTTTTTATATCAGAAATTGTGGCTGCTCCTACATTATAAGTTTTGGCTAATTTTTTGCCAGACACTCCTTTTTTTAATTGTTAAATTATTTTCACTTTGTCCGTCATCGACAATACGACACGCTTCCTTTTAGAAAACATTTTATTTACACACTACGCGAACACAAAATGTAAACAACTTGGCAAAATACTGTGCTGTAAAAACAGAACGCATGACATACACCACACGGTAGACAGCAAGACACTGGTTAACTGTAAATGTGAGAGAGGTGCGTGACCTGGCGGGGAATGGGTGCGTCCTTGATATTCTATTTTAAGAACAAGAACAGTAGGCGACAAAACATTGTACTGATCAGTACATAAACTATGACGCATGGCTAATGCAGACTTATACGAATTTCATTTACTTACACTGTTTTTTGTTAGTACGCAACTGGAGTTTGAATAAACGTTTTTTTTTTTTAGAAATTGCATTTGTCTTAATTTCCTAATATTGATTCTAATAATTGGCGATTCAGATAACTGAAGTTCGGATAAATGGAGTTCTACTGTAATTACAACTAGTGATTTATTTGCTGCAGTACAGCACTGAAAATAATAGTGTTGCAAATACTATAATAAAGTCATTGTAAGCATAGTATGTATCAATATTTTTGCTAAAACTACAATTTTTTGAAATCATATATTTTTCCCGGTTGATCCGCAACCCGTTGACCTGATCCCGGACAGTCGGGAGTTGACTGTATATAAGTTGTATGATATTAACAGTGGTGTTGTGTTGTATAGAGTAACTAATAGTACTTACATATATTGCTGTGAGTCACATATACCACATTACATAACACTATACACTACGATACAAATACATTATAATACATATTAATTATATTTTTCCACTTTGTATACTGCATAGTGACAGTGTGTGAATCTATTACATGACTGGAAAAGTAGCGGATGCACAAAGTAATGAATTGTGAGGTACCAGTGGAGGAGAGGGTTGATGGGGTTGTTGACTTGTCAGATTTCTATTTTGTGTTTGTTTTCTGGGAATGTATAAGGTTTGTTGAATAACGCTTACTGAGGCTCTGTACGCTGTTTTTTGTTTGTTTGTTTACAGAATGTTGCTTATTTTTTTCCGATAGTTATCATATCAAGGAACTGCCGTTTGAAATGATTAGTTTCTGTATGTATTATTTTTACTTTGTCAAACTAGAATGTGGCCATGTAGTCGAGCGTGTTGTGTTAAAGACTGTTGAATTGTGTTTATTAGTTTCTATTTTATCACAACTGTATTTGTGTTGATATACTCTTTTTTTTTTTTGTAATATTGTTCTGAGCATCTGTAATATTTTTGACTGCAGTTTTCTTGGTATGGAATTTCATAAACAATATTAGATTTTACTTCTATTTAATCTTTGTCTTTGGTGTTCGTGAAGTGTTTATTTATTGTATTGACATTTCTGTACACTATTTTGGTGTTTTTGTTAGTTCTCGTAAGTATATTAGAGATTTTATCTGATAGTGTTTTTATATATAGCAAGGAAAAATATTTGGTAGTTATGATAGTTTGGTCTTGGCTATTGTGCACTGTAAGATGTTCTGTCAATTCTTTGGGTAGGCCTATACATTTATTTGTTTGGTCACCAGTCACATCAGTGGTATTTGAGCATATTTCATTACTCTTTTCAGTATTATTGCTTATTTTTTGTTACTTTGTTTTAACAATGTGCAAATTAGTTTATATCAGATTTTTTGCGACATTGATTTTGTAATGGAATGGGCAGTGACTTGAGTAACGAATATATCTCCCTTTTTGTGGGTTTTGGCACCGCTTTGTGTTGATTTTACCATTAGGCTGATGGAGTAATGAAACGTCTAAGTATGAAATTTGTTATCGTCTACACCTTTTACTTACCTTTAACTCACGCCACTCTGATTTACTGCACTCAGAAGATCCCCAACTACTCTTTGGTCGCCACGATTTTTTTTTTATATGGTTCAAAATCGAAACCTATTTACACTTTCTGCCAGGTTCGTTAGACGAAATCTTTCATACTGGATAGGTGCTGGTAATGTGGCGTAATAATTAGCTTAACACATAGTTACGCTATTAACTCATTTTATTAACATTAATTTCAATCTTACGTTCTCCTCCAATTATAATTCTCATCAAACTCTTTATCTCAAGTTATAATTTAAAAAACATTCTTGTAAAAGTACCTTGATTTTAATTCTTTAAAATAGTGATTTGATAGCGTTACTTTTTCTCGTTCTAATTTTAAACATATACCTGCACAAAAAAAAAAAATAAATGTTTCAACTAACTTATTCTACATTCTTGTTTTAGTTTATTAAGGCGGCCCAGCAATGCCCACACACAACTCACATACCAATTTCAAAAACACCCCGTATTTATTTACTTGATAAAATTTGTTGGCCTCATTAACAATTTAAAATACTTTTACTTGTGTAACGGCGTCTCCTCCGACCTCGTTGCGTGACCCGCACCAAGTCCTCGTTTACATGTCCCAAAAGTTATAAGTTCATCTTAATTTCAACTCACTCACTTCATTTTCTGATTTAATTTCACTTTTTAGATGACGGTTCCGTGGTTTTACCGGCTAGGTCGGCCGACCTTTTTTAAAAAACTTTCAGTAAAATTTAAACTGACCGCACACGGTCTGTAGGTGAGATGAACTGGGAGGCAAACTTTATCTGACGATATAACATTGGGCGGGCAGCACTGCCTTGCCTGCAGACGAATTTCATCGCCGTTCACAGCCTTCGTTGTCGAATTTTTTAGTAACTGCATAGCTGGCACACAGGATTTACGTGTGCTGTGCGACGACGATATTTCACCGCCTTTACTTTCGTTTAGCGTGGATTAGGCGCTTCGCAGATGCAGGTGCCCGCGCATTGGTGAGTGGTCGTCACACAGATGCAAAGTTCTAGGTATTGTATTATCGTCAACAGCACGACATTCCTTTATATTGTTACATCACCCCGTTGCAGTGTACCGTTTCTTTGTTTAGACTGCAAGTTAGATTCAAACTGGTAACTAGCCCCATATATGAAATGAATTGTGCAATTCAATAGGATCAAAACCAAAATTAATAAAAAATAAAAAGCCTTCTAATTCGCCCCCTTACAATACCCCCCCAATGAGAAATCTTCTGTCGAAACAGAAGAAATCTCATTGCTAAAACCCCTAAGAGGACCGGTGAGGATATGGTGCCAATAACCCCCCATTTATTCTTATACCTCATGGGTAAACAACCCCCCTGGCTCGGCGACTGTGGACGCATCTGAACTAGATCACTGGACTTCTCCGTAAGAGATCCCAACACCGAAAAATCGAACAGACACGCACTGCAGCGTACCTTACCTTTCATCATGCTACCCCCAAAATCCTCAATCCCTGGCTTAGATTATGCCAGATCCTCAGCCGATATGTTTCCCCTTTTATGCAAGCTGGGTCGCCTTTGGCAAATACTGGGCGCATACATACCCCTATAATATTTTTTAAACAAACTCATCCTTTAAAAGTTCAAAATCAGATGGTATCAAAACAAAACAAAATCTCTTATCTGAATGGATTAAATCTCTTTGTTATTATTACTAAAAAAAAAAAACAAATAAATTGAATATTTAATTAAAATATGAACTGCCTTATCTTAACATTTGATTATACATATATCGTATATATATATCGTATATATATATCGTATATATATATCGTAAACAATATAATTCCATAACACTATTAATACACATAAACAATAATACAACCAAAAATGCAAAACATCAATATAATGGCAGGCACAAAAGTATATACACATTTTTTTTTTTCTACCCCCCTTTTTAATCCCTTAACCCCTGATACCCGTTACATTCTACTGTGTTCTGCGCGAGGCTTCTTGGCCTTTTTCAGCCTCATCCTCGCCGTAAACCACATCTCCCTCGTGACCTGTAACTGGGTCACCGCCCATCCACACTCACTATTACCCCCCCTAGACTGTGGCGTCTAGTTGCTTTCACAAGGACTGATGCGGAAGGGGTGGACATTTTTTCTTTTATTCCACCCCCATCCTTGCTTCGGCGTTACAATAAAATTCGGTATTACCTACTAGTTTTTATTTATACACCCCTAATGGACTACCACCCCTATCTGGGTGAAAATAGCCCTGTTCCAAAATTTGGTAGATTCCCCCCAAAAAATAACCCCCCTACTAAATCTAACAAACCACCGGGTTGACAAAATAAAACAAACCACAAGCCGGTTATATCAAGTAAAATTTATGATTTGTCACAATTAACTACTTTCACGGTCATGGTCCGGTGAGGTCATGACCGCACTTAGATGGGGAATCTACAGTTAAAACATAAAATATAGATTGGCATTGATACAAGTTACTTGGACAGTAATATACATCTCTAAGTTCCCAAACATTTTTGACAGCATTTACACAAAATTTCCTTCAATTTCCCATTTAAGTAAAGTACATATTTCATTTGTTTTACAATTACATTTGAAGTTTGAATCAGAATAAATTTAAATGTATTATTAAAATTTTCTTTCCAATTAATTTAATTACCAAATTAATTTAATTTTATTTAATTTCTCAGACTCTAAGTTACAATAATTACCTCATTATTATTTTGTCTGTAAAAATTTAATTTCCATTCTTTTCTGTCACAATAAGATTTTACTCAAGATACGGATTCAGCAGACTACAACATTTTTTGTTATTGTCACCAAGCATGACTGTAGGCGTTAGTCACAACATACCACACCTGTTTATATAAACACTAGTCTGCAAGACTTGTTTAGTAAGCACAGTTATAAACATTCTCAGTTTCAGCATTCATGGTTACATCATACACTGACATATATCCTTCCTACAAATTTTTTGGTTTCTATACAGCTTTTTGTTAACCTATTTATCAAAGTCCATTTATTACAGTTCAAACCAAATACTTTAATTCACCTTTCAGTTATTATTACTCTTTGATTACAGATTACAGTTTCTATTTAATACCATTATCTCAATTCATTTTTTTTTTTTTTTTTTTTTAAATCCAAAATTCTTTCACACCCGTAAATATTTTATTCTATTTAATCGGTATTATAAACTTTATACTTACAATACATTATCCACCTATTGACCTGAACACAAAATACACACCACACACACACCAATATCTCCCCGTAACCTCTGAAACATTTAACAGCAATGTTATTTCATGTCAAACACTTTAACATTTATTTATTAATATCAAGTCTCATAAAACAATTTATATCCATTGGAAAATTCAATTATACCACCTTTAAATTAATCAGAGTATTTGAACATCTCAAATTATTTTAATTAAGTCAATTATTGAAAACACAACATTTTTAATTACTTTCACTAAGTACAATAATTACAACTCATTAGTTATCCTCTTCCAAATTATTTTTTGTTATTTATTTAGGCTGCAAAATATTAATATTATTGTTATCATCACAACAATTTCTGCTACATACATACATTGTTTATCTAACATTTTATAATACATACAATTAATTTCACTACACATATATTTACAATTCTTCAGCAATAATTATTCAGTTATATCACACTTCATTGTCCAAGGTTGCGAGGTCTGAACCAATAAACAAACTGTTTAAAAGTGTCCATTTGTGAATTTAAGGCTCAGCCTCCATCGTCATAGATAAGTCTTTGTTTTATATAGCATTGTTCAATTTCATTAACACACAAATTACAATCTTGTGTGTCGTCACCATAAAAATCAAATTCATTCATTTTGCCAAAACAATCATAAAACAAGTCAACATTAAGTACATCGGTTAAGTCTCCATCAGTAATATTCATTATCAAGTTAGTTATTTTTTCTTCATAAAGTAAATTATTATTATTTAAACATGTATTATCAAAATAATCTTCACTCGCTATTTTAACAGGTAAGTATTTCATATCATTTAACCTCTCTTTCAACTCATTATAATTTCTCATTAGTTTATATAATTCTATCTCTTTATCGACACACAACTCTCCATCTAAATCTCTCTCATCATAACACCATATCATACTTTCAACATCATTCCACACAGAGGGTACTAATTTATACGGAAAAGCGAAACAATTCAAATCTTTCACTAATAAGGGTCTCTTGCCCTCCAATACTAACATTTTTGAACACTCTGGTTCATCACAAATAAGGGGAAAATTTACCCTCTGCCCTACACATTCATCTACTCTTTCTTTCCATTCTTTTTCTAATTCATCAACACTAATTACTACCTCGTTACAACATATAACTTTCTCTCTCTCACTCACTATTTCACTATCTAGTTTCAACGTTTCACTCTCTGATACCACCTTTTCAATTACATTACCACTTTCAATATCATTGTTACTATTTGTTATCTTACTCTCTACTACTACGTTTTTACACATATCGTTATAATTATCCTCTGTTTTACATTCAAAATTTTCCATTACCTTTTGTCTTTGTTTATCAATTTTTTCCACCACATTACTCTCTATTTTGTCACTTCTATTATTCATATTTTTTAATGAATGACTCAACGTTTCATTTAATTCATATTTTAATTTGTTACAGTTACTCTCACATTTGATTTGTACTTTATTAATTTCAGTTTTAAGTTCATCAAATTTTACGCTAATACTCTGCTGAAACTGAATATTCTGTATATCTAATTTCTCATTGACACTACTTTTAAATTCTTGAATTTCGTTTTTCTGTTCATCAAATTTTACACTCTGTTTTTCTAACATTGCTTGTATTATTTTAAACATTTCATAGCTATCATCAGATTTTTTATCTTGGACCGGTGTCGACTGACTTTCTATTTTATCGTCAGTGAAGCTGACTTGGTTATTATTTTTACTTTCTCTACTCAATTTTGGGGTTACTTGAACTCCCGAATCATCTGTACTATTTGATTCATTCGTGTTACTTATATTTGTAGTTTTGTCGTCTTGACCTACATTCGGTGTTGAATGTACTTCAAGGCTACTCATAACAGCTGATTCATCAAATTCAGCTATTTCGCTTATAACAGTTGAGTCGGACAAACCGACTTCATTCTCTGTATTTTCCATTTTTATAAACTTAATTATTCTCTTTTTTATAACTTGATTATTGGTTATTATATAACTTATTTATTATCTGAACAAAATCTCATAACTCTTTAACTGTATCTTACGTCTTAACCTCTATTCACACGTCTCGTAATAGAGTCTTTTTATTACAAAATCCGCCTACTACCACCACCTATTTCATACTTCAGATTAGGCCTAACTCATATGAATTGTTAATTCATCTGAGTTAATCTGGCAGCGATCGCCAATTGTTATCGTCTACACCTTTTACTTACCTTTAACTCACGCCACTCTGACTTACTGCACTCAGAAGATCCCCAACTACTCTTTGGTCGCCACGATTTTTTTTTTATATGGTTCAAAATCGAAACCTATTTACACTTTCTGCCAGGTTCATTAGACGAAATCTTTCATACTGGATAGGTGCTGGTAATGTGGCGTAATAATTAGCTTAACACATAGTTACGCTATTAACTCATTTTATTAACATTAATTTCAATCTTACGTTCTCCTCCAATTATAATTCTCATCAAACTCTTTATCTCAAGTTATAATTTAAAAAACATTCTTGTAAAAGTACCTTGATTTTAATTCTTTAAAATAGTGATTTGATAGCGTTACTTTTTCTCGTTCTAATTTTAAACATATACCTGCACAAAAAAAAAAAATAAATGTTTCAACTAACTTATTCTACATTCTTGTTTTAGTTTATTAAGGCGGCCCAGCAATGCCCACACACAACTCACATACCAATTTCAAAAACACCCCGTATTTATTTACTTGATAAAATTTGTTGGCCTCATTAACAATTTAAAATACTTTTACTTGTGTAACGGCGTCTCCTCCGACCTCGTTGCGTGACCCGCACCAAGTCCTCGTTTACATGTCCCAAAAGTTATAAGTTCATCTTAATTTCAACTCACTCACTTCATTTTCTGATTTAATTTCACTTTTTAGATGACGGTTCCGTGGTTTTACCGGCTAGGTCGGCCGACCTTTTTTAAAAAACTTTCAGTAAAATTTAAACTGACCGCACACGGTCTGTAGGTGAGATGAACTGGGAGGCAAACTTTATCTGACGATATAACATTGGGCGGGCAGCACTGCCTTGCCTGCAGACGAATTTCATCGCCGTTCACAGCCTTCGTTGTCGAATTTTTTAGTAACTGCATAGCTGGCACACAGGATTTACGTGTGCTGTGCGACGACGATATTTCACCGCCTTTACTTTCGTTTAGCGTAGATTAGGCGCTTCGCAGATGCAGGTGCCCGCGCATTGGTGAGTGGTCGTCACACAGACGCAAAGTTCTAGGAATCGTATTATCGTCAACAGCACGACATTCCTTTATATTGTTACATCACCCCGTTGCAGTGTACCGTTTCTTTGTTTAGACTGCAAGTTAGATTCAAACTGGTAACTAGCCCCATATATGAAATGAATTGTGCAATTCAATAGGATCAAAACCAAAATTAATAAAAAATAGAAAGCCTTCTAATTCGCCCCCTTACAATTCGCCCCCTTTCAAATTGAAAAGTCCGATTTTTCTAGTTCAACAGTGAACATTAAATGTGGATGAAAATCATTAAATATTTTTGTTATTATGTTGTGTTTATTTGTTTGTAAAGCGGTGATGATGTCATCTACATATTTGTAAAGAAACTGGATGGAAAATGGTACGGTTTGGAGTTTTTTGTCTAGAATATGTTCGAGATATATATCAGCAAGAAAGGAGGCAATTGGGGATCCCATTGGACATCCGAATAACTGTAAGAAAAATCCTTATTGAACTGAATATATCCTCTTTCTAAACACAATTTTAAAGCTTCAGGAAACTGTATATTAGGAATTTTTGTGTAAGGCCCAAGTTCATGAAATCTATTAGCTATTATTTCAGTAACAATTGGTATCAATATATTGGTGAAGAGCGATGATATATCCAGTGAGGCAAGTTGATAATTAGGTGGTAATTGAACATTCAATATTTTCTCATGAAAATCAAAGGAATCTTTAACGTTATACTTCTTGGTGGAAAATTGCGATAGAATTGCAGCAAGATATCTGGCTAATTCGTATCTAGGAGATTTTATGAACTACACTATTGGTCTAACTGGATTATCTTGCTTATGATTTTTCACTAGGGATTATAACTTCAGAGGGGTGGGAGCATTATTTATAAGTTTTTAAAAAGTAAATTTCTCTGTGTATTTGTGTATAATATAATAAAGCAGTTCCTTGAAATGATAACTATAAAAAAAAAAGCAAAATTCCGTAATCAAAAAAACCAGCATACAGAGCCTCTGTAAGTGTTATTCAAACCTTATACATTCCCAGGAAACAAACATAAAATAGAAATCTGACAAGTCAACAACCCGATCAACCCCCTCCTCCACTGGTACCTGACAATTCTTCATTTTGTGCATCCGGTAATTCTTCAGTCATGTTAATAGAGTCACAGATTGTCACTAAGCAGTATACAAATGGAATAAAATATAATTAAAATGTATCATGATGTATTTGTATCGTAGTGTAGTGTATAGTGTTATGTAATGTGGTATCTGTGATTCACACCAATATATATATATATATATACACATATATATATTGTAACTTTACTTATCTGCGTGTCGTTGTGTTGTGTGAGTGTATGAGCACCTACCTGCTGTTGTCCGATCTTGTGGTTTTCTTCCGACTAGGGCGTGTGGATTTTGGATTTGATTTCGCAAGTATGTAAACTCAGGTGTATCACAACAGCACACTAAGTAAGTTATTTTAAAAGTGAAGAGTTTTGTGAGGTTGGTAGGCTCTGTAGTACAGCAATAAAAATACAATGTGGGGTAATAAAACGGTGTTTATTACTCCAATGTCACACAAGAATGAAATGCTTATATGATCAAGTATTCTTACAAACTAAACAATAAATAAATCTTGAATAATGTTTTCTGCATGATTAATAATTTTCAGAAGTTGAGCTCATTATTTTTAAAGAGTTTATTTTAACTGAGAATTTAATTAATCAATTTACTTTAATTCAATTTAATTTCAATGTCTTTAAAATTTTGATTCTAATGAAATAAAAACTCTAAAGTTACTTGAAAATATTCAAAATAAACTAGGCGTGACAATCTAGTTCACGTCTCTTTATTTACTAGTGATCTGACTCACGTATACTGTAGTATGAGCAAATTATTTAATTCTTTGTTAAGATTTGTATAGCACTTTTTGTTTTATCTACTGTTAATTCTTAACTAATGCTTATTAATTACTTATACTGGCTATACAGATTATCACACGTGAATAATTCTTATTTAACTAGAGTCTTTGATTTCTGGCATCTGAATGATTTATATTACATTGATTTTAATTAAAAAAGAAAGAAAAATTGATCTGTTGAAAAATAAATAACTTGATTTTGACTTTCCTGATTCTGAAGTGGATCGTAGAGGTGCTCCGGATGTCCCTCGCTGTCCTTGTCCAATCGGCTAGAGATAGTGATCTACTTGAGCATACTGGGTTTTGGCGATGAGCTCGGAAATCAGCAACACTCTGCTCTCCTGCTATTTGATGAAGTTTTTACGTCTGTAGCTTTCTGCGAGAACTGCTTCACGTCCCTCATCGATTCACGTTCCACGTCAGCGTGTGTGTGTGTCGTTTCGAGTTGTAGCTCTGCTTGTCAGCTGATTTGCAAATGGTTTAGATGGCCTCTCTGTCGTATTCTTGAAGTAATGTCTTGTAGTCTTGTAGATCACTTGCGTGCGTACGCCCACAGTTAATTGTAGTGCACAATACGCTTGTTTGTTGAAGTGGAAGAGTATCTTGACTGGACGCTGTAATTACGAGTCGTTACAGTTGATCTGTTTTATGATGATCGTAATTAGGCGTGTTGACCACGTAGAGTCTTCAGATGAGTCTTCACAAAACTATGGTTTTGAGACGATCGAAGATATACGTCTGTTCTTCTTGAATACTGGCAGTAGAGTGTTTAATCAGCCCCAAAACTCCGCGTTGGTTCCAATTTCTTCGAATGATTTGATTGGCTGACACACTCTCCCTACTACTCAAAATTTGAATCACCTCAGCCCGTGAGAACGAAACTACTTTCCCACAGATGGAGAATTTATATTATTATTAATATTCTTAACACAACAGAACTGAATTGTCGTTCCGGATTTCCTGTGGCACTTTTATATTACAATTATCTTGGCTGCAAGCCAATTTGTGCTAATTCTAAAATATACAATTTGTTGTAAATTCTTATAGCTATAACATATCAAAAGCTCTTTTATGTAGCTCAATTAATACGGAAGTTATTAACATAAAATTAATTAACTCGGTTATTATTTAATTATCTTGCATAACACCCTATTATTAATATTTCGGCAAACATTTTGGCTATAATGGATTTCGCCTGAATTTACTGGTTTCCGAAATATTAATAATTGAAAGTTTGGGTGTGGTCGTATTCGTTACACAGTGAGTTGATTATGTAACAGCCGCATGTGCGCCTTGTACAATGCATTATTATGATCGCTATAACATATGAGTGGAGTTTCAACTATTAAAATTTATTTAACATCAATATAGTATACCCTTAACATATAACTCCAAATTAATGATATTTGGTCCTGTTATATACTCCTCCACCCGCTTAAAAAAAAAAAGAGTGTAGTATTGTCGATAAACAAACTTAATCGAAATATGTTAAATACTGCCAGAAACTTACCTGCGATCTTTTCACTTACTTACTTTTTTAAATTTTCAATCAGAAGCCCAGAGTCGCCACCAATATCTTTGAAGGACAGATATGGAAACCTTTACACTTTACCTTAATAAAATATGGGACAATTTTGCAATCTGACTAACCCCGAAATGATAATTCAGAAGAAATCCGGGAACGTTTAGACGAATCTTGTAGCACAGAAATGAGGAAGTGGTAATGACGAAATAACTACGCTAACACATGGTATAAATATGCTGTTAAACAATTCCTATTTATTAGATCCAATATTCAATTCATTCTTCCTTTAAAATTTACTTTAAAATCTTTCTTTCTATAGATTGAATAGAAATTTCGTATATGGCCACTATATGGCCACTATCCTAGTAACAACTGTAAATAAACCTTAACCTATATAACTGACTAAACTACGAAAAGTGATCCAGCGTCTTGCTCACACACACATTCACATACATCCCCATAATTTCCCCATAATTTATATTTAGAAATTTCCCATGTTTATACATTCAGTGGATTTGCGCAAATACTGTAGTATTAATTAATTTATAAAGAAAGGTTTAAAATGTACTCATCCTGTTCGTAGTTGCTGCACTCTTATTAACACTGACTAAACGTCTTCTCTATCCGGGCCGGTCGGTGCACATTTTCTGATGAATGATTTCTTTTTCGTGCCGCGCTCTAACACAACGACGCGGTTCCGAGTTTATACGCCGAACTGTCCTTGCCCGATCTCCCCATTTTATGCATGGGCGAGCTGGAAACTGCGTCCAGTTGGCGGACGCACACACTGCTCGCGTCCAGGTTGTTAGGATGTTATTTTCCGACTGACTTACATGAGGCTGGACATTACTGCCTTGCCGGCGAACAAATTTCATCGCCGCTCCCAGCCTTCGTTGTCAAAGTTCCATTCGTTACACACACGACACACAGGATTTTTGTGTGTTGGGCGTCGATGATATTGATGGGCACTGGTCGACGTCACAATTGTAGGCTGGACTTAACTTCTATTTCCGTCAGTTCGGATCATGTGCTAATAAAACTTTCGCGTCCAAGCCATGTTGGGTTTGCTTCTTGGCGTGGGTCTGCGCACATGCTGTTGTAGTGCGTTTGGGCGCAGGTCTCACACAGCCGCAAAGTTTTCAGAATTTTGTCACTGGCACATTCCTTTCCAATTGTTTCACCACAGTTCCTTTGTTAGAAACTACGCCTTAGATTCACCCGGGGACGGACCACACATATGGAAATGAATTTACAATACTTTAATAAAATAAAACCCCATTTTAAATAAAATAAAAATCCCTTTATTTGACCCGTTACAATACCCCCCAAATGAGATATCTTCTGCCGAAACAGAAGAAATCTCATTGCTAAACCCCTAAGAGGACCGGTGAGGATATGGTGCCAACAACCCCCATTTGTTCTTATACATCATGGGTAAACTGCCCCTCTGGCTCGGCGACGATGGCCGCATCTGAACGAGATCACTGGACTTCTCTCTACAAGATCCCAACACCATAAAATCGAACAGACACGCACCACAGCGCACCTCACCTTCTAACATGCCACCCCAAAATCCAAATCCCTGGTCTTATATCATGCCAGATCCTCAACCGATATGTTCCCCCTTATCATGCACACTGGGCTGCCTTTAGCAGTTACTGGGCTTGTACACACGCTTATAACTACATCCTAGCAAAATTTTCATTTTTACATTCAAAATTTATTTAAGTTGAAATTACTTTCTTCAACCTCAAAAAAAATAAAATTCTTTTATCTGAATTGATTAATTCTCTTCGTTACTATTGATAATTTGAAAAACAAATACCTTGAACTTTTACTTAAAACATGAACTTCCTCATCCTAACAGTTGCTTATACATATATCCTAAACAATATACTTCAATAACACTATTAATACACAAACAATAATATAATCAAAATTCAAAACATCAATTAGATGGCAGGCACAAAAAATCAAAATTTTTTTTTCAAAAAAATTTAAATTTATTAAAATATATTTTTCTCAATATTAAAATTATTTAAATTAATTAAGAAACAAAATTGGCATCACTTCATTGCCAAAACGGGTCTATTATAGAACATCACCCATCAGCTGATCAAACTGGGTCAAGTCCACAACCTTGACCTACACAGGTTATATATAGGCTACATCATAAAATACATTGAAAATCTTTTAAAAATTCTATCTTCAAACACCATAAAACATAATAAAATCAGACATTTAAAATTGACATCGTATTAATACAATTAACAATAAAATTGACATTTAAATTACTCAAAATTACACGTTTTACAACTTTACTTTACTCTCAAATTCTATTAAAATTGTCACTGGCTTCCATTAAAATTCTATATTTTTACTATGACTATATTTCTTTACCATTCTCGATCTCCATTAGTTTGGGTGATTTAATTATTTATACTAACTTGATTTACAACTCAGCATTTATATATATATTCTTAATCCCTTTGGACTTTAATACCACTAACAGCTTTAACTAAACCTGACACCCATCTCTTATCAAAAACATCTATCAAACACTCTTTAAACCCAACTTACTACTCAACTCAATTCGCATCATTCTACTCTTATATAAAAAAATACTCTCTAACCCTTTGTACTCAGGATGTGTGTTTCCCCCCCAAAAAAAGCTCATTCCCTTATGTTGGTCCCTGGGTTCTACCTAAGGCAACCCTTTCCGGCGCTAAACGGTCCCTTCCCGTCCCAACCACTTTTGTTGCAGACTCCTACCACACTATCCCCTCTTACAAACTTCTCATCAACTAACTACCATTCTCATTACATCACTTCAATTACAACAAAATATCATCATTTACTTATTACATCAATATATCAATCATTACTCTACATATATTCCCCATATCTACTGTGTCACCATTACATCTCAAATATGACATTACTTCACAACAACTTTATTCTCTCTATTACCACTTTAAACTTAACATGGACTGATCTACATGTCCCATCAAAATATCAATCACCCAAAATCTACCTTTCATATTTCTTTTACAAATCCTTTAAAATTCTCAACTACATCAAATTATTTTCATCGTTTAAAATAAAATCCTTAACACATTGAAATCACTATTCAAACATTAATTACATTCCATTTTCCTCATATTCAAATATTTAACTAACTTGACAAAATTGCAAATCATTCATAAGTGATATTCTACAGCTGATCAACTGATTTTCTCAGCAAGGTGAATGACCTTACTACAAACACATTTCAAAATTATACAAATTACACATTTTATCAATCCTTACCTCTAACACAATAAACTAATACATTTATGAGACAGAATAAACACAGCATAATAAGCAGACGAACACCTATTTATCAAATCATAATACAAGCCTTTAATTAGTGCAAAAGTGAGTTATCATTTTTACGTTATGAAATTTAAATTCGTTGCTCACCTGAGCAACCCCCCAGCCACACACACTATTGTTTTTTCTGTTGGACTGTGGCGTCCATGTGCTTTCACAAGGACGGCATAGTTGGAGGAATTTGACATCTCCTTGTCCTTGCTTCAGCGTTACATTTGAACTATTTAGACATCAACATATCTTTGTTATATAATTATGCGCCCTTAATGCGGGTCTACCACCTGGCTTTGCTGTTCCTCCTCGAACAGAGTGGCAGCTGCTGTTCCATAGTTTCCGGGATTTCCCCTAGTTTCACCCCCCATTAATTTCTCTAGTATAAACCAATTTTAAGCCAGCTATGGTCAAGGGACTTAATTTATGGCCATAGCTGACCGCTAGCCAAAACCACGATTAGTGCTGGTACGGCAGTAATCGCCCGAAAAGTCGGGGAAATCAACCTTACTTTCAGGCATGTTACAATCGTCGTTTGTCTGCACGGCACAAAAAATCTTATCAGTATACAATATAAAGTTGTATAAAAGGGTGTGCCGTGCATTTTACGCCATTTCGGCCTCCGTTGGAGGTAACACTCTCTATTACCCCCAACACTTTCCGCTATCTACTGTGGCACATGCCACCACAGCAATAGCACACTAATAACTATATTAAAACTTTCTACACTACATCATTTCATTATCTCTCACTACAATTATATTCCTCAAAAATCCAAATTTATTATTAACATTTATTTTTTTCCGTTATTATTACTTTGTAATTATAGTTTCTATTTAGTACTATTATCTCATATTATTTTATCATTATTGAATCAAAATCTTTTCACACCTGTAAACATTTTATTCTATCTGACTGGTATTATAAATTTTATACTTACAGTACATTATTCACCTACTGACATAAACACAAAATATACACACCATACACACCACTATCTCCACATAACCTCTGAAACATTTAACAACAGTGTTATTTCATACCAAACAATTTAACATTTATTTATTAATTACTATCAAATTCACATCTCATAAAATAATTTAAACTTATTATCAAAATTCAATTATACAACATTTAACTCAATCAAAAATACTTAAACACCTCCAATTATTTTAATTAAATTAATTAATGAACACACAACATTCTAATTACTTTCACCAATTATAATAATTACAATTCCTTTGTTATCCTCTTCAAATTTATTTTGTTATTTATTTAGACTACAAAATAATATTATTATTATTATCACAACAATTTCTACTACATACACACATTGTTTACATAACATCCCACAATACACACAATTACTTTCACTAAACATTTATTTACAATTCTTCATCATTAATTATTCAGTTTTATCACACTTCATTCCCAAAAGCAGCCAGGTCATTACCATATATTAACATATTTAACTGTTCCTTCCCCAATTTCTTAATTCAACCCCCATCGTCATGTAATAGTCGTACCTTTTTATAACATTTCTCTTTCTTACTTATACTCAATTTGTTATTATTATTATTATTATTATTATTATTATAAACCATTACTTCTATGTCATTCATCTTCCCTTTTATTATGTCATAAAACCTGTCACTATTATTTATTTTTGTCCAGTCTCCGTAAGTATTTTTACTCAACATTAAGTCAGTTATTTTATCATTTATAACAGTTTCATGTAAATATTCATCTCTCTATTTTAACAGGTAAGTACTTCTTATCATTTCTTTTTACCACTCCTAACATCTCTTTCCACTCATTATAATTTCTCTTCAACTGATATAATTCTATCTCTTTATCAACACACAATTCTCTATCTAAATCTCTCTCATCATAACACCATCTCACTCTTTCAACACCATTCCACACAGAGGGTACTAACTTAAACAAAAAAGGGAAACCACTCAAATCTTCCATTAATAAGGGTCTCTTGCCCTTCAACAATAACCTTTGTGAACATCTTGGTTCATCATAAATATGGGGACAATTTACCATCTGCCCTACATATTCTTCTAACCTCTCTTGCCATTCTTTCTCTAATTCATCACCACTAATTACTACTCCGTTACATCCTATTACTCTCTCTCTCTCTCACTCACTATCTCTATCTCATCATTATCCAATACTTTATTCTCAACTATATCATTATTATTATTTAACATTATTTCATTATTATAATTACTTGTATTACTCCCACTTACCTCAGAATCGTAATCACCATCCTTATCTTCACTAGTCAACACTACCTCTCCCACTATTTTGTCACTATTATTTATTAATTCATTATTAGAATCATCGTTATCACTCACCTGGTTAATTATTCTCTCACTATCATTAACAACATTATTATCACTTACCTGTTTTAATTCAACTTCTGAGTTCTCCTTTACTCGGTCAGTCTTTAGTTCCCGCAACCATTCATCCCACTTTTTGTCCATCTCGTCAAAACGTTTATTAACAAGGTCAAATATGTCATTTAATGTATACTCCTTTTCTTCCACCCCTACACTATCGTTAGGCCTATTCACTGTCTTATTTTCTACCACTGTTACTTCAACTATCTTACCTTTATCATTCGTCATCTTACTACCAATACTAATATCATCACTATGCTTTTTAATTTCGGCAAATATTCCCTCTTCTTGTTCTTCCATCCATGTTAAATTATTATCTAAATTACCCCACTCCTCGTCTGTCATTTCACCTACAACCCCTCTAAATTCGCTTTCCCATTCATCCCACGCGAAACCAATATCATTACCTTGTACTTCACCATATTCAAAATTTATTTATATAACCTCTTTATGAACTCCAACCCCTCTATTGCTCAATAATTATACATATTAACTCTAAATACCCACAACATAAAATCGTTATTACTACGTGGAAATAAACCCAACATTTACGCTACCAAAACCTAACCTAATTTTCACAACGTAATTATATACGATTATTTCACACAAATACGTCATTACCAAATCCTATTTTCTGTGCTTTAAAATAGGTCTACCTTGTATAAAATTATATCAGGATCCTGGCAGCTTAGTTGCCAATTGTCGATAAACAAACTTAATCGAAATAAATTAAACTAAAAATACTGCCAGAAACTTACCTGCGATATTTTCACTTACTTAACGTTTTAAATTTTCAATCAGAAGCCCAGAGTCGCCACCAATATCTTTGAAGGACAGATATGGAAACCTTTACACTTTACCTTAATAAAATATGGGACAATTTTTTTGCAATCTGACTACCCCCCAATGATAATTCAGAAGAAATCCGGGAACGTTTAGACGAATCTTGTAGCACAGAAATGAGGAAGTGGTAATGACGAAATAACTACGCTAACACATGGTATATGCTGTTAAACAATTCCTATTTATTAGACCCAATATTCAATTCATTCTTCCTTTAAAATTTACTTTAAAATCTTTCTTTCTATAGATTGAATAGAAATTTCATATATGGCCACTATCCTAGTAACAACTGTAAATAAACCTTAACCTATATAACTGACTAAACTACGAAAAGTGATCCAGCGTCTTGCTCACACACACATTCACATACATCCCCATAATTTATATTTAGAAATTTCCCATGTTTATACATTCAGTGGATTTGCGCAAATACTGTAGTATTAATTAATTTATAAAGAAAGGTTTAAAATGTACTCATCCTGTTCGTAGTTGCCGCACTCTTATTAACACTGACTAAATGTCTTCTCTATCTGGGCCGGTCGGTGCACATTTTCTGATGAATGATTTCTTTTTCGTGCCGCGCTCTAACACAACGACGCGGTTCCGAGTTTATACGCCGAACTGTCCTTGCCCGATCTCCCCATTTTAGGCATGGGCGAGCTGGAAACTGCGTCCAGTCGGCGGACGCACACACTGCTCGCGTCCGGGTTGTTAGGATGTTATTTTCCGACTGACTTACATGAGGCCGGACATTACTGCCTTGCCGGCGAACAAATTTCGTCACCGCTCCCAGCCTTCGTTGTCAAAGTTCCATTCGTTACACACACGACACACAGGATTTTTGTGTGTTGGATGTCGACGATATTGATGGGCACTGGTCCAATATTATAATATCACCTACAATATTATACCATTTGCGCGCAGAATCACGCATCGCGTTTACTACCCAGTGTATTTTATCTTGATCTTCGAGTCTCGAACCTACCCTCGCCATCTCATTTTCACAGGCTAACAAAAATTCTATTGGGTTTTCATTATTTTCCCCTGTAAAATATACACAATTCTTTTCATCGGCTGGTCCCTGTACTAGGATATTAGGAGCGGATCTCGTACGTACTTCCTGTCGTACTTTTAAGATCTCGTCATTAAGTGCTTGCAATAAACTTTCTTTATTAGAATCTATATTTGATCGCGTTTCTACTATTGAGGCATCAAGCTTGTCAACACGCCGTTGTGTTTCCGTCACGACGGCTTGAATTCTTACCTCGAGCGAGTCAACTTTTTTCGCAACATCAGCGGTCTGTTTTTCACACCTACTGATGTGTTCTTGGAATCGGCCCTCCATACGCGTAGCTTGTTCGATAAACGATTTCTGCATGGTGGTCTCAGAAACCTTGAACCGTTCGTTTATTTTCGTTTCTACGTATGCACTTTTTCTCCGATTTCCGTGACTTTAGCGGCTAATTCTTTATTACTTTCTTTAATTTCTTTATTGCTTTCTTTAATTTCTCTATTGCTTTCTGTGATTTCGGTAAGTCTAACAGTTAATTCTTTATTAGTTTGTTTTATTTCGGCATTTATATCCGCGTTACTATGTTGTAATGCTTCGGTTAAACTTGATTTTTGCGCGTCAATTCTAGCCGTTATTTCCGCGTTATTTATTTCAGCATTGGCTGCACTTTGTTCAAATTTTGCGTCTATTTGATCAAACTTCGCGTTCATGTTAGCAGTTAATTCCGCGTTTGCTTGTTCCGCTTTAGCTGCGTTTTGTTTAATTTCTTGCAATAATTGTTTAAGCATTTTTTCAGATTCCATTTTTACACAATAATGTCAAATTTTTACACAGTAATTTCAAATACACAATAATTTCAAATACACTTCACTGCTGTACCACTACCAATCACAAAACTTCTCTTTCTTTTTTGGGATTGTTCGAGTTGGACGCCAGCTGTTTTAAAAGTTAAAACAGCAAACTTTGCTTTAACGTTCAATGGATTAAATGTAAATTTAATGTAATTTAAATTTATCGAGCCCCACGATATTGGAGTGCCATATATAACTTCTATAAATGTGACGTTTCAAGATCGTTATGATTTAAATTGAAATTTATTGAATTTCGGGCCCCACGTTCAGGGCAACATTTTATAACATTACTTATCTGCATGTCGTTGTGTTGTGTGAATGTATGAGCACCTACCTGCTGTCCGATCTTGCGGTTTTCTTCCGACTAGGGCGTGTGGATTTTGGATTTGATTTCGCAAGTATGTAAACTCAGGTGTATCACAACAGCACACTAAGTAAGTTATTTTAAAAGTGAAGAGTTGTGTGAGGTTGGTAGGCTCCGTAGTACAGCAATAAAAATACAATGTGAGGTAATAAAACGGTGTTTATTACTCCAATGTCACACAAGAATGAAATGCTTATATGATCAAGTATTCTTACAAACTAAACAATAAATAAATCTTGAATAATGTTTTCTGCATGATTAATAATTTTCAGAAGTTGAGCTCGTTATTTTTAAAAAGTTTATTTTAACTGAGAATTTAATTAATCAATTTACTTTAATTCAATTTAATTTCAATGTCTTTAAAATTTTGATTCTAATGAAATAAAAACTCAAGTTACTTGAAAATATTCAAAATAAACTACGCGTGACAATCTAGTTCACGTCCCTTTATTTACTAGTGATCTGACTCACGTATACTTCAGTATGAGCAAATTATTTAATTCTTTGTTAAGATTTGTATAGCGCTTTTTGTTTTATCTACTGTTAATTCTTAACTAATGCTTATTAATTACTTATACTGGTTATACAGATTATCACACGTGAATAATTCTTATTTAACTAGAGTCTTTGATTTCTGGCATCTGAATGATTTATATTACATTGATTTTAATTAAAAAAGAAAAAAAAATTGCTCCGGATGTCCCTCGCTGTCCTTGTCCAATCGGCTAGAGATAGTGATCTACTTGAGCGTCCTGGGTTTTGGCGATGAGCTCGGAAATCAGCAACACTCTGCTCTCCTGCTATTTGATGAAGTTTTTATGTCTGTAGCTTTCTACGAGAACTGCTTCACATCCCTCGTCGATTCACGTTCCACGTCAGCGTGTGTGTGTGTGTGTGTCGTTTTGAGTTGTAGCTCTGCTTGTCAGCTGATTCTCAAATGGTTTAGACTGCCTCTCTGTCGTATTCTTGAAGTAATGTCTTGTAGTCTTGTAGATCTCTTGCATGCGTACACCCACAGTTAATTGTAGTGCACAATACGCTTGTTTGTTGAAGTGGAAGAGTATCTTGACTGGACGCTGTAATTACGAGTCGTTACAGTTGATCTGTTTGATGATGATCGTAATTAGGCGTGTTGACCACGTAGAGTCTTCAGATGAGTCTTCACAAAACTATGGTTTTGAGACGATCGAAGATATACATCTGTTCTTCTTGAATACTGGCAGTAGAGTGTTTAATCAGCCCCAAAACTCCGCATTGGTTCCAATTTCTTCGAATGATTTGATTGGCTGACACACTCTCCCTACTACTCAAAATTTGAATCACCTCAGCCCGTGAGAACGAAACTACTTTCCCCACAGACGGAGAATTTATATTATTATTAATATTCTTAACACAACGGAACTGAATTGTCGTTCCAGATTTCCTGTGGCACTTTTATATTGCAATTATCTTGGCTGCAAGCCAATTTGTGCTAATTCTAAAATATACAATTTGTTGTAAATTCTTATAGCTATAACATATCAAAAGCTCTTTTATGTAGCTCAATTATTACGGAAGTTATTAACATAAAATTAATTAACTCGGTTATTATTTAATTATCTTGCATAAAATTCGCACACCCTATTATTAATATTTCGGCAAACATTTTGGCTATAATGGATTTCGCCTGAATTTACTGGTTTCCGAAATATTAATAATTGAAAGTTTGGGTGTGGTCGTATTCGTTACACAGTGAGTTGATTATGTAACAGCCGCGTGTGCGTCTTGTACAATGCATTATTATGATCGCTATAACATATGAGTGGAGTTTCAACTATTAAAATTTATTTAACATCAATATAGTATACCCTTAACACATAACTCCAAATTAATGATATTTGGTCCTGTTATATACTCCTCCACCCGCTTTAAAAAAAAAAAAGAGTGTAGTATATACAATTTTTTTTTTCAATTATTTGAAATGTACATTGAATTGATTATGCTTGCTATAATACATTGTATTAATTATCTATGGACACATACATTGGTGTCAATGTTCTTTACATATATAACTTAATTCTGATTGAACACTATTAATAATATTATACCTGAAATCATTGTGTAGTAAATGTTTGTAGTACGGCTAGTAGTTAATTGCAGCGTTTAAGAGTGTGAGATAAGCGCCAGGCAACAGCTAAACGCACGCGCTCCAGGAATGTGCTGAGTTTGTTTACAGTGATATCAAACAACCGCGCGACGCTAATTACTTGACCTACATTCTAACAGCTGAGCTCTACGCATTGTGCGGCGAGTGCTTCCTGTCCCGTACACGTTTGCTTACTACCGCGCTACTAACGAACTATCGTTCATACACAACTTATTTACAATTATTATTAATATTATATAACACACATTTAATTTATTTTAATACTAATTTTTATTATTTAAATTATTATTAAGTCTAAACATTATTTATTTTCAAAGTGCGTCTAATATTTGGTAACCGTTTTTATGGGTGGTTCCACAATATTCTTCTAGCCACTCGTTAAGTCCTTCGGTATCACCGGATACTACAGCAACGTCTTCCCAGGCTGCTTGTGTGGGAACGCTGCCTCCAAGTTCCTGTTGTACCGGACATGCAATTGTCGGAGTGCTTTGTTGTATTGTATTCACCGCGAACAATGGTTTTGTACTTTCCTGTCGGAATACCTTATTAATCGGCACACAAATTTCTGGACACAAATTACTTTTCTTAAACCTAGTATATTTTTTATTTCTAGCTATCTTTGCTGTAAGTATTTTTGCATGATTTATGGCGCATCCCCCCTGGAGGCGCCCCTTGCCAAGTTTTTTTGAGATTTATGGCTTTTTGGCTTTTCACTAGGGTCCTTAATGCTTTGTGTATCGCTGTCTTGCGCAGTCGTATCACTTTTCGATATTTCGATTGTCTGTATTCTCATCTGCGTCCCATCGTTGCCCTTATATTGCCCTTTCGGTCTGCCAACGTTTGGCTTACCTTTGTATTCAAAGGTCTTATCTGGGGGTTTTGACGGTGTCTGGGGTGGAGTAGAACTCGTACTTGGTCTCTGATCAGGTTGAGGATGGTATTGTACCCGGGTATTTTGACCGTCGTTATTTCGGCGAAAATCTGGGTTATAACGCCAACCGCCTAAATCAAAAACTGCCTCGCTTTGCGACACTAAAATGAGCAACTCGTCAACTGTGCGTATACCTTGTGTAAACACAGCTACCCGTATATTGTGGTTGAAATGATAGGCTAGTTTAGTGACAATTTCGATCTCTGAAAATGCTGGGGTTAAATGCTTTGCACGCTCGACCTGCTGGATGATATAATTTTCGGGCGTTATACCTAATTTTCTGTCATAACGTCTGTATTCTAACTCGTTCCGTAACAGTCTTTGTGTGTGAGAATTCCAATACCGGCTTTCGAACTTCTGTTTGAATTCCGCGTATGTGGTTACTTTATCACGTATAATATTATACCATTTGCGCGCAGAATCACGCATTGCGTTTACTACCCATTGTATTTTATCTTGATCTTCGAGTCTCGAACCTACCCTCGCCATCTCATTTTCACAGGCTAACAAAAGTTCTATTGGGTTTTCATTATTTTCCCCTGTAAAATATACACGATTCTTTTCATCGGCTGGTCCCTGTACTAGAATATTAGGAGTGGATCTCCTACGTACTTCCTGTCGTACTTTTAATATCTCGTCATTAAGTGCTTGCAATACACTTTCATTATTAGAATCTATATTTGATCGCATCTACTATTGAGGCATCAAGCTTGTCAGCACGCCGTTGTGTTTCCATCACGTCGGCTTGAATTCTTACCTCGAGCGAGTCAACTTTTTTCGCAACATCAGCGGTCTGTTTTTCACACCTACTGATGTGTTCTTGGAATCGGCCCTCCATACGCGTAACTTGTTCGATAAACGATTTCTGTATGGTGGTTTCAAAAACCTTGAACCGTTCGTTTATTTTCGTTTCTACCGTATGTACTTTTTCTCCGATTTCCGTGACTTTAGCGGCTAATTCTTTATTACTTTCTTTAATTTCATTCTTTTTATTTCTCTATTGCTTTCTGCGATTTTGGTAACTCTAACAGTTAATTCTTTATTAGTTTGTTTTATTTCGGCATTTATATCTGCGTTACTATGTTCTAATGCTTCGGTTAAACTTGATTTTTGCGCGTCAATTCTAGCCCTTATTTCCGCGTTATTTATTTCAGCATTGGCTGCACTTTGTTCAAATTTTGCGTCTATTTGATCAAACTTCGCGTTCATGTTAGCAGTCAATTCCGCGTTTGCTTGTTCCGCTTTAGCTGCGTTTTGTTTAATTTCTTACAATAATTGTTTAAGCATTTTTTCAGATTCCATTTTTACACAATAATTTCAAATACACTTCACTGCTGTACCACTACCAATCACAAAACTTTTCTTTGGGGATTGTTCGAGTTGGACGCCAGCTGTTTTAAAAGTTAAAACAGCAAACTTTGCTTTAACGTTCAATGGATTAAATGTAAATTTAATGTAATTTAAATTTATCGAGCCCCACGATATTGGAGTGCCATATATAACTTTTCTATAAATGTGACGTTTCAAGATCGTTATGATTTAAATTGAAATTTAATGAATTTCGGGCCCCACGTTCAGGGCAACATTTTATAACATTACTTATCTGCATGTCGTTGTGTTGTGTGAATGTATGAGCACCTACCTGCTGTCCAATCTTGCGGTTTTCTTCCGACTAGGGCGTGTGGATTTTGGATTTGATTTCGCAAGTATGTAAACTCAGGTGTATCACAACAGCACACTAAGTAAGTTATTTTAAAAGTGAAGAGTTTTGTGAGGTTGGTAGGCTCTGTAGTACAGCAATAAAAATACAATGTGGGGTAATAAAACGGTGTTTATTACTCCAATGTCACACAAGAATGAAATGCTTATATGATCAAGTATTCTTACAAACTAAACAATAAATAAATCTTGAATAATGTTTTCTGCATGATTAATAATTTTCAGAAGTTGAGCTCGTTATTTTTAAAAAGTTTATTTTAACTGAGAATTTAATTAATCAATTTACTTTAATTCAATTTAATTTCAATGTCTTTAAAATTTTGATTCTAATGAAATAAAAACTCTAAAGTTACTTGAAAATATTCAAAATAAACTAGGCGTGACAATCTAGTTCACGTCCCTTTATTTACTAGTGATCTGACTCACGTATACTGCAGTGTGAGCAAATTATTTAATTCTTTGTTAAGATTTGTATAGCGCTTTTTGTTTTATTTACTGTTAATTCTTAACTAATGCTTATTAATTACTTATACGGCTATACAGATTATCACACGTGAATAATTCTTATTTAACTAGAGTCTTTGATTTCTGGCATCTGAATGATTTATATTACATTGATTTTAATTAAAAAAGAAAGAAAAATTGATCTGTTGAAAAATAAATAACTTGATTTTGACTTTCCTGATTCTGAAGTGGATCGTAGAGGTGCTCCGGATGTCCCTCGCTGTCCTTGTCCAATCGGTTAGAGATAGTGATCTACTTGAGCGTCCTGGGTTTTGGCGATGAGCTCGGAAATCAGCAACACTCTGCTCTCCTGCTATTTGATGAAGTTTTTACGTCTGTAGCTTTCTGCGAGAACTGCTTCACGTCCCTCGTCGATTCACGTTCCACGTCAGCATGTGTGTGTGTCATTTCGAGTTGTAGCTCTGCTTGTCAGCTGATTCGCAAATGGTTTAGATGGCTTCTCTGTCATATTCTTGAAGTAATGTCGTGTAGTCTTGTAGATCTCTTGCATGCATACGCCCACAGTTAATTGTAGTGCACAATACGCTTGTTTGTTGAAGTGGAAGAGTATCTTGACTGGACGCTGTAATTACGAGTCGTTACAGTTGATCTGTTTTATGATGATCGTAATTAGGCGTGTTGACCATGTAGAGTCTTCAGATGAGTCTTTACAAAACTATGGTTTTGAGACGATCGAAGATATACGTCTGTTCTTCTTGAATACTGGCAGTAGAGTGTTTAATCAGCCCCAAAACTCCGCGTTGGTTCCAATTTCTTCGAATGATTTGATTGGCTGACACTCTCCCTACTACTCAAAATTTGAATCACCTCAGCCCGTGAGAACGAAACTACTTTCCCACAGACGGAGAATTTATATTATTATTAATATTCTTAACACAACGGAACTGAATTGTTCCGGATTTCCTGTGGCACTTTTATATTGCAATTATCTTGGCTGCAAGCTAATTTGTGCTAATTCTAAAATATACACTTTGTTGTAAATTCGTATAGCTATAACATATCAAAAGCTCTTTTATGTAGCTCAATTATTACGGAAGTTGTTAACATAAAATTAATTAACTCGGTTATTATTTAATTATCTTGCATAAAATTCGCACACCCTATTACTAATATTTCGGCAAACATTTTGGTTATAATGGATTTCGCCTGAATTTACTGGTTTCCGAAATATTAATAATTGAAAGTTTGGGTGTGGTCGTATTTGTTACACAGTGAGTTGATTATGTAACAGCCGCGTGTGCGCCTTGTACAATGCATTATTATGATCCCTATAACATATGAGTGGAGTTTCAACTATTAAAATTTATTTAACATCAATATAGTATACCCTTAACATATAACTCCAAATTAATGATATTTGGTCCTGTTATATACTCCTCCACCCGCTTTAAAAAAAAAAAAGAGTGTAGTATATACAATTTTTTTTAAATTATTTTAAATGTACATTGAATTAATTATGCTTGCTATAATACATGTATTAATTATCTATGGACACATACATTGGTGTCAATGTTCTTTACATATATAACTTAATTCTGATTGAACACTATTAATAATATTATACCTGAAATCATTGTGTAGTAAATGTTTGTAGTACGGCTAGTAGTTAATTGTGTAACGGTACAGAATTGTGTGCTACCCCAGTTTAATTTTATTTTAGCAATTCAGTTTTAATCAGTATTTAATTCAGTAATTCAGTAATTAATAAATTGTCAACTTTCACCTGTGAGGAGCCCCAGTACAACATACACTGTTAGTCTAAACAACAGTCTAGACGCATTGCGTAACTGCCCCAGCAGCAGGCTTTTTGTGAATTACAGTATGCAGTCTATCACCAGAGTTATCATCAGACAGCAGTGGAGAGCAGTGCATGTATAAGTAAAACTTTATACAGTGGCCTCGGAAATTTCGGTAGGCCAAAGAGAATACAGTAGCCTAGGCCTACCGAATCTTATAAAAAGTGTGCAAAAGAGTAAAATGAAGAAAGAGATCGAGACAATTAATGAATACGTTAATTTGTGCAGTTAGAACAGTTCTGTGTGATGTGGCTAATGTGACAGTGAAATACTAGTGATCGGGTAACATTTGGAACACATGTCAGTTAAGTAACAAATATATATAAAAGTGACTCCGTAACAATCTGATATCAGTAAAAACTATACAAATTTAGATTTATAAAAGAATTAATGAGAATACTATAAAGGGGGTAAAAGTTATATATTCAATGGGAGAAATCATGATTGAAAGTACTGGTTCCTATAAAATAATTAGTTGATAAAATTGGTGTTTGAACAAATGCATGTTTTTCAGCTGTAGGCTACTTAATAAAATAAAATCAAGTTTGTTTAGGGATATAAAAATGTGTTAAATTAAGTTATTACGCCATAACCATATCCTATTCTGTGCTGAAAACCTCGCCTAACGTTCTTTGGGATTTTTCTGAGTTTTAAGGGTGGTCAGATAGCGGGATTTTTATAAGGGCAAGTGTGTAGAATGGTTTTGATATTAAACCATAAAATATCGTGGCGACCTCGGTAATTTTTAAAGGTAAGTTTTACGGGGACTATGACGGTAAGTAAAATTCTGGCAGCGGTAAGTATTATTTTATGATGAGTGTATTTTAATTATAAAAAGGTAAGAGGCGAGTACCTTTACAATGGCGACCCTGCCAGGATGTTCGTATAAATATTATAGGAACTAGACCTGTTTAAAAGCACAGAAAGTAGGATTTGGTATCGGCGTATTTGTAAAATTAATCGCATATAATTATGTTGTGAAAATTAGGTTATGTTTTGGTAGCGTAAATGTTGGGTTTATAAATAAATTTTGAAGTACGAGAATAAATATGGGTGAAGGTAGGTGTAATGTCTGACGAGGAGTGGGGTAAGATAACAAATGATAAAGGTAAGATAGTTGAAGTAATAGGGGTAGAAAATAAGACGGTGAATAGGCCTAATGATAAGGATGATAGTATAATGGGAGTAGAAAGTGGGGAAGAGACAGACCAAGTTAACCAACATATGTTACAAATGATTATGGAAACAATGAAGAAGAGTTTTGATGAACTAAATGGTCTTATCAATAAACGTTTTGACGAGATGGACAAAATGATGGACAAACATTTTGATAATATGAATATGGGTTTTGATATGATTAATAAAAGGTTTGACGAAAGTGACAAAATATTGGATGAATGGTTGCAGGAACTCAAGACAGACCGATTAAAGGAGAATACAGTTGAATCAAAACAGGTAAGCAATAATAATGTTGTTAATGATAGTGAGGGAATAATTAACCAGGTGAGTGATAATTTTGATAATGAATTCATAAATAAC
Source organism: Magicicada septendecula (assembly GCA_034769895.1). Classification (NCBI taxonomy): domain Eukaryota; kingdom Metazoa; phylum Arthropoda; class Insecta; order Hemiptera; family Cicadidae; genus Magicicada; species Magicicada septendecula. The sequence goes on along the minus strand of CM068367.1, from coordinate 27,970,493 downwards.
AGTGACAAAATAGTGGGAGAAGTAGGGTTAACTAGTGAAGATAATTATGATGGTTACAATTCTGAGGTAAGTGGTGATGTTGATATAATTAATTCTAATGATGAAATAATGGTAAATAATAAGAATAATGATTATATAGTTGAAAATGGGGTATCTAAGGATGATACAGTAAGTAACAGTGGTGAAATTAAAAGCGTGGCGTTAGAGTGTAAGGTTGTGAGCAAAGACAGTGTTGATGAGGTTATAAGTGTGTGTGTAGAGAGGTTAAATGGGCAAAGGGCAGATGTTCCCCAAGTTTATGGTGAAACAAGAGTTTTCACATGTGTTTAATGAGGACAGAGTTTCCTCCGTTATTTGTATGGAAGACAAGGTGTCTTCAGATGGTCCCCGTATTTTTTGTGATTTGACTGGTAAAGCCAGTAGAGGTAATAAATATTTAATGGTGCCCTTTGCATGGAATGGGAGAGTTCAGTATGGTTATGAGAGGTGTTGTAATGAAAGAGAGAGAGAAATAAAAAAATTTGAGATTAATAGAGGTTATGAAATGTTGGTGCAGATGTTAGATATAGAGAGAGATGAAGAAAGTGAATTGTATTATGAAATAGAGAGAGAGGAATATGTGAATAAAACTGTTATAAATGATAAAATAACTGACTTGATGTTGAGAAAAAATACTTACGGAGACTTTATAAAAAATACTGATGTTGACTTGATTTATGATAAGATAATTTTGGGGGTTAACCCTATAGACTATTATTTTAGTATAATGGAAAAAGTAAAATTTTATGGCCATTACACAGAAAATAGCCATATGATGAATGCAAATAAAATTGACAAATGTTATACAAAAATAAGACTATTATACGATGATGGAGGTTGAAAGCAGGGTGTGATGGTACAATCATGGTACATTTTATGATTACCTTAAATATGGTAAATAAAACCATAACTATTGTATTTTTCTATTTTGGTCATAATCCAACCAACCTTAAATAACCGGTATAAAGATATAGTGAGTGGAGTGTATAATAATATTTGCCAGGATTTGGACCGATTCATAGCAAAAAACCGTGAAGCATCACAAAAAACAGTATGTAGTTTGTGGCGATAAGAGTGCCGAACCTTAATTACGTCAGCGGCTGAGAATGTGTTTACATCAACAACACGAGGCTGTCAACAGCTTAACAATGGAAGTGTGACGTAGGTTCACCCCACCTCTGCAAAATCTAACAAAGACTCTTGGTCATTTCAACTGCAGCAGTGATCAACGCCGGCCGGCAACCCGTTCACTCATACGTGAATTATAAATTTTGAACCACTGTAAGTGGTTAATAAACAGTATAAATATCGTAAATATGTGCTGAGGAACGTTAAAAAGTTCGGCTTCGTGTAGGCTTCGGACGACGCCGATGGATCGTCCCAGGAAGATCGGCGTATAGAATCGGTCCGAGGTGTTACGTAGGTCGACACGACGGTGCGCCGTAAAACGCAGTAAAATATTACCGATTGTGCTAATCGGGACGATACTAGCAGTGCGAGGAGGCCTACACGAAATGGGTGAGAACGTTCCATCAACACCTTAATATCCTTATTTTATTTACACGCAAACTTCACGTAAAATGACCAAATTACAAATCACAAATCATAAGTAAATTAAAATATTCAAAATTTCACTTACATAAAATGAGCTCATAAAATAATAAAAATTTGTACCATGAGAGAGAAAGAGAGAGAGATTGCGTGTGTGTTGAGTAATTTCTAAGTGCTGGGTTGTGCACAACTAAATATATTACGATTTTATAATTACTAAAGATATGTAAGGATATAGTCACGTAAGTACATACTATTATATAATAACACAGTTACTTGCATTATGCTTTTGGAGGGGTTAGAGTTTGTTTAACATTTGCAAAACTATTATGTAAGATGTAGAGAAAATAAACCGGGTATTTCATTGGTAACAATTAAAACAGATGTTTTATTATTTCAAGCAACTTCCGTTCGTCATAACTTCGCGTAACGAATTCCTGGCCTATAACATATATAACAAAGATGGCGCCCGAATTTTGTAAACATAACTATAAGTGTAACATGCAATATATCGTATAATTAAAATCAGCAGAATCGTAAGATTACAGTTGGCGCCCGTAATAACAGGGACTCGACATAAAATTTTATGCGAGTACGCCTAGAAAGAGAGCGGAAAAAGTTGTTTGAGGTAATAGACACTAAAATTGTAATACGTAAACATAACCCAATAGTTAGGTTATACCATTGTATGCATGTGTGTATTGCAAAATTGCCAACTTGAGTACAAGTGACAATATTGCATTAGAAATCAGTGCAGCTGATGTGGGTTTGACTGGTGAGATGGATGTTCAACCACCTCAAACTAGTCAGACGGACGAGGCAAATACGCCTGTATCTGTAGGGACAACGAAAACCGATACATCCATTTCAGCCATGTCGGATCGCACAACAGATGGTACTGCTGTTATGATACAGCTTTTATTAAACAAATTTGATGAAAAATTCGATAAATTTGATATCAAGTTCAATGAACTAAAGAATGAAATAAAAGGTCAAAACTTTCACTTAGAAGAGCGAATTAACACAGTAGAAACACGTTGTGATAACATACAGAAAACTACACTAGCAATTGTTGATGATAAGTTCAGTAGTACAATTAATGATTTAGATACTAAAATTGATCTAGTTTATGACACAGTAAATAACACGATTAAAAGTCAATTAGAGTCACAAAGTACAGAAATACAACAGAAATGTTTAAATTTGGTAGAAAGTCAATTAGAAACCCAGAAAGTAAATAGTAGTAACCAGCAAAATGCTGTACTAAATAATAACATATTTAAAAATGTTAACTCAAATAATGAATGTACAGATAACTCAAATATTACAAGTAGTAAGATTGTGGTGTTAGAAAAGGATAAAAATGATAATGAAAGTATAATGAGTGAAAATGAAATGTTTGAATTTATTGAGTCAGAAAGAAAGTTGAGAGAAAGTATTTTAGTACAAGGAGTGCAGGGGGTAGAATTTTCTTTTGATGTTGTGTTAGGGGGTGAAGACAAGTCTTCATGTAATTTTTATAAGGATAAGAGTTCCTTTAATTTATATTTGGGAGACGAAAGGTCTACAAATAAAGTTTCTTTGTGTTTTAGTGTACCTAAGAAGAGGTGCAATATTTTTATGTTAGGGACCCCTGCATATTTGGAGAGAGAAAGTGTATTTTTGTGTTATGGAGAGAAATGCATTAAGAAAGAAAGTATAGAGAGATATTGTGAGAGTAAGAGATTAATAGAAATATTTAAAGTAAACAGAAATTACAGACAATTGTTAGAAAGGTTAGGGTTAGATGTGGTATATGAAAATTATGAGTACTTACCTGTGATGGAATATTATGAGGATAATTATAGCATAAACCGATTAATGACATATGATACTGAGATAAACAGAACCCTAATCGATCGTGACTGGAAATATTTGGTTAATAACAATTTTATAGGTGATTACGAATATAATGTATCTAGTAATAAAATCTATTTATTAAATAAGCAATTAAGTAGACCTAAGATTCGTTTGTTGTTCAACGATGGTGGATAGACTGTTTCAATAGTATATGAACATTAAATATATATGTGACAAGTGATATTGAATTGGACTGCTATGAACTGAGTTTGGTACATAATAAAATAATGAGTTGGAGTGTATATTTTTCATTGTATTAACTGTATTTATCTATCAATGTATTTTTGATGTGTATTATGTCTTATGTATTACAGGTACACCAGTATGTATTATTATATATTTTAATAACATATTTTATTTTTAACATTTTTTAACATATTTTAAAAATATTTTTTTTATTGAATACCCATTAAAGAGAAATCATTCTTTATTAAATTGTGGTACAAAAGAAAGTTGTACTAACTTTGTACCTTTATAAATTATTAATTGTCATAGAAAGTTTCTATGAAGATAAATTATTATTTAAATTATTGTATTGAAGGTAATGAATAATACTATTAATGAATATTGATGAATAATAATGAATGTTTAAATAAGTATATATATTTGAATCTTGAAAAGTAGTATTATGAGTAGGTAAGAAAGGAATTTTATAAGACCATTGTCAATGATTACAGTAAATGTTTAAACGGGAATAGAGCCTGGGGATAGATAAAATGCAGGTGAGTTATGCAATTAATGTAAAGGGAGTTAGAAAGGTGAGAATTTTTAAGATAATACAAGAGGAATTATTAGATATTTAGGGACACAGTAGTTAGTGATTATTTGTAGAGAAGGTGAGTTAAGTAAAGGTATAAACATATATTTGTTGTTGATGAATTCTGTAGTGGGGGTGAGGTGATAAGGAGTAGCCAACCAATAGTGTTGTGGCAGGTATTAGCGTAGTTTAAGGGAGTGTTTGCCGAAATTTTGGAAGGGCAAAATAATATGAATGTATATAGCCATTTAGGAAACATCCAACCCATTGCAAAGACGAGCGGTGCCATAGGATTTAAATGAAATTAGTAAAGGTTATAATTGAGATATTGGTGTCATGATAGGTAAATTTGATGGTCAGTTAGAAGAAGGTGAGTAAGATTAATAAGTAAAAGGTATCGTGAATATAGGAGTTACCCAGACTAAACAATGATAGTAGGTGGGAGGTTAGGTAGCTAGGGAGGTAGAAAGTTCAGAGTAATGAGGTAATGAAAAATGAATAATGAAATAATAATATAATAATGTATTAATAATTATATAATTATAAATAAGAATTGATGTCTAAATAATGACAACTGAATTTGTAATTTTTTAACTTAAATGCAACTTTTAAGTAAATTATGCAAGTGTTAGTGCATATCTTATATATGATTAAATATAATTGAGTATTTAAAATGTATTAACTGTATTAATATAATGTATCAATGTATTATGTAAAATGTATTATGTATTTATGTTATAGAAATTTTAACATGATGTTATAACATGGAAATAATGTGTATGAAGAAAAAAAAAAAATAACTGGCGCTGTTAATCCAGATTATTACCTGTTAATAATAATAATAATACTAATAATAATAATAATAATGTTTTTTTTTTAGTTTTACCATTCAATAAGAGTTATAAATAAATAAATATACAGATTTATCAATTCTTTTATAATTTGTTTTTCTCCAGGTTTGGGAGATCTATAATGTGTAATTTTCCTATTTTCAATTAGAGTCTAATTCTTTGAGATCAATGTGTTTATGTTATAATTACAGTAATTGTAAAAAGAAAGGAGATAAATATTATCGATAGTAATCGAAACCATTCATTAATTCAGGGTTTGTCGATACGAAGAAAGGAAATTCTTTCTAATTCTTGAGAATTAATTTTAGTAATATAACTTTTATAACTATATTAAGCCAACCCAGTGCTTCTTAGCACAAACCAGCACCTAGCTAAGGGGAACCAGATCAGTTGAGGATGGAGTGATTTACCAAGCCACTATTTTAATATTTTCATTTATTGTTTCAGTGTTTGGTGATATGACAGTGGTCCTGAGCTGGCCAGCGCGTCAGAGCAGGGGCGTTAAGAGCCTAAGTGGCCTTATGGTGTTGGGATCTCGCAGGAGAAGTCCAGTAAGGTCATGTAGGTACGGTCATCATCATCAGACCAAGGGTGAGTTGTTATTTTCTTTTATATAAAATTGTAAGGGAGTTGTGGCGACTTATCCTGGCTGATCCCTTTAGGAAGTATGAAAGGGTCAATGAAAGTTTTTGTGTTTCGACACACAATCTTTCATTGAGGGGGTTTTGTGATGGTACAATCATGGTACATTTTATGATTACCTTAAATATGGTAAATAAAACCATAACTATTGTATTTTTCTATTTTGGTCATAATCCAACCAACCTTAAATAACCGGTATAAAGATATAGTGAGTGGAGTGTATAATAATATTTGCCAGGATTTGGACCGATTCATAGCAAAAAACCGTGAAGCATCACAAAAAACAGTATGTAGTTTGTGGCGATAAGAGTGCCGAACCTTAATTACGTCAGCGGCTGAGAATGTGTTTACATCAACAACACGAGGCTGTCAACAGCTTAACAATGGAAGTGTGACGTAGGTTCACCCCACCTCTGCAAAATCTAACAAAGACTCTTGGTCATTTCAACTGCAGCAGTGATCAACGCCGGCCGGCAACCCGTTCACTCATACGTGAATTATAAATTTTGAACCACTGTAAGTGGTTAATAAACAGTATAAATATCGTAAATATGTGCTGAGGAACGTTAAAAAGTTCGGCTTCGTGTAGGCGTCATCGGCCGATGGATCGTCCCAGGAAGATCGGCGTATAGAATCGGTCCGAGGTGTTACGTAGGTCGACACGACGGTGCGCCGTAAAACGCAGTAAAACATTACCGATTGTGCTAATCGGGATGATACTAGCAGTGCGAGGAGGCCTACACGAAATGGGTGAGAACGTTCCATCAACACCTTAATATCCTTATTTTATTTACACGCAAACTTCATGTAAAATGACCAAATTACAAATCACAAATCATAAGTAAATTCAAATATTCAAAATTTCACTTAAATAAAATGAGCTCATAAAATAATAAAAATTTGTACCATGAGAGAGAAAGAGAGAGAGATTGCGTGTGTGTTGAGTAATTTCTAAGTGCTGGGTTGTGCACAACTAAATATATTACGATTTTATAATTACTAAAGATATGTAAGGATATAGTCACGTAAGTACATACTATTATATAATAACACAGTTACTTGCATTATGTTTTTGGAGGGGTTAGAGTTTGTTTAACATTTGCAAAACTATTATGTAAGATGTAGAGAAAATAAACCGGGTATTTCATTGGTAACAATTAAAACAGATGTTTTATTATTTCAAGCAACTTCCGTTCATCATAACTTCGCGTAACGAATTCCTGGCCTATAACATATATAACAAAGATGGCGCCCGAATTTTGTAAACATAACTATAAGTGTAACATGCAATATATCGTATAATTAAAATCAGCAGAATCGTAAGATTACAAGGGTATGGACATTTTACATACTTTAATATATGGTAATGAGCTGGCTAAATTAGATATTGACGTACGGCAAATAATAATTGGATATGACAAAATTTGTAAATAAATAAATGTGTTAATGTGAAATGTATTGTGTTAATAGTATTCTGTTGCAATGTATATTATAGCTTATGTGCAACATATGTTTGTAATGAGAGGGGAAGGTATAATAATAAATAATAATACTATTTCCACTAAAACAATAAAAGGTATTCATGAAGCCTATTTTGTATTGTGTATTTCTATTCAAAATGTTTTAAATAATATAACTACAGTTAAAATGTTTTTAATAAAATGTTATTAAAGTAATTGTTTTGAATCAAAAGTACATCTGATCCGAATTGGAATAAAAAATTTAAGAGAAAAATATGTGAACTATAAGATTTATAAAAATTGAAAAGTGTAGTACAACTGTTAGAGGTGAGGTAAGCAGAATGTTTAGACTGTGGGAGTGTTTATAACAGTGCTTATAAAACAAGTCTTGCAGACCATTGTTAATGTAAACAGGTGTGATGTATGTTTTGACTAATGTGTATAGCCAGGTGTGGAAGCTGATAATTGTTGTAGCTTGATGAATCAGTATCTTGAGTAAATCTTATTGTGACATAAAAGAATAGAAATTAAATCCTTACAGACAAAATAATAATGAGGGAATTCCTGTAACTTAGAGTTTGAGAAATTAAATAAAATTAAATTAATTTGGTAATTAAATTAATAGAAAAGATGATTTTTAATAATGAACTTAACTTTATTTTCATTTGAATTCAAATTGTAATTATAAATTAAATGCTAATTGATAAAAAACATAATGATTAAAATATTTATTTAAAATTGAAAACTGATAGAACGTTCAAGCTGAAACAGTGTTGGGAGAATAAGACATGTATATTACTGCTCATGTAAACTGTTATAATTGACAATTTATATTTTATGTTTAATTGTAGATTCCCCACCTAAGTGCGGCCATGACCTCACCGGATCATGACCGTGATAGTAGTTAATTGTGGCAAATCATAAATTTTACTTGATATAACCGGCTTGTGGTTTGTTTTATTTTGTTAACCCGGTGGTTTGTTAGATTTAGTAGGGGGGTTATTTTTTGGGGAATCTACCAAATTTTGGAACAGGGCTATTTTCACCCAGATAGGGGTGGTAGTCCATTAGGGGGGCATCATTCATTATTAGTAAGTGTAACACTGAATTTTATTGTAACGCCGAAGCAAGGATGGGGTGGAATAAAAGAAAAAAATGTCCACCCCTTCCGCATCAGTCCTTGTGAAAGCAGCTGGGCGCCACAGTCCAGGGGGGAAATAGTGCGTGTGTATGGGGGGTGACCCAGTTACAGGTCATGAGGGAGATGTGGTTTACGGCTAGGATGAGGCTGGAAAAGGCCAAGAATCCTAGCGCAGAACACATTAATATGTAACGGGTATCAGGGGTTAAGGGATTAAAATGGGGGTAGTAGAGGAAAAAAAAATTTTATATATGAATGAACTGTAGGTAGACTGTAAGTTTATATTATTATTTTTAAACCAAACCAGTACTTTGTATAAACAGAACCAGTACTTTGCAAAGAATGAGCCTGTATGGCTAAGAGGAAACAAATCAGTTGTGGGATATGGAGTGATGGAAGGCAGTTTATTAAATTTTAATTGAATGTTATAAAGTCAGGCGATACTGTGGCGGGTATCTGTCTGAGCTTATGGTGTTGGGATCTCGAACAGAGAAGTCCAGTAAGACCGGATGGGTGCTGCCACAGTCACCGGACTAGGGGGGTAAGTACCCATGATTTTAGTAGAGTGTTCAGTGGGGTTGCGGAGCCATATCCTTACTGATCCTCTTAGGTTTAGGCAATAAGAGTTTGAACTCTTCGGCCTTCAACCTCTTATTGGGGGGGTATTGTAACGGTACAGAATTGTGCGCTACCCCAGTTTAATTTTATTTTAGCAATTCAGTTTTAATCAGTATTTAATTCAGTAATTCAGTAATTAATAAATTGTCAACTTTCACCCGTGAGGAGCCCCAGTACAACATACACTGTTAGTCTAAACAACAGTCTAGACGCATTGCGTAACTGCCCCAGCAGCAGGCTTTTTGTGAATTACAGTATGCAGTCTATCACCAGAGTTATCATCAGACAGCAGTGGAGAGCAGTGCATGTATAAGTAAAACTTTATACAGTGGCCTCGGAAATTTCGGTAGGCCAAAGCGAATACAGTAGCCTAGGCCTACCGAACTTATAAAAAGTGTGCAAAAGAGTAAAATGAAGAAAGAGATCGAGACAATTAACGAATACGTTAATTTGTGCAGTTAGAACAGTTCTGTGTGATGTGGCTAATGTGACAGTGAAATACTAGTGATCAGGTAACAACTGGAACACATGTCAGTTAAGTAACAGATATATATAAAAGTGACTCCGTAACAATCTGATATCAGTAAAAACTATACAAATTTAGATTTATAAAAGAATTAATGAGAATACTATAAAGGGGGTAAAAGCTATATATTCAATGGGAGAAATCGTGATTGAAAGTACTGGTTCCTATAAAATAATTAGTTGATAAAATTGGTGTTTGAACAAATGCATGTTTTTCAGCTGTAGGCTACTTAATAAAATAAAATCAAGTTTGTTTAGGGATATAAAAATGTGTTAAATTAAGTTATTACGCCATAACCATATCCTATTCTGTGCTGAAAACCTCGCCTAACGTTCTTTGGGATTTTTCTGAGTTTTAAGGGTGGTCAGATAGCGGGATTTTTATAAGGGCAAGTGTGTAGAATGGTTTCGATATTAAACCATAAAATATTGTGGCGACCTGGGTAATTTTTAAAGATAAGTTTTACGGGGACTATGACGGTAAGTAAAATTCTGGCAGCGGTAAGTATTATTTTATGATGAGTGTATTTTAATTATAAAAAGGTAAGAGGCGAGTACCTTTACAATGGCGACCCTGCCAGGATGTTCGTATAAATATTATAGGAACTAGACCTGTTTTAAAGCACAGAAAGTAGGATTTGGTATCGGCGTATTTGTAAAATTAATCGCATATAATTATGTTGTGAAAATTAGGTTATGTTTTGGTAGCGTAAATGTTGGGTTTATAAATAAATTTTGAAGTACGAGAATAAATATGGGTGAAGTAGGTGTAATGTCTGACGAGGAGTGGGGTAAGATAACAAATGATAAAGGTAAGATAGTTGAAGTAATAGGGGTAGAAAATAAGACGGTGAATAGGCCTAATGATAAGGATGATAGTATAATGGGAGTAGAAAGTGGGGAAGAGACAGACCAAGTTAACCAACATATGTTACAAATGATTATGGAAACAATGAAGAAGAGTTTTGATGAACTAAATGGTCTTATCAATAAACGTTTTGACGAGATGGACAAAATGATAGACAAACATTTTGATAATATGAATATGGGTTTTGATATGATTAATAAAAGGTTTGACGAAAGTGACAAAATATTGGATGAATGGTTGCAGGAACTCAAGACAGACCGATTAAAGGAGAATACAGTTGAATCAAAACAGGTAAGCAATAATAATGTTGTTAATGATAGTGAGGGAATAATTAACCAGGTGAGTGATAATTTTGATAATGAATTCATAAATAACAGTGACAAAATAGTGGGAGAAGTAGGGTTAACTAGTGAAGATAATTATGATGGTTACAATTCTGAGGTAAGTGGTGATGTTGATATAATTAATTCTAATGATGAAATAATGGTAAATAATAAGAATAATGATTATATAGTTGAAAATGGGGTATCTAAGGATGATACAGTAAGTAACAGTGGTGAAATTAAAAGCGTGGCGTTAGAGTGTAAGGTTGTGAGCAAAGACAGTGTTGATGAGGTTATAAGTGTGTGTGTAGAGAGGTTAAATGGGCAAAGGGCAGATGTTCCCCAAGTTTATGGTGAAACAAGAGTTTTCACATGTGTTTAATGAGGACAGAGTTTCCTCCGTTATTTGTATGGAAGACAAGGTGTCTTCAGATGGTCCCCGTATTTTTTGTGATTTGACTGGTAAAGCCAGTAGAGGTAATAAATATTTAATGGTGCCCTTTGCATGGAATGGGAGAGTTCAGTATGGTTATGAGAGGTGTTGTAATGAAAGAGAGAGAGAAATAAAAAAATTTGAGATTAATAGAGGTTATGAAATGTTGGTGCAGATGTTAGATATAGAGAGAGATGAAGAAAGTGAATTGTATTATGAAATAGAGAGAGAGGAATATGTGAATAAAACTGTTATAAATGATAAAATAACTGACTTGATGTTGAGAAAAAATACTTACGGAGACTTTATAAAAAATACTGATGTTGACTTGATTTATGATAAGATAATTTTGGGGGTTAACCCTATAGACTATTATTTTAGTATAATGGAAAAAGTAAAATTTTATGGCCATTACACAGAAAATAGCCATATGATGAATGCAAATAAAATTGACAAATGTTATACAAAAATAAGACTATTATACGATGATGGAGGTTGAAAGCAGGGTGTGATGGTACAATCATGGTACATTTTATGATTACCTTAAATATGGTAAATAAAACCATAACTATTGTATTTTTCTATTTTGGTCATAATCCAACCAACCTTAAATAACCGGTATAAAGATATAGTGAGTGGAGTGTATAATAATATTTGCCAGGATTTGGACCGATTCATAGCAAAAAACCGTGAAGCATCACAAAAAACAGTATGTAGTTTGTGGCGATAAGAGTGCCGAACCTTAATTACGTCAGCGGCTGAGAATGTGTTTACATCAACAACACGAGGCTGTCAACAGCTTAACAATGGAAGTGTGACGTAGGTTCACCCCACCTCTGCAAAATCTAACAAAGACTCTTGGTCATTTCAACTGCAGCAGTGATCAACGCCGGCCGGCAACCCATTCACTCATACGTGAATTATAAATTTTGAACCACTGTAAGTGGTTAATAAACAGTATAAATATCGTAAATATGTGCTGAGGAACGTTAAAAAGTTCGGCTTCGTGTAGGCTTCGGACGACGCCGATGGATCGTCCCAGGAAGATCGGCGTATAGAATCGGTCCGAGGTGTTACGTAGGTCGACACGACGGTGCGCCGTAAAACGCAGTAAAATATTACCGATTGTGCTAATCGGGACGATACTAGCAGTGCGAGGAGGCCTACACGAAATGGGTGAGAACGTTCCATCAACACCTTAATATCCTTATTTTATTTACACGCAAACTTCACGTAAAATGACCAAATTACAAATCACAAATCATAAGTAAATTAAAATATTCAAAATTTCACTTACATAAAATGAGCTCATAAAATAATAAAAATTTGTACCATGAGAGAGAAAGAGAGAGAGATTGCGTGTGTGTTGAGTAATTTCTAAGTGCTGGGTTGTGCACAACTAAATATATTACGATTTTATAATTACTAAAGATATGTAAGGATATAGTCACGTAAGTACATACTATTATATAATAACACAGTTACTTGCATTATGCTTTTGGAGGGGTTAGAGTTTGTTTAACATTTGCAAAACTATTATGTAAGATGTAGAGAAAATAAACCGGGTATTTCATTGGTAACAATTAAAACAGATGTTTTGTAGCGGGGCATACTTGGGGCAATCTAAAGAAATTTGTATATTTTTTGTAATAAATAAATAAAAATCTTCATTAGGAACAAAATTTATAAAGAACGGTAAATTTATTATTTGGAGCGATCCCAACAACGGCAACACTGCTTGAGGCGTTGGAAACCAAGTTATTAGACAATATTCATATAATAACCGGCAACTGTACCAAACCAAGTTCAAGGACAATGACGAACACAAAAAACGTAAACCCGTTATGTAACAGTAAACACGTTACCCAACCAGACATCAGGCGATGTGTTGCGTCAGCAACTTATATAACAACTGTGTGTCATCGGTTTCGTCAGAGCCTATCCTGGGTGTGTCACGCCAGCAACTGTGTGAGGCACCGAACAAGTAGTCGGAAATTAACATCTCAGCGGACCAGACGCAAAAACAACTGTCGCGTCTGCCCGGCTCTCGCCGGTTTTTCGGGCGAAGTTATTCTGTGTTCGCCGACGCGCCCGCATACGATAAAATGTGATTTTAAATTCAAATTAATAACTTTTAATAGCCATGAAGTAAAATGCAGTGACAGTTTTTGGTGATATATACAAAATTATAAGCAATAGCATTGTGCGGAGTGGACGGAATTACGTGAGGAGTCTGGACTGGGTCGAATCGCTAAAAATTAGCAAGATAAGTAACCGACATGGGGTAACACCCAAGAAATTGTCAAAATTGTAAAACCTTTTAATTTTAAAAAGAAATGGCAGCCTAAAATATCTATACATAAATTAAACTAAATATGAGATCTCTAAAATAACTTGGTATGTGTGTTGCGTGTATACGGGAGAATGTAACTATATTAAGAAGTCTGGTTTGCGTTTTCTTTAAAAGATTATTTTAAGTTAATATCTTGATTCATATAAGGTTTATATAATATTTCAATGTTGTTTTATTCTTTTTTATACTAAAAGTTTTTTTTTTTTCTTTACTTTAAAAGTTTCTTTCTTTCAAATTTATTTTATGTGCGTTTCTTTTTGATTTGAGAAATGTTAATAAATTTTAATTAATGTGTAAACGTATAAAGTTTCTTTGTTTGATTAAACAACCATCTGATCTCCTGTTCGCCTAAAAAGAACCCTCATAAATTATTTTCTTACAGTTGGTAAGATGGCGCCCGAGAAATATACAATGTTTGTTAGTTAATTTTATGTGATACAAAAAGGTAAGTAGCTTCACATTTGGCTTCCGAACGTAGGGACGATTTATATAATAACATTATATAAATATAGGCCCACTGGGAAAGCAGAATGGTTGTTTAAGGTAAAATAAATTTTTTTTTTCATACGTAAAATAGACGCAAGTATGGGGTTATGTTTTGATAGGGTTATGTATGTAGTGAATTATTTGTCGAATTATATAAGGAGTATTATGAGGTAATATACATAATAATTGGTATGTATGATAATTATTAAATAGTATAAAGAGTATTATAATAAAATCTTTTAAAATGGCTGAGATACAAGATAATGATTTAATCAAGATGATGAAATTGCTGTTTAATGAACAAAAAAACGAAATCAATGAAAAGTTCGATATTCAAAAGAATAGTTTTGAGGAGTTGAAACATGAAATACAAGAAATGAATAAATGTGTAGAAAGTACTAATGAAACGATAAGATCCAGTTTGAATAAATTAGAGCAGAGTGTGGAGCGAATGGGAGTACATGTGATGAGGACAGAGAAAAATAAAACAAATGAAAATTGTAATGACAAATGTAAAAATATGATACCAGAGAAAGAGTTAATAAATGTTGAAAATAATGAGAATAATAGTAATGTATTTGAAGAATTAGTATCGGAGACTGATACGGTAAAAATAAAGAATGAGAGTACTGATGAGTTGGTGGAAGGTAGTGATTATGAAATGTTAATGTGTGTCAGTGAGTTAGAGAGAGAGAGAAAAAATAATGTTGTGGTAGAGTGGGGACAGAGGGCAAATTTTCCCTTTATTATTTGTGATGTTTATGATGATTTATTGAGTCCACAAGTGTTGTGGTTGAAGGGCAAGAGTCCCGTATTGGTAGATGAATTGAGGTGTTTATTTTTGTGGAGTAATTGTGTACCCTCTGTCCGGAATAATTGTGAGAATGTGATGTGGTGTTATGAAGAGAGAGAGGTAAATAGAGAATGGTATGTAACAGAATTGTATAATTTGAATAGAAAGTATGATGAATGGAAAGAAGGCTTAGAAATATATTTGAATAATAATGATTACAATGATTTGATAAAAATAATTAGACCGATAGTGAATGAATGTTATGACGGAGACTTAACAAAAATACTTAACGTAGACTGGTTTAATGAGTATTCTGGTAAAATGAGTGAATTTGATTGTTCTGGTTATGACACACAAAGTAACCATTTGTTTGTAAATAAAAAGCAACAGTGTTATATAAAACCAAGGTTGATTTGGGACGATGGAGGATGAGCTAAAAGATCAGTGTTGGGACATTTTTAAATATTGTAAATTTTTGGTAATGACCTTGCTGATTTGGACACCTGAAGTGAGATACACTTGAACAGTTTTGACGCATATTTTGTAAATAATATTGAATTCATTTGTGTATTGTGAAATGTTAGCAAAGTAATGGGTATATGTTTTAGAAAATGTTGTATTAATAATAATAATATTATTAATATTTTAGCACTCTAATTAAATAACAAAATAATTATGAAGACAATAGTTAATGATTTGATAATAATTGAAATATGTTATTTTAATAATCAAATGAATATTCAATTTTAATAATCAATAGAAGTAAATAATTTGAGATCTTTAGATATTGTGATTGAATGTTATGTGTTTGAATTTTCAAAGGGAATTTAAATTGTGTGATGAGATTTTAATTTAATAATCATGAATAAATAAATAAATGTTAAATGGTTTATTTTGTGGAATTTTGTGATAAATTCTGATAAATAAAAACAGTTAATGAAAAAGTTTAAATAATAATGTTTACAAATTTTTAGATAAGTGAGGTAAAAGAGAATTGTTTGTTTGATGTATGCTAATGATCCAGGTTTATTGCTATTTGTGTATTGTGTTATGTGATGTATTATAACAGTGTAGTGTGGAACTGCTATGGTGGAAGGTTGTAGATTTTGTATTTAATATTTTAGGTTAATAATGGTTAAGCTTCCATATAAAGTGGGTTAAAACCCCATCTAAATTAATATTGTCATTTAAATATAAATTCGTAAATTTAATTTTACTTGTGATTCCCCAAATTTTCGGGCGGTCACGGCCTCACCGAACCCTGACCGTGGAATTGGTTTAGCTTTAACAGCTATGGTTGGGGCACATTACGATTGCGCGCTGCCTTAACTGGCCATAGCTGTTATCGTTGTAAAGGTGCATTTTGAAATTGATGGGGGGTAATAAAAGGGGAATCACCAAACTATGGAACAGCGGCTGCCACTCTGTTCGAGAAGGAACAGCAGAGCCAGGTGGTAGATCCGTTTAAGGGTGTATAATTATTAACGAGAACATGTTGATGTTCAACAATTTTAAACTTAACAGCGGAAGCAGAGACACGGAGAGGTAAAACCCTGCTCCAAAATATACAGTCTCTGTGGAAGCGAAAAGGCGTCACAGTCTTCCATAATCTGAAATAGTGTGTGTGGCTGGGAGGTTATCCAAGGGGATAACGTATTAAAAATTTGATATATTTTAATTAATAATGATGATTTGCTACTCAATAATTTTGTTTGAATTTAAAAAATAGATGCACTAAATACTTCTTATATTGTGTTATTATGTCTTATTGTGTTGATTGCATTAGTATGTTAGGAATAAGTATTATAAAAATATAATAATATGTTTTCAATGTGTTTATAGATTTAAAAATAAAATGAAAAATAGTTGTGATAGGTAAAATTTTCAATGGGTTGTAAAAGATAGAAATGGGTGATAATAATTAGTTGAATAAAATGTTTGAGTCAATTCAAGTTGAATTTTGTGGGACATAGATTTGTCCAAATCGAAGTAAAAGTTAAAGTAATAGTGGAAATGAAAATAATGCAATGTTGTTTTGAGTTAATGTATGTTATAGAATTTTGAGAAATAAGTGGAGACACAGTAGAAATGGAGATTTTATGTAGAGTTTGGAGCGATATATTGTTTATTTGTTGATGTTAATTTGTTGTAATTGTAGTGAGGTTATGAGATTGAGATTTTTTGGGGATGGTAATTTTGTAGTAGTGGTAGTGTATTTGGGGAGTCCGCAACAAGGGTTGGGACGGGATAGGGACCGATTGGCGCCGGAAAGGGTTACCTAGGGTGAGTCCAGGGACCAACATAAGGGAATGAGTTTTGGGAAGGAAACACGTATCCTATGTACAAAGGGTTAGAGAGTATTTTTTTTTTATAAGAGTAGAAGGTGGCGATTGGAGTTAAAATAGTAAGTAGTTAGAGGTAGAGAAGGGTTAGTAAAATTTTGATAGAGGGGTGTCATACTAGTTAAAGATTTTGTAAGGGAGCATTAGAGTAATAAAAGGGGTAAGATTATGAGTAAATGCCAAATGGATGAAGTAAATTATAATGAAATAATGAATAACGTAGAATCACCCAAAGTAATGAAATGGAATAATGATGGCCAGAATTGAAAAAAAAAATAAATAAAATAAAAAATTTTGTAATTTTGAGAAACGCATTAATAAGAGTAAATCAAGTTTGAAAGTAATTTTTTGATTTTATATGCCAATTTAATGATGTAAAGTGTGTAACATTTTAAATACCAGTTGTTTATTTTAATGGGAATTAGAAGTGTAATATGTTTCTTATTTTATGTTTTATGTTTATATTTTCTTATGTTATATTGTGTTTGTTAGTTTAAGAGAACTTTATGAAGTTAACTATTTTAAATGCATTTTTAAATTGGGGATGAGAGAAATGTAATATGGTAATGGGAAATGTTAATAAGTCAGTCGTCTGTTTGCTTAAATCCTGATGGGAATCAGGGCAATGATTTTGAATTTTGAGGTAAAGTTAATAAGGGTAAGTAGATGGAATTTTAAGAGGGGTATATATATATAGTTGGTAAATATGTTATGATATATACATGTTAGCGATAAATGAAAAACAAAACCAGTGCTTCTTAGCGCAAACCAGCACCGCTAGGGGGGAACAGATCAGTTGGGGATATGGTGTTGTATAAGGCCACTATTTAATATTTTGATTTGTTGTTTCAGCGTTTGGTGATGCTGTGGCGGCGGACCTGAGCTGGCCTGCGCGTCAGAGCAGGGGCGTTGAGTATCTGTCTGACTCTACGGTGTTGGGATCTCGAGAGAGAAGTCCAGTATTGTCATGCAGATGCGGTCACAGTCACCGGACCAAGGGTGAGTTGATTATTCTTGTTTGTAAACCGTACAGGGGGTTGTGGCGACATATCCTGGCTGATCCCTCTAGCAAGTATGAATGTGTCAATGAGATTTTTTATGCTTCGGCATAAAATATCTCATTGAGGGGGTATTGTAGCGGGGCATTTTTGGGCATACTTGGGGCAATCTAAAGAAATTTGTATATTTTTTGTAATAAATAAATAAAAATCTTCATTAGGAACAAAATTTATAAAGAACGGTAAATTTATTATTTGGAGCGATCCCAACAACGGCAACACTGCTTGAGGCGTTGGAAACCAAGTTATTAGACAATATTCATATAATAACCGGCAACTGTACCAAACCAAGTTCAAGGACAATGACGAACACAAAAAACGTAAACCCGTTATGTAACAGTAAACACGTTACCCAACCAGACATCAGGCGATGTGTTGCGTCAGCAACTTATATAACAACTGTGTGTCATCGGTTTCGTCAGAGCCTATCCTGGGTGTGTCACGCCAGCAACTGTGTGAGGCACCGAACAAGTAGTCGGAAATTAACATCTCAGCGGACCAGACGCAAAAACAACTGTCGCGTCTGCCCGGCTCTCGCCGGTTTTTCGGGCGAAGTTATTCTGTGTTCGCCGACGCGCCCGCATACGATAAAATGTGATTTTAAATTCAAATTAATAACTTTTAATAGCCATGAAGTAAAATGCAGTGACAGTTTTTGGTGATATATACAAAATTATAAGCAATAGCATTGTGCGGAGTGGACGGAATTACGTGAGGAGTCTGGACTGGGTCGAATCGCTAAAAATTAGCAAGATAAGTAACCGACATGGGGTAACACCCAAGAAATTGTCAAAATTGTAAAACCTTTTAATTTTAAAAAGAAATGGCAGCCTAAAATATCTATACATAAATTAAACTAAATATGAGATCTCTAAAATAACTTGGTATGTGTGTTGCGTGTATACGGGAGAATGTAACTATATTAAGAAGTCTGGTTTGCGTTTTCTTTAAAAGATTATTTTAAGTTAATATCTTGATTCATATAAGGTTTATATAATATTTCAATGTTGTTTTATTCTTTTTTATACTAAAAGTTTTTTTTTTTTCTTTACTTTAAAAGTTTCTTTCTTTCAAATTTATTTTATGTGCGTTTCTTTTTGATTTGAGAAATGTTAATAAATTTTAATTAATGTGTAAACGTATAAAGTTTCTTTGTTTGATTAAACAACCATCTGATCTCCTGTTCGCCTAAAAAGAACCCTCATAAATTATTTTCTTACAGTTGGTAAGATGGCGCCCGAAAATATACAATGTTTGTTAGTTAATTTTATGTGATACAAAAAGGTAAGTAGCTTCACAGTTTTATTATTTCAAGCAACTTCCGTTCGTCATAACTTCGCGTAACGAATTCCTGGCCTATAACATATATAACAAAGATGGCGCCCGAATTTTGTAAACATAACTATAAGTGTAACATGCAATATATCGTATAATTAAAATCAGCAGAATCGTAAGATTACAGTTGGCGCCCGTAATAACAGGGACTCGACATAAAATTTTATGCGAGTACGCCTAGAAAGAGAGCGGAAAAAGTTGTTTGAGGTAATAGACACTAAAATTGTAATACGTAAACATAACCCAATAGTTAGGTTATACCATTGTATGCATGTGTGTATTGCAAAATTGCCAACTTGAGTACAAGTGACAATATTGCATTAGAAATCAGTGCAGCTGATGTGGGTTTGACTGGTGAGATGGATGTTCAACCACCTCAAACTAGTCAGACGGACGAGGCAAATACGCCTGTATCTGTAGGGACAACGAAAACCGATACATCCATTTCAGCCATGTCGGATCGCACAACAGATGGTACTGCTGTTATGATACAGCTTTTATTAAACAAATTTGATGAAAAATTCGATAAATTTGATATCAAGTTCAATGAACTAAAGAATGAAATAAAAGGTCAAAACTTTCACTTAGAAGAGCGAATTAACACAGTAGAAACACGTTGTGATAACATACAGAAAACTACACTAGCAATTGTTGATGATAAGTTCAGTAGTACAATTAATGATTTAGATACTAAAATTGATCTAGTTTATGACACAGTAAATAACACGATTAAAAGTCAATTAGAGTCACAAAGTACAGAAATACAACAGAAATGTTTAAATTTGGTAGAAAGTCAATTAGAAACCCAGAAAGTAAATAGTAGTAACCAGCAAAATGCTGTACTAAATAATAACATATTTAAAAATGTTAACTCAAATAATGAATGTACAGATAACTCAAATATTACAAGTAGTAAGATTGTGGTGTTAGAAAAGGATAAAAATGATAATGAAAGTATAATGAGTGAAAATGAAATGTTTGAATTTATTGAGTCAGAAAGAAAGTTGAGAGAAAGTATTTTAGTACAAGGAGTGCAGGGGGTAGAATTTTCTTTTGATGTTGTGTTAGGGGGTGAAGACAAGTCTTCATGTAATTTTTATAAGGATAAGAGTTCCTTTAATTTATATTTGGGAGACGAAAGGTCTACAAATAAAGTTTCTTTGTGTTTTAGTGTACCTAAGAAGAGGTGCAATATTTTTATGTTAGGGACCCCTGCATATTTGGAGAGAGAAAGTGTATTTTTGTGTTATGGAGAGAAATGCATTAAGAAAGAAAGTATAGAGAGATATTGTGAGAGTAAGAGATTAATAGAAATATTTAAAGTAAACAGAAATTACAGACAATTGTTAGAAAGGTTAGGGTTAGATGTGGTATATGAAAATTATGAGTACTTACCTGTGATGGAATATTATGAGGATAATTATAGCATAAACCGATTAATGACATATGATACTGAGATAAACAGAACCCTAATCGATCGTGACTGGAAATATTTGGTTAATAACAATTTTATAGGTGATTACGAATATAATGTATCTAGTAATAAAATCTATTTATTAAATAAGCAATTAAGTAGACCTAAGATTCGTTTGTTGTTCAACGATGGTGGATAGACTGTTTCAATAGTATATGAACATTAAATATATATGTGACAAGTGATATTGAATTGGACTGCTATGAACTGAGTTTGGTACATAATAAAATAATGAGTTGGAGTGTATATTTTTCATTGTATTAACTGTATTTATCTATCAATGTATTTTTGATGTGTATTATGTCTTATGTATTACAGGTACACCAGTATGTATTATTATATATTTTAATAACATATTTTATTTTTAACATTTTTTAACATATTTTAAAAATATTTTTTTTATTGAATACCCATTAAAGAGAAATCATTCTTTATTAAATTGTGGTACAAAAGAAAGTTGTACTAACTTTGTACCTTTATAAATTATTAATTGTCATAGAAAGTTTCTATGAAGATAAATTATTATTTAAATTATTGTATTGAAGGTAATGAATAATACTATTAATGAATATTGATGAATAATAATGAATGTTTAAATAAGTATATATATTTGAATCTTGAAAAGTAGTATTATGAGTAGGTAAGAAAGGAATTTTATAAGACCATTGTCAATGATTACAGTAAATGTTTAAACGGGAATAGAGCCTGGGGATAGATAAAATGCAGGTGAGTTATGCAATTAATGTAAAGGGAGTTAGAAAGGTGAGAATTTTTAAGATAATACAAGAGGAATTATTAGATATTTAGGGACACAGTAGTTAGTGATTATTTGTAGAGAAGGTGAGTTAAGTAAAGGTATAAACATATATTTGTTGTTGATGAATTCTGTAGTGGGGGTGAGGTGATAAGGAGTAGCCAACCAATAGTGTTGTGGCAGGTATTAGCGTAGTTTAAGGGAGTGTTTGCCGAAATTTTGGAAGGGCAAAATAATATGAATGTATATAGCCATTTAGGAAACATCCAACCCATTGCAAAGACGAGCGGTGCCATAGGATTTAAATGAAATTAGTAAAGGTTATAATTGAGATATTGGTGTCATGATAGGTAAATTTGATGGTCAGTTAGAAGAAGGTGAGTAAGATTAATAAGTAAAAGGTATCGTGAATATAGGAGTTACCCAGACTAAACAATGATAGTAGGTGGGAGGTTAGGTAGCTAGGGAGGTAGAAAGTTCAGAGTAATGAGGTAATGAAAAATGAATAATGAAATAATAATATAATAATGTATTAATAATTATATAATTATAAATAAGAATTGATGTCTAAATAATGACAACTGAATTTGTAATTTTTTAACTTAAATGCAACTTTTAAGTAAATTATGCAAGTGTTAGTGCATATCTTATATATGATTAAATATAATTGAGTATTTAAAATGTATTAACTGTATTAATATAATGTATCAATGTATTATGTAAAATGTATTATGTATTTATGTTATAGAAATTTTAACATGATGTTATAACATGGAAATAATGTGTATGAAGAAAAAAAAAAAATAACTGGCGCTGTTAATCCAGATTATTACCTGTTAATAATAATAATAATAATACTAATAATAATAATAATAATGTTTTTTTTTTAGTTTTACCATTCAATAAGAGTTATAAATAAATAAATATACAGATTTATCAATTC
Organism: Magicicada septendecula; assembly: GCA_034769895.1. Classification (NCBI taxonomy): domain Eukaryota; kingdom Metazoa; phylum Arthropoda; class Insecta; order Hemiptera; family Cicadidae; genus Magicicada; species Magicicada septendecula. The sequence goes on along the minus strand of CM068367.1, from coordinate 27,947,848 downwards.
TTTTATAATTTGTTTTTCTCCAGGTTTGGGAGATCTATAATGTGTAATTTTCCTATTTTCAATTAGAGTCTAATTCTTTGAGATCAATGTGTTTATGTTATAATTACAGTAATTGTAAAAAGAAAGGAGATAAATATTATCGATAGTAATCGAAACCATTCATTAATTCAGGGTTTGTCGATACGAAGAAAGGAAATTCTTTCTAATTCTTGAGAATTCATTTTAGTAATATAACTTTTATAACTATATTAAGCCAACCCAGTGCTTCTTAGCACAAACCAGCACCTAGCTAAGGGGAACCAGATCAGTTGAGGATGGAGTGATTTACCAAGCCACTATTTTAATATTTTCATTTATTGTTTCAGTGTTTGGTGATATGACAGCGGTCCTGAGCTGGCCAGCGCGTCAGAGCAGGGGCGTTAAGAGCCTAAGTGGCCTTATGGTGTTGGGATCTCGCAGGAGAAGTCCAGTAAGGTCATGTAGGTACGGTCATCATCATCAGACCAAGGGTGAGTTGTTATTTTCTTTTATATAAAATTGTAAGGGAGTTGTGGCGACTTATCCTGGCTGATCCCTTTAGGAAGTATGAAAGGGTCAATGAAAGTTTTTGTGTTTCGACACACAATCTTTCATTGAGGGGGTTTTGTGATGGTACAATCATGGTACATTTTATGATTACCTTAAATATGGTAAATAAAACCATAACTATTGTATTTTTCTATTTTGGTCATAATCCAACCAACCTTAAATAACCGGTATAAAGATATAGTGAGTGGAGTGTATAATAATATTTGCCAGGATTTGGACCGATTCATAGCAAAAAACCGTGAAGCATCACAAAAAACAGTATGTAGTTTGTGGCGATAAGAGTGCCGAACCTTAATTACGTCAGCGGCTGAGAATGTGTTTACATCAACAACACGAGGCTGTCAACAGCTTAACAATGGAAGTGTGACGTAGGTTCACCCCACCTCTGCAAAATCTAACAAAGACTCTTGGTCATTTCAACTGCAGCAGTGATCAACGCCGGCCGGCAACCCGTTCACTCATACGTGAATTATAAATTTTGAACCACTGTAAGTGGTTAATAAACAGTATAAATATCGTAAATATGTGCTGAGGAACGTTAAAAAGTTCGGCTTCGTGTAGGCGTCATCGGCCGATGGATCGTCCCAGGAAGATCGGCGTATAGAATCGGTCCGAGGTGTTACGTAGGTCGACACGACGGTGCGCCGTAAAACGCAGTAAAACATTACCGATTGTGCTAATCGGGACGATACTAGCAGTGCGAGGAGGCCTACACGAAATGGGTGAGAACGTTCCATCAACACCTTAATATCCTTATTTTATTTACACGCAAACTTCATGTAAAATGACCAAATTACAAATCACAAATCATAAGTAAATTCAAATATTCAAAATTTCACTTAAATAAAATGAGCTCATAAAATAATAAAAATTTGTACCATGAGAGAGAAAGAGAGAGAGATTGCGTGTGTGTTGAGTAATTTCTAAGTGCTGGGTTGTGCACAACTAAATATATTACGATTTTATAATTACTAAAGATATGTAAGGATATAGTCACGTAAGTACATACTATTATATAATAACACAGTTACTTGCATTATGCTTTTGGAGGGGTTAGAGTTTGTTTAACATTTGCAAAACTATTATGTAAGATGTAGAGAAAATAAACCGGGTATTTCATTGGTAACAATTAAAACAGATGTTTTATTATTTCAAGCAACTTCCGTTCATCATAACTTCGCGTAACGAATTCCTGGCCTATAACATATATAACAAAGATGGCGCCCGAATTTTGTAAACATAACTATAAGTGTAACATGCAATATATCGTATAATTAAAATCAGCAGAATCGTAAGATTACAAGGGTATGGACATTTTACATACTTTAATATATGGTAATGAGCTGGCTAAATTAGATATTGACGTACGGCAAATAATAATTGGATATGACAAAATTTGTAAATAAATAAATGTGTTAATGTGAAATGTATTGTGTTAATAGTATTCTGTTGCAATGTATATTATAGCTTATGTGCAACATATGTTTGTAATGAGAGGGGAAGGTATAATAATAAATAATAATACTATTTCCACTAAAACAATAAAAGGTATTCATGAAGCCTATTTTGTATTGTGTATTTCTATTCAAAATGTTTTAAATAATATAACTACAGTTAAAATGTTTTTAATAAAATGTTATTAAAGTAATTGTTTTGAATCAAAAGTACATCTGATCCGAATTGGAATAAAAAATTTAAGAGAAAAATATGTGAACTATAAGATTTATAAAAATTGAAAAGTGTAGTACAACTGTTAGAGGTGAGGTAAGCAGAATGTTTAGACTGTGGGAGTGTTTATAACAGTGCTTATAAAACAAGTCTTGCAGACCATTGTTAATGTAAACAGGTGTGATGTATGTTTTGACTAATGTGTATAGCCAGGTGTGGAAGCTGATAATTGTTGTAGCTTGATGAATCAGTATCTTGAGTAAATCTTATTGTGACATAAAAGAATAGAAATTAAATCCTTACAGACAAAATAATAATGAGGGAATTCCTGTAACTTAGAGTTTGAGAAATTAAATAAAATTAAATTAATTTGGTAATTAAATTAATAGAAAAGATGATTTTTAATAATGAACTTAACTTTATTTTCATTTGAATTCAAATTGTAATTATAAATTAAATGCTAATTGATAAAAAACATAATGATTAAAATATTTATTTAAAATTGAAAACTGATAGAACGTTCAAGCTGAAACAGTGTTGGGAGAATAAGACATGTATATTACTGCTCATGTAAACTGTTATAATTGACAATTTATATTTTATGTTTAATTGTAGATTCCCCACCTAAGTGCGGCCATGACCTCACCGGATCATGACCGTGATAGTAGTTAATTGTGGCAAATCATAAATTTTACTTGATATAACCGGCTTGTGGTTTGTTTTATTTTGTTAACCCGGTGGTTTGTTAGATTTAGTAGGGGGGTTATTTTTTGGGGAATCTACCAAATTTTGGAACAGGGCTATTTTCACCCAGATAGGGGTGGTAGTCCATTAGGGGGGCATCATTCATTATTAGTAAGTGTAACACTGAATTTTATTGTAACGCCGAAGCAAGGATGGGGTGGAATAAAAGAAAAAAATGTCCACCCCTTCCGCATCAGTCCTTGTGAAAGCAGCTGGGCGCCACAGTCCAGGGGGGAAATAGTGCGTGTGTATGGAGGGTGACCCAGTTACAGGTCATGAGGGAGATGTGGTTTACGGCTAGGATGAGGCTGGAAAAGGCCAAGAATCCTAGCGCAGAACACATTAATATGTAACGGGTATCAGGGGTTAAGGGATTAAAATGGGGGTAGTAGAGGAAAAAAAAATTTTATATATGAATGAACTGTAGGTAGACTGTAAGTTTATATTATTATTTTTAAACCAAACCAGTACTTTGTATAAACAGAACCAGTACTTTGCAAAGAATGAGCCTGTATGGCTAAGAGGAAACAAATCAGTTGTGGGATATGGAGTGATGGAAGGCAGTTTATTAAATTTTAATTGAATGTTATAAAGTCAGGCGATACTGTGGCGGGTATCTGTCTGAGCTTATGGTGTTGGGATCTCGAACAGAGAAGTCCAGTAAGACCGGATGGGTGCTGCCACAGTCACCGGACTAGGGGGGTAAGTACCCATGATTTTAGTAGAGTGTTCAGTGGGGTTGCGGAGCCATATCCTTACTGATCCTCTTAGGTTTAGGCAATGAGAGTTTGAACTCTTCGGCCTTCAACCTCTTATTGGGGGGGTATTGTAACGGTACAGAATTGTGCGCTACCCCAGTTTAATTTTATTTTAGCAATTCAGTTTTAATCAGTATTTAATTCAGTAATTCAGTAATTAATAAATTGTCAACTTTCACCCGTGAGGAGCCCCAGTACAACATACACTGTTAGTCTAAACAACAGTCTAGACGCATTGCGTAACTGCCCCAGCAGCAGGCTTTTTGTGAATTACAGTATGCAGTCTATCACCAGAGTTATCATCAGACAGCAGTGGAGAGCAGTGCATGTATAAGTAAAACTTTATACAGTGGCCTCGGAAATTTCGGTAGGCCAAAGCGAATACAGTAGCCTAGGCCTACCGAACTTATAAAAAGTGTGCAAAAGAGTAAAATGAAGAAAGAGATCGAGACAATTAACGAATACGTTAATTTGTGCAGTTAGAACAGTTCTGTGTGATGTGGCTAATGTGACAGTGAAATACTAGTGATCGGGTAACAACTGGAACACATGTCAGTTAAGTAACAGATATATATAAAAGTGACTCCGTAACAATCTGATATCAGTAAAAACTATACAAATTTAGATTTATAAAAGAATTAATGAGAATACTATAAAGGGGGTAAAAGCTATATATTCAATGGGAGAAATCATGATTGAAAGTACTGGTTCCTATAAAATAATTAGTTGATAAAATTGGTGTTTGAACAAATGCATGAAAAATATTCTTCTAGCCACTCGTTAAGTCCTTCGGCGTCACCGGATACTACAACAACGTCTTCCCAGGCTGCTTGTGTGGGAATGCCTCCAAGTTCCTGTTGTACCGGACATGCAATTGTCGGAGTGCTTTGTTATATTGTATTCACCGCGAACAATGGTTTTGTACTTTCCGGTCGGAATACCTTATTAATCGGCACACAGATTTCTGGACACAAATTACTTTTCTTAAACCTAGTATATTTTTTATTTCTAGCTATCTTTGTTGTAAGTATTTTTGCATGATTTATGGCGCATCCCCCCTGGAGGCGCCCCTTGCCAAGTTTTTTTGAGATTTATGGCTTTTTGGCTTTTCACTAGGGTCCTTAATGCTTTGTGTATCACTGTCTTGCGCAGTCGTATCACTTTTCGATATTTCGATTGTATGTATTCTCATCTGCGTCCCATCGTTGCCCTTATATTGCCCTTTCGGTCTGCCAACGTTTGGCTTACCTTTGTATTCAAAGGTCTTATCTGGGGGTTTTGACGGTGTCTGGGGTGGAGTAGAACTCGTACTTGGTCTCTGATCATGTTGAGGATGGTATTGTACCCGGGTATTTTGACCGTCGTTATTTTGGCGAAAAGCTGGGTTATAACGCCAACCACCTAAATCAAAAACTGTCTCGCTTTGCGACACTAAAATGAGCAACTCGTCAACTGTGCGTATACCTTGTGTAAACACAGCTACCCGTATATTGTGGTTGAAATGATAGGCTAGTTTAGTGACAATTTCGATCTCTGAAAATGCTGGGGTTAAATGCTTTGCACGGTCGACCTGCTGGATGATATAATTTTTGGGCGTTATACCTAATTTTCTGTCATAACGTCCGCATTCTAACTCGTTCCGTAACAGTCTTTATGTGTGAGAATTCCAATACCGGCTTTCGAACTTCTGTTTGAATTCCGCGTATGTGGTTACTTTATCACGTACAATATTATACCATTTGCGCGCAGAATCACGCATCGCGTTTACTACCCATTGTATTTTATCTTGATCTTCGAGTCTCGAACCTACCCTCGCCATCTATTTTTCACAGGCTAACAAAAATTCTATTGGGTTTTCATTATTTTCCCCTGTAAAATATACACGATTCTTTTCATCGGCTGGTCCCTGTACTAGGATATTAGGAGTGGATCTCCTACGTACTTCCTGTCGTACTTTTAAGATCTCGTCATTAAGTGCTTGCAATACACTTTCTTTATTAGAATCTATATTTGATCGCGTTTCTACTATTAAGGCATCAAGCTTGTCAATACGCCGTTGTGTTTCCGTCACGTCGGCTTGAATTCTTACCTCGAGCGAGTCAACTTTTTTCGCAACATCAGCGGTCTGCTTTTCACACCTACTGATGTGTTCTGGAATCGGCCCTCCATATGCGTAACTTGTTCGATAAACGATTTCTGCATGGTGGTCTCAAAAAACTTGAACCGTTCGTTTATTTTCGTTTCTACTGTATGTACTTTTTCTCCGATTTCCGTGACTTTAGCGGCTAATTCTTTATTACTTTCTTTAATTTCTTTATTGCTTTCTTTAATTTCTCTATTGCTTTCTGCGTTTTCGGTAATTCTAACAGTTAATTCTTTATTAGTTTGTTTTATTTCAGCATTTATATCCGCGTTACTATGTTGTAATGCTTCGGTTAAACTTGATTTTTGCGCGTCAATTCTAGCCGTTATTTCCGCGTTATTTATTTCAGCATTGACTGCACTTTGTTCAAATTTTGCGTCTATTTGATCAAACTTCGCGTTCATGTTAGCAGTTAATTCCGCGTTTGCTTGTTCCGCTTTAGCTGCGTTTTGTTTAATTTCTTACAATAATTGTTTTACATTTTTTCAGATTCCATTTTTACACAATAATTTCAAATACACTTCACTGCTGTACCACTACCAATCACAAAACTTCTCTTTCTTTTTTGGGATTGTTCGAGTTGGACGCCAGCTGTTTTAAAAGTTAAAACAGCAAACTTTGCTTTAACGTTCAATGGATTAAATGTAAATTTAATGTAATTTAAATTTATCGAGCCCCACGATATTGGAGTGCCATATATAACTTCTATAAATGTGACGTTTCAAGATCGTTATGATTTAAATTGAAATTTATTGAATTTCGGGCCCCACGTTCAGGGCAACATTTTATAACATTACTTATCTGCATGTCGTTGTGTTGTGTGAATGTATGAGCACCTACCTGCTGTCCGATCTTGCGGTTTTCTTCCGACTAGGGCGTGTGGATTTTGGATTTGATTTCGCAAGTATGTAAACTCAGGTGTATCACAACAGCACACTAAGTAAGTTATTTTAAAAGTGAAGAGTTTTGTGAGGTTGGTAGGCTCCGTAGTACAGCAATAAAAATACAATGTGGGGTAATAAAACGGTGTTTATTACTCCAATGTCACACAAGAATGAAATGCTTATATGATCAAGTATTCTTACAAACTAAACAATAAATAAATCTTGAATAATGTTTTCTGCATGATTAATAATTTTCAGAAGTTGAGCTCGTTATTTTTAAAAAGTTTATTTTAACTGAGAATTTAATTAATCAATTTACTTTAATTCAATTTAATTTCAATGTCTTTAAAATTTTGATTCTAATGAAATAAAAACTCTAAAGTTACTTGGAAATATTCAAAATAAACTAGGCGTGACAATCTAGTTCACGTCCCTTTATTTACTAGTGATCTGACTCACGTATACTGCAGTATGAGCAAATTATTTAATTCTTTGTTAAGATTTGTATAGCGCTTTTTGTTTCATCTACTGTTAATTCTTAACTAATGCTTATTAATTACTTAATAATGATTTGATTGGCTGACACACTCTCCCTACTACTCAAATTTTGAATCACCTCAGCCCGTGAGAACGAAACTACTTTCCCACAGACGGAGAATTTATATTATTATTAATATTCTTAACACAACGGAACTGAATTGTCGTTCCGGATTTCCTGTGGCACTTTTATATTGCAATTATCTTGGCTGCAAGCCAATTTGTGCTAATTCTAAAATATACAATTTGTTGTAAATTCTTATAGCTATAACATATCAAAAGCTCTTTTATGTAGCTCAATTATTACGGAAGTTATTAACATAAAATTAATTAACTCGGTTATTATTTAATTATCTTGCATAAAATTCGCACACCCTATTATTAATATTTCGGCAAATATTTTGGCTATAATGGATTTCGCCTGAATTTACTAGTTTCCGAAATATTAATAATTGAAAGTTTGGGTGTGGTCGTATTCGTTACACAGTGAGTTGATTATGTAACAGCCGCGTGTGCACCTTGTACAATGCATTATTATGATCGCTATAACATATGAGTGGAGTTTCAACTATTAAAATTTATTTAACATCAATATAGTATACCCTTAACATATAACTCCAAATTAATGATATTTGGTCCTGTTATAATATATATGAGTACTATTAGTTACTCTATACAACACAACACCAACTAGTTAATATCATAAAACTTATACACGAGAATTAGAATTATCGTTACAATTATACTACTTTATATTTTATGTTGTAGGCATGAATATGAGATAAAATAAATCTCGAAAGATCGCATAAAAACTGCATTTTATTAGACCGAAACTCAATACCAACTAGAAACCATGTGTGCGTGTGTGTGTGTGTGTTAAGTAGAATTAAATTAGTCAAATAAGGCAGATTTTGCAACACATTGTACTTCAAGTCTGCAATTGGTGCCATAGAAATAATGCTTGTGTGAGGTCTTGCATTATCCCGCTGCAAAATGATCGATTGCTATACTAAGCACAGTATTTTTTTCATTTAATTGGTCTAAAAGGTTAGCATAGTACTTTATTGCTTCACCCTTTCATGATAATCTATTAAAAGTATTTCTTTGGCACCTCAAAAGCAAAGCAATACCTTCCTGCAGAAAAAATTGACTTTGCCTTTTTCAGATATAGAAAGGCACTATGCATCTATTGTTTTGCTTTTGGAGTGAAATGATGGGCCCATATTTCATTAGTCATTACAAATCTACCTTTCAGATATTTGTTGAAATGATCCAAACATTCCTGAGTAACTTGCATTCCAATGTATTTTTGATCAGGTAACAAACACAGCACACATCTTGTGTACAGCTTTCTCATATCTAATTCCTGAATAGGAATGTGATATAACATTTTATCTTAGATGTCCACAGTCTTAACAATTTCAGACATCTTCAAACAGCAATCTTCCAAATAGCATTGTGCACTTTATTTCTGGTGTAGTGGCACTTTTCGGCCACCCACTGCGGGGTCGTCTTCCAAACTTCCACAACCATGTTTAAATTCAGCTATCCATATTTTTCACTGCCCTCCTCCTCTCTTTTCTTATGGCACTACAGCCTGAAGTCGAGCCTTCGCCTCCTCTATCCTGACCCACCATGTCTCTCTGTCAGTAGCAAAGGACTTCCATCCATGCACTTCCAACATCTCTCACGCATCCACAGCAGCAGCAGCTTCCCATCTTTCATTTCATTAAAATTTTCTGTTGTGTTGAACATTTCTTAACAGAAGGTTAATGACTGCATGATGTGTAATGAATAAAAATATACTATATTTTCAACAGTGAACTGGGAAATAATGTTAAGAGATGACTTTGTTTACACAACTGTTTGTATTTGCAGCAGACCAACTTGATGGTTTACAACTGTTCATGAGGCATGCATACGGTGTCATGATCAGGTGAAAAACAGAAAAGCAACGCATACCTTTATATGGTAGGCCATGGACTTATCAAATTGCCCTTGTACCTTGTATTAAGCATACCACTTGCAGGAAAAGGCAGTAGTGAATGTTTCAAGATTACACCATTCACTTATTTCTCTTTTATCATCAATACCTGATTGGTTTGATGCGGTACTCAGGTTCTTCCTATCATGAGCCAGCCTCTTTATCTCTGTCTGCCTACAACATCACACAACCTCAACAATCAATTTAGATATTCCAGTCTCTGCGTTCCTCTCCAATACTTACCATTCATTGGGCTCCCTTCACCAAAGTCATTAATCCTCGTCTCAACCAGCATCTTCGCAAATGTCTCTTTTTCTCCCATTGTTTCAAGAACATGTCCATATTTATTCAATTAATTTGTCCATCCAGTTTATTTTTAATATTCTTCTTTAGCAGCACATTTAGCAGCAAATGCTTCTGTGGTCGTGTCTTTCAGCTTTCTGTATTTTCCAAGTTTTGTATCCAATTTACACAATGCAGTGGTGCCAATATATAACGTGAGGACCTTCTGCTTCCTAATTACAAATCCAGTATTTGACTTTAACAAATTTGGTTCTCTGCTGTGATCTGCATCCTCTGTAGTTGAAGTCCTCTCAGTTATTCTTACCAGTTTTAATGTTTACAGAATCCAACTTTTGTTTTTACCTTGTGTTCTTCTTCCAATAATTTTTCTATAATGTTCAATGTGTTTTCTAAATTATTATTGTTGTATGCAATTACAGACCATCAAAGAATCTAACATTTTTATTGTTTCCTTTACAGTAAAATACTCTCCTGCAATTGTAATAAGTTTGTATAAAAGTAAATTTAATTCCTTATTATGTGTAGAATGTTTTAACGGTTGAAGTAAAGAAAGAAGCAGACATAGAAGATGCAGAGACTGAACAGGTAATGTACACAATCCTGATTACTTGTTAATCTATATGTATTTAATCTAGTTAGATTGGACAGTGTCATGTACCACTTAAGATTAGGACCACTTTCATCTGTAGGTATTTACGTTAAACATCACCAGAATACGCAAAATACAAGTATGATAGTATTGCATGCGTTTAAATTTGCTTCAGTGCACATGTAAGTGCAGAGTGTGGATATTTGTTACAAAAATTGATGAATGATTATATGTATTTTACGTTATTTTATAATTGTCTCTTTTTGTACACTGAATAACTGAGAAGGGAAAATATTTTTTACAATTTTTCAATTTGCAGGATGCATTGCCAGTTGTAAATTCTGTCACAAAAGGAGAACCATATGTAAAAGAAGAATTCATCAAAGGAGAGAATGAGCAGTTTGTTGATCAGGTATGGTGCATTTGTTACATTTGTATATTATAATGAACATTTATTGTTACAATGAACAGTATTGTTGTTATTTGTAAACCTATCAGTTAAAACAGTTGGAGCCAGTATCCAATGGGAGTCATTGTTACGTGTGCTTTCCTTAGTCTACATGGTTTAGCCAAAACATTTTGTATCTATTACTTTGTTGTGATTTACAAATGCGACCTTATTGGCTTCAGTTGTTATTGGGTCCTTTAAACGTAATAAAACGTGTTTGCGTCTTGCTAAACTGGTGCATCACTATGTGCATCTCTTCCTATCATGTCTGACCTTTAGTTGATTTTCCTTTGGACTGACTCTATGGTTGTATTCTGGATAAATACTTCACTGTACAAACTTAAGACTTTTGTAAGTGACTGGGTGGGTGTGATTAATGAATGGATGGCCGTCCCATCTTGATAACACATTCCTTCTCATTTGAATGCTGCCAACTGTACTCCCCGAGCTCTTTTGGCTGAACCTGTTATTGATCACCATTTGTGGTGGACTGGTCCTCCATTCCATCTTGAAGACCTCTACTTGGCCATCATCTTCTTTTCTGTAAGGGAAATTTTAGTTATGACCTACAACTCTGACCTTACCATCAGACCTTGTTAACTCAAGGTTAGTTATCCAATTCTTATTGCATTTGATCTGTTCATAAGGCCATTAGGAGATGTCTTAATCGAACTGACCTGTGTGTTTCAGTGCCTCATAAAAGTTTTCAGGGTCTACGGGATTATTGTTTTTCCTACCTTCCTTCTTTGGAAGTGGAACTCCGAAAAAAGTTAAGTTTTGTACTGCTTTCAGGGCCACAGAATAATGGGGTCGTGGTGCTGACTTTCTGCTTTCAAATAAAGAAGCTGTAATTTTCAGTTTTTTGTTGGCAAAACCCAGACCAACATTGCAAGTCTGCAAAAAGAAATGAACGACAGTAGTTAAGATAAAGATTATTGCTGATGTTTGATTTTGACAAATGCTTAGATTTGTACTGGGGCTGATGAGGGGCACAATTTAAAAAGTAGTAGTAAATGTTTGTAATAATTTGCTTTTTCTTTTCATATTTTTTTTCAGTTATTTATTTTTGGACCCAAGAAGTTTTGGAACGCAGTTCCGGCGCTTTCCCACTGAATTTTTTACAATTTTTCAATTTGCAGGATGCATTGCCAGTTGTAAATTCTGTCATAGAAGGAGAACCATATGTAAAAGAAGAATTCATCAAAGGAGAGAATGAACAGTTTGTTGATCAGGTATGGTGCATTTGTTACATTTGTATATTATAATGAACATTTATTGTTACAATGAACAGTATTGTTATTTGTAAACCTATCAGTTAAAACAGTTGGAGCCAGTATCCAATGGGAGTCATTGTTACGTGTGCTTTCCTTAGTCTACATGGTTTAGCCAAAACATTTTGTATCTGTTACTTTGTTGTGATTGATCTGAACCTGTTATTGATCACCATTTGTGGTGGACTGGTCCTCCATTCCATCTTGAAGACCTCTACTTGGCCATCATCTTCTTTTCTGTAAGGGAAATTTTAGTTATGACCTACAACTCTGACCTTACCATCAGACCTTGTTAACTCAAGGTTAGTTATCCAATTCTTATTGCATTTGATCTGTTCATAAGGCCATTAGGAGATGTCTTAATCGAACTGACCTGTGTGTTTCAGTGCCTCATAAAATTTTTCAGGGTCTACGGGATTATTGTTTTTCCTACCTTCCTTCTTTGGAAGCGGAATTCCGAAAAATGTCAAGTTTTGTACTGCTTTCAGGGCCACAGAATAATGGGGTCGTGGTGCTGACTTTCTGCTTTCAAATAAAGAAGCTGTAATTTTCAGTTTTTTGTTGGCAAAACCCAGACCAACATTGCAAGTCTGCAAAAAGAAATGAACGACAGTAGTTAAGATAAAGATTGTTGCTGATGTTTGATTTTGACAAATGCTTAGTTTTGTACTGGGGCTGATGAGGGGCACAATTTAAAAAGTAGTAGTAAATGTTTGTAATAATTTGCTTTTCCTTTTCATATTTTTTTTCAGTTATTTATTTTTGGACCCAAGAAGTTTTGGAACGCAGTTCCGGCGCTTTCCCACTGAAATCAAGCCCTATATATATTATAACGGTAGAACCTCTCTTACTGTTCTAGTGTTATATTTTAATGAGCGTGTAATCATAATAAATAACACTAGAAAGTTTTATTAAAATTCATGTAATTTTTTATTAACAATTTTGTTATTTGGTTTTCGGTTTTAAACTCCTTATTATTTTTACTTAATATTACGTGCAATTTGCACTTTTATATTACAAATAATTCTCTTATCTATCTTACGATTCCAAATTATCATAATTTGTATGTGCTTATTACGCATAATTCTTAATACTACCTTAGACACAAACATATTATATAACGTTCTAATGTAATACATTATTATCTTTATAACTACTAAATGCTCTTCATAACTGCATCTGCGTTATTTATTGTTACTTCCTGTAACGAGGTTGACATTTATTATTAATAATTATAGATTTTGAATTTACAGTTACTGCTAACTTTTTATCGTTTAACAATCTTCTCCTATTATGGTACTTAATGTACAAACACAACACATTTACAATTATACAGTTATTTGAATCATCTTAGAATCTAATTGTCTATTCTTTTTCTCTTTTCTTTGATATTTAAAGTCTTTTGATTTGGTCTCGGTTTCTTATGAATACATGGTTATTTGTCACCTTGTTATTTGTGTGGTGCATCTGAGGCATGTCCTCTTCGTCCTGGATACGAATGACCCTTATGGTCGGGAAGTCCTGGAGTCGGGTAGTCTTGGAGTCTTGTAGTCCCTCGTCACTGGATTCTCGTATTCTGCTTCATTGGATGCTTGTACTCTGCTGCATTGGCCGCTCATACTCCGCTGCATTGGCTGCTCGTACTCTGCTGCATTAGCTGCTCTGGCTGTTGATTAACTCTAGACGCTCTAGGAGTTGGACATAGCCTCCGGCAGTCCTGATGATTGAACCAAAAAAAGTTGTAGTCCTTGGACAGCGCCTCCGGCTGCTATGATGGTCTGACGAGTAAGAGAGTGATGATTGCGCGTCCTCATATTTATACCGAAGGCGCCGAAATCATGTCTCGACAATATTCTGCCTGTTCGCAATTGTCGAGCGTGTCACTTTTAATCCCGCTTTCTAATTACACTTCATTTGCTCGTCTTCGCGAATTGCGAAGTCTTTTACATATTATACGATATTCCTTCGATCGGTAATTTTTAGGCGTTCATCATGCACAAAACCGCTTTTCTTTATCTTAATTACTCTAATAACTACTAATTTTTAATTTCTTATTATTTCACTTTTTGTTTGTTTCGCACTATTTTTTATCTATGTGTTTGTGTTATTTTAACACACATTTTGGTGTCTTCAGTTTTTCGCTACTATGCACATAAGCCTAGTAAATTAATTAAATACAATTAATTTATATCGTTATCGAAAGGGTGGCGCCTTTCATCAATGAACCGGTCGTCACACACACACACACACACACACTTACTTGTGTACACACCACATGCAGAGGAGCAGCTGCTTTGCTTCCTGTCCTAACACGCAAGTCAGGTGTTTCCATTACAATTTATATTGCAGTCTGAATTATTATTATTATTCAAATGCGTTACTTATATCTTCTAATTGCTTATTTAAAATACTCAGTGCAATGCACAGTACTCAACATAATTGTACTGTTGCAATATATATTGTGACAAAACATTTGAATTAATTTTTGCGCATAGGATTTATATGTGTGTTTTATAAATCATTAAGTCTATATTGGAGGTATTAATTATAATTTATTGCACACCAAATTAATACTGGTTCATACGATATATTTTAGATATACACAAATTAAATGAATTCTGAATACTGTTTGAAAAATGTTTATATAAAGTTCAGACCTGTAAATTTTACTTGAATGATGATGATCCAATATGATGCGGCGCAATGGCTGACAGTGATGCGTAGATCACGCGTGTCCTCCCCTCGTAGACTCTGCTGGGCTGGTGTCGTGCTGAAACACGCTGAACCTGCTCATTGAACTGCGACACTGCCTCGCTGCGACAACACTGAATATTGATTGTTAAAAGTTTAAGAATGTTTTTATAGTGTTTTAAACCGTTTACGACTCTCGAGGTGTAATGTGGGTGTTAATTAAAAGCTGTGTATAAGCTCACACCTTCCGGCTTGTCTTCAAGTGTCCTTGCGTCAACCAGTTCTATCGCGGTCGATAGAACTCCCTATGAGGAAGTCTTGAACTAACACGGATACAACAACAACAAAAATTCACAATTATATTATGACAACTGAATTACTTGGATCTGTAGACAAACTAACACAGAGTTCCAAGTTTCCGTACACCTTTTGCACAGTTTACAGGTTCACACAAGAGAAACTTTTTGAACGCGAACCGCACGTTTTCTAAACGAAGGCTCAAGATGAACTGACTTTGATCTGCACATGGCAACAGACAATTTTCAATGAATTTGCTGCGTTCTAATAGGCCAATTACCAGTCACATGATAAATGCACATGGCCCGCATATTTGTTCATGCAACATTTTGCATGGAATAGGCATAAGCCTGCCTAGATAATTATCAGGGATTTTATTATACCACACTTGAGTGAGTTTCATATAAAGTTTTTATATAACAAAATTCATACTTCACAGTTATTTGAAAATCATAGAAAATAGGGAAATTGTATCTAATATTTAACTTTATGTCTTGTTGAAGTCTCATATCAGACGGATAATTATAACGGACACTATAGAAAAACGTTAATAACTCGCGCACCCGCGCACACTTTCACAAACACATAACATAGAAAAATAACAAATAAAATCTTTAAGAGTTTGACCTATTCTAATTTCTTATCGGAACTACAATACAAAATTTATAACTAATAAACCAGTTTGAACAAAAGACAAATTTAAACAGGAGAATGTCCGTCATCCATGCATAATACATAGTTCATTGCTTATCATGATCCTGTGTTCTATCGTAATATATATATATATATATATACACGTATCGCTACGAACGAAAGGGTGGACATTGTGTATAAAATTTGCTCGTTGTGGAGGACGCGTCACTATGAGGTGTCCAAGGCTACGCTTAGCCGTCCAGTCCGTGTTGGCGCTAACGTTTTACATAGTTATATTGTATCCTAAACACTGATCCGAGTGCTACCTATGTCTGGTTTTGGTTCTGCACTGACGTCATTCAGTAACGTATGAGCGACATACACATTGGGTCATCTGTTTATTCAGTTGTTTTTCTTGGCTTGAAGTGGGTTTTCCTTGTTTTTGTTTACGTATTATTTTTCGTTCATTAAATATAAGTGTATTTATTATTTAGTGACATTCATAATTTCTATGTAAATACGTTTAAATTTATTCTGTACAAATACAGAGTTATGTGTATTACTAAAATTTTCACTTAAGCAATGCTCCTATATAATACTGAGAATTCGTCCAGTACGTATACTAAGTACATGAAGAAACAAACGTGAATTCACACACTGAAATTAATGCACTAAATATAATTAACAAAGAGTTGAAAAATTGTGGAATACGACAAAATTAATTAATTTTGTATATCTAAAATCATATTCTTTAAGATATTTGCTTGACAAATACTGAAATACATGTGTCGTGCCGTTCGTGTTTAACCTTGGTAATTCTGTTTAATATGGTTAATTTTAGTTTAAAAAAGATTATAATAATTAAACATTTGTTACATTAAACTATTCTGAATCCAAAATTTCTTATTTGTGTATACAAAAGACATTTATATCATGCCTTGGAGATGAATCATAGAAGTCGATCATGATTAAAAAACATTTGTTGTTATTATAACTTTCCACGACTGATTATTAACCCACAACTCCAAAAAATTGGCCCGTGCAAATTCAGAGTCCTAACTTGAATTTGAAGACATTCTTGTTTTTAAGGAGTTGATTACCAGTAAACTGGCAATGCTACGTTGAATAGTCTATAGTAGGTTGTAAGCATTAACTCAAGTAACTGAATTAAGCTAATTAAATAAGAAAAATAATACTAATTTACTAACTTTTTGCGTGCGTTATTTAGGTGTAACATTTTTTACCATATTATTAACTGGTGTCATTACAATTTGTCTTCCAAAACGTTTCATAAGTCATGATATTTTATAAAAATCAATGCACAAATAGTTCAATTTATCGTAGCCTGTTCGTTTATTGTAGCCTGTTTTTGTTTATTTATTTTTGCCCATTTTTTCTTTAAATTATAAATTCTGTACATTAATGCTACATTGCAACTATTAAAGTGTACAATTGAGAATTATGGACTTTACATTCAATTAAGAAGTAATTTCCTTTTTAATTTGTAATTGTTGTGAATTGAATGCCAAAGCTTAAAGCAGATTAAACTAATAAACACTAAACTAAGAGACCATTCATTTTGTTCTTATAAAATTTACATGAACACTGAAATATTTCTGGAGTATATGTGTAAATATGTAATAAAGTAGGAATACTAATGTAAATACTTGTTAGACAGTTACATATTATATACTAATCAAAATTTGGTTTATCAGCAAACGTAATGAATTATCTAAAATGTACATTATTATTTTAAACTATCACTCGTTTTTACACGGATATAAAGCATAACTTCTTTCGTTCATCAACCTGACTAGTGTATAAATCACCACTAAACAGTTATGACTACGTATGCAATGTCACACACTAAATGAAAATGAGTTTGTTTATTCAGTGGAAGCCAGAACAGCATTGAATATTATGTCTTCATTTGTATACACAGCTGGTGTATGTTATTAAATAGTTCTCCTTGATAGTACAACATCTGACGACAATATTGCTACATACCTTCTTGAAACAATTTGTTAGTCATCACTACGAGAACTTGTACACATGACAATTTGTGGTAAGCAATTCGAACTAAGGCTAGGCGCACACTTGTGATTATCTTGTAACAGGACAAAATAGGGAGGTTTATTTTATTAATTTCTGTATTAAAATTAACATTGCTAATTCCCATGACAGCTTGAACAAAGAACCACAGCAGAGCTTTTTAAACATACGTTAGTCTGGAATGGTGTGCGCGGTACAAAACTCGAGAATTGTCACGTACAGAATGTGAGTCCCCGCGCACGGGCGCTTTACCTGCGCCGAACGATTAAAAAGGATGCTAAGATGCCGTAACAAAAAATGGCGTGAGACGACAAATTTGCACCGCGTGTCTGTGAAGACAAAGGAAATGGTGAACCACGGCCTGTGGTATCGCCACCGAATATCGTCGACGGTCGAAAGAACCAATGAACCATCGAAACGTCACAGTAAGGAGCTTAGATGTCCTCGTATTTCCGCCAACATCTAGTGGGCAAGGCCAAAGAAAAATCCTCGCCAGCCATGGTGGCAAGGCGTCACTCTACACACAGTGTCAGGACCGCACGGTCGCGTGTGTAAGTCGTCCAAATAGTTCAAGTCGAATTATTAATAAAATGTGTTAAAAAACTAAACGTGATCACGAAACAACTCATAATGAATAGCGAATAGCCAAATTTATAAAAAGAACAAGCTAATTCCTGAAAAATATAGTGAAAACAGTGCGTGACACGTGGCGGCGTAACAACGTAGAACCTACGAAAGGATGAGTACTCAACACTTTCTATAAAGGCCTAAATATGATCAATCTCTAAAGAAAATAACAAATTACAAAATCAAACTCATTTTGGAATAAGATCTAGAAACGGGGTAATTGGAATGTGAGTGGTGTGTGAAATTACAAAGTATTGGTTCGTCGTATGAATATAGAAGATATTTCCATTTTTAGTAATTAAGATCTTATAAAATGTAAATTGTTTGTATAAGTGGGAGTTGCGAGACGCAAAAGCCTAGTACATGTGTGTTAAGTAATTCAATGATGAGAGATGGGAGTATAACAACAGATTCAGTAAAGAGAGGATGTCATGTTAAAGAAAAATAAAATAATATTTTATTTTAACTTTATAAATATGTATTTGTTTAATTGTATTTGCCTATTATTCTCTGCCAAGTACACTAAACGACATCCCTGGTTAACACGCAAAACGTTTCACACAATAATTTTAAATACTGAAACTCTACAATCTGTTGTAACGAAAAAAATCGTGGTCGTGAAAAAATATTGAAGT
The DNA here is from genome assembly GCA_034769895.1 of Magicicada septendecula. Taxonomy (NCBI): domain Eukaryota; kingdom Metazoa; phylum Arthropoda; class Insecta; order Hemiptera; family Cicadidae; genus Magicicada; species Magicicada septendecula. Next base: position 27,928,996 of record CM068367.1, on the reverse strand, counting down.
TCACACACTTGCGATAAATACATCGCAATTTTACCATAATTTTTGTCATTATTTGTCAGTATAGAAAGGAAGTCGTAGAAACAACTTGTCTTGTGGCTTTGATTTTGCGAATTATCAATCAGAGGATGCTGAATGAACAGTTTTATAAAATTCGTGCGGATTTATGATTACAGTTTCAATCAAACTGACTTTCCTAACTGTATCGGTGCTGTGGATGATAAGCACATAAGACTAAAGAAACCCGAAAACTCCGGTTCACAGTTTTATAATAATTATAAGAACTTTTTCTCCACAATACTTTTCGGCGTAGTTGACGCTGACTACTGTTTCATAGCAATTGTTGTAGGATCATGTGGTTCAATTGGCGATTGTAATGTATTCAAAAATTCAAATTTTGGTCAAAGACTACAAACCAACAAATTAAACATTCCTAACGCACAAATGTTACCATACAATGAGCAAGTGAAACCTATGCCATTTATTTTCGTAGGAGATGAGGCATTTGCATTGTCCCAACATATCCTTAAGCCTTATCCGAGGAGATACCTAACAGTTTCACAACGAGTTTATAACTACAGATTTCTTCTCCTTCGCAAATAATTCACTCCAATTTCGTATTACATTTACGCACACTTCGCCCCACAGTTTTTCTTTTATATTACGGTCGCTGTATTCTTTTAACTGCTTATCGAACAGAGCTGGTCGTTTTTCAACTTCAGTGATAAATAATTAGCTCTGGGTCTAGGACACAATTTACAGTATCATCAGATTCGGTGTCAGATATGGTGCTAGTCTACTCAGCACACTCGTCTCAAGACTAACAGCCAAGCAATCGTGGCTACAGAATCGCAAGTGAGTGCAGGTCTGTACATATCTGTGTGATTTATTTGAGCCAGCAACAATCGCGTTGCTGATAAAATAGAACATGTTGCTATTTTTTAATCGCTGCAATTTCTCAGTCACAATTGAGTGCACTGGCATTTAAAACTATGTGTTCCATTTTTTGCAATTAATCTGTCGTGCAACAAAAATTGCAAGTGTGCGCCTAGGCTAACCGATTTTCTGACTGTGAATTGACCACAGGACCGTTATTTTCCTAAAAAAGAATTAGTTTCTTATTAATGAAAAAATCTGGTAATATCAGCTCGCCAAGTAATCGACATTTCTTTCTAAGTGAATTCCGTAATTATATAAATTTAGTGTTAATGTTTATGTAGATACTGGAAACATGGAGTTTGTTAATATTCTTAACATAGCAATTAATTTGACCAGGGTTTGCTTACAAAAGGCTTTGTTTTATCTCGAGCAACTGTCTGCATTGAGACTAGAGATCTTCCTTCCACAATTTTTTTATAAAGAGAAGAAAGATTAATCAATTTTTTTTCAATTTTTGTCTTTATAGATCTCATTTTAAGTCTCATTTTAGAACATGTTATTATTTTGTTCTACTATTTGTAACTTATGAAAATCTAAAACAATTAAGAACACTGGCTTCACCAACACGAATTTTATGCCTTGAAGGATTGTCGCCTTGCTACAGAAAAGCACAAAACCACGAAACCTTAAATTTGGCAGTAAAGGTTATTTCAACCAGTAGAACAATTTTTATTAAGATTTGACAACCTTCTTAATTAAGCTTCTTGAATAATACGACCAAATTAGCTGAACCAAAATTCAGCACACTTAGAAAATATTGTAGTGGTATACAACTTGTACCTTTATACAAAATAATAATAATACTAATAAAACTCACTGCTGCCAGAATATTACTTACCGTCATAATCCCATTAAACTTACCTTTTAAACACAAAAAACTTCAGGGCCACCACGATATTTTATGGTTTAATATCGAAACCTTTACACCCTTTCCCTTATAAAAAATTAAATAATCCCGCTATTTGACTTCCCCTTACTTCAGAAAATCCCTCGGAACGTTAGACGAGGTTTTCAGCACAGAATAGGAAATGGTAATTGCGTAATAACTTACTCTAACACTTATTCATGATAATTCAAATACTATTTTATTTACCATAAAAATGACTTCTTTTTTTTCCTTCTTTACTTTTTCTATAATTTTGTTAATAAGGTTACAATATCAAAATATGTAAATTCTATATATGTATTATATGAACCAGTACTCTCCTTAATGTTTTCTTTCTCCCCCTTTATTACATCACTCACTCTCTCGTTCTTTTTACACTTTGTTTTTAAACCCCGTTTATTGAGCTCATTACCACTTCTCTTTACCGACACACTTCTGGCCAAAAATAAACGAACTTGTAACTTTATCTCCTCCTTGTAAATGGTTTAGAGGCAAATGGTTTAAACTACGGTGCACGATATCGTTTTCGTCTTCTTCACGGAAGTATCCGCATTCGCTTTCGGAACATTTTTTCTGGCGGTATTATAAACTGTTTGCTGTTATATGGTTTAAATTCACATTTTAACTTCATGTTTGCTTCACGGTTTAAATTCGCACCTACTTAGAACTTTTCGGTCTGCCAAAAAATGGTCCGAGGCTACGGTTAGTTTTATGTCCGCTCTGTTTGCCGACTGCTATTCAACTTCACTGTTAGTCAACTGCCCGCCAGCGTATGCGTTTTTATTGCGCCTTCTCTGATTGGCCAAAACTGCAGCTGTTGCCTCCTGATGAAAACTGGCTTGTGTGAATTACGTATTTTTTCTGTAATTCACAGAGAGACTGAGTTGCAAGTGATTACGTAATCCGTCTAGCCGGGCTGGCCCCAGACATAAACACAGACGTGTGTTGTAATAACATTGTATCCAGCTTTGTGAAAGGAGGGGTTCTCAAGATGTTGTACACTGTATGAATTGGCATTTATTAAAATTCATTACCACACAATTCTGTACCGTTACAATATTTGCTAGCACTTATAGCCTATTAAACGCTTTACTTTGGCTATAATTCTAGTTATTAATATTAAACATTACTATTATTAGTATTGTTATTATCATTACAAATATTCCGTTGCCAGTATTGTATTATTGCTATTACATTTATGAACTGACAAACGCCCGAATACACAGACACGCGCGTGTGCGCACTTGTACAAATACAAACTAATGAGATTTCGATACATCTGATGTTGAAGACTTCAATCATGAATATTTTATAGATACATTTTTTAGACTTTGCTTATTGTGGGAAACATATTGTATAGAATACTGTAACATTCAAAGAAATTTGTTTAATTTATTCAGCTGTTAAAAAAGGATACTTAAATTCGATTGGGTTTTATATTGTTCTAAATTTACAAAGTTCTAATTTAAATTAAGATTAAAAGTGCCGTTGATTCACAAGAATTTATTTTCATGTGTTCTCTGACACCTCTTTACATAACGAAAACTCATATTTTAAAATTTACAATTCAGGTCAAATTAGGTAGTATTCCAGTCCTGTTCTCGATGTGCCACTGTTAAAGGCAAAGCATAATTCTTATCACAAATAATGAAGTTTTTTAGAATTGGTATTGCTAGATGGTAAGTAAATAATCAAAATGTTTTATACAATTTATATGTTCATTGTCATTAGTCATTGATTTCATTCTATTTATAATCAAGTTAAATTTTGTATTTAATTCCTTTAAAACAAGAATATGCAAGGGAATTTTTTTAAAACAGTCTTTTTTAAAAAGAGTACTTTTAACATCAATACTGTGTATTCAGTCGATGTGTCTATAATACTGGCTTGAGCAGAAGGATGACTATCGGAAGCCTCTGATGTAATAAGGTGTTTTTAATTGCGCAGCACTTTCTGACACTAGGCTATATCTGTGCACTAATCAGATTAGACCATTAATAAGATAATATTACCGTTTTGAGTCCATGTTGACGCTGTGTTGTCACAATAGTATTAGTATTCATGAATTTCAACTTAAAGTGAATCGACCTATCATGTCGTCATTTTGCTGTTGGTATAGTCGTTGTTTAATGGTGTATAGTAACATGACAGCAATGTATGTAAACTGATAAACTAATACTAACGATGACGACTGTCATCCTTTTGACTGAGGGTGTATTAGATTTTTAACTATGTTTATACAGTACTCTTTATTGCATACTTATTTGCAATGAAAATATTGTAATTGATAATTAAGTTCTTTGTTTGGGATTAGATTGTAATTTAGTGTAGACCCAATTACGTAGCTGTGCACTCTATTAATATACGTCCATAATGTTTTGTTATAAAATATGTAGCATGCACAGAATTAGGACCAAATAAATAACAAAACTATTAGCTTATTATAACTTTATATTTTGTAACAATTTGTTTGTATGCTTGTTATGTCCCAACATTTAAAGTTATAAATATATTTTTAAAACATTCCGTTATTGTACTGAGCATTTTATTGTGACTTGCTCTTTTTGTGTAGAGTGTGATAAGTGTACTGAAAACATGTATTAAAGGAACTACTGGCATGTATGTGTATACTGGCATAATCAGTATTTGACATTATTGACACTACTGAAATATATTTTTGAACACTGTATGAAGCCAGCCTCATATTGTAGTATATTTTATTACAAATTTTATGTCGGTTTTGACATCCAAATATTCTTGTACCCGAATTACTCTTGGTCTTTTTTAATTTGTTCTGATACTGATGGTGTACTGCGATGCAAATCGCTATCAAGTCATTTTTAAATACATAACTTATTGTTTCCTGCCTCATCGTTTTTTACAAATTGTAAAATTTGTTATTTATTATAATTGTCTGTAACACCGTTCCCAGGTTTTAAAATTCTAACTTGAATGTGCCCATAAATTATTTAAATTTCAAAAATATTAACGCTAAAGGTTAACCAAATTGTCGTAATTATTAACATTTTATAATTGTTAAGTAGATAAAAAATGCTGACTTATTCATTCAAACTGCAGTTTAACATTGAATTAGCTACCTTTATTTTGAACTTCTGAAGACTTCTTTTTATTAGAATTTTGAATTTCTCAAAATTTTCATCTATAAATCTTTTTAGTCACAAATATTATTGATTACTTTCTCAAAATAAGTACTTTTGTTTAAAATTGATATAATTATGGACTCGGCTTGTAATGATTTAAATTGGAATGTTCTCGCTACAGTTTAATTAGTTTTCTTATAATTCATCACATCAAGGACAACATTTCAGTAACTATTTAAGTTTATTAATATAACTCATTTAGCACTCCATAAATTAGAGGTAAAGCAAATAAATGAAAACGTCAAAAGTCATCATCGTCATCATCAGCAAGGATTATACAAAACTGATTTGTTCCGGGTCCAAGCTAATAGACTACATCAGGTCACTCCAACGCTTTGTCTGACACCACACACTTCTTCGTCCTTTTGGCTTATAATTCAATAGTTGTTTGAGAATGTGGCAATCATCATTTTGATAATCGGCAATCCTATCAAGTATACACATAATATTCAGTTTCTGCCATGCATCGACATTTCCTCTGTATCGATATTTGTGAAGAGTAGGCATATATCATTTCACTCGCCTGAGACCGCTTGAAAACGACTGATCTGGAATTTCGTTCTCAGATGTCCAATTCTCAAACTCATAGACAAGGAAGAACTTCAATCGTGTTTCTTTACTCATTGATTAAAAAAAATGGGTTGGGTACTCGTTGTTCCGGGTTAACTAGGCATTGGTCCTCAAATTCTCAGGGTTGGATGAAGTAATGTTAACTCTCAAAGAACCCCTCAGCTTCTCTCCAGCCAAGACCGTTTCGCTTACATTTTTTATAATTTTTCTCTCATTGTATTCGCAAACCGTAATTCGTTTTTTTTAAAATATCAATTAGCCTATAATGACATTGCACGTTTAGTTGACGTACTAAACCAGTGTTAGTCTGCGGTTAACAAGTTGGAGCCACTGCCACCCCCCTTTTTGCAGAATAAACAAACACACATAAGATAATATGTTCATGACGTTCCCCTAGTGGTTGCTATTGCAATCAAGTAGACTACATCTTAATTATCGCTTGGTGGACTCTTTGACCTTCCCAAACAATTAAAGATTCTATGAGCTCCCCAGAGAAAGATTTTCACAGTAATCAGTTTCTTTCAGCTAAAGTAAAACTAAAGTAAGTTGGGAAGGCCTACATCATAAGAAAGTCATATGAATATGATGGTGTTTAAAAATAGACATATCATATAAGCACAATGTTGATATCAATGCTCTTGTGCTGTGTCTTGTTTTATTTCTAAGATTTCTATGAATAGTACCACAAATATTTTTCCTTAATTTATTTATCTTATATCATATTCAGATTATATAAGAGTGAAGAGGAAAATTATCAGTCGAGAATGAACCTATGAAGCATGCAGAGAGCGCCTTGCTAAAAACAAAGAGTAATATACTAATAATATTACTAATAATAATATACTTAATAATATAATATATACTTAATATAATAATAATAATAATAATATTACTAATATAATAATATACTAATACTTATGATATATAAGAAGAAACCTCTAGAGCAACCACAAACCCATAATTTCAGTAAAAGAGTGTAAAAATAGATTAATGAAGATACCTTTAACAGAATACAGACATAAAAACGGGACTACACAATTAAGAGACAAGTATCCTTAAATAAGCAAAGGCAGAATACAGCAATGTAGATACAGTACGAATGAATACATAAAAAAAATATCAAAAAATTAGAAACAGAAACAAAATAAAAATTGTAATGTGTTCAGAATTAAAACATCACAATAAAATTTGTAACAAATGCAAGAATTGACGATGCCAATATTAAAGAATAGCGGAGAAGCTGCTGCATAAATCCTATTCAAAGATAAACACGTCGAGAGAGAATACAGGCAACTTTGCGTTTGACCTGGAAATCAACATTACCATGCAGTATTAATAACTACATTAGAAAAAAATAAAACAAAAGAAAGATGCTGGGAAAGACTACATAGTAATAGAGAGATAATGATTCTCACTGAAATGTAAATGTAAGTGTTTTTAAAAATTGTGACAGAAGCAGGGCAATCCTGAAACTAGCTAAATGATTAAAGAAGTTCAGTAGACTATATGTCCCTATACATAAAAGTACTTAAAAGGTCACTGTGGCAGAATAATGTTATTTTTCACCTGCTAGTAAAATTGTGTTACAGGAATTCTATAACAATTACTCGTAAAGTAGGCCTATACCTACTACTCCAAATATTATGTGAAGAAGCGAACTTTTTGCCATATTATTGAATACATGCAAGATTTGAAAAAATGTAGATAATCCCACATTATTTCTCGAATTACAGTGGATCTTAGATTACTTTAGAGGCCAGAAAATGTGGATAATTCTAGCCGACATTAGGACTTTGCAACACATAATCACATTAAGTAAACATGAAAGGGTAACAAGATATCAATATCACAATCATGACAACAGGAAAGGTAAATTCAGGGTTAACTCCCTGCTCACGGAATGTTTCATCATAAAGAAGGGGTATGACAAGGATGTATTCTCAATATTATATGATTTAAATTCTATAGTTTAAATAGACAGGAGCCACATATGGATGGAAAGGAGGAATCGCAATATGAAGTAAGAAGGTTTTCAATCTATAGCCTAATATGCTAATGAGATAGTTCTTCTAGATGCAGGCGAATAAGAATTTTATTTATCCGCAGAATGGAAAAGCCAACAACGATGTAGAGTTACAAAATAAAGAAATATAAGACAAAGTAATATTATCTCCAGACAGATCACATAATAAACTGCTAATCTACTCCGGACATGTACAAAAAATGGGCAGAGATTCCAAAAACACATGTTAGATTGGAAACAAGGGAAGAAGAATACCAGGCAGGCCAAGAAGTAGCTGCAGAGAGAGTATAAACTCGCAACTTAAAGGGGTCTTGATACCACCACGATAGGTGATTGATCATTGGATATCAGAGAATAATGTAGTCTAATATGTAATTTTGTGGTATTTGTGTGTGTGTTTGTGGGCGCACGCGTGTACGTATGTCTTAGGTGGGAGGGGGAGAAGGGAACGTTAGAAAAAACTGTTTATGTTATGACTGCTTAAGGCTACAAGTCATTATTATTATTATTATTTTGTTTTTCTTATAAAATATACATTATTTTAATATGGTTTCCTTAAGGAGTAGTACGAACACGTCAGCTTATCTACACGTTTGGTGGAAACTTAAAAACAGACAGCTGATGTGCAGATAAATAAGAGGTTGGATGAGTTCAGACGTTCGATTTGTATATGTGTCTCAGCCAAAACAGTAGTACGTTTTGTAAACATACACTACTGTGACACTAAAACATTAAGTCTCTTATGTGACCTTGAATACTCTTTTTGGCGGGATTTGGTGAATGAGAAATCTTATCTCTATGCTGGAGACCTGAGATGTTATGCTAAATACTGCTAGACGCAACATGTTCTATAAACAAGCCATTAATGTGCATGCCTTTTTCAAATTACATATCCTCTTGTGTTTGCATGGAGTTGTCCTACAATTATCTTCTCTCTCTCTCTCTCCCCCCCCCCCCACACACACACACACATTGCTTTTCTCTCGTAGTGACTATTTCAGTCTTAAATACAGATGCTCCCTGCCTCCATTTCTCTGCATGTCAGCCTGTCAATTTCGTTTCAACCTCCCCTGACACTTTTTTTTCTTACTCTTTCTTGCTATCTACTAATTAGCTAATCTTAAGCTAGGTCTGGAATTAGATGAAAAATAGGCATACCATTTATAGTTACTTAATCTTACTACATAAAGCAGGAAAATTATGTGCAATTTTAGAGAATAAAGAATTTAAATGTTTTTGGTGTAAAACAGTTTGTTTCTCCCTAAATAAAACGAAAACTGGTGTTTAGGGATTATGCTCTTTACGGGCAGCAGCTAGAGCTGCATACACGCCAAATTCATATTTCAAATCTATGTGTTGTAAATGGGACAGTATTCCATCTTTTAGTAATTCTAATCATATATAATTTTCTTTAGGTGTTTCCTTACCATCACCTACACCTGCACTAATATGAATATAGGGCCTACTCATTACAGTATTCACTTTTTTGCCACATCTTTTTGCTTGATTTGACAGTGTTACAGGATGTTTACACTACCTTGTAAGCACATATGTTTTCCCTTCTGTTTTGTCCAATATACAGTAGATGTGATAGAAATTTTAAATGAAGAAAACAAGTGATAGCTACCGTTTTTCTAATTCCATCAATAGGAAAGGAAACATATATAATATGGTATAAAATGTGTGAGACCCTATTAATATCAAGTATTATCTCTTCACAAAACCTGGCCGTAAATCATTAGTTGATCGTGTCAGAGGAATGCTAAAAATTGTGAAAGAAACTACTGTGTAGTTCTTTTCTTAGCTCGCAAGGGTGTGTACGATGAAATATAGAAAAGAAACTTGTAGATTGTTGTATTTAAATAATGCCGTTTGGTTGCTAACTCCCGTCTTTATTGCTTTCTTATATACTTGCTTTTGTATAGTAAAGTCTTACAAAATAGAAAGAAATTAATAAGATAGAATGGAAAATTCCAGTTTGAGGAAGAATATTTAACGTTACGAATTATAAATCAAAGAAGATATCACAGCTACAATAAAGGGTAGGCAATGAAATAGATCAAGTGCTCAAGAGAGAAGAAATACGACGAAAAGCTGATTGGAATTCCTAAACTTAAATTGGAAGGAGGTATTGTATAATATCAATACTACCCGTAACTCCCACAGATCTTCCTTCAGCATAAATTGTCTCCTCACCATTTGCTGGTAGACCTCCTTCCAGAAACACCCCCGACGGAGAAATAGAAATAATTCAGCCCCTAAGTCATACTATACCTAGCTTCCTTCTTGATCACTTAACATCTTAAATTTTCCTATCTACCTACCCCGTCTTTATCCCTCTGCGTTGTGCCTCCCCGCCTTACCTTGATGCCTTCCTCCAGCTTTGGCGTCCTGCGTTTCTCGACCCCGACTTGGCTGTCCATTGACTTATATTTTTATTATGGCAATTCCATCACCCATTTGACTCTGCAGACTACGTAAACATACAAATACACATCCACACACTTCACTCTCTCCTGAATGCCTCCCCCTTCTCCGCCACCGGTCCACGCTGGCGTGCGACTCCTCTAAATCTTCCATTCGGCTGAAGGGGGTTTGCACCAGATCTGCCTGAGTCTTAATCCTCTAGGACATGTCTCAAAGAACCGAAAAAAGGTGTAATATTATAGTCTACTGTCTACTATGACTGGGAGACGTGAATATGACAGCAGATATACAAGAATGTAGAATGCTACGTAACGGTCCAATTTCGGATATTATGGCTTAAGTAATCTTATTAAAAAGGATTATTACAATTAATTTTATATACCACACAATATATTAATAATTTTAATTTTTGATTTATCTATATTACATATTTCTCATACCCCAGTTATCATATTCAAAAGAAAATCATTTCAGACAAAAACTTGTTAATGAATAATAATTTCTTATACATTTAATTTTCTTATATACGAGTTTATCTACATTCCTAATAAAATAATAAGATCTTTAAAACTCCAATCAAATTTATTATTGACACAAACCAGCGCTTCACTCACCCACATATACTCTTTCATAACTTACATAATTTTTTTGAAACCCCCTTGGTGAGCTCACTATCTTTAAATAAAACATATATTTTAGGGTGCCATTTTTCCTCTTTAATTTTGAATGGTTATAACTTCTTTTTTAATTTCTTCTTTTATTTTCTTTTCAAAATCTTTCTTATTTGCAATTGCATCTCAAAAATCAGTCCAGCCTCCGTACATTTTTTCTTTCATCACTCCGCACATTTCGTTCCTTTACCATAATTCTTGCCAGGTAACTCGAAACTGTTAATTAAAACACAACTGTTACTTCATTTTATTTATGTAACACCCATGTTGTGAATCCACATATTTTTTGACATTTTTTATTATTACGGGAGCCCGTATATTTGTTCCGAAATGTTTGCGGCTGTACAGCACGACGGAAGATTGTAGACTGGGGCGAAATTTACTGCCTCAAATTCTGAAGTAGCGGGGGAGTCACGTGATTTCAATCTTTTGATCTTTTGCGTTTTGAAGCCAGTTTTGACGGGATTATTAATTTGAATCGACATTCCAGCAGTGACGTATCGCTAGGTTCGGCTCTAACGTCATTTGGCGTGACTTTTATTTACATAGGTCAAAGTTCGTACTGCTAAATATAACTGCTTTCCTTGCATCCTGATGTTGACCTTGACACTAATTTGTTCACCCTGCATACTACGTTTATTATTCAGAAATAAAATTTACAATTATTATGTCGTGACCTCTTTTCCCCAAAATATTCTTAGGTGGGCTTATTGTCCCATTACAAGTGAATAAGGTTTATCACAACGCGCACGCATGCACAATTTCACACACAAAGTACATGACATAAAAGAACAAAATTTTATAAAGAATTTGGTATAACCTAAGTCCTTATCCATCACTAAATACAAAACTTGTAGCTAATTGACAAAAAATTGTATAAATCCATTTGTAACATGTTAATGTTTGTCATCCATGCTCAGATACTATTAATATAGCTCATCATCCTGTGTTTCGTTGCAATATATATTGTAACATATTGATTCCTTACCTGTAATAATTGTACCTTGTTTATATCTTGGTTATTTAATGTATACCTTGTTAATAATTTAAAGGATGAGTATTTTATCAGGGTAATATTTGTTGAGCGCCAATTTGCAATCCAAGGTTGCAAATAAAATTTATTTGTAAAAATAGTAAGTATTATCTTTTTAAAATATTATAAAAGTTTCTATTTCAGCTATAATTCGATCTCTTTTAATCTTTTATTTAATAGCCAGTTGTGATAACTAAAACTCCGCAAAGCAGATTTGAATAGACTGCCATATTTCCAAATGAAGAGTGTTGCCAACTTAATCTAGTTGATGAAGCAAATTTACAGTCCCTGATATAGTGTTTATAATATCATAGACATTTTTGTATTCATTAAATAAAGAAACAAAAAAACCTTTTATCTGTATTTATTGAACTCAAATTCTTTCATTATTTTCTTTAAATTGTTTTTAAATAACAAATATAATCATTAACAAAATCTAACCGGCTGTTCTTTACATATGCTCAGTATAGCAGCAGTAGCAGTAATAATTCTTATATCTCAAGGCCCACATTTATATTTTTATATTTACTAACTAAAATACAAATAGAGTGTGTTAAGTTAGGTCCTTTTGACTACGATGTAAACGACAGATATGTTAGGAAATGTACCAAAATACATGGGATTATAAATAATTACAAAGTGCCTTAACAAGATTATATTAATAGTTTTACAATGTTCAGTGTTTAGGTTGTGTTGAGTTAAATGTTTTTGAGACCTTGTACTATAATAAATTAACACATTTATTAATAATATATTTGTCTCCCACTTACTTTTTTAGCCCAGGCTTACATCCCACGAACGGTGAAATACAAGTATGATTTCAAGGTGACAGTAATAATGTACGCTACACTCATTTATATAATGGAATTCATCTTTTATTTTATTTTATGCTCTTTTAAATGCCCCTTTTTTTCTCACACCAAAATGTTACAATTGATTCAAAATTACGTTACAACGAAACATTTTTTTCTACATACTAAACTTATCCTAATAATTATTTTAATGAAAGCAACCCAGTTTGCTAACGCACAACATTCATTCATATTTACAACCCCATAATTTATTTAGAGCATTCTGTGATTTTATGATAAAAAATTGTTCAACTTTACGTGTCCCTTGGCGCCGACTTCCGTCCCATGTCACCTTTCGGATATCTGTCCGTTCACCACATTATAGATTTCTTGAGTGCACTTATTTCATTTTTTGATGCTGTCACTAGTTTGATGCGATTGTTGTTTTTTATAAAATTTTACAAGAACTTATTTTGGATCCACGCGTCTTGTGGTCGTCCCGGCCGGGCTCAAAGTTGGTAGGTGACTGCGCAGAACGTTAACAACGTGCGCCACTCCACTGTTACTCAAAAGGAAATTGCACAGCCTGCTTGTGACAAATGTTCGACAACTTACACAGATTACAGGGTTGTCCATGGGTGTTAGGCGTTGACGATATTTCACTGCCACTAGTCACGTGACTCAGATAGGTGGAGTTTTCACTGGATTTCCGGCAGCATCAAGCACGTGGTGAGAAAAATTTTACACTTTGACCATTTTACTTGTCGTGGTTCGAGGCAGTAAGCGTCATCTGGCGCATAATGGTGTTTGCGTGTACATTGTGCGTAACAAGTTCTTGGAAAACATACGTCGCATTCCATTACAACACCTCCGTTCAAAATCGCACTCCACTGTTACTTGTTTGAATAAAACCATTTTAGGTATGGGACTTGCTGTGTTGGTCACATATATATTTAATAAAATAGAATAAAATAAAATGCCCCTTTTCGCCCCTTACAATACCCCCCCAATGAGAGGTCTTCTGCCGAAACAGAAGAACTCTCATTGCTACCCCTAAGAGGATTGGTGAGGATATGGTGCCAACAACCCCCCGCTAATTTCTAAATGCATCATGGGTAAACTACCCCCCTAGCTCGGCGACTATGGCTACACCTGAACGAGATTACTGGACTTCTCTGTTCGAGATCCCAACACCATAAAATCGGACAGATACTCCCCACAGTACACCTCACCTGCTAACATTCCACCCCAAGATCAAAACCCTGGCCTTATACCATACCAGATCCTCAACCGATATGTAATTTTTTTTTAATTTTAATTTTCCAAAATTATTTCTTTTACCATTATCATGAAAATAAAATTATTTAACTTACTTAAGTAACACAATTGCATGAGTTAATTACCAGAAACTGGTTCTGTCTCTGACATCAACCATCAGCTGATCTCTCTGGGTCAAGTGAATGACCTTGACATATATACACTACACAAAGCTACACCATAAAATACATGAAACATGTTTAAAATATTTTACCTTCAAACATAATACAACATAATAAAATAGAACATTCAAAATTAGCATTGTTGTTATTACCTTACAATAAACAATAAAATTCACATTTAAATTGACCAAAATTTACACACTTTACAGCTTTATTTTATTTTTCAAATTCTATTAAATTCTCTTATTTGTTTCAATTATTAGTACATTTTAACTATGATTCTCTCTAACATTTTCATTCTCAATTAGTTTGGGTGACTTAATTATTCATAATAATTCAACTTATAAATGGGTAATTAACTACAACTCAACCCCTTCTGACTCTAACAATCACTAACAGATTTTATCTAGTATGACACCCATCTCTTAAAACATTTATCTCCACTAACTTACTACTCTAACTCCCATTTACTCATTCTACCCTTATAACAAATATTACCAAATACCCTCTACCCTCTTTGTACTTGGGATGTGTGTTCCCTCCCTATGCTCATTCCCTCATTTGGTCCCTGGTCTCCCCCTAGGTAACCCATCCGGCACACATACGGTTCACCTCCCGCCACAACGCTTTTCGTTGAGGACTCCTTATCACACCACCCCCTTTACAAATTTCCCTCATCATCTAACTACTCTTTAATCCCATCACTTTCATCGACAAAATATCCCCATCTCTTTACTACCTAAATATCACTCTCATTACTCTACATATATTCCCCTTTGCTACTGTGTCCCTACTAATACTCAATTTCTGTCTTATTTTTATTCCCAAGAATCTTATTCTTTCTAACACCCATTTGAAACTACCTTTGATTGACTCATATGCCCTACTTAAACAATTACTATCACCCAAATTCTATCTTTTACAACCCATTGAAAATTCATAACTACCTCAAATTGCTTTCATCACTTATTTAAAATGTTTTAACCACATTGAAAATCTATTCTTCAAACATTAAGTATATTCAAACATTTAATTACCTTAATAAAATTCTGCAAATTACTATAAAATAATAAGTGAGATACTACATATATAACCCCAGCAGTCAGCTGATGTCTCTGGTCAGGTGCCTGACCTTACTCTAAATATGTTTCAAACCATTATACCGTGTGAAATAAATGCTATGTTTACAATCCTTATATTCTAACTTAAATCCTTAAATTTTTAGTGACCGTCAATCAGTGAATGTTTTAGTGGATGGTTAGTGAGGATCGGTCAATAATACAATTCTTGATACTATTCTAACATAGTAATTGGAGTGACTCAGATAGGCGGAGTTTTCACTGGATTTCCGGCAGCATCAAGCACGTGGTGAGAAAAATTTTACACTTTGGCCATTTTACTTGGCGTGGCTCGAGGCGGTAAGCGTTATCTCTGCGCATGGTGGTGTTTGCGCGTACATTGTGCGTAACAAGTTCTTGGAATCACTTGAGTTGCAAAACACGTCGCATTCCATTACAACACCTCCCTTCAAAATTGCACTCCACTGTTACTTGTTTGAATAAAACCGTTTTAGGTATGGGACTTGCTGCGTTGGTCACATATATATTTAATAAACTAGAATAAAATGCCCCTTTTCGCCCCGTTACAATACCCCCCAATGAGAGGTCTTCTGCCGAAACAGAAGAACTCTCTTGCTACCCCTAAGAGGATCGGTGAGGATATGGTGCCAACAACCCCCCGCTAATTTCTAAACACATCATGGGTAAACTACCCCCTAGCTCGGCGACTATGGCTGCACCTGAACGAGATTACTGGACTTCTCTGTTCAAGATCCCAACACCATAAAATCGGACAGATACTCCCCACAGTACACCTCACCTGCTAACATTCCACCCCAAGATCAAAACCCTGGCCTTATACCATACCAGATCCTCAACCGATATGTTCCCCCTTACATGCATACTGGGTTGCCTTTAGCAAGTACTGGGTGCGTACACATACTTATTATTACATTTTTCACAAACTCTATAAAATATGTTATCTTTTAATTTCAATTTCCTTTTGCAAATTAACGTTACGTTTTCAAATCAAAACACAGCAGCTAATTAAATTCAAATCATTTAAATTTCATTCAAAAATTCATCTAAGTTCAAAATCAAACTGTTACATTACCATTACTTTCATCAAAATCCCAAAAATCTTTTACACGAATCTACCATTCTCCTTCACTAACTACTCACAATCATAAAAAACAAATAAACTGAACATCTTATTAAAACATAAATTCACTTTTCATTACCTTTGTTTACAACACATACAATATGAATAACATAAATCATTTAACACATTAACATATAATCCACAAAATATTCTGAACCTCAAAACACCATCTATACGGCAGGCATAAAAATAAATTTTTTTTTTTTAATTTTAATTTCCCAAAATTATTTCTTTTACCATTATCGTGAAAATAAAATTATTTATCTTACTTAAGTAACACAATTGCGTGAATTAATTACCAGAAACTGGTTCTGTCTCTGACATCAACCATCAGCTGATCTCTCTGGGTCAAGTGAATGACCTTGACATATATACACTACACAAAGCTACACCATAAAATACATGAAACATGTTTAAAATTTTTTACTTTCAAACATAATACAACATAATAAAATAGAACATTCAAAATTAGCATTGTTGTTATTACCTTACAATAAACAATAAAATTCACATTTAAATTGACCAAAATTTACACACTTTAAAGCTTTATTTTATTTTTCAAATTCTATTAAATTCTCTTATTTGTTTCAGTTATTAGTACATTTTAACTATGATTCTCTCTTTAACATTTTCATTCTCAATTAGTTTGGATGACTTAATTATTCATAATAATTCAACTTATAAATGGGTAATTAACTACAACCTCAACCGCTTCTGACTCTAACAATCACTAACAGATTTTATCTAGTATGACACCCATCTCTCAAAACATTTATCTCAACTAACTTACTACTCTAACTCCCATTTACTCATTCTACCCTTATAACAAATATTACCAAATACCCTCTACCCTCTTTGTACTTGGGATGTGTGTTCCCTCCCTATGCTCATTCCCTCATTTGGTCCCTGGTCTCCCCCTAGGTAACCCCTCCGGCACACATACGGTTCACCTCCCGCCACAACGCTTTTCGTTGAGGACTCCTTATCACACCACTTTACAAATTTCCCTCATCACCTGACTACTCTTTAATCCCATCACTTTCATCTACAAAATATCCCCATCTCTTCACTACCTAAATATCACTCTCATTACTCTACATATATTCCCCTTTGCTACTGTGTCCCTACTAATACTCTATTTCTGTCTTATTTTTATTCCCAAGAATCTTACTCTTTCTAACACCCATTTGAAACTACCTTTGATTGACTCATATGCCCTACTTAAACAATTACTATCACCCAAATTCTATCTTTTACAACCCATTGAAAATTCATAACTACCTCAAATTGCTTTCATCACTTATTTAAAATGTTTTAACCACATTGAAAATCTATTCTTCAAACATTAAGTATATTCAAACATTTAATTACCTTAATAAAATTCTGCAAATTACTATAAAATAATAAGTGAGATACTACATATATAACCCCAGCAGTCAGCTGATGTCTCTGGTCAGGTGCCTGACCTTACTCTAAATATGTTTCAAACCATTATACCGTGTGAAATAAATGCTATGTTTACAATCCTTATATTCGAACATAGTACAATAATAACACAGTAAGACATAATAAACCACATATGATAAACATCTTCTTCACTTGAAATAGTCTTTTCAAAATAAGTAAAGTTCTTTATAAAATTATTATACAGAGCATGACACATTTAAATCACTTACTTCTAAATAACTATCTATTCCACTATTATTTCTTGAATCAACATAAAACCATTATAATTGACCCTATCACTTAAAATTGTTTGCTCTCATGCGTGAAATACATCACTAATCATTGAGTCATAGTTATAGCAACAGTTACTGAACAACTCTCTGGGTTGTCAACTCCCAACTCTCTCTATAGAGCTGTACAAGTTGACCGCCCGCTTTTTACAGAGGTCGTCACCCTCTCACTGAATTTTCAGCTACCCTCCTACTTCATCAATTACTTAAAGTCTCCCCTTGTACCCAGTTACAATTAGGTAACCACCCGCCGGATAGTCCGGATCGAGCGTTTGCCTGGTTGCATAAACACTTTATTGTTTATGCCCCTGGCTTGTAATGGCCAGCTCCTTTACCACACACACTATTGTTTCCTGAGGGTGGACTGTGGCGTCCATTTGCATCCCCAAGAACTGAAGTTTACATATATATGGTATAGACGCTGCCTATACCGTTCTTGGTTCAGCGTTATATAAAATTCGGTATTACTGATGTCCGAGGACACCAATAATCCTACTAAAGTGATTCACACGCCCTTAAAACGGCACTATCGCCACCTTCGACGATAGCCGCTGTTCCAAAGTTATGTAGTTTCCCCTGTTACCCCTCGATCAATTTCAATGTTCACCAATTTAGAATCTACTTACATAAATCCACGGTCAGGGTTTGGTGAAGCCGTGACCGCCCGAAATGTGGGGAAACTACCAAAAGACATATAAGGCTCACACTAACACCGTTACTACAATTCATGGATGGTCAACTCTTATATGGATGGTTATTTATTATTTACTTTTCATGTTTACATCTTTTAGACTCTTCTACAATTTACCTTTTAAACATCAAACATTTCTCTTATTTGAATGGTATTATAAAATTCATACTTACATTACATCACTCATACACTGTCATAGACACAAAATATAAACAACTGTTACCACCAAATCATGTACACAACTCCATTTATCTTCTGAAACATTTTAACAACCATGTTATTCCACAAACTAAATACATTTCACATTTATTTATTTATTATCAAATTCAAATCTCCTAAAATCATTTAAATTCATTAGAAAAATCTCTTTATACAACAGTTTCAATCAATCAAAAATATTTAAACATCTCAAATTATTTTAATTCCATCAATTCCATGTAATTTCACTTTACATTACTTTTAAACGGTTTTTTTAACCCTTTGCGCATCTTTATAAAATACATACTTTGGTGCATTTAGTTTTACATTATTGTACATAGTTTTCTTATAATTAAAATAATACTTAAATTCTAACATCATTTGAATAGGGGTGGTTACAGTCCAGGAACAGACAGGTTTCACGCACACAAACAAAATACACATGTACACACAGCTAGTGCCAGGTGGCCAGATATGCGTGTACGTGCCTGAACTGTGCGTTCCCTATATTTTAAACAATCCAACTTACAATCGGAATCATGTCTATCAACTATAGATTTATTTATTTTTATGAACTCTTTTAATTATTTTGGCAGTGCACAGTACCGTATATGGTTGTACTGTCGCATTATTTCCCCGCTTGGTGAACAAAAATTTTAGGTTTATTACAAAAATTTTTTTCTCTGCCTTTTTATTAGACAAATAATATGGATCGTTTTTATTTACAAACACATTTATTTATTTTGTGTGCGAATAATAATGAATATGCGATTCTTTTATTTTTACCCTTATTTGGTGGGTTTGAGCAATATTTTCCCCCCTTATGTATGCGGAGTCGATGCGGTGTTGTGGTATATCCGCTTCAATTGTTGTTTAACTTTAATTGTTCTATTAACGCAGTTATTTATGAATGGAATTTCCTCAAAGAACTGGCGTGATATTTGCCTACTTCTCTCCCCCTTGTGTCGTCATACACAATGAACGTCTGTGCGTATATGTTGAATTCCATTTTCTTTTAATGTTTTATGCCAAACCTCACTCTGGAATTGTACCTTCTGATCACTAAGAATTCTCTTCATTTTACCCTGTGTTAGAATACACTTCCGTAACAGAATTTTTTCGACAGCTTAGTTGTGGGTCGCATGATCGGATACAGATGAACTGCCTTAGAAACACGTCTATACGCATACTATGTTTTTAACCCTCTCGACTTAATCGTAGTAATGGGTCCTAAGTAGTCTCTGCCCTTAACTTCCCCTTTCGCTTCTTTCTGTGTCCTTGCATTCTCACATAGGTATGAAGATTCGCTTGATCAGTAGTCTGTTTTGCTGTTTGACAATCATAACACCTTTTTTTTCTTAAATCATTTCTAACCTTCCTAAACATATTATTAATGGTGAAATCTTCCCAGAGACATAAATAACATTTTATTAGATAAACCCACCTTCCAATCCTGCTTTACCGATTTGAAGAGAATATTGTTGTGTACCTCATTTTGAACTTGATAGTTGATCTTTTCTTCATTATTGTAGATTTTCTTCCTTATGCTCTTTTGGCTAAAATTCCTTTTTATTATACAAGACTTTATTACCTCATATCTCCGTAGAAATGGCGTTTCTTGTCGTATTTCTATCTTATTATTAACATATTATTTATATATTATTCCTTATCTTATTATTCCTTATCTAGTTCAAACCGTAATATATGTATATTTTTTAAGTAACTATTATTTACATTAGGGCGTCGAGTGTCTCTAATTCACCCCCTCTAAGTTAACAATGCATTGTCCGTCTACCAGACATTGGGTAGGCCTATTGTTCCTTTGTAACACAGTTGCCGACTTATAAAAATTTCCTCTCCACACCCTCATTGTGTCAACGTTTGTTTTGACTGTGTAACTCACCTGTTTATACGGTGAGAATTTCATTCAATGAGCTGACCAGATGAATTCTCTCTTCTCCCCCTTACTGCTGCTCTCTTGACAACAGTATTCCGTTTTAGCAGCTTGCATAAGGCCTATACACAGTTGACCGCTTTTTCATGCGTGGCTTATAATACTCACTGTATAGTTTGCAATTATAATTATAATTATTGTTATAATTACTATTCGGTTGATAATTGTTGTGTGTATCCTCTTCGCAAGTGCTGTGTTTCACTCGTGTTACATGTATTGTTTTCTTAACTGTTTTAATACTATGAGTGTAACCAGCCAATTGGATATTCTTGCCACCAAGGTACGATTGTCGAATTTGTATTTTACATTCTTCCGTAGTGTTAATTATTTCATTAGAATTATTATTATTAATTATCACCGTTTCTTCTCTCTTATTTTCAATTTCAATTGTTTGGTCATATAGTATATCATTTAAGCTTTCTATTTTTTATTCAGATTTTCTTTTACTGCTTCTTTTATACTTTCTGCCTGTTTTCTAAAATATTTTTCTAACATGGGTCGCATCATATTTGCGATCGCCTCGTCCATACTAATACTTCCTGGTGCTGCCATGTTGAATATTATATTTATTTATTATTTATAATGTTTTAAAATATTATTATAATGGAACCGTTTAATAATTTTATAGATTTATTTTATTTTTTGTATTCATTATTATTCTTCCTATTATTATATTAGTATACGATGACACCTTTAATGATATACATTTGTTGAGCACCAGTTGTGTCGTAATACACAACAAAATGAAGTACGATAATATTTCGTATGAATCTTAACTACTATACATATTATATTTTACCACACTTATTTATAGAGCATACATTTATCTAAAACAAAGTTTAATAGTTAAATGGTCGTGTCTGGCGACAAAAATGTTCAGGGCGACAAATTTATATAACAACACACATATAATGTAACTTTACGAATTTAATGCAATGATATTTTATGCATGTGTGAATTATATAACATAACAATGTTGTTAGGTGTAATCGTAATAACAAGAATGCGTAATATGTTTTTCAAATATTTACATTATTTATTTAACAACCTCTTTACTTATTCGGAAATAACAAAAATATTCATTATTCATCGCTTGTGCGATCTTATGCATGTGACTTCTGATGAACAATTTACATTTAATGAAGAAAGTTGTGTCAGTGGTTAAAATCACAAGCAGAATTATCACTGTTGCACACCACTATATAAAAATTATTCTGATTAGGGCTTTCAAGCTTCACAGCTCATCGTCAGATCGGATATGAAACAAATAACCTGAAAACAAACCCTTCACCCCACCCCACCCCACACAACTAGCGCCAGGTGGCCAGATATCCGTGTACATGCCTGAACTGTGCGTTCCCTATATTTTAAACAATCCAGCTTGCAATCTAAATCATGTCTATCAACTATAGATTTATTTATTTTTATTAATTTTAATTATTTTGGCAATGCATATTACCATATATGCTTGTACTGTCGCAATATATATAGCAACAGAACACAGGATTTAAGTTTCATATAATTGGGATACTAATGCTATAACAC
This sequence comes from Magicicada septendecula, assembly GCA_034769895.1. Lineage (NCBI taxonomy): Eukaryota > Metazoa > Arthropoda > Insecta > Hemiptera > Cicadidae > Magicicada > Magicicada septendecula. The sequence continues at coordinate 27,906,715 of CM068367.1, read as the reverse complement.
ATTCTCTGACGGCCATAGACATGTTATAAATTGATTTTGTTCTTTTCTTTGTAAAGTAGTCCATAAGTTTTGAATTAAGGTATGGATAAATACGTGTGTTATGTCAAAATATTAATAATGTTGCACACTTTTATTTCAAGTGAAATATTTGTGTGAAAGTGCGCGGGTGCATTTGTGTTTAACCATTTATTTACTAACTTCATTGATAATCGACATTTCTTGTTGAAACTTGGACAGGGTGTTCTTGGTATTGAAGGTTACATTTTTCATATACTCAGTTCTTCAAAACTATAATTTTTATGTTTTTTTTAATGAAATCTGTTCTTTTTATTTCGTTATCTCCAAGAGGGTAATAAAATTTGATTAAATGTAGACAGGCCTTTGCAGAATCGTACAGAGTTTCAACTTGTTGTCTGTCTATCACAGGGACCGTCTATGATGTTGCTAGATTTTCCACCAATCAGAAGGTCTAAAATTTATTTGAGTCTGTGCTCTGCCGAGAACGGTTCGTTCAGTTCACTCCAAAGTCTTGCCATAGAAAGATGTACTGACTGTCGCGAGTTTTTCGTGTTAGGCCAAGTCTATTTCTATAAGACTTAGTAGTTTTGGTAGACGGTATGAGTTTATCGCAATCGTAACCATATCGTAGAACTCAATAAAATTTAAATAGATCCTATTTTATTGCTTTTTCATGTACAGTGGAAGATTTCTGGTCTAGGGGCAGTAATACCAACCTTGGTATTCTGAATGTAATGCAAGAACACTTGAAGAATCAGGAATTGTGTAAGCCAAATACACATGCTCTATTTGTACCCAGGTAGGACCTCAAGATTAAATTTGTAAACAACAATATTCCAATAGCGCAGCGCGTGTGTGTGTGACGCAGTGAACGGCGTACTAGTCTTCGTGCGGCGCGCAAAGGAGCAGCGAGAGTGGCACGCCGGATGTCTACATAACCATTGGAATTCTACGAACAAGTAACCGTATATGTAAAACGAACCAATAGACAATTAAATAATAAACGATTTAATGTTCTTACACAATAAAACAATAATTATTAATGTGGTAATTAATAAATTTTTTCTACCTCCAGATATAGACTCTGTATTAATAATTTCAAGTAACCTATGTATGCATTTATAAATTTGTGTCATTGCTATATATATATATATATTTATTGTAACTTTACTAAAATGCGTGTTGTTGTGTTGTGTGAATGTATGAGCACCTACCTGCTGTCCGATCTTGCGGTTTTGTTCCGACTAGGGCGTGTGGATTTTGGATTTGATTTCACAAGTATGTAAACTCAGGTGTATCACAACAGCACACTAAGTAAATTATTTTAAAAGTGAAGAGTTTTGTGAGGTTGGTAGGCTCCGTAGTACAGCAATAAAAATACAATGTGGGGTAATAAAACGGTGTTTATTACTCCAATGACACACAAGAAAGAAATGCTTATATGATCAAGTATTCTTACAAACTAAACAATAAATAAATCTTGAATAATGTTTTCTGCATGATTAATAATTTTCAGAAGTTGAGCTCGTTATTTTTAAAGAGTTTATTTTAACTGAGAATTTAATTAATCAATTTACTTTAATTCAATTTAATTTCAATGCCTTTAAAATTTTGATTCTAATGAAATAAAAACTCTAAAGTTACTTGAAAATATTCAAAATAAACTAGGCGTGACAATCTAGTTCACGTCCCTTTATTTACTACTGATCTGACTCACGTATACTGCAGTATGAGCAAATTATTTAATTCTTTGTTAAGATTTGTATAGCGCTTTTTGTTTTATCTACTATTAATTCTTAACTTATTAATTACTTATACTGGCTATACAGATTATCACACGTGAATAATTCTTATTTAACTAGAGTCTTTGATTTCTGGCATCTGAATGATTTATATTACATTGATTTTAATTAAAAAAGAAAGAAAAATTGATCTGTTGAAAAATAAATAACTTGATTTTGACTTTCCTGATTCTGAAGTGGATCGTAGAGGTGCTCCGGATGTCCCTCGCTGTCCTTGTCCAATCGGCTAGAGATAGTGATCTACTTGAGTGTCCTGGGTTTTGGCGGTGAGCTCGGAAGTCAGCAGCAACCTGCTCTCCAGCTATTTGATGAAGTTTTTACGTCTGTAGCTTTCTGCGAGAACTGCTTCACGTCCCTTGTCGATTCACATTCCACGTCAGTGTGTGTTTGTCGTTTCGAGTTGTAGCTCTGCTTGTCAGCTGATTCGCTAATGGTTTAGACGGCCTCTCTGTCGTATTCTTGAAGTAATGTCATGTAGTCTTGTAGATCTCTTGCGTGCGTACGCCCACAGTTAATGTAGTGCACGATACGCTTGTTTGATGGTGTGGAAGAGTATCTTGACTGGACGCCGTAATTACGAGTCGTTACAGTTGATCTGTTTTATGATGATCGTAATTAGACGTGTTGACCACGTAGAGTCTTCAGATGAGTCTTCACAAAACTATGGTTTTGAGACGATCGAAGATATACGTCTGTTCTTCTTGAATACTGGCAGTAGAGTGTTTAATCAGCCCCAAAACTCCTCGTTGGTTCCAATTTCTTCGAATGATTTGATTGGCTGACACACTCTCCCTACTACACAAAATTTGAATCACCTCAGCCCGTGAGAACGAAACTATTTTCCCACAGACGGAGAATTTATATTATTATTAATATTCTTAACACAACGGAACTGAATTGTCGTTCCGGATTTCCTGTGGCACTTTTATATTGCAATTATCTTGGCTGCAAGCCAATTTGTGCTAATTCTAAAATATAGAATTTGTTGTAAATTCTTATAGCTATAACATATCAAAAGCTCTTTTGTGTAGCTCAATTATTACGGAAGTTATTAACATAACATTAATTAACTCTGTTATTATTTAATTATCTTGCATAAAATTCGCACACCCTATTATTAATATTTCGGCAAACATTTTGGCTATAATGGGTTTCGCCTGAATTTACTGGTTTCCGAAATATTAATAATTGAAAGTTTGGGTGTGGTCGTATTCGTTACACAGTGAGTTGATGATGTAACAGCCGCGTGTGCGCCTTGTACAATGCATTATTATGATCGCTATAACATATGAGTGGAGTTTCAACTATTAAAATTTATTTAAACATCAATATAGTATACCCTTAACATATAACTCCAAATTAATGATATTTGGTCCTGTTATAATATATATATACATATATATATATATGTATGTATGTGTATATATATATATCCTTTTAATTCACTAAGCTGTGTTTCAGTAATACAGAACCATTCTTTTATAACATTAGTTCGTTGTTCAGACTTCTCATTCATATTACTCAACATTGTACACAGAAAGATATTAGTACTTTATTTATTTGCCATGGTTTCTTATTTTTTATACAGCCATAACCATGTATAACATCAGTACCCACAAACACAATATAAAATACCTTGTAGTGGGACAGTTTATCCAACATCATAGTGAGACAGTTTCGTGTGTGAAACATGTCAGACTGCTTGGAATTTTTCTGCGTGACTTTGGAGATGGGAAAGTGTGTTGTTCCTAACAAGCATATGTGCTGAAAACACATTTTCACAAGCTTAGGAGTCTTGTGTCAGACGGAAAGGAGTCACACCTGCTAAGTTTCCCACTGAAGAGCCAGAAAAAAACAGTTTAGCATGGTGTCCAGGTGAGGGACTCCAAGGCACATGTTCTGGCAGTCTAAACGTGGGGATGAAACAGCACAGACAGAGGCAGCGACTCAGGAAGCCCATGCATCGGTACTAAAATGTAAACAGCGGAGTGAAATACTGTCCATAGTGTCTCAGTTGGTAAAATGTAACTACAAGTGTCAGAAGTATTATTAACAGTTGCAGTCCAACTACACAACATAATAGAAACAAAATAATATAACTTGTAGGCCTATGTTATAAAATAATAAAACAGCGAACAACATGTAATTTTCGGACACCAGTACTTAAATAATGTCTTTTGGTCATAAGTTTAAAAAAAAAAAAAAGTTTTTAGCAAATACTGCAAAATTCAGAACGGTGATTACAAATGCAAAATAACAAAAACACTGCCGATCTGTATGTATAACGAACTGCAAAGAAACTGCAGACCATGTGTGGCATTAAATTGTAAGATGCACAAATGCTATGTAAATAATGCACAGCTAAGTATATTAGAATTAAACACCAGTGGTAGCAGCAAATTGGTGACAAAAATATGAAACGAGTGTGTTTATTAAGAAGAATGTTGATCGGTCATGTTAGGACCAAATAAAATGTTAAGTTGAGCTGCGGCCATGTGGACCGCGTAAAAATGTATTGTATGTCAACACATATGCTTTTTTTATAGAAAGAATGAAACTTGGTGTTTATCGCCAGGATGCAAAATGATAAAGATAGTGGACTGTATAAGTAGATTTATTAAGTTACTCCAATATTACACTCAATTCATTGTAGTGAGGTTGGCTAATGCTGAAGATTAAAATTTGAGAAGTGATTCGGAAATGAAATTACATTTGATGTGGCACAAATGTGTGCACTTTAGTTACATCGAAACGTGGTGGCCTAAGGCCTAAATTATTGTCACGACAACAGAAATGAAAATGACAGAGTCAGGCAGCAAACGTGAACATCCGCTGCCGGCCAAGGCTCGTAGTACTGTGTCTGTTACAAAAACGAGATAAGAACGATTCAGCAAGCGTACAGATTAGCCAACCTACAAATACGAAAATTACCATACTACTGTCCAGAGTGATAATCGGGAGCATTAGAGAGTGTGTGAAAGAGCAAGAGAGTAAAAAGGGGGTGAGAGAGGAGAGAGAGAAAGCAATAAAAGTAGGTACTGATTGGCATTGTTTATTGAAGTAGTATTAATTATAAACAAAGAGAATGTAGTAGAACTTTTCCAAATAAATTTGTATATTGATGTTTATAAATTTTGTATTAAGTAATTGAATATAAGATGTAAGTACGATATATAAGAATGAATTTAGGATGGTTGCACCACTGATGGTAACTTCTGTAAGTTGTATGTAAAGTCCTGGTTATTTGTGTATTTTTGTGCTAAAAGGTTTTTCAATTTCTGTAGTAAACAATGTTAATAAGTAATATAAAAAGATCAATAAAAGATTAATATATAAAATTGTTAATTATTGGTATAGTACGGGACTTAGCATTGTAAGCTTCGAGGTTACGCAATAGTAATAGCTCTTCCCCGCCCCTCGCCTTCTAGCGTTGTCGCACGTTACACTTGGTTATGCGTAGTCAATGGCGGGGAAAGCGGGGAGTAAAGCGACATGGCAATACCGCAGTCGCCTCGAAGCTTATATTGATACGTCTCACATTATAGTAAATTTGACTGGGGTGCAAGTATTAAAATGTTTAGCAAATGCAGTTCAGATGATTGTTAATAAGTGAGCTTATTTATGTAACAATGCGTATGAGTTAAGTTATTTCTAATGTCACCTCACCTTAACCTAACCTGTGCTTAACGAGTTTGTCTAAACAAATTTCAGAAAATTCTTTTAAGTGGAAATTGTTATTTTTGTAAGTATTTAAATTGCTTTCCCAGAGACAGGTGGCGGTTTCCACTTTCTGCCTGTGAAAATGTAGTGGTGACTAGGAATTTTGGTTTTTTAGGATTTTATGGAATTGTAATACAAGTGAGTATTGTTTATAACCGTACAACCAACAAAATCAAACTTTGATAAATGAGACAAGACCATTACAGTAACATTTACCATACAACACTATAACGTATTTCCTTGTTTAGGATAGACTTAATTTATTCAAGTATCCTGGCAGGGTCACCACCACATCTAAAAGTAAGGATTTGTAAGAAAGGCTCTCCCTCCCAAACCTACTGTACAAACACCCTGAAAAACAAATGCCCAGAATCACCATCTGTATGTGGAAACTAATGACTATCCCAGTTTTTCAAAATTTCACAAATTATCCCTTTGAAGTACCCCCCTACCCAGTTTTTCTTTAGGTGAACACAGAACAGAATATCAGAGGATGACGTCTGAAAAAACTTAACTGACAGTTATTCTCGCAGCACATTTTATTACTTACAAGCAAATTAAGTCTTGTGGTGAAGGTGTTATTCTGTTATAATTGTGCGGGACTCTAATAATTGATATTATCATAACATGTAGACAAATTTTGCTCAGATTATTGTACAACTTGATTATAAACTGTATTTGTGATTAATTAAAGCTGGTGATTAGTAACTTGAGTGGTGTCTTATATTTTGTTTTCCACTGTACCATTCGACGATTAGTGAGACCTTCTTAACAATATTAAACCTAAACATTATTTAATATGTAAGTTGATACATGATTAGCACTAGTTATGTTCATAAATCCATAAACTATTTCCAAATCACATATTTTAACTAGAAATGTATGGTTTCTTTCAATAAAACAAATTTTCTGTCCCTTAGATATTAATAACCTCAGCAGTTTTACATAGATTTGACCATACAATGATTATCACTACTTACTACCAGTTAAACATTGAAATATGCTGATGTTTTTTTTCTGTATCATTGTAATACATAATAATTATATTAGTTACTATTGACTCATATACATTACCTTAGGTAATACATGTTTCACTATATGTATATAATGTATCCAGTGCATATAACCCAACTAGCATTAGCTTTGTGTTCAAAGTTAATTATACAAATATCTTATTGTAACGGTACAGAAATGTAAATTTTATTTGATCAATTCAGTTAACTTTCAATTGACAAACTTCACCTGTGAGGTGCCCCAGTAACCAGCAATGCACATTGTTAGCCTAAACAATTGCGCAGACGTATTGCATAACCGCCCAGTAAGCAGCAGGCTCCTTGTGAAACAGTATGCAGTTTGTCACCAGTTGTAACATTAGCCAGCAGCAGGGAGCACCATAAAGTTCGTGAATTTAAAACAGTGGCCTCGGGCGTGCAAGATAGGCCGTTAAAACAAATTCGGCCTATCTAATAAAGTGTGAAAATATTTATAAAAAAGTATGTAAACAACAGAGCGCGGCCAGCCTACAAAAAATTAGTGCGAATAAAATTACGTCGGCCGACTTTATCATATTGTATAATGTGGAACCAATAAAACAGTAAGAACTTTTAAACACAAACAGTAAACGTAATAAAACGAGTGCCGGAGTGCGTGAGATCAAAGCAAGTATTCAACACCAGTTCGTGCAACCAACCCTATGAGTACGCAGTGTATGGGTAACTAGAAACATTTAATATGCATATTAAAATCAGTACCAACTAATCGGTGATTGCTCGTTATAAAAGGAAAATATAAAACACCAATATTTTGTACGATAGAGATCTCTAAGGGGCAGAGTTTATTTAAAGATCAATGTAACAGAATGAGTGTGTGTGTGATAATATAGAGGTTATACACTGGTTCATTTTCAATGTTTTATTTATTTAGCAATATCACTTATAATAGTAGTCAAAGTAAAACTCAATAGAGATAAGAAATAATTTCAACCAGTTGTACTATCGTTGAAAGGTTATACTAACGTAAAAGAAAGGCGTGAATTTTTGATAAATAAAAATAAGTATGTGATTTAGACAGTATCAAATGTGTCAACGTAATTATTGCACATATCAAATCCAAATAATCCTTTCTGTAGCTGGTTTCGTCTGAACGACTCTGGACCCGAACCCGAAGGTAAGAGTGTTTTAGTATTTGAACTAATTTATAGTGTTTCATTATTACAAACCCAATACAAATTATAAATTACAAGTATTAATACAAAATCAAGCAACTCAGTAAATCAGTTGTTTTTATCTATCCCATTTGTGAGCACTTTCCTGTTATGAAATTATTTTCATTTTAACCTTTAGCACTGTAGTTTCTCCTTACTTCACCACATTATATATCCTTAATACTGGTATAGAATTGTGCACGTTTAAAATGCTTCTGGTTGATATTGAGTTTTGGTTTAATAAAAATGCAGTTTTTATGCGACGTTTCGAGATTTATTTTATCTCATATTCATGCCTACAACATAAAATATAAAGTAGTATTGTAAAGATAATTCTAATTCTAGCATATAAGTTGTGTGATATTAACAGTGGTGTTGTGTTGTATAGATTAGCTAATAGTACTTACATATAATGGTGTGAATCACAGATACCACATTACATAACACTATACACTACACTACGATGCAGAGGCATTATGATACATACTAATTATAATTTATTCCATTTGTATACTGCATAGTGACTGTGAATCTATTACGTGACTGGAGAATTAGCGGATGCACAAAGTAATGAATTGTCAGGTAGGTACCAGTGGAGGAGGGGGTTGATGGGGTTGTTGACTTGTCAGATTCCTATTTTGTGTTTGTTTTCTAGGAATTCTGTGGTCGTGTCTTCCAGCTTTCTGTATTGTCCAAGTTTTGCATCCCATTTAAGCAATGCAATGGTGCCAATATACAGGGTGGCACATAAGTCAGTTGGCAAAATTGCAGATAGCACTTTTATTGTAGAGGTGCAGCAGGGATACAGATAACGCATACAGATAGTTAATATTTATTATTTTGCCAAACATTATGCCACTGACTTGTTATAATATTATTATATACACACCACCAAAATCAGTAAAATTCCATTTTAAAATTAATGAATAAGGCCTTTTCGAAATATTAAAATTTCATCATCAGTTCATACACTGTAATGTTCCTGTTATGATGTTTTTCTTTAAATGTATAACTGTTGTTAACTGTGTCTACTACCTCTTACTGTACTTCATTTTGAACTTTCCACTGCCATCATTATTGGGTGAATACCATATGTATTGAAATAATTGATCATTTTCAAATATTGTCTGTTGATTCATCAATTTGTCATATTTTTTATGAAGGTTGTCACCGGACAAAAGGCTTGCCGCATGACAACTGGCGCCAATCGTACACACTATCGTTTTTGGTGGCCCTAAAAAGGACCGAGTGGCGAGAACGGTGATGTTGGTCGTGCCGCGCTGAGATGTTCGGCGGCTGCGCCCGCTGATCGTGGCGTACTGCAGTCCTCCTCTTCTTTCGGCACCGGTTGTAGAGTCGGCTGCCGGCCCAGCGAAATCCATCGCTGGCGCAGAACGGGAGTGCGAAGACGCAAGAACGGCGGCGGTTCTATTCTTCGGCTGTTCCTTCCGGCTGACTCCGCCCCGATGTCGTCCGAGAGAGGAGAGGAGATGAAGTGCGTTCGATGGCGTGGCGATGAAGAGTGCCTAAAATTTTCTGCCGGCCCGGGTTTTATTAACTAACCGGCATCGCTGATTGGCTAGCTCCGAACACGAAGTTGGCACGTCTCGGCGGCTGCTGATGCCGGATTGGCTCGCTCCGAGCACGTAGTTGGTCACGTCTCGGCCGCTGGTAACGGAGAGCAGATGTTCGCATACCGCTGCCGTCACAACTCCCCCGGGTCTTGAATGCTCTCCGATAGCCAGCCTACTGCTCTTCTCCAGATGTTGTGGAGGTGTCTGTTGGGCGCCATGTTGATTGGTGTGCCGGCTGGTAGCTCGCTGGCGTGGCTGGATCTTGCATCCGCAAGATGATCGCTGCCCCACGTTGGGCGCCACTTGTCACCGGACAAACGGCTTGCCGCATGACAACTGGCGCCAATCGTACACACTATCGTTTTTGGTGGCCCTAAAAAGGACCGAGTGGCGAGAACGGTGATGTTGGTCGTGCCGCGCTGAGATGTTCGGCGGCTGCGCCCGCTGATCGTGGCGTACTGCAGTCCTCCTCTTCTTTCGGCACCGGTTGTAGAGTCGGCTGCCGGCCCAGCGTAATCCATCGCTGGCGCGGAACGGGAGTGCGAAGACGCAAGAATGGCGGCGGTTCTATTCTTCGGCTGTTCCTTCCGGCTGACTCCGCCCCGATGTCGTCCGAGAGAGGAGAGGAGATGAAGTGCGTTCGATGGCGTGGCGATGAAGAGTGCCTAAAATTTTCTGCCGGCCCGGGTTTTATTAACTAACCGGTATCGCTGATTGGCTAGCTCCGAACACGAAGTTGGTCACGTCTCGGCGGCTGCTGATGCCGGATTGGCTCGCTCCGAGCACGTAGTTGGTCACGTCTCGGCCGCTGGTAACGGAGAGCAGATGTTCGCATACCGCTGCCGTCACAAGGTATATATATAATTTTTCTAACTGTATAATGTCATTTTTATTATTGTTTATTTCCACTATTTCCATATTGTTGGTTATATTTGTTATACTATGATTCATACTAATAAGGTGATCTGTTATATTGGAGATTCCCGTTTTTTTATTATTAAAAGCTCTGAAATGTTCCATAAATCTCTGTTTGAAATTTCTATGTGTTCTTCCGATGTATATGTAGTCACAGTTATTACATTTTATTCTGTTATTCCACTTAATTTGTATATATCACAGTCTTTTCTATTTATTATTATATTATATATACTTTTATTTGGTTTGTATGCATATTTATATTTATGTTTATCCAATTTTGTATTCTTTATAATGTATTGAAGATCTTGATATGTGTATTTGTAAGTTAGGTATGTTACATGTTCTTCTTTTTTGCATGCATTTATCCTGTCTAATTTTGTTCTATTATTTAATATTGTTTTTTCTTTATATTTTTTATTTAATTTGTTTATAAATTTGCTGTCATATCCATTTTCTATTGCTATTTCTTTTATGATGTTCAGTTCCTGATGTAATTTCTCTTCGTTATTTATGTATTTGTATGCTCTATTAATCATATTGTAATATGTATTAACCTTGTGTATCCAAGGATGTGATGAATCTTTGTGTATTGTTGTATTATTATTTGTTTCTTTTCTGTATACATTAGTAGTTATTTCGTTATCTTTTCCAATTTGAATATCAATGTCCAAAAAATTGATTCTTCTATTTACTTCTTCTTCAAATGTAAATTTCACATTATCATTGTATGTATTTAATTTATTTAGTATTATTAAATGTTCATTTTTTATGCTAGGATTATATATGACCATATATCATCTACATATCTGTTCCTTAATAACACTTTATGCACATTTATGATACCTAAAATAATTTTGTTTTCCAAATCCTGTATAAATTTCTGACATAATTGATGAAATAGGTGAACCCATTGCCAATCCATTGGTTTGTGTATAATATTTGTAATTGAAAGTAAAATAATTCTGGTTACATATGTTTCTTATTATAATAATCAAGTTATTTATGAAACTGTTGTTTTCATTATTGTTTTTTAATTTTTTCTTTATGATTTCCAGTGTTTCATTTATTGGTATGTTATTATACATATTTGATATATCAAATGATATTAATTTTGTTTCTTCTGTAATGTGTATTTTCTTTAGGTTTTCTATAACTGTATATCCATTCTTTACATTGTACCTATTTTCCAATATTATCTTCTCTCTGAGTATTTTATCTATTGTTTTTGCTATTATATATGCCGGTGCAGTCTTGAAATTTATTAATGGTCTTATAGGTATATCTATTTTATGAATTTTAGGTAAACCATTAAGTTGTGGAGCACTTGTATTGTGCGATATAAGTTTTGTATATTTTTTCCCTTATATTAATTTTAACTAAATTTTCTTTTATCATATTTTCCATGATTTTATTATATTTATTTGTTGGGTCTTTTATTTCTATATATCCATTCTGAGTTATATATTCTTGTACTTTGCTGTTGTAATCATCTATGAACATTATAACTGGTGTATATGTTTTATCTGATTCCAGAATTGATGCATTATTATTATTTAATTTGTTTTTTAATTCCAATATGTTTTTGATATTAAATGCTTGATTTTTATTACCTTTGCATTTTATATCCTTATTTTCTAATTTTCTTTGAATACTATCTTTAATTGTGTTCCTTATGTTAGTTTTGTCATCCTTATTATCTATTTTATAAATATTGTTTTCAGTATCCGTTATAATGTTCTTTATAATTCCAAATTTATTGTTATTGGAAAAATTATATTTAAAAATATGTGTTATGATTTCTTTATATACAGGATTTGGAAAACAAAATTATTTTAGGTATCATAAATGTGCATAAAGTGTTATTATGGAACAGATATGTAGATGATATATTGGTCATATATAATCCTAGCATAAAAAATGAACATTTAATAATACTAAATAAATTAAATACATACAATGATAATGTGAAATTTACATTTGAAGAAGAAGTAAATAGAAGAATCAATTTTTTGGACATTGATATTCAAATTGGAAAAGATAACGAAATAACTACTAATGTATACAGAAAGGAAACAAATAATAATACAACAATACACAAAGATTCATCACATCCTTGGATACACAAGGTTAATACATATTACAATATGATTAATAGAGCATACAAATACATAAATAACGAAGAGAAATTACATCAGGAACTGAACATCATAAAAGAAATAGCAATAGAAAATGGATATGACAGCAAATTTATAAACAAATTAAATAAAAAATATAAAGAAAAAACAATATTAAATAATAGAACAAAATTAGACAGGATAAATGCATGCAAAAAAGAAGAACATGTAACATACCTAACTTACAAATACACATATCAAGATCTCCAGTACATTATAAAGAATACAAAATTGGATAAACATAAATATAAATATGCATACAAACCAAATAAAAGTATATATAATATAATAATAAATAGAAAAGACTGTGATATATACAAATTAAGTGGAATATACAGAATAAAATGTAATAACTGTGACTACATATACATCGGAAGAACACATAGAAATTTCAATCAGAGATTTATGGAACATTTCAGAGCTTTTAATAATAAAAAAACGGGAATCTCCAACATAGCAGATCACCTTATTAGTATGAATCATAGTATAACAAATATAACCAACAATATGGAAATAGTGGAAATAAACAATAATAAAAATGACATTATACAGTTAGAAAAATTATATATATACCTTCATAAAAAATATGACAAATTGATGAATCAACAGACAATATTTGAAAATGATCAATTATTTCAATACATATCTGGCTTGGTTTCACCCAATAATGATGGCAGTGGAAAGTTCAAAATGAAGTACAGTAAGAGGTAGTAGACACAGTTAACAACAGTTATACATTTAAAGAAAAACATCATAACAGGAACATTACAGTGTATGAACTGATGATGAAATTTTAATATTTCGAAAAGGCCTTATTCATTAATTTAAAAATGGAATTTTACTGATTTTGGTGGTGTGTGTATAATAATAAGATAGTTAGTAGCATAGTTCTCATGACCTACAAGAAATGCTTAAAGTGGCCTGCATCCTTTTCTATGCAAATTTGACATCTTCGAAGCACTGAAGCACAAATTATGTCCGAAATATTCAGGGACTGTAGGTGTTCAAATTCAGATTGAATGCCTTCCTTCAATTGTTCCACATCATGAATCTTCACGGAGTACACTGCATTTTTTAGTATACCCCAGATCGAGAAGTCCATCGGGGTAAGATCAGGAGAACGTGGAGGCCATTTAACACGACCCCGTCTGCCAATCCATTCATCGATCGTTGCATTCAAAAGTCTCTAACAATCAGTCCATAGTGAGGGGGTGCCCCATCTTGTTGCCATATTAACTTTTCTCAAATTGGCTGCAGATGTTCAAAAAGTGAACTGTTTTCTAGTTCCATTAAGACTTTGTGAAGCATTTGTAGGTAACTTTCAGCATTCACTGTACCATTAAAAAAGTCGGGTCCGATGATCCCACTGGCAAAGATCCCTGCCCAAACAGTAACCCCCGGAGCGTTTAACTCTGTCTCTATCACCACATGTGGATTCGCAGTATCCCAGTAAACACAGTTGTGCCTATTCACTGTACCATTCAGCTTAAAAGTAGCCTCGTCACTCCAAAGAATGGTTTTGTAAAATTGTGGATCGGCTTCTTGTCATATTGCGTACCATTTGCTGAATTCTGTACACCTATCAGGATCAGCTTCATTTAGGCCTTGGAGTAAAGTGGGCTTATATGGTCTCAACTTCAACATTTTCTGCATCCTTTGCAGGCTTGTTCGAGGTATTCCATACTCATTGGACGCTTTTCATGTTGATTTCTTTGGTGACTGCACAAAACATTGCGCAACGATATTTAAATTCTCTTCTGTTGTAACTGTTTTTGGCCTACCTGATCGAGGAAGTTCCGCTACCATTCCAGTCTGTTCAAATCTTTTATTCAGTTTACGAATACCTTCTCTAGATGGAGGTGCGATGTTTGAAAAACGTTCAGCAAATAACTCAACAACATCACTGTAATTATGGTCCTGTTTCCACCACATCTGCAGTACAAAAACACGCTGCACTGTAGATAGTTTTCTATTCATTGTCTCGCAAACAACAAACAAGCGCTAACAACAGCATACATATCAACATCAACCTAACCTCATAACCTCAAATCTCAACTGAATTATGGGAACTACTGCTCTAGTCAAGTCAAGTAACTACTATGATAGTCAATCGAGCGTCTACATACTGCTAGTGCCAGTTGACTTATGGGCCACCTGGTATAACTTGAGGACCGTCTGCTTTCTAATTCCTAATCCAGTATTTGACATTAGCAAATTTGTTTCTCTGCTGTGATACTGCTTCCTGTATAGCTGAATTCCTATGAGTTGTCCTTACCAGTTTTAATGTTATGTCAAAATGTTAAAAACAGAATCCACCTTTTGTTTTTGTTCTTCTAATAATTTTTCTATGATATTCAATATGTTTTCTAAATCGTTATTGTTGTATGCAAGTACAGACCATGAAAGAATCTTTAACATTTTTATTGTTTCCTTTACAGTAAAATACTCTCCTGCAATTGTAATAAATTTGTATATAAGTAAATTTAATTCCTTATTATTTGTAGGATGTTTTAACGGTTGAAGTAAAGACAGAAGCAGACATAGAAGATGCAGAGACTGAACAGGTAATGTACACAAACCTGATTACTTGTTAATGTATATGTATTTAATCTAGTTAGATTGTGCAATGTCATGTACCACTTAAGATTAGGACCACTTTCATGTGTAGGTATTTACGTTAAACATCACCAGAATACACAAAATACGAGTATGATAATATTACATGGATTTAAATTTGCTCCATGGGATTTGGTAAGTAAAATTATACACACAACACAATGTTGTAAGTGCAGAGTGTGGATATTTGTTACAAAAATTTTGAACAATTCTATGTATTTTATGTCATCTTTAATTGTCTCTTTTTGTACACCATGAATCACTGAGAAGGGAAAATACTTTTTACAATTTTTTAATTCGCAGGATGCATTGCCAGTTGTAAATTCTGTCATAAAAGAAGAACCATATGTAAAAGAAAATTTCATCAGAGGAGAGAATGAACAGTTTGTTGATCAGGTATAGTGCACACTATATCCTTTTTTTATATTATAATGAACATTATTGTTATAATGAACAGTATTGTTATTTGTAAACTTATCAGTTAAAACAGTTGGAGCCAGTATCCAATGGGAGTCATTGTTACATACGTGTGCTTTCCTTAGTCTACATGGTTTAGCCAAAACTTTTTGTATCTGTTACCATGTTGTGATTTACAAATGCCACCTTATTGCCTTCAGTTATTAGGTGCTTTTCTTCTTGCTAAACTGGTGCATCGCTATGTGCATCTCTTCCTAACATGTCTGTCCTTTAGTTGAATTTTCCTTTGGACTGAGTCTATGGTTGTAGTACGGGAAAAACCGATATTATTTGGGAAAAATATTGCCCTGATACTTTCTTGAGCGAAAAACATTTTGGCTTATATTTTATGAATCTAGAGAGTCCAGAGCAAAATCGTACCTAGAGGTAGTTTTATAAGGGTTGGGAGGGGTTAAAATACAGTTTTTGGGGATTAACTTTTTAGTGGTTAATTTTATTAAAAAAAAGTTTCAAACAAAATATTATTTTATTTATTTTCTTTGTCCCTTAAAAATCATAAGTAATGTAATAGCTTTATCTGAAATTGAAGATGATTTCCTTTTTTGTCTCCAATGCCAGACATATCACCCTATAAGAAAAGATAAATTCCTCTGTATGGTTTATAAAAACTACACTAGGGAAACAACAAACTATAATGAAGAGAAACGTTTGACAGTTTTTGTCTATGATGTAATAACTGAAATTATACATAATTGTACATATTGTATCGAGACGAGTACGTACGGTTCAAGTCCCCACTGTTTAGTTCGTTAATTTGTAATGGGACGGGTACGAGCGTCTCGTTATTTTCACACAATGTAAGCCTATTCGTTACTATGAACGGGTATGTTCCCCTGTCTTTACTCTCTTAGGTCGTTTAATTTACTTAATTATTTAAATATCTGAGATATTTGGAGTTGTGGGATATATTGATGTAATTAATTAATATTAACTTAGCTCTCTAAAAAATATCAGTGTTAGTGTACTTGAAACTTAAATAATTAATGTGTTATTCCGTAATTTCGTTCAACCCTATTATACCTTGAAGAGAATTAAGTATAATTTTGTATTTTTACGCTCTCTCTTTGGTGTCGGAGAATTCCGCTATAAGCGCTGTAGTACCGGAGCAACGAAACTTATAGGTTATTTCACTGTTTATGTTAACCAATTATTCTATACTTAGTCAGTTACTTTTTTATTCCCAACTCATTAAATCATACTCCAAATGACAAGATTTTGCAACTATATAAAGGTTCTTTATTTGTTTACTTCTTTAACATTGAATAAGATATGTTCTAACTGACATACGCTTGGGCTATAGATTGCGTGAATCGATTATTGATTATTCCGCTCCTTTATTTAGATTCAGTTATATAGTGTGTTTTAATTTGTAATTAATTTAATTCAGGGTGTGAAGGTTCTTGTAACTGTGGGGAAGATTAAAAATACATAGATAAGAATGCAAGATTTACAAATTTGAAGTGTTGTGTAGTTAATATGATTAATATAATAATAATTTACCAGACTAAAACGAAGCAAATCGTGTAGGCGGTTGATTGATAAATTTACTGTTCTGGACGATTATGCCGTACAATATTCTTTCTTCGGTTTAATACAATGGAATTCTTGTCCTGTCCACCTCGGAAATACAGCTCACTGGATTGATTTACAGCCCGATTGATGCTTCTTCTGCAATTCCTGGATCCAAATACGTTCTTCTCTAGGTTGAAGTAATTAGTGATGTTCCGTGTATTTGAAAGGTTATGAGTTCTAGTGTAGTGTATTTTATTAGTTGTGATACATTTGACTCTTTCTATTTGGTTTATTATATCGTCAATTCCTTTCGGATATGGGACAATTCAAGTCCTTCCTTGTAGAATCCAGTTATTTATTTTCTATTGTGATTTCATACTATTGTCTTGTTTGGTTAAATTGTACTGGCAAGATTCAAGAATATTATCTTTAGTATTTTAATTATGATAACTGTGTCAAATATTTTAGAATATTCAGATTATATGATATATTTCTTAGATTTTCAATCTCATCACATTCAGATCATAAAAAGCAATAATTGACAAATCAACAACTTCTTCATTTCCTGTAGTCCCTAGCAACGCATGATTTTTCTTCCTTCCACATGTTTTGTATATAGTGTTTATTTCATATATTTTTTGTCTATTCCTTATCAATTTGCTATCATATCGGAATGTAACTTTACCGATAGTTGGTTTATTATTTTCTACACATATTCTGCTGGTTTTTTGATATGAGCCTGTTCTTTTATATTTAGTACCTTTTCGATGTTAAACGTTATCAATCGATATCATGGCATTATGGCATTATCATAATTTGTATAAATTGATATGGTTTATTATATATCATTATTAATTTAATGTTTTTTTCTAGCTCTTCAAACTGTATTCATTAATTATTATTAATTTATGTACCTAACCTTTATGTTATGAGTGGTTATATAGTGGTTTTGGCTGTTAGGCCTTTTATTGTAAACGGATCTACCTGTGTTTATAACTGGTAAACATCTATAGCCCTTTTACATAAATTCATACATATAATCAAATCTTAACTATTAACATTTACATAAACAATTATTTTTTCCATATCTAATGACAATTTTATCTTGACCTATGGATCACATATAAGAACATTCAAATCTATTAACGCTAACTAGCTGCTTCACACATCATTCTACAACAGTAATTGAATAATACATCTTGTTTCATTACCTTTCATTAACTCAACACATATTTGGTATAACATAACATAAACTTTATCATAACATTTGTTGTCACAAAATAATATCTTTTAACTCAAAATCCTTACTTGCTATTACTATAAAGTAAATTATTGTTTCATTTTTGTTTGCTTTTCACTGAACATATATCATTAACTATTATCTAACTTACAGGTTCGTTTATTCTTGTTAATTCTACCTTGCATCCTTATTTACCTTTATCTATAATTATAAATGTAATTATTAGATTTTTGTCTTATCATGGGGTTAGATATTGACTTGTTTATTATTCTGTTAACCTAGTTTTTATGTAACATGGATGCTAGCATTTCTGTTGCGTTACATATGCTCCCCCTCCTAAAAAAGTTTAGTTTACCTGAATGAAGTTTAGGTCAAATAAACTTGTCTTTTTCACATGCCTTTTCTTCATCTCAATATTAATGGTTGACGATGGGATTCTCAATGTAACTTCATTAGACTAGTATTAATAATTCTTTATTTAATAACATTTCATCATTTTAATTAACATTCTTGATCATTTTTAATTTCTGTAAACAGTATTTGTTGATAGTTGGCTACAATATTCAATGATACATTAGTTTCACATCTCTTCTACTTATAATTACTGTAATCACTGTATTTCTCGATTATTCTTCTGTCATCTAATTTCTTTCTGTTTTCTTCGTCCTACTCTTTTGGAAACTGAGGTCATTCTTGCAACTATTCTAATATTCCTTAAATATTTAATTTCCCTAACAATCCCTAATATGTGCGTTGGTACAGTTCAGAGAGGCACTGTTTGGCTTCATACTCTGCTGCCCACACCACATCTTAATATAGTACTGCTGGAATTCATCTACAGTCATCTATAAAATATAATAATCTCCTAATAATCTCTTTAATTACTTCATAATAAATATTTGGGAAAAATTTTTTTTTCTTTGTTGCTTTTATATTTCTTTATTACTATCCTCCATACTTTGTGATTCCATTTTAGTTTCCTTAAACATTCTTTGATATTAAATCTGACAGTTATCATTTGTAATCATTTTTGTTTTCATTTTTGTTGTGATTATAATTCTAAGTATCTTCTTCATTTGTTTTTTCTGATCTCAATATTTTCTAAATAGTTATTGTGTGATGATCATTATAACTGTGTTTCTGACTAAATACATTCCTTAGCACAACTATTCTTCTTCTTATCGTATTTCATTATTTTGGCTGTTTATATTTCAATGACTTACGTTCATAAATATTTTTTCCTTCTTGTTTTCTTTAATATTACATTGGTTACAATCAATCATTTACTGAAGTTGTTTCTTTCACTTGGCAATGCGGTATGTATTTTAGGTCATATGATTTTTCTTTTGTTATATTGTATGGGTAGATTTGAGGTAAAAACTTTTTATCTTGGGGTTTGTTATTCATTATTCACACTATTTCTTTATAGACATTTAATAATAATAATTCTAGTTTTCTTCTGTAATCTTGGGGCTTGTTATTCATTATTCACACTATTTCTTTATAGACATTTAATAATAATAATTCTAGTTTTCTTCTGTAATCTTCTTCATAACTATATTTTAATTCAGACTTACTTTATTTTGAATGACATTTTTTTTTCTATTTATTTTATTGTTCAACAAATTCTCTTTTATCTACAAGTGTTTTTTCTTCAAAATCGATAATAAGTGGTTCTTATTGTATTTTAGAATTTAGTGGTTGTATTCAAATTCAAATTCTTTTTAAATTCCAATTATTTTCTCTTTAAAACTGGTAATAAGTTGTTCTTATTGTATTTTAGAATTTATTCATTATATTTCTTTATGGACTCTTGGTTGTATGTTCCCTTAATCCTTTTCGTGATAGGGTTCATTATTTCATATGTATTGTTATTATTATTTTTTGTTATCACATATGGCCCAGTATATAATAATAATAATTTTTTAGTTATTCCCTCTAGAGTGCTTGGTAGCTCCCTGTTTCTTATTAATATTTTCTCACCCACTTGGTACTTAATTGGTTTTGGATTATCCTTTTCATATTTTCTTTTCTTCATTTCCGCCTTTTCCATTACTCGGTTATAAAATTTAACGGTTTCAAATTGATATTCTGGGTTATTTGGAAAGTTTATAATATCCTGGATTTCTCTAGGTGGAAGCCTTTCAAACATAACAGTATAAGGGGTATTTTCAATAGACTGATGGTAAGATATATTTAAGAACTCTTCGGTTAGTGACAAGTATTCGTACCACCTTCTCTGTTGGTCATGACAGTAAGTTCGGAGTATTCTGCCAACTTCCCTCAATACACGTTCTGCCGGATTACTGCTGGGGTGGTATACTGAAGTCTTATATGTTCTAATGTTGTGTTTTAAAAGATTATTTCTCCATTTATAGCCCTTGAATTGCGTACCATGATCGGTGATAATAGATGACGGTTTACCAACCTCTGTTATGTAATGTCCGATGACTATTTCCAGAATTTTCTTGGTCGTGGCTCTGCTAATAGCGTAGAGTTTAGTGTATTTGGAAAAGTGATCAAAAATAATTATTATGAATTTATATCTGTGGTTTCCTCCACTGCGTGGGAATGGTCCACATATATCTAGAAATACTTTCTCCAGCTTATATTTGGATGTAATAGGGATCATGACTCCCTCCTTCTTCTCATTATTATGTTTAACCATCTGATGTAATAACTGAAATTATACATAAGTGTACATATTTCACTACTAAGAGAACACATTGTTTTGCACAACGAAGCGAACGCGATAACATCGAAAGCGTATACTGAAAGGAAACATGAAAGAGGAAATGGCTGTGTTAATTGTTTTTACCTCAATGTGAACAAGTTTGTTGTCAATAGAGTTGCAAGTTACTGATATTATTGAGTAACGATATCAGGTGACATCTGCCGCTGATCGTTTATCAAAGGGCTATTTATTATCAAAATACCCTTATACCATATTGGTGTCGGGTTACATCAATATATGATAAGTACATCAACTACACTCTATATACAAATTTTTTCCATCTTACTCTATCCATTGACAATGTCTTCGCTTCCCTCCAGCCCAAGCCTCTTTCTCTCAAAATGTTTCCCATTATTCCATCCAAGTCAGTCGCGGTCTTCCTCTCTTCTTTCTCCCCCCATGATTTTGCCTCCCAAACCTGTTTTACCATTCTATCACTATCCATTCTCTGCATGTGTCCCCACCAGCATAGTGTCTCTGTTCAATAAAATCCAGAATCGATATCACTTCCAGATCCTCTCTTATTTGTGTATTCCTAACTCTGTTCTTCCTTGTTACTCCCACTACTCTCCTAAGATATTTCATTTCTGCCACCTGGAATCAAAGGGCTATACGTGAGGCAAACGTCAAACACACACGCACAGAGGAAACTATGCGTAATATAATATTTTTCTTTATATTATTCATTGCATATTCCTTCAGTAGGTTCTCACGATTGGGTAGGATTGGAGCCATTGGACGTCACAGAGCCATTCGACACAAACGAAGCTGTCTTATACGCCCACTGCAGTTCATACACAGCAAAAGCTATATCTACCTGCTATGTGAAACCAGTGCTATACTTTCTCTTATATTATTAGACTACGAAAGGAACATGCATGACTATATACTATTTTATCCTTGATTACAAGGCTGTTCCTGTTAAAAAATATACTTGTCCCCAGAGAAGAAAAATAAAATTTACCGTGGTCGTAAAAGTGTTAATTACCACAGAAGATATGACCTTTTTTATAAATAAATGATGCATTTCAAAATGTGTTCTTTATTTGCAAACCCCAGAAAGCAAACTATCAAAAAGAGCGAGGTGTGTCATGTGGGTTGCAAATAAGTGGCAATGGTTATGGTTTCCATAAATGGATTATGGTTATTTCTGTAGTTTTATAATTTCAGTGATAACAGTTAATGTTTTTATAAAGATGAAGGTATAGAAAGAGTAAAACAGGTATAAAAAAATTCGCTTCAGAATGTCATACACTTCAGACGGATTAGCAGTCAACGTGTTAATAATCAAATTACCAGGATTTCAGACGTAGAAGAATCCATGTCAGATAAAATGGCGGAAGTAGAAAAATGTCAAGTGTGGGAGAAGCTATGTCAACAAAATAGAAAACTCAGTTGCAAGTATGAATGAGCAGATTAAGAGCAATTACACTCTAGTGTTGACGCATATTATGGATTATTCTGGAACATTCGTGCTATCTATTTAAACAGTGATAGCTGCCACTTAGTTTCAGTTTAAGTGGCGATTTATTCAAGTGAGGTTCGAAGCATTGTGGCGAAGGTGTTGTTGTGTTATAATTGTGCAGGACTCTAACAGTTTTTACATGTGGACAAATTTTGCTCGGATTATTGTACAACTTGATTATAAACTGTATTTGTGATTAATTAAAGCTGATGATTAGTAACTTGATTGGTGTCTTATATTTTGTTTCCATTGTACCGTACGATGATCAGTGAGACCCGTCGTAACAATATTAAACCTCAACAGTATTTAATATGGAAGTCGATATATGATTAGCACTAGTTATGTTCATAAATCCATAAACTATTGCCAAATCACCTATTTTAACTAGAAATTTATGGTTTCTTTCAATAAAACAAATTTGCTGTCCCTTCACATATTAATAACCTCAGCGGTTTTACATAGAATTAACAATACAGTGATACTTACTACCAGTTAAACATGAAAATATGCTCTGATATGTTTGTGTGTGTATCTCATTGTAATACATAATAATCATATTAGTTACTATTTACTCATACGAAGGGGTACCCAAAAATAACCGGAATAGCGCTGCAATTGGTGGAGCTTACGTAGTAGGCATTTCTCCCGCTAGGCAATTGTAGCGCAACTCATTCCCAGTTCAGTGCCGTCATTGTTATCGCGTGGGAAGGTTGTGTCCGGTCACAGTAATTCGTTTTGTAAAAGCAGTTTCGCTTGCTCCTCGAAATTTTTTGTCATGGAAGATTTAAGTGAACAGCACGCTGCTGTGAAATTTTGATTCCTGCTTGGGAAAAATGCCGCAGAAACTGTTGTGATGTTGACAACAGCTTACAAGGATAGTGCTATGGGAAAAACTGAAGTGTACCAATGGTTTTCTCGTTTCAAAGAAGATGAAATGTCAGTTGATGACAAACCTCGTTCTGGACGTCTGTCAACTTCCAGAATTGATGAAAATGTTAAAAAAGTTCATGCAATCTTGCTTGAAGACCGATGACGGACCATTGAAGAGATTAGTAAGTTATCTGGAATAACTTGGAGCTCGGTTCAGCGAATTTTGTCAGAAGATTTGGGGATGAGAAGGGTCACTGCAAAATTTGTGCCTCGGGTCCTGACTGAACAGCAAAAAGAGAATCGAGTTGAAACATGCCGTGCATTGAAAGACCAGCTCCGAACCGACCCAGATTTTTTCCAAGGTCACAATGACTGGTGACGAGTCATGGTGCTATGGTTACGACCCCGAAACTAAACAACAGTCAAGCCAGTGGAAAACTTCATTGTCGCCTCGCCCAAAAAAAGCTCGTCAGGTGAAATCAAACATCAAGACGATGCTCATTTGTTTTTCAATGTGAGAGGGGTAGTGCATTCGGAATTTGTCCCACCAGGTCAGACTGTTAATCAGGCTTTCTATTTGGAGGTTTTAAAAAGATTGTGTAACAATGTGAGACAAAAAAGGCCCGATTTGTGGCAGACGAGGCACTGGTTTTTCCACCATGACAATGCACCTGCTCACGCAGCAATTTCAGTGCACCAGTTTTTAGCAAAAAACAACATGACTCCCTTGCCCTACGCCCCTTACTCACCTGACCTCGCTCCGTGCGATTTCTTCTTGTTTCCGCGAATGAAGAGGGACATGAAAGGACAACGTTTTGGTGATGTGGAAGCAGTAAAGAAAAAAACGAGGCAGGAGCTGTCGGCCATCACAACAGAAGAGTTTGAAAATTGTTTCCAGGAATGGGATCACAGATTGGGCAAATGTATTAAGTGTAATTGAGAGTACTTTAAAGGTGATAAGATTGTTTTGTAAAAAAAATTAAATACATAGCTTTAAAAAAAAATTCCGGTTATTTTTGGGTACCCCCTCGTATACCTTAGGTAATACATGTTTCACTATATAATGTATGCAGTGCACATAACCCAACTAGCATTAGCTTTGTATACAAAATTAATTATACAAATAGCTTATTATAAACCCAATACAAATTATAAATTACAAGTATTAATACAAAATTAAGCAAATCAGTAAATCAGTTGTTTTTCTATGTTAGCAATGTATCCCATATGTGAGCACTTTCCTGTTATGAATTGTTTTCGTTTTAACCTTTAGCACTGTAGTTTCTCCTTACTTTACCACATCACATATTCTTAATGGCCACACCAGTATAGAATGGTGCATGTCTTTACTGTGTACTAGCAGACAGGTAACTCGCTCACTTTTTGCATTGATTACGTGTCTATGCAGAACCTTGTTGCAACTGGCTCTAATTGGATTTCTTCCAGTTTACAGCAAGCATGCATACCATCATGCTTACTTAAGGTCTGTTTCTGTGGCAACCACATGTACACACATCACTGATGAAGCATAGCTCTAATAATATTTCATCCTTCATCTTCTTTGATACATAGTACAGTAGACGCCCTCTTAACCGGTCAGCTTGGTACAAGGGGGTCAGCCGGTTAAACCGCACAAAATCAAACACTTGTACAATACTGTATCATTAAAAGTTGTTTATTTTACAGACTTAACATTAACACTATACAGTATTTCAGTTACACTTTAAAAAAATCCGTGATTGTTTTTTGCTTTTTAAGTTTGAATGAATTTTTAAAAGCGTGGTCACGCAACTTTCGCATAAACATGACATCGACACCAGACGCCTCACCTTGTTGTTCGACGTATCGCACTGCCAGCTGTAATGCTTCCAATGCGTCTTTGTGACTGACTTTTCCCTCACTGTCTTCTTTTTCTTCTATGATCCCATCTTCGTCAATATCAGTTTACTGGCAGACAACACTTATGATTTCCTCATCAGCCAAAGTTTCGTTTTCAAGCTCTTGATCACCATTTATCCATTCTTCGACATCTCTTTCTTCGCATTCTGCCATTATTTTTTGCAGATCACAGAGTAAAATTTGATTGTCGTTATCTGGGACATGTGTATTTTCTTCCGTTATCTGGTCAATGTACCGGTAATTCTCAATGCCTGGCCAAGCTTTCCTCCATGATTTTATAAAAGCTGTGTGGGGAATTTCTTCAAATGCAGCTGCTATCATGTACACCACATCTTTGATGTTTATAGTCTTTACAGCGTCTACAAGTCCTGAGTTTTCATCTTCCATTTTACCCAAAATTTCAGATAATTTTCGCCTATACCGTCTTTTGAAACTTGCAATAACTCCCTGGTCCATAGGTTGTATGAGACTAGTTACGTTAGGAGGCAAAAATAAAACACTGATGTCTTCCTCACATACTAATTGATCAGCACTGGGGTGGGTCGGTGCATTGTCAATGACAAGTAGAGCTTTTACAGGCAATTTTAGATTGATTAAATGGCTTTTAACTTTTGGTATGAATTGCGTTATAAACCATTCTTTGAAAAGATGGGAGTCCATCCACGCAGATTTTTGAGATCTATAGTAAACCGGGAGGGCTTCCATATTAACATGTTTAAACACACGCGGTTTCTTCGATTTACCAATCACAAAAAGAGGAATCTTATGTGTACCCACGGCATTGCTACAGAGAGCAACAGTCAATCTTTCTTTGTTAACTTTCATTCCCGGTGCTGATTTTTCATCTGCCATAGCGAAAGTTTGTTTTGATAGAAGTTTGAAATTTAAGCCCGTTTTATCTAGGTTATATATCTGCTCTGGTTTAAGTTCTTTTTCGTTTATGATTTTTACGAGTTCTGTTGTAAATTCATGTACTGCTCCTGGATTAGCGGACAGCTTTTCCCCACACACATCAAGCACATGTGTTCCATGCCGTTTTTTCCACCTCGATAACCACCCATCACTAGCAACAAATTCGGCCTGGTTTTCGAGTTTTTTGTGAAAACATAAGGCCTTTTCTTTTAATGTTGGCCCACTAATCGACGTACCTTTTCGACGTTGTTGGACAAACCATACCCAAAGGGCATCATCAACAATCTCGTTGGTTGGTTTTCTAATTGTCCAACGGGGACTTGAGTACTTTTTGTGATTCAACCTGCATACAGTAATCCTGAAGTGAATTTCTGTTTCTCCGCCAGTCGTTGACAGTACTTTTTCCCACGCCTAATTCGTTACATATTAATTGTACCGATTCACCTTTGTCAAAACGTTCTAAGGCGTTACGTTTTTGCGCGATACTGATTACTTTTAAGTTTTTGCGCGATACTGATTACTACACGTTTCCGTTTTTTGTCACTCATGTTTGTAGCACACGAAAAAAATAATGAAACTGTACGTACAGTAGTACCCAGTACAGTAATAATCGACACGTCTTCACATTGACAAATCAACCACTAAACTGACTAAAGACGTTCAATAAAATAAACAAGTGCAAATCATGAAACTTTTGACATGCTGGTGAGCCGTGTCGGTGTAATTTTACATTTATGTTTACGCGGTACAATCGAAAGCCGCTTGATTACTAAAAACATAAATAGATAATGTATAAACATCTGTTGAATTAACGGATATCGAAATCATGGGAAACAGACAAGTCTGAGGGTCGGCTGGTTAAAGCGGTAATCGAAAGCCGCTTGATTACTAAAAACAAATAGAAAATGTAGAAACATCCATTTAATTAATGGATATCGAAAGCGTGGGAAACAGACGAGTCTGGACGGTTAAAGCGGCGGCCGGTTGATCCGAGGCCGGTTAAGAGGGCGTCTACTGTATATAATAAATAAATTGAAATCACAATTCTGTACTTACCATATACAAGTCTCATTAAAAAGAGTAAACTCATAGTCTTTAACTCTGTAATTCTTCATAGCAATGTTCACACATCTAAGCAAAATTTCTCTACTGTAGCAATATAAATGATCAGTTTAAACAGTTCTACTAAATGTTTATAGTTTAGTAAAATAGCCCTAAAGACAGTATCTGATTTCCAAGAAATAAATAATAATATCTTATTAGGTAGGTATCTTATAATTTATAGATTAAAAGAAGCACAGTCTTATTCACATATAAATCTGTATGTTATGCTAAAGTTTCTGTATACTTTATTTGAAATGAAAAGAAAGAAAGATTCACTAATTTTTGGTAATTTTAATTTTTTTTTCAGCATTTTTTGCAAGACAGCAGGACTGTTATAAAGGAGGAAATTATTTTAGAAGAATTGGAAAAAGAAGAGAACATACAAGAGGTTTAGTTTTTTTTATATACAATCACTCTTTCCTCTGTAAGTAGGTTGGACAAATAAGGCTATGGAGGGGCAGACTCCATTAAAGGGTGTCACTTGATTAACAAAATAGTTTTGAAATTGAATGTTTATAGTTGAAGCTCAAATGCAGTCTTAAAATGAGATGTCTTGCATTGGTTCTGTCGCCCAAAAGTTGAGTGCTATTTGAAACATGATGGTGATTCAGATTCTATGGTAGTGCATACTGTATCACTGAATTTTCTGTTCCAATGAAAGCACTTTGTAATCTTTTACATAATTTTTCCTTGTGAGCAAAGGTTGTGTTGATGAATTATCAATAATTGAACGAGCGAAGCGAGCTCTTGGTTTTTACTCAAGTGTTTGGCATTTGTTTTTTCTGTATGTTTTGGGATGTGTCTCACAAAAACTTCTGAATACATCAGCTAATTTTAAAATGTCAAATTTGGCAGTAGCGTCCAAACTTTTACCTTACAGAACCTTATTGCTTTTTTAGATTATTCACTGGAAAAATAATATGGGAGCAAGAGAAAAATGTTAGATGTTAAAAATTTTGAAAATATCACTAAAGTCTGTGTAAGGTATCAAATTAAAGGGGATTTTAAACAGAATATTAATTTAGCTTCATTTTGAACAATGTTGCTATGCCAGGGGTCAAAAGTTGGTGAACATTTTCATAAAATCACAAAATGTAATAATCGCTGAATGTAATGGTAATTTATGGAATTTCAAGACTTGGGATGGCACCGCTGAAAAAGTGGCACAATAATTTGATAAATTTGTGAAGGCGATTTAGCATATCAAATGAAATAGAATTCTAATCAAAATCTGTATGTAGAATATAGTTGAGGAAATTTCAAAATCTTTTTGACCACAGCGGCCAAAAATGGGATCCATGATTTGAGAAATTGTAAAAAATTTACTAGCGGGTACTGCACCAGAGTAATAATTTGACACAGTACAGTTCAGTATGACCTTGACTATGATGCAAGGTAGTCTGTTGGCGTGAAGCTTGTGAGCTACGATTTTGTAGTCCAACCCCCCATGGATTCTCCTTAGATTAACATTGTCCTTCAGCATTCTCCAGCAACAACTAATCCGCTTGCGTGAGTATAACCCACTCCCTGTGCAGAACTGCTATTTTGGTAGTCAGCCTCTTAGTTGAAGTAAGTTCTGCAACCTCATCATGCAGCAGTTTCCTCAGCTCAACATTTCTTTATCCACCTACATTGTAGATCTTGTGTTCCTAGTGCTGCTGTTGCCTCTGCCAAACTCCAAACTCCACCACAAAACTGGTGGGCACTACAATATAATTGTCAATGAACCATCAGTGTATCCGTGAGGCCAAACTTCTGGATACGAAGGAAATGTCACAGATGGTCCCTCTGTGTATGTCCTAGTCAATGAAATTTGGGTATCACTGATGTTGAAGTCAATAAGGTCTAGTCTGGATGCCATTTCCATAATGCTTCTGCTCAGAGAGTCCTAATGAGAAACCTCCACTTCACATCCCGTGTGTTGAAATCTCCAGCCACTGTAACTATACAAGCAGTGTTAAAGACTTTATCATCTAATCTAGGGCAACTGTTTTTATGGAATTTTTATATGGAGCGTGTTTGGTGTGTGTTAGTAACTGAAATAAGTAACTACCCTGTACTTAACCCAGACAAAGCTACTACGTCCTCCATGTTTGTATCCCCACAATTATCAAAACTTCCATCGAGTCTTCCTCGTAAGTCTTCGTACGCCATAATGCAGATTTTTTATTTTTTTATCCAGAAACATTATTTGGAATTTGCTGATTAATTGGTGTACGATTTATTACATTTGGTTGACTGGAAGTATATTTAATTTAATTTAATTGTAATTGGCTGCATACGGCATTTTTAGGATTTCATAAACCATTGGTCAGTTAAAAATTAATAACTCAAGAACCATAAGGTCTACAAGGCTGTGGTTTGATTTAAATTCTAGTGGAAACCTTGCTGCATAAGTTGGTAGGACTGGCATAACAGTTGTGATTCTTGTTTACGTTGTGCATGCGATATTGTTGGTATAACGTGTAATTTTTTCAATGCCTTATGACGGATGATCCGATCATAAGGCATTGAAACTTCCGCTCTGTCCGAGCGTTTGGAGGGAGGCACGTTGATAACTTTCTTCCCAGTCGACTAACAATATAGGCCACGCGTGGCACCTATCAGTCTTCAGCCCGGGCAAACTTCATATTTTTTAAGTCGGCCGACAAAACATCCATGTGATTCTCCACAAAATCTGTATAACAGTGAAATCAGTGCTGAACAGTGAATATCGAACGTTATTAAAGTAATATTATAAACTTATCAATGGCAAGAAAATGAGACTTTGAGAGACGCACCATGTGGTCGAGGAAGAGGACGCTTCATATGTAATGTTACCAAATTGAAAAATTATCATCATTATCTTTTGTATACACTGGGGTTGGGATAAATTAATGGTGTGAATGTGAGAATGGGCAGACTGGGCTGTTTATGTAAGTATAAGATGAATATTTAAATGTGTTAATATAAGATGTAATATTTAAAGAACTTTTAATTGTCTTGATTTTGGGAAAGAATATGTCATGATTAGAAAGCAATACAAAAAATGAAATAATTATATATTAAAAAATTTTAATTCTCTTCAAAAAATGCGAGTTGCGTCAATTCTTGAAATAACCTAAACCATGCTTGCATTCTAACATTCGTGTGACGAGACCCTGGGTTAAGAGAAGATTTTTTGGAGGTAAGTGGAAAATAATTTTATGTATTTATATTTGTATGTAATAATATCATCACAATTGGCGCTTCCGAAAGCGACAGTTTTTGTAAATTAAAATTTAAATAGAAAAACCACACCTACAACAGATGCAAGCGTGATTTGAGGTTAGAGTAGTGAAGTAGAAGTACGTAATTTACGCATTGTATATGTAAGATTGAAATTGTGTTATGAGGAATTAAATTAATTTGAGTAAAGTAACAAGTTTTATAAAATAATAAATAATGGAGAATAATGAGAGTATTAATAACGAAGTCAGCTTCTCTGACAGTCAAACAGAAAGTCAAGTAAATACCGACTCAGGTATCCAAACAGAGTCACTATCAGTAGGTGACTGTAATGTAGAAGAATCTGTAATTAGTGCGCCGGGAGCGAATTCCACTCCCATAACACTTAAAACAAAAGAAAAAGAGATGTCCATGAATGACTTATTTAACCTTCTCAGTAAACGATTTGATAGTAATGACAAAAAATTTAAGGAACAAAATATGAAATTCGATATACAAAATAGTAAGTGTGACAAAATTAGAAATGAAATTAAACATCAGAGTTTTGATTTTAATAAACACATTAATGAAATTAATACATGTCTTGATACATTTGCAGAACAAATAGTAGAATCAATAAGTAGCAGTTGCGAGAAAAAATTTGATGAGATGAATAAAAATTTAGAAGTTAAATTAAATCAAATACTGAATAAGAAGGTAGATGACAATGTTATAGTTATGACAAATATTAATGATGACGAAATAGTGGAAGAGGTAGTGTTAAATAGTGATGATAATGATGTTAATTTCAATTCTGAGGTAAATAGGAGTGATAGTTATGACAATATAAGTGAAAATTTGATGTTAAAAAATAATGGGGTAAATATTGAGAGTACTGATGAAGTTTTAGAATGTAATAATGGAATGTTAATGTGTGTTTATGAGTCAGAGAGAAAGTGGAAAGAGAGATTAGATGAGTATGTAGGGCAGAGGGTAAATTTTCCCCATATTTATGGTAAACCAAGGTGTTTACAAATGTTGTTGTTGAAGGGTAAGAGTCCCTTGTTATTGGAAGACATGAGGTCTTTGAATTGTTTCCTTTTTTTGTATAAGATAGTACCCTCTGTGTGGAATAGTGTTGAAAGTGTGAGATGGTGTTATGATGAGAGAGATTTAGATAGAGAATTGTGTGTTGATAAAGAGATAGAATTATATCCGTTGAAGAGAAATTATAATGAGTGGAAAGATGGTAGGAGTGGTAAAAATAAATGATATGAAATACTTACCTGTTAAAATAGAGAATGAGAATTATTTTGATGATGCATGTTTAAATAATAATAATTTAACTTATAATGAGAAAATAACTGACTTAAGGATGAATATAACTACTAATGGAGACTGGATAGAAATAAATAATGTTGACTTGGTTTATGATTATTGTGGTAAAATGACTGAACTAAAATTTTATGGTTATTACACACAAGATAGCCATATGACGTGTGTAAACAAAATTGAAAACTGTTATGTGAAACCAAGACTAATTTTTGATGATGGAGGCTGAACATAAACGATATAGATGGACATTTTAAATATTTTGATTTATGGTTCTGACCTGGCAGACTTGGACAATGAAGTGTGAGAAATTGAATAATAATGACGAATAATTTGTAAATAATTGATAGTGAAATTAATTATGTGTATTGTAAAACGTTAGGTAAACAATGTGTGTTTGCAATGGAAATTATTGTGAGAATAATAATAGTAATATTTTTGCAGTCTAAATAAATAACAAAAATAATTTTGAAGAGGATAACAAATGAATTGTAATTATTGTAATTGGTGAGAGTAATTGAAATTGTTGTTTTCAATAATTAATTTAATTAAAATAATTTGAAGATGTTTAAATATTTTTGATTGAGTTAAATGTTATATAATTGAATTTTTCTAATGAGGTTAAACTATTTTATGAGATGTGAAGTTAATGATTAATTAATAAATAAATGTTAAATTGTTTGGTATGAAATAACACTGTTGTTAAATGTTTCAGAGGTTACGTGGAGGTATTGGTGTGTGTGGTGTGTATATTTTGTGTTTATGTCAGTAGGTGAATAATGTACTGTAAGTATAAAATTTATAATACCAATTAGATAGAGTAAAATGTTTACAGGTGTGAAAAGATTTTGATTCAATAATGAAAATAATTTGAGATAATCGTGTTAAATAGAAACTATAATTAAAAAGTAATAATAACTGAAAAGTGATGTAAAATAAATGTTAATAATAATTGTCTTGGTTGTTCATCTCTTCTTTCACAGCACTATCACTTTACTAAAAATGAACTTTATCTTGTGAAAAACTTACTTTTTTCGTCGGACGCGTTTCGGCTTAGGTATCCGCCTTCTTCAGCTTTTAGTCAGACTGCCATCATTTCGTAACGGTTTTTGTGTGGAAGGTGTAGTGGGGGTGGTGTGTGGGGGAAGGGGATTGGTGCAGGGATTCAACTTGATGTTTGTTTTTTGTAAAATTGTGTCAAAAAGTGTATGTGATTTATATTGTATTTGATCGTTGAGTATGTTGTTTGGTTGTGTTGTGTGGTGTTTATATATTTCGTATTGTTCAGTTGTGTTGAGTTTTCGGCCTTTAGGTAAGTAATGTAAAATTTCGAGATTAGTGTCTATGTTGGTGTAACTGTGGTTTTCTGTGTGTATGTGTGGCAAATGCGGAATATATATTGTTGTTGGTTAGAGCTTTTAAGTGTTCAGAATAACGGGATGAAAAAGATCTTCCTGTCTGGCCGATGTAGAAACTATTGCAGTCATTACATTTTAATTTGTAAACACCTGTTTTGTTATATTTGTCTATGTCTGTGTTTGTATTATTGATGTGTTTTGTAATGGTATTGGTTGTTCTGTATGCTATTTTGTATTTGTGTTTTCTGAATGTGTTGGCGATTTTGTGTGTGTAGGAGTTGTGGTATGTGAGTGTGATGTATTTATTGTGTTGTGTGTTGATGGTATTTTGTGTTTTGTTGTTTTTGTTTTTGATGCGTTTGTGTAGTGTGTTTATTAAATTAGGGTTGTAACCGTTTTTGATTGCTATGTATTTTATTGTGTTGAGTTCGTCGGTGTAATCTTGTTTATTTAAGGGTATTTTAGTTAGTCTATGGAGCATATGGTTGAAGGCGGCATGTTTATGTTGTGTTGGGTGGTTTGATGTGTTGTGTATAACCATGTCAGTTGTGGTTGGTTTCCTGTATATTTTGTACGTGTGTGTGTTGTTAGTTTTGTTAATTGTTAGGTCTAGAAAATTTATACTGTTGTTTTGTTCAATTTCCAGTGTAAATTTTAATTTGTGGTGTATAGTGTTTATGTATTTGTGGAAGTTTTCAACTTGTCTTGTGTTGCCTTTGAATAAAAGTAATATATCATCTACATACCTGTGCCAGTGTATAATTTTGTTAGTGTATTTGTTGTTGTTTATTATGTGGTTCTGTTCTATGTTGTGTATATATATTTCTGCTAGTATTCCTGATATGGGGGAGCCCATTGGGAGACCTTCTGTTTGTGTGTATATCTTGTTATTGTATGTAAAGTAATTTTGTTCAGTTATTAATTTGGTAAGTGTGATGATTTCTTGTATGTGTGTTTCAGGTGTGTTGTTTTGTCTGAGTAGTTGTTCTAGTGTTTGGATTGTTTCTTTGATGGGTCCCCATGTTTGATCGATATTTTGATACAGATGGGTGTCATGTTGGTTAAAGCTGTTAGTGGTATTAGAGTCAGAGAGGTAAAGATTATAAATGTATACATACCAAGTTGATACAATTGAGTTATTATGAATAATTAGATCACCCAAACTAATGGAGATTGGGAATGGTAAAGAAAGAGAGTCATAGTAAAATCATAAAGTTTTAATGGAAACAAGTGACAAACTTTAATAGAATTTGAGAGTAAAGTAAAGTTGTAAAATGTGTAATTTTGAGTAATTTAAATGTCAATTTTATTGTTAATTATAACAATACTATGTTAATTTTAAATGTCTTATTTTATTATGTTTTATTATGTTTGAAGGTAAACTTTTAAAGAGGTTTAATGCATTTTCTGATGTAGCTTATGTATGACTTGTGTAGGTCAAGGTTGTGGACTTGACCCAGTTTGATCAGCTGATGGGTGATGTTGTAAACTAGACCAGTTTTGGCAATGAAGTGATGCCAATTTTGTTTCCAAATTGATTTAAATAATTAAAATTTTTTTTTGAATGTTGAGAAAGTCTATTTTAATAAATTAAAAATTTTTTTTTGAAAAAACAAAAAAAACTTTTGATTTTTTGCCTGCCATCTAATTGATGTTTTGAATTTTGATTATATTATTGTTTGTGTGTATTAATAGTGTTCTTGAATTATATTGTGTAGGATATGTATAATCAAATATTAGGATAAGTAAGTTCATGTTTTAATTAAATGTTCAATTTATGTGTTTTCTAATAATAGTAACGAAGAGAATTAATCAATTCAGATAGAAGATTTTGTTTTTTGATTTTGAAAAAAGTAATGGATGTAGAGCTGTTTGATTTTAACTTAAATAAAATTTTGAATGTAAAAATGAAATTTTGCTAGGATGTAGTTATAAGTGTGTGTACAAGCCCAGTAACTGCTAAAGGCAGCCCAGTGTGCATGATAAGGGGGAATATATCGGTTGAGGATCTGGCGTGATGTAAGACCAGAGATTTGGATTTTGGGGTGGCATGATAGAAGGTGAGGTGCGCTGTGGTGCGTGTCTGTTCGATTTTATGGTGTTGGGATCTCGTGTAGAGAAGTCCAGTAATCTCGTTCAGATGCGGCCATAGTCGCCGAGTCAGGGGGGTTGTTTACCCATGATGTATAAGAACAAATGGGGGTTGTTGGCACCAAATCCTCACCGGTCCTCTTAGGGGTTTTAGCAATGAGATTTCTTCTGTTTTGACAAGACCTCTCATTGGGGGGGTATTGTAACGGGGCGAAAAAGGGGCTTTTTATTTTTATTAATTTTTGGGTTTCATTTTATTAAATTTCACAATTCATTTTCTATCTGTGTATACGGCCACGTGTTTGAATAAAAGCATTGTGCAAACAAAGAAACGGTACGCTGTAGCTGGGTGATGGAATGTGTCAAGGTGCAACAGAGCATTCAAATTCCCAGAATTGGCGAGTTGAGCAACACGCGCTAACTCCAGCAGGAGCGCAGACCCAAGCCAAGTTCGTAAAACAACATGGCCTGATGGTGAATTCTTTATAACATGTGCTTTTGTGACGGAGGAAGTCTTGTCGAAGTCTCGCCTCTTTAGTGACGTCGACCAGTGAACACAAATATCGTCGGCGTCAAATACACGAGAAACCCATGTGTTGAATGAACAGTGACGGATGATCCAATCATAAGGCATTGAAACTTCCGCTCTGTCCGAGCGTTTGGAGGGAGGCACGTTGATAACTTTCTTCCCAGTCGACTAACAATATAGGCCACGCGTGGCACCTATCAGTCTTCAGCCCGGGCAAACTTCATATTTTTTAAGTCGGCCGACAAAACATCCATGTGATTCTCCACAAAATCTGTATAACAGTGAAATCAGTGCTGAACAGTGAATATCGAACGTTATTAAAGTAATATTATAAACTTATCAACGGCAAGAAAATGAAAGACTTTGAAAGACGCACCATGTGGTCGAGGAAGAGGACGCTTCATACGTAATGTTACCAAATTGAAAAATTATCATCATTATCTTTTGTATACACTGGGGTTGGGATAAATTAATGGTGTGAATGTGAGAATGGGCAGACTGGGCTGTTTATGTAAGTATAAGATGAATATTTAAATGTGTTAATATAAGATGTAATATTTAAAGAACTTTTAATTGTCTTGATTTTGGGAAAGAATATGTCATGATTAGAAAGCAATACAAAAAATGAAATAATTATATTACAAAATTTTAATTCTCTTCAAAAAATGCGAGTTGCGTCAATTCTTGAAATAACCTAAACCATGCTTGCATTCTAACATTCGTGTGACGAGACCCTGGGTTAAGAGAAGATTTTTTGGAGGTAAGTGGAAAATAATTTTATGTATTTATATTTGTATAATAATATCATCACAAACTACTACCTACAGCTTCCCTTAAAATTTCTTTTAGCCCTTCATCCGAAATTATATTGATAGGGCGACTGTCTTTTAGTATCCATTTCACAATTTTATTTGTTAGTTCATCCTCCTTTAATGAAGAGATAGGTTTCACTATGAAATGATTCAAGTTCGACTGAGATGAACTTGCATTAACAACAGATGATTCAGCAACACTTTGTAAGGGATGGACGTGTTTTTAATGGTATTGCAAACTGCTAGTGCTACCGCTGTAGCTAAATGATTTCCCACAAAGCTTACAGAAAACGGTTTTCCTGTCCGTCACTTCACCACTGTCATTCAATTTATATCCAAAACTTCCATCGAGTCTTCCTCGTAAGTCTTCGTACGCCATAATGCAGATTTTTTATTTTTTTATGCAGAAACATTATTTGGAATTTGCTGATTAATTGGTGTACGATTTATTACATTTGGTTGACTGGAAGTATATTTAATTTAATTTAATTTTAATTGGCTGCATACGGCATTTTTAGGATTTCATAAACCGTTGGTCAGTTAAAAATTAATACCTCAAGAACCATAAGGTCTACAAGGCTGTGGTTTGATTTAAATTCTAGTGGAAACCTTGCTGCATAAGTTGGTAGGACTGCCATAACAGTTGTGATTCTTGTTTACATTGTGCATGCGATATTGTTGGTATAACATGTGTAATTTTTTCATTCTTTGTTATTTTTAATTGCAATTTCTGAAAAACTTACTTTTTCAGACAAATAACCCGTTTTCTCACGAACTATAAAAGATAGACTCTTGTTTTTTTCACAGTTCATTTATAATACCCTTCTGATACTATACCTCTAGAATGGTAGAGATAGCTTGTATGTTTGCAGTAAAATGCACAAAAATTTAAGGAAAAAATGTAAAAAAAATACAACAGAAAAAAAATTCTATCCTAACTCCTAGAATATGTACTTCAATCAAACTAGAGGAATAAGTACATGAAGCATGTATAAGTGACCTGCAAAAGTTTCATTAAGTTGCATGAAGCAGTTCTTGAGAAAATGGGTCATGAAGTTAGCAAATTTAACATTAGCGGGATAGGCCATTCATACTCCCCTTAAACCGTCGGGTCTTTCTCTCTTGGCATTGCTAAATAAGCAGGACCATACAAGTCCTGTTCAGATTCCCCTTCAAGATTCCAACCCTTTGACAAGCAACTTCACCTTCTCCATATGTCCTGAACACTTTACAGCATCCATAGCAAAAAACGTGGCTTATGAAGTCTCACACAAAAATAACGAGACTGATGCTGTAATTTTTTTACTTCCATGTTCCATAAGGAAATGGAAGTATGGTGATGGCAAAAAAAAAAATCGTGTTCGAGATAATTGCAGATTCTAATTGTACTACCCTCAAAACATAAAGTCATTTTTCGAAAAGTGTCTGTGTCTATATATTTTTTTCTATGGCAAACAATAATAACAGCCGCAAATTCAAACAGAAAAAATAATTTTTTGCATACAGGCCTGAATTGTAGAGTACTCAAGACCTATTGTTTTTGGTGAAGATCGGTTAAGGGAAAGGAGTAGTTTACCTGCAACTTTTTTTTTATCAAGGGTAATTGTTTTTCTATGGCAAACGATAACAGCCGCAAATTCAAACAGAATCAAATAATGTTTCGCATACAGCCCTCAATTGTAGAGTTCTGAAGACCTATTGTTTTTGGTGAAGATCGGTTAAGGGAAAGGGGTAGTTTACCTGCAACATTTTATGTTTTAACAAGGTTAATTTTTTTCTATGGCAAACGATAACAGCCGCAACTTCAAACAGAATCAAATAATGTTTTGCATGCATCCCTGAACTGTAGAGGACTGAAGGCCTATTGATTTTGGTGAAGATCGGTTAAGAGAAAGGGGTAGTTTACTTGCAGCGTTTTATGTTTTAACAAGGGTAATTTTTTCTATGACGAACGATAACTGCCGTAAATTCAAACAGAATCAAATAATTGTGTGCATACGTTCCTGAATTGTTAAGTACTCAAGGTCTGTTCATTTTGGTGAAGATTGGTTAAGGGAAAGGGGTAGTTTACCTGCAACATTTTGTTTTAACAATGGTATTTTGTTCTATAATGAACGATAACTGCCGCACATTCAAACAGAATCAAATATTTTTTTGGTGTATGTTCCTGAATTGTAAAGGAATGCAGGTCTATTGTTTTTGATGAAGATCGGTTTAGGGAAAGGGGTAGTTTACCTGCCACGTTTTATGTTATGACAAGAGTAATTGTTTCTATGACGAACGATAACTGCCGTACATTCAAACAGAATCAAATAATGTTTTGCATGCCTCCATGAATTGCAGAGTACTCAAGGCCTCTTCATTTTGGTGAAGATCAGTTAAGAGAAAGGGGTAGTTTACCTGCAACATTTTATGTGATAAGAAGGGTAATTTTTCTATGACAAACGATAACTGCCGTAAATTCAAACATAATCAAATAATTGTTTGCATACGTCCATGAAGTGTAGAGAGCTCAAGGCCTGTTGATTTTGGTGAAGATCGGTTAAGGGAAAGGGGTAGTTTACCTGCAACATTTTGTGTTGTAACAAGAGAAATTTTTTCATAACGAATGATAACTGCCGTAAATTCAAACAGAAGCAAATAATTTTTTACATATATGCCTGAGGTGTAGAGGACTCAAGGCCTATTGATTTTGGTGAAGATCGGTTATGGGGAAAGGGTAGTTTACCTGAAACATTTTTTGTTGTAACTAGAATAAAGTACTTAATTTTGATAAATAAAGTATCCTGATAAGAAGATCTTAATAATCCACTGTAGAAACGTAGATGAAATATCTATAAATGAAGAGGCTAGTTGAACGGGGTGGGGGTAATTTTCTATAAACAAAAATTATAGTTTAAAGATGAGGGGATAATTTTTTTTATATATGTACTACGTTATAGGCAACAAAGAAGTAGTTTGTTGTTAAAATTCCTTCCCGGCCTGTTTGGCCATAGACCAATGTTTTCTGCAAAACCAGACGTTTCCGTAGTGCCATCAACTTCCATCATCAGTGAAAATAGAGTCGATAACATGAGGTGGTATATGTTAGTGACCACAGTACTGTGGTTAAGGCTGAAGCAGTAAGTAGAAAGAAGTAGTTTTTATGGAAATAATATTTCATTTCAAAAATGATTTTAAATATAAATCTTAGAACATGGAAGTCAGATATGGTTCTCCATACCGATATTTTTTATTTATCTGATATGTACAATTACTTGTGGTCGCCTTCAAAGTAGGACCCCATTGAGTCCACACACGTCTTCTTACATTCCTTCCACTGCTCAAAACATTTCTGCATATCACTTTCTGTCAGGCTGCGCAGGAACTCCGCTGTTTTCGCCTGTACCTCTTCCACCGTTGAAAAATGGGTCCCTTTTAGCACTGACTTGATTTTGGGGAATAGGAAAAAATCGCAGGGTGCTAAATCGGAGAATGTGGAGGATGTTCAAGGACTGTGATGTTTTCACTGGCCAAAAATTATTTGACTGATAACGCATTGTGGGCAGGCGCATTGTCCTGGTGCAAGATCCACCCATTCTTCCACAATTCAGGGCGCTTCTTTCTAACACGTTCACGCAAGTTTTCCGAAACTTGTTTATAATATTATTGGTTAACTGTTTAACCACTGGGTACCCATTCTGTCATAACGATGCCCTGGATTTCGAAGAAAACGATAATCATTGCCTTGAACTTCGAACGACTCATGCATGCTTTTTTGCTCTTGGTGAAGATGGTGTTTTCCAATGCATTGATTACCGCTTTGTTCCTGGATCGTACGTAAATATCCACGTCTCATCAGCTGTAATAACACTTTAAAAACTGAGCTTTTTATCAATCCATTCCAAAATGTCACAACGAAGTTCCGTTCTCCTTTCCTTCTGTTCATCTGACAAAACTTTCAGCACCATTTTTGCGCACACCTTCCTCGTGTTCAACACTTCTGTTAAAATGCGTCGAACACTTTCTCTGTTCATATACAAAATTTCAGCAACAGCATGGACAATCAATCTTCGGTCTTTTTGTATTGTGTTTCGAACTTTTACAATGTTTTCGTCGATTGCTGATGTGTGTGGTCGCCCTGGACGGTCATCATATTTCACAGAGTCCCTGCCTTCTAAAAATCTCTTATGCCATTCAAAGACACGTGCATGTGACAAACATTTATCGCCATAAGCTTCCAACAACATTTGGTAAGTCTCTGTTGCTGACTTTTTTAGTTTCACGAGATGCCTGATGTTAATGCGCTGATCACTTTTCGTATCCGACATTATCCAGCGAAGCGTAAAAACACGACTGTATTCAACTGCCTCTCTCACTGTGACTGAGTCAACCGAGCGACTTGTAACTTGTCACTGCATAAGAATACAGTTCAAGGTCATACACAGTGCACGCGCAATACAACACAGTAAGTAGTTCCTTAGTAATGCTAACAGTCTCATTATTTTTGTGTCCGACCTCGTATTCCTCTGTGATAAAGCCCTGCCTTGATGCAGAGCATAAGAGCTTGGCTCAGAGCATGGTTAAGCAAGGTGGTTTTCTTGGCCACACTGTAACAAATCTTATTTCAATCCAGGTAAATACAGGTTTTCGTTGACCATAGCACAGATAAGTAAGTACTGCTGGACTATGTCTGTCTCTGTTGGCTCTATAGTAGACCCCACCCCCAGCCAAAGTTGCTAAAGCTTTCGTGCTACTTGGTTGGTGAATTTAACAATGGTAATTCTCTGCACTTTAATGTTTGGTCCTGTGAGTGTTACTTTACCGTCATCAGTGTCTCCAAAAATCCTGGGTGAGCATGTCATTAATGTCACTTTTTTCATTTAAGTGGTCTGGCTCTCTGATTTCTGAAGTTGTGTTTGGTACCAGGCTCTTGATAGTGCTAGAGTTCCCTAGAGAAGGTACAACCGGACTGCTAAGTTTTTCTGTTTCCTCGGTTTGCTATCCAATTCAAGAATGTGATTCCTTCCCTGGTCTGTTTGATTATCTGTGCTAATGTTTCAGGGACTACCTTACTTTAACATTCCGTAAGGTTAAATAATCATTTTTATTACCACTGATGATAATAATAGTAATGTTTTATAGTCTTATTGTAATTTAAAAAGTTTTGTTTAACATTTTACCAACCCTGTTATCCTATAATCAATTTCTATAAAGTAGAGTTTTAAGACTTCTGAGACGACGGACGTGTTAACTCGTCTGTTGATAAAATGCCTTACTTGATGGAGGACGAGCTAACGTTCTTCATGTTTCAATGCTTGAATTTCTTAAGCGATGAAATATAGTCGGCCATTAACAGCTGTAACAGGACCATAGACCTCTCTTAGTTTATAAAAAATTATTATCATAATTACAGAAATACAACTGTAGTAACATAGTGTAACACTAATTTTTCCAGGTAACCTGCCAGGAAGTCCATGTTTTTAAATTCAGTTTGTATTCCTTAGAAATGCAAATAACAATTGATTTATTCTTTACAGTTATACGCTTTTGTTTGTTCCAGTTTCATTACTTGACAACAGTGAATAACGACATCCATGAAGAAGTGAATTCTGCTGAGGAGAATGAAGA
The DNA here is from genome assembly GCA_034769895.1 of Magicicada septendecula. NCBI lineage: Eukaryota > Metazoa > Arthropoda > Insecta > Hemiptera > Cicadidae > Magicicada > Magicicada septendecula. The sequence goes on along the minus strand of CM068367.1, from coordinate 27,864,559 downwards.
ATATTCAAATAATTTAGTTCAGAATCAGACTGTTTCCTCTCTTTCACCTGCTTTAAAAAAACACATACAAGCCCACAAAAATAAAAACTACCAGTATGATGTTTGTACAAAAACATTTACTCAGGCAGTCGGTTTGCAAAAACATAAATTAATACATGGCGGTGATAGAAAGTACCAATGTAACATTTGCACTAAAACATTCACTCAGTCAGTGTATTTGTCACAACATAAATTAATGCATTCTAGTGACAAGAAATACCAATGTGATATTTGTGTAAAATCGTTTACTCAGGCAGCCGGTTTGCGAAAACATCAATTAATACATTCTGGTGATAAGAAGTACCAATGTGACATTTGTGCAAAATCTTTCACTCAGGCAGGGCAATTGACACAACATAAATTAATACATTCTAGTGACAAGAAGTACAAATGTGATATTTGCACTAAGTCATTTACTCAGGCAGGTCCTTTCTCTCAACATAAATTAATACATGCTGGTGAAAAGAAGTACCAATGTGATATTTGTGCAAAATCATTTACTCAGGCAGGCTGTTTGCGAAAACATCAATTAATACATTCTGGTGATAAGAAGTACCAATGTGACATTTGTGCAAAATCTTTTACACACTCAGGCAGTTTGTCACAACATAAATTAATACATTCTAGTGACAAGAAGTACAAATGTGATATTTGCACTAAGTCATTTACTCAGGCAGGTCCTTTCTCTCGACATAAATTAATACATGCTGGTGAAAAGAAGTACCAATGTGACATTTGTGCAAAATCCTTCACACAGTCAGGCAGTTTGTCACAACATAAATTAATACATTCTAGTGACAAGAAGTACAAATGTGATATTTGCACTAAGTCATTTACTCAGGCAGGTCCTTTCTCTCGACATAAATTAATACATGCTGGTGAAAAGAAGTACTAATGTGATATTTGTGCAAAATCATTCATTCGGGCAGGGCATTTGTCACAACATAAATTAATACATTCTAGTGACAAGGAGTACAAATGTGATATTTGTGCAAAATCATTCACTCAGTCAAGGACTTTCGACATAAATTAATACATGTTGGATGTTATGAAGTACCAATGTAACATTTATGCTAAATCGTTTATTTAGGCAAGTAGTTTGTCACAAAATAAACAAATGCATGGTGGTGTGAACGTCTGACAGTCCAGTGTTTGTACAAAAACATTTACTAAAAAAGCAGTTTAAAACAACATATTTGGCTGGCTGATGCAGTCAGAAGTTATGAAGAGACATAACCCTATTAGATAGACAGGCAGACAAATGTTAAAGTGAGATTTTGTTCAAAAATAAAAACTATATGACTATAGTAAAGTCATAATTTTGTAATACGTGTTGTATTGTTTTTAAATTTATAGAATAAAATATTAGCATAAAAAATATAAATATGTGTAATGTCTTCCAGTTGTTGTCACATAAGTTACAGAGGTTTTTATTTCCTAATTGCTTCATCCCCAAAGATGGCAGGTCTTGAAAGTGGCCTAAAATTGGAAAATACAGATATATTTGGTAGCCATTTTATTCAGCATTTTCTTCTTTTATTTCCTGCATGTTAAGGGGCTCTTTAAACATTCTATTAAAGTTTCTAGTCAAGTTAGTTTTATTAGCAGTCATCTTAACACCAACTTTGTCACCACTTATTGAAAAACTGCTAGTTGCTTTGCCCCCGATGAGGCCTTTTGGTGTTTCCATCTTTAGGTCTTGAACAAAAATTGACTAACCTTACAACCACCTATATATGCCTTCTAATTGCACCTATACGTTTACATTCACTTGGAATCAACGACCTTCATACTGCTTGTTTCCTTATTGGCTCAGCTATTAGGCCATTAGTGGGTCCTATGGAGAAATGAAGAATATCGCAAGGGATAGAGTGACGTGGCTACAGCGACAAGGCATTCCCTTTAGGAGTTAAAGAAAATTAGGCCATACCCCCCTCCAAGCACTAACTGCCACCGATTTTGGATAGACCTAGCAAGCAACATAGCACGTTATTAATTTCACATCTCTGCCTTTCTCACAGTAGTATAGGGGCACCTAAATTAGTTTTTAAAGATTAGCATTGTTAACCCTTTCAGACCCAAATTTTTATTATCTTACAAAAAATTTTTTTTTTTGCTTTTTTCTATTACTTAAGGGTATTGTGAAATATTAGAACCATATTTTCATGTGTATCTATAATTTTACCTAAAATGGCGACGTGTTGTAAAAATACAACAGTGGGGTTTAAAGGTTGTAATAACTTACGAATAAAAGAAGCACTCCTATGAAGTAAAAATAACACTAGAATTTATACAGAATGGGCTACAAAATTATTGAAACCTAAAATTAATGATATTAGGTGTGAAATGAAAATGCAATTCTGATGATAATAACATATTATTCATACTTAAGCCTTATTTTCAAAATATGGTGGCCTAATTAAGCCTGTACTCAATCCTACTCTCTTATATATAGTTAGTATTATACACAGAATAATCAATACTAAATACAGACTATAATCTAAGCTAGAATATAAACTATATATATATAGTTGAGTGTGTGTGTGTGTGTGTGTGCGTGTGATAAACAAAGACAAAGTAAAATGTGATATTGTAATACAAATATTTTAAACTCAAAATCATTCATTTACTATGAAAATTGATAAAACAGTTTTTGCTGACAGTCAAACACAAATTTACATTGCATTTTACGCATTTCATTTTTGTAAATCCAGATGGACACATCTTGCATCGCCCTTGTTGCTCTGTCACCGACGGAAAGTGTTCGATCTTGTCATAACGAATGTCATTTGTTGGCATTATGCTTACTTTGTTTTTTATTTGTTTGCTCCTCGGCTGCTTCTGCACTGGGACGACCTCGTTTTTTTGGAATCACTTTACCAGCTAACGCCAATCCTTGTGCAATCGATGACTGAAACTGTAGTAATGTTAATTTATGATTCCTACCCGCTGAACTTCATGTCGTTGATACAATAACCAGCTGTTAACAACTGCTACTCCAAGGCACCAATACACAATGCGCATATGCCACTTTTTAGAGCGAACATCAATTCTATACAATTCCAAGAGCATATCGCATAAATCCACACCCCCCATAAACTTATTATACAATTTTACGGTGTAAGGCCTGGGTATATCCACATGACTTTTTATTTCCTTACTCCATCGCTTGCAATTATCGAGTGGCTCTATTCCTGTAAACGTTGACACAAAATTTATGCTTTTTCGGTCAAACCATCGAACAAGACTCAGATTTTCATTCGTTTCAACAATGTGATCGAAAGAACCACGTCCATTCTTTTCTAAAACTGCCTCAGATTTCAACTGGCATTTTCCCATTCTGTTTGTCCTAATAGTTCCAAGGAAACAGAAGCCTTTGCTCTTCAATGCTGTGGCTAAATGAAGAGAACTGAACCAATTGTCAGCAAATATTTTGTGGTTAACGCCTTTTGGAATATTTTCGCACAAAGACATGACTATATTCCCTGAGAAGCCTGTCCATAGTCAGCACATGTGTCTTTTCCGATGTAGACTTTGAAATCATACGTTAGCCCTGACGCACCCGCAACTGTGAAACATTTATAGCCCCATTTGTGGGACTTATTTTTTATATATTGTTTAATGCTGCATCTGCCTTTGAACGGAATAATCTGTTCATCTATGCTTAACTCTTCCTCAGGTGGTATGTTATGTAAGGCAGTTTGCAAAGTATGTAGCATAGGTCTAAGTTTATATAAACGGTCGTACAATGGATCTCCAGGAAGTTTCAAATTTTGGTTGTCTGCCATATGAAAATACTTCAGCAACTGCATAAATCTGTTGCGACTCATCAAGTCTGCAACTGGAGGAAACCGACACTCATTCGCCCAGTACAATCTAATGCTTGGCATCTTGACGATTCCCATATTTAATAAAATAGCTAAAAACTGCTCTATTTCATGTACTGAAGTATTCAAAGTAACACCATCTTTATGATGAGCATAGATACTTGACTGTTCCCTTATAGTTCTAATAAGTTCGTCTGTTACAAATGTTCTGAAATACTCCAGAGGTGATAGTTCTTCCTCGGGTGGAGAAGCAAGTGAACCTTTCCAAATGACATCAGGCTCTTCAAATTCTACTTTTCTAAATCTACAGTTACTACGGACTTTAGCTGCCAACTGTGCTGTTCCACTCGTTGATGGCAAAGGACTGCTTTCAGTTACAGCTTCCTAAAATATAACACGTTCCCTTAGTCATGAATAAACTAATTATATTTTGTAGCCCAAACTGATGTCGCAATTAAAAAAAAACAGAATATAAAGTGAAATTACTATACTTACTGGTATCTCATCTGTAACGTCCTGTGCATTATTTTTTTCTGAAAGAAGACTTTCGAGTATACCTTCGGCAACAATAACATCACGAATATCTATTTCATCTCTGCTATCTTCAAAATTTTCTGATATTTCGTCCTCTGATTCTTCAGTAGCCGGTACTGGGAGACCTAATTTTTTATAAAAACTTTCCTCGTCTTCTAACTGGAACTATTCTTCTATAAACGATTCCGATAAATGCCCATCCATGTTAATTTCAGTAAATAGATAACTAACACCTGCTCTACTAAAACTTATATTCTTAACTATTCTAAACAAACACTACACGGCACTGCACTAATATGTCAAGAAAACAACCTCAAAGCAACAACAGCACTGGTGCCTTGATCACAGCCTTCAAAGCCCAATGTTGTAAAAAAACTACGTCAACATTTTGAACTGCAAAAACGATTTACAAGGAAATATTTTATGAGAAATGATAAAAAACAACAGGAGGAATACCTATTATTACGAAAACAATTTTTACTTCTCAGTATAAAATGTTGGAGCCTTTTAATATTTGTATGCAAAATTCATTACGTGACTGATCTACAAAGCCATGGTATAGGTAGGAAAAGGTTCCTGTAATTCATAAAAAAAGAACATTTGCCTGCCATCTAGTAGCAAAAATTGAAAGTATATTTCTGTTAGTTAATACAACAACGGTAAGTAAGTGGTGTATCATGTAAAAAGAGTAAAATACTGGCAGTAAACTTTTGTTGTAAATTTACTACAATGGGTCAGAAAGGGTTAAGATTATATTGTAAATTCAATTGTATGCGTGTGTAAGATGTGACTGTATGCTGTATGCTCAATCTCGTCCAGCGAAATTCTACATTATTCAAGATATTCGTTAAGATCTACAAGTTTCAATCAGAATGATCACAGTTGCACACCACTATGTAAAAATTATCCCAAATTACACCAATTTTTACATAGTGGTGTGCAACTGTGATCATTCTGATTGTGATTTAAACCACTAACACAAATTTCTTCATTAAAAATCTACAAGTTTGTTATTCAAGGTTCGGTGATGTATTAAATCAACATACATCTACACGTTATATGTGCGGTGTAAAATCGTTGTACATTCAAGTAAGGAATAAACATTTACTCATACAATCCACTATTCTTTTATTTTAAGTAACACTCCAGCGAGCTACTACTATTATGAATAGTTGTCACACTTAATTTATAACAGGGACAACAAGTTCACTTAACAGGCATAATTATTAATATAATCCTGCAATTATTAAAAAGCTCTGCAAAATTATGTTGATTATAAATCAAGTTTGTTCCTTTAGGAAAGTGTCTATAGGCCCGTCTTCAAAGCATCTTCCAGTGATGTGTGTACACCTTATCACAGTCACCACATTCAGTGTTATACATGACTGATATTCATAAAATATTTATGTCAATTGTGAATAATACAAAAATAAATAAAAATTAATTATTTTTTGTCTTTGTAATGGGACAATTTGGAAGTGTCTATTTTTTATTTCATTTGATAATTATTTGAGGACAAGCTATTTGGGCACCCTTTATGTTCATTAAAATCTGGGTTGTGTAACATGCTATATTCACTTCGTACAAGGCAGAGGCTGGTACGCAAAAAACGATAACATTGGAATGTGAGTCTGCACGCACGAGCGCATCACCTGTGTCGCACAAGCAAAAAGGACGCCATAACAAAAAATGGCTAAGCCAAAGGATTTCTTGCCATGTTTGGGAAGACGATGGAAGTGGTGAGCCACGGCCTGTTGTATTACCATAGAACGTCGACGATCGAAAAGAACCAACGAGCTGTCTGAACGTCATTGTATTCCCGCCATCATCATGTAGGCGGTGCAAACGGAAATGCTCGTCAGCTTTTAGGTAGCGTGGGCAGACGTCAAAACATCATACGCCTGGCCAGTGTGTATCAAGACTCGCGAGTCGAAAACCTTTTCAAAATTTAAATAAAATGTGGGAAAAGTCCAGTTGAGAATTAATTTGAAGTGAGACAAAACAGAAGGGAACATACGACATCAAACTTAATAACTAAAAGTACGGGGTGACTAAAAATGTGAACAGCAGAACTTTTCGGACATACACGCAGTACGATGCAGCGATGGTTAAGTAGCCACCAACAATTACACAATATCAGTAATTTTATTTCAAAGCGCTATAAATACATTTAAATGGGGATTTAAATAAGAATGAATGAATGTGCGTAGCAAACTGGGTTGTCTCATTATTATTATGATTAAAATCTAAGATTGTTAGCTATAAGTATTACAAGTTTTTTTTTATGTATAACAAACAAATGAAGAAAGAGAAATTAACAATGAATTAACGTAAAAGTAAATATTTAAATGAATGTGAAATAAATAGTAATTTTTTGAAGACAATGAGTAATACTTTAAAGTTATCATCCAGCAGTTATTATCGATGTAAAGTTTTGGGTACCAAGTTTTGATATCATTTGACGATAAAATAAGATAAAAATAAAATGTGTTAATTAGACATAAAAATGTGTTTGTTATTGCACCACCTGTTGTTTTTTCTCTGCCAAAGTACATCAGACAACACCTTGGTACATTACCTTTAAAGGTAAGTAATACGAATTTACAGATTTAATAACCTAATAACTTGTACTTCAAATGGCGCCCGTAAACAGCGACGTTGTGAATTAAAAATTAAAATAAATTAATTTACAACCTGATCGAAATGGCAGAGAAAGGCAAGAATGCAAATTTATGTGAAAGTATTGTGGAGGGGTCAATTTTAAATATTATGCAAGACGATATAATATCGACAAATATTAACGAGAGCGTAGACAATACAACAGACGAATTAACGATTGAGACGGTAGATGCTAAGAGTAGCAGAATCGACAATGTAGACATACTTAGTCAATTCGCATTATTTATGGAAATGATGAGTAGTAAATTTGATCAACAAAATGAGAAATTTAACCAACAAAACACGAATTTAGAACGGAAGTCAAATCAAAAATAAGTGTCGTAAATATGAGCTTATATGAGTTGAAATCAGAAAATAATAATCTAAACGCGAGTTTAAATGAATTTAAAATTGAAATCAAGTCAGAGATAAATGCTAGTAACAGAACTGAAAACGGAAATAACCAAACAAGACAAAAAATTAAGAGAAATAGACAGGAAATTAGAAGAGCAGAATAAAACTATTGCGGGAGTGAAAAATGAACTGACTATAGACATAAATAAAATGCAAACCGAGATGAAGAGTGATATAAAAATAACTAACGAAAAACAAAATGAGAAAATGCTAGAGACAAGTAAAAAATTTGACGCGTTAACAAATAAATTTAATGATAAAATTAAAAAACAATGACAAAATTGACAGTAATGTTCAAGGTGTAATTGATGTGTGAACAAATTAAACAAGCAAATAAAATACAAGAGAATATAAATGACGAATTCTGAAGTAACTTTGAGCAAGTTGATGTAATTAAAATTAATGTAACTAGTTTGAAAAATAAACAAAACACGAAAAAGAAATAATAAATTAAAGTCAGAGAAGACTTAAGTGTAGCAATTAACCAAAAATTAACTAATGTGAGTGAGAGAGTGAACGTGGAAGTTGAATTAAGTTATTTCAGTAATGAAAGTAGGGGGTGAACCCCATACAATTTTCAAACTCAATTAAAAGTTTCAATAAATATAACCAAGAAAGTTGGGAAATTAAATTAGTACGAATTTTAAAGGGGATGCAAAAATATGGGCGGATGCTCATAATGATAACTGGGTAGATTTTAATGAGTTTGAACAAGCGTTTAAAAATAAGTACTGGTTGGAAGAAAAACAAGAGGGTTTGCACAGTACAATAATGGGATAGGGTAATTTTAATATTAAACACATGAGTATTACGTCGTACGTGACGAGACTATACAGTCAGGTTAAATATTTAGAACCACCAATGCCTCTTTCATCTTTTATAAGATACATTAGTAAGCATTTACCTAAGGACATACGGTCCACAATCAGAACCCGGGAGTTTGTTAATATTGCAGAATTATAAAAAATACCAGAAGCATACCAGAGTATGAAAGAGGAAGAAGATAATAAATATCAGTTTAGAATCAATGAATCAAATCAAACAAATACCGACGTAAGACAACCAGACCATTTTGTTAATAATATGAGTAGATCGGGGGCGGGAGCATGGTTATGTCCAAACCCTAGTTGTAGAGCTAATAATTATAATGGTTCGCGGAATCAATGTTACAGGTGTCAGGGTCTGAGGGGTAGTGCCCAAGGGAGAGTAGAGAATTATAACAGAGGTTTCGATCATAATGAGTTTAGAGGGAGTCATAGGGGGAGAGGCTTCACCAGTAATCGGGGAATGCCAGGAAATTTTAACCACAGAGGTAGAGGGGGATATGTTGGTAACCCAAACGACACTAGGGGTGTAGTTACCAAAACAGTAGAGGGGATCAAAGGGGGGTTTACAGCGAGCCACCACCTCCAGTTCAGTTAAACTAATCAGGGCGGTTGGAAAGGAAAGCCCCCAGCCGTCTAGAAATCACATGACAATAGGGTCACTTATCACCAACATACATAATGATTTATCCGATGAAGAAGTGGGGGAGAGTAGCAATACCTTTGGGATGGCAGAATTTGAAGCCGAAGTGTTTAATGCTAAATACACTTTTCTAGTAGATTCAGGGAGTGAACTGACTGCAATAGATGATAAAATTTTTGAAAAAATAAAAAATCAAACTACAGAGACAATTCCACAACTACCAGTACTGGGAATTAGTGTTATAAGGGTAACGGGTGTTTGCAGTAAGAAGGTAACTAAACAAATAATGCTACAACTAAAGATAAATAAAAACACAATAAATGTGCCTTTTTTGGTCATTCCAGGGTTAAATATGGGAGCTGTAATGGGTAATGACTTTTTAAATAATTTCAAAGTGGAGTTAAACTATTACACACAGACTATGAAATTAAATAATGATAATAATATGATTGAAATACCATTCATACAAAAGAAAACGGTAGAAATGAAAGCATTAAAAATAATTAGTAAGGGAATTTTAATTTCTGATAATGATATAAACGAATGTAGGCCCTTGATGATTAATTATTGTAACTTGAGGGTAAATAATAATGAATTATTTGAAACTGAAGATAGTTGGGATGAAAAAATGAATAAAATCCTATAAATCAAAATGGGGAAGTCAGCTATCAAGATAGAGAAAAAGTAGTACAAATAATAAATAAAAATAAGTTAGTTTTTTCAAACAAACCAGGTTTAGTAAAAAATTGTAAAGGTAAATTAATCGTTAAAGAAAAAACACCTTTTGCACCTAAAACCTATCCGGTACCGTACTCCAAGAGGGGGTTAGTACAGGAGGAAATAAATAAGATGTTGCGAGAAGGCATAATAGAAAAATCCACTTCACCATATTCCAACCCTTTAGTAGTGGTTACCAAGAAAGATTTATCGATAAGACTGTGTTTAGATGCAAGACAAGTAAACAGAATAATTGTTCCAGACAGAGAATCACCAGAACCAGTGAGTGAAATTCTTCAACGTTTCAGTGGAACCAAGTACATAACAACGTTGGACTTAACAGCCGGGTACCGGCAGATAGAGCTGGAGGAAGAATCCCGTCAGTATGTGGCTTTTTTATACAACGGCAGGAACTACCAATTCCGTAGGTTACCTTTCGGACTGAACGTAAGTGTTGCAATTTTCATTAAATGTTTAGACTACGTATTAGGGAGGGAGATTTTAGAATTCACAACCATATATGTGGACGATATAGTTATTACGTCACCAGACATTGATACACATTGCAAAAGGTTAGATAGAGTGCCAAGTAGGCTGCATGAATATGGTATAACAGTTAAGTTTAAGAAGTCAGAATTTTTGAAAGAACAAGTTAATTTTTTAGGCCATATAATTTCAGCCTAGGGTATCAGTACGGACCCTAAGAAAGTAGAAATAATACGGAATTTTCCAGTAACAAAAAATGTTAACAGTTGCAGAGTTTCTTAGGTTTGTGTAATTATTATAGGCAGTCTGTAGACAAATATTCCTATTTAACAGTACAATTGGGGCATTTGTTAAATAAAGATAATTGATGGCAGTGGAATGCAAAAGAGCAAACTATATTTGAACTAATAAAATATAAATTTTTAAACACGGTAATATTAGCTCACCCTAATTTTCTAGAACCATTTTATATACACACAGACGCATCGGACATCGCTTTGGGAGTAGAATTGTTCCAGTTAGATGGGAATGGTAACCATAAAGTGATAGCTTTTGCTAGTAGGTCTTTATTAACTAGTGAAAAGAACTACACGACAACGGAAAAGGAAGCGTTATCAATAGTTTTCGCCTGTAGAAAGTTTAGAACATACCTATTAGGAAATAAAGTAATAATAAGATCAGACCATCAAGCCTTAACATTTTTAAAAAACTGTAAACTAACGCATGGTAGATTGGTATGCTGGATGCTAATACAGTAAACCCTCGATTTAACGGACCTCGGTTTAACGGACTTCGGATTTAATGGACTTCAGGAAAAAAAAGTATTAGGCTTTTGAAACGTATAATGTGCATAAACTGCAGACTCTCCTGTTCTGGCGATATTGCTTGGCTATCGCAGCATTCTTTATTCGTTTCTTTTCTTCTTGTTTTGAAACACGCAAATTTTCTCATCTTCAATTGTATTTGATGAGAACGGAGTATTCCTGTCTTTGCGTTGTTGTTGACGCAGGCGTCGCACAGTGGAAGACATCATGACGACTAACACTGAACAATATACACTGATATGCATCTTATTTCACTGTGAAATATTCGTCCATCGGCTAATACAGCAAGCATTACAGTGGCACGTAATTTTTCATTTCCCGTAATCTTTACTGTTACAGATTTGGTTCCCTTTTGGTCCACCGTAAATATACGTAAATAAAAAATACGGGCGTTTCATCGGCATTTCCCATGTGTTCAAGTGAATAATTATGCTTCTTGCGTAAATGAATGACAAACCACTGATACTGTAGGAGTTTTCTTCGTAGTCACTCGATAGTTTTAGCGCAAGTGATGTAGCCTACGTCAGTTAAGCGCAAATCCATTTCGCCGCATCATTCGTCTTATACACCCGAAGCTGGCTTTAAAACCGGAGACTTTTAATTCTTCTGCAATATCTAAAGCTTTTAATTTTAAAACATGTCTAGTGACAGGGAGTCCTTGCCTTCTTAAAAGCTGTACGTATTCACAGACGCTGGACTCTACTGCTACAAAACGCCCAACTTGAGGTCCCGCGCACGAATGCTCGTTGCGTAGTATTTCCATTTAAAAGTTGTTCCTTCTGTTTTCTCCATCGTCGAATACAGGATTCATCAATATCGAATTTCCTTGCGGCTTTGCGATTGCATGTTTTTTCTACATTTTGTATCACAATTATTTTATAATTCGCATCGTACGGGTTACGTTTAATTTGATTTGACTGCGTGCCTTTAGTCTCCACAATATCACTCATACCGCAAACGCACTACAAAAACGCCGAATGAAAACAAAGTATAGATAAGCGATGTTGTCGCTGTTACAATAGAAAACCACACTGGCAGTTAACCTGTTATTTAGAAACATGTTACACACCCTCTACTCATCCTTTGTTTTGCTGCCTACAGAAGGGTGCGAGCACGCGCGTGTGCGCACACACTTACACTTTATCTTCCTATTCTTTCTTCAGTTTGCTGTTAAAACATTCGGTTGTAGTCGTAAATCATAACGCCAGAGTTAACTACAGCCAGGCAAACTGCTGTTGCTCAGCCAGTAAACAACTCATAGATACGAAAAGTGTTCGTCCCGCCAGAAGTCAGGTATAATTTCGAATTTCGTTAGCGCGCGAATTAAGGCCGCAGGCCAAATTAGCGACCATGTTTTTAGGAGAAAAAGTGTGGCTTGTATTCGGAACAATACGGTATTTGCATGATATTAATAGTATTAAAATTTCAAGTGTTATAGGCCTATTTGATTTAAATATATCCTCAAAAAACAAAATTTGCGATTTAACGGACTTTCGATTTTACGGACACCCCTCAGCCCCAATTAGTCCGTTAAATCGAGGGTTTACTGTATTACAAAAATATGACTTAACCATCGAGTATTGTAAGGGTAAAGAAAACGTAGTAGCTGACATCCTGTCCAGAACTGATTTTGACAATAGTACCGAAGTAGACTATTTTTGCACATATCAAATCCAAGTAATCCTTTCTGCAGCTGGTTTCGTCTGAACGACTTTGGACCCCGAAATTCTAAGGTAAGAGTAAGTTTATAGTATTTCAATTAATTAATAATGTCTCAGACATAGCCAATACTTATAAGATATTTATAATAAAAGAAGTGGGGGGAGTAGATATGAAAAAATTAATAAATGACCTAGCAACAAACCAAGAAAAAGACGCCGAACTTGGCAAGATAATGTTAGCTTTAAATCAGATACCCAACATACCTCGCAAGTGGGAAAAGCATTTTAGTTTGTGTAATAAACATTTATTTCACCGGGCCAATGAACAGGGAGACGATTGGAAAGTGTGCATCCCTAAAATTATAATACCTGAAGTAGTGAGAGATTGCCATTTAAGGTATGGTCATAAAGGCCCCAAGAAATGCAGTGACATATTGAAAGAGTCATGTAAATTTAATAACATGGAAAGAATTTAATAACAAGTAGCAAACTGGGTTTTCTCATTATTATTATGATTAAAATCTAAGATTGTTAGCTATAAGTATTACAAGTTTTTTTTTTATGTATAACAAACAAATGAAGAAAGAGAAATTAACAATGAATTAACGTAAAAGTAAATATTTAAATGAATGTGAAATAAATAGTAATTTTTGAAGATTGTAACCCCTCCATGCTTTTAGTATTTATTTTATTTCTTTTTAAATTTCTATCTCCTTGCTTGTTGGTTTTGAAAGAGAGGTTACAAGTTATTTAGAACTAGGCAAGAGCCTAGAGAAGCTAAAATTGTGCTGGGTCCAGTATGAAGGGACCTGCAAATGAAACACTGAACTTAAGATAACAACAACAATTTATTGTTCTTGGCTAGTATAACATATGAGCCTCTACAGGCAAGATAAATAAGTCTTTTGATCGTTAAATATAATTTCATTATATGTGCCTTGCCAAAAGTTGAACAAGGAATAATAACTATTAACAGCACTAAGTATTGAATGAGTATTAATAGCTGAACCATCATTGACTAACAAATCGTGGAATGTTACATTACAAATGACAAATTATAGTTATAAAATAATACAATTATAAAATGGCACACAGTTTCGACCTGCAAGTAATCACTTTTTATAACAAGGCATAAATATACAGAAATATACACAGGCATAATCAATATGACAAGTAACAATTATGTAAAACAACACACACATATAATTAACATCAACAAACTTTTATATTTAAATAACCCATCACATGTTCACCCTGGTTATCAGCGCATATAATAATCTTGTTCAACACCCATAACCCCCTTATTCTGACCAAGTGTCCGGCCCCCCTTACTGTTTAATTAATAGGTGACTAAAACCCCCTCCCCAAAACTTCAATTAAAATATCCCAGGAGTGGAGCAGACATGCCCCCAAGTTTTAACAAGATAAGTGTTAACTGAATGTTCTCGGTAAGCCACGCGGCCAGCGCACAAATCCCATGCCGATATTTAATTATCAATTCAATCCCATCAATTACCATAATGAAGAGTAGCATCACAAGGTTAACATGGATGTCCGGTTGCCTAACTGCATTTTATGTTTCTTTTTACTTTCAAAACAGAATATAGAAAAATAGTGGAACTTGACCACCATGAGTATTCATAACTGACATTGATTAATCTTGTGTGTTCTTATGGTTACCTAATTGTTATAGTGAGCAATTACAATTATCGTTACAAGGATTTTTTTATGGTAAAATACAAACTGTGACAATGGTAATTTTAAAGTGTGCAAATTAGCGAAACAGTGGAACAGAATTTGTAAAACGGAATCTAAGTCATAAAGGTATTAAGTCAGCTCACAGTGTTCCAAAAACTTAACTACCGGCAGGGTCAGGCATCGGACGAGATCTAGCAAGATCTGACACAGACAGACTTGCAGTGGACGTCTCCAACGGGAGTCGCCCACGGTTTAAAACCACCCCCAGATATGAATGAATAATAAAATACGTGTCCAGATGGAGCAAAATCGTTAACATAACTATCCCAACATGCTTAAAACAGAAATAGAATGAGATTCAACTCTATCTACCGAACTCCCCTCGACCCGGGCGGTGCGTGACCCCGGCCGAGTTTTCACTCTCAGAACGAGATATACATGATAGTAATAGAGGAGGCGTAAGCCTTACAAAATGCAATTAAAACATTCCACCCATTGTCCGGAAATAACTGTCCACACTGGAACGTTTCATGAAAGTCTCACAGAGTAATTCGGCCACAAGATTTAGGTTAAAAATGGTTAAATTTCACCTGGTTTGAAGGGTGTATGTTGAGGGCTCAGTAGTGTGTGTCCAGTCCATCCTTCCGGCTGACATAGCTGACGAAGGTTTTAAAATTACATCGTCAGAGGCAGTTGTTCGGCCATCCTTCCAGAGCGGGGCAGATTCCCGGCTACCTCGGAAACCCTGCACAATTATATCTGGAATTACTCATAAGTTCAAGAAACACACACTACCACATTTACCCACTGACATAGCATGGACTGTCCGGTTTATAAACTCGAAAAATTGCCTAAGTCAAGAATCCCATTGAATGTGGTAAATCACTTCAAAAAAATAACTCCATTGAGTATGTTAATATAGAATATGTCTAAATATAGTCACTCCATAATAATGATAATTTTAATTAACCTTTATGCAAAAGTTTTCATGACGCACTTACAGGAATCGGCAACTTTTAACAAGTCCGTGACATATACAGATATCAGAAAATTACTGACTTACGCCCCATCTTAGTTTAGTTAATTTAGTAGAAGCATTACTAGATTAATATAAAACATAATTATATCCTTAACGTTACAATCAATTAACCAGGGTTGAGATAAAGCATACATAAAACTAATTATAACCTGAAACTCGCCATGTGCTAAAGGATTCACTGCAATGTATATCTCAACGCATCCACTTTAATATTAAATAAAACCAATTTGTTTTTATAAATAATTAAAATACATATTTTAATGGACTTACCGGAGGTCACGTAGCTTTCTACTTATTCATAGAAGAAGCTGGGAGACGAAAACTGTTCAATCTACTCTGCCAGCCGGGGACTAGAATGTGAGGCGCAGATAGCTAAAGTCGAACTGAATAAACCGGCTGTTGAAAAAACCGTACGTAACATAGATAGGGCGCGCGCGAGTCGGGCGGACAAGGGGCAATACAGCATTGAGAATGTTTTACCTTCAATTAAGTTTCATACATGGAAGCTCTCACACTTCATTCTCTATTTGTGAAGTTAATTAACAAACTCAGTGGCCGCTTACAACACGCACAGACACAGTTCACGACCCGACAGAGCACCAAGTTTTTTTTTTTTTTTTTTTAGTGATTAATTTTTTATGTAGAGCACTTTTACCATGAGAATGACTCTTGAAAACTTCTCGCATTATTACAGAAGATAATAAGGCATGGCAATATAAAGGGCGTTACGTACAACAGTAAAGAATGAGTTTCTCTTACATAACTTTGTCAGGTCGCACACACATAAATACGTACTTCACACGATAGCATATATCTTGTTATTAAATATCCAAACAAATAATGAAAAATAATTAAATTCTTACCGGGAGTCGTTTATTCTTTAGCCCATCATGTAGAGAGATACAAACTGCGTAGAACTATACAAAGGGCGGAGACGGAGACGATTCTCTGAGCGAGGCCAAGCGTTGACTGCACACGCCGGCACACAATTTTCATTGCACATAGCCGAGTTGCACGCGCAACGCACACACCGCCGCTCCCCTCACACCGTCGAACAAAGTCCGCTCCGCTGCCTCGCTCACGTATGTTACAATTACGATAACTTTCTAGAATTTTTGTAACCGCCGGCATCGAACCGGCACAAGATAATGAGTAATACATAAATTAAAGTTATTATCCAGCAGTTATTATTGATGTAACGTAAAAGAAATTGGTGATGTGGGAGTTCTGATATCATTTGACGATAAAATAAGATAACAATAAAATGTGTTAATTAGACATAAAAATGTGTTTGTCATTGCACCACCTGTTGTTTTTTCTCTGCCAAAGTACATCAGACGACACCTTGGTACATTACCTTTAAAGGTAAGTAATACGAATTTACAGATTTTAATAACCTAATTAACTTGTAGTACTTCATCTTAAACATGTCAACTCTGCAGTGTCTTTACAGCTTTCTGACCAAAGCTTGTTGAATTGTTTTTTGTTACCATTTTATACTTCCACATAGTGGCATACTTGTGGAGGGTTGGGGATCAATCCCCCCGAGCTATTAGAATTTTCAGCAAAATTTCATAATCACTTAATGCAAGTCTATTACTAAGCCAGTTTTGTGTGTTAAAATACGGCTTATAAATAATTGTAGAAACAAAAGAAGTATATTTGTAAACTATATGTATATTTGTATAAGTATATATGTAAATTAAAAAAATAAAGGGGAGTCCAACCCTAAAGTTAGTCTCACCCCCTGACCAGGAACATCTAGTTATGCCGGTGCTTCCACAAGTCAATTGCACATATGGTTTTGTGTGTGTGTGTGTGTGTGTAAACTCTGAACACCTGAAACCAGTTACCTGATTATCTGACATAGCATTCAATAACGTCTTGGATTTTATTGTCCATGATGTGGCTATATATTAAATAATGTGTATTTCTATGTATTACACTATGTATTTCCAGCTACGGAGCACTAAATTTTAAGTAAAATTTACTTTATACATTTACCTGAGATGGCACTAACAATTTTTATCTAAAATTGGCGTTTGTAGTCAGAAATAGTACATTATACAGGTTATGCTTTTAATTTTTTCTACAAATTTATTAATAAATTCTCTTTGTTTACTTTTACACTTGCGGCTAGTGTAGCCGCCATGTTGGCTAGTACCAACTCAAACTTTTTACTCACCGTGTCCAGGGTCTCGTTGGACGAGCTGAAAATAACAAGATGGTTGCTTTGAAATGATTTACTTAAAATCTACTTGTATTTACGCAAACTTGTATTTATTCATTATTTGGTTTGGCTTTTGTATATTAATGACAATGACAAAATTACTCCCTCCATCTCTTACACTTTTACTATTACAGCATGAATACCGTACATTGTTTATTTTAACATCAACCTTTCTTCAAGATATTATTGCAAATTAACTTGTTAAACATTAAAACAGATGCTGAAAAATACTAAACTACCTTCTTTTAACGTAAACCAGTGCTTTTTTAGATATTAATTAGGTACCTCCACACACACACACACACACACACACACACACTCACACAGTACATTCTTTTTATTTTTTAATTCCCCTTTTTGAGCTCATATTTTTCTTTTTTAAGTATATGTAATTTAGATGACCATTTTTATTATTTATAGAATTTGGATTTTATTTATATTTGTCTGTTACTTATCTGGCCATCCTCCAAACGACTCCCCTTATACCACGCACTAACTTATCGCCGAACTGTCATATTACTTAGATTTCCTCACTGTCTCTACTTGGTTGGTATAGTACTGTTTTAGAGCAAAATATATCAAAAATTTTCACATTTCTAAGTTGCGGTGCGATGCGGGCGCCCGCTGTAACGGTACG
Organism: Magicicada septendecula; assembly: GCA_034769895.1. NCBI lineage: Eukaryota > Metazoa > Arthropoda > Insecta > Hemiptera > Cicadidae > Magicicada > Magicicada septendecula. Next base: position 27,846,328 of record CM068367.1, on the reverse strand, counting down.
AAATTGTGAGCCACCCCAGTTTAATTTTATATTAATGTGAATCATCATTTAAGCACTCTCCAAATTGCCAGACTTTCACCTGTGGGGAGCCTCCAGTACAGCAATGCAACATACATACAGTCAGCCAAAACAATTGCCAGACGTATTGCGTAACCACCCACCAGCAGGCTTGTGTGAAACCCAGTCTGCAGCTTGGTATTAGAGAGTGCACAACAGACAGCCAGCATCAGACAGTAAAGTGCGTAAATTAAAACCAGTGGCCTCGGGCATAAGATAGGCCTAGATTAATTCGGCCTATCTATTTAAACAACTCAAAAACAGTTCCGCGCGGCCAGTCTGCAAAAAATTAGTGCGAATAAAATTACGTCGGCCGACTTAATCATAATGTATAATGTGGAACCTTAATGTATAAAACAGTAAGGGCTTTTAACCACAAACAGTAAACGTGTTAAACGAGTACCGGAGTGCGTGAGATCGAAGCAAGTATTCAACACCAGTTCGCGCAACCAACCCTAGGAGTACGCTGCGTATGGGTAACTAGAAACATTTAATATGCATATTAAAACCAATGCCAACTAACCGGTGATTATTCGTTATAAAAGGAAAATATATAACACCAATACTTTGTACGATAGAGTTCTCTCAGGGGCGGAGTTTATTTAAAGATCAATGTAACAGAATGAGTGTGCGTTTGCTAAGATAGAGGTTATCCACTGGTTCATTTTCAATGTTTTGATTATTTAACAATATCACTTATAATATTAACCAAAATAAAACTCAATAGAGATAAGAAATAATTTCAGCCAGTTGTACTATCGTTGAAAGATTGTAATAACATAAAAGAAAGGCGAATTTTTGATAAATAAAAATAAGTATGTCTTTTAGACAGTATCACATGTGTTAACGTAATTATTGAACATATCAAATCCAAGTAATCCTTTCTGCAGCTGTTTTCGTCTGAAAGACTTTGGAATAAAAACCCGAAGGTAAGAGATAATTATAATTTTGTAATTAATTCGTAGAGTTTCACTGGCCCCCGAACTGGGACGGCGAATATAATTCGTGGTTATATTCGCCAGACCTAATTAAGCTGCAGAACGGGTTATTTGGGAGTGGGACGAGGTTGTAAATTGTAGAAACAAAATTACGCATATTTACATATATAAAAATAATAAATAAAAATGGAAAGTAATAGTTTGACCGAATCAACGGTCATGAGTGGGTTGGAGGTCCATTCTACCCCAATCCCAGTTCAAATTAGAGAATCAAGTAAGTCAGATGAAATAGATGACTCAGGGATTCAGGTAACCCCACCCGTAATGAATCAAAATAATCAACCAGAAGATAATATGATGAAATATCTATGTAGCACATTGTGCAGTTTGAATAATAAATTTGATAAATTGAGTAGTGACGTGAGTGAAGTCAAGAGTAGTTTTGATGTACAGAATAGTAAATTTGATATTATAAACAGTCGTTTTGATGTAAGTGATGTTAAGTTCCATGAGTTAAAGGGCGATATAAATAATATTGACCAAAAATTTGATAAGCGTTTATATGATATGAAACAACAGACGAATGAATGTTTCAATACATTTAAAGAACAAGTGGTAGAACAAATTGAGAAACAAATACAAAAGGTAACTGAAAATTTTGAGTATAAAACAGATGATAATTATAATGATATGTGTAAAAACGTGGTAGTAGAGAGCAAGTTAACAAATGTTAACAATGTTATTGAAAGTGGTAATGTGATTGAAAAGGTGGTATCAGAGAATAATACATTAGAAGTAGATAGTGAAATAGTGAGTGAGAGAGAGAGCGCTATATGCAGTAACGAAGTTGTAATTAGAGTTGATGAATTAGAAAAAGAATGGAAAGAAAGAGTAGATGAATGTGTAGGACAGAGGGTAAATTTTCCCCTTATTTGTGATGAACCAGAGTGTTCAAAAATGTTATTATTGGAGGGCAAGAGACCCTTATTAGTGAAAGATTTGAGTTGTTTATTTTTGTTGAATAATTTTGTACCCTCTGCATGGAATGAGAGAGAGAGTGTGATATGGCATTATGATGAGAGAAGTTTAAATATAGAATGGTGTAGTGAAAGAGAGACAGAATTATATAAAGTAAAGAGAGACTATAATGAGTTGAAAGAGATGTTAAATAACTTGAAGTTCTTACCTGTTAAAATAGAGAGTGAAGATGATACATGTTTAAATAATAATAATTTACTTTATGAAGAAAAAATAACTGACTTGATAATGAATATTACTGATGGAGACTTGACCAATGTACTTAATGTTGACCTGTTCTATGATTATTTCGGTATAGTGAATGAATTTGGGTTTTATGGTGACGACACACAAAACAGCAATTTGTGTGTTAATGTAATTGAACAATGCTATATAAAACAAAGACTTATCTATGACGATGGAGGTTGAGCCTTAAAATCAAATGAACACTTTTAGATAGTTTGTTTATTGGTTCAGACCTCGCAACCTGGGACAATGAAGTGTGATATAACTGAATAAGTAATGATGAAGAATTGTAAATATATGTTGTATACAATTAATTGTGTATATTGTAAAATGTTAGGTATATGTGTATGTAGCAGAAATTGGTGAGATAATAATAATATTAATATTTTGCAGCTTAAATAAATAACAGAAATAATTTGGAAGAAGATAATGAATGAATTGTAGTTATTGCAATGGGTGAAAGTAATTAAAAATGTTGTTTTCAATAATTGATTTAATTAAAATAATTTGAAATGTATAAATATTTTGCTTGACTTAAATGTTATAGTGTTGAATTTTTCTAAGGGATTTAAATTGGTTTATGAGATTTGATATTAATGTTCAATGGTTTGTATGAAATAACATTGTCGTTAAATGTTTCAGAGGTTACACGGAGATATTGGTGTGTGTGTGGTGTGTATTTTGTATTCATGTCAATAAGTGGATAATGTATTGTAAGTATAAAGTTTATAATACCAATCAGATAGAATAAAATGCTTACAGGTGTGAAAAAATGTTGATTCAATAATATGAATTGAGATAATAGCATTAAATAGAAATTGTAATTAAAAGAGAAATAATAACTGAAAGGTGAATTAAAATAATATTTGGCTTAAATTGTAAGAAATAGCCATTGATAAATATGTTATCTAAAAAATTTATAAAAAACTGAAAAGTACAGGTGTTAGTATATGATGTAACCAGAATGTTTAGACGATGTGAGTCTTGCAGACTAGTGTTTATATAAACAGGTGTGGTATGTTGAGACTAATGTCTGTAGTCATGCTTGGTGACAATAACAAAAAATCCTGTAGTCTGCTGAATCATTACCAGCAGCAGCAGAACCCTATTGTGACATAAAAGAATTGAAATTAAATTTTTACAGACAAAATAATACTGCGGTAATTATTGTAACTTAGAGTTGGAGAAATTAAATAAAATTAAATCAATTTGGTAATTAAATTACTTGAAAAGATGATTTTTAATAATGAACTCGTAATAATGAACTTAACTTTATTTTTATTCGAATTCAAACTGGAATTATAAAGCAAACGCCAATTGATGTAAATAATGATTAAAATATTCATTTAAAATTGAAAACTGAGGGAAATATTTGGGCCAAGATAGTGTCTGGAAATAAGATGTATATACTGCTGTCCAAGTAACTTGTATCAAGGCCAATCTATATTTTATGTTTTAACTGTAGATTCCCCACCTAAGTGCGGTCATGACCTCACCGGATCATGACCGTGAAAGTAGTTAATTGTGGCAAACCATAAATTTTACTTGATATAACCGGCTTGTGGTTTGTTTTATTTTGTTAACCCGGTGGTTTGTTAGACTTAGTAGGGGGGTTATTTTTTGGGGAATTACCAAATTTTGGAACAGGGCTATTTTCACCCAGATAGGGGTGGTAGTCCATTAGGGGCGTATCATTCATTTTTTATTAGTAGGTGCAAGACCGAATTTTATTGTAACGCCAAAGCAAGGAGGGGGGTGGAATAAAAGAAAAAATGTCCACCCCTTCCGCATCAGTCCTTGTGAAAGCAACTAGACGCCAAAGTCTAGGGGGGGTAATAGTGAGTGTGGATGGGCGGTGACCCAGTTACAGGTCACGAGGGAGATGTGGGTTACGGCGAGGATGAGGCTGAAAAAGGCCAAGAAGCCTCGCGCAGACCACATTAAAATGTAACGGGTATCAGGGGTTAAGGGATAAAAGGGGGGTAGTAAAAGAAAAAAAAAATTATTTTGTTTATTCTATATAAACATGAGTAGGCAAGTAAGAATATAATTTGTATTTACTGTGAGTTAATGTTATTTTGTATAATTAATGTGTCATTTTGGCTGGATAATATTGTATGGGGAATATTATTCAATTTAACTGGAATTTATGTGTATCATTGTAAACCAATATTGTTTTATTAATATTATTCTTTAGGGTCTATAATATAAAATGAGCCAGTACGTTGTCAATGAACCAGTACGGCTAAGAGGAAACAAATCAGATGTGGGATATGGAGGGATGGAAAGCCGTTTGTCAATTTTTAATTACATGTTTTAAAGTCAGGCGATACTGGGTCGGGTATCTGTTCGATTTTTCGGTGTTGGGATCTCGAACAGAGAAGTCCAGTAAGATCGGATGGGTGCTGTCGCAGTCGCCAGACTAGGGGGGTAAGAACCCATGATTTAGTAGTGTTCAGGGGGGTTGCGGCGCCATATCCTCACTGATCCTCTTAGGTCTAGGCAATAAGAGTTTGAACGCTTCGGCCTTCAACCTCTTATTGGGGGGGGTATTGTAACGGTACGAAATTGTGAGCCACCCCAGTTTAATTTTATATTAATGTAAATCATCATTTAAGCACTCTCCAAATTGCCAGACTTTCACCTGTGGGGAGCCTCCAGTACAGCAATGCAACATACATACAGTCAGCCAAAACAATTGCCAGACGTATTGCGTAACCACCCACCAGCAGGCTTGTGTGAAACCCAGTCTGCAGCTTGGTATTAGAGAGTGCACAACAGACAGCCAGCATCAGACAGTAAAGTGCGTAAATTAAAACCAGTGGCCTCGGGCATAAGATAGGCCTAGATTAATTCGGCCTATCTATTTAAACAACTCAAAAACAGTTCCGCGCGGCCAGTCTGCAAAAAATTAGTGCGAATAAAATTACGTCGGCCGACTTAATCATAATGTATAATGTGGAACCTTAATGTATAAAACAGTAAGGGCTTTTAACCACAAACAGTAAACGTGTTAAACGAGTACCGGAGTGCGTGAGATCGAAGCAAGTATTCAACACCAGTTCGCGCAACCAACCCTAGGAGTACGCTGCGTATGGGTAACTAGAAACATTTAATATGCATATTAAAACCAATGCCAACTAACCGGTGATTATTCGTTATAAAAGGAAAATATATAACACCAATACTTTGTACGATAGAGTTCTCTCAGGGGCGGAGTTTATTTAAAGATCAATGTAACAGAATGAGTGTGCGTTTGCTAAGATAGAGGTTATCCACTGGTTCATTTTCAATGTTTTAATTATTTAACAATATCACTTATAATATTAACCAAAATAAAACTCAATAGAGATAAGAAATAATTTCAACCAGTTGTACTATCGTTGAAAGATTGTAATAACATAAAAGAAAGGCGAATTTTTGATAAATAAAAATAAGTATGTGTTTTAGACAGTATCACATGTGTTAACGTAATTATTGAACATATCAAATCCAAGTAATCCTTTCTGCAGCTGTTTTCGTCTGAAAGACTTTGGAATAAAAACCCGAAGGTAAGAGATAATTATAATTTTGTAATTAATTCGTAGAGTTTCACCGCGAGTTACGTTTCGGAACTTTTATGTGCTATTCGCACTAGATGTTATTGCAGACTGGGAAGCAATGTACTACGTTATTTCCTGAGGTGGTAGGGGGGGTCACGTGACCAAGTCTTATTGTCTTCTGAATATGACGAACCAGTTTTTAAGTATATGAAAAATATATTGTACTAACCGTCTGTGACTTTTCGTATATGATGTCCTTTCCTATTGCGACATGTTTCGAGACACTTGTCCCATTTTCAAAGCATAAAATTTGTAGGACATATCATTCACTGATATATTTGTCAAACGTTAAAATCCATGCGTTATGATGACCACAAATAGCACATTTTAACATAACGAACTATATTATTTTTTGTAACATGAATATGCACATCGGGCAAATAGTGTACACTGCGCAGCGACCCACTGCACATTGACCACAATTGATTCTTGTTATCTTAGTATCTCAACGCGATGTCGTACAATATATTAGATTTGAATAATAACTGATCATTCAAAATGTGTGGCTTGGTACTAGTGTCCCTGAATGCTTTGTATACCTCAAATTCCTCGAGTGCGTTCATATAATGTCCCCTACTGCAAAAGTGGAGGGGTTTTAAATTGGTTCCGAAATCAGTGTAATTATGATTTTCATTAATAAGATGTTTGGCGAATTTTGATTTGATGGTATCATAGTTGCGACAGATAGTGGGTGGTTTGTGTTCGTTAAATCTTTTGAGGAAACCACGGCCCGTCTGGCCCACATAGAAAGTGTCACAGTCATTGCATGACAATTTATAAACGCCCGTTTTATTCTCAAGGCAAGTGGATTCGTGGGTGCGAAGATTATTTAAGATATTATTTGTAGTCTTGTAAGTGACTATAATATCACTGTTTTTGTTTATGAGTGATTTTAAAATGTTCGGCATAAAATTGGTGTATGTTGCGGTGATATATTTGTGTGGTTTTTTCTCCCGTGCAGTCATTGATAATTGGTTAATGTTCCTATTTCTGTTTTTATGTTTCTTAAGAATGTTGTTTACGATGTTGGTATTGTAACCATTTGCGACTGCGATGTATTTGATGGTATTTAACTCGTTAAGAAAATCTTTGTTATCAAGGGGCAAAGATAAAAGTCTATGTATCATGCTGTGAAATGCAGCCATTTTTTGCGATATGGGATGAAATGATGTGGCATGTATCACGGTGTCTGTCGTCGTTGGTTTTCTGTATATATTAAAATTTAATTTATTGTTGGTGTTTTTTGTGATTGTCAGATCTAAAAAGTTTAGTTGTCCATTGTCTTCATGTTCCAAGGTGAATTTCGTGTTTGTTAATATTATTTAGATAACTGTGTAATCGATCAATCTGCCGCTGTGTACCTTTATAAATTAAAAACGTGTCATCGACATATCTGCCATAAAATATAATATTGTTACTATGTATATCATTCTCAAAGATATAGGAATTCTCGAGGTAATTTAAATATATATCTGCAAGAAGGCCTGAAAGAGGTGAACCCATAGCTAATCCTTCTCATTGGCTGAAATATAATTTGTTATGGGTAAAGTAATTTTGGTCGAGGAGCAACTTTAATAACTCAACCAATTCATGTATACTCTTGATATCTAGTTTTTTGGTAGTTTTGAGGTTCTTCTTCAGTATCTGTAGTTTCGGATATCGGTATATTTGTATATAAGTTAACGATATCGAGGGACGCCAGTTTATATGAAGGTTCGATTTTTAGTTTGTTAACCTTATCAACAAAGTCAATGCTATTAGTTGAGCTGTAGTTATTCTTCAATATTATATTCTGTTTGATTATGTTGAGTAGTTTTTTAGTGGTTTTGTATCTCGGGGCAGTGGTAAAATTCACTAACGGTCTTATAGGGGTACTTTCTTTGTGTAACTTCGGTAATCCTGTTAATAAGGGCACTTTTGCGTTGATAGGTTTCAAATACCTCCTAGTCCGTTCATCAAATAGATGTATGCATTTATTTATACATTGACTTAGGCTTTTAGTATATTGTTCTGTAGGGTCAGAAGTTAATCTAACTATGTTATTGTCTGCTATAAAATCTTGTATCTTTTCATTATAAGTATTCGTGTCCATGATAACTACAGTGTTGCCTTTGTCTGCTTTAGTAACTAAAGCATGATTATCAGTTAATTTCTTTTTTAGATTAACTAGAGTTTTTCGTTCTTTGTTATAATTGGTTCAAAAAACAGAGCGAATGTTCTTATTGATGTTATGTCTTTCAATAATCTTATTAAACTTGTCATTTATTAAAAACCGAATCTTATTTTCTTCTTGTTGGTCAGATATCGCTTTGACGACAGTTTCGGCGTTTAAAATTTCTGCAATAATGTGTTTGCGGCTAAAATTGGATGTATATAATGGTAAATTATATTTCAAACCTTTATTTAGTAATTCAGTTTTGTCTGAGTTTAATTCGATGGAAGTTAAATTCCGTAGTCGTGTATAGAATGTTTGTTTATGTTTAATATCATCAAATGTCTGTAATTGATCGTTCATTAATTTTTGAAGTTTGTTTGCCTGTGTGATACGCATGCGAAAAGCAATCTGTTGTATATCTCTGTTTATAAAATCAAGATAGTATTCTAATGCAGCAGGGTGTGTGTTATCTAGTAACCTCAAATGTATTTTATATAATTTTGAGTTTAAATATGCTTTTTTGATGTGAAGAGATTTTAATTCCTCCTTAATTCTATATATTTCGGCATGTTTCTTAGTTTTTCTGTCAGCAATACTTGAGCATTTTATATGTATGGTAGCATAGTTTGGTGTAACACCATATTTCAAACAAGATTTATTAAATTTGATATGCAAAATAGTTTTGTGGAGTTGGGTTTTAATGTTTTGAAATTCTCGTACTAGATTTGTTCGACTAACTGTATTCATATTTAGTAGGAATAAACCTGTTTTAGTACCAAGCCACGTGTCCGTTAACTATATGAAAAATATATTGTACTAACCGTCTGCGACTTCTCGTATATGATGTCCTTTCCTATTGCGACATGTTTCGAGACACTTGTCCCATTTTCAAAGCATAAAATTTGTAGCACATATAATTCACTGATATACTTGTCAAACGTTAAAATCCATGTGTTATGATGACCACAAATAGCACATTTTAACATAACGAACTACATTATGTTACAAAAAAAATAATATAGTTCGTTATGTTAAATGTGCTATTTGTGGTCATCATAATGCATGGATTTTAACGTTTGACAAGTATATCAGTGAATGATATGTGCTACAAATTTTATGATTTGAAAATGGGACAAGTGTCTCGAAACATGTCACAATAGGAAAGGACATCATATACGAGAAGTCACAGATGGTTAGTACAATATATTTTTCATATAGTTAACGGACACGTGGCTTGGTACTAAAACAGGTTTATTCTTACTAAATACAATTTTTAAGGCGAGGCGAATTACGCACTGCATTCCAAGTGACGTCTTTACAGGCTTGGCTGTTATGTAACTGGTGACTTCATCGGTCAAAGTTCGTTTGGCTAAATATAATCGTTTTTGCGTCTACAATGTTGACCTTGATACAATTTCCTGCACGTGCCTGCGTCGTTACAAAACTCTACCATTATTATTTATATTTTTGAATTAACAATAAAATTTAGATTTGTTCCCCCCCCCCAAACCACTATGTGGACTGAAATGTCCTGGTACATACATTACACATTCATTGTCTGCTGTATGTGAGCATAAGCATGAACACACGGACATGTGCATTTGTGTTGTTTTGTGTGTGTTTAAACTTTCATTCATACTGTTTATAATATTTCAAAATTTTCAAGTAGCAACTGGTGCTAGAAGTGTGTGTGTGTGTGTGTGTGTGTGTGTGTGTGTGTGTGTGTGTGTGTGTTATAATGATACCAAGTGTAACTGTAATAAGAGTAGTAAATTTATGAGTAGTTAAAATTTCATGTTTATTCTTTAAAAAGCATTATAAATAATAAAACATTGTTAATAATCTCCGATCAAGATATCACTCATTATTAGGTGTTTATCTCTTAAGCTAAACGGTATTACACACATTTAAAACACTCTTACATCTAGACATGTTAATAATCTTAATCTAGACATTTATTCAAATTGATTTAATAAAAGAAATAAAATTTAAATGTAATTAAATTTATTTTAATTGAATTCTTTTAAATGAGATCTGCCCTCAGCTTGCTCAGTCTTTACCAATGTTTTTTAAAAATAAATTTAAAATTATATTAATTATTCTTAGACTGGCATTTGTTTCGTATTCAAAATTTAAATTATTCTTTTCTACAAAATGGAAATATCAAATCATTTCAATTAGTTTTCTTTGATAAAAAAAAATACTATCTCAAAATTAAACTCTTTTTTTTCTTCGATATTTACCTATATGCGATCGCTCATTCTTATGACTAAAACATTTACATAAAACTCTATTACATTATTTACCTAATTATAATCTTTTTTTGTTTATTTAATTATTGTCTTAAAAAAAATCATTTATAAATGCATTATGCATGTCACCTCGAGTTTTGATGACCTTACGACTTATTGACGGGGTCCAGCATTGTCCAGAGTTGGGTTGCCGTTACTCCTGGCTTGGCGTGGTCCTGGATATGTCCAAAGTCCAGCATCATTCTCCAGCAGTGGGTGATCCGTCCCAGAGAATTAATATTGGCTGCGAGGTGGATCTCGTTCGGCTGTTAGGCGTCTAAAAAGCATCTCCTAACGTCCAGCATCTCGTGTCGCTCTTTGTAGCTTCTCTGTAGATACTCTTGCTGACTTAAACGGTCCCGGTACTCTATGCTTCCCGTAATAGTGTAAACATAATTACTGAAAACGTCTTTATTCGTTCGTAGATGAGACTTATAACAAAATAAAACTGTTCTGCCGACGGACAGCGTGTCCGACTGCCACTGTCTCTTGAAAAGAAGCGCAGGGCTTCCAGTTGAACCCTTAATTTATAACCCCTCGAGATTCTGCACCTGTTGGTTCCGAAATTGTCATGTCGAGACCTGCAGATCACATGATAGCCCCCACTCCCGAACCTTTTCATATATTTGCAATTTTCTGCAAATGGCAATGTTTTGTAAGGAATCGAGATAGCACAAATCATAGATAATTTGATTAAGCACTCACTTTATTAATTTGAGTGGCTTAGTGTAATTTGCGTATTTTTGGCACACTTTATTTCGCACTGACTTCGCGTAGTGTGTCCGACTAACGTCATTTTCTTACTGTGGATAACTATAAAATTTACACACACTTTAGAGCCTTTTGTTTGTTTATACACTAATTAGTTTTCACACAGTGAATTAAAATAATTATTTTAGTAATTAATTGGGGAGGGTTGCTGGGATTCCTGTCTGTACATGCATTACTAACCACACAAGATACACGCGTAACACATACAATTGAGCAGGTGTTCCTTGCCTGTTGGAAGAGGTTAATTTCTCCCCTAGTATAACAATGAAACATTTTTACAATCCCAGACATGTCCATTTACCCCAAACTTATAATAATGTTACAAATTTTACATTTATTTAAATCAATGCACAATACAGTATATGGCTGTATCGTTGCAATATATATATTATAACAGGACCAAATATCAATTATTTGGAGTTATATGTCAACTGCATACTAAAATCATATTTAAATAAATTGTAATAGTCAAAACTCCATTTGTATGTAGTAGCGATGAAAATAATGCTTTGTGAAACACGCACACGCGGCGGTTACATAATCAGCTCGCTGTAGAATGAACAGCCACACCCCAAACTGTTAATTGTTAATATTTCGGAAACCAGTAAATTAAGGAGAAATCCAAGATAGCCAAAATGTTTGCCGAAATATTAATAATAACGTGTGCAAATTTTACGCAATATAATTAACAAATAAAAGAGTTAATTAATTTAATGTGAATAACTTCTGTAAAAATAGAGCTACATTAATGAGCTTTTAATATGTTATAAATATAAAAATTTCCAACAGATTGTATATTTTAGATTTAGCACAACTTGGTTTGCAACCAAGATATTTACAATTTAAAACTATCACAGGAAATCCGGACCAACAATTCAGTTCCGCCGGGTTAATAATATTAGTAATAATATTAATTCTCCATCTGTGGGAAACTAACTTCGTTCTCACGGACTGAGGGAATTCAAATTTTGTGTAGTAGGGAGAGTGTGTCAGCCAATCAAATCATTTGACAAAATCCCGACCAGCGCGGTGTTTTGGGGCTGAACCATCACTCTACTGCCAGTATTTGCGAAGTACGGACGTAATTCGAAACCGTGGTTGTGAAGATTCATCAGAAGACTCTACGTGGTCACACACATAATTACGAACGTTATAAATACAGATCAACTGTACAATTCGTAATTATAGCTTCAAGTCGAGATACTCTTCAATACAACAAACAAGCTTATTGTGTACTACAAGCTGTGGTCATAAGCACGCAAGAGATCTACCAGACAACTAGACCTGACTTCAAGAATACGACAGAGAGGCCGTCTAAATCATTGGTGAACCAGCTGACGAGCAGAGCTACCACTCGAACGAGACACACGCTGACGTGCGACGTGCGAATCGACGAGGGACGTAAACCAGTTCCAGCAGAAAGCCGCAGACGTTAAAACTTCAACCAACAGCAGGAGAGGAGAGTGTTGCTGAATTCTGAACTCAACGACCGAAATCCAGGACGCTCTAAGCAGATCACTATCTCAAGCAGATCGGACCAGGACAACGAGGGACATTCGGAAGCAACTCTACAATCCACTTCAAAAACAGGAAAGCAAAATCAACTTATTTATTTTTCAAACATAAAATTTTCTATCTTTTTAAATTAAAAGCATTGTAATTTAAACAATTCAGGTGCCACACAAAAATCAAAGACTCTAGTAAATAAGAATAATTCATTGTTATAATCTGTATAGCCAGTAGAAATAATTAGTAAGCTTTAGTTAAGAATCAATAGAAATAATACCAAAGCGCTATGCAAACCTTAACAAACAATTTAAGTATTAGCTCATACTGCAGTATAACAGAGTCAAATCACTAGAAAATAAAATGACGTGAACTAGACTGTCACGCCTAATTTACTTTTGGAAAGTATTCAATTAACTTCAGAGTTTTTATATTTTATTTTATTTTCATTTGAATCTAATAATTTAAAGCAATTAAATTAAATTAAAATTAATTAATTAAATTTTCACTTGAAATTAACTTGTCAAATAACGAGTTTAACTTCTTTTCAATTATCAACCAATTGAAAAACATTAGTCAAGATCGATTCATTGTTTAGACTGTAAGGATAATTGATAATATAACCATTTTATTCTTGTGTGTTATTGGAGTAATAAACAATGTTTTATTACCCCATATTGCATTGTTTTATTGTTGTACGACAAAGCCTACCAGTCTCACAAAACTCTTCACCTTTAAAGTAACTTATTTTGTGTGTTGTTGCAATAAATTGAGATTACATACTTGGGAAATTCAAATCCAAAATCCACACGCCCTAGTCGGAAGAAAACCGCAAGATCGGACAGCAGGTACGTACTCATACACACACAACACAACAACAACACATATAAGTAGAGTTGCAATATATATATATATATATATTTTACTTTAATATTTATACTAAATTTACCTCAATTTAGTATAAATATTAAAGTATTATATACATCAAGAAATGGACTGTAGCAGAAAGTGATTGAAATATATATATATATATATATATATATAACAAAGGGAGCTTGGTAGTTCCCAGTTAATCACCCATAATATGAGAATTTAAATAACACCGGAAATGGAAATGCCCCCAACAGAACCAGAGATTCAAAAATATTAATAAACTACCACATCAATAATTATGCAGCAAACTCCGAGTATTTAATCATGTAAACAGTTTAAGTCACCCCACGTGAAGAAATCAGACAGCCCCAGTCCTGAATAATGCCCGCACGGTGGGACATGAGCAAGTAGGATATAAATAACTCACAGATAAATTAAACTCATTAAAAAAAAACGGAAAACTTAGAGCAGTTCATGCGGATACACGCGCGCGCGCGCGTGTGTGTGTGTGTGTGTCCAATTTCCTTACATAGTATAAGAAGCTATAACAGGTTGCATTAGACTTAATTATATAAAAGGTCCACACATGTAGGCACAAAACTTAACGTGAGAGTTTTTACAGAACTTGAGCAAATTAAACACGGTATCATGAGTCTGCTTCTGGGAGCGTCTGTGGATTTACAGTGTAGTGGTAGATGAGAGAGTGTAAAGTAAAACAGAATGGTCCCACCTGGATCGTCTGGTATAACTAAGTGACACTGGTTAAGCTGTAGCGTATAGGTAGCACAGATAATTCCTGGGGGCAGAGTTCCTCTACGAGTGTGTCTGTGTGTGTGTCCCAACTGACGGCATTTCATGGCTCAAGTATTATCTCTGCCAGAAGGGTAGACAGTTGTTCGTCTAGACCCAACACCCATCTCGCCATTGTTCGAGCACCTGTGACAGGCAATGAGTTGTATTGGGTGTCATAAGGAACATAATCTCACCACAGCTCGCACACATACGCCATCATTATAAAATTGAGAACACACACTCCAATGCTTGGCAGCAACCAGAAACACATCACCACTTATTCGTATTAACCATTGATCGGACCACCAGATGTGCCTTATTTCATTTAACAAACTAATTTGTTTAAGTGTTCCATTCATGACATGATTCTTTCTATGTATACTATACTTATTAACAACACTAAAAACAGCTGAGTGTAAGATATCTATTACCATTTTACATTATTTTAATCAGTTTAATATGCTACATTCATGTCCATTATAAGTTAATCTCTAATTTAATTTAATACCCAAATTCAAGACTAACACTCCTGCACACACAAGTTATCGTTTACCAGTAAAGCTGAAACACTAACAAAAAAATATTTTAGGGTTAAAATATTTTAGAACCACATTAAAATACTACATACCTGGAGCTGACTTTAGTTTAGCTTCTCACAGAGTGGAATAACGGAGTCCGAACAGATTGGTGCCGTCAGTTGAGACCAAACTCTTCTGATGAGGGTAGAAACAGAAATGAGAACGATTTGTCGGTAGTGACTACCCAAGAAAATTTGGAAAAGGCAGGCTCACGCAGATCACATCTGGTCCGGCCTACTGAATATTTGTTGCTGCCACAACAAACCGTCTACATATACCCGGCGGTGACGCGATGCAGTGGCATTGCGTGACGTCAAGAACCCGCCTGTTTTAAAAGAAAGTAACCCGTCTCTGCAACCGAGCTTCGCCTTTCTCGGGCCGAACAAAGTACGGCACAGTATGAGGACTAAAAGATCAAACAGCTCTGTAGTCTCAGCAGCAAATCTGTGAATAATGTCTTGAAGGATATTGTCAATGAGTGGGTTGTAAATGGACACCCTGTAATATTTCTCTACCTCATTTACTTCGTAGTTGCTTCTATTTTTTTGGCATATCACAAGCCGGGGAAGAGTGATTTCATTCCAAGGTCACTTGCTAGCCCTAGAGCCACCTCATACACATCATGGAAGTACTCTTCGCAATCTGACCTTCTCTTTTGCAGTGTGGTGCACACAGTGTCCACAGCATCTTTTGCTTCTTTCATATCTAATCCTTTCTTTTGAAAAAGACGACTCAGAACCAAAGTCAAACCTATGTCAGCTAGAGATGAGATGGCAACGAGGAAAGAGCTATTGGATATATTATTAATAAGAGACAATGCTTTTGATGCAGCTTCAGTCACCTTCCATTGACTAATATCATAAAGTGCCTCGCTTATTTTCAGAAGGGTAGAGCAGAAGAGATGTATACTGTCGTGTCGTTCCACCCATCTGGTATTACATAGACCAATTAATTGACGCCCTATTTTTTGTTTTTAGATGGAATTTCGTTTTGAACTTGTAGTAAAAAAGAAATTACAGTTTTCATTGTGTCAATTGCATTTCGTACGTTCTGTACTTTGGAAGCTTTAGTAAGAGACAAATTAAAGAATGCTTGTGGCAGGGACAATATGTTGCGTTAACAGCTTCATTCTTGATTATACTTACAGCCCCCTTTAACTCAGACACATTAGTGCTGCAACCATCAGAAACTAAGAACTGTCTCTGCAATCACGCGTCCTATAAGTGAAGGCTCTTTTAGAAACATCTTCATCTTCATTAGATACATCATCTCTGTAGGACTCATCATTTTCTACTATTTCCTTCTGGCGGGGATCTATGAAGTCTAGAAAGTCTTCATAAATATATCGTTGATGGCAATATCTTACACAGAATGTTAACTGGGATTCATGAGCTGCATCAGTGGTCTCTTCAAAAATCATGCTGAAATATTTAGGTTCTTTGATCCTTTTGATGATGGTGTTTTGAATTTCCTCACCACAACATTGTATTAGGTCATTCTGTATTGTTTTGCCTGTGTACACTGCGTTTCTTCATGCTGTTTCGCGCAGATGCTTTTCCAAATTTTGATCACCTGTTTCAATACGGAAACTAAACAGTTCCCTAAAGTTTCCTTCATTAGATTTTGAAATTTGAAGGATATTGCCATCATCATTATGGCCTCTTAAAGGTATGTTTTGTTTACCGAGAAAGATGATACATTTAACAAGTGATCCTAACCTCTTTCTGTTTTCCTGAACATTTTTAAGATGACTCTTATCTTGTTGATTTATCACGCTCAAGTCTGGATGTTCTGGTCTTATAAGAAATTCTTTCCCAGCTTCAACAGCCCTTTTATGGTATGAGTTATTATCATGTTGATTAAGATCACCATCCATACCAAGTAGTTTTCTAAATGATATCACTGGCTTAGTGACAAACTTTTTAAGCGGTACTCCTCCTGCGTTCAGCATAGGCAAGAAAACTGGACAATAATGACAGTAAAGACCTTTATGAGCCTTAGAATACACTAGCCAAGGAAATGTCTGGAACATTTCAACAGTTGGGTGCTGATGTCATTTTTTGCCACTTTGACTCTTTTCAATAGAAAAGGAAAGTCCCACCGGTAGAGTCCAATGTCTCCTAAGAATCATTGTTTTGGTAAATCGTCTAATTTATTTGCCCCATCAATATGTTCACCAATATCCCAAGTGATCCCATTATCATTTCCTTCATTTGTTAACTGAGGCAGAAGCAGAAGAAGTGGTGGAGTCGTTGATGTTGGAGTTCTCTTTACCTCACTAGTTTCATCATTGGTCGTTGTAGGATTCAGTTCAGAAACCAGTCCTCCCATTGAGCCTGAATCACAATGGCCAGAAATGTCTTTGCCAGTATATAACGCATCGCTGGCATCAGAAGAACCTGTAACTGGTGCAGATCTCTTGGAGAAAAAATTCTCGATTGTGGACTGCTTTCGTTTTAACGTTTTTTTTTCCTGTAAGAAAACACTTATATTACCATGATGAATTCATGGTGATGGCGAAAAAAATTGTATTTGAGATAAGGGCAGATTCTGGTTCTATTACCCTCAAAACATGAAGAACATTTTTGTATTAATGTTATAAATTTATTCGACCGAAAACTTAAAAATTATATTTAAATAATACAAATTGATGTTATTCTATGATATGTAACCTTGGATGTATGGGTCATTCTTCAAAAAGAGGGAATTTTGTGAATCTGGCAGAAATTTGATATTATTTTTACAAATTTTTATTTCCATCAACTTTAATACAATGAGAAATATTAGAACAATTATTTATTAACTTTTAAATTAAAAAAGTTATGTGAATTGTAAGAAAAAAATTTATAGACAGTTGCTAAAATCAACTCCATGGAATGAAACTTCCATTGTTTTACCTCTTTGTATGTTTATTACGATGCTGTATTAAACCACTTATGTTTAGTTGCTAGTGAAATAGCTAGATGATACTGATAAATAACTAATAAAACACATAACATTGAAAAAAATATTATAGCTTATAAGAAAAATGCTATCTTATTGTTGAAACCCAATTTCTGGTCAACTCCATGGACATGGGGAATTTTGAATATTAATTGTCTAAGTTGGTACTACTACATCTTGCTGGCTTACTGTTTTGAAGAAGCAGTTGCCACCTTGTTTGTGTTGTGCTGTTTGAGTTGATTGATGACCTACTTCTATCTGCAAATACTGATTGAATTCCAAATACAGATATGTCTCAGTTATTCGTTGCCAACTCTGTGGATATAACTTTAACTAATAATATCACATATTTCCTATTAAATAATACATATTAATGCTTTAAATACTGAACAGTTGACAAGGAAGCAGTGCCAAATTTCTAACCTCAACATGTGAACCATAACTGATTCAAAACTAAAGTTCGTCAACTCCATGGACATCATCTCCATGGACAATGAGTGTCCATGGAGTTGATGCCATTCCATGGAGTTGACTAATTTGTTTTAAAACTGGTATTAGCCGTAACTTTGTAAATTCTTGGTTAATAGTTAATATTTCTAGCATTTAATTTTAACTTTTCTGCTCTTGCAAACATTTTTGTAAACTTTATAGGGCTAGAGATTTTACATAGGTCACAACAGAGTTTTAAGTTATTGACCAGTACTACATAATTAGATAAATTCTGCCTCTTTGCTTTTAGAATGGGGAAAACAAGTAAAAAATCCAGCCAGTCTATTGAGGCCCTGAGAAAAAAGAAGAAAGAATGTGAACAAAAAAAAAGAGACAGAATAAAAAATGACCCTGAACTTTATGAAGAAGCAAAGAGAAAAGAAAGGGAGAGGTACCATGCTCAAAGAAAGTTAGGTAAAATTAAAATAATTTCTGAACTAAAAACAGAGAGAGAAAAAAGAGCAAAGAGGAAAAACTGGCGAAAACATTCCAAAAATTATAGAAGTAAGACAAAGGCTATCGAAAATTGTATTCCTTTGAGTCCACCTTCCAGCCCTGAGTCTGGCGTACAGATTATTTCCTCAGTTAATCCTAGGCCTACTCCTGAAAATGCAGCAAATGGGTCTCTTAATAGGCCTACCTCTGAATTTATCCAAACTTCTGGAAGATCCAGAAAACATAGCGGAAGAAAAAGAGTAAGAAGGGAAATGAAACAAGCTTATAGAAAAATAGAAAAGTTAGAAAAGCAATTGGCTTATTACAAAAAGAGATGCAGTAAATACAAAACTAGATATTATAGAGAATTAAAATCCGACAAGAAAAAAGATACACCTCGTAAAGCAGTTCGGAAACTTACGGGGGGTATTAGAGTAGGTGAAGCTGTGAAAAAGAAGCTGCTTTTCAATGAAGTTTTAGTAGCCCAGCTTAAAAGTAACTTTGCACAAATTCGACAAAATAAAGCTTGAAGAAGAAATTTTGCCTCTTTAGTGGCTGGTAAAATAACAAAAAAATACAGGGTTATGAAATATTTAAAAAATGCATTTAACTTTACAGTATTTACTAAATCTAATGACTTATAAAGTTCTAAATACGTTAAACAAAGTCAATTGAAAAAGATAAGGGAAAATATCCAGAGATTTCTCCAAAATGATTTACATAGTACAGTGTGCTCTGGAAAAAAGATACAATTACAAGGAAAGGATGCAAAAAACAGAAACGATTCCTCAATGACAGTTTGCTCAACCTCCACAAAACTTACTGTAAAGAACACATTATTCTGTTAGTTATTCAACTTTTTGTAAAATGAGACCTTTTTGGATAGTCCAAAGAAAAGTTACTGAGCGAGATACTTGTCTCTGCACATTACATGAAAACATACGGCTGCTTGTTAGTAAACTTAAGCAAAAAAATATGATAACAGAGAAAACTCCAAGTGACATTATTAAACAAATGTGTTGTGAAAATGTGGAAGGAAAAGAAAATTGTCTTGAAAGGCAGTGTAAGAACTGTAAAGAAAAAACAGTTACATTTTTAGACTACGATAAAGTAGAAGCAGTGTCCTACAGTAAATGGATTTTAAAAACTGAAAATATATTGGTAAAACGAAAACCCAAAAAAGTCAAAAAGAATGTTAAAGAAGTAATAAGTGTAACAGCTGATGATCTTGCTAAGGAGTTAGTGAATCAATTGCCAAAATTTATGCCTCACACATGTAATATCATACATCAACACAAGGCTCTAAAAGAACTAAAACAAAATTTGTCCTCACATGATGTTGTGTTGCGTATGGATTTTTCAGAAAATTATTCATGTAAATTTTCTAGTGAGATACAAGCATTTCACTTCGGAGGATCTCAAGAACAAGTTTGTATCCATACAGTTATGCTTTATTACAAGCCCCCAGAAGCGGAGGAAACACAGGCACTTGGAATGTGCACTTTATCTGATAGTTTAAATCATGACTCTAGTGCAATCATTGCACATTTGAATCCAATTTTTAAGAGAGTGGAAGAGCTTGTACCTCAAGTTAAGTCCATCCACTTTATTAGCGATGGTCCTACAACACAGTACCGTAACCGTAATATGTTTAAACTCATGATTACTGAGATTCCATCAAGATTTCCCTTTCTGAAAAGTTTTACATGGAACTACAGTGAAGCGGGTCACGGAAAAGGAGCCCCTGATGGGTTGGGTGGCACATTAAAAAGGACAGCTGATCTACTTGTAGCAAGAGGCAAAGACATAAACAATTTCGATCAGTTTTTTGAGGAACTACAAAAGAACATAAAAGGAATTAAAATAAGCCTTGTGCAAAAATCAGTTGTAGAATCCCAAAGTTTCTCAAACACCGACACAACTTACGCTTTTAAAGGGACACTTCGGACACATCAAGTAAATTGGGAAAAGGAAAAGCGTCATAATTTAAATTTCAGAAGACTAAGTTGCTTTAATTGCCCAATAAACAAGTGCTTGCATTATGACATTGGCACTATGAATTACAACAGGGTTGGCTCAACTGTAAAGAAAGCTGAATGTATCCTTTAATAAAATACAGTAAAAACAATCTAGCTTTAGTTTTTAATGAAATAACAATAACTAAATACTCTTATAGTACTTATATTTTAGCAAACATTTTATTGAAGTTGTCAAAAAACAGTTTTTTTGACAAAAAACAATTATTATAACTTTTATCAGCTAGTAAATCAACTCCATGCATCTATGTCAGCTCCATTCTGATCTTCGTCAACTCCATGGAACCTTGTGTCAACTCCATGTTAAGCAAATAATAAATTTGTAAAAAAAATATAGAAACCATTTATTTTTATCTATGCAAACGTGATTTTGTTGTTTTGTTTCAAAAACTAATTTTAAAAACCTAGTTTTCATTCAATTTGAAGAAAGTTGAAAATAACAAAAATTATTCTTGAAAATTCCCTCTTTTTGAAGAATGACCCATATAAACAAAATAATTTTTCATTTTCAGAAATTCACAGATATCAAACGCTGGGCAGTATTTGCTTTCTTTCTTGATGTATAGGCTACGTTATCGGCAACAAAGAAGTAGTTTCTATGGAAATACTTCATTTCAATTTATCAAACTTGTCAAAATTTTCAGTTTATATATAAGTGATTTTAAATATAAATCTTAGAACATGGAAGTCATGTATGGTTCTCCATACCGATATTTTTATTTCTTAGAGAGCTCTTAAAATACACTTTTTAATTCTTCCAACTTCTATATCCAAGAGTTGGTTAAAGGTATAAATTAAGATTAAATATGAATTCTAAATTATCTTACAGTCGCAACATTTATGTAGTGAAAGTTTCAGGTTAACGAACTGACTAATTTAGTCGCTAATTGATAGCAGACAAAAATTATTTTAATCTGTAGTTTTTTGTGTTAATTCGTTGCTATGGGAAATAACTCGAAAAAATTTACATAGTGCTGCGTATAAATACATCATGACATCTAGTTAACGATAGAGGTGTGTTAAAATTAACGATTTTCTATAACCTGAAATCATCATCGCGTCATTGAAACAAATAAAATGTTTATATTTTATTTCATTCAGTGGCAAATTTACATGGAGGCAATTGAGGCAATGCCTACCCTAAAAATTCTGTAGAATAAAAATTATAAATACATATGAACTACGTAACGTAAAGATTATACATTGTTACTGTGACTGTCGAATTTATTAAGCCGAAATGTGCTTTACCGAGCGACCGCTAGATGGTGACAGGTGAGATTCGGCATAAAGCGAATGAGGCAACGTGAACTTGCCTCAGCGTTTTTTGTATACATCGTATGTAAGCAATGTTCTGGCGTGATAGTGAAGTGTGGGGGAGGGGGATTGCCCCATGCTGTACACATAGAGCGTTGAGGCACGTCTCACTTCTATGGTGCACACAGTTAAGTTAAAGCGTGCTGTGTTGTTTATAAGTGTGTTTATTTTATGCGGTTATTAAAAGTGTGTCTGTTATTCCGCTGAACTAACAGATGATCAAGATTGTTTTTTGACTTGTTTGTAACATTAAACATATAATATATAGAAACTAATCAAGTTTAAAAATTTGAAGTTCAATCAGATGTATTATTGTGTACGACTTATACAAGGATTGTTCAATAGAAACACGTTTAGAGCTGTAAAGCATTTTTTATTCAACGATTTTAAAAGAAGTCTCCATTAACATTAAGACATGAGTCCCACTCTTGCACTAATCTGTAGATTCCCTACTAGTAAAATCCTTACGGCTGTTTGCAGAACCATTCGCTAACAGCAAACTCTACCTCATCGTCCAATTTGAACCACCGTCCTTTTAGTGATTCCTTAAAAAAAAATGTAAGGTAAGATTTTGCCTACCTATTCATTAACTACTAGCTTCGCCACGGATTTCAATGAATGCCTTAAAGTATACATTCAATTTTATATAATTTATATAAAAACTTTATACAACTTTTTTACATGGGAACATTGAATAAAAACTGTTAGCATGGACATATTTTTTTATTTAAAATACAGTCATCTGAAAACTTGGGACATTTATGTATTTCATAAACAAGTTAATGAAATGAATTAAAATGGAATTAAGCAGCAACAAAAACTTTCAGAGCCCATGAACGCAAGCAACTACTGCAAAGTTACATCTAACCTCAAAATACGGTCGATGGCCGGTCCTTATTTTACCAACAGACAGATGAACTTAAGTTTAAAACCATTTACTTACCATTATTTTGAATAGCTGCACTATTTGTCTATTTTATATGAAGACATAAGTAAACTTGTATCAAATTCAAATCTGATGGTTGTCCGTTTCAGCAGAGTAAGAAATACTTCTAAGCTGTTTTACGCTGAATTCGGTTACTCCCAAAACAGTGCCGAGCGATGTGGCGTAGCGATCAAAGCGCCTCCCACGCGAGCGGTCTTAGGTCCAAATCACGATGCGTGAAACCAGGGTATGATTTCACACGGCGGCGCTACGCTCACATTCTATGACTGTTCGACAGTCAATATAATAATGATATACTTCAATTCGAGCATTTTAACCATAAATATAGGATAGTTCCACCATATTGTTTTCTTGGTGTATTGTGCTACCATCAATTAAGAATATTGTGATAAATTTAGTTTACAGACTCTAATACAATGTGACATTCGTATTATAATTTTGCACAGTGGCAGAAAAATTCAAAGGGGGGAGTGGCAGCTCCCACCGCCCCCCTCTAGATCTGCTAGGGTTGCCACCTCAAAGTATCACGAAGTCGGGAGATATACTCATCCTCGTTCGTGCATATGAATTTGTAAGTGTGTGTGTGTGTTAATAAACAACTTATAGTTATAAATGTTTAATAATTAAATAAATACTCAAAATTTAAATAATTATTTTATTTTAGGCCAAAATTATAAATAAATTAACATAAATTAAACATTTTTATTGTTCACAACGTGTTTTTAAAAAATAACTTAGTTATTATCATTGACATGACATGCATATTTAATATTTTCATAATACTTACAGTTACGAACTAACTTATACTAATTAGATTTACTAATTTATTTAATGATCACATTTTAACTTTAAGTAACTTTTAAAATCACTGCAACGAGGACTACATTGTAAACAAACGTTTGGTAATTTGGTTATGTACAGCTGCACTGCCATTTACTCGTAGATGAATGTGCGCATGCGTCGATTTACAAAAAAAATAAACCCAATGTACTCTGAACAATTTAAAGGTACTTTACATAACTGTAGAGTTCATGACTGAGAAAATAAAATTAATTTTAATACAAAAAATATTTTTTTACAAAAGTCGGGAGCTTAAAATTAAAATCGGGAGTCGGGAGAAACGATACGATTTCGGGAGTCTCCCGATCAAATCGGGAGAGGTGGCAACCCTAAGATCTGCCAATGCTCAAGTTTAAGTTCCATCTTGGAAATGTCAGGTTCAATGATAGAGGCAAGACTGGTTGATCCCTTGAGTTGAAATGAGGCATAAATACTTGAAGATGACAAATTTTATCAAACTCAGGTCCGAAACGAGTTTCTAATTCAACAACGCAATGATCAACAAAAGGAATATATAAATTTAGCTTGCAGAGTTGTTTCACCCACAATTCCTGGCCAGCATTAATATGTGATAACAAGAATACTGGAATTATTGCATAATTGCACCTTCTGTTTTACAGGAAATTTGTGGTCAGCCATACTTTCAGTGTAGGTCTACTTCAGGTTACCATCAATTTGAGATTTATATTGTAATAATAAATAACTAATGTCTGTTATTTTACGTAATAATGAAGACTCGTTTTGTGAAAGAACATTTCTGTCAGAACAGCCAGTAATTATAGTTTCACTAGTTTTCAGTAAATTCAGAAACAAGCCCGGAACATTGTTGTTATTGCTACAAGTCTCACTAACACAAGTATCTTGCTGAGACGATGTAGAAGTTGACAAAGAACATGTAGGCCTTTCTGCTACACTATCACACTTTAGTTTTTTTACAAAGAAACCCAAAGTTCTGACTTTCCTTTTTGGTACTTTTGTCTTGTCATCAAGTTTGGACTTATTAGTCTCCATCTTAGACGTAACAAACAATCAAATAATCACTAATAAAACTACAAAAACGGTGGATTTAATAAACACCGTACTGCTAAACAAACACAAACGTGACAATGGCGGATGATGACAGCAACGCGTGTTCGAGTGGTGTAAGTATCTCCTGAACGACTACCTCCGATCACTGCAGAAAATAGAGAATATGTGGAAGCTTGTAGAGGCTACCTCTCACCCGTGGCGCTCGTGCAGCGAATTCTGTTCGCACGAGCATGCGTGAAACTCGAAATTTTGCACGCACGCTGTGGAGTGCGTGCATGCTTTGAAGGGCCTGCACGCCGCAGGCAGGCGTGCAGGATTTGGTAGGTAGGTTAGTTACGTTTGAAACTATATAACTTAGTGTAAATAATAAAATACTCTAGAATCCCTAGTTCGGGGCCAATGAAACAATATATTATAATTCAATTTAATAAAACTCTTATCTTACCTTCGGGTTCTCTTCCAAGGTCGTACAGACGAAACTCAGCTGCAGAAAGGATTATTTGAAATAAACGGTATAAAGATCAATACACAGTTTACATTTAAACAAATAACGTCTGGTTTATTGGACGATTTAATTACTTCATCTTCCTTGATAACAATTAAAATTTTAATTTCTTTTAATGTACGTGAATATAGTCTTCATTAGTAACATATAAAATCCAACGAATTAATGATAAACATTTCTTAATTTAACCTTTCTTAAACTATGACAAATTATTTATATTTTAACTAACCAGTGCGTTTATTTTGTTTATTTAATTTATATATTTCCCTGAGAGATCTCTTTTAAATATAGTGTCTGTAAAAGTAAATATTACCGTATAGTGGTTAAAAATTCTGAAATAATAATATTGTACTCATCCTGGTAGAGGCTTCGCTTCCACTGGGAAAGTGCGTTTTTTTTTTATCCCTCACTTCGGAAATCGCTGTATAATTTTATCTCTGCTGTTACTGATTACCAAAATCATTGTTCACGTCTAATAACGGTATCAGTCCACGGAACTTCATTGATACGAGCACTGATCACTTTTATTAGTTGACTGCTTTCTTAGTTCGGATGCACTCCTACAATTGTTTATGACGAGTTCACTGATTTTAATTACGTGTTTACTAGCTAGTTTGATTCAATGTCTCCGTATGTTAATATTAAGTCGGCCGACGTAATTTTATCGCACTTAGATGTTTGTAGGTTGGCCGCGCGCTACAATGTTTATACACTTTTATGCCTTTTTATTACTTTGATAGATAGGCCAAATATAAATTACGGCCTATCTTGCACCCGAGGCCACCGTTTTATTTAGCAAGCTGTATGCTACACTTTACTGTCTGTTGTTGCTTCTGTGGTGACAATCTGCATACTGTTGAAGGACTCTGCTTGCTGTGATTCACAAAGTCTGCTGCTGGGGCAGTTACGTAATACGTCTAGTCTAGTTGTCTAGACAGTTGTTTGTGCTAACAGTGTGTTGCTGGTTAAACTGGGGCACCTCACAGGTGAAAGCTAACAATTGAAAATTAAAACTGATTTAAATTAAAATAAAATTGAAACTGGGGTAGCACACAATTCTGTACCATTACAATATCCCCCCAATAAGAGATTGGATGCCGAAGCATGCAAACTCTTATTGCCTAAAACCTAAGAGGATCAGTGAGGATATGGCGCCACAACCCCCCTGAACTCTTTACTAAAATCATGGGTACTTACCCCCCTAGTCTAGTGGCTGTGGCAGCACCCCTCCGATCTTACTGGACTTCTCTACTCGAGATCCCAACACCATATGTTCGGACAGATACCCGCCACAGTATCACCTGACTCTAAAACATTCAATTAAAACATCAATAAATGGCTTTCCATTATTCCATATCCATCACCGATTGGTTCCTCTTAGTCGTACTGGTTCATTAACAAAGTACTGGTTGTTTATTTACAAAGTACTGGCTTAGTTTAAAAATAATATAAACTTACGTTTTAATTTTAATCCCTTAACAAAACATTATTCCCCACCGAAAATACAAATAGATTACTTGAAATACAAGTATTATAATAACACTAACATTAAATCAACCTTCTGTAAAACTTTAATTAACTTTAATTATTATTACCTTATTGTTTCAATACACAATTCAAACCAAAGTAACTATAAATTAATTCCAAACCAAAAACAAATTTACATTCATTATTAAAAATTATCTTTTCAATTCATTTAATTACTTTTCAATAAATTTAATTCATATTGTTTTAATTAACAATTTCAAAATTAATTACATTTTTCAAAATGATCCTACAAAAAATATTACCTACATTCCATCACATCTGGTGTTTCATTTTATTTCATAATAAACTACTCATGGCAATGATTCAGCAGAATAAAACAGTTATCAACTTCAACCCATCTGGCTGTAGACATTAGTCAAAACATACAACACACCTGTTTCCATTGACAGTAGTCTGCAAGACTTGTTTTATAAACACTGTTATAAACACTCACTCAGTCTAAACTTTCTGCTTTATAAACACTCACTCAGTCTAAACTTTCTGCTTACCACATACTGACACATGTACTTCAACTTTCAATTTCTATAAATCTTTTAGTTAACATATTTATCACTTATTTGTTACAATTCAGAGCAGAGTTAATTTTGCTTCATTAATAAAATTTACCTTTTTTAGATTAACTTCAATCAGAACAGTTTGACTTTGATTACAGTATTTAAAACACTTTTAATACAAACACAATTCAAAATTAAATTCATTATTACCTCTTATTAATTATTCTTATTAATTGGCAAAATAAAGCATTATTATTATTGTAACATACTATAAACATTGTTACATAAACTATAATCTACATTTAGACAATATAGCCTTGACACAATACATTTGGCATTAACACATTTATTTACAAATTTTCGTCATAATTTTCTTGTGTACCACACTTCAATACCTAAATCAGCCAGGTCATTACCATAAACTAGAATATTTAAAACTGTCCATTCATTGCGTTTATATTCAACCTCCATCATCAAAAATTAGTCTTGTTTTCACATAGCATTGTTCAATTTTATTGATACACATCATATGGCTATCTTGTGTTTTATAGCCATAAAATTTTATTTTTTCCATTGTACCAAAATAATAATATATATGGTTACCCCCCAAAATTATCTTATCATAAATCAAGTCGACATTAGTATTTTTTATAAAGTCTCCGTCAGTGTTTGTTATTACCATTACATCATTACTACAATATTCTGCTACTACAGGTACATTAACTCTCCCCACAGGTAAATGTTTATCATTCATATACTCATTGTTTACTGTTACACAAGATAAGTTTACATTGTTTATTATAATTCTCTTAATATTCATATTCTCTATCAACTCTTTATAACTTCTGTTTAACTTGAAACACTCTAACTCTTTCTCTCTCTCATCACAACATTCCTCGCAACATTTCACATTCTCATTCCACACAGAGGGCAACACAACATTGTTACAACACATCCTGGCCTTACCAGATGCACAAAATATCAAGGGACAATTATTTGTAGACCATACGTCTCCCAAATACACTCGTGAAGCATTTTCTTCACCCACAACCACACCACGGGAAAATTCTACCCTCTGTACACTCTCTTCATTTAAACTACCTCTATACTCCCTTTCATTATGATCACTAAATACTCTAACCTCAACTACATTTCTATTCTCAATATCACTACTACTGTTTACTGTATCACTTTTTGATACCCCATTTTCAAATTTATTACCTGCTTTACTTGTAAAGCTTTTTACATTGTCATTTATTACTTGTGGTCCAAGTTCATTTTGGTTAGATTCTAACATGTTTGTTTTACTGTCTACCACACACACACACTCTCTCTTAACTCATCTGTTTCTCTTTTTGTTTCCCTACATATTTCGTTAAGTCGTTCATCAATACTACACAATGAATTAGTTATTGCGTCAAACTTAGCATCATTAGTGTCAAAGCGTTTATTTAATTCACCGAATTTAATCTCGTTAGTGTCAAAACGTTTGTTTATATCGATACTCATTACATCGAATTTAGTCTCAAAATGATTATTTAAGCCATTTAATTTGCTATTCATTTCGCCCTTAAATTCATTAAAATTGGTTTCAAATTTATTGCTTAACATTATATTTTGTTTTTCTAACATTAGTTGTATCATATTAACTATTATATCATTATTGTCATTTTGCTTGTTTTGGATAGGTGTTGAATAAATCTTAGCGCCTTCCATTGTCACTGATTCTGTTAGGCTTATTTCATTTATTACCATTTCTGTTACTATTGTGTTTATTTGATTTTTTGTACTTATACTAGTCAAGTCAACATTGTTGACTTTATCACTATTGTTATCCATTTTTCTATTATTTACCTATACACAATTTTGTAAGCTTACTAACTACACTTACTAACTTACTAACAATCGCCCTCACTCCCAAACAATCTGTTCTGCACCTTAATTAGGTCTGGCGAATGTAATAAAAAATTACACTCGCCATCCCTGTTCGGGCGCCAATGAAACTATATAACTTAGTGTAAATAATAAAATACTCTAGAGTCCCTAGTTCAGGGCCAATGAAACAATATATTATAATTCAATTTAATAAAACTCTTATCTTACCTTCGGGTTCTCTTCCAAAGTCGTACAGACGAAACTCAGCTGCGGAAAGGATTATTTGAAATAAATGGTATAAAGATCAATACACAGTTTACATTTAAACAAATAACGTCTGGTTTATTGGACGATTTAATTACTTCATCTTCCTTGATAACAATTAAAGTTTTAATTTCTTTTAATGTACGTGAATATAGTCTTCATTAGTAACATATAAAATCCAACGAATTAATGATAAACATGTCTTAATTTAACCTTTCTTAAACTATGACAAATTAGTTATATTTTAACTAACCAGTGCGTTTATTTTGTTTATTTAATTTATATATTTCCCTGAGAGATCTCTTTTAAATATAGTGTCTGTAAAAGTAAATATTACCGTATAGTGGTTAAAAATTCTGAAATAATAATATTGTACTCATCCTGGTAGAGGCTTCGCTTCCACTGGGAAAGTGCGTTTTTTTTTTTATCCCTCACTTCGGAAATCGCTGTATAATTTTATCTCTGCTGTTACTGATTACCAAAATCATTGTTCACGTCTAATAATAACGGTATCAGTCCACGGAACTTCATTGATACGAGCACTGATCACTTTTATTAGTTGACTGCTTTCTTAGTTCGGATGCACTCCTACAATTGTTTATGACGAGTTCACTGATTTTAATTACGTGTTTACTAGCTAGTTTGATTTAATGTCTCCGTATGTTAATATTAAGTCGGCCGACGTAATTTTATCACACTTAGATGTTTGTAGGTTGGCCGCGCGCTACAATGTTTATATACTTTTATGCCTTTTTATTACTTTGATAGATAGGCCAAATATAAATTACGGCCTATCTTGCACCCGAGGCCACCGTTTTATTTAGGAAGCTGTATGCTACACTTTACTGTCTGTTGTTGCTTCTGTGGTGACAATCTGCATACTGTTGAAGGACTCTGCTTGCTGTGATTCACAAAGTCTGCTGCTGGGGCAGTTACGTAATACGTCTTGTCCCACCCCTTGTCTAGTCTAGTTGTCTAGACAGTTGTTTATGCTAACAGTGTGTTGCTGGTTAAACTGGGGCACTTCACAGGTGAAAGCTAACAATTAAAAATTAAAACTGATTTAAATTAAAATAAAATTGAAACTGGGGTAGCACACAATTCTGTACCATTACACGTTTATAGGCCTACGTTTGGAAAATACGATACATTTTAAATAAAATATTATTGTTTCTAGAAATTAATTTTTTTATAACAATATACATAACGATTCTTATTTTTTTAAGTAAAAAAATTATCCAAAAATTTTGTATAAATGTAGTGTTTTTAAAGTAATTTTTTTCATTATTACAGCGGCATTATTCAAGATATGAAATTAGGAAGATTATTAAAATTTTTGTTTTATTTATCGACTGATATAAAAAGTGCTGAATTTAACTTAAGTACTAAATAATATTTTTATGAAAAAGAATTATATACTTATTTAAGTTTCATAAAAACATTAGTTAATACTTAAGTAAAAATTCTTAGGGTTCACTGGTAGTAGTGGCCGGTGTCACGTCACTGGTTGACGTGAGTGTGGCCGCGCCTCCGCGCCGTCAAATGACAGGGAGAACGAGAGAAAACAGGTAGTTACTGAATGTTACACTCAGCGTAATACACCGCTCAATGAACTATAAATTATAACTGACTTAATAAAATTGTTATTATAAACTACTTATTTTGTTAGTATTTATATCCCCATCCAAATCCGCTGAAATATGCAAATTTGTAATTTTAAACGAGACCTAAGTAAATTAAGGAAGTGCATATTACATTTTTGCGGTTGGGGGGGGCTTGAGCCCCCCTCCTGCGTACGCCACTGCTTAGGACATATAATTCTACATAGGCCAGACAGGAAGTAGCTTCAAAGGCATTACACTCCACCGAACCCACCTTTGCAAACCACCTCATTGATGCAAACCACACATACACAAACATAAAAAGCAACATAGAAATTCTATACGTACCTACAGAAAGGGCCGAAAACTGGACACTCTTGAACAACTAGAAATATACAAACACATAAAAACAACATCCTAAATGAGCAGATCCAATGCAAATCACACATACTATTCGAACATATCACACCACACACATACAACATCGAACCTTCGAACGCGCCGTCACCAAGAACAAGACAGACAGCGTTTCTAGCGGCAGTCTCTGACGAACCTTGTAATAAGCGAAAACTAATTCAGGCTACGAGGTTAAATTCTTCGTATTGTTTAAATTAGCAGCCATCCTTACTATTTCTTTTATGAATTTGCTAACTGCTATAATTTTTATTGTTCGACTAAGCTTTTCGTCATCACTGACATCTTCAGGTCTTAAACAACGTCTATCAACTGTACGTTGTAGGCTTTTATACTTTAGGCCCCTCCCCTTATGTCATCGCCCCTCCTATTGGTTCTAGCTGCTACGCTCTTCACGGGAACTTTGTCTACATTTTTCCGTTAGGCATTTTTCTAACGTCCGTCAAATTGTTTTAAAATTCATAAAAGAAATACCAAGTTAAAGTTTTACATTTTTACCAATAAAAAAATATCGGTATGGAAAACCGTACATGACTTCCATGTTCTAAGATTTATCATTTTTGAAATGAAATATTTGCATAGAAACTAATTCTTTCTTCAGCCTTAACCACAGTACTGTGGTCACTAACGTATACCACCTCACGTTACCGCACTCGAATTTCACTGATGACGGCAGTCGATAGCACTGCCGAAACGTCTGGTTTTGCAGAAAACATTGGACCACGGCCAAACAGCCCAGGAAGGAATTTTAACAACAAACTACTTCTTTGATGCTGATAACTAGTACACATATAAAAAATTATCCCCTCCCCTTCAACTACCATTTTCATTTATAGAAAGTTACCCCACCCCTTCAACTGCCCTTTTAATTTATAGATATTTCAACTGCCTTTCTACAGTGGATTATTATGACCTTTTTTTCAGGATATTTTATTTATCAAAGTTAAGTACCATAATTTAATCTTGTTAAAACATAAAATGTTGCCGGTAAACTACCCCTTCTCCTTAACCGATCTTCACCAAAATCAACAGGCCTTGAGTCATCTACAACTCAGGCACATTAGTGTTCCGAGTTAGTCATATATTTATAATTAATTTTTAATGGTTTATGGTATTTCAAAAAATGGATTGAATGTCTTTTAACTTTGTGAAATACAGGAATTCTCCCCATGAAGAAAAAGTACTAACAGAAATACTAATTTTGAGATATTTGTTAATATGAAAGCAATGCACATTGAATAATTTCCCAAAACGTAAATGTCAATAGCGTTACGTAATTCAGGTAATTGTCATAACAATATACATATTACAGGATGTACGGAACGTAGTGGGGGCCATAAAACGAAAAGATCCACGTTTATTAATAAAAACTCAATAAATTGTATTAATCTTAAAATCGTATTTGGGTCATAAACAATTCCCGTCGACTTGCATAGCACTCTGCAGCCGGCAGTGTTGTCCCCTGCTGTCCCCACCTAGATGTGCGTTGTGTAATACATATCATGGATGGAACTTTATATGATGGATGGAACTCCATACTGTTATGCAGAAGTAGTTGGACAACTATGTACCTAGGTTTGAGTTTAGACATCGTTTGGTTATTTACTTATTTAACTATATGCTAGATTTTGTTGAAAGGCTTTTATAATGCCTATATTGTTTGTATTGAAGATTCGCACCGTGTGATTTGTATGGCACTGATCTCTAACATTTCTGTAATACGGTACTGTTCGCTGTTGTAGCGTTGATACTGAATGTTATTTTAGTTACGTTGGTTGTAGTCGTTGTTACTTATTATTAAATAAATTTTCTTATTATTTACATAATTTTGAACAGTTTGTTGTAGCAGTGTACTGAATAGTTTATGTTAGAGAAATTAATTTATAGCAGCCATATACTTCAGAAGGTGGAAGGTAATTTATTTATGTAAATACAATTGGATGTTAGGTTAAGGTAGAAATACTAGTCATTAATAGGTATGAGCTATAATTAGGGTTAAAATAGTTAATAAGATAATCCAGACTTTACGAAAGTTAATTGAAATCGGGATATGTGGTTGTTGTGTGTTGATGAAATTATCCCGCTAGATTAGAAGTAATTAATTGATTTTACGTGAAAATACCTTCAGTCCCAGTAAAAATATTACCAAAGTCTAGTGTTCATGTTGTATTCGTCTGAATTAATAATTTATTCTTTTTCCACTTTTTTCTTTATAAAAATGGAAAACAGTCGGGGGTACATGTGCTGTTAACACATCAGTCTAAGCCTTAATGGCTGGTAGCCATAAATATACTATTTTAATATGTGGATTAAACCAGTCTAAGAGTATGCTAGAAATATACTGCGTAATTGCATAGTTAGGTACTGTTATACAGCGTATAGGACAAATTCAGAATAATATAACATTATTGTAGCCTGTATAACCTATACCTGGACAAACAACCTCACCTTGGTAGCATATGTCTGAATACTAACATAAGGTGAAGGAGAACAAATCCTTATCAGTTTCTACAAAACTGCATTAAAAATTACAAAATATAGTAAAGGTAGTTACAGTCAAATGGTGTTCCAAGTAAAACTATAAAATATGATTTATATTCTTGGATTTCATGAACACTTGGATTTATATTAGTAACTATTCGTGAACAGTTACTAACGCACATAAACAAAATACATAAAAACATAACCTTTACTGCCGAATACGAACACAACAATACCATAAACTTCTTAGACATCTCCATCACAAAACTTGAACACAAGCACAAATTCAGTATATACAGAAAACCGACTACAACTGACACACTAATACACAACTCCTCCAATCACAGGATGGATGGAACTCCATTACAGAAGCTGATATTTAAGACGCACCTTGCTTACCAACCAACAAACGTTGCCAATCCTTATCAGCTGACAAACACATTGGTTTTACTTCCATGTTACGTAAGGAAATGGAAGTATGGTCATCGCGAAAAAAATAGTGTTCGAGATAAGGGGTGATTCTGATTGTACACATGAAGAAAAGTAATTTTCCAAATAGTGTCTGTAACTGTGTGTAGAATTTTTGTATGGCCAACGTTAACTGCTGCGAATTCAAACAGAATCAAATAATTTTTTGCATATGTGGGCAAGTTGTAGAGGGCTCAAGGCCTATTGATTTTGGTGAAGATCGGTTAGGGGGAAGGGGTAGTTTACCTGTAACATTTTACATTTTAACAAGAGTAAAGTACTTAATTTTGATAAATAAAGTATCCTGAAAAGAAGGTCATAATAATCTACTGTAGAAAGGTAGATGAAACATCTATAAATGAAATGATAGTTAAAGGGGGAGTAATTTTCTATAAACAAAAATGATAGTTGAATGGGGAGGGGATCATTTTTTATTTGTCTACTAAGTTATCGGCAACAAAGAAATGGTTTCTATGGAAATATTTCATTTCAGTTTGTCAAACATAAAACTCGATTTACAAGGAACACACCTAATTGTTAGAAATTATCGAACCGAATTAAAGTAAATGATTTTAAATATAAATCTTAGAACATGGAAGTCATGTATGGTTCTTCATACCGATATTTTAGTTATGTAACACATTGCCTTTTGGATCTTGTTACTTTTTTGTGCAATTTATTTTAGTAAAGGGTTGAAATAAACACACTGAAATATAGTTTAGAACCCAACCTTTTTATATCTTTATGAAACTTTGTGTATTTTATTAGTAGTATTAAATATGACTTTTTACAAAGTTTCAAAAATATATACCTTACAACACAAGATATAACGTTTTATAAATTTCAAAAAAATGTGAATAATTCCAGTTTTCGAATCGCTGAGATTAGAATTCCCCAAGTCCTAATGAAGATAGGAACATGAAGTTAGTGTCAAATTAAAGCTGATTAACTCAGTTTCAGTTTGATGTGCAACACAATTACCTTTATAAAAATTTGAATGTTTTGAAAACTCAAAAAAAAAATTAATTGAATTTTTTCAAGATACCTTTTTTAATTTTGAAAAAATACATGTTGTTCATTATTAACTATGTTATTAACTAAAAATTCTAATTTTAGTAATCAAAATACTTCAAGAGTTTAAATTAAGTATATGTATCATTTACGGTTGATTTTTGAAAGTCTGTACAGACAGGGAAGGTTTTGCAAGTAACATTTAGTTTTTGTAAGAACTGTGTTCTCATTATGTATTTTCTTTGACATAACTGGCAAAGTTATAACAATGGAATAGTTAAATATTACAGATACTCAAACCTTTTAATTTGTCTGTGGTTGTCGTGACTTTGAATATTTCCCATAACATGTTCAAATAATTTTGAAAATACATGAGCATACCTTGTACCAATGCAAAGGTCTATCTTGTACTAGCAGGTTATCAGTCTTTGATGGATAAGTAAAGGACAGAGAATGTCCATGAGTTGCAAAAATATATCTAGACTTCATCTCTATATTCTCAAGTGTTTTAAGGTACAGTCCACTACTAGTTGTTAATGCATATACAAAACAGGAGCATCATCCGAATATTTTAAGAGGTGTTTTTGAAGTAGATGTACAGCAGCTGCATCGTGTTGAAGCATTCTGAAATTACTTCAGTACTCTTGTGTTGAACGTTGTCTTCATTTTTGAAATAAACAACCACATACTTTGTTTATCACTTGGTTTATTAATAATATTAAATTTATGCCTAAAGTAATAAAATTAAAACAAAACAAGTATGACAGCTAATGACTGGTTACAAGAGTATTGAGAAAGTTTTGTATTCAAACATGAAACAGATATTTATTGGCATTCTACATGACAATGAGCTCCGGTGGCCAGGCTCTGGTTGTGACTTATCTGTTTTAACTCAGATACCGAACTGATACATATATATTGGCATGTTCTAACGGGGTCATATTTTTTATATATATTGATTTTATGTTTTTATACAAAGTTGTATCTAAATAGTTCCACAAAAAGTAATTGTACCTAACAAACTACTTTCAAGTATAGGGCCTATATTAAAGTAAAAAATATCAAGGTCCCACCATTTTATGTTTTTACAGCTGCATTTATAGGTTATCAGGTACACAACATAATGGTCAAACTGATTATAAGTGGTAGGCCTATATTATTTACTTGTAACTCTTCAAGTATAATCTTGTTCTTCACTTCACGAATTAGGCTTGCAGGCTTTTCCGTCTTTACAGTCACAGTTTTTATGGTCTGCCTTTACCTTGTTCTCCAAGAAGCTTATACTGGATTATCTCTTTTTGGTATTCTCGAGTCACCCATTCTATTTATGTGTTGTATCCAGTTTTCTTTATTTTGTTTAATCGTTTCTCAAGTATATATTAAGCTCTTGCCTTATGTATGCATTTCTTATATCATCTGTTAGGGGTGTATCCTTTGACTCTCCTTAAGAATTTCACTTCAGCAGCTTGAATTCGTTTTCTCTGATTTTGGGTGAGTGCCCATGATTCACTCCCTTACATCAATACTGGTGCTGGCATTACTTTATAAAATTTCAATTCTGTATCTTTTCGTACTTTCTTTCCAGATTCTTTTGAATTGTGCCACACATCCTCTGATATCTGTTTGTCTTATTATCAATATCGTTTTCATATTCATAGCTTACGTTGCACCCTAGGTACCTATAGTGGGATATTTGCCCAATACTTTTGTTGGCTATACTATTTTGGAGCATACTTGCAATTTTCCTTTAAACACCATCATTTTAGTCTTTGTCATGGAAATTTTTAAATTATATCCATGGCAAATTTTACTAAGTTGATATACTGTTTTTGTGATCATCAGCAAACATCAGCATACAGTGTTAATGTAGAAATTATTGGGAAGTAAGTAGATTCCAGGGCCAGTTCATTGTTTCCATTACCTTACAACATCATCAATATATATGTTAACTAAAGTAGGTGATAAACTGCACCCTTGTGTAACACCTCTCTTAACAGCAATAGGTTATGTTTTCCCCTTCCTGGTGTTTATAGGTGTCTGCTCTTTCATATAGGCGTTTTATTACTTCTATTATATGATGTGCTGTAATATTTTCCACAATACATCTGTATTCACATGATCAAATGTTTTTTCATAGTCTATGAAGGCAATATGTGTCTATATATTGAAGTCTGTTCTTTTTTCGATCAGTTGACAACTGTGACATTGCCACTACAGGAGCTTCCTTTTCTAAATCCAAATTGTTTTTCAAGGAGACCATTTGCAATATTCTTTAGTTTGTTATTAATTATCCTTGTATATAATTTGTAGGCCATATTCAACAGGCTTATGTCTCAATAATTTCCATAGTAACTTCTGTCCCCTTTCTTAAACAGCAATATTACCTCTGCTATTCTCCAAGAATCTGGAATTGTTTTTGTTTTCCAGCATGAATTAATTAAATACCAAAGGCGTTGCCTTTCTATTCTTAATTTGGTCTAGAGCTTTTGTTAATTTTTCGAATGTTATGTTATCCCTGAGGTATATATTGCTATTAACAATATAACGTTTCCTAATTAAACCCTTTGCGTAGTTCCTTTTCCCCTTGTATCTTGCCTTATTTTGCTCTGTATTATTCTGGAGATATTCTACAAATGCTTTTTGTTTTTCTTTAATTATATTTACAATTTCTTCATTCCAATCCTGAGACTTTTCCGACTCATAACTTTCTTATTTGTACCTATAGCTTCTGTAGCTGCACGTTTAACACATTCTTAATCTTTTCTCACTCTGCATCAATGTCTCCTTCCTTTAATCAATTTTCTAGTTTCTGATTAAGCCTGTTTTGGTATAAATTCCGAACACTTTCGTCTTGTAATAAATATACCGTGACTACTTCTTCGGGTGGTTTATAACTTTTTAGATTAGAACTCTTTTTACCACCTCGACAGTAAAGATATCTTTCCAATTACTAAAAAGTGATCAGAACATATGTCACTACCTCTAAAAACTCTAACGTCATGTACATGTGTGCTCAGTTTCTTATTGACTATAATATAATCTGTTATTGATCTTTGCCCTCTCGCACACCACATATATACTTATATAGGCCTGTGTCCTTTTTCCTAAAAACGGATGATGAGTCAAGTGTGATGATTGGTAGAATGTAAAGTTAATTATGCAGCATTTCTAGTTAACATGTAATTTTTCAAAATTTTATAAACAGTAGCATTTTGAAAAATTAAGTTTTTAATTTTTTATATTTTTTATAATATTAAAAATTTTGCAAAGCTGTTTCATGTCAAATTAAAGCTGAGTTGATCAGCATCAACTTGGCACCAATTTCATGTTTAATTTTTTATTAGGTTGTAACGGGACAAACTAAGAGGGTTTTAATTTCATGATTTTTATTGTAACAGTCTGTAGCAAACCATATTAGGCAACACTTTTAGATCACCAAATATGTGACTTTTGTGAACACCCGGCAGCCAGTTTTCGGTGCCATGCTGTGCAAGGCGCAACGAAAATTATAACATTGGAATGTGTAAGAGCGCGCTTGTGTGCCGCCTTTTGCGACATGTGCTCAGAGGACAAGAAAGGGCATGAGAAAATATGTAGTCTCCGACCCAAAATTCATAACTTAAGTAAGGCGAATTATTTCCACTAGCTGCATTTGATCCAATCACAGAACGAGTTAACGCCATGCGACCAATGTTTAATGCCAGGCATGTAGGCAACCAAGCGTATGAGGTTCGCCCAGTTTGTCAGCACTAGTCAAACAGTGCAGTCGGTAGCTCAGCAACAGTATCAGTGAAATAGTGCCGGGAGGCCGGTGCGTTTGAGTATGCCTGGCCTATCCCAAAATTATATAAAAGAAGAGTATTCGGACGAAAGAGTGCGAAGAAAGTAAAATGAATATTTAAATACAAAAACTTAAAACAGTGGTAGTCGTTGTGTGGTAGGGACAGTGTAAGTGAACGGGAAGATGGCGGAACAATTGGAATAGCGAGGAAAGTTAAGTACAGTGAATATGTTGGCCAACAAGTTTTTAAATATGTAAATAATAAAGAATTCAGTAAAAGGGGGATGAAAGAGAAATGTAAAGAGCGTGAGAGTGTGTGTGAGGAAATAAGGGAAAAACGTTAAAAGTAAAAGTACTGGTTTGTTTATGTAGAGTAGTATAAGCTAACATATAAAATTGTTATATGATAGAGATAAGAGTAAATAACATTTTATAAAGAAAAGCAAAAGAAAGAAAGTATTTTAAAAGTGATTGCAATAAAGAGTTCGTTTAAATAGCATAAAAATGTGTTAAAACTAATTATTACGGCACACCCATAACATGAGTTCTGCATCAACAAATTTGTCTAAACAAAACTTGAGAATTTTCTGAGTTAAGGGCATTAACTGATCTAAATTAATTTAAGGTAAGTATTATGGTTTCGATGTATAACCCAAATCATCGTGGCGACCCTTTGAGCGAGTTTGGAATCTTCTGGGGAGTTTTTATCAAAAAGGTAAGTTTAACGGAATCAGGAATAAGTAAAATTATGGTGTGTAAAAAAGATAAAGTTTGTTTGTTTACAAGGTACTGAGTAAATTTAATTTTAGTGATTCAGAGAAACTATGTAAATTTAGACTTTTTTGGAATTTCAAAAGTGTGTAGCTTGGAAATTGCAAGATGTGATGTGTGTCGACTTGACATGGACGGAGCCTAACATACTATTAGCTGTCACATGAACATCACTGATGTCAGTGAGCCTTGATGTTTGATGAAAAAGTGTATAATGAAAAAACTCCTTAACACGTTCTCAGCCATCATATTTAGCCTATTCCGTCCCCCTGGGCCAAAATGTTTTCTTATCATTTTTCCTCTAAATTGGGTTGGTTGGTTTTATCATACCCACAATGCAAGAATTATGATCTTAAGAGCTTTCAGTCATTGTCACCGACATGGTGTCGTGTGTTTATTTGTGTCATCTCATGCCACGTTGGTCATGCTTTCGGTTATCATTATGCCTCCATGAGTTAACCAACTCAGAAGGAAGAACAGTGGATGTGAGGAAGCTCTATAAAGGATGTTACAGAAAAGCTGTACCAGAAGAAAAAAATACCTCGAAAAAGAAGAAATGTAAAAAAAGTTACTACGTTTTGTTCAGGATGTCTAACAGAGGCTTGCCTTTGCTTAATATGTTTTAATACCTTCTATAGAATTGTTTAAACGTTTGTTAATTTTTAACAAACATTTCAATACATTTCCAGTTTTCTGTTTTGTATACAGTTTTAAAACTGTTCAGTATGGTTTTGTTTTCTGTTTATGATATTTCAAGCCATTAAAAATGATAATTTCTACATGTTTTGAAATATTATTTGCTTGAAAAATATTGTGTTTTAAAATTAGTTCAAGTTAACTGAGATCTTCCGCAAAATTAGTTCAAGAGTGTAACTTCTGCAAACCATTTAACTCAAGAGGTTTCATAAAAATGTTAGCATTCAATTGATATAACATTTTTCTTTATTATAATAAAGAATTTCATAATATTTTAAATAAGTGAATGAAGAGGATGTACCAACAAGATAATTATAACATTTTTCTTTTTAGAAGTTTAATTAAGAAAGTTGTTTTAGTGGTTATAATCACAAACAGAATTATCACTGTTGCACACTACTATAGAAAAATTATCCCGATTAGCGCTTTCAAGCTTCTCAGCACATTGTCAGATCAGAAATAACCGATCGGAATTTTTCTTTTCTTCACAGGGAGTCCTAAAATGATGTCAAAAGTCATATAATTTCTGGTATATAAAATTAAAAACAAAGTTTGTATCAAAATATTGCGACAGTACAAATAAGTGATGTACTGAGCATTGAATATAAAAATTTAAATTTACCTAATAAACTGTAAATAATTAATAATATATTAGAAATAAGCATGTCAGGGATGATTGCAAGCTTGGCTCAGACAAAAATATGAACAGGTGTTTCGACCTGAATCGACGTGCACACACACACAAATGTAACTGAAAGTGTGTACACCAGTATTTTGATAGTGTGTGTGAACGCAGGTCTATGCAGGCGAGTTTGCCACCCCAAGATGAATAATTGCACAATTACTGTTTTTCTGTAATTATTCATAAACTCTAATTAAGAATTAAAATCCAAAACCACAATAAAATGTAATAAAATTTACTAAATACTGTGTACGAAAACCACGCAAAAGTGACACACCGTACGAGTGTAATAGTGAAATAACTGTGTACAAATCGAAAGGGTTAAGTTGCAATGTCCAAAATTACAGTGAACATGTGTTGTAAAAATAGTTATAAGGTAAGTATAAGAGTATACTTACAGGACTCTGCAATTCGCAGAAAAATAAGAAATAGCGAATTTGACAAAGAGTGGGGGAACTGAATCCAGAGACAGTTTCTGACATGTCGATTTCGTACCACTGCAGGGTGTCGACCAAGACATGGGTATAAATAGGACACGCAAGCTACAGTGGTTCTCTTTCTTAAATCATCCACGGTGCAGCGGGAGCTTATGCCCGTCCGCACGGCGTATTTATTTTTTGTAAATAGTTTAAATTTTC
Source organism: Magicicada septendecula (assembly GCA_034769895.1). Taxonomy (NCBI): domain Eukaryota; kingdom Metazoa; phylum Arthropoda; class Insecta; order Hemiptera; family Cicadidae; genus Magicicada; species Magicicada septendecula. Next base: position 27,804,241 of record CM068367.1, on the reverse strand, counting down.
CAGTTACATACAACTATGTAACTAAGTTGTAAAGACAATCATTTTTAAATTAATAACAGCAGTACATAAGAAGATCCATTTACGTCAGAAACAGCACGAGGAGAGTTCCAGAGAGAGATACGACGCTGGACAAGAGGAGAGTTCCAGAGAGAGATACGACGCTGGACAAGAGGAGAGTTCCAGAAAGAGATACGACGCTGGACAAGAGGAGAAGAGAGACAGCCGACGCTGGAGTGCGAGACGAGGGCAAATACAGATGGATCAAAATGATCGAGTATGATTGACGACAATAAGGTGATAAACAACTTATTTATATCTTAATCATACAATGAACTCAAAGACAATTAAAGACATTTCTATTTTATTTTAAAATAAGAGCCAATGTTTCTTGTAAAGTATAATTAAAATCATAGATGTTTTAGAAATACGATTAACGTAACAAGAGCTCAAATTAATATGAAATAAAATGAATACAAAGCATTTAAATGAAAACAATTAGTATTTGAGATAAAACAGTACTGAGAAACAAAAGATAAATTCAATAACTATTAATATTTTGAGTACATTACAATATATAAAAAGAGATTTAAATATTGATATTTTGAAACACATTAATCGACTGAGTAGTCTGAAAATGAGATTGTTCTGTAATACAACAATAATTAGTGGGATAGAATATTTAGTCAGTAAGGATGTATATAGCATAAGCCTTACGGCATAATAACAATTAATAACGAATGTTTTAAATTGAAGTCAGTGCCATGTGCACAATTTTTAATAATATCAAATAAATTTGAAATACCGTTACAAGTTACATAGAGTTCTTATTGCAGATACACCTGAAACCCAATTTAAATGTTATATTGTTACGTAATTTGTCAATCTTGAACGTGAGACCGGTCACGCTAAATTTGTGTATATGTATGTGTTTATGTATATGTATTGTTGCATATTTGGCTCCCAAAGAACGTGGTGCTATACAAATTAAAGTACATATAAAAATTCACACGCATAAATATGTTGCAATATATAGTACAGATAACAAACTAATAAAAAAGAAAGTGATGACCACATGTTTTATGGTTTCCAAGAAAAGCGACCTCTATGGGGAAAAACATTGTTTTCAAGAAACATATAGTTAGCACGGTGGTTTAAATACAGCTATTCTATACAGTAGTTCACCCAGTGACATATACAGAATTAGTGTTGGTTCTCCTCTACATAAGCGGTCTTGAATCTCCTTTCAGCCAGGAGCACTTTATTGTATTAACATGAAACACTTCACACAAACACCTCAGTGGTTAAATTGAAGTCTGCCAATGGGAAGACATTGTATATTAATATAAAGATATAAATATTAAATCCAGAAAAGTGTTCTTAATGAGATTTTATTCTTGTGCTAACTAGTGTGTGATGAAGATTTAGTCTTAGAACTGCAAACTTGTTTTCATCTGTTTCAGGTATCAACAAAGACAACAAGACATCATAAGACAAATGGAAGAAATGAAATTTGAGAACAAGGTATGTGGTTTAAAAGTAAAATATGTAGTTTTGTTTCTCAATGTAGATACCAACTTAATATACTTGGACATACGTGTACTTTATAGACACATATTTCATTCGTTTATATCTTATTTTAATCATTTTTATTCACCATTTTTATTTTTAATTAATTGCTGTATAGAGTATGTAAGTATTATCTTCACCTGATGCATGTTTCTAAGAAATTATTCTGTATTTTCAGAGGTGTTTGTTTGAATTGTAATTGAAACAACCCTCTGAAGATACAGAATAACTTCTGTGAAATGTGCGTCAGGTGTAAATAAACCTACTTGCAGTATATTTATTTGAAGATATTACATGGGAGACCTGCAGGAAACTCAACGAGTTATTTACAAAGGAACACACACACACACACATACACACACACACACACACACACACACATACAGAGAGAGAGAGAGAGAGAGAGAGAGAGAGAGAGAGAGAGAGAGAGAGAGAGAGAGAGAGAGAGAGAGAGAGAGAGAGAGAGAGAGAGAGAGAGAACACTATATATATTACAACGATTCAAATTGCAAATTCGACATAATGTAATTTATGCAGGTTGTATAACGATACCAGGTGTAACTATAATAAGAGTAGTAGATTTATGAGTAGTTAAAAATTCATATTTATTGTTTTGCCAAACATTATAAATAATAAAACATTGTTAATAATCTTTGATCAAGATATCACTCATTATTAAGTGTTTATCTCTTAAACTATACGGTGTTACACACATTTAAAACACTCTTGCATCTAGACATGTTAATAATCTTACTCTAGACATTTATTCTATTTGATTTATTAAAATAAAATAAATTTAAATGTAAATTTAATTGAATTCTTTTAATTCAGATCTGCTCTCAGCTTGCTCAGTCTATACCAATGTTTCAAAAGAAAAATAAATTTAAAATTATATTTGTTACTCTTAAACTGTCATTTGTTTCATATTCAAAATTTAAATTATTCTTTTCTTCTACAAAATGCAAATTTCAATCCTTTCAATTATTTACTTTGATAAACAAAAAAAAAAAAAACTATCTCAAATTTAAACTCTTTTTTTTTTTTATATTTCTTTATATGCGATCTCTCATTCTTATGACTAAACCATTTATGTAAGATTCTAATATACTATTTCTAATTATAAACCTTTTTTTTGTTTTAATTTATTGTCTTTTTATATAGTCTTTATGAGCTCTTTTTAAAAAAATCATTTATAAATGCATTATGCATGTCACCTCGAGTTTTGATGATCTTACGACTTATTGACGGGGTCCAGTGTTGTCCAGAGTTGGGTTTCCGTTACTCCTGGCTTGGCGTGGTCCTGGAAATGTCCAGAGTCTACCGTCGATCTCCAGCAGTGTGTGGTCCATCACAGAATTACTATCTGCTGCAAGGTGGATCTCAGTCGTCGGTTAGGCGTCTATAAACCATCTCCTAACGTCCAGCATCCCGCGTCGCTCTTGTAGCTTCTCTGTAGACACTCTGATGACTTAAACGGTCCCGGTACTTTACGTTTCCCGAAATATCGTAAACATAATTACTGAACGTAATTATTCATTCATTCGTAGATGAGACTTATAATAAAATAAAACTTCTGCCGACGGACAGCATGTCCGACTGCAACTGTGTTTTGAAATGAAGAGAAGGGTTTTCAGTCGAACCCTTAATTTATACCCTCTCGAGATTCCGCACCTGTTGGTTCCGAAATCATCTTGTCGAGACCTGCAGATCACATGCTAGCCCCCACTCCTGAACCTTTTCATATATTTGCAATTTTTAGCAAATAGCAATGTTTTGTACGGAATTGAGATAGCACAAATCATAGCTAATTTGATTAAGCAGTCACTGTATTAATTTGAGCGTCTTAGGGTAATTTGCATATTTTTGGCACATTTATTTCGCACTGTCTCCGCGTAATGTGTCCTATTAACGTCATTTTCATACTGTATATAACTATAAAATTTACACACTTTGGTGCCTTTTGTTTGTTTATACACTAATTAGTTTTCACACAGTGAATTAAAATAATTATTTTATTTATTATTTGGGGAGGGTAGCTGAGATTCCTGTCTGTACATGCATCACTAACACACACAAGATACACGCGTAACACATACAATCGAGCAGGTGTTCTTTGCCTGTCGAAACAGGTTAATTTCTCCCCTAATATAACAATGAAACACTTTTTACAATCTCAGACCTGTCCATTTACCCCTAACGTATAATAATTCTACAAATTTTATATGTATTTAAATCAATGCCCAATACAGCATATGGCTGTATCGTTGCATTATTTCTCTGCTTGAAAAAAAAAATTAATTCAAATTTATTAAATTTTTGTCTATTTGTTCTAGACAAATAAAAATAATATTATATTCGCTTAACTTTAGTTTACATCAGTTAAACAACACATAATAATGAGTAGGTCAGTATAACTCTCGCTGTTGGTGGAATGCATATTTTTCACCCCTCATTATACAGCTGATCTTGGACGGCTTAGTATCATTGTTCTCTTCTCTCTCCCTCTTCTCATTATTCATACGTAGAATTTCTTGAATGCTGTCGCATGATATTTGCCGATGTCTTTTCCCTTCCTCTCATCGTATACGATGAACGTGTGTCTTCCCACACGTTGTTTCAACTCAACGTATAAGGTCCGTTGTACAGCCAGAAGAATTTCTTCGCTGTGTCACAATGCGTTTTCCGATGGGATTAGCTTTCAACAGAATTTGTTCTCCTACATCGAATTGCTGTAATTTTTGCGTTCTATTGAACTTTTCTCTCCTCTTGTTACCTCGTTCTATAATGCATTGTTTAGCATACTCAACCTTTACACTTAATGGAATAGGTACGTTTTGATTCTCTGGCTTGCTTACATATTTGGTCCAGAATCTAATAGGTTTTTTGTCTTCATCTAGCTCGATTGGCGTATAACTTGTTGCTTCGCTATAATTTTCATTTATTGCTTTCTCAAAGAAAGGTAAATACTCTGCACATTTGTTGTGTTGGTCGTGACAGTAGATTCGTAGATATGTACCTAACTCTTTATTTACTCTTTCCATGAGATTTCCCTGTGGGTGTCGTACTGATGTGAGTACAGGTTGGATTCCATTTTCACGAAGAGTCTTCTCCCATACATCGCTTTGGAACTGCACTCCTTGGTCGCTAAATACCTTCTTCATTTTACCATATGCAGGAATGTATTTCTGCAAGAGTATTTTCAAAACAACTTTAGTTGTGGGTCGCATAATTGGATACAGATGGACGGCTTTGGAAAATACATCAATACAAACAAGTATGTGTTTCACTCTACGACTTGATCTTGGAAGTGGTCCCAAAAATCCACTGCAATTAGCTCTCCTTTCTGGTCCTTCTGGATACTCTGCATTTCCACGTAGGTATGTAGATTCGGTCCTTTTGCTGTTTGACACTCATAACATTTCTTATTTTCGTTTTTAATCTTCCTGAACATATTATAGATGGTGAAATCTTCATGTAGGCTTAAGTAACATTTAAGTGCAGCAGCATGTGCTAAACTTTCGTGTGCTGGTCGAATTAATTTATGCAACATATCATTTGTTAATACTACCTTCCAATCTTGCCTCATTAGTTTATATAAGACTCCATTTTGTACCTTGTAATGGTCTGGTAGGTGATCTCTTAGCTTAAATTCTCTCGTAGCATCATCTAAGTCTTGTTTTGAGCTCGATTCTTCAGCATGTGTTTAACATCATTATCAGCAGTAAATTTAATAGGTAACAGTTGTAACTCATTATGGTTCTTTTCGTAGACCTCTTCACACTCTTCTGTGATGCATCTACTCAAAGTATCGGCTATAAAATTATCTTTCCCCTTACAATATTTTATACTAAAGGAATACTCACTGATTGCTAAGATCTATTGTAATAATCGAGGGTTGGTTACTTTACATTTTAATAGGAATGATAACGCTTGATGGTCCGTATGTATTTCAAAATGCGTTCTGTAAATATAATATCGAAACGGTTTCAGGGCGTATACTATAGCAAGTATCTCCTTCTCAGATGTAGAGTACTGCTTCTCCGCCCCTTTGAATACTCTACTGGCATATGCAATGACACGGTGTTCTCCTGTAGCATCTTGTTGATACAGTACACTTCCACACGCGTAGTCGCTAGCATCTGCGTAGATAACGAATCTTCCATCTCGCTGTGGATGATGAAGTGTTATGTTTTCAATGAATAACTTCTTGACTTGGTCGAAGGCATCTTGATGTTTCTTCTCCCACTTCCATTTGTGATTTTTCTTTGTTAACTCCAGCAATGGTTGTGTTATATCTGCATATTATTGTGAGAATATTCTATAGTATCCTGTGAGTCCCAAACGTGCTCGTAACCCTTTAATGTTCTTAGGTGTAGGGAAATCGGTAATACTGGATATCTTTATGGGATCGGGTTGAATACCTGAGGATGAAATAATGTGACCCAGGAATTGGATTGAGGATTTTATGAATTCACACTTGTCTAGGTTAAGGGATATATGGGCTTTCCTAAACTTGTGGAATATAGTGTTAAGGTGTTCAATGTGTTCGTCCAGTGTTTTTGATACTACCAGGATATCATCCACAAACACTATGATGCAAGGCTCCACTTCTGGTCCTAATGCTTTCTCTAGACATTTTACAATCGCAGCCAAACTCGTGCTCAAACCAAAGGGAACTACCTTGTGTTGGTAGCATTTATTTTTGTATAGGAAGGCGGTGTATTTTCTATCTTCTCTTCTAATTGTAATTTGCCAAAAACTCGACCGTAAATCCAACTTAGTCAAGTAACGTGCTCCTTCACACTTTGCAAATAACTCGTCCGCAGGTGGTGCACAATCGAATTCACGTAGAACGACTATTCAAACTCCTCATGTCCAGGTATAAACGTACTTCTCCACTCTTCTTCTTTACTACAACTAGAGGATTAAGAAAGTTGCTGTTCGACCGCTCAATGATGTCATTTTCTATCATTCGTCGTATTTCCAGTTCAACTTCTCCCTCGTACTTCCTGGGTATTGGATACGTTCGTCTGACAAATTTTGTAGGGTCTGATACCATAATAGCGTGTTCGTAGACTCTGGTCTGCGTCGGTACATCGCTGAATACTTCATTATACTCTTCTATTAATATAAATAACTTCGGTTCTTCCTGAGATGACATTCCTTCTTCGGCTGTATTAGCATACTGAGTAGGTGTATATCGTATATGTGGCTTGGATACGACAATAGGGTTTTCACTTACCTCACAATTTTCTTCCTCTTCATTCATAATTACTTCATACAGAACATTCTTATAATTACATAACATCTTATTGTTATTGATATCAATCCTTGCACTTAAAGTATTTAATAAATCTATTCCAATAATTCCATCATATATAAGTTTATTCATTATGATCATAGGATATGTTATTTCTAAGTCCTTACAATTTAAAGTTACGTAAGCTTACTGTCTAACCTTTTCTCTCTTATTCATGGCTGTAATAACATTTATATTATTGACAGGTAAAATAGCCATTTGTTTAAAATATTTTTTATTTTGTTGTACCCACTTATTGTTTAGTACAGTTAATTGGCTACTTGTATCGATTAACATTTTAATTCTACATCCATTAATTCGTACATTAATTAGAGGACAATTTATTTCTAGTTGATTTGGTGTCACCTTTCTGTCGGTGTCTAATAACTCATTTCTCACATCACACGGATATATATTGTTTATTGTGTAGCCATACGTCCTGTTTTTACGTCATTGTTTTGTGTCACGGGAACAGGATGGTTGAACAGGGCCTTGTTGCGGTCTCCCTTTTATTTCCTCATCTGCGCTCGCTCTGTTGCTCTGGATTGTGGATACGGAGCGGTCATATGGTTTACTAAACTTTTTCTTCCAATTTGTATCACGTGTGTTTCTCTCAGAGTGTTGTTCCTTCTGTACGTCGCGTGCGTTATTCACAACTGTGCTTTTCTTTACACTGTGCGCTGGCGGCGTATAATTTCGCTTATAATTATCACGGTTTTGCGTATCGTCACGTTCTCGTGCTTTATCACTCCGGTCGTATGCATGATAATTAATGCGCGTTTGTTGATTGCGTGGTGAAGTGTTACTCTTGTTAATATTTTGTGATTGAGTGACAAGTGTTAAGAATTGTTTTATCGTTTTGACACCCTGTGTGTATACAGCTAACTGGATATCTCTGTGGAAATGGTAAGACAACTTAGACACTATCTCATACTCAGAAAATTTTGGTTTTAAATGTTTTACACGTTCTATTTGCGCAATTGCATACTGTTCGATACTCTGTTGTCCTTGTGCATTGAACTTTCCATACTCGAGTTGGGTATGTATGTTGTAGTATCTGTTTTTAGGCATGCCTCACGAAACTGCTGATATGGACTGACGTTATCTCTAATAATAGAGTACCATTGACTGGTTGAATCTTTAAGATATCGCGTGACGAAGTCTATCTTCTCGTCATCATTTATTGCACTGCCAATATTCTCTATTTCCTTCTCCACTCTAGCTAGGAATTCCATACTGTTCTCCCATTTACCACCTGAGAACTATATTTTGCTCCTTTCGTCCATCGGTGTAGGAAACATTGTCATTTGATTCTGTCGTCTTCTCAACTCACCTCGTAGCTGGTTCATTTCTTCTTGGATTTCCTCTTTCATATGGGATACATCTCCCGAACGGTACTACGTAGGGTTTTCAATTATATTTTCAGTGACTACTGTACGTGTTTCTATTTCTCTAATTTTACTGGTATTTGCTTGCGACATATTATTAACAGTTTGAATTTTATCCTCCTGCTCTCGCGTTATAGTAGTTAAAGTATCATTTAAATTATTATTTATTTGTTTATGCGCTTCTTTGATATCTTTTCTCCACTCGAGACGTAATTCTTTTTGTTTATTTTCAATCCTTACAACTTGCTCATGTAAGGCTTGCTTAAAATTCTTCTCAAGAGTGTCAATACGTGAATTGGTATCAAAAGTTTTTTCTATTAATTGTGCATTAGTGTCAGCTATGCTTTGCTTTAATTCTATGTTGTCTTGTTTCAACTGGAGATTATCAATTTTTAACTCTTCTACCTCGGTGATTTTTATGGTGTCTTGTTTAACATTTTCGGACTGTTGCTCTAATTTATTTTCTAAACTTTCTGTTTGTTTGGTATTTATTTCATCTATTTTTTTTGTTTGACATTCTCCTCTTTAAACTCTTCTTTAAATTTTTCGGCTTATTTTATGACTAATTCGTCCATCATGGCCAATATCGAATTTTTAAATGCTTCTAGATTCAACCCTCCTGGTTCCGCCATAGTGAATTATTATTAAAATATTTATTAATAATTTATTATTGGTGAACCATATGTGAGCTTTTATTTATTTATTGTTTAATTGTTATTATTTATTTATTTTTATCTACTCATGTTTCAATTACACCTGTTTATTGGGGTGGGCGCCAGTTGTGTTATTACAATACAATACACAAAACAATTTTAAAATGACTAACATACAAAAATAATTAAAATATAATTTTAGTTATAACATAAATTATCAAACACTGGTAATCATAGAGCATATATTAATTATTAAATGTAGGCATGTCGTGCTCCATGTTCATGGGCGACAATTCTATACAACGATTCAAATTGCAAATTCGATATAATGTAATTTACGCAGGTTGTATAACGATACCAGGTGTAACTATAATAAGAGTAGTAGATTTATGAGTAGTTAAAAATTCATATTTATTGTTTTACCAAACATTATAAATAATAAAACATTGTTAATAACCTTCGATCAAGATATGACTCTTTATTAAGTGTTTATCTCTTAAACTATATGATGTTACACACATTTAAAACACTCTTACATCTAGACATGTTAATAATCTTACTCTAGACATTTATCCCATTTGATTTATTAAAACAAAATAAATTTAAATGTAATTTTAATTGAATTCTTTTAATTCAGATCTGCTCTCAGCTTGCTCAGTCTATACCAATGTTTCAAAAGAAAAATAAATTTAAAATTATATTTGTTACTCTTAAACTGTCATTTGTTTCATATTCAAAATTTAAATTATTCTTTTCTTCTACAAAATGCAAATTTCAATCCTTTCAATTATTTACTTTGATAAAAAAAAAAAAACTATCTCAAATTTAAACCCTTTTTTTTTATATTTCTTTATATGCGATCGCTCATTCTTACGACTAAACCATTTATGTAAGATTCTAATATACTATTTCTAATTATAAACCTTTTTTTTGTTTTAATTTATTGTCTTTTTATATAGTCTTTATGAGCTCTTTTTAAAAAAATCGTTTATAAATGCATTATGCATGTCACCTCGAGTTTTGATGATCTTACGACTTATTGACGGGGTCCAGCGTTGTCCAGAGTTGGGTTTCCGTTACTCCTGGCTTGGCATGGTCCTGGATATGTCCAGAGTCCAGCATCGTTCTCCAGCAGTGTGTGGTTCATCCCAGAATTACTATCTGCTGCAAGGTGGATCTGTCGTCGGTTAGGCGTCTATAAACCATCTAACGTCCAGCATCCCGCGTCGCTCATTTAGCTTTTCCGTAGATACTCTGATGACTTAAACGGTCCTGGTACTTTACGTTTCCCGAAATATCGTAAACATAATTGCTGAACATCTTTATTCGTTCATAGATGAGACTTGTAATAAAATAAAACTTCTGCCGACGGACAGCATGTCCGACTGCATCTGTGTCTTGAAATGAAGAGAAGGGTTTTCAGTTGAACCCTTAATTTATACCCTCTCGAGATTCCGGACCTGTTGGTTCCGAAATCATCTTGTCAAAACCTGCAGATCACATGCTACCCCCCACTCCCGAACCTTTTCATATATTTGCAATTTTTAGCAAATAGCAATGCTTTGTACGGAATTGAGATAGCACAAATCATAGTTAATTTGATTAAGCACTCACTGTATTAATTTGAGCATCTTAGGGTAATTTGCATATTTTTGGCACATTTATTTCGCACTGTCTCCGCGTAATAATTGCTAGTAAGCGCAGGACGGGCTAACCCCTTTTTTCACCTAGATGCATCGGACCCTCCTAAACAAAATTTTCTTGACCCGAAAGACACGCCACCAACCTTTCTGTCATTTGCTGGACAGACTTCCCGACCAGATCTTGTCCTTACGCACCTTAACATCGCACAGAAGACAAAAGTTCACTTGATGGATGATGCAGGAGGCTGTGGACACCGCTCCATTCTCATCAAATGTGCGACAGGAAAAGCCACATACATTAACAAACGTGCCCCCCGGTGGACCTTTAGAAAAGCCGACTGGAGCGAATACGGCAAGATAACAAATGATATTATACCACACGAAATAGATTGGAAATCACCTGAAACAGCTATAGAGTCCCTGAATGATGCTATACTGAGATCTGCTCTATTATGTGTACCAAGGGGTCAAGTAAAGGGTTTTCGACCGTTCTGGAATAAAAGACTTTCATCCCTCAAGAAAACAAGAGACTCTCTGAGAAGGAAAGCAGAGAAATCTAAAGAACTGTCTGACTGTATCCAACTCCGAAAATCCCAGACCATACTACGTAAAGAAATTAAGCAATCTAACAATCTAAAAGATCGGCCTTCAAAACCTTCCTATCGGAGCTGGGGATTTCCGGCGTGATGGAGCAAAAGCACACCGTTTTGTCTCAAGTCTAAATATGACACTGAAGCCAGAGGACAACAACCTTTCAAAAACGGACTCAATCTTATCACAGATCCCAAAAAAATAGCTAACACCTTTTGCAAGTACTACGCAAATATAAGCCGAACCCGAAAGACAAGAAACGAACACAGACACCTGAATAAAAAACCTCTAATGCAATGCCTCAACAAAACTGAACAAAAAATTTGCCTAAGCGATTTTAGCCTCTCCGAACTTGAATTTGCACTATCAAACACAAAGGGCAAGAAGGCAGCAGGAGCCGACGCAATCTACCCAGAGCTCCTAAAATATCTTGGTAACACAGCGAAACTAGCCTTGCTCAATCTCATTAATCTAACGTGGGAAACACGCGTCCCCCAGCAATGGAGGAAAGGGGAGATTATACGTATTACCAAGAAAGGAAAGCCAAGTGATACACCTGAGGGCTACCGCCTCATCACATTAACAAGTGCTTGCTGCAAGGTTGCCGAAAGAATGGTCGTGCGGCGTCTGAACCAGTTCTTTGAAATGAATGCGGTTATTGATGAATGCCAAGCAGGTTTCCGAGCGCACCGATGCACCATGGACCAAGTCGTCTACTTTGCACAAAGTGTTAAGGATGGGTACCACAAGAAAATGTCCTCCCTGGCAGTAGTGGTTGACCTAAAAAACGCGTACGACAGTCTGGAGACCAATGTTGCTTCACAAACTTGCTTTGAGTGGCGTCGCAGGTAACCTTTTTAACTGGATAGCGTCCTTCCTGAGTCAAAGACAAATTCGTGTCCGCTCTAATAATTGCCTTTCAAAGTACCGAATTCAACGCCAAGGGCTACCCCAAGGTGCCATTATCTTATCAGCTGCAGCCTATTTAACCTTATGGTCAATGACATTCTGGTGGCTGTTTGGTGTGTGCCGGGAGTACAAGCGCTCCTGTATGCCGATGACCTTATCATCTGGGCAACTAGCAGCCATATCATGGGTAAAAACACTTTTTACAATCTCAGACCTGTCCATTTACCCCTAACTTATAATAATTCTACAAATTTTATATTTATTTAAATCAATGCCCAATACAGCATATGGCTGTGTGTGTGTGTGTATATATATATATATATATATATATATTTCAATCACTTTCTGCTACAGTCCGTTTCTTGATGTATGTAATACTATAATACTTATACTATTTTACCTCAAGATGTATTTTTTCTTTAGGGACATGTTTCGGGAGATCCTGTTCTCCCATCTTCAACCTTCGCCATCTTGCTTCTGGTGCAGTATTTGTGTGTTGGCTTCTGGATGTTATTATGGTGGTTTGTTGGTCTTTGGTCCTTCAATGTTGCATTATTGTGTGTGGTTGTGGTATCTGTTTTTGTATTTTGTGTATTTTCGATGTTGAGTGCTTTGAATATTGTGTCATGTTTTGTATTGATTTGTATTTGTTCTGGTATTAATTTGTTTTGTGTTTTATGTTTGTAAATCTGTAAATTTTCCCAAATGTTCATTATGGTGCCTTTGTGTGGTATATGTTTTATTAGTGTTACATTGGTTATGTCTGGGAATTCATGTCCTGTGTTTATTGCATGTGTGGCTAAATTGGATTTATATATGTTTGGTTTTTTGTATGCATTTAGGTGTTCAAAATAACGTTTTTTCAGCTGTTTTTTTGTTTGTCCTATATAACATTTATTGCAATCTTGGCATTCAATTTTGTATATACCGTTGGTTGTTGTATTATCTTTGTTGTGTGAGTTATTTAGATTTTGTAATTTATTTTTATTAGTTTTGCATGCTATTTTTATATCTGTGTTTTTAAATAGTTTTGTTAGTTTTGACATTTTATTATTTATATATGTGAATGTGGCCCATTTTTTGTTGTTGTTATTATTTATGTGTTGTTCAGTTTGATTAATTCTTAATTGTTCAGTTTTTATTTTGTATTTGATTTTATTTTCTATTTTGATCATAGTATTTTTATTGTATCCATTTGCATAACCAATTTGGTGTATTATATTTCTTTCTTTGTCAGTTTCTTGTTTGTTTAGGGGTATTTTGTACATTCTGTTAAATAACGAATAAAATGCTGCCATTTTATGTTGTGGTGGGTGGTCAGAATGGTTAGGTATAATGATGTTAGTGGAAGTTGGTTTTCTATATATTGCATATTGTATGTGTTTGTTGTATCTTGTGATGGTTATGTCTAAATAGTTGATTTTGTTATGTTTTTCTTTTTCTTCTGTGAATTGTATTTTGGGATGTATGTTATTGATTTGTTTCAGTATGTTCTCTGCATTTGTGTTTTTGTTATTTGATACATATAGTCCATCATCTACATATCTTATCCATATGCCATCTGGGTCATGTGTTTTTATGATATTTTGTATTTTGGTGTCTATATGTTGTAGGAATATTTCTGCTATTATGCTTGATAATGGTGATCCCATTGCTAAACCTTCTTTCTGTTGATAAATTTTGCTATTAAATTCAAAGTAATTTTGTTTTAGTATTAGTTGGAGACTATTTTTTATTTCGGTTATATATTGTTTGTTTTCATTTTGTTCTATAAGTTTGTTTATTATTATGTCAATTGTTTCTTCTACTGGGATATTAGTGTACATGTTTGTTATGTCATATGATGTGAAAAATGTATTTTCATTTATATTTATTATTTTTAGTTTGTCTATTAATTCGTATGTATTTTTTATGTTATGATGGTTATTTGTTAGTTGGTTATTTTTTAGTTTTTGTGCTATTATTCTTGCTATTTTGTATGTAGGAGCTTTTTTGAAATTGATTAATGGACGTATTGGGTTGTTTAATTTGTGTATTTTTATTAGGCTGTTCATTTTAGGTGGTTCTGGATTATTGTTTATATATATGTCTATGTTTTTATTGTTGAAAATGTTTTTATTTGTTTTTATTAGTTTTATTGTTTGTTTAAGATAGTTTTCTGTTGGGTTTTTATCTAGTTGTACGCATTTATTATTGTTGATGAAGTCTTCGGTTTTTTTGATGTAGTCTGTTTTATCAATGATTACTGTTGCTTGACTTTTGTCTGCTTTAGTTATTATTAAATTATTGTTCTTTACTTTATTTTTAATTTCTTTTATTGTTTTATTGTTTTTCTTTTGTTTATCTTTGTTTTTCATTTCGCTAGTGATTATTTTTTTAATTATATGTGCTGCTTCTGTTCTTTTTTCTTCTTGTATATTGTCTTTTATTAGGTTAATGGCAAATTCTGTTTCTACTATTAAATTTTCTAGATTTTTGTTTGCATTTTGGGTTATGTTAGTTTTTGACATATTGTTGTTTAAATATTCTGTTTCTTTTTTGTTAAATTCTGTATTGCTAAGGTTAATGGTTCGAGGGTAAAATGTGTGTTTATTTTTGTTTTTTTGTTCTTGATTTTTGTTTTGTTGTTTTAATGTGTTAAGTTTTTTGTTGATTGTATAAGTCTTTTTGTTTTTCTCAAATCTTATTTTATTTTCTATGTTATTGTATTTATTGTTCCAAGTGATTGGATGTAATAAATTTGTTAGCTCTAAGTGCAGTTTGTATATGTCTAGTGTTATGCTATTTTTCTTACTGTATAATTGATTAATTTCGTTTTGTATCCATAGCCTTTGTGCTTGTTTTATAGTTTTTTGTGCAGTCATATTTTTGTTGTTTGTGTTTATATTGATGTATTTAGGTGTTAATTTATGTTTTTGGCATTGTCTATTGAAGTATATGTTTATGTTTGTGTTCATTAGTTGTTTTTTTCGTGTTTGGAATTTGTTTAACAATTTGGTAATGTGGTTATATGGAATTGTGGTTATGTTTTTTGTGTACTGTTAATGTATATTTATGTGAGAGATGATTTGTTATCTGTTATTTGGTAGTTGATTTCACTTATTTGCTATTCACTTCACTATTTTTTCTTCACTATGCACTTTTCTTTTGCTTTGTTTTATAACCTCACTTTTCGTTTTTTCACTGTAGGCTTATTTACCTTGTATGGTTATATTATTTCAATCACTTTCTGCTACAGTCCGTTTCTTGATGTATGTAATACTATAATACTTATACTATTTTACCTCAAGATGTATTTTTTCTTTAGGGACATGTTTCGGGAGATCCTGTTCTCCCATCTTCAACCTTCGCCATCTTGCTTCTGGTGCAGTATTTGTGTGTTGGCTTCTGGATGTTATTATGGTGGTTTGTTGGTCTTTGGTCCTTCAATGTTGCATTATTGTGTGTGGTTGTGGTATCTGTTTTTGTATTTTGTGTATTTTCGATGTTGAGTGCTTTGAATATTGTGTCATGTTTTGTATTGATTTGTATTTGTTCTGGTATTAATTTGTTTTGTGTTTTATGTTTGTAAATCTGTAAATTTTCCCAAATGTTCATTATGGTGCCTTTGTGTGGTATATGTTTTATTAGTGTTACTTGGTTATGTCTGGGAATTCATGTCCTGTGTTTATTGCATGTGTGGCTAAATTGGATTTATATATGTTTGGTTTTTTGTATGCATTTAGGTGTTCAAAATAACGTTTTTTCAGCTGTTTTTTTGTTTGTCCTATATAACATTTATTGCAATCTTGGCATTCAATTTTGTATATACCGTTGGTTGTTGTATTATCTTTGTTGTGTGAGTTATTTAGATTTTGTAATTTATTTTTATTAGTTTTGCATGCTATTTTTATATCTGTGTTTTTAAATAGTTTTGTTAGTTTTGACATTTTATTATTTATATATGTGAATGTGGCCCATTTTTTGTTGTTGTTATTATTTATGTGTTGTTCAGTTTGATTAATTCTTAATTGTTCAGTTTTTATTTTGTATTTGATTTTATTTTCTATTTTGATCATAGTATTTTTATTGTATCCATTTGCATAACCAATTTGGTGTATTATATTTCTTTCTTTGTCAGTTTCTTGTTTGTTTAGGGGTATTTTGTACATTCTGTTAAATAACGAATAAAATGCTGCCATTTTATGTTGTGGTGGGTGGTCAGAATGGTTAGGTATAATGATGTTAGTGGAAGTTGGTTTTCTATATATTGCATATTGTATGTGTTTGTTGTATCTTGTGATGGTTATGTCTAAATAGTTGATTTTGTTATGTTTTTCTTTTTCTTCTGTGAATTGTATTTTGGGATGTATGTTATTGATTTGTTTCAGTATGTTCTCTGCATTTGTGTTTTTGTTATTTGATACATATAGTCCATCATCTACATATCTTATCCATATGCCATCTGGGTCATGTGTTTTTATGATATTTTGTATTTTGGTGTCTATATGTTGTAGGAATATTTCTGCTATTATGCTTGATAATGGTGATCCCATTGCTAAACCTTCTTTCTGTTGATAAATTTTGCTATTAAATTCAAAGTAATTTTGTTTTAGTATTAGTTGGAGACTATTTTTTATTTCGGTTATATATTGTTTGTTTTCATTTTGTTCTATAAGTTTGTTTATTATTATGTCAATTGTTTCTTCTACTGGGATATTAGTGTACATGTTTGTTATGTCATATGATGTGAAAAATGTATTTTCATTTATATTTATTATTTTTAGTAAATTAGTAAATAGTAACACTAATAAAACATATACCACACAAAGGCACCATAATGAACATTTGGGAAAATTTACAGATTTACAAACATAAAACACAAAACAAATTAATACCAGAACAAATACAAATCAATACAAAACATGACACAATATTCAAAGCACTCAACATCGAAAATACACAAAATACAAAAACAGATACCACAACCACACACAATAATGCAACATTGAAGGACCAAAGACCAACAAACCACCATAATAACATCCAGAAGCCAACACACAAATACTGCACCAGAAGCAAGATGGCGAAGGTTGAAGATGGGAGAACAGGATCTCCCGAAACATGTCCCTAAAGAAAAAATACATCTTGAGGTAAAATAGTATAAGTATTATAGTATTACATACATCAAGAAACGGACTGTAGCAGAAAGTGATTGAAATAATATAACCATACAAGGTAAATAAGCCTACAGTGAAAAAACGAAAAGTGAGGTTATAAAACAAAGCAAAAGAAAAGTGCATAGTGAAGAAAAAATAGTGAAGTGAATAGCAAATAAGTGAAATCAACTACCAAATAACAGATAACAAATCATCTCTCACATAAATATACATTAACATGTACACAAAAAACATAACCACAATTCCATATAACCACATTACCAAATTGTTAAACAAATTCCAAACACGAAAAAAACAACTAATGAACACAAACATAAACATATACTTCAATAGACAATGCCAAAAACATAAATTAACACCTAAATACATCAATATAAACACAAACAACAAAAATATGACTGCACAAAAAACTATAAAACAAGCACAAAGGCTATGGATACAAAACGAAATTAATCAATTATACAGTAAGAAAAATAGCATAACACTAGACATATACAAACTGCACTTAGAGCTAACAAATTTATTACATCCAATCACTTGGAACAATAAATACAATAACATAGAAAATAAAATAAGATTTGAGAAAAACAAAAAGACTTATACAATCAACAAAAAACTTAACACATTAAAACAACAAAACAAAAATCAAGAACAAAAAAACAAAAATAAACACACATTTTACCCTCGAACCATTAACCTTAGCAATACAGAATTTAACAAAAAAGAAACAGAATATTTAAACAATATGTCAAAAACTAACATAACCCAAAATGCAAACAAAAATCTAGAAAATTTAATAGTAGAAACAGAATTTGCCATTAACCTAATAAAAGACAATATACAAGAAGAAAAAAGAACAGAAGCAGCACATATAATTAAAAAAATAATCACTAGCGAAATGAAAAACAAAGATAAACAAAAGAAAAACAATAAAACAATAAAAGAAATTAAAAATAAAGTAAAGAACAATAATTTAATAATAACTAAAGCAGACAAAAGTCAAGCAACAGTAATCATTGATAAAACAGACTACATCAAAAAAACCGAAGACTTCATCAACAATAATAAATGCGTACAACTAGATAAAAACCCAACAGAAAACTATCTTAAACAAACAATAAAACTAATAAAAACAAATAAAAACATTTTCAACAATAAAAACAGACATATATATAAACAATAATCCAGAACCACCTAAAATGAACAGCCTAATAAAAATACACAAATTAAACAACCCAATACGTCCATTAATCAATTTCAAAAAAGCTCCTACATACAAAATAGCAAGAATAATAGCACAAAAACTAAAAAATAACCAACTAACAAATAACCATCATAACATAAAAAATACATACGAATTAATAGACAAACTAAAAATAATAAATATAAATGAAAATACATTTTTCACATCATATGACATAACAAACATGTACACTAATATCCCAGTAGAAGAAACAATTGACATAATAATAAACAAACTTATAGAACAAAATGAAAACAAACAATATATAACCGAAATAAAAAATAGTCTCCAACTAATACTAAAACAAAATTACTTTGAATTTAATAGCAAAATTTATCAACAGAAAGAAGGTTTAGCAATGGGATCACCATTATCAAGCATAATAGCAGAAATATTCCTACAACATATAGACACCAAAATACAAAATATCATAAAAACACATGACCCAGATGGCATATGGATAAGATATGTAGATGATGGACTATATGTATCAAATAACAAAAACACAAATGCAGAGAACATACTGAAACAAATCAATAACATACATCCCAAAATACAATTCACAGAAGAAAAAGAAAAACATAACAAAATCAACTATTTAGACATAACCATCACAAGATACAACAAACACATACAATATGCAATATATAGAAAACCAACTTCCACTAACATCATTATACCTAACCATTCTGACCACCCACCACAACATAAAATGGCAGCATTTTATTCGTTATTTAACAGAATGTACAAAATACCCCTAAACAAACAAGAAACTGACAAAGAAAGAAATATAATACACCAAATTGGTTATGCAAATGGATACAATAAAAATACTATGATCAAAATAGAAAATAAAATCAAATACAAAATAAAAACTGAACAATTAAGAATTAATCAAACTGAACAACACATAAATAATAACAACAACAAAAAATGGGCCACATTCACATATATAAATAATAAAATGTCAAAACTAACAAAACTATTTAAAAACACAGATATAAAAATAGCATGCAAAACTAATAAAAATAAATTACAAAATCTAAATAACTCACACAACAAAGATAATACAACAACCAACGGTATATACAAAATTGAATGCCAAGATTGCAATAAATGTTATATAGGACAAACAAAAAAACAGCTGAAAAAACGTTATTTTGAACACCTAAATGCATACAAAAAACCAAACATATATAAATCCAATTTAGCCACACATGCAATAAACACAGGAC